>CM038471.1:73917913-75247913 GCA_021464415.1 Lonicera japonica | reverse complement strand
AATCACAATTGGTTGGGCCCACTATGAGGCAGCCGGAAGTAATCGAGGAGAGGTATGTGCAGGGAGCTGACGATGTGGTATTGGGCCAGAAATATAAGGAGAAATTATGTCTTTTAAAATTTAGATGGGCTCCCCAAAATATTTTATCAGAGACGTAAAGCGAATAAAGGGCTATTGTCGAAGGCTAATTGTGTACAAGAAGGGGAGAATGATGATGCAACAATTAAAAAATTGGAGGAGGCATTAGCAGAGAGAGAGGAGAGGCTAGAGGAAGGCATAAGCGAGTACGAAGATTTAATGTCAGATAGGGTAGAAAAGGGTGAGACTTCAGAAACTGGGTTTCAATTAGGAAATCTTTCCAAGTCTGAGGGTGATGATTATGGTGGCAATTATAATTCAGAAGAGGATAATAGCAGTGCCGTCTCATTTTACCAGGATAAAGGTGGAGGGTGGTTGGCTTCGCTTTTCAGTGAACGTCAGACAAGAATGAGCGCTAGGCCTTCAAAGATCATTGCAGATTCAGTTCCTAGTCAGGGATGGCAAATTATAGCAAGGAATGGCAGATTTAGTGTACCGGAATTTGTGGTTTCTGTCCGCTACGATGGGGGAATGGTGCTACGGGGGGTGCATCTGCTCTGTCTAACAGCACTGTTAATTTTACAGTATTTGGAAGCACAGGCACAAACATAAGCAAATGTATCGAAAGAATCACCATTACTGATATTACCGGCAAATGAAAGGGAAGGAGAAGAGATGAATAGTAAGGATGTTTTGGAAGATAGAGGCAATTTGGTGGTACAGCAGAGTGGAGATTTAGAAAGCTATTTACAGGGGGACGAGCTGTCGTCAGGATTAAACAATCACCGGAGGGCAAAGTTCAGTAACATCTTAACGAGAATGGGGGTACGGATGAATGTAACACCACCAAAAAAAAGGGGCTGCAGGAAGAAAAAAAATATAATAAGCAAAAAAAGGGCTAGAGAATTGAAGAATCTAAAATGTAATGTCAATTATGAGAAAGAGGGTGAGGGTAGTATGGTTACGAGGGGTGTTAGGCAATATCAATGAAGATAATCTCTTGGAATGTAAGGGGGTTAGGGGGAGGGAGAAGAGGAGGAAGGTTAAAAAGATAGTGGTGAGGGAGAATCCGAAAGTGGTTATTTTGCAAGAAACAAAGATTAATTGGGAGATAGTCGGAGCGGTGTGGGGGATTAAATACAAAGATTGGGACTTTCTTCCATCTATGGGAAGGTCAGGGAGGATTTTAATTATTTGGGATGTGAGAGTTCTATCGGGGGAGGAGTGTATTAAAAGGGAGTTCACGTTGTCAATCAAGCTGAAACCGTTACAAGGGGAATGATAGTGGCTAACAGGAGTCTATGAGCCATGTAGATACAGGGGGAGAGATAAGTTTTGGGAGGAATCGGCGGATCTAAACGGGTTATGCGGGAACAGATGGTGCCTCTGCGGGGATTTCAATATAATTCGATTTCCGTTCGAAAAAATAGAGGGCGACTCGGGAAGGTGGACTAAAAGTATGAAGAAATTAGATGCCTTTATTAGAGATTCAAAGTTAACTGATCCAGGCTTGAGCAATGCTAATTCACTTGGTCAAACGGGAATACCTATTCTAGACTGGACAGATTCTTATTTTCTTCAGATTGGGAAGAATTTGCATTGGTTAGACAGGAGGCGCTCATTAGAGTGGTGTCGGACCACTTCCTATTGATCTTGGATAATAATCCTTTTCGGTGGGGACCGACTTTATTTCGGTTTGAGAATATATGGTTATGTCATGCAGACTTTCTGGGAAAATTCAAGGAGTGGTGGGAGGAGGCAGATGGGAAGGTTATAAGTTCGTAAAGAAGTTGGATCTAGTGAAAGTGAGAATGAAACAATGGAACATAGAAGTCTTCGGCGATATTAGAGTAAAGAAGGGGCAAGTTCTTAAAAGAATTCAAAAGATTGATGATGGGGAGTTACGGGGGCCAATTGGGGTGGAAGTGGTGGAGGAGAGAAGAAAACGAAAGGAGTTGGATGAAATTCTGTTAAAGGAAGAAATCTCTTGGAATCAAAAGGCGAAGGTTAACGGGGTGAAAGAGTGAGATGCAAATTCTAAACTATTTCATCGGGTTGTCAATCAAAGAAAGGTGAATAAATTAATTTGCAAGTTGGAAAAGGAAGACAAGGTAATGGTGGTGGATGAGGTTGAAATATAGAGAGAGTTGGTGCACTTCTTCTCGAAATTATATTCAAAGGAAAAGAGGTCCTTCGTGGGATTTAAGGATTTAGATTGGTCTCCGATTGATGCTGTGCATCGAGAATGCTTAGAAAGACCATTTGAGGAGAAGGAGGTTAGGGAGGCCATAGATGCGTGTAAGAGTAACAAAGCACCTGGCCCGGATGGATATACAATGGAAGTGTTCAAGAAAGGCTGGAATATTATCAAAGGAGATGTGAAGAAGGTGTTTAAGGAGTTCTATGAGAATGGGGTGGTCAATGCGTGCACTAATGCGACATACATTTGCCTTATTTCGAAGAAGATTGCTTCACTTAAGCTTAAGGATTATAGGCCGATAAGCCTTGTCACTAGTCTTTATAAGTTATTGGCCAAGGTATTATCTATAAGGTTAAGGGAGGTGCTGGCTGAGACGGTGGGGGAGGCACAAGGTGCTTTTGTTAAGGGTCGACAAATTCTAGACTTAGTGTTGATCGCCAATGAAAGGGTGGAGGAGTATCGGGTAAGGAAAGAAGAGGGGGTGGTGTTGAAAATCGATTTCGAAAAGGCATATGATCGTGTAGAGTGGGATTTTATCAATTATGTGCTCAATAAAAAAGGGTTCGAGAGGAGATGGAAGAGATGAATCATAGGTTGCTTGTCTTCGGTCAACTTCTCGGTTATAATGAATGGTAAGACAAAAGGGCAATTTCAAGGCGTCTAGGGGATTGAAGCAAGGAGATCCACTTTCGCCATTCCTTTTTGTAATGGCGGCGAACGTCCTACATAGGTTGGTTGAGAGGACGAAAGTATGGGGCTTAGTGGAAGGGGTTTTGCATTGGGAGGGATGGAGTAAGCCTCTCGCATTTACAATTTGCTGCCAATACGATTTTCTTCTTATCTAATAATATGGAGAAAATCCATAACCTTATAGGCATTTTAGATATATTTGGTTATGCTTTGGGGCTAAAAATTAATTTAGCTAAAACTGAAGTGGTGGGTATCAACATGGAGGAGGAAATAAGGCATATAGGTTTTCAGATCGAGTGTGAGATTGGCGCATGGCCCTTATCATACTTGGGTCTCCCATTGGGCGACAATCTGAGATCAATTAGGTTTTGGAGTCCGGTGGTGGAGAAAATTAGTAGGAAACTTACACTTATTCATTCGGTCCTTGAAAGCATCCCCATCTATTATCTTTCTCTTTTCAAAATCCCGGTGGCGGTGGCAAAAATTATAGAGAAGATGATTAAAAATTTTCTATGGGAAGGCTTTGACAACAAGAAATCTTATCACTTGGTGGGGTGGGGGAAGCTGTGTAAAAGCAAGAGGATAGGTGGGTTAGGAATCGGGAACATCGTTAGTAAGAATGACGCATTTTTGGGTAAATAGATTTGGAGGTTGCCTAGGGAGCCGAACGCGTTTTGTCATTTGATTATTAAAAGTAAATATGGCATTCAAGATAATGGATGGGATACTAACGTGGTGGAAAAAGGCACACACAGTAGTTCGTGGAAGGCTATCTCGCAAGGCATCGAAGGCTTTGTTAGAAATACTAGATATAAGGTAGGAGATGAGGCTAGAACTCGGTTTTAGGTGGATCGATGGGCGAGTAACACATCTTTGGCAGCCTTATTTCCAAGACTGTATAGAATTGCTAGTTCTCCAAATGCTACAGTTCAGGACAATGTGTTGTGGGGGGCTGATTCCTCTTATACATGGGATATCACTTTCCGTAGAAATTTCAACGAAATCGAAATGAATGAGTTCATGGACTTGATGGGGCTGTTGAATAATTGGAGTTTAGATAGGTTTGAGTGTGATTCTAGGTTGTAGGTGGGCAAAAAGAATGGTGCTTTCTCAACTAAATCATATTTTGATATTATATCGGATTCCCAGAAGGTTGATTTTAGGCCTTATAGCATGGTTTGGAAAGGTTGCATATCTCAAAAAGTGAAGGTTCTTGTGTGCTTGACTGTGTGGAAGAAAGTTAACATAGCGAATGTTTTGCAACAACAAAAACTGTTCCTTCAGATATCGCCTGCTTGGTGTGCAATGTGCAAAAGGGAGGGAGAGACGATGGATCATTTATTGTTACATTGTCCAATTGCGCAATATATTTGGGATAATGTTCAAAGGGCGTTGGGGCTAGTTACAGCTTTCCCAGAATCATGGCAGAGTGTACTTTCGATCAGTTGGTATATCAAAGGAAGCCGAAAGAAGGCTAAAATTTTATGGAGATGATGTTGTTTGGTGGTGATGTGGTGCATATGGAAGGAAAGAAATTCAAGAATTCTTGAGGACAAGGAAGCAACTGAAGACGAGCTGTGGAGTAGAGTTAAGGCGTTAGCATCTTTATGGGCTTTTTCGTCCGATGCCTTTGGAGCGTATTCAATTACAGATATTTCTTGGGACTAGGCAGCGGTTTTGGGATAGTTCTTTTTGTGGGATAGACCCTATTGATACAAGGGGCTTAGGATTAGTAGTGTCTTGTGCGGTTTGATTTTTTGATGTTATTTTTGTGTTTTTGTCATGCTGTCTTCAGTGGTCTTCTCGACCTCTGTTGACTTCTTTATTTCTTGTACGTTTTTTCTTATCAATATAAGTTTCTGATCAAAAAAAAAAATTAGTTGTCAAAATGTAGCACATGGAAGCATTCCTCACTGCTAAGCAAGAACTTGGGCTGTCAAAGTTTACCGTGTGTAAGAAAACTAGTCAAGTCCTCACACTTAATATCAAGGCTGGTATAGAGGCAAAGGATAAGCCACTAATAACTCACCCTTTCCCTTATCTTAGCAGTAAAGGCAGAGACTCATTAGCTACTGAGAAAGGACCTTGGGAATGTAAACAGGTCGCTACAATACCAAAGGGGCACAGTCAAAAAGGGATTCGCACAAGCATATATGCAGAACTTCTAAAATTCGTAATTAACAAAGATATAATATATATATATAAATATAATAAGGGTCATGCTAACAAAGGGCCGTAGGGCACACATTAAGAACCCCATTAAAATAAGAACAAGGCCCTGGATAAGTTTATGTGCGTTTTTTAATAATTGCTCTGATATTTGTTATTTCATATATGGCCTCTCAACAAGTACCGTAAAGGCGCACATTAACATTACCTGAATATATAAATACATATATATATATGGTGAACAACAGTAACAACTGGAACAGATAGCAAGAAAAGGTGCTAGTAAAACAAGGGAAATAATGTTACTAGTAAAAAGAATAGGTAACCTATAAGCCATTTGAAAATGAAACACACCTCAGATTCTTCGATCTTTGCCAAAAGAATCCTCAGTTCACTTGCTTTGCGACCCACCTCCCCAAATCCCACAGCAGGGTGATTTACAAGCCCCTCCTCCAGCATGTTTAGCTGAACTGACAGAAAATTGGAAAAAAAAATGGCATGGATTAAGTATATCTTCTATCCAACTTCAGCAAATAAATAGGCAATACCTTCCACCCCCCCCCCCCCCACAAAAAAAGAAATTAAATAAACAAACAAACGAAGAATGAGGCACGTAGAGAGAGAGAGCTCACTTGTCTCTTTTGCCACCGGATATATGCTTTCTTGTCAGAAAACTCAGAACGTGAAATGCAACACAACAATTCCAGAGGAATCAAAAGTGTGTCCATTCTTTTCCCCATTTTTCCTACAAGGGCATTAAGCAGCCCCTGTCTCGTTCTGATGTCCATTGCCTCAGAAATCTGTGTTTTCTCACAAGAAAGAGTAAATAATTCAACCTTAGTATAAATCTCAAGCAATATAATTAGAATCTGGATCATATTTGGTATGCAACCAAACATAAGATGTGGTACTAGGGATAGCTTTTAGTAGATCACATGGTTATAATTTGTCAGTGCAGATCCATAATCTCAAATTTAGGGGGCCGATCCGCATTAAAAAAATTGACATAAAAGTAATTAACATAAAAACAAGCTTAAAATAAGCTAACACCAAGGAAGACTGGCAGGGAAGATGAAGCAGCAGCAGCTAAAACTAACGATGAACAACACAATGGAAGGCGTGTGTTTATGCTAAGAGCCCCATTGTCACAGCTGATGCTTCAGGGACAATCTCTAGTCCTTTGTATGCAGAAAACATTACAATTGCCCATGAAGAAAAAGCCAAATGATCTGGTACAGCAGTTGAAGTTTGTTCTCCTTAAGTCCAGACTTTTCATTTTTAATGATAATGCAGATTGATCATTCTTCAGTCTCTAAGCCTTCATTCCTGGCAGTTTTAGTGCACTGTTGGCAGCTATGTATTAGCTACAGCAGTGGATTTTTTTTGGTACAGTTTGCCTCTTTGCTGCAGGCAAATTTCTGCAATTTACTGTTCACAGCTCTGCATTTTTATTTTTTGTCTTGTTGGCTGCTTGTTTGGCCTTCCTTTTTGGTCTTCTTTTGGTCTTTGTAGATGTTTTTCTCTGTCTTCTAGCCCCATGTTTAGGCTATGCATTTCCTTTTTGAATTGCTTGATGGACTTATTGGTTTTTTCCTTTAGTCCACCTTGCAATTTTGGTCATTTCATTGTGATTTTTGGCTTATGGCTTTGGAGATGGCCTTGTTGTAATCTCCCACCTTTTTCTTTATTTATGCTATTACTCTTTTGCCCTTGCTAGGGTAAAAGATGCCAAGATTAGGATTTGTATTTATATATTTTTCCTCTCTTCTTAAGAGAAAAACCCCTAAAAGCCCAAAAGGTTATAAATTTTGTCTATGAAAAAAATAATAAAAAAATCTTGAAGGGGCCTCACAAGGTATAACATGTCTATGCATAACAAATTATACTATTGCTACTCATGTTTTCGAAAACCTAGCCGCCACCCCCACCCCTTTGAATCCGCCACTAGAATTTGTTAAGGTTTCTCTAAATCTAAGGACGGTTTTGTCCTAGAAAGTAAATGATTAGAAATAAGATGTACAATTTCTTTATGTACCTTCTACAAGTTCGTTATTTCAAAACAATCCTACAAAAAGTTGAAGAATTCAATGCTCTTAGAGTAAGTTCATTATTGATGTGTGCTATTTTCCTTCCCTCAACTTCAATTGAAAAGATTTTTCTGATTAGTATTGTTCTTTGTCTTCTATCTTATTCATCTTGACAAAGAAAAAAATAGAAGGAAATTGGGGTTGGTGGAGGGGGGGAGGAAATAGAATGCAGTTGGCTAGGATTCGGAGTTCTTTGGAGTACTGTTTCAATAAAAAGACTATGGCAACTGCATGACAAAATGCCAAACCAATATAAAAGTAGAATAATATAGCGTGGGACTCTGATCATTAACAGTACATTCTTGAAGAGATAAACACAAAAAAATGGAAGGGGTACAAACACCAACGACCCCAAGCAATAAAAGGAGTATATGTATGTATATATATACGTGTTAACTACTATATTTTTACACACATATTTAACACAAAGCAGTATATCAGCCCAAAGCCTGAATAATTTCATGCTTAGCAGGATGCTTGATAGTGGCTTATTTGAGAAATTTTCCAGCCAAAACCCTAAATTGTACGGTTTTGCACGCACGGGCCTGAATTGCAAATGCTAGCATTATTTGTGGAATTCAAAAAAAGGGTGATATTACTAGCACACCAACAAAACACCCGGAATTCAAAAACTTATTCAAGTATCTCAAATGTGAAGATAGCACTCCATTTTAAAGTCTAACCGTCTTCCTCTCTCAAAAGTCAAAACAATCCATAAGTTCTTTAATTTCGCTACCCCAAACAGTACTTTAAATCATTCTCTTTCAACGGATCTATTTGATGCAAGACCACAAGTTAATTAAGGACTCTTAATTAATTGCTTTTACCTTTTTTTTCTTATTTAGCAAGTTCCTTATTATATTAGGATTGTTTTGAGGTTTCCTAATTCTAGTTAGTTTCTTATTCTTGAGGATTAGTTTTATTTAAGTCTTTTGTTTTGGCTTTCCATTATTCTAGTTAGTTTGTTTTGATTCGTTACTTTGTTCTTGGCCTTCCTTGAACTCAGCGCAGTAATGATTCCGTTTTTGTCATGATTGATAGGTTTTCTAAGATGGTTCACTTCCTTCCTTGTAAGAAAGCCTCCAATGCATCGTATGTGGCTCATTTGTTCTTTCGAGAAGTTGCTCGGTCTGCATGGGGTTCCTCGATCCATCACTTTCAATAAGGATGTGAAGTTCCTTAGTCATTTTTGGCGAACACTGTGGAAATTGTTCGACACATCATTAAAGTTTAGCATCACTAGCCACCCTCAAACCGATGGGCAAACTAAGTTCGCTAATCGTTCTATTGGCAACATGATTCACGCAGTGTCCGATGACAAGCCGAAACAATGGGATGCAACCCTCCCACAAATCAAATTTGCTTTCAACAATGCCCTTAATCGCTCTACAAAGAAGGCACCTTTTGAAGTCGTCTATACTAGCCCCCCAAAACATAAGCTGGACTTGATTAGTTTACCCCCCACTGCAGATATTAGTGATGATGCTGAGGAGTTTGCAGAGCGTACCCAACGAATTCACAATGAGGTGAAGAAGAATCTTGAGAACACCAATTCTCGCTATAAGGCAACCGTGGACAAGCACAGGCGTGAGAAACTCTTTGAAGAAGGAGACTTGGTTATGGTGCATTTACACAATCATAGGTTTCACAGTGGCAAGTATGGCAAGCTCAAAGACAAGAAGGTGGGCCCTTACCGAATTCTTTGAAAGATTGGCGATAACGCTTACAAAGTCGATCTTCCCACTCACATGAATATCTCCAACACTTTCAATGTTGCCAACATGTTCAAGTACCACCCACCAAATGAGTTCTCTTTGGACCCGCCAAACTCAGGGTCGAGTTTTTTTCATGCGGAGGAGATTGATGCAGGACCACACGTTAATTAAGGACTCTTAATTAATTGCTTTTTTTTTTTATTTCTTACATAGCAAGTTCATTATTATATTAGGATTGATTTGAGGTTTCCTGTTAGTTTCTTATTCAGTTATTCTTGAGGATTAGTTTTATTTTAAGTCTTTTGTTTTGGCTTTTGGGTTTTTGTAGACAGATTACATTATTATTAGTTTGAGTTTATTGAATTAAGTTCGTTTTCTCCCTAAAGCTAGGGTTTATTCGTGTTTCGTTTCGAAACAACCTTCTGGTGCACCACTATTAGTAGCAGCCATAGAGAACTTTAAAAAAAAAAAAATACAATCAATTTCAGTGGGTGTTTAGCTACACAAGTTTTATTTTAGGTGCAGATTAACGCAATATTCAGAAAGGGGGGATGAGGCCCTCAACATTTTTGTTCACAATCTCCTCAACTATCTAAAAGATGATTGAGTGATCCTTAGTCCTTACCTGATGAATTTGTAGAAGAGATTACACATATTATATAGATCATTAATGTTTCTGTTTTGTTTTTCTAATTCACCGTTTTTTACTTATTTCCATTTTATGTATCCTTACATTGGAGTTTCACTGAACCCCACGAGTAGAGATTTGCAATTGCACTAAATGGGTCTCCAATATTATGATCAAAATCTGAAATATTAAAATATATGCCAAAGGATTAAGGAAGAGCCTACGCAGTTAGAAGACAGTAACAGAAGTAAATGTGGGCAAGCCGCAAGCCCAAGAAGGATTTAAGGAAAACCGATCAAAACCCCTGTATGAACTTGTTGAATCTACCCAAGAATGCCAAAACACATGTTTGTATTAACTTATTGATTCTAAGAATACCCAAGAAGGTTTTACTTGAATGAAGCTCTAGAAGATGAAAAGTCATCTTCCATTCCTCCATCCCTAACCTTCGTTTCCTCCATCCCTAACCTTCGTTTTTCATCTAACCTTCGTTTTTCATCATCTTCTCCATCTCCAAGCCCCTTCATCCCTTGTCAAACCCTAATCTCGTCAAAACCTAACATTGCTATCAAATCCCCATCGTAAAACCCTAACCTCTCAACTCGTCACCACAGATCATTTTCAAGAGCACAACGAAATGATTTCTCTCTCTCTCTCTAGAAGATGATAAGCCTTCCTCCCATCCACCAACCCTAACCACCGTCTACTGCCTCCTTCACCATCGTCCCTCTCCATCATATTTCTCCATTCATTAACGGTCCAGAAATATCACCCTTCTATTCATTTCTCTTCTTCAACCATCACCATTCCTTCTTCATTTCTGTTTTTCTCATCATTCCACCTTTCTTCCTTTGTTCTTAACATTCTCCCTTACTCGTCTACGCTGCAAAATAATTTTTATTTACCATAATCCTCTTTCCATCCATCGTTTCTTCTTGAATCTGAGAGGAAGATGAAAAGTCACTTGTTTGGTTCAGATAGTTATTGGAGGAAGAACGACACCAGTGTGCATGAGGGGTTTTATCGAGACGTATCTAGACAGACTATGGTTGATAAGCAGAATAAATACCAACAGGTGGTTCACTCTAGGGGAAAACCAGGGCATTTATCTGATCAGAAATACCATCCTGCTTTCAATGCAAATTATTCCCACAGACAAAGAAGGCTTCGGCTTGAATACAAGTCTTTTTTGTTTAGTATTGACAATGGAGGAGCTTCGGTTACAATAGTGGAGGAAATCCGGGATAAAAATTTCTCTGTGAGTATAGATTTTGGTGGTATTGACTGGATGATTCAGAATCTGAAAAAGGCAAAGCATCAGGCTAATGAGGTAAATTTTTTCAGCAAATATCAAGCTTCATATGCTCTTTTTCTACTGCAACGTTACAACAATAACAAGGACAGTTTTATAAGTTTATTACGACTCCAACAAGGTATTGTGAAGAGAGTAGTATCGTTTCCAGGTGGGGTAAAAGGGGAAGGCTGGTTGGTTATTGCTGAAGAATTACATCACCTTCTTTATGATCCTTCATTTCATCAAAGGCAGAATCATTGGAGAACACGAAGGGCAGTGCAGAATTCAGTGGGTAATAGTGTGCAAGTTAAGACACCAATAAGGGATAAATGGTACAGGGAGAAGGAATTTGAGCCTAGTATAGTTAACACGAAGAGGAGCTGTGATGTCAAAGGGTCTAGTAGTGACGATTGGGGACATATTGTAGTCTGCACAAGAGAGAATCTGTGGGATAGCTGGGGGGATATCCAAAAATCACTAAGCAAGTTTATAAATAATCGTGTAAAGCTGACGCCATTTCAACCGGATAAAGCTTTATTTTATTGTGAGGATGAGGATGAAGCCAAGTCAATATGTAAGGAAAAAGTGATTATCATTCCTGGTCCTTTTAAAGTCATTCTTTTAGGATGGAAACAACAAGAAGATCAAGCGTGGAATAGGAAGGTTTCATGCACAGGTGGTTGGATTGAAGTGGAGGATCTACCATTGAGATGGTGGACTAAAGAGATATTTGAGGCAATAGGTTCTAAATGTGGAGAGCTCATTCAAATCCATCACCGAACTGAGAAAATGCAACAACTATTCAAAGCTAGATTGAAAGTAAAAGGCAACCCCACTGGATTCATTCCATCTGAGATTGATATAAAGGTGGACGAGGAGGAGTTTACGGTTCGTTTAAGGGCGATTTCAAAGATGAATCTTAGAGGACTAGAACGCAGGAAATTAACTACTGGGGTTTTAGATTTTTGTCGTAGCAGTATCAGTCTTTCCGGAGTGGAAGTTAAGCCAGAAAATGTAAATTCAGCGGTGGAAAAAAAGACAGAAGAAGAAAGGTTAGAGGAAGATAAGTCAAGTGAGTTGGGGAAAGAGGAGAAAGTATTGGTGGAAAGTAACCAGGAAAAGACAAATGCTAGCCTGGGAAAAGAAACAAATATTGGGAATAGAAAAGGTAATTCTAGCGATGAGGGGAGAGAGAATCAACTAAAGAAGGGTGTAATTAGGAGAGACTACGAGCCGGTTCGTTTTTTCAATAATAAAATTAAAGAAAGACGCATCACAGTTTTAAGGGGAGAGGATGATTTGTTTTCTAATTCCGATGAAGAACGGGGAGAGGAGTTAGACGTTGACAGTATTCCGGAGCAAAGTGTACGTGAAGAAGCCGATATGCCTATATACTCCACAGAAGGAAAGAACGGAGAGTACTTATTCAATAAAAATGAGGGGGCGGTAACTTTGGTTGACCAACTAGAGGATCTCCAGACTTCTATCGAAGGGTATTTACAAGGTGATGACGAGCATTTTGATATGAAATTTCAGCGAGAGGTAGTGGTGGAAGAAGAACGGGGAGAGGAGACTGATTTTGAAGATTACAATACGGAGGAAGAATTTGGTTCTGAAAAGAATAGTGATTTGGGGACAAGCAGCATGTTTTATGACCCGAATCCGACGAGCACAGAACATGTAGACTGCACCTTGATTAGCGAGCATGGCAACACTAAACTGGCCGGAACTCCAGTGCATTCTCCAAAAAATCAGTCAACACCAACAGTTCCGGTTTCCTCTTCTAAATTGGGTAACATCTCTCCTACTTCCCCCTCCCTTTCTAATTTATGCATGCATTTATTTAATCCTCATAACAGGGTTTTAATGGACAAGGGGGATGAAAGTGTGGCTGATCCTAAGTTAACTTTAGATTCAGGAGATGAGGCTCATAATACACCTCGAGTGAATGGTTACCAAAGTGAATCTGATGCTTCATTTAATTTCTCAACCGAGCAAGTCGGGGTTAAGGGGGAAGGATTGGCAGGTGCCTTGGGTAAAGAGGAATGGCAAAAATTATCATCTCTTTTGAAAAAAATGAATTTGTCGTTAGTGCCAATTAATAGTAAGTATCAAAGAGTTTGTAAAAATAAGAAGTGTAGTAATAATGGGACAAATAGGAAAATAGGAAAGAGAGAGTTGAAAAATCTTGTAAGTAGTGTGAACTATGAAAAATCTGGTACGGATAAAAGAGGGACAGGGGTAAGGGGTAATGGGGACTCTAGTTGTTTTAAATGAAAATTCTCAGCTGGAACATTCGGGGATTGGGAGGGAAAGAGAAGAGGAGGGTCGTTAGGGAATTTTTGCGAAAAGAAAAACCGGATGTGGTAATTTTTCAAGAAACAAAAAAAGAAGAAATTAGTAGGCAACTTGTTGGGAGCGTGTGGGGTGTTAGATTCAAAGAGTGGGTTTTTTTGCCATCATTGGGTAGATCGGGGGGAATTCTTATTATTTGGGATTCTAGAGTTTTGAGAGGGTCTGAGTCTATCTTAGGAAATTTCACGGTTTCAGTTCTTTTTCAACCGGTGGGGGGGGAGTCGATTGGTGGTTTACGGGGGTTTATGGTCCTTGTAAGTCTAGAGAAAGAAAGGAATTTTGGGTAGAATTAGGGGATGTGTATGGTCTTTGTGGGGATAGATGGTGTGTAGGGGGGGACTTCAATGTAGTGCGATTCCCTTCAGAGAAGTTAGGGGGAGGGAGAAACACTAGAAGCATGAGAGATTTTGATGCTTTTATTAGAGAAACTGGTTTAAGGGATATTACATTAAATAATACGCAATTCACTTGGTCCAACATGAGGGATCGTCTTGCTTGTTCTAGGATCGATAGATTTTTATTCTCTTTGGGTTAGGAAGATATGATGCAATCGGTGAGGCAAGAAGCATTAGTGAGAGCTACTTCGGATCATTGTCCAATTGTTCTTGATACGAATTGTTTCAAGTGGGGTCCCACACCTTTCCGTTTCGAAAATGTGGTTAAAGGAAAAAAAATTCAAAGAGCTGTTCAAAAATTGGTGGGATAGGTGTATGTGTCAAAGGTGGGAGGGTCACAAGTTCATGTTGAAATTAGGGGAGGTAAAAAAAGATATTATAAAGTGGAATAAAGAGGTTTTTGGTGATATAAGATTGGAGAAAGATGCGGTGTTGAGGCGTATTGGGGAAATTGATAAAAGGGAGGAATTGTTGGAATTGTCGGAGTGTGAGAAGGGGGAAATGAGGGAATTGAAGAGAAAGTTAGGAGAAATGATAGTTAAGGAGGAAACTTCGTGGTATCAAAAAACAAAAGTGAAAGATGTAATCGAGTGGGACAATAACACCAAACTTTTTCATAGAATAGCTAGTGGTAGGAAAGCGAGAAAAGTTATTAACAAGATTGAGAATTCTAGAGGTGTTTTGTTACAATCGGAGAGGGAGATAGAGAGTGAAATTTTGGGATTTTTCGAGGGCTTATACAAAGAGCGTGAGGGGCAGAAATTTGGTATTGAAGGCTTGGAATGGGCAGCCATTGATAGGGTGGACGGAGGGATGCTAGAGGAGCCTTTTAGAGAGGAGGAGGTTAAGGCAGCCTTATTTCTTTGTGAAGGGGATAAAGCTCCTGGACTGGATGGGTTTACAATGGAGGCACTGCATCATGGGTGGGATACAATAAAGGAGGATATTATGAAGGTTTTTGGGGAATTTTATGAAAATGGAGTGGTTAATGTAAAAACAAACGATACTTTCATTTGTCTTATTCCGAAAAAGCTAAATTCCATCTCTATTAAGGACTTTAGACCAATTAGCCTTGTGACATCCTTGTACAAGGTGTTGGCCAAAGTACTTTCTTTGAGATTGAAAAAGGTGCTTAGTGAAACCATTGATTATTCCCAAGGAGCGTTTGTGCAAGGGAGGCAAATTCTAGACTTAGTCTTAATTGCCAATGAGATTGTGGAAGAGTATAGATTGAAGAAGAAGGAAGGGGTAGTTTTCAAAATTGATTTCGAGAAAGCTTATGACCATATTAGTTGGGATTTTTTGGACTTTGTTATGGAAAAAAAAGGTTTTGGGGAGAGATGGAGGAGGTGGATTAGGGGATGCCTTTCTTCGGTAAATTTCTCGGTAATCATTAATGGGAAACCTCGTGGGCATTTCAGTGCGTCTAGGGGTTTGCGTCAAGGAGATCCACTATCTCCGTTTTTATTTATTTTAGTGGCAGATGTCCTTAGTAGGCTTTTGAAGAGAGCGAGTGAGTAGAAGTGGTTAGGGGTTTTGAAATTGGGCATAAAAAAGTAGAAGTTTCTCATTTACAGTTTGCGGACGATAGTATTTTTTTTGTCCCAAACGAGGATCGGTACATAGAAAATTTAAAAGCAATCCTTAAAGTCTTCGCTTTTGTATCGGGGTTGAGTATTAATTTGTCAAAACGTGTGGTAGTAGGACTGAATTTAGATCCTATAAGGCTGCCCAACATCGCTTTAAAGTTGGGGTGCAGTCGTGGTGAGTGGCCTCTTACCTATCTAGGGTTGCCGTTAGGTGGGAACCCTAATAGTATGGCTTTTTAGGACCCTGTCTTCAAGAGGGTTTCAAAGAGAATTGAAGGGTGGTATAGAAATTGTCTGTCAAGAGGGGGAAAATTGGTATTGTTACAATCGGTTCTCGGGAGTATTCCAATTTATTATCTTTCAGTTTTTAAAATTCCAAAAAAATTTGCAAGAATATTGGAAAAAATGATGAGAGATTTTTTTTGGGATGGGTTCAGGGAAGGGAAGGGAGATCACCTTGTTAATTGGAATGAGGTTTCGAAATCTAAAATGAATGGGGGGTTGGGTGTGGGGAATATTATCAAAAGAAATACGGCTTTGCTCGGGAAATGGTTATGGCGATTCCCTTTGGAGAGAGATTCACTTTGGTATGCTGTTATCGAGAGTAAGTATGGGTCACACTCTAATGGATGGGATGCAGGCATTGGGGTTAGCAGCACTCTTCGTGCCCCATGGAAGTCGATCTCTAGAGTGTGGATTGATTTTATGCAAAACATTAAATTAGTAGTGGGAGTGGGGGATAAAATTCGTTTCTGGGAGGATTTATGGGTGGGGAATAGTCCTTTGAAGGACTTATTTCCTAGGATTTTCAATTTTTCTTGCAATCAAAATATGACTATTCAATAGGTTTCCTCTTGGTCTCCAAGCTTCTCTTGGGATCTGACTTTTCGTAGAAATTTTAATGATAGGGAGATTGTCGAATTTTCAGGCATGTTGGAGCTGATTCAGAGTGTTTCTTTGAATCAGAATTATCTTGATAAAAGAATTTGGGCGGCCCATTCTTCCGGTATTTTTTCATGCAAATCGTTCTTTGATGTTCTTAGCCAATCATCTCAGTCCATTTTAGCTTTTCAGTCCAGTTTTATTTGGAAACATGGGGTTCCTTCCAAAATTAAAGTGTTTGCTTGGCTTGCTTTAAAGGGGAAAGTTAACACATGTGATGTGATTCAAAAGAGGAGGCCTGCATGGTGCTTGTCTCCCTCTTGGTGTGTGCTGTGTTATCAGAATGATGAAAACATTGACCATATCCTCCTTCACTGTGGATTAGTCAGGAGAATCTGGACAGGATTATTTGAGGCTTTTGGGGTAATTGGTGCTATTCCAAGGAAGTGGTCAGAGTTTATAGAGTTGAGATGGTATTTTGATAAGGGTAAGAATAATCAGAAAGTCCTATGGAGATTTGTGGTACTAGCTGCAGCTTGGGGTGTTTGGATGGAGAGAAATAAACGTATTTTTGAAGGGAAGAGCAGCTCAGTGGAAGATCTGTGGGATTATATTATATTTCTTTCAGGATTGTGGGCTAGGGCATCTAGAATTTTCGATAGCTCTGAATGTTTTCTGTTTAGTATTGATTGTGCTAGTTTTTTAGTTAAGTGAGCCCTGAGTGAGCAGTGGGTGTGATTGTTTGTTAGTCTGGTGGAATTCTCTTCCACTAGTTTTGTTTTCTTACATGTTGCTTTTTTGGTGTTCGATTTTTCAAGTGGCTATAATATTTTTGTTTCTTATCAAAAAAAAAAGAATACCCAAGAAAATAGAACAAAAGAACAATAGTAGAAAGAGAAATCTTTTGTTAGATAAATATCAAATCATAAAATCTCCCATTACAATGAAGTGCTATGCCTATATATAATAATCAAACTGTAAACCCTACTAATCGTGGGAAACTAAATCCTTATAGCTGTCTACAGACGGAACCAAAGTACTTATCAATTAGGAAACCAGATAGAATTAGTCTATTGTTAAACTCAAACTATCAGTACTAATCCTACATAAATTCTGAAGCCCTAAAATAAAAATTAAGCCCCATAAAAATAAGAACCCAAATTACATCAAAATAATAAAATACTAAATTCCCTATTTGCATCTATAAGACTATAACGCTCTAAAAAGTGGGGAAGGAGAAAAAATTAAGATGGAAGATTTTGGTTATACCTCCATTTGGACACGCATTGTCTCCAGCAGACCAACCAACCCAGACATTTGCTGAGACTTGGACACAATATTTTCAGTTTTACTCCGTCCCAGCTTCCTTATTAATCTGGACTTCTTGTCTTTCTTTTTTTCCTTTGATGGTACAATGAGGCCCCTATTTGTGCATCATCAAAATACAAAGTACAAAATTCAAAAGGCTGGTTACTTGAAGTAGGAACGAATGAGAAAAAGGAAACACAAAGAGACAAAAAATAATGACATTATGCCATTGTTAACTGAACATAAGTCGCAAGTAAGATAAGGGGAAGTGTACCCTGAAGCCCCTGCAGCGGCCAAGAGGACTTCATAAGCAGTTTCTCGCAGATCATCATCTGTAATACCTGGAAAAAATCCAAATTTAAATGACTAAAACAAGCATAAGCATACAATTTTCCATTCAAGCCAAGATAATGGTATAACTAGTGCACTGGTACATGATTGTACACAAAATCACTAAGACAGTCTGTAGCACACATACTTCTAGCAGCAGTGCCATCTCAGATGCACATCACTGACACTTAGGGTGTGTTTAGGTACACAACATTTGAATTCAATTATAATTCAAATTCCATAGAATTGCAATTCTCAGAAGTCAGAATTACAATTTCCAATAATTGCAATTCCATTGTTTGGTCAATTTATAGATTTCATTTGTGTAAAATTCCAAAATCATTGTTTGGTTCGTTCATGGAATTGCAATTTAGAATTCCCAATTCATTGCTTCAAAAATATTTTTTATTGAGTGTCCGTGTGTGCCAGAGAGAGAGAGACAGAGAGAGAGATGTGTTAGTTTTTGTGTGTGAGTGAAAGAGTGTGCGTGTGTGTAGTTGAGTTGGAATTCCATATGTTAGTGCTTTTGGAAATCTCTAGTCCTATTATGGACTGGAATCAAAATTGGGATCCTAGAATTACAATTCCATACCAATTCCAAACTTATTTTTCATATCCAAACAATGGTTTTGGAATTCAATGGTCCAATTCTAATTCCAAGCCATGGAGCTGAGGTTCCCAAACATACCCTTACTTCTTGGGCACTAATGGCGAAAATACAAGAAACTATCAGTTGCCTTTTAAATAAATCAGTCTTAATGCCAACTGCAGTGCAACCCATGTACACAAAATATATTGGACAGCAAAAGAACAAGAGCACAAAGAAAAAAGGCTACAAGCTAAATAATCTGTTCTGATCCTCTAAGCAAAAGGTTCTCCAAGAAACTCTATAAAGGTATCTACAGACCCAAGATAAATGCAAAAGGTTCTCCAAGCTATTTTTCTTCCGATCAAAACTCAACTCTGCCAAAAGATCTGACTTTTCTCTCCTCCCAGTAATATGTTACTAAATATAATGTTCGCAGGTTAAAAATTATAGTTCTATGAAATATTATCTAGAAAAAAGTAAGAAATTTTAAATGTCAAATTTCTAAAAATCTTTTTTTTTTCTAAATAATATTTCAGAGAACTGAAAGCTTATTTGTTACATTTCTTCACAACCCAAAACATAAGTCCGTAGATAACTACAAAAGAATCACTGGAGGACAGGGGGACAGGGGGAAGAAATAAATAGTTTTATCACTGGATGAATCTCCATTCCACAAGGAAAAGAATACGGTAGTCATTAAGTTTAAAAAGTCCGATTCAAAAGTATGAACCAAATGACCTCATTGCAATGAACATTTTGGTGCCTCACGAATTAGAAGTCTCATTACAAACTCACTGTTTCAAAGGCATCCAGCAGAAAAAACAAGAACTTGATTTATTTATGAATGTTTACAAAGTCTCCCCTAATAGTGTCCACCCTAAGTGGTAACTTTCAAAGAACATTTTGGCTCTTCTATATACCATCTAAAAGTGTTAAGTAGTAAGGTGGTCAGTCAGTAATATATATCGTGCTCCAGCACTCCCCCCTCACCAGCACATTTAAGTGACATCATACGCCTAAATATCCTGGTTATATGATGGAGTGACTTCATATGCCAGATATCCCGGTTATACGTTTGGAAGGTTATCATATTTTACATACTAAAATGAGTCGAACACTTTTCCTAACTCAAATTACTATTACATATTCCCAAAAAACAAATCCTGCATAAATTAAACCCTGCATTGCTGCATGATCATTTCAGACTCAACAACATTTATCGCGTGGGTATAGAAACTTATCACAACTTTTTTTTCTAATTATTCTTTAAGTTTGAACCATGAATAAATAGTTGAGACTTTGATGGTTATGGACCTCATCCATTAACAGGATAAGAGCACCTACTAGAAACTATCTCCATTTCCAACATGAATGACACAGCGACAGCAAGATAACATTTGATATCTTGCTTGGCTATATGCAATGGGATAAATAGAATCTACCAAGCCACCAAGTTCCCTACTTTATAGAAAAAGTGATTATTATTTTTTTATCAGAAAAAAAGGCTTATATTGAAAGAAAAATCAAATACAAGCAAAGAGAACCTGAAAGTGGAAGAGAATTCCACTAACAGGCCTTGAAAACAACAAAAACAACCAAACACAAAGCCCCTGGATCCTACACAAATGACTGCTACTAGACCCTAACAAACATCAGAATAGACAACTAAAAGCAAACTGAATCAATCAAACTAACAAAGCACAAGAAGCTCCCTGCATTTAGGACATAGCAGCTTCCCAATTCCTCACAATGTCAGAAATGGAAAGACCATGAAAATTATTG
Source organism: Lonicera japonica (assembly GCA_021464415.1). Taxonomy (NCBI): domain Eukaryota; kingdom Viridiplantae; phylum Streptophyta; class Magnoliopsida; order Dipsacales; family Caprifoliaceae; genus Lonicera; species Lonicera japonica. The sequence goes on along the minus strand of CM038471.1, from coordinate 75,227,822 downwards.
GAAACATAGGCCCAAAGAGAAGCTGAGATTTTAACTTGTTCCCAAACTCTCTCCACTATCTCTTCTTTATCCTCAAAAATCCTTGCATTCCTTTCCTTCCAAATGTGCCATAATATTTCCATCAAACAACATCTCCATAGCATCTGAGATTTCTCCTTGGTGTCCTTGAACCTCCAATGAACCAATAGCAGGTCGTGCCACGAACTAGGGAACACTGAAATCAGACTAAATTCCTTGCGAGCAAGATTCCAAACAACTTGAGCAAATGAACAGTGAATTAGTAGATGGTCTAAACTTTCTTCGCTAGATTTACACATAACACATCTAGTAGTAGGAGATAGAGCCATGCTAGGCCTTCTAATTTGCAATTGATCCGTGTGTTGACCTTTTTCAGAGGCGCTAACCATGCCAAAACTCTAATTTTCATTGGAATACCAGATTTCCAAACCATGTCATGTGGAGCAAAATTTTCCTCCCCTTCAACCTTTGTGAGACAATCAAAGTACGACTTAACCGAAAAAATACCTTGTTTATCACGTACCCAAATTTTGGAATCCCTACCTTCTCTAGATATCTCCCAATTGTCGATTGTGCCCATCAATTCTATGAATTCATTGCCTTCCTCTTCTGAAAAGTTGAGCAGGAATAAAATATCCCAAACGTAAATATTATCATCTGCCCAGCTAATACTACCTACAATAGAAATTTTCTGGACTGAAGCAATTCTGAACAGCCTTGGGAATTTTTCTGCCAAAGTGAAGTCCCCTACCCAATTATCTAACCAAAATTGAATTTTCTCACCATTACCGACTTTGAACCGAACATGCTTTCTGAACGTACCATAACCTCTTGCGATAGCTTTCCATGGGCTACGATGGGTGCCCCTAGCTACCTCCTTAGTATCCCATCCATTTTCCACCGAACCATGACTACTCCAAATGATTGAATGCCATAATGTAGTTTGTTCCAGCGGATAACGCCATAGCAATTTCCCCAATAGAGCCGAGTTTCTTTTGATCAAATTACCAATTCCCAAGCTACCAAACTGCTTAATTTTTGACACTTTGTCCCAGTTCACCAAATGCTCACCCTTTCCCCTGTCATAGCCTTCCCAAAGAAAATCCCTCATAAATTTTTCCAATATTTTTGTAATAGAAACTGGAATTTTGAAGAGAGGTAAAAAATAAGTTGGCATACATTCCAACACCAAATGAATAAGAGTGACTTTCCCTCCTTTTGAAATGCAGCCTCTAAACCAACTACCAAGTCTCTTACCAACTTTCTCTATAACCAGTGTCCAAAACCCCATTCTAGAAGGATTATCCCCCAAAGGAAGACCTAGATAAGACATCAGCCAACTACCTATAGAACAACCGATTCTACTAGCAATCAATCCTAATTCCTCCTCATTCACATTGATGCCTACCACTTCAAATTTAACCATGTTGATATTTAAGCCCGAAGCATAACCGAAGATGTCAAGAATGCCGACTAAATTACCAATTTTCTCTTCTTCCTTAGAAAGAAAGAAAATAGTATCATCGGCAAATTGGAGATGTGACAATGTTTTTTCCTTACCGAAAGAAAAACCTTCAACCAACCCTCTATTTTTAGCCCTTTCCACCATTAGATTAAGAACATCTTATACAAGCACAAATAAAAAGGGGTATAGAGGGTCCCCTTGCCTTAAACCCCTTGAAGCCTTAAAATTTCCCCTTGGTTTGCCGTTCATCAAAACCGAGAAACTAACCAAAGACAAACAGCCCCGGATCCACTTTCTCCATCTACTACCAAACCCCTTCTCCTTTAATACATGATCAATGAAATCCCACTCAATATGGTCGTATGCTTTATAGAAAAAGTGATTTTGCAAAATCATTTATGGAACTTCTCACTTGATCATGTGATCACTAAAAGGTTCATATTGAAATTAAAAAAAAAATGACTTTGGTGTTTATACATTATTCTTCTATGATAAAATAAAACTATTAACAGAAAAGGGAAGTAAAACTAATGGAGGAACAATGGGTCTGGCAAAAGTCACACAAACAATGGATTTACAATGAGAATTTAGTAGGGAGAAAGCTATGGACCTCGTGCATTAATGAGATAAGCACATCTACTAGAAAATTACAGGAAATTTAACGCATAAGCCAAAAACAGGTCTACAACATCATAAGTTTCTATTATATCAAATCAAACCACAATAATTGGTGACCATTTTATTTTCACCTGTCGCAAATGAAGGCAATCCCAGCACAAAATCGGCTGCATCATTCAGAGCTCTTCTTGAGTATCTACGACTACTAACTTCCTCCAGATCATCATCATCCTCGAAATCCTCAATGTCATCAACAGTCAGCTCGTGAACTTGTGTGGAGTTAAGGGAATGTGATTTCGATAGGGTTGACAGTTCATCACCTTGTTCCGAGTTAAGGGACAGTGATTTTGATAGGTTTGACAGAATGGGTGTCGGCACCAAGGCAGGGGCAGGTGGTGGTGTCCTTTTTGGAGGTGAACCTGAAGACTCAGGGTTCGTAGCCAAAAAAAATTCATCTACATAACCTGCATTATTCTTTATTTATAAAAAAAGAAACAAATAATAAATTACCAGATAAAAAGGCAAATGAATCATGCGAACCTCCAACAAGAGATGAAGTAATCAATAAAATTGCTGAACTAAAATAAATTGCAGGCAGATTTAAATGGTAAAAAAGCTACGAGTAGATCAATGCCACCATATTAAGTAGTCAGACAGATGAATTATGCATATTAAAGTCATTTACTTGGCAATAAATCTCATAAAAGTAACTCAAGAAATAATATCCAGCAAGTCCTGCTTACCATATGCGGGAACCCAGTATTATCATGGTAATCTCTAATAGCTTCCGATAGTTCAAGCATCCCACCTAAACAAAGAAAGAAAACAATGACTAAGGAAGAACTCTTTCTAGTAATAAGAATAACAGCATTACATAATCAATAATCCTAGAGGGGTTCAGGATTGAGACTCAAAAAAGTGAATGTGTTATATCAGTGCATTCGTCAGTGTAGAGTGATAAGAGAGAGGACCTCGCCTACCAACCAATACATTGATGCCACATCCTCTGAGTTCTTTTGAGTCCTAAGCGTGAGTCCCTCCCTCTAGAATTACTCTTACAGAATTAGATAGATAGTTGACCTTTTTTTGCACAATCAAGGACAAAATCAACACTGACTTGATCTAGATCCACATCATCCAATGAAACTGCACCGGGAGGCATTATAACTTTCTTGATTAAGCTACCAGAGAGTAGGAAATCAAGAAGTACACGCCTGTCTCTCCTATATCTTTGCAGAAGCTCCACTCCATTTTCCCTAAATTCATCCATCCAAATGTATTTTTTATAGAAAATTAAGACACGTTATCAGTGTGTGAGTACTGAATTTTCAAGAAAGGAACAGATTGCACATACTCTTCCATGGCAATTCTTTGGGTTCAAAATCTCTTCAAGTCTGTAATTGTTATAGCTTCAGCAGCAGCAGTAGCACCTGAAATTAATATTTAGAAGTAGGTTTTACAATGAACGAATTGTTTAAGTGATTAAGTATGAGTAGTAGAATGGAAGATCACTACTACAAATGCAAGAGATTTACGAAGATTAGTAATCAGTCGGTGAGATAGTAAAATAAAACAGTGAGATTTGGATCAGCAACAAAACTGAAATTGAAATTGAAAGAAAAGATTTTAACTTCATTCGCCATTTTATGAAAACTGCATTGAGAATGCACAGGTGACTGACCCAAGGTTAGGTGCTGTAAGATGAGAGGGAGAGAATGAAGCGCTCAAGTGTCGAAGTCTTCGAGATTTGCTTTATCTTTTTATTTTCTTTTCTCTTTTTTGTTTTTCTGATAGATAGATGGAGATCCGGGGGTTGGATTAAGGGAGGTTGAGGAGGGAGAGGATTCGACCTTCTTGGTTTATGCGCGATAAATTACGCAATTCATCACTTGGGCTAAGGTTCGACTTAAAATATTGTTAATCGTTAATGATGTATTGTCAATAACCAGTATTAATGTCAACGATATAGATAAATTCTTAATAACATATCATCAAAAAAGATATTTTGGCAATTAACAACTTACTTGATTGTATATATATTTTTTGAAATTATTGAACTAATACAAGAACTCTTATAAAACAATAATACTTCCTTTTAATGTAGCTTTTAGGATAAAAATGTTAGGTTTTTTATCCGCCAATTTCTAAATTCGCTAACAAATATTCGTTTTTACATCTTAGTCTTTATTTTAGTAGATATAATTAAGGCACCTCTAGTGCGGTAGCGTAAAAATTAATATTGTTAGACAAACTTTAAAAGTTTAGTGAAAAAATTAATATGCTAAAACAATTGATAAGATAAGCAAAAGCAGGATGAACGAAGTTTCCTGCCTTCTAGCAATTTGCCTTTTTCGGCCCGATACCAAAATTCTGGTGGATTTTCTTGTTGATGGGCTTCCATTGATTGTACTACTTTAGATTATTTTGCAGCAATATCTTAGTTCTCGATCAATCAGATTGATTTTTTGTATTTTATACTCTCTATCTCGAATTACAAGTCGTGTATTTTTTAAAGATATCTTAAATTAAAATTTTAGTTTATTTTTCAAACATAACTAATATATCGAATTTTATAAAAACAAATAAGTTGTTTATTTTTCGGATGTAACTATTCTATCAAATCCCATAAAAATAATAAGTTGTATTATATCCATTATTTACGTTGATTATAGATTTTTTCATGCAAATAAAAAAAGATGGAATATGTTTCCAATTCAAGACATATATATTTGGTGTATTATTAATTTGTACGTCTAACATCTTTACTATCTGAGAGAGGTCAAACGAAGATAACCCTCCTTATAGATAATAAATCTTCTCTTCTTTTTTTTGACAATGCTCATAGAGTAATACACTCATAAGAAATATGTACAAATAAATATTCACTCTTCCCTTCAATAAGTTTATTTTGTTTTGTTTTTTGTAGCACGTTTTGTAAAAGTAGTTGTTATAAATGTTTGAGTAAACAATTCAAATGGCTATTAAACTTTCAATCTAATACTAGTTTGGTCAGTAACTAAAATAAATCATTTTGGTCATTTAACTTTGAAATTAGTACCACTTTAACGATTCCGTCCAATTTAGCTGTTAAAATTGATACATTTGTATGGTACATGACTTTATGTAAGGTCATTTTAGTCATATTGCAACAAAACGGCATTTCCCTCTTATAATTTTTGCCAAAATGAAATGCACACAGTGTATACAACATAGCAATAATTTTAACAAACAACGTAACTTGGGCTATTTTATAATCAAAATTATTAAAATACGCTTAAATAAAGTTATGTGCTTTACACATGGTTTAATTCCATTTAATTTAACAGTCGAACGGGAAGGAATGACCAAAGTGGTACTCACTCCAAAATTGAATGGTAAAAGTGGTTTGTTTTAGAGTTTAATTACTAAAGTGGTATTGGATAAAAAAAATTAGTGACCATTTGAACCGTTTACTCTAAATGTTTAGATGAGTAATTTTGACAACATTCAGATTAAGTCAAAATTGGGCAACTAATCAATATACATTTAAGGGTCGGCTAAGTTAGAAAATAATTAAAAATTAATTAATTTTATGAGAAGTTAAAAGATTAAATGAATAATTATTTTTATGATTAGATGTTTTTCAAATTTCCTTTTTTTTATTGGATATTTTTTTTCTCACTGCTCGAAGAATTTTATTCCAAAAAGTAAGAGAATATGCATGTATCAATATATAACTCAACTTATTTTTTATTTTTTCACACAAATAAATTTTTTTTTGCTATCATTTTCAAACATGGCTGAGAATTTTTTTGTTATAATTCCTCGCGCGTAATTCTTTTGAATAAGAAATCATTGCTCTTTTTTTATGAAAATTTAATACATTCTTCATAGACACATCTTCATCAATATCTTTCTATATTTTTCTGTATCGCGTATTTGTTATAGGTGTGACTTGGACACGTACTATGCATCAATTATAAAAAATAACTTATTTTCCATTTTCCTTTTATCTGTGGTTGTTTTATTCACTTTCAATTTCAAAATGCTAATAATTTAATTCTAATTTATAGTTGAAAAATGATAACATGTGCCCTGATTATACTATGAATAGAAATAATAATACTTTGTATGATAATATGTACATAATTTAATGTATATTATATTTAATTCTTTTTATTTATAAGTGTATAACATATACTTTAAGGTAGACGCTAATATGATCGACCATATACTTATGTTTCTTGTAGTGTTTATAGTTGTTGCTTCTCTAATTTGAATTGAAAGCAATTTCCATGCATATGCTTCACTGGTAACAACTACAATTAACAAATATTACAAGTTGTTCTAACAACTAGGATTAACTTAATTGCCAAAACTCACTATCGACTAACGGGAGGTCTTGAATTCAGATCGCACATCAATATATTCAAAAAAAATTGCTCTAGCACACTTTTTCATTAGGATCTTTCGAATTTTTTATATAATATATATCAGACCATATTAAATATATATATATATATATATATTATTTTATTTTAATTGTGTTACATGTTCATACCTATCAACTTCACTTATTTTCATGATGTTGAAAAGTAATATTATAATAAAATAAATTCAAAAATGCAATAATAATTAAAAAAGAATTATTTAAAGAGTCTTCATTTCGTGTTTGCGTGCAATCTAGTTTAAACTGTCATTTTTAATTAATAACAATTCACAGTATAAGAACAAGTACAATGGGAATACAATAAAGATTTATATTAACTTGAAAAACATAACTATCAAACAAAAAAGAAGGACAATTGGAAGAGGATAAACCATCAAGTAGTAGCATAAATAGAAACACATAAAATCATTAAGACACACAAATGCATCAATGGTAAATAAAACTAGGATTCAAATATTTATCGAGTTATATCCATGCTATTTTCTCTAGTAGCACTACTTCTCATTCCATTTGCCATTGTCATTGCTCGAGAGCAAGGCTTTCTCTTGTTATGAAATTGGTGAATGAAAGCTCACACACAACTAAAGTAAAATTGAGAAAATGAAGAAAAATAAACTCACATAGTTTACGTGGAAAACCTCCAAGTAAATTGAAGGAAAAACCACAGGCAAATGACAGAGGATTTTAATTTATAAAATGGGATACAACACATTCTCTCTAAATATAAGGAGAGAACAATTACACTCTCTTTTATTTTAAGAGAAACAATAATCTATCTCTTTTGCTTGAACCCTCTATTAACAAGCTTTCTATATAATTGTTGTTGTAAACTATACATATCCATCCATATTTATAGATGAATATAACCGTGTGCTGGCTGCAAATTAGACAGCATGGCATGTGAAAGATTGGTTGGTAAGGTCAAAAAGTGATAGCCACTTTTGACCATTTACCACCACCCATGTTTGAACATTTACCCACCAACCATCACCCATTTTTGACCATTTACACCATTCACCCATTTTTGACCATTCACTCAACAATCTCCACCTTGGCGAATTATTGTTAAAATGGTTTTTAACAAAATTTTCCACAATAAAGTAATCATCCGAGAGATCTTTGTATCCATTCCATCATTCCGTATTTGTCAGCTCTATGCATGCTTACGTTTTTGCTAGACCACACAAGGATCTACTCCATTCAAACTTGTCAATATTAATCGGCTTGGTCAGAACATCTGCTAGGTTCTCATTTGTGTGAATCTTTTGCATATCCACATTTCCATCTTCTATCATAGTTCGGATGAAGTGATATTGTACTCCTATGTGCTTTGTTCTTGAATAAAAGGCTGGATTCTTTGCAATATGCAAAGCACTCTGACTGTCACAAAATAGAGTGATTTTTTTTTGTTTGTGCCCAAGCTCCTCCAATAACCTTTAAATCCAAACTGCTTCTTTGCAAGCTTGTGTAGCTGCCATATATTCTGCTTCTGTTGTAGACAAAGCTACCACATTCTGCACTTTTGATATCCAGCTTACAGCTCCTCCTGCAATTGTAAACACATAACCTGAAGTGGATTTTCTTTTATCGAGATCTCCTGCAAAATCTGAATCTACGTAACCTCTAACAGTTAATCTAAATCCTTTATAACATAAAGCTACATCTGAGGTTCCTTTGATATATCTCAGAATCCTATTCACTGTACTCCAATGCTCTCCACCTGAATTCGCCATGTATCGACTAACCATTCCCACTGCTTGTGCAATATCTGGTCTTGTGCATATCATAGCGAACATTAAACTTCCCACTGCTGATGCATACGGTACTCGAGACATCTCCTTCCTCTCTGCTTCATTGCTAGGACACATACTTGAGGATAACTTAAAATTAACAGGTAGTGGGGTTGAAATTGGCTTACAATCTTACATGTTGAAGCGTCGCAAGATCTTCCTTAAATAGTTCTTCTGAGAAAGCCAAATTTTCCTGTTATTTCTGTCTCGGTGAATTTGCATCCCTAGAATCTTGTCTGCTTGTCCCAAATCCTTCATTTCGAACTCCCTAGCCAATTGTGCCTTCAGTTCCTGAATTTGAGCTTTGTTGGGGCCTGTCACCAACATGTCATCCACGTACAACAGCAAGATAATAAATTCATTATCACCACCAAACCTCTTGTACTACATACAATGGTCTGAACTAAGTCTATTGTAACCAAGGCTAATTATGAAGGAATCAAATCTCTTATACCAACACCTCGGCTCATGTTTGAGACCATATAGAGATTTGTTCAACCTGCAAACCAAGTTCTCCTTGCCTATTTCAGCAAAACCTTGTGGTTGGAGCATATAAATTTCTTCTTCAAGTTCTCCATGAAGAAATACAGTTTTCACATCTAACTGCTACAGATGTAAGTCAAGCGTAGCACACATAGCCAGAACTATTCTGATTGACGTAAATCGTACCACTGGAGAAAATATCTCGTTAAAATCAATACCTTCTTTCTGAGTATATCCCTTTACCACTAGTCTAGCATGGTACCGCTCCACCTGATCATTGCTATCACGTTTGATCTTATAGACCCATTTGTTACCAATAGCTATACGTCCACTAGGTAATGGTACTAGTTTCCACATCTTATTTTTGTGTAAAGCTTCAATTTCCTCCTGCATTGCTGTCATCCACAGAGATGCATCCGAGCTACTTGTAGCTTCGTGGAAAGTTGTTGGCTCACCTTCCTCCGTTAAAAGATAGTATGCAATATTGGTTTCTGTAACATATTTCGACTGCCAAACTGGTGGCCTTCTCTCACGAGTTGACCTCTGAACTTCTATAGCCTCAGACTGGACAGGTTCTTGTATCTCGTGTTCTAGTGTATTTTCAGAAGAAGTTGGATTTTCTTGTACTGAACTATTCTCCACCTGAACTGTTGTAGTATCTGAATTTTCTTTCCGCGTGCTATTGCCTTCATCTTTCTTTTGTAGTTGATCTTCTATAAAGATCACATCCCTGCTGATTATTACCTTGCGGGTAGTGGGATCCCACAAGCGATACCCATTCACTCCGTCAGCATACCCTAAGAATATACATTTCCTAGATTTCGGGTCCAGTTTCGTTCTTTCTTGGGCGTTGTACATTACATACACAGGACATCCAAACGAATGTAAAGTAGAGTAATATGCTGACTTTGCAGTCCACATCTCCATTGGCGTCTTTAACACGATTAACGTTGATGGAGATCGATTTATCACATAACAGACAGTTTTTGCTGCTTCTGCCCAAAAAGAGTTGGGTAGTCCTTCCGTTCTCAACATGGCTCTTATTCTTTCTACAAGAGTTCTGTTCATCCGCTCTGCCACTCCATTTTGCTGTGGAGTGTACGCCGTAGTGAACTGCCTTTTGATACCTTCTTGTTGACAGAAGTTATCAAATTCATCGCCAGTGTATCATTCATTGTCTGTCCTTAAGCACTTAATCTTTTTCTCAGATTCAAGTTCCACCCGCGCTTTGAATACTTTGAAAACTTCAAATACATCTGCCTTCCTTTTGATTGGATACACCCAACATCTCCTGGAGTAATCATCGATTAAAGATACAAAGTATATTGCCCCTCCTAGGGACAAAACTGGTGCTTGCCAAACATCAGAATGAATCAGTTCTAAGATAGCTTTGCTTCTAGCATTAGAACTGCCGAACTTCAATCTGTGCTGCTTACTAATAACACAATGCTCACAAAATGCTAATGATACCTTTTTGAGCCCTGGGAGAAGGTTTTGTTCTGCGAGAATCTTCAAACCTCGTTCCGACATGTGGCCAAGTTTGCGGTGCCACATCATCGTTGATTCTTCTACTGAACTTGCTAATGAAATAGATGCTTCTCCTTCTTGTTGTGTTTCTCCCTTGAGCATGTACAGATTTGCAGTTAATTTTTCCGCTTTCATCACCACAAGCGCGCCTTTGACAATCTTCATGATCCCATCTTGAATATGGGTTTTGCACCCACTATTATCTAATTGTCCCAGAGATAATAGATTTTTCTTCAGGCCTTTCACGTGTCGTACATCCTGAATTGTGCAAACTGTTCCATCAAACGTTTTTATTTTGATATAACCAATACCGGCAATCTCCAAGGCATGATCGTTACCCATGTAGACAGATCCTCCAGAGATAGGTTTGTACGTGTGAAATCATTCTCTCCGAGGTGTCATGTGCCACGTTGCTCCTGAGTCTAAGAGTCAGACATCAGCGAACAATTTTCTGCCTTCCAAGCTCGGTGTTACCTCACTGTATAGTACTTCACCATCATCTGAGGTACTAGCCACATTTCTTTGAGCATTTGATGACTCAGGATCTCCACTCCTCTTCTTACAGTCCCTTTTGATGTGCCATTTCTTGCCACAGTTGTAGCACCTGAAATTCTTCTTACTCCTTGATTTTGATTTACTGCGATTCTGACTCTCGTTAGAACCACACTCTGTTGATCTTCCTCTCACCATCGCCAGTGCTTTCGCCTGTTGTGAATTTGACTGTCTGTCTTCTTTATTTTTGCGCCTGCTTTCTTCCTCTAGAACCGCGGCTGCAAGTTCGTCGAAGACTAGATAGTCAGTCAAGACGTTGTTTGTCAGGTTGATGATAAGTTGATCATATGAGTCAGGCATATTTTGGAGTAGAAGTTCTGCACGTTCAGAAGTCTTTATTTTATGACCCAACGTTGTAAGTTGTGAAAATAGAGTATTCAGGGTGTTGATATGGTCAGTCACCGATGTGGATTCCGCCATTTGAAGAGTATAAAGTCTTCTTTTTAAGAAGATCTTGTTGTGTAGTGACTTTGCCTCGTACAACCTTGTTAGTGTGTCCTATATCTCCTTTGCTGTCTTCTTTTCTGCTACACTAGATAACACTCCGTCGGCTAGTGCTAAGTGCAAGTCAGCAATTGCATTGCCGTCCATCTCATTCCACTTGCCATCGTCAGTGATCTCCTCGGGCCTTTCTCCAATTGCTGCTAAGCAATTGTCCTTCTTTAAAATTGCTTTAATCTTCATTTTTCACAACGAGAAATTACTCCCGTTGAACTTCTCAATTTCATACTTTGTTGCCACCGTAGAACGTGCCTTCTTTTCACTAACTGATTTTATTTTATTTAATATAAAATCAGATATGAACCTGGCGCTCTGATACCACTGTTATGAAATTGGTGAATAAAAGTTCACACACTACTAAAGTAAAATTGAGAAAATGAAGAAAAATAAACTCACAGAGTTTACGTGAAAAACCTCCAAGTAAATTGAAAGAAAAACCACAGGCAAATGACAGAGAATTTTAATTTATAAAATAGGATACAACACATTCTCTCTAAATATAAGGAGAGAACAATTACACTCTCTCTTATTTTAGAAGAAACAATAATCTCTCTCTCTTGCTTGAACCTCTCTATTAACAAGCTTTCTATACAATTGTTGTTGTAAACTATACATACCCATCCATATTTATAGATGAATATGACCGTGTGCTGGCTGCAAATTAGATGGCATAGCATGTGAAAGATTGGTTGGTAAGGTCAAAAAGTGATAGCCATTTTTGACCATTTACCACCACCCATGTTTGAACATTTACCTACCAACCATCACCCATTTTTGACCATTTACACCATTCACCCATTTTTTACCATTTACTCAACATCTCTTTCTTTCTTGAGTGCCTCGATCCTTGAACTGATATCCTTTGTTCTTGTATCGATTAATGAGCGAATCTCATTCAAATCCGCCAACACTTGGTCCTTCACCAGCCACGATCTTGAACCTCATATGAGTTATCTCATTTTCTTTATTCTTCTGCTTAAGTTTCCTTAACTTCTCTTGTACCTTATTGATCATCTCGCGAGCGAAACTTTCCTGATTCTCCATATTAATGGCTTGTTGGAAATCAGGCATAAGTCTAAACTTGGACACCACGCGTTATGGACCCCTAAGGACGAGGGGCAAACCTCTAGTTCGTGGTCATCTTGACCAAAAACTATGGCACATGCCTCAACTCTGCAAAGGATGGTAGGCTCGTCAACCTTCCTAATCAAGCATTTCTTCCTTTTGTTGAAAGAACTTCTTCTATTTCCCTCATTTGTGATGTATTCAATTTTCAATTTGGTCCTTGTCATGGCTTTTGATGATCAATTTGGGGAAAGAAAAATACTGGGGCTAAGTTAAGTAGAAGCAAGATTGTTGTTAAGATCTACCGGTATTTATACCAAGTATTGAAGGGTAAATTGCACGAAACCCCTCAAAGTGTTTTAATTAATTGCAAACAACTCCTTAAACCACTGATAAGTTGTAATTACACCCTCATGTATGGCTAGAAAGAGTTCCAAGTGTAATGAAAAACGTTTTTGAGAGAATAAGTTGCGGTTATTTTGTAAGTTGAAAAGTTCAAGGTATTTTCAAGTGGTGAAATAATTTAGTTTTAAAATAGGTTTTTCTTCAATTTACCCTATGTAGGTATGTTGATTGTTTGAATTTGTAGTACATAGGTCAAATTAATTATAACATATATTACTTTTTGAATAAGGGACATGTATTTGGACCACACAATTAGCGCTCGTGTGCCTTTTTATAAATTAAGGTGAATATATATAAAATAAACAGTTGGTTTTGACTATATATATAGTTATTTTAGTAAAGTTCATAATTGTGAAATCTAACAAGATTTGAAATGAATTAAACAATTATATTGATTCTTCTGAGATATACTAAAAGTAAATACATAAATTCTTTGCACGGTTATAACATGTGGGAGTAATCTAATATTGAATGATAGTTTTAATCCCAGATAAATTCGTATTAAAGAAAAAGAAGGAATTTAGAGTTCAAACTACAATATTTCCATCTTAGCAAATCACAGACAAATTATGAAGCAATTAATAGGAAGAAAATATTTTTAAATGCAAAACAACTTGTGGTTTAAAAAAAAAAAAAACTTAACATCTACGTACGATATATAATTACACATTTTAATATATTGCATTTGAAAATAATATATTAAAAGCTTTTATATTTGATAAAAACTATAGGATTGTGATCGCTTATTGTTACAAACATATCTGAGTGTCTAACATTATGTACCGATATTTGAAGAATAATTTTTTAAAATAAGGGCATGTTATTTTCAAAAATTCTGAAATAAAGACTTGTTTATTAATTATATTTTAAAATAAGGGTTTTGACTAAAATTGTGTTTTGTGCAACCTTTTAATCCAAAAAACTTAATGCAATTTTGTGTTGTATAAATTGTTTATATTTTTTAACTAGTTTATTTTTATGTGTCACTCAGTTAACTCTAAAGTAACTTCAAATAAACTCTAATACATAGTAATGTAATAGAAAATAATTAGTGCAAACTTAACTTTACATAATCCAAAAAAACTATGATGTTTGTTTTATTAATAAATGGGTTTAAATTTGTAACTTGTTAAAATAACTCTAAAGCGACATCAATTAAACACTTAGACATAATCTAATTGTATGACAGTTTTAATAATACTTTAATCAAATAACATGTAAATTCTTCAATTTAACTTATATACAAATATATTGATTTTTTTTTCATAAAAGACGTGTTTGGAATATTGACTTTTTAAATAAAAAAAAATGTGAAATAGAAAATAGTTGGTTTTTAATAGTATAATTTATCGTAGTAAGTTGAAACGACAATATTTGTAAGTCAGCAAATTATAGACAAAATATGAGGCAATTAATAAGAAGAAAATATTTCTAGAAACACAACAAATTGAGATTAAAAAAACAAAAACGTCTTAAGATATATAAATGCACATCTTGCATTTGAAAATAATTAAAAAAATCATATATGATAAAACTATAGGATTATAACGTTATCTACCAATATTTAAAAAAACAAAAGAAAACGCGAAGAAGAAAAAAACTAGATATATATATATAAATATTTTACCTTTCAATTTATTACATTTTCTATGCACGCTTATCAAAGGCAAAAAGATAGTTTTTCATAGGAATAGACCAATTTGGGGTTCATATGAAAATGTTGACAGCATTCGGTTACACTAAAAGTTACGTTATTCATCAAACATCATAGTTACGTCTTTTATTTCAATTTGTTGTTGTTGTTATGAATAAGCACAGTATTGTTATATCCGTACGAAGAATCATTATATTCAAAAATTCTTACATAATTTTTTCATAGACGCGCCTTCTTCAATTTTTTTTTCTCTATATTTGAGATCTCGTAAATTAAAGAATAAATGAAATATAGACTCTATGCCAATATTTATTGTGGTGTAAACGTTATTTCCGTGAATTCAAGCATCTAGCTTATTACACCACAATAAATATTGGCATAGAATTCATATATATTTAATCATTTAATTCCATATACCAACTAATGCTCTATTTAGTGACAATTAGAAGGCACATTAAAAGCTCATCAACCATATATATATATATATTAGTAATTAATTAAAGTGTAATATAATAATACATGCACTAGTTTAATTAAATGATTAAATTGTTTTTTAAAAAATGATATGCCAAAAGGTGCATTTTTTACTATACAGTGTCCTTTTAAATCATTGATCAATGAACTTTATGATACATTGTTGAGCTTGATTAATGCTAACTAATGAATTGTACAATCTTTGTATACAATCTGACATGACAGTAAGAGAGAGCAAGCAAGAAATTGAGTTGATCGAGCGTAAAGTATGAGGTAGATCTAGAGTTTTTGAGAGGAAGTTTTAGATTTGGGAAAACCAACAACAAAATGTGCTGAGTCAATGATACCTATGAATCTAATCTATCCATATGATGAAGGAGTCATGAAATCGATTTGAGATGAATGTTACGGAAATGAGTTGGGCGTAAAGAATTGAAAATGAGCCAAGTGTATAGTACTTGAAAATAAAGATTTTCTTAATATCCCCACGAAATTGTTATAAACGGAGTCATGGACCAAAACCAAGTTCAACTAAGTTTTGACCCAAATCTAAAACAATTTGCAAAAACTAATCAAATTAACACTCTTTTGGCATAAAAAAACATGAGTCTCAGCCATTAACTGTGGCCAACTGGGTCACGGCTCAAAACCGTGATCCGTGTAACAAATTTTCCTAGAACCATTTTACTAATTTGGTGTATTGAATTGTGAGCAGCGGCATGCTCAGACCTGTGAGTAAAATTAATTGAAATGTGCGAAAGTTAGCCCAAATATCTCATAACATAAACCCAAAAAAAAGTTTAATTATATTAAAGTTATTTAATATAAATTATAGTATTCGTCCTAGAATTTACTTTGTGCGTACTAATAGTAAGTAAAGTTTCCTCTTCTTACGTCGTGTTTCTACGTGTCTAGTTCAATATATATTCTCACATTTATGGCTCCTCTATATATTCTTAATATTAACTTTCTAATCTCTTTTTTCTTAGGCCTTTGATTCTTATATTATTTTCTTATAAAATAATGTTTTTCTATAAAATCACTTATCACGTTTTAAATTATATTACACTTCATGACATTATAAATATATTTTTATTTATAATGTATCAAGATATTATTGTATAATTAATATTTACTACTTAAAATTTGTAAAACATTAATTTTGTTATTTTCATATATATATATATATATATATATATATTTTAAAACATCTGCAAATTGTGTATTGTACACTTATATATATTTATTTCCATAATTGTGGGTTAGTAATTAAGCTAAGCTATTTAACGGTGCAATGACTGTATTTTACTCCCTTTTCTTGATATTTATTTTTCAAAGGGCTATTAATGGTGGAATAATCTGCAATGGGAGTTTAGTGAATATATAAGAAGTTTAGAGGAAGAGTGTAAAGAGAGAGAGAGAGAGAGAGAGAGAGTAAAAAAAAGAGGAGAAAAAATAGCTAATTCCAGAAAGAAAAAGGACGAAAGTAAAGGGAAGGGAAAAACAATTGAAGAATTGTGGGCTCGTTTGCTATATGAAGTAAGTAGTGTATGATTTCATTTTTGTAATATTTATGTGGTCGTCGTCTTGTGATATAATACGATATTACATGTGATTGTGTATTATTTATCCTTCATATATAAATATTGGGTGCTAGTAAAAGCATCTTGATTTTGTAATTTAAACACTTTTTTATAAAAAATGGTAATCCATATAATTAGGATATACGTTTTGAAAGCACCTTAATATCTCAATTCAACTTACATCTTTCTATGTTTACTTCATCTCTTTATTTCATCGAAATCTTCTTGCGTCTATTTTTCATCAATTCAACATGACTTCTAGGTAAGGTAAGACATTCTTCTTTACTTCTTTAAATTATATATATGTGTGTTTTGTCGTGTATATATATATATATATATATATTTTTTTTTTTTGGTTTCCCAAGGGGTGTTCGGGCCAGCTTTCGCTCACCTCGACTAATTCCCGTTCCCGATTCGTGGCTACCGTTGACCAAATATTATTTTGACAACGCCGGAGTTCAACCTTAGGAGCTCCAAGTCGACCCAAGGTTGTGCCAGTAGCAGCCTTGTACCGTTGGTGTTTGATCAACTGCCCCAACCAATTTAAGTGTATATGTTTATGTTTGATTTTGTTGTTGGGTTTGGTCATGCATTGGTGGTATTTTTGTTACGATAATATAGTATGCATGAGCATATAAACAATGCACATAAGGTGTTTGATCAATTGTCTTAACCAACTTAAGTACATCTATTTGTGTTTGATTTTACTGTCGGGTTAATTGTTGTGCATTGGTGGTATTTTTGTTATGTATTTTTTTGCTATCAATTTACCTCTTTAGCATTGCAACACTAACTAAATACATGAGATTGAATTATTAAACTTCATACATCTAAGTCAAATTATATATATATATATATGTACTTTTTTGGAACAATGTATATATGTATGTAAACATATGTTTCGTGTATATATAGAGAGTAAAAATGAGATAAAAATCAAGTACAAATTTATTAATTCTAGTGATGTTTTTGCATTCAACTTTAATTTTAGAAAAAAAGATTAATTTTTAGTGACGGAATTTAGTGACCAAATATTTGGCGCAAATATAATTTAGTGACCAAAGCTAGAAACAACTTTTAAAAACATAACTAAGCATGTCAAATTGTCAAGTTGTCAACTTTCTTAAAAAGTATTCAAATTAATGTGAAATAAATATTAGCAAATGGAAATAAATGGAGTATCTTATTTATAATATAGAGTTAATAAATTAAAAAAATAATTAATTAAGTAAATAAACATGTGATGAAATATAAGCCACTACATACCTAATTTAATTATTTCATTTCACCAAAACAGAAATTTGTGGCTGAGATTCTAAGGCTATTATTTAATCTCCCAAGTAATTAGGATCTCTTATAATATATTTTCAAAAGTCTAGCTTAGGGGGTGTTTGTTCAGCCATCTGAAATTTGAAAACTTAAAGTTTTCAGATTTTAGTGGTACATGGATTGTTTGTTTGAAAAAAAAATTAAGTGATGAGGCTCTGAAATCTGAAAATTTTGGTTCAAAATTTTAAGTGATAAATATACCACTTAAATCTGAAATCTAAAAACACACCAATGCAAAATATCGATTTTACCCTCCTTCAACCCTAACAGCTCCTCCACGCAGCTGCTTCGTCTCTTCTTCGATCGACGATTGTTGTAGCTTCTCTGTTTCTTCTTTTCTTCGATCGACGCGCTGCAGCTTCTTCACTCGTCTATCTTCCTAGTTGAAAGGGGAATACGATGGGGGAATACAATTATGGGGGGGGGGGGACGGTGCTCTGTCTTGTGGGGGGTTGAAGTTTTGGTATGGAAAAAAAAAATGGAGAAGTAACTTACTTGAATGACCAGCCATGGCCAAGAATAACGCCACTAAACATTAGAACAGCCATTGCCACAGAGAGAGAGAGAGAGAGAGAGAAAGAAAGAAAGAAAGAAAGAAAGAAAGAAAGAAAGAAAGGGGGATTTGTAAAGATAAAAGGAGGTGAAGTGAGAGCCGGTGGGATTTGGTTTCTACTTTCTTATAACTTTTTTCTTTTCTTTTTGGTTTCTGCTATTATTATAAGCTTGCATTCATGTAAATAGCTATGGAAATCATCTATATTTATTTATTATCAAAAGGATTTTTGAAGTTGTATTAATTAAAAAAGGAAAACACCTGCTGCCTCATGGAGCAAAAAAAAAGGTAAAATTGATAAGGGTAAAATTGTCATATTAAAATAAATTCAGTTTTCAGATGTGTTATATTCAAACAAACAACATTTGTTCAGATACAGTTTTCAGACCTAAACAAACAATTTTTTCAGTTTTCAATTTTCAGTTGTTTTACCAAACGCCGCCTTAGTTTAACTTTATTCGATCAAGCTAGCAATTGCACTGAATTAATTAATCTCTCTCACAACACTTGAACCATAATATTTGCCTCCTCTCTAAGGAGACTCCTCTCTAAGGAGATATATAAATATATCCTCTAATTAGAAGAATCTATGGAATTGAAAGAGAAGATGTACAACAAAGAAAGCACCATGGTATGCAAAAGTCTCTCTTTTAAATTAAGAATCGCCATAAATTAAACTAATTAGTCTGTTTGATTGCAAGAATGAAATTAAAGTAAAAAATGTTTAACTTCCGGTATATTTATTTCTAGGCGATTGAATTTTATGAAAAAACATTTTTAGATGTTTGATTGTATTATTTTGTAGGTGAAAAATATGTACATACTTTTTACTTGTTATGATTGTTCATTTTTCAATAGTATTTGACGTTTGATTGCACACTTTTTACCTTGAATTGAAATTTTTGCCTTTAAATTTTTTTTGCACCTTACCTAGAATTCATTTTTCAGGGAGAGGATAGGAATTTGATTTTCTAGGATCATACATCAATCACTTGTACCATCGAATTAAGTGAAATTAGCATTGTCTAGAAATGAGTGAATCAAATGATGAAAAAGTACATATTTTTCAAGTTTTCTATCAAAAATCTTGACAATCAACCGCAGTGCTTAGATAGTTATTAATGGTTAAATATTTTTCTAATGGTTAAATATTTTGCACACTTCGTTTAATATCTTGCATGCGCAAACCACCATTACAAACTAGGCTTTTATTTTCAGAAAATATATTATATCTCTAGTTTTCTCAAAAAAAAAATAAAAATCTCCCGCAACTAAAAATAAAATAAAATCAGAGTGAGGAGGCAGATAAAGCTAGTCCCTTTTTTTTGATCTGATGATAAGGATAGTTTGTTAGAACTCCTTTTCAAGTGGGATTCTCTAATATCCCATAGTTTTTCATCCGTGTAAGGAATTAAGAAAAAAATAGATATAACGTGAACCAAAATCAAGGTAAAATCCAAACCTCCACCTTAAGTTTGCTAAAACAACTCTATTTTATTTTAAGGTCTTTTAGTCGTCATTCAAAATGTGTATTACACAAGTTATAATTAAGTAATTACAAATTTACAAAACCGATTGAAACTACAGGAACTAATTTTAAAATTAGACAATTTACGCAACCAAAAGGATCCGAATGGATCATTAGTTTGAAAAATAGATAGCTCACATTTACTAGCTATAAATAATCTAGCTCCCGCGAATAGTCATTTAAATAAAAGATAATATCATACTAACTGTCAACATTTTTTGAACTCACTCTATATGATTTCCGTAAAGAGCTAGAAATACAGATATAATGTAACAGAACCCTATTTATAGGGTCATGCACGCAATGAAATAAAGGAAAGAATAAACCCTTATTATAAAAGTTTCTTGTTTATATCCCCTTCTTTCATTTCCTTATTCCTGCCGTCAATTAATAGTTCCTTGTTTCACTTCTCGGATATCAAAACCCAACTGCAATAGGTATGGACATTTCACTTTTTATTTTACTTTGTATTTGTACCTGTTTTTATTTCTCTAATTCCAATATATCACAAAAGTTTTCTTCGCTATCTTGGGAAGCAATGGCGGATCTGGGGGAGAATGGGAGCCTTGGCCCCTCCTAAACTTTTGGGAACATTATTAGTACTATTAATATCATAGTTGGTAAAATATCTTATGTTAATTAGTGTACGTTCTTTTAAATAAATTTTACAAATAATATATAATATAATTATTCTTGCATCATTGTAAAAGTGGCTCTCCTTGAACTCAAAATCTTGAATCTGCCACTATGCATAACAAGAATGGTTGATGCGTTTAGAAATAGACTAGTTTGTTTGCTAGTGATTATGTATATAATAGCCAATAGGCATACTCATTATTACATTTGGTCTGGTAGTAAATAAATGTTTACTTTATGGTGAAGGGTATGAGTTCAAATATCTCATTTAACACTTTTTTATAATTGTTTTTGATGCAAAAGGGAATTTGTCAATACTAGATTTATTATGCGTATATATAGATAAGCCATAGAAAATACAAATTTACTTAAAAATCCCATATACGTTTTTGAATAATTTTCTTGTCACTTTCTAATTAAAAGGAAATTAAGGTACTAACATTCTTGGCTCCGCACTCGTAGATGGACTCGTTGCAAGAGAACAGCGCGAATACATCAAATGCAAACACAAAAACTCAACAACAAATGGACTTGGAAAAGTGGCTCCCAGTAACAGCTTCCCGAGAAGCGAAATGGTGGTATTCTGCTTTTCATAATGTAACTGCAGTTGTGGGTGCTGGCGTTCTAGGCTTACCTTTTGCAATGTCACAAATTGGCTGGTACGTATAATATCTAACTTAAAATAATTACAAAAATATGGTGGTATTCTCAATATGGTGGTATTCTCCTTTTAAAAAAAACTCTTAGGCCTCTACACTGCGTATTTATACACAAGCCAAAGTTTGAAGTGTGCGCTTTAAATGTATAAAATACTCTCGATCAGTTGGATTATTTTGAACAAAGGCGATTTAATATATAGATGGTTGAACCCAGACCCGGCTATGATGGCATGCAACCAATGCATTTGCCTAGGGCCCCATATGGGGAGGGGCACCAAAAAAAAAAAAAAAAGAAGTTTAGGTAGCGAATTGTAAAGAATTAAAGTTGAGGGGGCAGTTTGAAAAAAAAAACTATGTCAAAAAGAGGCAGAGAACAGGCTTTGAAGACATTTCCCCTTTTCTTCCTTTTCCTTTCCGCTGGCTCTCTGTTATTTCTCTCCTTTTGTTCCCACCAAGGCACCAAATCTCACAGCTCCTTCTTTCTCCTCTTCACCTCCAAAGCATCAAACACGGCTCTACCCACACCCACTATCCACGTGATTAAGCCTTCAAAAGTCCACCAAGGGCACCAATTTTATCAACCAAGGTTAAGATTCTTAAGCCTTAATTTTTTAATTTTTCATTTTCTCTTTTCTATTTCTTTCATATTTCTTGATTTTTAATTATTTAGCAATTAATATGATATTGATTTGTTGATTGTTGATTATTTGATTATTTGATTATTTATTGATTTTATTCCATATTTTTTGATTTATAATTATTAAGCATGATATTGATTTGTTGGTTTATTTTTGCTAAATCTAGTTTAGACTTTAGTTTAATCAAGTTCTATACTAGTTTTGCCAATAGGTACATTTAGCATGATATTGATTTTATAATTATTTAGGATTTATGATTATTTAGAATATACTATTTATGATATTTTTTGTATAATATTAGGTGTATTTATTGTCATTGATGGTGATTGTAAATTTTTTCTTTAATTAGTTTTACAATGTCGGGCAAGCGGATACAAGATTCGGGAAGCAAAAAGAGAAAAATTCAAAAAAGAAAAGAGTTGGTTATACAATCTATTGCGGTTCCATGGATATGTATGTTAAAAAAAAACCTACTCCTTCACTTTCAAATGATCAAGTGCTTAATGTATACATAATTCAGGGTTGCCCAAGAGATGTTGGTGCCCTAGCTAGGGGAAAAGATTGTGATAAGGGACCCCTGATCAAATATTAAATGAAAAATAAATTAGAATTCGGTTCATATTTTTGAAATTTTTTGGATCTGTTTGTTTGTTTTTTTTTTTTTTTAAAAAGAAGCTTTTGGTCCCTTCTTTTTTAAATAATGCGGTCCCTCATGTTCAGTGTATATGATTTCTTATTCATAAGTACCGTATCTATTATCATTGGACCGAAATTTCTCGGTCACAAATAGTGTACCTATTACAATTATTCATACAGGGCCCCAATTTTCGTAAATATTAAATTTCGCTTGGGGCATCACTTTACCTCAAGCCGGCCCTGGTTGAACCCACAATCTTTTGAAAGAAATTTAAGATTCTTATTACTGTGCATTTTGGGAATTATTATTAGATAATTAATTCGTTACTATTGCACACTTGAGTGACTGACATATCGAGCGTACAATGATTCTGGCAATTAGTAGAACCATGCAAATTAAATGGATCCCGCAATGCATTTTATGATACATCATTTGAACTATTAAGTTCATCATTTAAAAGATGGTAGATATATCATTACTCATAACATAAATAAATAAAAGAAATCTAATTTAATTCTGGATTGAAACATATGTAGGATGTATGGGTGAGTGGGTGTGTGTGTGTGTGTGTGGGGGGGGGGGGGGGGGGGGGGTAAACAGTTTCGTGGCTTATCACACTATACTAGTTCTAAACATTAGTAGCTTATCACACTATACTAGTTCTAAACATTAGTAGAAGTGAGTCCATTTTTGATGGGGACAAAATTGGATGGGGTCATGGGGTTTCCAATGATAAAACAACAGGTGTCAACTCTTATCTAAAATTAATTTCTTTTTCATTTTTTATTTGATTTAAATAGATAAAAATGGGCACGTGTCGTTTTATCATTGGGACCCCATAACCCCATCCAATTTTGCCCCCATCAAAAGTTTTTCCTTAGTAGAAGAGTCCATTTTTGATGGGGACAAAATTGGATAGGGTCATGGGGTCTCCAATGACAAAATTAATTTCTTTTTCAATCGAATTAAATGGATCCTGCAAAGTAATTATTTACGATACATCATTTGGATTATTAATTAACTTTGTTATTTAATTTGGTAGATATATAACAAAATTATAATTGTTCTATGAATTGGAACGATATGTAGGATTGGGGAGATGACAGTGTTTATCACTTCATAGGTAATCGCACTACTCGTTTTAACAATCGAACTAAATGGACCCCGCATTATAACAATGCATTTTATAATATGTTATTTGGGTTATTAACTTTGTCATTTAAGGTGGTAAATATATCATCACTCGTAACATAAATAAAAATAATTCTTATTATTCTCTGGATTGAAACAATATGCAGGATTGGGGGGATGACAGCGTTAACAGCTTCGTGGCTAATTACACTATACTCGTTCTGGCAATTAGTAGAACTACACGAATCGGTGCCTGGAAAGCGATTCGACCGATACACGGAACTAGGACAACACGCATTTGGCGAGAAGCTTGGGTACTGGGTGGTAATGCCTCAACAAATGATGGTGCAAGTGGCCACAGACATATTGTATATGGTCACTGGTGGCAAGTCATTGAAGAAAAGCTGTGATTTGTTAAGCTCGTGGTTTGATGGAGTTAGAATGACTTATTTCATTGTGTTCTTTGCAATCCTTCAGCTAATACTCTCCCAGTCTCCCAATTTCAATTCTTTGAAAATCGTTTCCTTGATAGCAGCAGTCATGTCTGTCTGGTAATTAATCGATGTTAATTGCAAATCCCTTTGGATAATATTCATTCGAGAAATGATTAATACATAAAAATATTCACAAAAAGTAACTCCACGATGATGCTTGACAGTGACTTAAATCAAGAGATATCATTACTGATGGGTCTCAGATGAACAGATTATTGCCGCGTGTCTCTGTGGAGTTACTTTTTGTGTGTTGATTGAAGGGGTTAAGATTTCAAAAATCATTGCTGTAATTAAGAAAAAATAACAAAAGAAATTGCAAGCATGCAATGAGTGACCAGAGGATCCGACTTTTCTAAAGCTCACAAAATAACGGTAGAGATAAAGTTGTAAAATCTGGAACGTTGATTTCATATTGAACTATTCAGATTTGACTCCATTTAATACATCAAAAAAAAAATCTCCATTTAATAAATCTCACGCTAGAGAGATCGAGGATACACTTGCTCTGCCGATGACTTAAAATGTGATTCATACTTTAATTTAAAATTTCATATTTCAATTTATCTTTATAGTTATTGTGCTAACTTTATAGGAGTTGGATCTGCGACTGGGATCCAGCAAATTTCAACAAAAGTTACAAGAAAAATTAACAAGAGGTTCAATGATAAAGTATCATTTAATGCATGTGAGTCTTTGCTAATGTTGAAAGTATAAGTTAAGAATAATGATATAAACAATCATAAAGTGTAGCTTCACCGCAATATGTATGCATTGTGATAGTTATATATCATGTTTAAATGGTAGTGCATGTGACGGTGCTATTATACTTTAGGATTGCTTTTACCATCACCCTAAATTAATCTTGGGTTTAATTAAAAAATTCAATGCCATACAGTTTAATTAAAAATATTTCGCGTGTGGATACATGTAGTTACTCGATGATAGCTTTCGTTGCCTCAATGATAAGAGGCATTCATCACCACGAACACGTTAGCTATGGATTTCGATCTCATACAGAAGCTGGTATAGCATTCGATATATTCAATGCCCTTGGTACATTTGCATTTGCTTTCGCAGCCCATAGTGTATCTCTAGAGATTCAAGCCACGATCCCTTCGCCATCAAAGAAGCCAATGTGGAGAGGCGTCATTGTAGCTTATGCCATTGTCGCGATTTGCTATTATTCTGTTTCAATCTCTGGATTCTGGGCTTTTGGCAATGTTGTTGAAGATGATGTCCTCATTTCCCTTGAGAAGCCGCGTTGGCTTATTATTGTTGCTAACTTCATGGTTTTCCTCCATGTTCTTGGAAGTTATCAGGTGCGTCTAATTTATTTTTTTAAGCCAAGTGTAACTGAAGCTAATTCGGTCGACATATTTGCCCTGAAAATGGGAAAATCTGACCTAAGTTTCATATTCAACTCAATTTGAAATCATTTTAGGGATGTTTATAGATGTTGTTGACTTCTTGTTAATTAAAGATTTGTCACTCCCAGTGGCGTATGTGTCGGGGCAAAGGGGGACCTTGTACTACTACAAAGTTATTAGTTTGTTTTTTCCTCGCTGATGCTGGTCACGGGAGAAGTCGCGGGCAAAATTCGGTGACTTTTTTACCTTTGGCTTGTTTGACGACTTAATGCTATTGCTTGATTAAGAAAATTTCCCAATATTTGAAACAAGTGTTCACCAAAGTGCACCATATATTTCAGCCTCGGGATGAAATAATTAGGAAAGCCCCACTTAAAAATGATGAGTAAATTGCCTCCCATGCGATAATTTTTAAATACATAAAAGTTTATTTGTAGTTGATATACGCATATATTAACTTTTAACCAAACTAACATACGGACTTATTTGGTGTGCAGAAATTGACCTTATTTACTTAAAAATTATTGGGAAAAAATAAATAAACAACATATACACTTACCTTATTGTGACGTAAGTACTAACAAAAATATATTATCCTATAAAAGATATTAACATATTTTTATCGTGCTAACTATATCAGAAGAATATTTTTTTTTGAATATTTTGTCCTCCTTTTCTAGGTTTTCGCCATGCCTGTGTTCGATTTGATCGAGGCTCACTTGGTACAAAAGCGAAACTTCACTCCCGGAGTACCTCTTCGCCTCTTTGCACGTAGCGCATATGTTGGTAAGTGCATGCCTATCTACTAAATTTCATCGTGCATAAGTTATTTTTACATTGTGCTTTTGAAAAAAAAAATTGAACCGAGTAACATTAATGCTCCTGAATTTATTTCTATTGCAAATATTATTTTGACAGTTATCACAGCCTTCATTGGAACATGCATCCCCTTTTTTGGAGGATTGCTAGGGTTTTTCGGAGGACTGGCATTCTCATCCACTTCATATTTTGTGAGTTATAAATTCTTTAGTTAAACCATCTTTATTAATTATTTTCCCAAAGTAATTAGCAATTAATTAATTATATATGCAGCTCCCCTGCATTGTGTGGCTTGTCCTTCGTCGACCTAAGATTTGGAGCTTTCATTGGATTGCATGTTGGGTATGTGCATCTCATAGAATTTTTTATTTAATATTTTTGGGACAAATTTTTTTATTTAACGCTTTCTATAAATTCTCTCCATTGTTAATTAATAATTTCAGCTAGTTGACCTTTTATCCCTCCTCAAGTTTATCTATTACCTCACTTTAGTCAGTAATGTTTCATTTTATATGGTTTGATCTTCAAAATTTAAACCGAGGTTTTCTTTCATCCAAAATTGGATGCCCTGCCAATTTATTGATGTGCCATAAAAAATGGATTTTACATCCAAAGATTTGCATGCGCCCAATTTTAGATGAAAGTATGACTTGACTCAAACTTGGAGGATCAAATAGTAGCAAATGAAACATTAGGGGCAAATTTGAGATAATAGGTACACTTGAAGAGCATGAAATGTCAATTACCCTATAGTGTCAGTTTTCTTTTCAGATGTCTTAATTTAGTAGTTTCGTTTTTTTCTAAGACATTATCAGTGTATCGAATTTCACAATAAAAAAATATCATTGGAAATTGATGACTAAAGTTAATTTTTTTCTTAGATACTTACTAAAGTCAAAAGTAAAACTATTAATTCAAGAAAGAGATTAATCTATCTATTATACTAAAAGATACACCCTAAATATTTCAGTTCATTCAATTTCAGGTTTCCATTTTCGTTGGAGTATTGATAACAATCCTTGCACCTATCGGAGGAATGCGTCTCATCATCGTATCTGCCAAATCATACAAGATGTTTTCTTAAACGTATTTATTTGGGGTGTTGGTAGAAAATAGAATTAACACCCTTTTTTTCTAAGCAACTACACATAATTATTAAAATGATAGGAGCACTCTAATAGAAAAACAACAAAAAATAATTGTTTTACTAATTAGATTACTCTAGAGCCAATGAAGAACATAAATAAACTACGCACTATCCATGAAAAACTTATTGAGATCGTCTGAACCAAATGATGATCTTACATCTGAACCAAATGATCCAATATATGAGCATTTTCTCAAAGTTTATTTAGTTCGGTCCATTGACTAATCTTATAGAAACCCTAGATTAGTTGAGTAAAATATTCAAGATAATCTTCATCCTATCATTTAGAGTCAAGTTTTGGGTTTGCACCCCATGATTTTTCTTTGGGGGGTGGGGGGGTTTGCACCCCACAGTTGGTCTCAGGTAAGGAATAAAATAGATGTACCATCTTACCCAAAAATGATCCAACGGTTGTTGTATGGTAAATAAAAAATAGCCGTTAAATGCACACCCTAAATAATCCAAATCCAATCCCACCCCCCCCCCCCCCCCCCCAAAAAAAAAAAAAAAAAAAAAAAACAGAAGAAGTGAGAAGAAAGAGATCAGTCAGAAAAAAAAATATGACAAGTAAATTATACCACGCTGAGAAGAATTACTGGGTGAAAACTTGTCCATGGAAGGATCTTCCTTGTGTTTACGGAAGCCCAGAGAAGATGAAAAAGAAAAAATTAGTCATCACGTACAATGACAAAGTCATGGATGTAGGATCCTGAGGTGCGTTAGCTTTCAAATGGAACCTGAAGAAATGGAAGAAGCATCCAAAACCAATAGAGAGGGGAGTGGTCGGGCATGTAAGCATGTAAATTAAAGTAAATGTAGATCAAGAGAAAGAAAAAGGATAAAGTTACCTGAAGGATATTTGGATGATGTAGTTGAGTTGTACGTGTTGTAACTTGAAATGCATGTAAAGAATAAGAGTTTGAAATAAAGATAAATAAAGTGTTGATAGAAATTTCCAATTTTTATTTCTACAAATTTCCAATTTAATTCATATCTAGCATTATATATACACCTAAAATATATATACTTGTCGAACATCATCCATCAAAGTACGTAGCAAGAAAATATATTAGTGCAGTACGTACACTAACCTCCTGGAATTTCTAATTAATTTACACACTGCCTCTTCTATTTTATAATTATCAACCTCAAAAATTTGCGCCACTTGAAGAAAACTACTTGCTCTAATTTGGAACATCTTAAAACTAAGTCTAGCTTAAATGTATTTTTATATATAATATTAACCATCCTCTCGGCCTAATATAGAATTGTGGAGATGGAGACAAAATAAAAATGGAAGAAATCATGTAATGTATTTCGGTACTTGTTTTGTACACAAATTTCACTATCAAGTATGCATAGCATTTCTCTTTAGATTTACACAAATCAACAACCAATCATGTCGACAAACTTTACTTTAAATCTAATAATACCCAGTCACAAACTTCACTCGGTTGTACAACAAAAAGGAAATAGAAAAAATGAATTCAAGTCGCAACTTGTCAAGGACACAAAACTGAGGGTTGCACCAAATAATTCCCCCCCTCCCTACAAAGTAAACTTGGTCGTTCTTCCTACAAAAATATTTACATTCCAAACACTACATATGTATATTGTGATTCTCAACTTCATTTTTTCTGAGGATCGGTCTCATAATTTAACAGACCAATAATTTAACAGAACGATAGCACGTTGTTGTGGTTGAATGCAGAGAAATCTCGATTTAGGTAGTTGACTTGATTACTGATTGGTACTTCGGCATCACCCGATAAATGAAGATCCAAGTTAAATGATGATCCAGCCGAGCAATCCTCTGAACTGAAATGCTCCATCTTGTTGAACATGAGATTGGCAATGGTTCTGTCTATGACATTCGTCTTTGATTCTGTTGCTTCTGTTTTACCTAACCTGTACATCAAATTTACCATAACAAAAAGGTTAGACATCTGGTATGATCTATATTTGGTAATACAACTGAATCTTGTTCAACCCTAATACCATACGTAATACAACTGAATCTCCCCAAAAACAACTCAAAACTTTTTATTTGAGTTCATTGAAGATTGAACTATATAAGGTAAGGACCTATCACGCTACCAGTGCGGGTATGCATCGTTACATACCACATGCATCTGGATTCATTCATTGTTTTATACAATTGCAATAAATCTTCCCTGAGATTTCTTTACAAGGTCCGCAAGTTAATAGCTTTTAAACATTTTTATGTGTTACACGAGGGAGGTGGAAGCTAAAAATTACTAAGCTATGAGAAAATTCAAATAGAGAACAATAATAGAATTTTGCAAATATAAATATTACTAGTACCTAAAAGTTTCATCATCAACCACCATCAAATCGTCCTCATCGGCAACATGATCTCCATTCTGGGTCGAGTTCACTTTTTGTTGTTTTGAGTTCTCCGCGAGACGATACAACGCATCACGGAAGCAAGTTCTGGTCTGCTCAGTCAACTGATAATTAAGAAAAAGATAACTTCATAAGAACCTCTATTGCTTATAAGGGACTAATGCTTATTCTTATTAATAACTAATCCCACCTGTGATGTCACCCTTTCAAGCTCCTGCAATACAGATTCTTCTGGTGATGTTTCTTCTTCCATATATCTGCTCACACCATCTTGTCCAGAAGGGACAGAACCCCGTGCAACCTGTGCCATCAACATTTACCATGGTAAGTAACCCTTGTTATTGCATATGTGAACAGAGGAATTTTGGTATATATTATCTACAAGTATGAATTGTGTATACTATCATAGGCATCAATTTCTTCCAGAAATATAACCTAACTGGTAAACAAAATAATAAAGGAAGGAATGGCTGGCAATATTTGACGTGACACCCTAACCCAACACAAATTTCAACATGTAATTAGCTAGTTTGGGTCAAAAATAAACAGGTTCGGGTCAATTTCGGGTCAGACACGCTTAACTCGCAAACTAAACAGGTTGTGTTCGGATTAACCTGCTAACTCAAATTTGACCCGCAATTAACACGATTAATTTTTATTTTTTTTGCCGCTATATATATATATAATTTTTTTATTTTGCCATCTTGCTTGAACAATTATATTTTTATTTTGAGTATTGGTAGTTGATGATAGTTATTATGTTTTTTATGATGGATAAACTACTAATTTTTTATGTTCCTACTTCACTGATGGAATGTTATATATTTTGACTCTAGATTATTAATATTGAATTTTGGTATTGAGTGATACTTATTATTACTTATTAAAAATTAAAAACTATTATAAAACAAGTTAAATTTTTTCACATGAGACTTAATTGTCATTATTATAATCTTAAAAGATTAATCGTGTTGTGTCGAGTTGCAAGTTTAACACAACCTATTTATTAAACAGGTTAGTCGGGTCGTATCGTATAACCTGTAAAATAAACAGGTCATATTCGAGTTAATATAATTGACACGATTAGTTAAACGGATTGTGTTCGGGTTGACGCGAACCCGGTAATACTTGTGTGTTGACACGACACGTAAACCCGGTAATACTTATGTGTTGACACGACCCGAACACGACACGCGAACCCGGTAATACTTATGTGTTGACATGACCCGAACACGACACGCGAACCCGAATTGTCAACCCTAAAGGATGGATGAGGAAAACGGACAATAAGTTGCCACAAAGACCAAATGGTTAAAAAACACAAACAGCGAGGAAGTAGAAAGTAGAAAGTGTAAACTTCCGAAGTAGTTAAAATTCCCACAGTAAGAATGAATTCCTAATTCTTGGCAAGTCTACAAATTTGATATCAATAACATTTTAGTAGCTTGAATGCTGGATAAGTATGGGGAACCTATGGGGGAAAGGAATACGATATCCTTACCGGCTTCATCTACTGGATAATCACAACCGTTGCATTGATGGATTGTACGTTTTGAGAAGGTACAACCCACCAATGCATCTAGTATGAATAACCGGTAAGTGTAGCATTGCTATCGGGGAAATTACAAGGAAAAAAGAACACAATGATTTCGGGGAGAAGTGCTCAGCCTAGAAAAAAGTGACATACAAACAGTCAAACACCAAATCTATATACTTAAAAAGCATGTTCAAATTCCATCTCAATTGCCACCTGCTATTTTCTCTTCTAAGTAATTTTATCTCAGGGTGGGACACCAAATAAAACCTTTCCGACTTAAAATCCAACCATTTCACCCTGTTTCAAAAAGCTAGTGAATCCCCGTGCAATATTTCCTCAATTCATCTCAAGAGAAGTAGTCCATACCCCAAAAACTAGATCGTTTCATGGCTCATATAGTAATATAGTTAAGAATCTAGTCTTTTGGTTTAGCTTCAAAACTAAATTGTACAAATTCCATAACCGAGAAATAGAACGGAAAAAAAAAAGGAATTGAAATCCTCACCTTCACTTGGGGACAAGAGGTAGCAATATCTGCATTATTCCACTCCGCTGACGGAGAAAAGTCGTGTGTTTTGAGATATCGTGAGCTCCCCATGCCGTATGTATGGCTCGGCATAAACTCCGACAGATAATTATCAGCCGAAAGCATACTGTAGTTGGATTTGGCAGAATAGCTAGATGAACCATGTAGATGATCTGTGCTACTGTTATCTTCTTCAAGCAATGAACTCCTGCATATATCGTAAAAGGAGGGAGTTAGAGACTTAAACGGACACACCATTACTTTAATCAGACAATTGATACATAAGGTGAGATAATAATTGAAAGACACTATTGTAATGTGATATCATTAATGCTTTCGAGTTTTGTGGTTTTCGGGGAAAAAAATTTTTAATTTTGCATTTTATCTTTGAGCTTTAGCTAATGAGATGATATACTTCGATTCAAACTTTTCACATGAATCAAATTTACCGATTAGTAATTCTTCCAAAAGCCAAAAACTCGAAACAGATGATGATTTTTCGCACAAATGAAACAAAGAACAGATCTGGCCATTCAATATTTAGTATATGCCAAAGACCAGTGCTATTCATCCCCAAAAAAAAAAAAACCCTTAAAATCACAACTCAAAAGTAACTTTTAGCCAATCTCTCTCATTCATTATTTTCTATCTGCCAATTTTTCAATGCAGATGTGTGGTTCAAATTCATCTGAGATACAATTTTTGGGACCTTTTTTTGGGGCACATAACATTTTTATTGGCGAAAACAAAATCGTCTCAACTAAAAGGCGAGATAATAATGTAATCTAATTTGATTATTTGATTTCCTACACGCATTTAAATCAAGTATGTCAATCCCAAGAGTTAACACTTGTACAAGAAAATGTCATCCATCTGATTGATTCCAGCTATGTCGTTGAGCTGGTGCTCATGCTGTTCTCGTGAAAGTGCAGCCCATTGAAGCGAACGATTGTCAACTTCGTCGTAAGAGTTTCTCCCTCCATTGAAGGGTTTCCTGGGGGAATCTGGGCGCTCAAATTTAGCCACTCCCCACTGCGACCAACTATCAGGTGATGGAAGCCTATCTAATTGTTCTTGATCCTTAGGAACAACAAGATCGTCGTCATTCGCAAAATACCACTCCATAAGATCGATTGAATAAAGTACCACCTGTATTGTAGAAAGGCTCAAAATTAAGTTCCATGAAAGCACTGGCAGAAGAACGATCATCAATCAAATTCATTAGTGAATAACATACTATGAAGATTGGGGGTTAAATTAAAAACAGTATTAATTAAGATCCGTTGGATAAAAAGACGGAAAACATTAGTAATTTTTACAAGAAGTTGAAAAAATATATGAAGAAAATTTCTTACCCACCATCTAAGATATTTTTTTCCATAGAAAATCTAAAAAATAATAGAACATTTCATCAAACTATACTCTTTTTTCCCCTACTCTTTTTAAAAATTAATAGTGTTTAAAGTTATTTTCCAACTTTTTTTAATGCACACCCTTAGAGTCAAGAATTTAACTGAATAAAGTTGCAAACCCAATTTCAAAAATCACAAAAATATTGGACTCGAGTACTGAGAAGCAAGGATCCGGGCTCGCCTAGTTGGTGAAAGTTTCAAGAGGGTAGTATCTCGAGTATCCTCTCCCCTTGGATACCCAGTACTTATCCCCACTTGTATTGAAAAAATAAAAGAACTGAGGAACTTGATAAATATTGATATCGAGGTTACTCTTTCACTACCCAAAAAGAGGAATCTTTTTTTTGTAAAAAAAAAAGGAATTTACCAAATAAAATAAATTTTATTTTTAAAAATTATTTGAACCAATTGAATGATAAATTTATGGTAGCGGATGATTTTTCTTTATTTCTTTATTCATAAGATTAACATAAAATTTTAGACCTCCCTTTTTTTAAAAAAAAAATGATAAAATCAAATAACATAATAATAGTATTATTATTATTATAAATCCAAGTCTTCACAGATCAAACTATCACATAAATAACCACGAATAAATTAATTTTTCGACAGATAATAATAAGATAAGCCAACAAATCTTAACACAATTGAGATTGTCGCAGAGATCTGTCGTAAAATATGCCATATAGACTCTATTATTTCATACCCAATCACATATACAGTTTAATTGAAATTGAGAAAGAATTGATGAAAAACAAACCTGAGATTTGATTATTTGAAGATCTGAAGAAGACCCAGTTGCAGATTCGGTCAAAAAAGTAAAACCCAGTTGCAGATTAAGTATAAAAAATGAAATCAAATGATTTGAAGAGAAGAGATTGAAATGGATTTTGTTGGGTTTTTTAAGAACTCTGTTATCTGGACTGAGAAACAGAGGCGGCTGTAGTTTTTATTTTCTCTTTTCTAATTCTCACTTCGTCAGATGGACAGTTTGCTTCAATAAAAAGGCAGAATAAATTACATAAGTTGCCCCCCTAAACTATGGGGCATACCTCTTCGGCCCCTCAATTTTAAAAAGTGCTTTTAACCCTTCAACTTTAATTTGTGCCATTTAACACCTCAAACTATTTATCGAGTTTCAGTTTGACTGTTAAAGTTGGAAGGAAAATGGTTATGTCCGCTTCACATGACTATTTTTAAGGATACTTCGGTCTAATTATTGAAAAACTAACATTTAAACTCATGAGAAAAGAAAGAGAAGAAAAAATATGAGAGAAAGCAACAAAATATTCCCAAAAAAAAACTATGTCATACTAAAATATCCAAAAAAAAATAATAGGTTTTAGGTTTTTTCTTTGCCTTTTTTTTCTCTTTCATGAAAGGCATAAGTAGTTGGATCAAAATACTTTTAAAAATGGTCATACATAGTGCATATGACGATTTTTCATTAATTTTAACGGCTAAAGCCAATGAAAGCGTCAAAATGAAACTCGGTCAATAATTTGAATGTGAGTTTGTTTTAAGTTTTTGTTTGATGGTGAAATTTTAAATTGAGAAATTCATGCTAAAAATTTATTATTACCCAAGCAAGAAGTTGAATTCTAAGATGATGAACTTCAAACTTTTTATTTGAAGTTACTGTGTTTGATTTTAGGAACAAACAAAAAGTCAAATAAAATAGTACTAAATGGTTAAGTGAAATTTTTTAAAGTTGATGGATCAAAGTTAAACTTACCTCATAATTTAAGGGCCATTTGTGTATGTTATTAAAAAGGACAATTCCACCAGGTTTAGTGTTTGTGGCTGAGAAAAGAGGAGGATTGATTTGTGGTTCACAGCACTCTCCATCTAAAACTGAGCTCCGATTGGTCCACGTGTCCGGATGGCGTAAATAACTTGTGGCTGTGCTGAGTCCGAACGTGGGAAAGCTCTTTTGTATTTCCGCCAGCTCACACGCAAGTGGAGGCAAAACCAACTACGTGTGATTCTACTGCATCGTAACTCATGCTAAAAGAATTGTCGATTATTTAAAAATAGCTTTAATTTGAATTATATAATTTATTTATTTATTATATATATTTCAAGATTTAATCTCCTATTATATAAATTATGTTATAATTTGTGTCAAATACAATATTAGTCATTTAAAAAAAATGTATATTTAATTTTAACTACATAAATTTTTATCCCCTTATATATTTTTAAGATTCACAAAATTGTGTCCCCATTTTATATATATGCGTAAAATAATTTTACTCAAAAATTATATATTAATATTTATGTGTTTCATACGTTCACTTGTAGATATTTTTTTTTACCAAATTAATAAGCAAGAGTAAATAATTCTACAAATAAATTATACATGTTAATACTATGTGCACTTTTTATAATTTTTGGTGATACTTTCTTATAGTTTTACGAATACTTTATTTATATTTGTGATGAATGTGAAAGTATTAGAGTATTTATTTGAAGGAATAATAGTAATACTTTTTTTTATTTTAACGTCAAACTAAATTACCCTCACATGCAATATACACACTATATGAATGTATAAAATTTCATGATAAAACTTAAATAGAAGTGAAGGAGGTCCACTAGCAAATTTTAATTGTAAGATGCTTAACAGCAATATTTTGATTTATGTTTGTAGGCATATCAAAAGTTTGTTGGAATTTCATTGGCGGCAATTTGTCATAATTTTAAAAACATTATTATATTATCGTGCATATATGTGTTTCGTGTGTATCTCTTATACATCTAATTTAAAAATATTATTTAATAAAAGTTTAAGACTAATCATCTTGTAGTTCAACCTCTTGATAAAAAATTATATATATATATATATATATATATTAATAGAATTATTTTCTAAAAATATTTGAACCAATTTTTTTTTATTAGTTTCCAATTTTTCTAAAATTAAAAACTATTTCAATAATCATAACACGGCTTTTCCGCTCTGTCTTTTTTAGATGACAACGGATTTAGCTCGTACATGTGTCGCTGTTAAATTTTTCTAACAAACATGTGAGACTTTAGGCCATCTCCAATGGTGGTTTCTATTTTTGCATTTATATCCTATGTGTCAATATTATTTTATGATATTTCTATATCTATTGGCAATATATTTGCATTGGTGTAAAATGATAGAAAAGATGGTCTCCAATAGTGATTTCTATTGTTCCATTCCTTCCTTACTTTGTCCCCTATTTAATGAAGAGAGAGAATTAGTGGGTCTACAACAATCAATGAAAATTTGCCATGTCACATAGAAAATTTCTATCACCATTTTTACATGTAGAAATAGTGATAGAAATTCCCAATCCCACTAGACTTCCACTTAGGATAAAAATGGAGATAGAAATGCCCATTGCAGAAGATTTTTTCTATTATTCATTTTTATCATGGAAATTTGCTTGTATAAAAAATACCATTGGAGATACCCTTAGATTGTATAATTGACATGTGGCGGTGTTAGATTGCATATAATTGACACATGGCATGGACCTACTGATAAGAGAAAACTATAAAAGAGCTTCAAATGGTATAATCAAAATAGTAATTATAATTAATTTTAGTAATATTGGTTCAAAACACTATCCAGCATAATCAAATTTTAATAACATTTTAACCAATAACAAAATACAACTCATTTATAATTAAAATTACCAACCTTCTTCAATAATTAAAATAAGATGCTAGTTAATTCTATTGGTTATAATAAAATATTTTCAAATTTAGATAATATTTCTATTATTTAAAAAGAATGATTAAAGAGACTATAAATTTAAATAATATTTTGATTAAATTGTGGTAATCAATATAATAGATCATTTAAATTTAGTTATTAAAAAAATAATTATTAGAGAGACTTGTATTATAAATTTTAATAACTTACTAAAATGTAAAATCGAAAATTATTTTAATTATTCTACGGAGATTCTCTAAGAAAGCTTGAAAAAGATTAGTTGCAGTCTTTATTATAAATTGGATTAGATGCGCACAGTGTACAAGAAAAGTGGGTCGACATAATTGCAACTTGCATAATTGTTAAAGGCTTTTTTGCCCTTTTATAGAAAATAAATACAGTTCATGATAAGATGACACTTCGGTAGCGACAATTAAATTTGATGTAGACTTGCATATGATGTTTGCTTGACATATTGTTATGCTCTATTTTTACGTTTATTATTTAAATAATTATTTTATATTTTGGGTTATTATGCTGGAGTCAAAGATGTCCTAATTTATAACATTGCGGAGATATTTTAGGTAGTTGAGTGATTAGTGGGCCAACTGGTAGAGAAGTTGTGTAGTAAATTTTTATCTAGCTTAAATAAAATTTATGGTGTAAATATTGAAATGGCAAGGATTTAAAAAAAATAATAATAATTTGGTTTTTCTCGAAGTGAACTATTATTAAAAGTTTTGCCCCTTCGAGTACCTTTTGTACACCTTATGGGGTGGTCTAGTTGTTTATTAGATCTTTGTAAATGACCAATCTATTTAGCGAGAAATTATATATTCGAATCCTTTAAAAAAAAAAAAAGTGGCTTTTATTCTCTATCATGTATTTTTTTTATTTTTAATATGTTCATAACTCAAATGCCACTACGATTTTTAAAATTATCTGCCATAATTTTGAATGTTTAGAGCATCTTTATTAGTTGTGTAAATTTTATGTGTAAACTTAATTTGACATTAAATATGAAAAAACATGTTCCGATCATACTATTATAAACTCGTGCAAAATTTAAAATAACCAATAAAATTGCAACCCATTTTAGATATCATTTCAAGTAAATTTTCATCAATTTTTGTTGAAATTTTTATATACATATTTTTATAATCATAATGTATTTTTTTTATACAAGCATGGATCTAGGGTCTTGATTGGGGGGGGGGGGGGGGGGGACTTGGCGCTTTATGTGATATAGCACGTACTTGACCATTTGAGCTAAGGCTCCAATTTTGATCAATAGGTTTTTATGAGTAAATTTTAAAAATAAAAGAAATGTCCAAAAATTTATTTGTTGTAAACACACCAAAAATACTATGGTTAGTCGAATGGATCCTACAATCTCTCAAGTGGAGATGAGAGCCGATATCACCTGAATTAAAGTGCATTACAAGAGGTTAATTCCACGTTATTTGATGTGATAAATTGATAGAAACATATGTGAACACCAGTTCAATGATATGAACCTAAGTATTATAAAATTGAATTAAAAAACAAGAATTAGATGAAATCCCTCTGCGGCATGCATTATAAAAGTCCGGTTTCCTGTACAAATTTCGGATTTAGTTTTGAAAGTTAAAAATAATAGGGAAGAAAGAGTTACGGTGAGTTTAATATTAAATATTAATTCTTCAAAAATATAATCTATGACACACATTAAGAATATAATATTAGGTCGTCAACCACTATATTGATAAACTATAAGCTTTGTGTATATTATATCTATGATAAATTCAATTAACTAATCAATGTATTTGTGATATGTTAATGTGTCTCTTAAATGCTTCTCTAGCATGTCTCCCATAAAAATATCCAATTTTAAAAGTAGAATTTCGTAGAAAATTGGAGAGAGGAAAAAGTGTGAAAGTATATATTGTTAAGAGTGAATAAAAATTAAGCAGATTGGGATGCATTAAGTACTTTTGTGCACCCTATACATTTTCCCAATGAAAGGAAAAATGTTGGATACTCCTTACAAAAAAGAATCTCATTTTAATTCCAAAAAGTAGCAAACATATAACATTTTACCATAATAAATAATTACAATTATATATATATATATATATTACAATTAAATAATTATGTTGTTGAAAATACTGATTGGATTAATATTGTAC
Organism: Lonicera japonica; assembly: GCA_021464415.1. Taxonomy (NCBI): domain Eukaryota; kingdom Viridiplantae; phylum Streptophyta; class Magnoliopsida; order Dipsacales; family Caprifoliaceae; genus Lonicera; species Lonicera japonica. The sequence continues at coordinate 75,188,619 of CM038471.1, read as the reverse complement.
ACAAACGATTGAGGATAAAATGGGCAATAAGTAAAGGATTAATTTGGGTTGTCCTTTTGAAATTCTTTTTGAACTAAATAGCATTTTTCTTTTTTTCTTTTTTTTGTTATTTCACTTTCACGGTAAATGCAAAATGCTCACCTTCTCTTAGATTAAATTAGCAAAATATGCTACATTGAATATATTTTTCTTTATTCAAGTACCATTTAATATTAGGCAGATGGGAAAAAATCAAATTCAGGTAAGAGAGGAAAGGGAAGTGGGGATTCTCAAGATTTGAAACAATTAGTTTAAATATGTCGGAGCATATTTGAGTTAAATTTTGGTCGGTATATTGATATTGCAAAATGAAAAATATAATCTTGATTTGAAAAATAAAAATAATAATAAGCATTAGACTCTCAATTTGATTCCAAGAGAGTAAAAATTGTATGTTAGGTGAACTTTAAATTCTTAACATTTATAAAAACTAATATTTTTTTTGAATTCATTTTAAAAACATTACAATTCCACTATTTTTTGGCAAAAATTCTTAGTTAATACTTTCGAAATTACACTTATGGTTATGTGTAAGTTTTAAATTTATCTTATTTAACAAAATAAATACCGGTTTCAAAACATTAATAAATAATTAAGAAGCATTTTTCATTTACACTATTTTTTTATGTGCGGTTGGCATCAATATATGTTAGTGCGCTAACTAAATGTAATATTTTTTATTTTTTGGGCAAACAAATCAAATAAAAGTAAGGCTCCGTTTGATAACAACACGAAAAATAAAAAGAAAAATAATTAATTTAGGTGAGAAGATGAAAAATAAGTTGAGGGATGTGGTGAGATTAACTTTTGCTTTTTGCTTTTTTCTATGACAAAATTTTCTTTGGGTGATAGTGGACAAAATTTTTGCACAAAATATTAAAGGAGGATGGAGGACATATACTCACAAAAAAGGAGTATGAGATGGAAAGTATCTCACCATATGCCTCAACTTATTTTCTATCTTCTAACCCAAATTAGTTATTTTTATTTTTACTTTTCATGTTACTATCAAACGGAGTCTAAATTGTTTAATTTTTTCGTGCATTTGTGTTATTGTCACGGGCACAGTCCAAATTAAAAGATTGAAGTATAAGATTATAACTCTCAGATTTTGAGTACGAAGTTGTCATTTTATATTTTTTAAAAACCGAAATAAACTCGAATTAAATGAGACGTTTTCCAAAGTTTCCCCGGGGGGGGGGGGGGGGGGGGGGGTGGCGGAAGTTAAACTAAGCCCGTGGCTCAGGGCCATTGGCCTGGTTTAGGTTTGGTGTTTGTGGCTGAGAAGAGAGGGAGTTGATTTGTGGTTCGCAGCACTCTCCATTTAAAACTCACCTCCCATTTATCCACATTTATGTATCTTATGGCTATTATTGCTCGTGAACAAGAACTTGTGTAAATTTGTATCTGTAAAATAATACTTAACAAAAAGTATTATAGATAATACTTAACAAAAAGTATTATAGAATTTTTTTAGTGATAAAATAATGTTTAAAAATATTTATTTAAAATGATAGAGTATTTTTATAGATCACTAATATCGAAATCGAAATCTTTTATGAAATTATTGTTTATAGTTAACAAAAAAAAAAGGAAAATGAAAAAAGGAAATATGTCGATTGAATTGTTTTCTTAAACTAATTGTTTATTTTTTCTGGAATTAAAAGTTCTTTTACTATCATAAAACGGCCTGTCCGCCGCCCCTTGGTGCACCAATGGTCCTTCAGTGATCGCAACGGATTTAGTTAGTACACGTGGCGACGTTAGATAGTTTAACTGACACCTGGTGACATCGTATAGAATATAATAGACACGTGGCGACGTTACATAGCTTGTAACTGACACGTGGCTTGGAGGTACTGATATGTGGAAAACTATAAGAAACCCTTAAAAAGATTAGATTAGATTAGATTAGATTAGATTTTATTTGATTAGACGCTCACAGTGAACAAGAAAAGTTGGACCACACAATTGTAAGGCAAGGATTTAAATTGCTTTTTTTTCCTTTTATGGATAATAAATGTAGCCATAATAAGGATTTAAAGGTCAGTCGCGACAATTAAATTTGATGTAGACATGCATATGATGCTTCCATGACATATGGTTGCGTCTCTACTTTATGTTTAATTTTTAATTTAATAAAATATTTACTTTTTACTCTTGTTAGGTTAAATTAGGATTGGGTTGTTAAATTGGAGTTAACACTTCGTTTGGCTCATAGATTTTTAATATTTAAAAAATTTTTTTTTTTTTTTTATTTGGTAAGTATAAGTTTTAAAAATATTTTTTGAGAGAGAAAAAAGTAGAGGATAAAACTATTCCTCTCAAAACACAAGGGATTAACTTTTTCATGTGATTTTCTAGTATTTATTACAAAAAATTTAGACAATAATACCCTTTTCTAAATATTTTTCATACTTTACCAAATAAAAAAAAATAAACAAAAAATTTAGTTTTCCACCTCCATATAAAAGATAAAGGAATTGATTTCCTTTCCGTGAATCAAATGAGGCCTAAAAGTAACCTAATTTGTAAGTTTGTCAAGGTATGTTAGGTGGTTGAGTGTTAATCAGCCTATTAGAGTTTCTCTAAAGTAGTTTAAAAATTGGCTTATAAATTATATGTGTTGATTTATTTCTATAAAAATCTTGAATATTAAAAAAATTATATTTTAATGGTATTTTTGTAAATTTTAAAATAATCAATGAGATTTCAACACTTATTTTCATCTGTTTGTAAGACACATGTCACTTCAATTTTTAAATTATTTGTCAAAATATATAATGTTTTATTTTGTCAATTTGTAAAAATTGTATGCGTCAACTTAAATTTACATCAAACTTGTTATATATTTATATATAACGTTTTGGTTGTACCATTGCAAATTCTTAGTGTAAATTTTAAAATAACTAAAAATATTTCAACAGATTTAGATGTCATTTCAAGTATTTTTGTCACATTTTTTTTGTTGAATTTTTTCTATACATACTTTTATAATTACAATGGACTTTGTTGATAGGGTTGATGACTTTTTTTCAAATATTTAAAAAGATCTAAAGTTTCTTTGTTGTAAACATAAGTAGTCTACAATTGCAACTAAAAAGTAGACATATAACCATCAAATACATAGACACAATAACAAATTCGGTAATCACATTCATTTAAACGAACTCGAAATTTCCTTATTACGTACTAAGACAAAAATTGTACTAACCAGTTATAAATTCATTAACTTTATCATAATATTTTATTTACCCCAAAGTAACTTTATTTTAAAGATTGCATGAGACCAACCATTACTTATCCATTGATACAAAATAATAAATTAACTAACCACTCCTTCCAGGAACTAGCCTTAAGCAAATTAAATACAGAAATTTAGTCAAATATTAATGACATATCTAAAATACTATAACATATCCAAATTAGCCAGGTAACAGATTCTTTAACCTTCAAGATCGAAGACCTCAACCCTTGTGATGAATCTTTTCCTCAAAGTTCAAGTTGTCCTTAATTTAATCAACCACCTAAAATAATTAATGATGTCTTATCCGGGATTCAAAATATCTCTATATATATATTAATTTGAAAAAGAGTAATATTTTAATAAATAAAAGAAGAGTCATGCTAATTAAAGTGGGTGTTAATTACACAGAATTATTTTATTTACTAATATTTTATTTCATTTATTTATTCGATGCTATTGTTCTAAATAAGTGCAAATTATTTTGATTATATATGACTAAATTAATATTAAAATATTATAAAATATTTTTAATATATATAATTAGCGTTCACCTTAATTAATGATGGTATATCAGTCGTAGTAAATGGCTGGAGCCGTGGAAATTGATTGATGCTTCAGCTGTTTAATTTTATTATTATTTTAGCGATATGGCAAGAAAAGTGATTTTTTTAGGGCCGGCTCGAAAACTCAAAGAGGGTTTGGTTAGATTTTTATTTTTAAGTTTTGCTTATGGGTCTACTATACAGATAGGTTTTATTTTTATTGAAAAGCCCAACAATCCCCCACTTGTTGAATAAAGTTAAAAAAAAAAAAATACAAAAAGATCGGAATAATCTTTGAAAAGCTCGTCTTAAATACAATTAACAATTCCTCGTTCCTAACCACGACTGAGATATATAGTCGGTAAGTTTAACAAAAATTTTAATATTTTTATTTTTAGAGCGGGTAATATACTTGTTCGTTGGGTAATTATGCAAGCTAAGAATATATTTCTTTCTTTGAACTAGCGCTTTAACTTTCCTCCTACTCTCTCGTCTCTTTTCGCGTAATTTTTCACGAATTGGTGTTAGCTGATGAGGCAATTTTAATTTTTCTTGTTTTGTAGGTGGTTCTATTTGTTTTTCTTATTTTGTGCTCCACGTCCTTTTGGAGCTGTTTTGATTTTTGTGGCTGGTTTGATTTTTTTTTTTTGTTGTTTCTTTTTTGTACTGCCCAAAAAAAAAAATAAAGATATGCATCTCAGTGTTAAGATAATTGAGTAACTTTATAATATGTAATGTGCATGGGTTCATATTTTAAATAAATAAAATTCATGTATTACGCGCATTAGATATTTTTTGGACGCGTTTGAATAAGTGTATTCTATATTTTATTATATTAAAATACAAATTAAAATTTTTAAAATAAATCTAACTTAAAAAAAATAGCATATAATAATTAGAAGTAAAATTAGGAATGAAAAAGCTGCAGTGGAGGAGTAAATTAAACATCTTATCTTATTAATTTATATAATAGGCATACATCTTAATAATAATGATTCCTATTGTTTGAAATTTTATATGTCACCTCTATACTATATAATTTACATTTTTTATGACTTTTTTTCTAAATAAAAATATAATATTATTAATAATAGATTTTGTACATTACGATGAGAATAAAGAACATGATCTTATAATATAAGAAAAAATATTGACAAAGTGGGGATATATATTAAAATATATATATATACCCATAAGGTATACCCCTAAATAGAAAAATACAACTAAAAAAAGCGTTTCAAAAAAAGTTTCTATCCACACCGAAATGCCACTAAATGGGTAAGAAGAATTTTTCATAATTTTGAGTCAGATCTCCACTTATAAAAATAGATTTGTCCATTTCCAATCCAATCCGTGCTGCTCAAGACACACATTCATATCCGATAAGAAAGAGGACAAAAACTCTCATAAAAAAAGAGACATAAAACTCATAGATCTGAAAAGATGTTCGAAGACACTCAAATCTAGAAGTATTATTATATATAATATAATACTTTTTATGACTTTTTGGGGATTTAAGGTGCAATCATATTTGTGTCACTGCTTTATTCGTGTCTTGATCAATCCCTATACTATTATACTATAAAACAAACAATTTTGTCTAAACGATATTTGGTTAAGTGATACTAATAGCAAGGGGTGTTCTGTTGAATCCAAAACTTGATCAACCGTGTTGAATTGAGCCGAACTGTGCCGTTTAAAATTGAAGCGAAAAAAATAATAAAACCGAATTGAAATTTAATAAGTTCAGTTTAAGTTATGAATTTATAAACCAGAACTTAACTGAATCCCTAAATTGAACTTGTTTATGGTAACCCCTCCGCTATAATTTATGTGCCAAATAATACAATTTCTTTTAAATCGAAGTTTAATGTTATAGTCGTATTTTTTGTTTTCATAATAATTAGTGTGCAATAAGTTTGTAATGGTTAACTATAAGGTTGTCATATGTGCTTTCTTTTATGATTTGATGCTTGTAGTTAAATATTAATTAGTGTGTTTAATGTGTCTTTTGTATGTGTTATTTTTCCTTAAAATTGATGTTAATATTTAGAATTTGTAAGTTATTTATAAGAAATATAAAAACAAAATAAACTCCAACCGAAACTAAATCGAAAAATTCAGTTTAAAGTTGAATATGGTAAAGGGGGCTATTATTGACACACTTCAAAACGCTCTCTAACACTCTAAATTGGTTGGGCCCTTAAGGACCGAGTATGTGCACATTGGCTCAGCGCTTAAAGACCGAGTATTTGTGCACATACTCGGTTATTAGGAGCCAAGCAGTATAATTTTTTTTACCTAAAAATGGTTCGGTCCCTAGGCACCGAGTATGTACACATATACTCGGTCCTTAAGAGCTGAGTTAATATGATGGAGTGTTAGTGAGTGTTTTGTTGTGTATCAATAGCACCCACCTATGGTAAACTCTAAAACCAAAACAGAACCAAAGTCAAAGTAATATAACAAGTTTAATTTGGTTCAATCTCTTGAATTTCTACCCGATCGAAATGGAATTTTTGTAAGCACCCACCAAATTATTCTTTTCACCCAAGTATAGGAAATTTGAAACTTACCTCACTATTTTTTTTGAATTTCTTTCAACTCATCCTAGTTGTTTTTAAAAGTCAAACAAAGCCTTAAAATCTGTTCATTCCCAATTATTTGTTTAGTTCGCATACTCAGAGTAAGGACGCTAAAGAAATTACGTCGTTCATCTTGATCACAAATCTCTTTTCTCTACTCATTACTTCTATAATTTATATCGTCTAAAATAAAATAAAAGTGAAAACAATGTTTGATTTTGCAATAAGATTAAAAATGAAAGAGAAACTACGAAGGATAGAAAAAAATCCACGTGTTATTAGCTCTCTACTTTTAGAGAAAAAGCAAATATTCCATCTTCCATTCATAACGCATACATATATAATTATTACAAATTAGAAAATCTAAAATTTTAATTAGAATTCCACATAAAATCAGAAAGTTTTGGTGCCTAAGAGTTTTATTGATTTTATAAACTCATATTTCTTCATTCTTGATCTAGCAATTTTGATCTCTACTATTGGCTGAGTATTTCATTTTTACTATTCGCCAAAAAATACTTTATCGATCACGAAAGATAAAATTTTATTTTTTTACCAACAAAGTAGTAAGGGCTAGTGAAAAAAATATAATTTTTTAATCAGTTTGTAAAATTTGGGGTGGGTGCAAATGACACTTCCGGACCGAAATTACAAAAATCCCTAAGAGTGCGTTTGATTGCAAGCATGAAATTTACATAGAAAGAAAATAAGTTCCAGGCAATTGAATTGCATAGAATTGAGTTGCATGGAAAATGTCAATTAAATGTGTTCGATTGCCTTAATTTTCTACCCGAAAAATATTGGTTGCATTGTGGCATTTTTAATGTAAAAAAAATTATGGCTATTTTTTTTTACATAATTTTATAGTCATGATGGATCTTGTTTAATTGATCTTGATTAGTAGATTTTAAATATTAAATTTTTATTAAATTTTGAATTTTTTAATTTAAGTTATAGCATTTTTAATATAAAAAATGGGTAAAATTTTATCTCAAAAAATGTGCAATTGCCTGGAAAATAAATACAAGCCCCCCTCCAAAGAAAACATTTTCCTTATTTACAAGGAAAAGTACATGAATAGTGTCAAAAGTGAGAATTTGACCCTAAAAAATTTTAACAATCAAACAGCACAAAAGTAACAACTTAAGTGAAAAAACCATATTTTCCGTAAAAAATATGGTCAATCAAACCACACTAATTATCTATATGGAGTTGATGTCATCGTGAATTAGGGAAAATTATGGAAACGACGTCGTCAGAGTGGTTTTTGATTAGTCTCCTCGGTCGTATTTCGGTGCACGTCCTGAGTTGCCCTCTTGGCCTCTTTTCATTATTATTCTTCTCTGAGCTGTATCACGCACTCAACCTCGCGCCGAGCCGATCACAACTCCGCTTCAGGTAAAGGTGAGTTTTCTCTCTTCCTCTTCTTTGTCTCTATGTATAAATCATGCATATAAACCCCCCAATTGACGTACACAGGGATATTCATTCATATGCATAATTAATCTTCGATTGATTGCTTTCATGGAGGTGTCGAGTTTTATAATTATAATTGTTATTAATGGCTATACTCTATGTAGTCGAATTCTTTTCTCATTCATTTTTCGGCAAATAACAAAGTCAGTAGGAACCCGATTCTTTATGTATGCACGTTGATATTGTTTTTCATCTTCTACTGTTTCAATCCGAAAGAAAAAGGTCAGGGACCAAGCCCAAAAAGTATATAAACTAGGGCTTCCTGATCCTAATTTCTTTCTTCTTCTTTGAATGACTGTTTTTGAGTGTCTACTGCTTCTGCCTGCCTGCCTGCCTGCCAGAAGTTAGGGCATGTTGTTAGAGGGATAGCTTCAGATAATAATTATAATATTGTTTTGAATGCAGTTTTGGTACTGGTACTTTCTGTGCAAATGTTTAAGAACACTTTCCAATCTGGTTTCCTATCCATTTTATACAGCCTTGGGTATGTATGTATGATTTTATCTTTCTTGGATTTTCAATACCTTTATCAAATTGACTCGCCTTTTTGAAAATTGCAATTCTGATAGAGATTTCTTTTTTTCTATTCTGGGTTAATCAGGAGCAAGCCGTTGCAGATATGGGACAAGGAAGGTGAGTAGCTTCTCCTGTCATATAAAAGAATTAGGGCTTTTTTGAGTTTGTTACCCGTCACTAATGCGAAAACACATACCTAAACACTTGCAAAATAGAGTTTGGTGCCTGTTTTGTAATCCCGTTACTGTTTCTGTTACAAATGTTTGTTTTGGATGAAAGCACCCTACTTTGTACAAAACGGTGTTGCCTATTTCGTTGATCACCCCTATGTACTCCCCTTTGTACTGTGAATTGGGTGCGCCGACCCCAAACGGGGTGCATTCGTGACCCACAACATCAACTTTAGCGACCCCTTATTTTGACTTGCGCAGAAATATCAAGAGATACAGTTTCAAATTTTCTGACAAATATAGTTACTTTATAAAAAATATCAAGAATTATGTTGTAATTTTTGCGTATCTGTAGTAAGTGACCTGAGTATATTTTCAAAACGAATCGCCACCTGAATTAGCGTTCCTACTAAGCCTACCACCACCGCACCAAGTACGGGGCTAGGTAATGTATGGGTACCACGTACCAGCGTTCTACATATTAGGTAACATTGTTACAAAAGCCGTAATTTCTCTATACAATACATTCTCTCTCCAAACTCCAAACTTCAAAGCCCTAATCTCTCTTCTCTGTTTAAAATTTAAATTTCATTTCAAAGTTCATGTGGAAAATCCAAATTTAAATTCAAAAGATCCAAATCCCAAATGGTAAAAATAAAGATTTAAGCTATCACAAATCAAGGAGAACTAGTGATATTGCAGTAGCTTTGTAGTTTTGAGATTTGCATTTAACCTCAAAGCTTCATAATTTTCTGCATGGACTTGGACACCTGCAGAGTTGTCAAAACAGGGATAGAAAATTAGGGCATTGTGTTTTATTTTGGATGATTTCAATTTTTGATTTAGATTCAAAAGATCAACAAAACTGAGATTCTTATTTTATGATCAGATCAAGTTCTTGTGCAACTCAATGAGATTTGTTTCTAATTGAGATGACCCTTCTAATTTGATTTCATAAGAGAATTCAATTTTCTAACTTACACAGTCAGATTTTGCAAAGACAGTAGGTGGGGAAGAAAGGGTGTGATGGGTCGGACAGAGAGTTTTCCCACTAGGTGGGGTCGGCTACATGGATCAAACGACGCCATAGTGGTCTGTCGTGAATCATATTCTAGTGAAACCATTCGCCTCTAAATCCTTCTTAATAGTTTCACCTATAGTTTTTCTAGGTCTTCCTCTGCCTCTAACAACTAGGCTTCCCTCCATATGATCAACTCTCCTAACCATGGCATCTGCAGGTCTCCTCCATACATGCCCAAACCATCTAAGTCGAGATTCAACCATCTTTTCTGTAATAGGTGCCACCCCAACTCCCTCTCTGATGGTCGGACAGAGAGTTTTTTTTTTTTTTTTTTTTTTTTTGGGGGGGGGGGGGGTCTTTTCAACGTAGCTTAGAGGAAGTAAAATGTAAAATTAGGGTTCTATGTAGGGCTGAAGATGACTTTTTAATGTAGTTTATAGAGAGAGTAAAATGCAATAATCAGGGTTTTGTGTGAGGTTGAAAATGACAGGTTTGGTAAGTAGGTGCCAAACTCAAATTTCATATTACGGACATATCAAATTCAAAAATGCACCAATAATTACCGTTATTTTTATGATTGTTATTGTCTTATGTTCCATACATATTTGGAATTTGGATTGCTGTTAGATCAATGTGATGATAATAGATGTGTTCTCTGGGAATATACTTTTTTTTTTGCTTTCCAAAGTTCCAACTAAAATAACAATAGTTCTGAAGTTACTTCCTCCATCCCAAATTAAGAGTTAACTTTTTCTTTTTAGTACATAATTAAAGTACCCAAACTCCAATAGGAAACAAGTTTTGTTCTAAACCATTGACTGTGAAGAAATTAACGTATTCTTAAAAAACGTGAATGTCTTCTTAATTAGGGACAGAGCCACAGAGGGAGTATTTCTAGAAAAAAGTTCACGAGAAGAGGCTAAAAACATGTGGCTTTCTTTCGGTATTGATGCATTGGTACCAGTTAATAAACACGCCTGCTAGAAAAGTTATCTTCTTTATTGATTCTTTCTTTGCTTGAAGTTAAATTTGTCTTTTTCCTTATAAGGAGAGATTCCAAGAAGCCTGCATAGTGTAAATGTTGACGAAGGGCCCATTTCGTTGTCCCTCAAATTTTGAATTAGACAATTTACAATTTTAGCATTTATTTGTGTTTGGTTGTGAAAATTAACAGTTATAAATACGATAATCCGAGTTGATTCATGAAAACTCTAGTGAAGTGATTTCCAGTAAAACTTGAAGTTGCGTACTTCTAGAATCAGGGGAATTCACTCCAACAGGTAACTCTATACTTCGAGGAGATCTTGTGTCTACATTCTACCCTTGATGTTGACGGCTTTGGACAAAATTTCAAATAACAAAGAGGAATTTAAAACATATTTTTTTTCTAACATTTGGAATTTCTCATTTAAGTATGATGAACACTCCATAAGTTAGAAACTTAGAATTGATTATTTGTACTTGGACAACAATTCATTGATTAAAAGTGAACTAATTGTAGAATTCGGCAGTTTTACACAACCAAATGGGCCTGCAATGTATTGTTAAACTTGATATGTAAAGTCACTGATTTTTTCTTTTTGGGTCTTGTGCAGTTGTCAATGGTCAGATCAAGCGAACTCTAGATGATGACATACAGTCCAATGTCCTTGAAATAGTTGGATCAAATGTTCAGTCTGCATACATTACATGCCCAGCAGATCCGGCCGCAACACTTGGTATAAAGCTGCCATTTTTGGTTATGATTGTGAAGAATCTAAAGAAATACTTCACGTTTGAGATTCAGGTTCTTGATGACAAAAATGTCAGGCGACGTTTCCGAGCTTCTAATTTTCAAGTGTGTAAGTCTTCCCAAATATTTTGGTAGTGTTTGTTGTTCTTTCCTGATCATCTCTTGTTTGTTAGACTATCTCCACTGGAATAATTTAAAGTTTAAAACTGAATCATCAAAAGTGTATTTGACTACTCATTTAACAAATTGTTAAAACTAAAGTGCTATGCTCAAAATGGTTGTTTTTGCTCAATAACCCAAAATTGTGGGGCCAGTTAAGTTTGATTGGCCACAAATAAATAATTTTAAATTGTAATAAAAAAAAGGAACGGAAAGATTATCTGAATATTTTACCTTATCTATTTTATTGACCAATAGAATTAGTGGGAGCATTAATTTGATTATTGAAAAAGGTTTTTAATCTTGATTATTGAGGAGGCGACTCTGATTATTGGTTTAAGTGATTGCTAAAATTTGATTATACCATAGTGAATTTTGAAGGAACATTGTTAAAATTGATTACTTACTATTTTGATTATGCCATTGGAGATGCTCGTAGAAGTTTTGAACATTCCTCTTATTTCTTTTCTTTATTTTGGGCTTATTAGTTATTAGACTTTTCCCACTGTTTCAATGTCAAAATTTGACTTAACCCCCTCGTTTTGATGATCCTTGCTGTTGTCCCATGCATTAAGGATATCTTAAAGCATTACATGAAAGTAGGGGCTAGTCTAATTATTCTTTAGCACCCCTTTCACTAAACCTGTAATTTTATGTAATCCTTTGATATTAGACCTGGCAATGGTTCGGTTCGAGTTGTGTTTTTATCGTGTTTTAGCTTTTTAGGTGTTGTCCATTTCGGGTCTTGACCAAGCATCAAACAGTCCAACACTAGCCATTATTAACTGTTAACTAGAATTATTTCCATTTGAATATGGAGTCATGTTAATCTGATGACAAACATAATTACGCCCATTAACAAACATATATACGTAATATCTGTCTCAAATTGATACTCCCACTTTCCTTTTCGGGACATAATCAATGTACCAAATCTCAAAATGACAATAGAAAATGAGTTGTGGTTTTGATCATTGAGTACGTTGAAGTTAGTTTTTTCTTACAAGGTACAAAAGTTAAAGTGAGACTATCTTCTTTAGATGGAGGGAGTATTTTTTTAACTTTGAAAGGTAGTCTGGTTGATTGGTTGCTAAATCGGAATTGAACCAATGCATACAATAGTGAAGTTACCATTAAAGGTATGGTATCGAGAGTTCAATCTTTTTTCTTTTCCTTTTCCTGGTTGTTGTAGGGGGTGACAAGAGTGAAACCATTCATATGTACAATGCCATTGAAGATGGATGAGGGATGGAATCAAATACAGCTGAATCTTGCTGACCTTACTCGCCGAGCATATGGAACTAACTATGTTGAGACATTGCGAGTTCAAGTTCATGCAAACTGCCGCCTGAGAAGGATATATTTCTCTGACCGCCTTTATTCCGAGGAGGAACTCCCTCCTGAATTCAAACTCTACCTTCCTATGCAGCAGGTAATGATTATATATTTCTATGCTGTATATTAAGTGAGATGATCACCTTTGGTATGCACGTGGAATTACGAAATTACTCTTCATGCTTTAGAAATAAAAATAGTGTTTATCATAGGAATTGAACCCATGACCTCAAACATGAAAACTACATACCATCACCACTTGATTAATATTGTCGCTTATATTTATTGTGTTTTAAAAATATACGTAATGTGAGGAATTACTCGGTACAAGACTACAAGTTGTATTTTTTTCAATCCAGTCACCTCTCCACTACACCTTTAATATTTCGGGAGTTTTGGGTTTCATTACATTATTAGCATGAGGGCTTGCTAGCTTTGGGAGGCTTTTGTAATGTTTTGAATGCTGATCGCAGAAAGCATGACTGCTGCTGGAGAACAAGTATCTGCGGATCACGAATGCTGAAGGAGCTGGACTGAACGAATACTTCTCGTCTATAATGTCAGTCTCAGTTTATTTACTTAGTGAGATGGTAATTCATTGTTAGATGATGAGATATCTTGATGGTGTTTAACTTAACTATGTGCATGTCTTCTACTGCAGTAGATACTTGAGGTACACTGTTTATTTTCGTTATGTTAGTTTTTTTGCACTGTTCATGTTGATTTGTGATGTTTTTGTTACTAATTCCGCAATGGTAAGTACTGCTTTCCTAGGATATAATATAATACACTCCCTCCCATTTCAAGTTCATAGTCTCACTTTTAGTTTTTGAAATGCAACATAATCAATAGTTGACATAAGCGCATGCTTTTTATACTCTTGCCGTCTTTCTCAAGAGGATATTACCCCTATTACTTAACTTATTTTTCTTCTTCTCACCAAAACTAACTAAATTTATTTTCCTTTCCAACCTTGCAATCAAAAGGAGCCTTAAATTCTCTTCCTCCCAATGTATATGTGGGAAATGTTTAAGTTACACTTGTGCAAGATTAATATGTTTTACACTCATTCATATTTTTTTTCGCAGATTCATCATTTATTAATTTCACCGTTAGATAAGTTATTTTTATTATATTTATTATGCATATAAAGTTTCAAATCAATTCGATATTCGCAACCGTATAATTACTATAAGTATTTAATTTTTGTAAAATTCATAATTCAATATATAACGTGATTATAACGAGGGACTTGTCTATTTTCGTTTACTTTAATTTTTTGCATGCATTTTGAAGATATTGTAATTAACTAATTTAACGGTTAAATTGGTGAAATATGAACTTAAGAGAAAGTTATTAACTAGTGTAATTTTTTTTTTCTCTAATATCAAGTGTAACTTGAACCATTTTATATATACATATGCAGAAATATTCTCGCCAGAGATATTTTTTTTTTAAAAAAAATATTTTTTAAAATGTTAGAATACTTTTGGCGTGCTAATAGTCTACTCTCTACCCAATTGTAAAGTGAAAGGCGAAATATAATTACAAATGATCTTTAAAAATTCTTATACGTCTAATGTTTTGGCGGTTTTTTTTTTTTTTTTTTTGTGTGTATTTTCAACTAAGCGGGCAGCATTATTTTAGGAAAAAAAAAGAAGCGGAAAGCAATAGAGGCATAGAGCAATTAAACGTAAACTAAAACCAAAATCAAACTTTTTTGAAAAGCAATTGATCAACTTGATTACTTCACCATTAAGAACAACAATCTGTTTGATTAAAGCATTATAAAAAAAAAATTAGGAGAGAAGAACAACTCTTAATTCCAAAGTTTTATTAATTCTCGAAACAAATGAAACGACACTGTAGACATCTACTCACTTAGTGTTGGAGTCAGGATTTAATGCAAAAATTATTTTTGATGCACAGTAGTTATATTCATAATTAAGTATTAAAACAAATCAATTTAGTTTCTGAAATTATTGACTCCCACATTTAAAAAATTAAGCCTCTAAGGTAGTTCCGTCACTAGAGTACTCCCCCCAACTCCAGCCCACCCCACTCCCACTCTTGCTTCAGATCTCTCCTTCCCTCTTCAATCTCTCTTTTTGGGGGTACACTCCAAGATTAGGGTTAGCATCATGATATATTTAATGATGCAAATATATAGAGAGAGATTTTAAAATGAAAAAGTTCTTCAATCTCTCTCGTTGGGGGTAGTTCAAGATTAGGGTTATCATCATTTGCTTGGGTTAGTTGCCATCATTATCATCGCATATAGACTTTAAAATATTTTTTTTTTCTTTAGAAAAAAATAATTTAATTTAGAGATTTAATCATAAAATACTTTCTTTAGTACCGATTATGATTTACGAGTTTAGGTCTTGTTTCCGTAAATGTTCTTTACATATAGCAGCAGCAACAACAATAATAATAATAAATATTTTATGATACTTTTTTTTTTGGGTCCTAATATTTTGTGATACTGATTTGTTCATAATTACAAAAATTAATTGGTCTCACGATATTAAAGAACTAAGGTCAGTATATATACATGAATTACATATATTTACCAATTTAAATTTCAAGAACGAACAAAATTAAACTCGAACTAGACAAACACTAAGTATTTTCCTTTGTCTACAAAAACAAAAATTCTGCCCAAACCCCATGGTGAGAATCAAATCAAGGACGTAGCCAATGTAGGGTGTTACTGGGGGTTTGTGCTCCCACTTGATTTTGGAACTTTTTTTTTTTTTTTGTGGGTATAGTATTTTTTTCATAGGAACCTTTGTGTTATATTTGAGGCATTGATTTAGCCACGGAATCTAGGCTAAAATAATATATTGGTTTTGAAGTTTTGATTGAGCCATAAAGGTATATATAGTGTTAGGTTAATATTTAAGATTATTTATGTCCTAGTTGATTTTTTGAATGTACCCTAATATTTTTTCCCCTCAATTGATTTTTTGGTCTGCTAATTGATTTTGTCGTGAACTGGTTGAGCCATTTAGGAATATTGAATAGGTACAATTATTAATTATATATAGGTTTTTTTTTAAAAGAATAAATTTCTTATTCTCTTTTTTATAAAGGACATTCTATTTTTAGATTTAGTTTAAAGGACAAGTTTTTAATAAAAGGACAAAATTAATCAAAAATTAGAATTAAACAAATTTACAAAAGTGCCCCCTATTAACTATAAAAACGATAACTAAAAGTAAAAAATTAAAAAACTAATTTATCAAAAACAAATAAACAAAAATTTGAAACTTGAAAGATATCTTAATTTAGATAAAACAAAAATGATAAGAAAATAAATTTCAAATTTACCAACTTCAACGAAAATAATCAGAAATAATGTTTAGCAACGAACATAAGTATAATATGCCTGATATAAGTACATATAACACACACGGACATATTAGTTGCAAGCATGTAATATTAAACAAAAAGATCAAACACATTGCAAAAACAAATCATAAATCGATAACAAACAGATGAATCTGCAAACTAAAATATAAATAATTTGTATATACAACATCAATAATCAAGGAAAAAAACCACATCATAAACAATATACTTGATTCCAAAATTTGAATAAATGGATGATGATTGAAATGTTGATCTTGATGGCCACAAATCATGGTACAAAGTAACGAATAGCTGATAACCTTCCAGTTATATACATGCAGTTAAGATGCGACGGTAAGCATTGTTGTTGATGAATATAGAAGATGATCTTTAAATCAAAAAAGAGGAGAAAATAGTACAACCGATGATTAAAGGGAAGAAGCACATATTGAGGAGGAAAAATATTGACTACTAGGGAAGAGATATGAGGAAATCTGTAGATCACTTTAGTCATTAACTACGCTTCTGCCAGTCCAAAAAAAAAATCCAGCAATTCTGCTATGGTTGAATATCTTTTTTCCGGTGATATTACTGCCGCTGAATCTTGTAACATATATTAGGTTAAATCCCTATGTGTTTTCTGCTCTCAGATCAATGAATCCCGCTGCTTTGTTGTAGAGCAACAGGCGCATAATTTGGCAGACAAAAACGTGGGTTGTCAGTACCACGTGATTTTTTCAAATACTCACCATCTCCTTCCAGCGGCGCTGCTTGCAGTTAGTAGGGTTGAGGTGGCAAATTTAGTTCCATTGGAATTAGATAAATTCTTTGTTGGGTCAAAATTTTCACGTTGTTTCTCAAAACCTGCGGCGCTATATGTGGGTTTGAATGAAGCTAGCTAACGCGGAAGATTTGGTTCATTTGGAACCAATTTTTTTTTCTCAATTGGGTCTCAATTGTTCTAGTTACAGACTTTACCCCCATGGTTATACTAATACTTTCTCTCACAGTGGGCTGGTTTTATGCAGCAGGTCCATATCTCACTTTTCATTTACTAGGTCTTTTTTAATGGGTCTTGTAGGATTTAATTTAATTCCTACGTTTGGGCCCAACATTCTCTATGAGACTAAATTAATTAAGGGTCCATCTTTTTATAAGCAGACCCTCTTTAGAGAACCTTTTTTCGGTTCCTTATATTTTGGCAAACACCTTTGGAGAACCTTTTGAAGGCTTATGGCATTATTAGTTTTTATTAATGTATTGCTTTTCGGCCTTGTATTTCGACCCTTTTTCTCTTATTGGGCAATGAATTTTGTTGTATATGCTTAGTTCATTTTTCAAGTTTAATATCATTTATTTTCATAGTCCTCTTGAAAGATCTTCTTGTAAGCTTTAAGGGCAGGTCTTTTGTAGTCCCCACCTATCTTTTTCTTTATTTATGTCATTACTCTAACGCCCTAGCTTGGGCTTAGAGAACTTACTAAAAAATTAAGTTGGCCATGAGAAATGGAAAACTCTTTAAAAAAAGAAGAAGCCTAAAAACTGAAAATACACAAGCCCATGGTACCAAATAATACCTAGTTTTACCAAATTTATAGAAAATAATACTTGCAATAAGAATTTTTAACTAAATTATTATTATATGTTAACTAATGCTTATATAAGCTACATTAAAGAACAAAAAGAAATTTTAAAGTTATAATCTTTAATTGGTAAATAATTTATATAAAACAAAAAGTTTTTTTTTTTCACATTTGACCATAGCACACATGATAATGATATAAACACCAGTCTCACACATATTATATAAATCAAATTTATTTGGATTCCACCCAATTAATAATGATAGACATATTGGACGTGTTCATATTCGTAGAGATATTACGTAACATCAGTATCAGGCATATTGGAATACGAAGCTTAAAACACGAAAAGTATTGGCTAAAAATATTAACAAACAAAGTACTTATACAACGTGAAAAAAAATAAACATTTTCTAGAGTGAGGGATCGAACGGTCAAGAAAATAGGGACAGTGACAGGTCAATAAGGGAGTCAGGGACGAATTTGGGGTCGCCCCTCCTCATCCCCGGCTATAAAATTTGCCCCCATGCTTGCCTCCATCACGGTTTGAGGGTTTGGGGTATTAAAATCCTTGACCCACGTGAGGAGCAGGTATCTATGGCCCATGGGGAACCGAACAACAGAGAGAGAACTAATGATGGAGGGAGAAGACTTAGCAGTGAATGGTGGACGCAGCTCGAGCAATGAGTGTAGCGACCGGCGCGCAATGGTTCATATAGAGAACGCGCGTTACGGGGTGTATGGTAGTTGACAGAACGGCGGTGAGCGAGAACAGTGGGGTGCAAATATGGCAATGAGCGATAACGGTGGCGAGCTAGAATGGCGATGAGCAAGGAGGATCGCGTGTAGAAGCGGCGATGGTGGCCTGGTATGGTGGGTTAATGGCTAGTATTGGTGTTTTTGTGAAAATTAAAAGTCAACACTTAACTCTTTAATCCCTTATGCCTGGGAAAAATTAAAGAATTAAAAAAAGTATTAATGGAAGCTAGCTGTCGACCATAACATAAAGTTTATAAATTAAATTCAAATTATGTCTAGGTTATATAATTGACTAATATATACAAGGACTGGACAACTATATCTGAGTTATTAAAATGTATTTGTTAGCCTGTGTAAAAATTAGGATCGAAAAATTAAAATCGATAACCAAAGAACCGGTCCGACCCGAATTGACAAAATATCTAGGCACTGATATATCTGCACATAATATGTCAAACGTTTACCCAAATAAATTAAAATGTCTAGGCACTAAAATATGTTTGCTTGCTATTATGGGATTATTATACTTTGAATATATTTGTAATTTCAATCTCAATATGCCTAGTTAGTTTAAACTATTTTCCTACTTTGACTTTTTTTGAATAATTCTTATATTTATCTTCTTATTTGATTTTCATGTGATATGTGTTTGAAATTATTTGAATTCCTAATTTAATTATATATTTATTTTCTTGTATTTTATCTTTAAGAAGGGTAGCATTGAAATTCAACTTAATCAATTAAAATCATAAAGTAATTAATATTTAGTCCTTTATTGAAAAAAGTATTAATGGAAGCTAACTGTCGACCATAACATAAAGCTTATAAATTAAATTCAAATTATGTCTAGGTTATATGATAGACTAAAATATACGAGGACTGAACAACCATATCTGAGTTTTTAAAATGTATTTGTTAGCCTGTGTAAAAATTAGGACCGAAAAATTAAAATCGATAACCAGAGAACCGGTCTAACCCGAACCAATAAAATATCTAGGCACTAATATATCTGCATACAATATGTTTAACGTTTATCCAAATAAATTAAAATGTCTGGATACTAAAATATGTCTACTTGCTATTATGGGATTATTGTACTTTGAACATATTTGTAATTTCAATGTCAATATGTCTAGTTAGTTTAAACTATTTTCCTAATTTGACTTTTTTTAATTCTTATATTTATCTTTTTATTTGATTTTCATGTGATATGTGTTTGAAATTATTTCAATTTATTTGAATTCCTAATTTAATTATATATTTATTTTCTTGTATTTTATCTTTAAGAATGGTAGTATTGGAATTCAACTTAATTAATTGAAATAATAAAGTAATTAATATTTTGTCCTCTATTAAAAACTTGTCCTTTAAACTAAGTCTAAAAATAGAATGTCTTTTGTTAAAACCACTAATACACTAATGTCCTTAATTATTATTTTTTATTATATATAATTGTACAAATATTATAAGTAAAGGGATGTTGTGTTAAATTTGCATTTGTTGTCATTATTTCAGAAAAGTAGAACCGGAGAGATTTTTTAGTAAAATTAGACAAGCTAATACTTCGGCTTATTGTTTTTGATCTCTTACGTAAGATATCCTTGTTGGTGTGTAATAAATGTTTGATATATTAATATTAAGAGAAAATAGCCTATTTGGTCACTCAACTTTCAGTTTAGTACCACTTTGCCCACTTAACTTTAAAACGAACCACTTTAACCATCAAAATTTTTAGCAAGTATCATATATATTGTCCATTCCGTCCATCTGAGGTGTTAAAAGTGGTGGAATTAAGCCATGTGCCTAGCACATGACTTAATTTAAGGGCAATATGGTCATTTGAGTAGGGGTGAAATTACTGATTGCAGATGAAAGTGTTGGAGAACTGTAATCAATCCCTTTATATCCAAACCTTTGAGTAAAAAACCTACCAAATCCAAACATTTAAAAAAACATATTTAAATCACACTTAAATTTGCAACAATATTAAGGGGGAGATGGTTAAAATTACTGTACCGAAGGATCACAAAGAGGCAGAGTCTACCAGAAAGAGATAAACTAAAAGGAGGAAATTGTGTTTTCCTACAAAAATATGAGCAAATAAAGAACTAAGTTTAATTAGATTGAGCAATATAAGAACTGGGTTTGATGATTCATTGTAATTAATGGATTGATTGACATTAAATCTAATTGATTAGAAAGATTTATATAAATTGGGGAAAAACCGGGGAAGACTCCGTTAATGAAAACAGGGGCAGAAAGAGAAAGAAAGACTCCATTAACGAAGTGGGTTCGATTAAATCAAACATATAAGAAATGGGTTCGATTCTATATTTTAATTAATGGACTGGTTGATATTACATCTAATATATTACAAAGAGATTTACAAGATTGGGGGAAAGACAGGGGAAGAATCCATTAATGAAAATATGTGAGGAGAGAGAGAAAAAAAAAGGAGAAATACCTGTGGAAGAGGAAAGCTAAAGGAGTGAGACAAATAGGAAAAAATAGTAAAGGAATAGACAATGAAGACTCAATAGCTCATGCCTTTAGTGGAAGCTGTTTTGAAGAGAGTGCTTAATCCTACGTTGGAGCACTCCACTACTACCATGGCTGTAAATGGATGTATTTCTCTATAACAATATATGCTCTACTTCTTCCCCATCGCCATATCTCTATTTCTTCTTTCAGTCTGGGTGTGTTGAAGACGAAATAAAAATGATTGTTGACTATTTATGTGAATTGAGGATGACAACGATTATGATGATGATGATGATGATGATGATGATGATGATGATGGTAGTGGTGGTGGTGGTGGTGATGGTGGTGGTGGTTATGGAATTGGGTTTTCGAGAAAAACCGCGATTGATCCGAATTTGAGTCAGCCAGTATATAAGGCAAAGAAATTTGGGAAGGTTTATGGAGATGGTGATGATCTTAGTAGTGGGTATCAAGATTCTAGATTTAAGCTAAAGAAATTTGTTAATATTGAGGGGAAATCGAACTAGAATGGGCAAATGACCATATTGTCCTTAAATTAAGTCATGTGATAGGCACATGGTTTAATTCCGTCACTTTTAACACCTCAGATGGACGTAATGGGCAATGTGGTACTCGCTAAAAAGTTTGATGGTTAAAGTGGTTTGTTTTAAAGTTAAATGGGCAAAATTATAGTAAACCGAAAGTTGAGTGGCCAATTGGGCTATTTACTCTAATATTAGTATATATGTGTGTGTGTATTGTTGTGTTTTTATTACTTAATAATTTTTTTTTTAATTTTAAGGATCTTTCCCATATTCAAGTGGATGCCTCTACTAATTAGATTAGTCCACTTATTCTATATACATTTTGAATATCATTTTAATTATCCTTACTATGTACAATAATTTACATTGGAATTTGCCCTATGCATGCATGTGAAATTACTATATATTTAGGGTACAAAATAAGATGAAGATATATATGATAAAGCTATTCTATCAAAGGCCTTTTAGTTCAAAGGGAGAGGGATTAAACAATCATGTCCCACTTGAAAGGTAAGATTACTTTAATCTTTCCGGATAAAATTAAATAATTTTATTCCTTCTTATCAGACGTGTCAAACACAACCGCACTAGATAATTATAATGCTTGGAGGCCTACGAACATGTAATATCTTCTCAACAAATATATTTCCGTAATCGCATACTTTTTACACAGTACATGCACTTTACCCTAACTTGGATGTCATTTAGTTTCACTGTGGCAGATGTCACAATTTATACCTAATTTTCTTATTCATTCGTAGGTTAATTAAGCAAAGTGACTAAGATTTCATTTGTTAACAATATAGAAAATGATAGTTAAAACAATTGATTTGTTTTGAAAAGTTGGAAAATGAGTTGAGCGGTATAGCGAGACGTTGTCTTACGTACTTTTTCGCTCTTTTTATAGAAAAAAATTTCTTTGGATGATGAGAAAAGAATATTTTCCACAAAAAAATGAAAGACATTAGTTTAGTCATAAAAATAAGCATGATCATTTGACTCATTTTCCAAATTCTCACAAAAATAAATAGTTTTTGCTATGATTTTTCAATTTGTTATCAAATAGAGCCTAAAATTTCTATCTTTTCTCTATTAATATAGAAACCTAATAGTTGCCATGATATGTTTAACTGCTTGTGATTTAGGGACATGCAAGGAAGCTAGCATGCATCAAAAGAGGGATGTGAAAGGTGAGTGGAATTTGTTTGTTGGTGAAATTAACTCCACAACAGTAGGTATTAATTAATTAAATGGAGATAATAAAAAGTTTCACTCAAAGAGTATGTACGTTTTGGTACATATATATATATAAAATGCTGGAGGTGATGGACTTGTGCACATAAAATGCTGTTATACAATAACAAGTACCTCGTTCGGTGGTCGACAAACCATTGGTGGATTGTTGCCGCGGCTGACGAACCAGAGGAAGACAAGTCCAAATGGTCATGCACTTTGTTTGAATTTCACCCCATGGATGGCGCCAAAACCATCCGGTTTCGCCATGTCCAACTCGGGCTCTATGTATGGATATGGAGGGTCGGTAATGTTTTGTATGATGACTGCTTATTCGGAGGACTTCCTGATGTCGACCAGGAGCAACGCGACGTCTTCACAATCATAGATTGGGAGTCAGCTGTGTATATTGCCCAAGAATGCGTGCTTCATGGGCTTCAATGGCTGTTACATCGGCCTTCGCCAGATGAATGGCGATCCACATCTGCAGTTTTCGTCTACAGACATTGATCCAACGACAATGAACGAGATTGCCACCACCGGTGTTGGAAGCGTACATATAATGACCAACCAGAAAAAGAAATTTTGGAGGCGCACTAGCACCCTTGACTGGATTTGTGCTGACTCGGATGACACCACCAGCAACAACCCTGACACAATTTTCTCTCCGGTTAAAGTTGACGGCAATGTCATCGCCCTTAAGGGGAGCAATAATAAGTTCTGCAAGAGATTCACCACCTGGGACATGAAAAATTGTCTCAATGCCAACAGCGATAGCATTTCTGAGGATGAACGCTTGGAGGTTAAAGAGCTTGCTATATCGAGGAATATCTACAACGTCAATTATGGCCTGGAGGACGCTAGGATGTACCACCAAAGTGTCGACCTAATGGTGGCCAGTGGAACTGCATGTATTTAACATGACCAAAGAACCCAACACATTTGACGTGAAGCTGGCTTATATAGAGAGTAAGAGCAAGGCTTGGAATGCAAAAATATCACCTAATTAACTGGGGCGTTAAAACCGATATCAAAGCCAGCGTTCCACTTATTGCAGAAGGAAAAGTCGAAATTAATATCCCGACTCTACAGGAGTATTTGAATGGGGAAAAATGATATCAAAGGTAGAAATATCAGAGCTAGGGCGTCTACAAGGTAACCGTGCCAGCAATGACTCGAATGAAAGTGAGTCTGCTCGCGACAATGGCCTCATGCGACATTCCCTTCTCTTCCGATCAGGATATATGACACTCTTGCTAATGGGACCATAGATACTCTCGATCACCATGAATGATGGCATTTACACATGCATCAATTCCTACAATTTGAAGTACAAGACGACCGATGGGAAAAAGCTGTAATCGATTCATCTGAACTACATACGTACAGCAAGCTAAGCATTGATTAACTAATCAATCAATACGTACTGCTTTTTATCTGTGTAATATAATATGAATTGCATGTGTGTATACGTACGTGTCTTTACAATTTGGACATCTTCGATGTGTTTCCGGCCCATGCATGATTAATTAATTATTGGAGAGTTTAATTAAGTAACATATATGTTTAATTCTTTTACTCTACTTACATATCATACATATATGTATATATATTATCATGTATATAGTTTGGATGTATTGATCATGAAATAAAGAGATGTCCCTCTTTAATATTTCTGGAGGTTATGTGTGTGCGTGTTTATTGTCGATCCATTATATAATTACTTTGTAGCATACTCGATCGGTAGCATATATATATATATATATATGACTATATATACACAAGTTGTTTATAAAGCTAAGTATTTAATTAGTCTAGTTCCTCACAATTAAGATTCAATTAATATTTCAATGTAAAAAATTGTTTTAAGTGGATAGTGCTTGATTGTCATTTTATCTGATCGATCACGAATTTATTATTATTCTTTGTTAAGATTCGAATCCTTGAACGTATTTTTGTCTAATTAAGATTTCTCTTTTTCTTTGGTAGAAACTCTCAAATGGGTTCGGTTCAGAAAATTGCCACTGATTTGATCTGTGTCTTTTTCCCAATAATATATAAATCAAATACCTTCATCACCGTAAATGGAAGTAAGGTTATGTTAACGTCTACTTCAAGAATACGAGTTAAACACATATTTAAAAAGAGTAAACTCTCAACGTACATTAAATATGACACATGCATTTTCCATGGAGGATTGATTCTAATTAGCTAGCTACTCGCTATAATAATTTATCATATAATTATATATATATATAGAGAGAGAGAGGGGTAAAAATATCAAATTTTTATTTTTACTTTTTTTAATCGTATTAAACTTCAATCATTCGTCTTCCAAATATTTGATAGATGTGTGTGTTGATTGTAATTTATAATGCAACAATATATATATATATATATATATATATACATGGTTTAGTGTTTTTGGAACAATCAATTGCAAAAAATTAATTAAAGGCAAGTAAAAATAACTTAATTATTTTGTTTTAACTATAAATGCTCACTTTTGACTGTTCACTTTTAGTATTGTTTTTTTAGGATTGATTTTTGGTAATATATTCTACCACACCGTACTATACCAATATTACTTCGGTATATTGGAAATTTAGTATGACAATGGTAATGAATTTTGGCGTATCAAATTTTCGGTACGATACACGGTACACTCAGTATGGTACGGCATTGTACTAAAACCACCCCTATTTAAAATAAGTGAATAGCTTTTGCTAACGCTAACAATAATAATCAATTTTCTAAATGCTAAAGCAAATAATTCTAACATTTAAGGCAATGATATAATATTTTAATAATTTAATTAACATTTTTATACACAATACACCAAAAAATTATTTTGGCAATAGGCGTAATATTATTTAGGCAAAATGACCAAAAATAACAAAGAACTTTACCCCGACTTTCACTTAGGTTATTGAACTTTTTTTCGTATCAATCATAACAACAAACTTTTAGCCGTTTATCAGTTACATCCAAAATGTAACTTTCGTCCGTTAAATATTAACGGAGTGCTTATGTGGCTAACAGAATACTTATGTGTACAATAAAATCTCATGTGGCTTACTAAAATAAAAATAAAAACAACACGTTAAAAAAATAGACATTCCTCTCTCTCTCTCTCTCTCTTTCTTTCCCCCTCCTCCTTCCTCTCCTCCCTCCACCTTTTTGACCCCATCAAACCCACCACACCTCCACCTTCTGTCTCGCTGATCATTGAAACCCCGATCACCACCTAAATGTGAATAGAATGTTCGGTGTTAAGAAAGATAAAGAGCCCCCTCCCTCCCTTAATGACGGCTCCGATCGCGTGCGTAATCTCCTTTCTCTTTCTATATATATGTATATGTCTACATATATTTGTATCAGCATTAATTTATGTGCCCAGATTATTTTATTTTCTACTTTATTTGTTTCAATTACTGCTATTGTTGCAACAATATTGGATGGCTGATTTGATTTCCTTTGCTCTGTTATTTTCGATGTTTGAATTTGGGGGGTTTATATCAGATTTTCGGTTTTTAATTACTGCTATCAGTTTTTTTCCCCGAATTTTGTATAAAGATCACAAACTATCTTCTTACCTTTTAATTTGGGGTTTGTATTAGTAATTTTAGCCTCTCTCTCCGCCACTCAAACCCACCACACCTTCTATCTCCGCCATTCTCTCCACCTCAATGTTTCTCTCTCCTTAGCTTCTCTCTTCGCCACTCAAACCCACCACACCCACCTCAACGGAATGCTATGTTTTTTCCGGTCACAAAGATTTCCGATGAGGTAGGGTTGAAGGCGTTCGCTGGAGACTCTTTAACCGAATGCTCTGTTTTTTCCGGTTAGCGGAAGAGGGTGATTGTCCACATAAGCACATAAACTCTTCATTAATTTTTAAAAAATTAAGCCACATCATATTTTATTGTCCACATAAGCACTCCGTTAGCCACGTAAGCACTCTGTTAAGATTTAACGGACGTAAGTTACATTTTGGATGTAACTGATAAACGGCCAAAAGTTTGTTGTTATGATTGATACGAAAAAAAGTTCAATGACCTAAGTGAAAGTCGAAGTAAAGTTCGTTGTTATTTTTGGTCATTTTGCCTATAATTAATTATAAAGTTTCTTTGACTTCTTATGTACTTTTAATAGTTATCTTTGTTGAGAAAATGGGCAAAACTAATATGATGACATTTTCGTGAAAGTTCCAAGATAAGATCCTTTAATACAATAAGGGCACATTTTCCTACTATAACCAATGATAAAAACAAAATCAAAATTAATTGAATTAAAATTTGACGTAAAAGCCCATAACAATATATATATAAAGTAGTGAGATGGTAGGTATTATGGTGGGCGCTTTTTTAAATTTGTACATTTTTAATGTATTTAAGGGAGATGATTTAACTATATATACGTTGATTAATATGATAAACAATTCTTATTAATTTGTAATAAATAATGGTGTGATGTAACATATTAGTTATGCATGTACACACCATAGTAGTGAATACTCTATATTATGTAAAAAATAAAAATAAATAGTTTCAGTTCTGAAAAAAGTTTCAAATTGAACAGTTGATCTTTTTAATATCATGTAAACATAATTAAAATGTTAAATCATTAGCTTGAAACCTAAAGATGTAATAATTTAGAGAAGTGCCGCTATAACTTACGGTAAAAAGTACGTATATATATCCTTCCACTACTGTACATATATAATAAAAACTGAATTACTTGAATTAAGGGATTACTCACATAAAAAAATGATGGAACTTCTTGCCATCCAAACTTGTATGAATTTCAAAACTCTTTGCATAGCATGAACAAACTGCATATTCAAAAAGCATGGCGTTTTTGTTCTTTCGATCTATTTTTTACATCAATCTGGGAGCATCACAAATGAGCTGGAACTTTCTCATCAAGGATAAGAAGAATACAATTTTCGATTCATAGAAAAGGAGAATGGAGTGGGGAATCTGTTGATCTCTTATAGCCTAGAGCTCCAAGTTTAACAAGAAAGTTACCAGTTTTACCTGTTGGTATGTCCGAAAAGTTTGTTGTTTCCAAAGAATATGTATGTATTATGTAATGAATCCTTTCCGTTTTTTCCTTAATGTTTTTTTTTCTTAATTGCTTTTCTCTGAGTAGATGATAATTTGTGTAAAATTCTTAGAGATTTTAATTTTTACTGCAATGTTTGCAGTGATTTTTTTTTTACTTTCTTTATGATTTCTTACGAAGATTCTTAATTTTTACTGCAAATCTTTGTAATATATATATAGTATATTTTCTCTGCAAATTTCCTCTAAAAATCTTCTAGTTTTTACTGCGAAGTAGTAGTGTGAATATTTCTTATAATATGCAAATTTTTAAGAAATTTCTATTTTTCAATGCAAAGTTGCAGTAATATTTTATGTTCTCATTGCAATTTTTTATGAAAAATTACTTTACACAAGAAAATTCTATCCAAGAAATCGCCCCCTAAAAATTCTCTGCAAGAAATTCCATGCAATATTGCAAAGAAAATTTACTTTATACATGAATTTTTCTAAATGATGTAAAATTTCTAATTGAAAATTTAGAGTTTCTCTTGATTTGGTAGCTTTAATCAAGCAAACCAAATATTTGGACTTTATATTTGTAAGAAATTTTCCTTTCTTAATGGATTGCTGCATCTCTAAGAAATTTTCTTTAATTGGCATGGACTATCAAAGAATTTTATTTAGGGTACTAAAGTCCAAAAATTAACAACGTTCTAAACAATGTTCTTCTAGCACTAAAAGTTTTGACCATGAACTTCCCATGAATTTTCAAAAAATTTAAGAATTTATGACTGAATGTCCCATCTTTGTTTGTGTGAAGGTGGAAATGGATAAATAAATCTCAATAGTTACAATTGTGAGGTTTTTTTTTTTAGAAAAAAAATTTAAAAATGCCTATTTTACATATGCATACTAATTTTTATTTACAATTTCTTTGAGTGAGGACTTAAGTAGTAGGATCTTTTTACGATCTTTGCACCCCCTCAACAAAGAACCTACATACATCCATCATTTATGCTCTAAAGAGTCTAAGAAAAGGAACCATCTATTTTGAGAGGTAAACAGTTTAGTCGTGTTGAATATTGCCAACCCTAATTCATGTTGAACACAACTTGTTTAATAAAAGGATTTTGTTTGAGTTACTAAATCAAACGAGATTAGCCCAAAATTGACTCGTAATTGAAACGATTAAACTTAAGTTAGATAGGTTGTGCATAACCATTTATATTATATTCATTAATTGCTTCAAATGAAACGATTAATTAAAAAGGTCGTGTACACATGTCTTGACATGTTCGAACTCGACCTTTGGGAAACGTCAAACTTCAAAAAATGGAAGCATATTTAATGAGATAATTTTTTCTTTCTTTTTTTCTAAATTATTATTACTTAACTAGAATTAACTGAAGTTGGGTTAAAGTTGATGAATATTGCTTTTTTACTGAGCCTTCATGTAATATTACTAGATATATACAATTTTTCCTTGAACTAAAATTAATTATCTAGGTAGTAAAGGGAATCCGAGTGAACTTCCCGCATACATGCCATATATATAAATTGGAGCTTTTGAATGGGTAAACATATAACTTTTTGATGAAACTTAGTGAAGATAATCTCCATGTTTGATAAGTCATCTCTACCAAATTTTGTACAAAAATTCAACCAAAAAATAAGTTGACTAAAAAGATTATATACATATATATGTGTGTGTGTTTGTGTACATTTTTTACTATTAAAATTTTAAATGTTAGTAAACCCCTTTCCAATTAAATTTTTTGATAAAATTTAGTAAAAATGATCTACTACCAACACGGAAATCATCTCCACCAAATTTTATCAAAAATAATCACTCGTTCATCCACTCAAAAGGCACCATCCATATATATGGAATGTATGATACGTATAGAAAATTTATCCCACATATATATGCATATTGTCAAAGCTTTTTAGTTTAAGGGAGAGATTCGAAAACCCGACATAGTTTCAAGTGGTTCGATATAATTCACCCTTAAATTAATATCCTTGTACGCATAAAAATTCCCTGGAAAAGTCGAATGAGAACTAATAAAGCAAGATACCGACTCAAAGACACAAAAAGAACACTGGGACGGTGAGACATGGACTTTACAATTCTAAAATTCTTGAAAAAGATAAGTCAATCCCAACATAAATAAATAAAAATCAGGCTGCTCTAATCAAGTAAACTACCTACCTTCATACAAAACGGTAAAGTAGAAAATCCTCATCTTCTTCCTACACTAGTGAATGAATCCTATTACATAACAAATAGATTAATAAAAATAAACATTTCACTTTTAGTTTGATCAGCATAAAAAAAAACAACGATAAAGATAATTTTAGTGAATCATATACTAAACATGGGAACTTGTAAAACAGTTAAAAAGTTAATGAAATAGCTTTTGCTTTTACAAATCTATATTTTATCCGAACCAACTAAATCAACCTCGGCATCAGTCTCACCGTCAATCAAACCACCGGTCTCTGCTTCTGCTTCTGCTTCTATTATCTGTCCTGCCTCCTGACCGCCGCCTTCTGCGTCAGAGCTGTTGCTGCCTTGTTTTTGGTGGTGCTCTTCTGTAGTTGGAGTTCCATTGCCACTTCCTGTTGCTATCACAGTGTCTGTCTCCATTGGAGCTGTAGTCGACCCCTCAAGCTCAACTTTCGTGCCTTCACCATCACCCTCACTTGCAGGCGTCGCAATCTGTTGCAAACCCAAGTATATATATTGAGAATTTGAGACTATAAATCCCACATTTGGAAATCAAAGCATTATATAAGATCTAGGGCTACTCCACCCATTGCCAATTGGTTTTGGGTTGGATGCTTCAGAGTCTGAACTCAGACATATATATATATATAAGAAACATATGAACTGAATAATCCAATGATGATGGCAACAATTAAAATAAAAGCCCACAATATTCATCAGACTACAAAATTTCAAATCTTTTCATTTATTTATTTTGGGTGGGGGATAAATACAAAAAAATGTATGTACGCACTCTACGTTAACCATCATTCTGTAGCTCTCATATCTTGCTTGATAGACTTTTCAATCTTCTAAAATGTCCATATTACAAAATCTAAACAGTTCTCTTTTTGCCAGGCAAAATCTACCTATGCTGCGGTCCCTCTGTAGTTCTCACAATAGAACAACTTTTTATTGTTTGGCTGTATTAAATGATGCTACTGCTAAGGCTCTTGCCTAGAATTATTTTTCTCAGAAAAATGGGAAGAAAAGGAACTACAAGGTGCCAATTTTATTATCACCATAATTCAATAATGGAAGTTTTGTGAGTTAAAAATTCGTAAACCTGCAGTACAAATTATCTAGTGTGTTTGAAAGCTATTCAAGTTTTCTTCCCCCACTCGCTGAGCACCAAAATTCTAGATCCTTTTATACATAAAGTAACTGTTGGAAACCAGATCTCTTTATATTAATTTGACCTGATAAACTAATACTGTTTTTATACCCTAAATTTTATCCACTTGGAGAATTGTATGATAATTAATTTTATCCCCTAAATTTTGAAATTTATATTTAGTTCTTGTTTTTCATTTGTTATTTTATATCTATCTATTTTTTTTTCATACATTTCTTTTCCGTACCTTGAAAATATATGAGTACTCATTTCTCAACCCTCCCACCCTTAGTCATTGGCCAAACCAACTTGACATACTTGATCTCAGTACACTTGCAAGTCTACATTATTCAATTTCCCTTGAAATGGCTTAATAGTTGCTTGGTTCATCAACTTCATTGAAGAAAACAAAATTGTCCCATTTAAATCAAGATAGAAACCATTTTCCCCCACAAGGTACCTGGTTTTCTTCAGCTTGATTTGCAGCGCTCTTAGTTTCCTCCTTTTTAGCACGCTTAGACCTATCACTTGGTTTAGCTTGATATTTGGATCGCACATCAGGTGGCAAGAGTTCCAGAGGTACAACCCCCTCAATACCATATTCGGTAAACTGTAATCGAAGTCAGATTCATGTCATTTCATAGATACTAGTGCTTAAATGTATCTTTACATGTGCAAAGGTAGAATATATTTCATACTCGGGAAAATCCATCCAAATCCTGTCGGGCTGAAAATCGAAGACCTTTCCAACAATAAACCTTCAAAGACAGAAAACAATGGGCTCAGATGAAAGAGAACTCAACATAGTGACAAAAAATGATTATAACAAACAATGACACCACAATACACAAATGCTCCTTAAGAAAATACATGTACATCAAAGACTTTGTTTTGGATGTCTACCAACAATTGATTCTCTTCTTGAAATATGGAGAATGTGCAAGCTAGTTTACCTAGTAAAGTGTTTTAATATTTGTACACTCATGAACTAGGAAGTCTATGGCTTGGAGTATCATATTACTCCCTCCAAGTTCACTTGACCTTTTTGGTTAGTGTCATAAATTAAGAGAGTCCACTTTCTTTTTCAAAACATAATCAATGTACCAAAACTCATGATAGGAAACAAGCTTTGTTCTAAACTATTGATTGTGATGATATTAGCGTATTCTTAAAAAAAATGAAAGTCAAACATGGACTCTTAATTAGGAATGGAGGGATGGTGAAGGAGTATTCCATGGGAGCTATGGCGAATCCAGAGCGAAAGCAAATCTTTTAGAGAAGAGCTTCAGGGCAGTTTCAAATCATTTCAAGGGACAGTTGATTGGGGAGAGTTACCCCCCACTTGTGCAGCCCACTACCATTTCTTAATAAAACTTCCGCTCTAGTCCTTGGTAGAGTTTTTTTAGAGAAAAAATAGAAATGTAGGGAGAATTAACCAACAAAAACATCATCTAGAGACGTACATCATCATCAAGATTCATGGATAATCAATATGAGATCTAGTTGCTTCATTACTTAAATCAGTCTTTATTTGTAGCCTTGACTTTCCCTATTGTCCATAAAACTTTTTGTATACGGAGAGTTGCGGACAAAGACTTAGACACTGTGCATTCAAATCAATTTACTATCTGCTTTTTTGGGTGAAACAGACGAAGAGATGAATTCTATTTAGTTTACCATTACTAAGTTCTAAATAAGTCATTTTATTTGTACATAGTTTTATTAGGGATTGGTAATTGGAATTTCGATACGAGTAATTCTCAGTATGCTCATTTGACAAGTTGTGGAGTGCTAAAATCTTCCAGGCATTGATATTCAGAGAGTATGAAGTTGAAGGAAAATTGAACTTCCCCAAATACCACAAACACTTGTTTTATTCACATGGAACGTTTCAGATTTGTTGATAATATTGTATTATTTATTTATTATAAATAGTCTTGTAAGTTGTAAGCGTTGTGCATAACCAACTTTTTCTATGAAATAAATAATACTGAGTTACAGAGACAGAACTCTAATTGCGATTGTTCTACTTTGCTCTTATGAGTTATAATTTCGTTGTAAGATTTGCTTGTTTTCAATCAATAGTATATTAGCGTTTTAGTATTGGCTTTTTACTTGAAAAAGGACCATTTCTACATTGTTTTCTTTACTTAAAAAAGGACTCCTTTCTCTAGTAACTCAATCCCTAATACCATGTATGGATTTTAATGTTAATATTTTCATAACTTAATATTCCTGTTATTGTAAAATTTACTATAGCATATATTCAATGGACTAATTGTTACATATCTCACAAGATATATAATTAAAATAAAATCGCCATTGTTAACTACCTCCTACCTCCATGTGCAACCATAGCACTATTTCTTAGTGCTCTACAATTAAATTATGAAAATAATTGACGATACAATGATGCAGTAGTTTATTAACATAAATTTTATAACTATAAATATAAAAAATAAATGCATTGTCCAATAAAATTGTGAACAAAAGGAAAAGGCCAAGACAAACCTTGTTATTTTTGTGGTGATATTCTGCTTCTATCCCAGCAGACTCATCCATCTGTAAATTCAGAAAGAGATTAATTTCAGTCAGAAAGCTAAATCCCATAGAGTAGCTTAAGAAATTTTCAGCCATTTTCAAGGAAAGACAACTATGAAACAAAATATAGAACAAACTATTTATGTGTAGTTTGACTCTATTAAGTGCTAGAGCTCACATCCTCGGCCAATGGTTTCCAGTAATCTGTGATAGCAGGAGTGCGAACACGTTGAGGATCAGTCAGAGCATTCTGAAGACGCAAATAGATAAGGCATGAAAATCAGAAAATGAAAGGACAGTATCATAATAATATGGAGGTCATATACAATTATATAAGGGCTTTTTTGACATTGCCCCCCCATTTATTTGTGAAATTACACTTTGCTAAAAGATTAAAGTAAAAACAGGGGGTTGGTTAAGTCAAAGGATTAAGTTAAAAAAAAAAAAAAAAAACACACGCATAACCCAAATCCCCATTTTTACGTAATACTTTGAGATTCCCCCACATGGAGGGGGCTAAAATCTAACGATTATGAAAATAGGCAGGTGAGTCTAATTTCATGTTAGATATGGACCGAAAGTGGAAAAATGCCCGTTATATAACTTCTACTGCATTATTGTCAGTGTAATTATACATGTAATAAATCATATGGAAGTTGATTCTTCCGACCATAGCAACTTTTATGCGGGTAATACAAACTGATGTTTAATACGTCATCAACAATATAAATAATGACACATCATAGGAAATTATATACTCCCTGTCTCAAATTAAGAGTCCCACTTCAACTTTCCTACCTTTTAAGAAACCACTAATTTCAACCTAATCAATATTCAAGAATACAACTTATTTCCTAGTGTGAGACTTGGTAAATCGATGATGCCCCAAAAAGGAAATGCAACTCTTAATTTGGGATATTCCAAAAAGGGAAAGTGAGACTTAATTTGAGGAAGAGGGCCTACTAACTTAAGCTACGGTAAACCAAAATAGCTCCGAAGCCAACCGAAATAGGAATAAGACACTTTTAGAACTTTAAAAGTAAAATAGTAATTGCAATTTATTAATTACCAGGTTCTGATAAAGAAAACAAAAGAAAAAAAAAATTACAAGTGGTGTCATGACGTCATTTGCATCAAACGCTAAAAAGCCTTATCGTGATGCAGTTGCTTTACCAACTTTATGGGCCTACATTACATGATAAGGCATAGCAAACTTACTATTTCTTAGATTGTAATGATTTTGTAATGACAATAATCATGGCTCACAAGAAGGTATAGAATATGCAGGCAACTTGATATTAGGTTATGGAAAAGATGGTAAATTAACTATCAAAAAATAATATGTTCATGTAGTATCGTAATTATAAAGTCCAGCTACATTACCCAACCCAGGTGATGTATGTATCACAATCACCATTGAATTCTATGAACTTTATTGGTAATTGTTCCATAACTTTTGCTCTAGATGATATGAAGACGTAAATTACTATTTCAAATATATATTTCAAGTTTTTATACGCGGTGCGCCTTACTTTGATAAGGCACACAACTGCACACTGTGCCTGGGCCAAAGGAGACCTTGGCACCTTGATGCTCCCTGCGGCTGAAAGTATGCCTAGAATTTAACTTTTTGCCTTTGTGCTCTTTCCCACATTAATTAGAATTGAAGTTCCCAGTGTTATGCATCAATTAATTGTACCATGGAATTGGAAAATTTGGAATTGCCTAGAATTTAGGCACAAACAATACCAAACGATGGAAAAGAACATATTTTCCATGGAAAACTTTGCCAACCACACCCTAAGTTCATCTCCTGAAGAAAACCGCACTTGACTGCTTTTCTATAATTTTTCAGGCAGTCAACTTGTCTTGGCAAGCAACATATTTTTTCCCATTAAAACTTACAAGCAATCAAGCTCGAATGCATAAACTACAATAGCCACTGTTTCTCTATTTTAAGTTCATCACTCGAAGAAAAACTGCAATTGACTGATTTTATGTAACTTTTCAGGAAGCCAACTTTTCTTGGCAAGCAACATTTTTTTCCCTTGAAACTCACAGGCTCAAATTTGTAAGCTATATCAAAAAATCATCTGCCACATTATCTGTTGTGGCCATGATTGCTTAAACCGATTGTCTAATTATGAGAGGAAAAAGGAAGAATCAACTTCAAATGTTGCTTGAGTAGTAATACAGCAATGATGATAGTGCCAAATCTTACCACACACAAAACTATACTGCGAAGTAAGTCTAAAAGGCCAACAATTAAAGAATAGTAACGTTCCTCTACCAGGAACTTGCAAAAATAAAAGTTGCATAACATACCGGATTTTGGTCTGCCCATTTCCATAATTGAGAGAGTTCTTTATTCCCCAATCTCCACCGTGGCCTACTGCAGGGTAAGTAAAATACAAAAGAAAAGGTAGACTTTTTTTTATCAGAAACAAAGCTTATATTGATAGGCAAAATCAGATACAAGCAAAGGTGCCGGAAGTGGGTACAAAAGAAAAGGTACATGATGTGAAAGATAACCTACATAACATCATAAAGCATTTTTAATCTTAGAAAAAAAAATTCATAAATTGAGAATTTAAAGAAAACTAGGGTAAATAGGATTCATTTATTTATGTAAAGAGTAAAATGTCTACAAAAGATGGGGCCTTGCCACCTTGTATATATTTTATGTTCAAGCAATTCAATTACACTTGCTGTTTTTTATTTTTTCACTAGGCATAACCCGTGTGGTCTGGTACAACCAATGTTTTAAATTGTGGTAGCATAACGCGTTGCGTTTTAGTTCCGGAATTGCGTAGCGCTCACAAATTGCATAATAGCGTAAGTAATTTGAATAATGAATAGCGTAATAATAAAAAAAATAAAAACTAATATTATACTAAAGAACATTAAAAATTCATTAAGACACAATATTATTTTAAATAAATATTTGTATATATATATATAGTTATTTGTTTTTATTATTATTATTATTTATTTATAGTAAGATAATACTAATTGTGAAAATGTGAGAATTATGTTATATCATTGAGTAGAAAGGTACAATATATATATACAAGACAAAGACCTAGTATATTAAGGAGTTTCCTTCTAATAAGGATTCTCTAAATATATCCTAAATATACACGTGCTATAAATAGAATATACAAATCTCAACACTCCCCCTCAAGCTGGAGCGTACAAGTTGTAGGTTCTAAGCTTGTTACAAATGTAATTGACTCGAGGGTCACCGAGAGACTTTGTAAAGATATCAGCTAGTTGATCATTTGATTTCACGTAGCTCGTCGTTATTTCCCTTGAAAGAATTTTCTCTTTAATAAAGTGGCAGTCAATCTCGATATGTTTAGTCCTTTCATGAAAGACTGGATTGGAGGCAATGTGGAGAGCTGCTTGGTTATCGCACATTAATTTCATTTGTTGAATCTTTAAAAACTTCAGCTCCTGTAATAATTGTTTCATCCAAATCAGCTCACACGTTGCCTTGGCCATTGCTCGATATTCCGCCTCAGCGGTAGATAGAGAAACAATTGATTGTTTATTGCTTTTTCATGAGACCAAATTTCCTCCAACAAAAATACAGTACCCACTAGTCGAACGTCTATCATGTGGGCAGCCTGCCCAATCAGCATCGGAGTAGCCAACAACCTCAGTGTGGCCTCTACTTTTATAAAGAAGACCTTTGTCTGGCACCTTCTTTATGTATTTTAAAATACGAACAGCTGCCTCCCAATGAATATCACACGGGGCGCTTAGAAACTGACTGGGTATACTCCTCAAGAACGCAATATCAGGACATGTCACGGTGAGGTAGTTGAGTTTCCCAACGAGTCTCCGGTACTTACTAGGGTCTGATAACAGCTCTCCCTGATTAGGTAGGAGTTTGACATTTGGATCCATCGGAGTCTCTACCGGTTTACAATTTGTCATGCCAGTTTCTTCTAAGATATCTAAGGCATACTTCCGCTGAGATGAGAATACCCTGTCAGGATTGAGCAACTTCTATTCCCAGAAAATATTTGAGTTTTCCCAAATCTTTAGTCTGAAAGTGGTGAAATAGATGCTGCTTGAGTTTCGGTATGCCCTTTTGATCATTTCCCGTAATAACGATGTCATCCACATAAACGACCAAGTAGATGTATTCGTCAGAAAACGAATGGGAGTAAAAGACAGAGTGATCAGCCTCACTACGAGCCATACCAAATTGAAGGACAACTGAACTAAAACGTCCAAATCACGCCCGAGGAGATTGCTTTAGACCATAAAGAGAACGACTAGGCGGTTGCTCCATATAAACCTCTTCCTGTAATTCGCCATGCAAAAAAGCATTCTTGATATCCAATTGATAAAGGGGCCAGTGGCGAATAGCTGCCATAGAGAGAAATAGACGAACAAAAGACATCTTAGCCACCGAAGAGAACGTATTACCATAATCAAGCTCATGGATCTGGGTATACCCTTTTGCAACTAATCGGGCTTTCAAACGATCAACATTTCCATCGGGCCCAACTTTGACAGTGTAAATCCAACGACAACCCACTATTGATTTACCAGGAGGAAGAGGCACGAGGTCCCATGTGCCACTCGAATGCAAGGTTGAAATCTCATCAACCATAGCCTGACGCCAACCCGGATTAGAAAGTGCGGCTCCTACATTTTTAGGTGTAGAAACAGAAGACAAAGACGATACAAATACAGTATATTATGGAGATAAACGATGATAACTCACAAAATTATAAATGGGATGAGGGTTACGAGTAGAACAAATACCTTTGCGTTTGGCAAAAGGAAGATCCAGGTCAGGAGCCGAAACCAAAGGCATAACTGGAGTAGGAGATGAGGCCGGTGGATCCGGTGATGGGGGGATGGGCTCGGATATAGTCTCACTAGTAGGCTCGGTGGTGGGCTTCTCAACAGATGTAGATTGAGATGGTTACTAACATAGTATCAGAACTCAGGTTCTGCAAGGTCTCGGGTTCAAATCATCCCGCTTACATTTGTTTCCCCCGTTTGTGTTTGTGCACAAAGTGCACCTTTGGTTTGGCCGGTTTGGCCTTTGGTTTCGTTTGTCTATCCACGTGCGAGCCACTCGCACGTGAAGGGGAGTGTTGAAGAGTATGATATACATTGTTGACCCACTACTTAACAGTTTAAGCTTTTGGGATAGATGGTTACTTACACTAATAAATAATATATTGGAAAGACTTTTACAATATAAAAACACACAAAAAAAACTGAAGTTGTAAATATTTCATATAACAAGGGCACACATGTCATTTTAACTTTACAAAAACCTAAATATAAAATATCTCCTCTTATTCTCTTTTTCAGCCGCCTCACTCTTCTCTTGTCTCGTTTCTCTTCTTCTCCTTCATTCTTCCACTGTTCAGACGGGATCTTCTTTTTCGTTGCTGTGGTTATTCCAAGTTACTCACGCTATGCTGTTGCTATCCAGAGGAGAAGAACGGCTCGAGGATAATAGAAAAGAAGGCTAGGGTTTGGTTTAATTTTCAAACTCGTTTTTGCCCCCTTTTTTTTAAATGATTGGTCCCAAATTGCGTGAAATTGCGTCCAATTGCATGCGTTTAGCGCAAAATTGCGTGCCACGTCATCAATTTGCTTAAGCAATTTGGAAAAAACGCAAACAACCCCACGCTAAATGGCATTTTAGTCCCCTAAAACGCGATTTCGCACGTCACTCGCAATTTTAAACACTGGGTACAACTAAGGGATAAAAGTTTAGATGACGGAATGTAAAGAACATTCCCATGGTACTATCTACGTTTATTGAAGTTATTCACCAACATTACAAATGACATGGCAATATCTAAGTTTATAGTCAATTTCTCGGCTACAATTTTAATCAAGTTTATTTAAGTATAAACTGTGCCTACAGCACTAATTATATTTATAGACAATTCTTATCAAAAATAAATAAATTATATTTAAAGACAATGATCTTATTAGCTGCAGTAAATTTAACCCTGATGCCCACCATGCCTTTACGGTGCCGACGAAGATGAACTGTGCATTCATCAAAGAGTCTCAATTGAGTGATTCTAACTTCCGCTAAGATGGTAATAGAACATTGATGATTAGCCAACCATTCCTTGTCAAAAAATTTCAAGATGAAAACGAAAATCTTACGTTTTGGTAGTTCAATATCTTCTATGTTGGAGAAACTCTGGTTACCACACATTCATTTGCAGGAGAGCGC
Organism: Lonicera japonica; assembly: GCA_021464415.1. NCBI lineage: Eukaryota > Viridiplantae > Streptophyta > Magnoliopsida > Dipsacales > Caprifoliaceae > Lonicera > Lonicera japonica. The sequence continues at coordinate 75,148,641 of CM038471.1, read as the reverse complement.
CAATAAGCAAACGGAAGGGCAAGGGCAATCACAATACTAACAAGAGAATAATCGTGATGGCTTAATGGCTTCTGGCTTACTCAAACTGAGGGACAGGACTTATATTTATATATAAAAATTACTGTTACGATGTGGAAGCAAAAATAAATAAAAAGACTAAAAAGGACTTAATAACCTATGTAATCAAATCCTAACCAAAGACTAAGGCCTTGTTCACTTGCCACTTAAATCTGAAAATTTAAAATTTTCAAATTTAAGTGATTGTCAAAGTTGTTCACTATCCAAAAAAATTAAGTGACCACTTAATTTTTACCACTTAAAACTTAAAATTTTCTTCCAAAATTTTAAGTGGCAAAGTTGCCACTTAAATCTGAATCTTAATTTTAAAGGGTGTAAAAAGTCCACTTTGCCCCCTCTTTTCTCAAAATTACACAACACTCTACCCCCACTCCTTCTCAAAACGAAGCAGCCGTCTTTCACACACACAGCTCGTCGCCGTTCTCTCTTCCAGTAAGATCTCTCCCTCTCTCTTTCACACACGCACACAGACGCAACAAATACATACATATTATATATATATTTGTGTGATGCTTCTCCACAGTTTACGCCGCTTCTCCACGCACACGCCGCTCAAAGTATATGTATGGGTTAGGGTTAGGGTTAGATGAGGAGCTATGATTGATTGCCTTTGATAGAAAATTTCCAAATTGATTGCCTTTGTTAGACGAGGAGCTCTAATTGTTGGGTTTTAAGCTGGAAATTAAAACCATTTCCAGATTGATTGCAAAATTTTGCTGCAAATTGATTGCCTTTGTTGATTGTTCTATTTTTATTTTGGGTGTTGAGTAAAATGAGGGCAAAATGGTCATAATAAAAAAAATCAGTTTTCAGATGTGTTATATTCAAACAAACAACATTTGTTCAGATACAATTTTCAGAAGTAAACAAACAGCTTTTTCAATTTTCAGTTTTCAGTTATCAGTTTTTTTTACTAAACGCCACCTAAATCTAAAAGATCCCTTGTTTATGGGAAGTACAACATATACCTAATAATAATAGACAAAATATGATTTCCAACAAGCAGCATACCGTTTTCTTGCTCCCTCTTGAAGTGACTTCTTCTCTACCGGTTGCTTTTCAAATGGAGGGCAACCATCACGTTTCCACCACACCTAAAATAACCCGAAGTGCACAAACAAAGTAAGATGGTAGACGATCATTACAAACTTAAAGTGCAAAATGAGCACGCACACAGATAGAGATTGATGCTCACCCAATTCCTTTCACGTTCTAATATGTGCTCAATGCTCTGAAGAAACTCTTTACCTTTAGGTGGAGTTACTACAAGAAGATCCTTTACCCGTTCCTCGCAAGATTTTATTTCTTCCATCTGGAACCACCAACTGTAATTGATTATTCTTAATTTCAAGATAAAAACAAAATAAATCCTCATGATGTAAAGTGTTCCAACAACAAAAAAGTGTTCCAACCACAAAAGGGCCAGATGTAGAATATCTAGGTCATAATAGATTAAATTTTGTAAACAACCCAAACAGCCATTAAACTATAGGGTCAGTCTCACTTTGGCCCTCAAATGTTAAAAAGCTCAAAATAAATGCTTAAACTGTTGACCGAGTCTCACTTTGGCCCTTCTGTCCAATTTTACAATTCAGTTGGATGGAAACAAGTCATTTGTGTGGCACATGAGTTGTTTTAAGGATGGTATTATAAAGGTATGGTTTTCAAAATTGATTTTGAAAAGGCATATGATCACATGGAATGGGATTTCATAGATCAAGTGCTTGATAATAAGGGCTTTCGAATTAGATGGAGGAAGTGGATTAAGAGTTGTCTTTCTTCTTCCAATTTTTCAATTATGGTGAATGGGAGACCAAGAAGCATTTTTAATGCCTCAAAGGGCATTAGACAGGGGGATTCGCTCTCACCTTTCCTTTTTGTGCTAGTGGCAGATGTCCTTAATAGATTGGTGGTGAGAGCGAGAAAGCGGGTATTATTGATGGGTTTCAGATATGGAGGGATAAAATTAAATTCTCACTTACAATTTGCCAATGACACCATCTTTTTTCTATCAAATGACGTGAATAAACTGAAAAAATTAATAAACATTTTTGGATATTTTTGTCTTAGCTTTGGGGCTTCACATTAATCTATCCAAAAGTATGCTAGTTGGTATCAATTTGAAGAAGGAAGATATGGTGTCATAAACGAGAGTGTCGAGATGTGAGATGGATTTGTGGCCTATGTCCTATCTTGGGATGCCGTTAGGAGACAATCTTTCTCGAGTAGGCTTTTGGAGTCCGGTGATTGAAAAGATTTCTAAAAGATTAGAGGGTTGGCTAAAAGGTTGTTTGTCGAAGGAAGCGAGGTTAACTTTAATTCAATTGGTTTTAGAAAGCATTCCCATTTGCTACCTCTCTTTAAAATGCCGATTTTGGTGTGCAGCACCATTGAAAAATTCATGAGAAATTTTTTTTGGCAAGGGTATATCCAAGAGTAAGGAAAAGGGTGGGTTGGTTACTGACAATCTTGCATTTAAGAATGCAATTTTGTTAGGGAAATGGCTTAGGAGATACAAACATGGATGGGATACAAACATGGTTACTAGAGGCGCTCATAGAAACCCTTAGAAGGCTATCTCTAACGGTATTGAAAAGTTTAAATCATTCAATCAACTTAAGGTGGGAATGGGCAACTCCATAAGATTTTGGGAAGACACTTAGGTTGGGAATTCTTCTCTTGCCTCTCTTTACCCTTGGTTGTAGAGTATTTCTCGTAATATAAATAATTCGATTGCATCAGTTATTCGTTGGCACCACCATGATTCCTTCTCATGAGATTTAGAATTTCGTAAAAATTCATACGAAAGGGAAATTGGGAAATTCTTGGAATTGTTAGGTTTGATTTCTCATTCGAAGGTGTATATAACATAATTAGATACTAGCAGTGTTCTAAAAATCGGGATTTTTTGCCGATAAATCGGCCAAAAATCGAAAATCGAGAGTTACCTGATTCGATTTCCATGAATCGTTTTGAAAAATCGGCTGGGCCAAAAATCGGACCAAAATCGGCCAAAATTGGACCAAAATCGGGAATCGGACAAAAATCGGGAAAAGACGAAGCAGCAGAAGAAGCAGCAGCAATGGCGGGACAATGACAAAGAAGAAGAAGCAGCAGCAGCAATGGCGGGACAACGACGACGAAGTAGAAGCAGCAGCAATGGCGGGAGTGCGGGATGACGACGAAAAAGCAGCATCAGCAATGACGGGCTAGGGATTCCTGTGGGAGCAGCAGCAGGGGGCTAGGGTTTTTCACAGGCAGCAGCTAGGGTTTCTTAGGAGAGAATTGCTTTCAAGTTTATTTTTGTACTCAAGCCCAATATTTTAAGTTATTTCATTTTACTCCACTTTAAGTTTTAAATTTTATAAAAGCACTCCTTAAATTTTGGGTATGTATATTTTGTTACTTGAATGTTAAAAAATTAATGTTAATTTAAAAGATATATTATATTTTATTAGTATTATGTTATTTTAAAAACTATTTATGAGTATGAAAATGTTATTATATTTATTTAATTCCCGATTTTTCAAATTATGGGTTTGCCAATTAATCCCCGATTTTTTCCGATTTTTCCAAAAATCCTGAATCCCCACCTCGCCGATCTAGGTCGGATTTACGATTTTTAGAACATTGGATACTAGATCTTGGGTGGGGGAAAATCGGGTATCTTCTCTTGCAAATCCTTCTTTCAATTGCTTATCAATTCACCACAAAATCCTATCTTTGTGCCCCACAATTTTATATGGAAAACTAGTATCCCTCCAAAGGTGAAATTTTTTGTTGGTTGGCCTCCTGGAAGAGAGTCCGCACGTGATATTTTCCAAAAAAAAAGGGCCTAATTTAGCGATTTCCCCTTCTCAGTGTATTTTGTGTAAATAGAAATGAGAGAACATTGATCAAATTCTCTTACATTGCAATTTCACTAGCTATATGTGGAACAATGTGGGGGAGGAATTTGGTACAATTGGTGCCAAGCCTAGCTTATGGCATGATTTGTTGGGTATGGAAGGGCAATTTGTAAGGAATAAAAAGAAGACCAAATTGCTGGGGAGATGTTGTTTGGCATTATCATGGCTAGCTCTTCTAATATATTTGTCAATCTTCCTGTCTTTGATTTTTGTTCGAATTGGGGTGCAACTATCCAATGATGGAGATGTATTTTGATTTTGTTTTTTTTGTTGAAGCTTGTTAGTTTTTGATCAGTATGTTTGGTATTTTAAGGGGTTTGGTGAACTGTTGGTTCACCAATAATGTACTCATCTCTGTAACGCTTCGATTATTTAATTTTAATAAAAGCGTTTGGTTTCAGATAAAAAAAAAAAAGAACAAAAACAAAAACAATTGTACACCACCATCTTCTTCAACCTATTTCTCTTTCCATCTTCATCTTGTGTTCACATGTATGTATATAGATATCAACACAAACTTATGTGTATATATATTTATTACATAGAATTAGATATAATAAAAGCATTACCACAATCAACTTACACAAAAATTCCAGTGCACCACCACCATCTCTAGCGAGATAGCGGCAACGGCATGAACAGAATTTAAACACACTATCTCTTGTAACTATACCCACCATTACCATCTTCTCCCTCAAAACCTAATTCCCCCTTTCTCACTCTGTCTATGCATGACTGCATGTACATACACCAAGACTATCTAGATTAGTTAATGATGCTGATTGGTGGATGTTTGATACACAGGTAAATGATTTTGAATTTGGATCTAACAAAGAAAACCCAACTTTTTGATTCACAATACCTATAAATTAAAAAACCAAACCGGTGTAAAAAAACTAAACCGGTCTTCTCTTGAACCAATTTAAGAAAATGACATTTTAGCCCTGAAAACATGTCTTGTTTCTGTCCAACTTAACTATAGAATTGGACGGAAGGGCCAAAGTTAGGCTTGCTCAATAGTTTTAAGTGCTTAAATGGACCTTTTTCAAGTTGAAGGGCCGAAGTGAGACTGTCCCTATTGTTTTAAGGGCCATTTCCTCCAATACTGTTACATAGTGTCACTACAGGGTGCTGTATTCGGTTTCTTTATCGTTATAGATTGATTCTAATGCAGACCATAAAAAACATATGGAAATGCAATTTTAAAGAGATCAATCAGACAGATGATGCAGGAAATAATTTACAGCAGCCACTGGGAGTTGGCATAATTTAAAAGAAAAAAAAAACAGCCCATAAGGAATTACTAGTTGCTGAATTTTCTGAATTAAGTCACATTAATGTGGAGTTCCAGAAATTTCTTGATTCAAAAGGCCATACTTGAAAGTCTAGTTGCATCTAGAAAATTTAATGAAGAGTCAAAAGAGTCATCCTTGGAAGTTTAAGAAGTTAGTTGGGTAAAATAGGTTTAATTACTAGTAATAAATGCAGGGCTATGGTTAGGGTTACCTTTTTATATAATAATGTAACTCTCATCATTTTAACGCAATGAACAGATTATGAAGAATGTTCATTTCTTGTGAGTGATGAGTGAATGGGTTTAATCCTCTTATTCATAGTTAGTGGAGGTATATCTCATCTCTTACAGATATTAGACAAACCGTTCGACCGTTTCACAAAACAATGATGTTACATACTACATCATAAAAAGTTGCCACACGAAAAACAATACTAACTTTCAGCAAGACTTTGAGTCTTTGACAACACAGTATAATTGTTTCAGTGTCACCTACTTAAATGATCTTCTACCACAACACTGAGCATACCACTATTTTCAAATGATTTTCTAATAACATCAGAGCTAGAAACTTTTTTACATGGTTCTAGCCATAAGCTCTAAAGTTTGTCCAAAATGTAGTGCCAATTATACTGAGATTGAAGTTCAAAAAAGAACAAATTATACTGAGGCTCACTGTTTAGTCAAACGTATTGTTTTCTCTCTTAATTGTTCCTTCTTTCCTGATTCCGGTCTAAGGAAATCTTTCTGTGATTTTCTTTTTCCCAATTTCTTAATAATCTCTTTATTGTATTAATTTGTATAAAAATATGACCCCAAACGTAATAAAACAAGTACAGTATTTAAAGTTGTTGCGTAAGTAGTACAACTGAAATATACAACTTTGATGATAAGATTTTATTTTTATTTTTTTGATACGAAACATGCTTATATAGATAGAAAAATCAATTTTTTGACAAGAATAGATAGAAAAATCAATTACGAGCAAAGATGACACTAACCATTACTTCAGATGGCAAATCTTTTTCACTTTTTCCCGGGGCCTACACAAAACATGAAATAAGTAAAATGATGTGTGCATAAGAAAAGATAGAAATTTACTAAGAAGGAAAAACTGCAAATGCAATATTGAGGAACGGTCCCCATTACAAAGCCTATGTAACAATGTTTGCCTAATAACCCCAATCAAAGGTGCTAATTATTAAATCTAATTTACCAAACATAAATAATTAAATCTAATTTATTATTATTTTGTCTCATGACTTACCTACTGTTTGAACTAATCTTCATTGTTAGGGGTGCATCAAACAATCTACACGGTATATATCATCCATACATCTATGCTCACTTATCTTTATGATTTTTAACTGATAGGTGCTATTCCTAACTTCTGTCTCCAACATAATGGTTGTCAATTTTGTCTACAATACTCACTTCTATGATCATAACTTGTAACATTCCCAGTGCAGCTAAATGGCCACATTCCTGTTGATTCTTCTTTAAAATCCAAAATTCTGCTCTATAAAAGACAGCTGACCACGCATTTCTATAAATACTCCTTTGATTTTACGAGTTAAGCATGTATTCGTCCTGTTTTAATTTTAGTTGTTATACCCTCATCTATTTCTCCATTATTTTGCATTACAGATCCTCCTCAACCAAACAAAGCCGTGTCCCAACTACTTCAGGTCAGGTAAGTAAATCCTCCATCTGATTATACCCCCACTACGACATGTCTAGTACAATATCTTGTGTGTAATTATGTAATTATTTCACTCATATCCATTAAAGTCAATTTAGGATCTTAGACGTAAGCATCACTATCAAAGTTGATAATATCACTCAACCTTAGTGAGGCACTATGCTAGATCAACGCCACCTAATTCATGTGATGCTTTGGTACGTGGTACGGTGCCTAGCCTGATACGCAGTGCGGTGGGATTCTGGTTTGCATGCATACTAGTTATCATATCTGCTATACAAATCTGTATATATTACAATGGAAAATTCCTTGACATTTTTTTATATATTTTGGTACCTAGAATAACACGCGTCTCTTTGTCTGGCCGTGGAAGTAAATATAGACCACAAAGGTTGGTGTTTTGGGTAGCGAATACACCCTACTTGGGGTCAGCCATAGTTGTAAGAGGCTCAAGGCGCCAGGCGCAGATGCGCATGCTTTTTCGAAGTAAGGCGCACCACATACAAAACCTTGAAATATATATTTCTAATTATAATTTACACCAGCCAGCATAATGTCATATCATCTAGAGAAAAAAACATATACGTTCAAGTTTCAACTCAATTAAACTCACTGACAAGTGCCAACTCTACTTTTTTTTTCTTTTTTTCTTTAATAAGTCCTCTATGCCCTTGCAAGGGCAGTAGAGTAATAGCATAAATAAAGAAAAAGGAAGGAGATTACAACAAGGCCATCTTGAAAGCCATAAGCCAAAAAACACAATGAAATGACCCAAATTGCAAGGTGGACTAAAGGAAAAAACCAAAAAGTCCATCAAGCAATTCAAAAAGTAAATGCATAGCATAAACATGGGGCTCGAAGACAGAGAATAACATCTACGAAGACCAAAAAGGAATGCCAAACAAGCAGCCAACAAGACAAAAAATAAAAATGCAGAGCTGTACCAAATCATTTGGCTTTTTCTTCATGGGCAATTGTAATGTTTTCTGCATACAAAGGACTAGAAATTGTCCCTGAAGCACCAGCTGTGACAATGGGGCTCTTAGCATAAACACACACCTTCCATTGGTGTTGTTCATCGTTGGCTATAGTTGCTGCTTCATCTTCCCTCTTCTTTTTATCTTTTTCATAAAGTTGCCATTGAAAAGCATCAGGGCTAGAAGTTTGTGGTTGAGCTGCGGATTTGGATTTTCTAGAATATGCTGTTAATTCTCTGTTGACAGTTTTCATTTGCTTGGTGAGAGGTAAAGGTTAGCCCTTTTTTGCCTTTGTGCTCTAGTTTTGAGGGGGGGTGGAGAATAGTCAGATCCTCCTAGAGATGAGGTGTTAATGCTATGTGAGAACTTATTCCCATGAGAGTTTAGAATGGCAGGGCTGTCTTCCTTCAAAGGAGGAAAATTTTGGTTCAAGATGGATGAGTTGTCATATCGCTGAAGTTGAATGCAGCACTCTATATTCTCATTTCTGGCTGTGGTTGCTGCAAATTGAGCATCTGCCCTTACTTCCCAAGACTGAAATGGCTCATCATCAGCCATTTTTCCCCAATCCAAGGCCCGGTCCATATTTAACTGATGATCATTGATGAGAGAATGATGCTGCTCCTCATCATTATAGTTATTACATGAAGAATTTAAATCAGAAATCCAGGTTTCACCTTCTCCGTCATCATCCCAAAAGTGATAACTTAGAGGGTCAAATTTGTTGTGATGCCCAACTTTGCTGTAATGTTTCAAATTTGAAGTGCTAGGAATTGAACTATTGATGATAGCTCTGCTTCTATTATTTGGGGTTTTGTGAGTGGAATTTTGTTGAAAGAGGGGGGTAGCTGTGGGAGAAAAAGAGCAAGGAACTACAGATTCAACTAAGGGAGAGTTGAAATGAATGGGAACTGCTGTGCTAGAGTCTGGGTGGGACTGATTAATATGTATTTGGAGAGAGAGAAATAAGAGAATTTTTGAAGAAACCGAAGAAGAATTAGAAAAGACTTGGGACAGAATCAAGAACCTGGCTTCACTTTGGGCATTTTCTTCAAAGAATTTTGGAATCTGGACTATATCAGAGATTGCTAGGGATTGGGGCTTGGCTATGCAGTAGCCTTATTTAGGCCTTAGAGGTTTGCCTAGTGCCTAGGAGTATGATTGTTGTTGTTAGGGGGTACTGCTTGTTTTTTGGGCATGGGATCAGTTTTGATTTGTAGTAGGGTTCTTTTTGTTTGTTTTGTGATCGAGGATGGAGCTGTTCCTTTTTGTTTTATTTTCTGGTCTGCTTGGTAGTGGATTTCTCATCCGCATCCAGCACCTTTGCTTGTATATGATTTTTTCAATCAATATATAAGCTTTGTTTCTGATCAAAAAAAAATATGATTGGAGGGAGATTGAGATCCAAAAACTCCTTTTATTGCCAAAGAAGCATTCTGAGGCATAGGGAGGTTGTGTTTCTCAATGTGAGGAGCTGCTTGCTTTGAAATGGCATCAAGAGCAGCCTTTGTTTTTTCTGTTGTGACAGAAACATTAGCCGCAGCAGAATTAGTGGGCACATGTTGTGCCTGCTTATGATTCTTGACATTGGCAACTGTAGATTTGTGAGCAATCTCTGATTTGGCTGTCTGTTTATAAGTGGTTTTAACCATAGATTCTTGAATTCTTCTTAAAGTCCTACATTCACCCACAAAATGGCCCATTAATTGATAGTGTGTGCAAAACTTTGGGAGGCTTTCAAAGGTAACTGGAACCTCAAAACTATAACCTTCTCTCTCAACTAGCAATCTAGAAGGGAGAGTGTGTAGAACCTCAAAACTATAACCTTCTCTCTCAACTAGCAATCTAGAAGGGAGAGTGTGTAGAAGATCAATTTCAACTTGAATTCGAGCATAGTGTCCATACACAAAAGACAATGTACTAGGATCTAAGGCTTGAGGTATACCAACAAGGCTGGCAATGCTAATAAGAAGCTGAGAATCCCAATATTCTTGAGTAATATCATGAAGTCTAATCCACGCCTGCGCAGTTGAATGTTTCTGATTGGCGGGGTTGAAGTCATTGCACCATGGTTGCAGTCTGAAACTGCCCGGATTCATGTTCAAAGGACCAGCCAGGAAAGCCTTGTGTTGATCTTCTTTGTTTGTGAATCTTAAGCAGAAAAAACCTCTGCCAATTGGGGTTACAATGAACTTGTTGTTGAGATCCCATTTAGCTTTCAACTGATGAAAGATATCACCGGTTTTGAGAGAGGTGGAGCCCTTGGGTCGAAAAATTCTGCCAATTAAATTAAATTGGCAAGCTAGAACAGATTTTTGATATATATTTTCATCAAGCTTGATTGCTGGTAAATTTCCTTTAGTGTAAGGAATGGGAAGAGGGGCAAAGGGTAAAGGGGTTGGCTTGCTAACTGGACTGCCAGAAGTGGCAGTTGGATTATGGTTAGAAATGGAATGTTCAGTTGGGAAAGAAATTGAATTAGTTGGCACAATAATATTTGTGGGAGAAATATTATTTGTTATAGATGGTAGGCTCGAGAAAGGTGGCCTAGAGCCATGTGCATCAGATGTACCAGTAGTAACAGTGAAAGGCAGGTCTGTAGAAGCAGGAAAAGCAGAAACAGTCTGCACTGTTGTACTTGACTGAAAAGGAGCAGGAAAACTGTTGGGCAATAGAGTGTTCTGATGGGAAAAGGCTGTGGGATGGTTTTCAGGGCGGTTTTGCAGCAAAAAAACCACTTTCTACACTCTCTATAATATGAGGGAAATCAATACTAAGAGATTTGAGGGTTTGGTTGAAATTTAAAAGAAAAACCACTATTTTCTTGGCTCGAAAATGAAGATTTATGTGATGGAAGAGTTGAGCCAGCTACCAAACTGTGAGAGAGGCTTGTAGAGGTGTTATGAACTGGTGAAGAACGCTGACTGTGGGGACTAAGCTCAGAATGACAAAACACTGTGGAAGACCCATTTTTATTGAAAATTTCTGCAGGATTTGCAGAAGTGGCTATTGAAGCTGTAGGATGTCCTTCAGATCTGCTCAAAACACCTATGAAGGGCATTGTACACCTTGTAATGTCAATGAATGAGTTTTGCAAGTGACTTGCCTGCCTGTTACCGTGGCAGTTCATCTCTTTATCACTGTTTGCTGCAGAGTACACAGGCAGAGATGCCTGCACTGGGGTAGACTGTTTCTGCAAGTTGGGAGGGATAAAAGAAGATGGTGTGGTGGTGCTAGGACCAGTAACCATGGCAGAGAGTATCTGTTGCATAATTTGCTGTTGTGTGGCGTGTTGTTCAGCTATTTTGTGGAGAAATATAGATAAATCTGCACCATTTGGCTGTTGGAGACTGTTTTGAAGTTGGTGATTTTCCGGTGATCTGTTGCATAATTTGCTGTTGTGTGGCTTGTTGTTTAGCTATTTTGTGGAGAAATATAGATAAATCTGCACCATTTGGCTGTTGGAGACTGTTTTGAAGTTGGTGATTTTCCGGTGAGCTGTGGTGGTTTGGTGGTGGTTGGTGGTGGTGGTTTGGTGGGGTAAAGGTGGGAGGAGGATGGGGGATGGTGGCCGGATTCATGATAGAATAAAGAAATATTAAAAAAGAGAGAGAAAATACCAATTTACAAACTAAGCATCTGAGATTCAAAAAAGAAACTCCATTCAAATACCTCTAAATTGGAAAGAAGTGCTATTTCAAATATATATATATATAGATAGAGAGAGAGAGAGAGAAAGAAGTGCAAATCGACCGAGTAAAAAGAGTACTAGACAAAACTGAAAATAATAACTGAGAAAAAAAATCAGAGAGGAGGAGAAGAAATAACGAGAAGGATGTAGGAAGGAGTACAAAGAAGAAAAGCCCGCATGTTGCACTGTTGCATTGCCTCTCTTTTTGATGGACTGAACTACTGAAGTGTAGCGACTCTCTCTCTCTCTCTCTCTCCTAGGGATTCATCGAGTTTAAGGTACGACATAATATATTGCCCTATAACCTATTGACTCAAAAAAACCATTTTTGTATATTAAAAAAAATGGCACCTTGCTTAAGAAAGCCCTCGCCATGAGCTTAGGTGTACAAGTTGCGCTTAGCCAAATGCGCTGTGCCTACTATAAGTCGACTCCCATAGTCTGCACTGCGATGCACGTTTGGGCCTAGGCACTCTTTTGACAAGTATGGGGTCAGTGCACCCAATTTGCAATAAGTAGCAGGGTCCATGAATTAGGCAAAACACCGTGCTAGATGTGTTAAACCCATCTACATCAATCCGTTTATCTCCTTCTTAAGTTACTTCTAATGTAGCACAAACATACTTGTTTCTAATTTTATCGCATAGGAGGCTCCCGATTCTGTCGCATAAGCCATAACAAACCCGACAGAATAAAAAAGTACCCAGCGATTCCAACTCCCAAATCATGGAATAATCTTCTGAAAACCAAATTCCATAAAACCCTTCAATCTCAAGAGGAAACAAATTACAAAAATATACAAAAGGCTGGTTTAAATACTCCACACTTTCATCTATTAATTAGAGCATTTACACAACCAACAGTATAATGACCAAGGGATATACGAAAGATGAAGAGCATTACCTTCAGATAATCAAACAAAATTAGGCACTGAACAAGAATATGGCGTCGAAAACTTGGATCTTTTAACTGCAATATATTAGGAAAAAATTAGCAGCACTGACTGAAGATGATTTATTTTTATCTAAAGAAAGGGGGGAAAAGAAGTCATTGATACGCATCAAAACACTTCATACCTCCAGCCCCATCAATTTACTGCTTGTAAGATATTTTATGCTGAAAGTTGCGGCCTCGTCCTCAAGATTATCAGCATTACCCTCTTCATCACTTAGAGGCTGCGCTTCAAAGGTATTCAACACAACCTGAGCATGCATAGTGTACAAAAAAAATGTTTAATGTAAATGAGCTCGGGTATCTGATGGGAGCATTCCGAGTCCAATGTGGATGACAGACTAAAAATTCATGAGCAGAGAAAGATGTACCATCAAACTGGAAGTAAATTTATGCCACTTGGTAGTAGCAAGAGTTAAGGAGGCAGGGCTAGAAAAATGTTCCTGGACGCCAGAAAAACATATTCATCAGAAACAAGTAATTAAAGCAACAAAGAGATTTCTCATACATCATGTCAAGATTGTTGGCAAGATTTAAGCAATCCGTTTATGCATCTTTGTTGAGTTTAGATACGGTAAATCCCTGATTGATGTATTTACATCAATCTAGGACACTAACCATATTTATACACGTTGGCTTGGCTTATAAATTCGATTGTATTCTACAACTTTCATGTACAATACAATTCTCTTCTTTTCTCTCTATATAATTTTTTGACGCAACATAAGTTCATCTGCCAACAAGAAACCACATTTAGACAGTGGGAAACACACTCTATTGGAGTTCGGCATTAAACTTCACAGCAGCAGGTATTGCTACATATGATCAGTAGCACTCCTGGGAGCAAAGAGCATTAACATAATTGCTCAAATTTCACATGAAGGGCACAAGAATGCAATTTAAGCAGCAAAAAGTTGTGAAAGAAGATATTATTCCATAAGAATCCACCATAATCATCATCAATGAGTCTTATTTCGTCATTAGGAAAGAGCTAAAAATGAGAAATGCTCCCAAAACTAATCTTGATGCAGAATTTTCAAGAATATTGCATTCCATCAGTTCAAAAAAGGAACCAATAATATGCAGTAAATTCAAAATGTTACTGCAATGACATGTTTTATTAAAATCTTCTGGGCTTTGCACGTACCTACAAAATCTTAGGCTGCTTTAGATTATATGTTGTCATTTGCAACAAGATACTTAATAACTTTCAAAATAAATAGCTACATGAATGCATTGCGTTTAAAAAAGGAAGGCAGGTTACAAGATCATCTCCTCCTTTAGAGGTCCAACATAGAATGATTTACTCACCTGTAAATTCCAAAAGGTTTTGTAGAAGTTGAAATCAATAGAAATGCCTGAAAAACAAACAAACAAACAAATTATATGCACTTGAATGCAAAAGCGCCATGGAGATATTAGAAGTACAAAAATAGGAAGACAAGGAAAACAAAAAAGTTGAAGACTGAGTAGATGAGGTTACCATTAGGGGCCTCGCTCTCATATTTTGTCTCATTTGATGTGTTGAAAACACCCTTTATATTCACGGCTGTAAACATTTGCAGTGACATCAGAAAAGAAAAAAAGAGAATTAACAGAAAAGTAAACAGCAGGATCAAACAACAATAGTACCTGAACGTTCTGACAATGGGAAAAAATGAGCAAGAAACATTATGATTCGTCCACAAAAGACCACATCGTTTGCCTGCAAACCCAGCTTCAATGAATTAATGGAAATTGTGACATTTCTTCAACTTCTTCTACTCCTCCTATACTGATCATCTTATCTAAATTTGTATGAGATCAACCATACTATGGAAGACACTTCAACCATTTTGTCAACTACTACTATTACAGTACTAACGGTGGCAAAACTATCCACATATGGAAATTCAAGAAAATCAAGCAATATTAGTAATTATCAATGGCTCCACGAATCGGTGAAAAAGATGTATATGTGTGTGTGTGTGCAATTATGCTGAATAAATTATTCTGGGGAAAAAAAGAAAGCAAAATAAGATATTAATATAAAAACGAAGAATTGTTCATTACTACAGTCATGAATTTACCATCATTACAGCTGGAAAAGACCAAAAACAGCTTGCAATGTTCACTATGTCCAGTGTTCCACACCATACCTATCATACATTTCTATCTCGGCTCAAACAGAGAAAAAAAAATTCTTCCTTAAAATTACAGAAGATACTTTATCCTGTTGTCTCTCATACTCTGGTCCATTGTGCTCAAATTCACAGTTTTTCACCTCTTTCCTATTTTAGGCCAATGTCAACCTCATTCAACTCACAGTCAGACCCCCTTTCATATCTCAGTAGAGCTGCTTATAGATTAAGGTACTTTTGCTTTTTAAACATCCCCATCATCTAGCCTTAAATCATCAGAGAGCATTATGTCCAAAGAATCATCAGAGGAATAAGGCTGCAGATGAAGATTCCTAATATGAGAAAAAGACTGATTTATTTGTACATTGTTTTCCCCATTTGATGAAAACCAGCTTCACACTAGTAGTGCAAACAATTCATCATTTCTGAAACCAGTCAAACAGGCACAAAACATTTTAATTGTATATGGACGAAGATTGATTTCAAGAGCAATATAGTATTTACTCAATAAACCTATGATAACCTCTCCCATACATTCAAAGAAACAAATATACATATGTTAAAATATGAGCAGGGACTATTAGAATCAAAACATGTAAAAAATCACAAACCCTTTTGCACAATTTCCCATCAACTCAATCAAAAAAAAAAGAACTTGGGAAAGTTGCATTATACAGAAACAAGAAAGGATGTATGAAGGTAAGAGAATAATTCAGGTTGATAATACCTTTGACAAACGACGAAGAAGTTGATTGCATGTTCTCAACATCACAAGTTTTCCACGTGCAAACAGTTCTGGCTATATTGAAGAAACCACAAAGAATGAGAGCAAAGATAACATTTACCATGAATTGGACCATGTACACCACTTGGGGTGCATTAGATAAAAAAAATGGAAAATGATTGAAAACACTATTAATTTTTATGAGTAAGTTGGAACAAAAGATGAATGATTTGGTCAAACGTTCTAGTACTTTTTGGGTATTCCATGCAATGAAATCCTTTGGGCAGTGGGTAAGAAAAAAATTCCATTGAAAATAAGGAAAAGATGGAGAACATCTCATCAAATCACTCATCTCTTTTTCCAACTTCTCATAAAGTTAGTAGTGTTCTTTTCCAACTTTTTGGTGCACCCTTAGATCATAAAAGGATGATGAAAAAATTAAAAAAAGCACCAAAGCTAAAGGAACACCACAAAGATGAAAATTGGCAATACCTTCCCTAATATGTCCTGTTTACTCTCTATATAACCAAAGACATCTTTGCTGTTTCTCATTGTAGACATCTCTGTCAAATCTTCCAAGAGCTGGAATATCATGCCACCCTCAACATGCTCTTTCTCGCAAAGATATAGCACGATATCTATCAATGAAAATAAAATAATTGAGAGAGATAAAGTAGTAGACATGTAGCACAATGTACACATTGACAAAACCATATGAATATAACATAAAAATGTATGAAAACAATTGAGAGGAAAAAGATAGTTGACGGGTATCTATTGATCAAAACTTTAAATATAACTTAAAAATGTAGGTTAAATAACTCATTATTTTATTACAAACGAAAAGCTTATACACCGTAAAATTAATATAATACACGAGGGAGGAGAAGCAGTCCTCACAAGTCACAATAACCCGGGTAAAAACAAAATAAAAGAAAACACATTAGAAATGGTAGTCTTTGAAGTTGTCTTGAGCTCAAACTTCTCCATCCATTCGCCATGTGGTTATTTTTTTCTTGCATTAAATGATTCCTCATCCAATACTTGGTTTTGACATTTTAAAGCAATATGCAGTTTTCAAATCATAATTGGAAAGTATGAATCGTATATTTGTATAGTAAGATTTGGTAGAAAAAAAAGGGAACGAAAAGAAATGAAAAGGTAAATAATGTATAAAGAAGTTTAGAACCACAATACATCAAAGAATAAGACATTATCAGGTAAAATCACTTCTGGGACATGGTTATGTCTGCTAACTGAAAGACGCTTGCCTTCGTTACAAGGAGAAAATGAGTTCAAATCCCTATTATAATCTCAATTTCAAACTCAAATCATAAGTACCTTATCCATAAGAAAATTATAATGTTGTGATAAATATCAATTATGACTAAAGAGTCCTCCAAGAGATAGTTTTGGGAAAAACTCCTCCAACCACTAAACACGACTCCTTCCAAACCACAGATATTTCCTCTTTTAATTAAAAAGCAGTATCCGTTTAGCTTAATCCACCGATGGCATCAAGAGCAACAGAAAACAAAGGGATAAGCTTAACTTTAATTATAGTTGGTGACAATATGTACGCACCAAGAAGACGAGGAATTTGGCCCTGCGTAATTTCATCCTCGGCAATTGATTTTCCATACTGCATAATCTTCTCTCCTGACTGAACCGCAGCTGACTGTACAGGGATATATAAGCAATATTACAGACCAGTAAAATTTATGTGATTATGTCTAGAGAGCAGGTACCAGCCAAGGCAGCATTTACTTTACTACATTAAATGAACTGGATGAATTTCTCTAACTGCCTGCCTAGAAATTTGAGAAGAAGAATGCAATGAGAGAAATTTTATAATTAGCCTTGCAAGTTACAAAACCCATAGACCCTATGGGGTTGGCCTAGTGGTTCACTAGGTCCCTCTGAGGGACGATCTATTTAGTGTGACATCCCGTGTTCGAATCCTTCCAGGTCCAGTTGCTAAAAAAAAAAAAAAGTTATAAAACCCATGAGTCCATGACACATGCTCTTTATCCAAGTCCAACTTCAGGCAATGAAATTAGGGCTCTTTTTATTTGCCCTCTATTCTTAACGAAATCAGACAACCCCCTGTTGCCCCTTGAGTGCAGGGAAATATCAAAGATATGTCAAAAAGGGGGGGCAATGTCTAATTTTTTAAATTTAATCCTTTGACTTCCCCCCATTTTTATGTAATTCTTTCAGATTCCCCCGCATGCAGGGGGCGAAGTCTAACAATTACGAAAACAGGAGGATACATCTAATTTTGCATATAAAATGGGGAGCAAAGTCCAAAAAACCCATGAAATTTCTAGCATCTGAAATCAGTCCGAAAGGAAATGGATCTATACATACAAGTAGCTAATTCTTCATCCAACCAGTAGTCAGGTCTCCTTTAGACACATCTTCATCAAGCCACAGCCAACAGAACAATTATGATCAATATGTCAGGTCAAAATAATAGCACATGCAGGCAAGGCATTTTATTTGACCTTTCTTCGGCAGAAAATATGATATAAATAGCAAGAAAGTGTCCAACAACATAACATACCACCAGTTCCTGAAGTAGCGTTCGTAATATATTTTCCAACAATTGGTTCTCATCTTGCACTAGTTTTGTTTGCTTCTGTAACAAAAGAAAAGAAATAATCAACAGACCAACTAAAATAAATCTAATCAAGAGGCCTTCATCATAAAGGTTCAAATGGTTAAAAACATATCAGCAAAGCTCTTATGTACTTTCTTTAAACATTATTGTGGTTAGATACATATTTTCTTTTACCTAGGGTCCTTTGGTACAAGTGAACCAACACCTATTAGCTCTATTTTAATTATTTTTTTTGATCCGAAACCAAACGCTTTTATTAAAATCAAATAATCAAAGCATTACAGAGATGAGTACATCATTGGTGAACTAGCAGTCCACCAAACCCCTTAAGATTACATACATACTGAACAAAAACTAACAAACTTCAACAAAAAAAAATCCCTCATAAAACAGCTCCATACTGGATAGCAGATAGCTGCATCCCAATTCGAACATAAATCGGAGATGGAAAGATTGTCAAATAGATTAGAAGAGCTAGCCCATATAGATGATAACAGCTTGATTTTGTTACAAACTTCAGCAGCTTCATTGGATTTGTCTTCAAATACCCTAATGTTTCTCTCTTGCCAAATGCACCATGACAATGCCAAACAACAACATCTCAACAGCAATTTAGACTTCTTTTTATTCCCTACAAACTGCCATTCCATTCCAACAAATAATGCCATGAGCTAGGCTTTGCACCAATTGTACCAAATTCCTCCCCCAGTGGCGGAGCTAGGTAAAGCCTAAGGTGGGCAAACGCCCACTTTAATATTTTGAGATGCCCTTTTCTATTTACTTTACTGTATTTTTGTTTTTAGGAAAAAAATAAAATTTTCAAGAATAAAATAGACTTTTGCCCACCTTCTTGTATTATAGGAAAAATTACACTTTGCCCCCCTTTGTATTATCTGAACTTTATAGTTAAGGGTAGGGTTAATTGCACTTAGCAAATCAATAACTCAAATTTTATACAAAAAAGTTGACACTTTGAAAGCCTTCTTGCCACTTTCTTGAAGTGCTAAAAGTGTTAAAAGAAAGTGTATTGTATCATAAATTATAGTTAAAGATTTTGCCCCCTTACCGTTAAATCCTAGCTCCGCCACTGGTTAGAACAAGACATACATTGGACCCACTAACTAACGGCTGAAGCAATTAGATAAGATTACAATTAACAGCTCAAGTAACATGAATGATTTTCCTTATATCACTATATTTCCGTCTAGAAGACTTCTTGCATCATTGTTCATTAGCAATAACTTTGTTGATTGGGATAGAACGGTTTGTCAATGAGATTCATTTCACATCTACAATTGTGAATCTTAAATTCGATACATGCATGTATTCTAGTGCATATTACAGTAAAACTACTGTTTACATCCATTACTACATGCAAATACAAGCCCAATTGAGTTGTGTCATTTAAGTTTCCTGCTCTAGGTAGGAAATTGTAATAGAACCTTCAATTTACACAAGCAAAGTAAATGAATCAACATGGGAACTGCAAAGTAACGAATCATGCAAAATCATTAGTATCTTGTTGCACTATTAACATATATTAAGTTCCTAAAGTTAACAAGTTGAAAAAAAAAAGTGTCACAAATCAACATATACAATACATAAATACATACATACATACATACATACATACATACATACATAAGATATATATATAATTATATATAGATTGATAGATAGATAGATATCAACAACCTGAGGCTTTATAGCTTCTTGCACTGTCTGAAGAGCAAAATCATCAGGAGGACCAGGTTGTAATATAGCACTCCTGAATAAATCCTGACATTTAAGAAAAGGCTGACATGATTACACATTTGTTGTTTTCAAATTACAACTCAAAAATTGGAAATACACTGAAATGATTTCCCATTTAGAAATACAAGTATCATCACCAGAACCATTTTTTTTCGAAATAGAGAAGTTAGGAACTAAATGTAGAGTGCAATTTTTTTGTATCTTTTCCTTTTTTCTTGCATTTTAGGAAAACCAACAAAAAAAGGGGGAATATTTACTAAAAGTCTAAAACTATACACCCATGACCCAACTGAAGGGAATAGAAGACTTACCATATCAAAAAAGTCAAACCACAGCCAGCACAGCAAAAACTGTTCTGCAGCAAAAAGCATGACATTCTTATATAGCCTAGATTCAAATATTGGTCATAATGTAAGAATTGGTTCTACAGTACCGAGTTTGGACACTCGTTGATTGATGTGTAAGAAAATCTTCAGACAAATATAGTATTTCGGTTTGGTACTTATTTTGTTACTGAATCTAAGTACTTCTACAGTTCTACTCCACTAGAATAGCTTGCATTCTCCATTGCACAAAAACAATACATACCAATTTCATTTCTAGAACCAACTTCACTTCAAGTCGACAATACATATGAAACAAACAGGTCAACAAGGAAGTGATTTACCCTTTTAGGTTCGTATGCGAGAGTTATGCAATTAGGGCTTTTCTTTTAATAATTTCTTCAGATCTTAAACAGTTATTATCTTTCAAATTAGGGATATATATCTGGAAGA
Source organism: Lonicera japonica (assembly GCA_021464415.1). Classification (NCBI taxonomy): domain Eukaryota; kingdom Viridiplantae; phylum Streptophyta; class Magnoliopsida; order Dipsacales; family Caprifoliaceae; genus Lonicera; species Lonicera japonica. The sequence goes on along the minus strand of CM038471.1, from coordinate 75,128,042 downwards.
TGGTTTTGAATAGCTGATTTTGAATCTATCCATATCCCATTGTTAGTTTATCCCAACTTTAAAGGCTATGTATTTACACACAGCTAGTTACTTCAAGTCTTCAACAATCAAATTAAGCCGATCATATATTTAGGCAGCACATTCAAACTAACAGTGCACTAATTTTGAAACATTTGAAAAGAAAAGAAGAAGTTCGTCTCCCCCACCATCACCACCAACAACTGCTGCCATACCTCACCCGCTCTCACAAAACCTAGTTTCATACACACCTATCTATTACAAATATTACCTTTCACCTTTGGAAATTACAATAAAAATAGTGCTTAATGAGGGACTTGAACTCGTGACTGAACACATGCTATTACTGCTTAACCAAATACCATATGATGTGTTTATTGTGTTTTAAAAATCTATACATAATGTGAGAAATTAGTAAATATCAAATAAGTATATAACTGTTCGGTGGGTATCAACAGTAAGCCGCAATTCCCATCTATCTATATATAATATAATATAAATGAGGGAGAATGGTTTTTGAATCCTACATTAATTTATGAGGGATAAAAGATTGGACGGTTAAGATGGTGGATAGTGCATTTGGCACAGGTTAGGACCAGTTAGACAAACAATGTGAGAATATAAACACCAACAAAAGGCTACTATAATGAAGTATATATGAGCTTAGTAATCCTATCAATAGAATCCCCACTGTTGCTGCACTAATTCACCAGTAGAATTTTGATATCGCTACTGTTGTTATACAACTAGGAAATTATAATTAGATTTAAAAAGTGGGAGCAAACAAGGGTTTTGTTTTTCATAAAAGCGTATAAATAAATGACATAAGAAATTAATTTAAGTCCAGAATTGGGAGCGAGCAAAGCAAACCTGGCTATCGAGATGGTGGGAGCGTGAAGCAGAGCCCTAGATTAACGTTGGTTGATGCGTACTTGTGGTGACGGTGGAAAGAGGCGTAACGAATGAGGAAGAAGAAAGCTGAGAAAATATAAGCTTTTAAAGCGTAAGTGAGAGGAAGAAGAAGACGAAGATCGAAGAAGATGTCCTCTGGAGTGCCAAGTAAAGAAAAATTGGGCGTACGCTCACAAAACAAAACAAATTTTCGGGAAATTTATTTCGAACCCTGACACGTCAAACAACCGTAGCGTGATATTATTATTATTATTATTATTATTATGTACAAATTTATCTTTTTGCTTATATAATTTTAATTTAAGTAATACATTCTATATTGTACTAGTTTTTTAACCCGTGCAATGCAAGGGTATATTTATAAATTTATATATATATATATATTTTTAATTTTTTTTATTAAATAGATTCTAAATTAGAGATATATAATTGTTTTTTTTAAAATGTAAGATTTTCATAGAAATAATGAAAAAGAATTGAAGGACTATTAGTAAATAATAGCATTAGAAATTTATTGCAAAACTCATGTAAAAAAAAAGAAAATATTAAAGTCTTGTTAAAATCTAATAGTATATATATAAACATAATGTAATAAATAATGTTACACATGGCAGCTAAACACCTTAGTGAACATTTAATGCATTAAATTTTCTCACTCCTCTCATTTTATATATATACTATATGATTTTTGGTACAAATTATTGTTCATAGATTAGTGGTACGGACGTGATCCATTTGGCATGTTCTTGATAGAATTTTTTGATGAAATTTGGTGGAGATGTTTTTCATCATGCGTAGAACATCTCCACCAAATTTTATCCAAAAATTCAACCGAAAAGTGGGTTAACTACGTGATTGAAAAATATTATATTTTATATATTTATTTATGCACCAATATTTTTCAATCATGTACTTAACCTACTTCCTGGTTGAATTTTTTGATAAAATCTGGTGGAGTTGTTCTATAAATGATGAAGAACATCCCCACCAAATATTATTAAGAAAATTCATCGGAAAGTGTGCCAAAATGCCCGGTCCGTACCACTGGTCCATGACCAGTAATCCACACCATAAATTCTCCTATACATTATATATATATATTGTTAAAGTTAATAATGTAATCGGCCGCAATGACTATTTTTTTTCAATAATCAAATTTGTAGGCTTCATTATATTGATTGGCCACAAATTAATCAATTTAAATTTTGTTTAAAAAAAAGGGAAAAATTATTTAAATTTAAAAAGATTATCTTTTACGCAATAGAATTAGTAGCCCCTCATTTTGATTATTAAAGAAAGTTGTTAACTTTGATTATAAGAGCATCCACTTCGGGTAGGGTAAATTGATACCCCTCTTCATAGCGGATAAAGTAAACAGATAAAAATTATGAAAGTAGGGTAGAAAATGGGTAATTAAACTTAATATACCACTAAATTTTACTCATACGAGCGTCCTTCATTCATATGAAATTTTGTACTTAAAAAAAATAAGAAAATGATCATACGTGTGTGGCTTACTAGTATGAGCCCATACAAGTGAGCCACACTCTTATGACCATTTTTTTAAAATAATCATACTAGTAAGCCACACTCGTATAACCATTTCCTTTTCTTTTTCTTTTTTTTAAGTACAAAATTTCATACAAATGAATGACACTCATATGAGTATATTTTTACTATTTTCACTATGTACAAGACTGAACTTAATTACTAATCAGTAAATTTTGCCTAATATTTACAATACCCGTTCCAGATGCTCTAAAGGGAGTAGATTTGATCATTGGTTAAAAGGTTACTAGTATTTGATTATACCATTGGGATAGTGTTTTTAGCCACCATTGTAAAAATTGATTAGAATTGTTATTTTGATTATACAATTAGAGATACTTTAAAATGGTGACATTTTTATTTTATAAAATATTTGGTTTCACTCTTATTTATCATTTGGTTTTTGAAATTTGAGTAAAACACTTGTTATTAGGTTTTTCAAAATCAAATATAAGCTTGACAATATCTTATTTAATCTTAAATACTGGACCCGACTTTTAAAAATTAAATAATGGAAACACCAATTTATTTTCGAATACCGAATAAAACTAGGAGTGACATATTAACTTATTTTAATTGTTTTTATTTTATTTATTTGGTAACAAATGACATCGAAAATAAATTTGGCAAAACATAAAGGGGGTGAGAGACACGTTTGTTATAATTAAATATAGAGTTCTTTTTTATTTTCTATTTTTTTTTAGGCATCTAATTTAGTGAATTATGTTTTAAAGACAAAGTTATTTGTTTTACTTTTACTTTATTTAGGAAAGCTAATGTAGTGAATTTTATATGTAGGCTTGTTTATGTAATTACTTTTGTTGGTGCGTAAAACTAGAAGGGTAGTTCAGACTCTACAGTCTAATGATTTTATCAAATGATTAACGTAATAAAAGTAGCAAGTTAAGAGAGTCAACGATGTATAGAGAAAGTTTGTCTCATATGAAGATATGGATTAGTCCTCCTTTATAGAATAAAGTTAAGAGCTCGGTTTGCTTTGTATTAAAAGTAATCGAATGATTATTTCAAACTCACGAAAGTCTCTCCGATTATTCTATCATCACAATATTACAATGAGAGTGCCTTAAGCTATACAAGTTCTAACTTATCTATAAAAAAAAGCTCTGGCGTGTGCTTAATATTTCTATATCTCTCTATTTCCTTTGATTGCTCACTCTTTATTATTTGCTCAGTGTTATTCTTCCTTGTTCTCTGGTTATTTAGAGAAGTAAATATTTCTTATATATATGACTGAGAGAAAACGTGTGGGAGAGCTCCCAGAGTAGGTCTAAAACCATGCATTAATTATCACCAACTCTAACACTGTTTCTCCATGAATTTTGGCGCATTAAATGTAGTGGGTATGCATTTAATGAAGTTGAGGAAAGTTCTGCGACGTCTGATAGAGTTGGTAGCAGTCGCTCATGGCTCTATCAACCACTCTGGCAGAGTGGTTATGCGAGAGAGATCCGAGCTCTTCGAAAGAGCTCTGGCATTTGAGCTCCATTATTTGCTGTGCGAAATTAATTCTTGGACCAGACACCATGCCATAGAGAGCTCCGATTTCCTTGTTATATTCAAACAGAGCTCCTCTCACTTTTGTAAGTCTGGTCGTTGACGCGAATGGCCACGTGTCAGCTTGTGGTTGGCGGGTGAATTAAGTCACTAATTTGCACCATCAAATTTTATGTTTGAAAAATATTTTTATTTTATAAAAATGACGATATTTTCTTTACTCCAAGTGATACTTTTTTAAATGAATGTTTTGACAACTATGAATGCAATAGATGTTTATGTGTTGGGGAGAAATTGTAGAAATTAACTTTAGGACCTAAATATTTGATGCAAATATTTTTTTTATTATTATTATTTTAAAAAGTGCCACAAAAGTACCTTTTTTACACTCAAATAAATGCATCAAAAAAGTTTTCTTGGCATTTATAATTGTCTAGACAAGGGACAATCCTTTAAAGGATTGTAGTAAAAAAAAGCTTTCCCAGCATTTATATAAGAATTATAGTGAAAAGACTTTTTCGACAGTTATACAAGTGTTGCTAAAAAATTCTCTCAGCATTAAATGAATGTAGTAAAAGGGAAATTATCTCAGTATTTATATAAATGCTGCAAGTGCACTTTTGCCAACATTTTTTACAGGTGTTGTGAACAAATGCCAATGATTAGTGGCGGAGCCAGGATTTTTGTTCGGGGGGGGGGGGGCAAACTATTAACGCAACAAGAATTTTTTGCATATACACCAACAAACAAGAAGCAAATCAACATTAATAAATTAATAACCAACAAACAAATATATTAACAATTTAAGAAGCAAATCAACATTGATAAATAATGACCAACAAACAAACAAACAAATATATTAACAATCTAAGAAGCAAATCATTATTAAAATACATAAATCTTAATATTCAAATCAACCTCAATAATCAAATTTAATATCAATATTTAACAATCTAAGAAGCAAATCAACATTAATAAATAATAACCAACAAACAAATATATTAACAATTTAAGAAACAAATCAACATCAAAACACCTAATTCTTAATATTCAAATTTTAAAAAATATATATATAAGATTATAAAATAAAAAATCTAACCTAAAATACCGAAACAAATGAAGAATGAAAATGAAAAGAGGAGCAGAGACACTACTAGTTACTGCTACATTGTGCTTGAAAAAAAATGGACACTATACTTAAAAATAAAATAAAAATAAGCAACAATTATTTGAAGAAGAAAGATGACCGAGTTTTCCTTCTACTTTCATTCAGCTTTCGGTGATAATATATTATATAACCTAAAACTATGTTACTGAAACACACCCCTGAATTTATAAAGTTAATTGCGCAACGCACCCCTCGCCGAGTAACATTCTTCACTCACGCAACTAGCCCCCCCGTTATTTTCCGCCTCGCACAACAGCCCCTATACTTTCTAAAAATTCACAAAAAGTCCAGGTGGGGCCGACTTCACGTGGCTCCGCCCCTGCCAATGATCTTTCCTGATATTTTCGGAAATGTCAATATTCTTATGACATCGGCTTTTATGATACTTAAACAAATGCCACTAAAAATGTCGCAAATTTTTTTTTTGGCATTTAACCGGTGCCGAGAAAAGTTCTCATAGTTTGGTAAATTCTAGTTTTTCATTAAAAGGTATCATACTCAACTTTTTTTTATACTTCTATAAATTAATAGATGCACACACACACATATATATATATAGAGATTAATGTATAAAAAGTGTAAGTATATATTAATGTATAAAAAGTGTAAGTATAAATAGAATTTTTATTATTTGATCGAGTGCGTCTAGGAACTCTTAATTCTTTTATTTTTCAAATTAATTTTTTTTTAAAAAAAATGGAAGAAAGTTTAAGTCTCTCCTTTTAATTATAAACAAATAAATCATCACTCAAACCTCACCGGTGAGACTCAAATCGAGATCTTTCAAATTAAGTTAATCTATTTTAAATTAGTGAGAGTAAGGCACATATGCCGCATTTTTCAATGAAAAGGTGACTTTTCTTGCACCTAAATTTCATTTTTCTTTCAATGAGTATGCCAACATAAACATACAAAAGCATAATTAGCTAGCTCCTCTTATCCTCCTTAACTCCTTCCAATTCTCAGAGAAGAATCAACACCTTTGCCGATTCCCACAAAGAGCCTGGCAATCTCTAGTTGTGTGTTAGCAATGATTTCGGTTCGCTTGAGCTCCATTTCACTTCTTTTGGCCTCGGCTTCGGCTCTTAGCTTCTCTAACTCTCTTGTGGTATCCACCCTCGCTTTCTCGGATCTCACTACAACGTCTGCCAATAATCTTATGCTCTCTGCTACTTCGAAATCTACGCCTCTTCGCCTCTTTCTTTTCTCCATTCTTGCCTTCGACTTAAACTTCTCCTTGTCATCATAAAGGGCGGGTGTACTACTATCGGTTTCAATCGCATTCTTATCTGATACATGATCGGATAATTTGGCACCTTCTTCATCTTCCTGTTAAAATGTAGAGGGTATGCATATGTTAGTGAATAAGCAACTAAAAACACATGCGTTGTGAAACAATGTTATACGGGCAATTGACTCTTTACGCCCTCTAAAGTTTACATGTTGTCTCACATTGGTCTTTGATGTTTCATTTTCTATACTTTGGTTCTCAAGGTTAAGCGAATTGTGCTTTCATTTAAAATTAGATATTCCATCTTCTTCTTTTTTTTCTTTCTTTTTTTCTTTCAAAAAGATTTTGGTCCAAAAAATGGCATAAGCCTCCAATTTTGGAAAATCTCGGCTCAAACTTCAAGAACTAAAATATATAAAATAAAACATTATTAAAAACTAAACTGGAACAATAGATAAACTTTAAGGGAGTAAAATATTCATTACCAATGCTATATAGGAATATTTTAAATTATAGCATATATATATTATCCCCACAATTAAGAAGGTCTTCACTTCTTAGATGATTTCAATATCCTTAGTAAATTGCTTAACGAATATTTGTACGGTGCTTTTCTTTTAATTCTCTCTTCGTTATCAAAAGACGTTATTATTTTGCAACTACATATAAGAACGCCTAATTATACTAAGATAGGTTTGGAACACCATCGAGGTGGGTTTAATTTCTTGTATTTAAAAGTCCATCTTAATTTGATATTGTATAATATATATGTTATATTTATTTCATATATAGAATATATATATATATATATATATATATGTATATGAAAGAGTGAGAGAGAAGGGCTTTTTTCAATTTGTTAGATCATAGTACGTACATGTTTCAATCATTATTCATATTATTATTGTTATGTATAAAATATTGGAAGAATTAGAAGAATATTTTTGTAAAGAAAATATCAAAAAGAATACTTTAACGGAGAAAAATGTATATTGTCTTATAGAGTTTTGTCCATCTTCATAAAAAGAGAAAAACCTAAAATCTTTAAGTAGACGAGAAGATTCGGTAATGTAGTTGGTATCTATACCAATTACCCTATAACCCACCAAAATTTAGTCATAAATGAAATTGACCAAAATTATTAAATTTTTGAATACCATAAAATTTAGAGGGATATTTTAAAATATTAATTACATATAGTGAGAATTTAGTAAAATTATCAAAATCTTAATTGAATATTTACATACTTTAAAAAAAAATCTATAAATTTCAAATTGAATACACCCCTGATATATATATATATATAAATATATAAAGTTTTAAAGATGCGGCATTTCGATCCCGCCCCACTCTATTTCCTTGTTGCTTGTACTTAAAAATTTAGTAAAGTAACGTGTAAATTCAACTAACCTTCATCGCCCGATCAGCACCATCGGAACCATGCGAGACTTGCGCAACTCCATGGAAAAAAGGAGGAGCAGGAGTCGGAGCCGGTGGTGGCGGCGGTGGAGGCGGAGCTGGCGGTGGTGATTGTTCTAGCACAACTGAGGGACGATTGGCAGCAGCAGAGGGTGGAGGAGGAGGAGGAGGAGGAGCACTTCCGCGCAACAGAAGATCAAGCCGCGGAAAAAGGGGCCAAGACGAGGAGGCATCACCAGTACAGGCAGACTCCGACCTGTATCGTTTCTTCATGGATTCGATCTTGTTCTTGCACTGTGTTTGCGTCTTGGGCGACTTGCTGGAGTTTGCTCTGCCAGACACGAACCTAGCTACGTCTTCCCAGTCGTGGCCTTTCAGCTTCGCCCGATTCCGAAGCACCCATTTGGCTTCGTAAGCCTCAAGGAGGCTCGACACCGCTCCTTCGCTCCATTCGTCTCTTTTTAGTCTATCTCCTCCTCCTCCAAGGCCTTGTGTTTTCTTTGGACTACTTTCTTCTTTAGTGATGTTATTATTATTGTTATTGTTATGGAGATGATTGACTTCTTCTCTATTCATTTCTCCTTATTTGCTAAAGTGATTTGTGCTGTGTGAGTTTTAGCTGCTAACATGAAATAAAGACTTTGAAGGAGTTAAAAGTGGATTACAAATACAAGAGAGAGTAGGGTGGATGAGCCACTAACATTTACGGCCAGAAAAGAAGAAGAAAAGTGCATGTAGTGCTAGTGCTAGTGCTAGTGCTAGTGGACTGCTAAAAGAAGAGACAACCATTAACATTTACAGATGATGTCAAATCGTAATTGTATATTATTATTATTTTTAAAACTATGTAAGTGGTTTTTTTTTTTGCACAAAATAACAAAGAGCCTTCTATACTATAAGTATTGCAGTGGACTCGAACTCAAAATTTCTTGAACTCAAGTAAACACCTTTATTACTAAGCTAACTCATTATTTCAACTTCTTTATTATACTTATACAAAACATATATATATATATATAAGGAAATTCGTGGAATAAAATCACTAGAGAGATATTTTATTGAAAATGGAGAGAATTTGATCGATCGTACGTGTAGCTCAAATTCCATGAACGATATATAATTTAAATAACTAAATAAGAGACCCGAATAGGACAATCTCCAAAAAAATAAAATAAAAAAATAACTTGCTATAGACTCAGGTCAAATGGCTTTAATTAGTATAAAACTCTAGCTAGCCGGATAAACAAATGTATGAAAACTGCAACCTTATATGAAAGTGGGCAAATGAGACGACAAGTCTCCACTAGCCTACGTATATAAAAGAAAACAGGGAAGATAAAATCTAAATATGTATAAACTTCATTGTTGGGATTGGGAGCTTCGATTTGGTTGCAGTCGAAGAGCATACAGAGTAATCACCTTGGCTTGCTTTTCATCCGACAAATGCTTAGTTGCTAAAAATCTGCACGGTGAATCTAACTCGATCGAAATTGGCTTCTCTTTATTACTTTTTCGGTTCAATTCTGTTCAAATGGGTCTAATTTAAGAGTTAAACAAATAAATTTTTTCATGAAACATAATAAAGATGATATCTATAATGAGTACATTGTGTCCACAAAATTTCATCATAAAATTCAAACCGGCAGTGAGCATAACAAAAAAATTGATGCATTTGTTCATTTTTGACCTTTCAAATTTTTGATCATCATCTCACAATTATATTGAATCTTCTGAAAAAGTTTTGCGGAGATGGTCTACTTATTATATAGATCATGTCAACTAAGTTTCATGAAAAAATTCATCCGTAATTCTCGAACTACTCTCTCTTTGATGGAATTGATCCAGAAGGTAATGAAGGGGAGCCAAGTCCAACTCGACCATATCCAACTCTTTTGTCAAATGTTCGATTCATGAAGGTGAGAGGCTTTTTTTTGTTTTGTTTGTAGGGTTAACAAAAAGATTTAAACCTCCCTTAATTTTTTATTTTTTTAAAATAATTCCTTCTGTAATTAATTTTTTATTTTTTAAAAATATTTCCTTCTGTATCATTGTTAAGAATGTTAATTGACTCAAATTAATCCAATAGTCCCACAATATATGATAATATACGAGTTGAACATTGGTTTAATAGGATGGATGGATCTATTAAATCATACTGAGTTCCTTGAAGAATAATCAATTCATCTTAAGGTGAGGTTAGCGCTCCCTCAATCCCACATAGGTTCGCCCTTGGTGGATAATTTCATAAACTTGTTTTAGTTTTGGTATTAAATTAATTATCTTCAGAATATCAAAAGCATATAAATATTAGTGAGTTTTGCCTCATTCAATTTATTTTTAGAAAACGTTATTTGCATTAATTTTATCCGTTTCAAGTTTAGAAAAACTTTTGTACCTAACCTGACCCCCTGTATAAAATTTTGAATTTTACTTATATTTTAATAACAAGTATGAACTTAGGGTAGAAAATGATTAAATATATGCAGCAATTCTTTTTAAAGTTAATTAATTCACTTGCGTGGAAAAAAATATACAAAAGGTATTTGATTTGTATTTATTTTAAAGTGAAAATATATTGTAGGTGGTGTATTTGTGTATCGAAGTGGAACCAGAGCAGGTCTGGCCCAAGCTAGTAGAGATGGTAATTTGATTTAGCTTTTTAGTAGGGTTTCTATCAATTTCCCTCCCTCGTTCTCATGGCTCCCTTCTTCTATTTATATATCTCTTTTTTGTGTTCCTCAAGTTAGATTAGGTCACAAGTAAAATGACCATCTAGAATATACCTCGTGGTGCTTGTGATATTCATCTCCCCTTTCCACGTGAGGGGAGCACATCTGTTATAACTATCTTCTTTGCGCTTTACACGTGACATTTTGTCATTTATTCTTGCAATAAGTATTTATTATACTATATTATTACATGTGTCATTGTCCTATTAGTTAGGATACTCATGTCAGCATTTTCTCCATCTATAGGTCTGGAATTCTTCTTAGGTCGATTATTTTTTACTCGGTGGTCGTCCCTTTTTACTTGGCACGATATTATTTTTTATTAGGTGAGCATTCTGTATCGCCCCTCATGTTGTTGGGCCTCATTCGTAATCCGCTATCTTTCATGATAGTTGGACCTCGTCCTTTCTATTCGGCCCATAAAAGAGTGCTAAAATCATGTTCCCACATATATACTTTTTTTTTCCATATAATTATAACAGATTTTTTTATTTTTGTTTTTTGAATGCTCACAATTTACCTAGAATTGAATTATTTTGGTCTTTAAACCCTCTTCCACCTTATCTAACTAGACCTTATTTTTGTCGGGGAAAGCTAAGAATTTAAGTTCTTATTTATGTGCATTATGTACTTGTATCGTAGAATCAATTGTAATTAAAATTGCCTAGAAAGTTAGACAATTAACCACCACCAAAAAAATGGAAAAGCTAGTACGTATATTTTTATCTTTTGCTAAGTTTTTTTAAGCATTTGTACCATAGAACCAGTCAACCAGATATAATTAAAATTGCCTAAAAAATTAGACAATTAACTATCACCAAAAAATGGAAAATTAAGTATATATTTTTTCATCTTTTACCAAGTTTTTTTATGAAAAACTTTTGTAATCAAATAAACCCGTAGAAATTTAGTAATGGAATGTAGTGATGGATCTAATGGTTTGATATAAATTAGAAGAAGAATAGAATTTAGTACGATATTAAGTCATTTTCAAAATTTTTGGAGAAAAAAACCTCCAACTGGGATAATTTTGTTTGACACATCAAAATGAATATTTTATACAATCATGACATACAAAGCGTATAGAATTACTTTATAAAATTATTGAAAATTAAAAAGTTCATTGCGTAAAATATAAACAAAATATTTTTGTATAGAAAGGGTAGATCTTATTAGGAAAAAGTAAGTGGAGAGAGACGGAAAGAAAGAAGAGGTTAGTTTAATTAGTAAGAAAATCGTTTCATTTTTTTGTCAAACATGGTTTAATTTCTGTAGTCGGGGAATATTCTATAAGTTTAAAAACTTAATGCACTGGACTATATAAAAGAGTGTACTCTTAAAATTATTTTAAAAAGATTAATAAAATTACGTATAAATTGGTTCGAACAATTTTTAACGATATAAAAAAAGTGAAAAAACACAGAAAGGAGAGGACACTTTTGTCAATGAGTAAATAATGATAGTAAGCTAACTTTAATTTCCTTTTCACTTTTAGGTGAGTGTTATCTTTTTGTGCGGCTTGTGGTTTGGGAATTTTGGCTGTTAGCGTTGATATCAAGCCAAGTATGACATCCACCGACGGATTGATTGGTGGGCAGTCACGTGGGACTGTCACCCACTCTCTAAGTTTCTCAATCGTCTATTTCTTACCACTCTGTGTAATCCATGCTTGTATCATCATCGTATACTAGATTAACTACACACACGGCTGACTATTATATATATATATATATATAACTTTACAAATAAATTTGAAAAATAAGAAGTGATTTAGCGGTTAATTATATTTCTAGACGGGTTAACGATAAAAGTTAGATTCTCATTATAAGAAAATAAGTTCATAAAAGAAAACAACGAAGTTTAAAAATATGAAAAAAAAATCACTAACATACGTGTAATATCTATGAATCTATATATATATGTGCGAGTGCAATTAAGTGGATTGTGTTAATGTAATCATGCTTGTTTTTATTATTAATGGTTATTCATCTATTATATATATTCAAAAAAATTCAAAAATGTCTCTTCCTTAATGTAAAAAAAATAAAAAATTAGAGTAGGCATATATATATATAAGATTGTACTTAGTCAGGTGGTAATTACAACTTGTGTTCTTCATACTAAAGATCATGGATTAAGTTATTATTTAAGTATGATAATAATAAAACTCATTATCACGCTTTATTTGTAGTGTATATGTATATGCTAGACATATTTTGGTTAGTAGATCTCAATTTATACTTTTTAATCATATACTTTTTACTTAAAATCATTACACATGCACATACCAAAAGTTAAAATCTATGTATGTATAAATCAGAAGGTTTTAGATTCGACACTAATTTTTAATAATTTTTCTATTTTATTCCTTAATTGTCAAAAAAAAGTATTGATGCTAAGATTCAAACTCACAATTTTTTTATTATTAAAAATCGTTTTAATTATTGAGCCACTTTTATTTTTATATGCATATGCATTGTGTATGTTTTGTATCTAATATTTAAGACGTTAAAATAAAAAAAATGGTAGACAAATTAAAGCCTAAATTACAGTGTTATTCGGTCACCCACTGCCCCCACGCAGCCAATGCGCTGCCGTCACTCCCCATCTGTTTTATGTTCCCTCTCTCTCTCTCTCTCTCTCTCTCTCTCTGAGCTTTTGCATTTTGCTTTCTTACTTTCTCCTAAGTTTCGGAACAATTCATTACAATTGGATATATATATATATACGACTTTGAGTCCACTCGGAAGGGCACCTTTATTACTTCTTTTAGAATTCGTTTGATAAAAACACAAAAAATAAAAATAAAAATAATTAAATTTTATAAAATACTAAAAAATAAGTTAAGATATATAGTGAGATGACTTATTATTTTGTGACTTTTTTCATAGAGAAATTTCCTTTAATGGTTAAATAAGAAAAAAAAATTCCACAAGGATTGAGGCCAGATAACCTATAAAATGAGTATGAAACGAAAAATATTTTATTACGTGCTAATTTATTTTTCAACTTCGTACCAAATTAAGTGTTTTTTATTCTTTTTTTTTCATATTATTATTATTATTATTATTATTATTATTATTATTATTATTATCAAACAGAGACTTAGATATCTAGGTGATGTTTGGTTGATGTTTTGAGTTGAGTTTTTAAAATTTGGTGTTCGGTAGAATTTTTCCAGCTGAAAAGTGAATTTGGTTTTTTTTTTGAATTTTTTTCAACTAACTAAAAAATCTCATAAAAAAATTCAAAAAATAGTCACAATAGATAATTTTATAAATATCGACAAGTATGTTTCAAATATACATTTATTTATCTAATTTTGATTTTTGGATTTAATGTTATGGTGTTTTAAAAAAAAATTTAGAGAGAAAGTAAAGCAAAATAAATTTTATGAAGCGTAAAAGTAATATTTTAAAATGAGTATGAAATGAAAAATATCTTATTACATGCCTTTGTATATTTCAACTTTGTACCAAATAGACCTGGCAAAACAATACACGACATGAACCGACACGAAGTTATAAGTTAATGGGTGAGACCTTAACAGTTTCGGGTCGTATTGGTGCCAACCCGATAAGACACGATAAGTTAACGGGTCGAGTCAATTACTATTCGTTAACATGATAATAACCCGTTTGAACACATTAATAATATACATAGTTGTATAATATTATATATGTACATGTATATATGTATATTTTTAATATAAATGTGTATAATTTATATAAGTATTACATATATATTTGTTAATTCAAGGTAAACTTACAATATATACATATAATATTATATAAACAAACATGTTTTTTAATTATATATGTACTTAACGGGTAATAACGGGTCATATCGGGTAATTCGTTAAAATCCGAAAAGATAACACCCAAAACACGATAACACTTGATAAAAAAGCCACCCGTTTAGATTCAAAACGATAACACCCGAAACATGATAAAATCGACACAAACACGATCCGAACCGACCCATTGACAGGTCTAGTATCAAATTAAGTGTTTTTATTTTTCTTTTCCATATTATTATGGAACGGAGTCTTAGATATTTAATATTTTGTACCAATACAAATAGTTATTATTCAAAACAAACTACAAATTGATCAAGGCTCTTACTAATTTTAAGAACATTATTTGTAAATGAATGCAATGAACTTAACCATAATTATCAATCTAGTTTTGATAATTTTAACAAGTATTCTAAACACTCACTCGAATATAAATTCTTTGAAAACTTGAGTGTTTGTTGTAATAATCCGTACTTTTTTTTCAATTGAGCACCGATCTTTTCACTTAATTGTGTTGATAGCATAGTATTTGAGAGTGCATTTGTATTTGACATTCTTGATTCACTTGGACAATATATCCACGTAACAAATGCATACAATCTTTGAATTTGATCTATAAGCACAATCATACTTTAAATTACTCAAAATTAATATATTCATATTATCAAAATTAGGATTATTACAAAGATAAACACTTTGAAGGTTAACAAAGTATATGAAGGTACAGCGGGATGGGAATTTTAATTAGGAGGCAATAATTATTTGGAATCAAAATATTTTATGGGGCAATTAGGCATAAGGGCTTATTCTAATAATAACATAATTATAAAAGGACACTTAAAAATTAGCCGTATAAAATAAGGATATTATACAAAAAAAGACACTAATACCCTTTTCTTATAATATTTCACGTCTCATTATGACACTAACAGCAATTAGAAGGTGCTAAATGCATTTAGCACCAACCAGAAGATGCTAAATGCGTTTAGCACCTTTTAGAAGGTGTTAAACCACAACCAAAAGGTGTTAAATGCATTTAGCACAAACCAAAAGGTGCTAAATCATAACCAGAAGGTGCTAAATGCATTTAGTACCACCTGGATAACAACTAAAAAATGCTAAACACATTTAATATCAGTTGGACAACAACTAGAATGTAGCACCACTTGGACAACAATCAGAAAGTGTTAAAATGATTTTAGCACCATTACAAAATATAGAATAACAAAATTAATGAGATCAACATTCACTCTATTTATATATATGTATATATATATGGATTGACGTAGGGTTCGTAAAAAAAACAGGAAAAGAGGAACGATCAGATTTTTTTTTTCAAAATCTCGCTGGGCTGTCGAAATTGGTCGATTTTGATAGCAAAACGACCTCTGATCGTCTTGATTTATGCAATAATAAAAAACCTTGTCTTCAAAACAACATATCCGAAAATCAGCTAAATCCAACGGTTCAATCAAAAGTTATATATGTTTTATAATTGCTCTTGCAGAAAAGAAAAAAGAAGAAGAAGATGAGAACGGTGCTCCTCTCTACGATACAATCGGATAGTCAAATGGTGGTCGTGGTGGAAGAGAATGTGAGATAGTTGGTCGGAGCTTGGTCGGAGTTGAAATTGGTCTGTTGATTTTAGAGAGAGATATAGATAAAGGTATTTGATTTTAAAGAGAGAGAAGAGAGAAGAAATGGGGATTGAAGAGACAGAGAATTGATACTTTTAACATTAACTTAAACTAATTAGGGGTCTATTTGTCCATTAACATTTATTATTTTCCTTAAAATAAATTAATATTATAAAAAGTGTACTTATTATAGAACCAAATTATGAAATTAGTATTATTTCTCTTTATTAAACATGAGTCCGTCCTTAGAGTTATAAAACATTATGGAGCGAGGCCCTATAACCCATTATCTCATATTTTATTTTATTTTTAAAATATGGAATTAAAATCTTTTAGAAAGAAAGCAATAATTTTTAGCTGTGGATTTGAAATTTAACTAAGGAGTCATAAAATCAGAGTGGATATATACAATAAAAAGTCAAAAGAACGTGAGAAACAAGTGCTACTTTTTTTTTTTTTGAACAAAGAAACAAGTGCTACTAACTTGCATTAGTTTTTAATTTTTAAATAAACTTACATAATTAGTCTCTTCACTCTAATCTAAATTATCCCCATTAATTTTTGCCAAATGCCAACAAACAAGGTAACTAACTATCAAAACAAGAAATTCATCGAAACCAAGATCATCACCCCCAACGAAAGTAGGGTGTATTTTTTTTGTTCACGAGAAAACAAAATTCAAAACACATTCAATTCAATCTCCTACTATCAAAATACTAGAACAAAAATTCAATCTCCAAGACTACTCACTCTAAACAAAATTAAGAAATGCAAGTCGAAGGTACATTTACAAAGCTAATTAAAATTGTTAACACACAATTACTGATTACTGGAGCTCTAATAACAGGGGCTTCATGATCCAAACCAGCAGATCAAGCTCCAGCACGTACTAGATCAATAATGGTAGAGTTTGCCGAAGACGTGGAGAGCGATCACAAAGTCAACAAAGCATATGCTCATTACAAGGTCAACGGTTGACGTGATCTTAAGTCCGAGACCATCTCGTCAGTATAAAACCTATGCATGTTTCTACTAAGGCCCGACCATTCTATGCCATCGCACCCCAATGGTGGAAGCCTCAAAACTGCATAATGAGTATTATAGGCAACATGGGTGTTATCGCATGGTATCGAATGGGTGCTTTAGTTGCTGTAGCCCTCGCTTGATTTTTGGTACAAAAAAATCATATATATATAGTGAAAAATTAATATTGCCGTCATTTTTTTTTGTGACCAACTTTGTTAAAGTTTGTGTCCGTGACTAATACGTTTACAGATGGTAGCTTCATGGTTACGTTCCTTAATAAATTAGCATGTAATTAACACTTTTGACCCTTAAAGTTTACCACTTTCTCACGCTGTCTTAAACCTTTTTTTTTCGGCATATGCATACCCAAAGTTTGTTCTGCATCCCACAATCGTCCAAAACTAGATTTCCCATTAAAAAAGTAGACATAAGAAGCATGTGCAACCGACATAGTTGTATTTTGAGGGGTAATCTTGGTATTTTAAGTTTAAAACACATAATTGTCATAGGCATTTTTTATTTTTTTTTACGTTTGCCCAATTCAAGGAATAAAGTATCTTCTTTATTCTTTTGTTTCTCTTTCTATCTCTCCCCCAATCTCAATCTTTTTGTTTCTTGCAAGTTGAATTCAATTGAATCATTTATGTAATTTTAAGTAACAAAAGAGAGATAATTGATGAAGAGTACAATGTGATAGTGTTGGGCACTGGTCTCAAACCCTGCATCGAAGAATCCTCCTCCATTATCAGTGGTGGTAAACTCTCCTTAAGAGGTGCTCTGGTTGTCACAATCGCTGTAGCAGATTGATCAACCACTTGCACTATCTGGACTCTATCTTTCTCATCGAGAAAAACTTCAAGAAGCTTTTAGAACTCATTATTATTCCTCTCAAAAACTTCGGGATTCTTTTCTCCATCTCCATCATTGTTTTTTCTGGTAGCCTTGTAAGTTATTTTTTGGAACAGGGCAGCCTTCCTCTCCCGATCCACGACATGTTTTCACATATTGAAGTAGGAATAATCTTTTCCTTAATTCATTTGAAACCCTAATAGCCAAGCTCATCCTCCTCCTCCGTCTGGTGGGATTGATTGAGAGTACTTTGAGGGTGAAGTTAAGCGGGTGTAGAGTGGGAGAAGGAGGTGAATTTTGTTGGGGGTGGACATGTACTAAATTAGAAGCCATTTTTTAACTGAATTTTAATCACGGAGAGAGGGAGATTGGAAAAATTGCAAATGTTTATTACTTAAATTGGAAGCCATTTTTTTTTAATACAAGCTATACACAGATAAATCCGAGGTTCAATCATTTCCCTCATTTGAAACCCTAGTAGCCAAGCTCTTCCTTCTTCGTTTGGTGGGGTTGATTGAAAGTACTTTGAGGGTGAAGTTAAGTGGGTGTAGAGTGGGAGAAGGGAGGTGAGTTTTATTGGGGGTGGACATGTACTCAATTAGAAGTTATTTTTTAACTGAATTTTGAGCACGAAGAGAAGAAGGTTGGAAAAATTACAAGTGTTTATTACTTAAATTGGAAGCCTTTTTTTAATATAAGCTATACACGGATAAATTTGAGGTTCAATCCAAGGGGAAAAGATGGGGTACTGTGGTTTTTCAGAATCCATTCTTGCTCCTTTTTATTCTCCCTATTTGCTTTCTAAGAAAATGGTGAAAAAAGTGATGAAGACGGTTATTTGTGATTCTTTATGTGTTTTTAACTTAGAATAACGAGATTACTCTTCAAAATACAGTCACGTGGGCTGCAACTAGGGGTGGCATTTTCAAACCGTGAACCGAAAACCGACCGACCGACCATGATTCGGTCGGTTACCGACCGACCATTATTTGGTTGGTAACCGACCAATCGGTTACCGACCTAATTCGGTTGCGGTTGCGGTTTCTTTTTTCCATATGTTCGGTTATTACAGACCGACCGACCAACAATTAATATACAACATTTTTTTTAATTTTAAACCGAGCACCACTACAAATCTGCAATCTATAGTTCTATTGCTACACTTAACACTCTGGTCTACAGTCAATGAGTCATTGCCTCATG
Organism: Lonicera japonica; assembly: GCA_021464415.1. Classification (NCBI taxonomy): domain Eukaryota; kingdom Viridiplantae; phylum Streptophyta; class Magnoliopsida; order Dipsacales; family Caprifoliaceae; genus Lonicera; species Lonicera japonica. Next base: position 75,108,991 of record CM038471.1, on the reverse strand, counting down.
CTGCCCTCATTAGTAAATAACTAAATAATATTTTTTTTAACCCAAACCCTCACTTCCTCACCGTCTCTTACTATCTTGCTCTCTTCCCAGTTCCCATTTTCCCCCAATTCGTCCCTCAAAGCCTCTAACGGCTCAAACAATCAAACCCGATTCCTCCCTCAAACGCTCACTTCCTCAGTTCCTCACACTCGCATAGGGTCTCTTCCTACCTCCTTCCCCAATTCCTCCATCGTTGGCTTGTTGCACTGAGCCTTAGCGACTGACAGGCCACGCTGCCACAGAACGAAGCCGGTGACGGCGTGACGGCACAGACCCACACGGCCACACCCATTCGGCCACGCTCAGTCACATCCCCCACGCCATTCACAGTCGTCCGTCTCTCACTCTCTCCATTGGCTTCATCTTCATTCTTCAGTAAGATACATATCTATCTTATTCTTCACTTCATCAGTTCATATATTGCTCACTACTCAAGTGCTCAGCTTGTTGAGATTTTGATGATTTTTCCATATTTTAGTAAAGAATGGTATTGGTCGGTTTATAAGGATCACCGACCGAACCAATCGAATAATTCGGTTTAACCGACAATCGGTTTACCAATCAAGTCGGTTCGGTTTCGGTTTCGAATATATAAAAACCGATTTGGTCGGTTCGGTTTAAAAACCGACCATATCGGTTCGGTAACCGAACCGCGACCACCCCTAGCTGCAACATGCTTCTTCCATCCACTTTTTTAACGGGACATCTAGTTTTGGATGACCGTGAAACGCGAAACAAACTTTTGGTATGCATTTGCTGAAAAAAAAGGTTGAAGGACGAGCATGAAAAAAGTGGTAAACTTTAAAGGTCAAAAGTGTTAATTATCCTGGATTCGCTAACTTTAACTTGCCATTTGCCCATAACTCAACTTGAAGTTGTATCATGCCAACCAATACATATCATATCACATCACGAGAATTTTAAGGTTTGTTTGGTTCGAGTTTTGAAAATGGAATGAGTATCCAAATTCTTGAAAAGCTTTTATTGTGGTATCTAGAATGTCTTGCCGATATTTGGTTCGAATATGAATTTTTCTTTCCTTGAACGTTAAATTATTTCTTTATATTTGATTCAAATACGAATGAAATATGTGTGTGAATTACCAAAATCTTCTTCATTTATAAAATTAAAAGACAAGTCCTAACATTTTTACAAAAGTAAAATTTAAGTTTTCATTGTTAAAAATTATGAAAAGTCGTTATCTGTAATTTAATAGTAAAAATAAAAAGTTTGAAAACAATTTTTTTTTCTTTAAGAGAGAATATAAATGAAAAAAAAAAAAGAAATTGTCTTTGTAAGCAAAAATAATATTTTGTTTTTAAGAGAAAATCTTAAAAAAAAAAATTAATAGAAAATACCTAGAGTAATTTTATATTTTCATCTATTTAAGAGAAAGAATTTTAAAAAAAAATACTCTATTTTAAAATACTCCATTTTTAATTCAAAACTCAAACCAAACATTAGAACTTTTTCAGAATATTGAATTCCAAAAATAATTTAAAACTCCAACTAATCCAACTCTTAAAAAGTTCCCGTTGAATGTTTTTCACGTCGTCCTTCCCAAGAATATCCATGCAATCATTGTCTTGCTCTTTTAATTGACGCCCAACGTTTTCGCATACTAAATCCAGCAACCATGGGACAAGCATCGTAAAACTGATATCCCTCGTCAACTCTTTTAAATGTCTCTTTAAACTATTACATCTTTTGAAAACCCATACTCTACATAATTATTAGCTTATGGAATCTCATTTTTTTTTCCTTGTCTTGTATCTATTTGGTCATTAGATATCTCAATTCTACACAAATTGAGTATATGTTTTTTACATGGGTCGTTCATTTTATAAAATAACATGTAAAATAAATACATGATTAACAATAAAGAGTATAAACATAGATTATATATATATATAAAATAGAAACAATAAATAATGTTAGTACGTATAGAAGGGTCAATTAAGCTTAGGGGTGTTCACGGTCCGGTTAACCGGACCGTTGACTTACACATCGGACCGGATCGAACATTTTGGTCCTTTCAATATTGAGACCGGATCGGACCAAAAAGGTATTGAAGACCGGACTAGACCAGACCGTATTGATCGGTCCGGTCTTGATCGGTCCTTACTTCTTGGCAGGAAAACTATGGCCGGAAAACTAGTTTAACTCAAAAAGTACAGATCTTCTTGCTCATTTTCATAACCAACCAAAACAAAGTGAGGGAGAAAAATTAGAGAAAGAAAGAGGAGTACCAGTGTTGAGATCGACTGAGAAAGAGGGAGATCGACTAAGAGAAAGTGAGGAGTGGTCGATGGTGGATGAGAGAGAAATAGATGATACCAGATTTGACCGGACAAGAAGAGCTCATAGTGGCCGGTGGTGGAGACGTGGAGTGGCTGGTGGTGGCTCGTCTAGTGGGGGATTTTGAAGAACTGTAGATGAGAGAGAGGTTCCAATCAAAGAAAAAAAAACGAAGATGAGAGAGAGGAAGAGGTGGTACTGAGAAGTGAGGACTGAGGAAAGCATTTAATTAGGTTTAGGTTTATATAAAAATATAAAATAAGTATATATATTTCAAAAAATATATATTTATAAATAAATATAACGGTCCGGTCTGGGTTTTTTGTAGGCTGGACCGAAGACCGGACCGAATAGTATCGGTCCATTAATTTTTGGACCGAACCGGACCGTTGTATTTATAAAACCCGAAAAAAACTCTAGATTTCAGTTCGGTTCGGTTCGGTTTTTGCACACCCTTAATTAAGCTAGCCTTTTCACCAAAATGAAAGAGTGCCTTAGGATCAACAGAAAAGTTGAAAAAAAGAAGAGAAGAGCACGAAGATTACAATTTTTAATCATTGGATTAGAAGATGAATCAAATTGACAAGTGGTATTAATAAGCAAGAGTGGCGCAAGTGATGAAAATTCAATGTATAACAATAATAATTATGCTTATAAAGCAAATAAATCAAATTAAAAATGATAAATTGCCTTAATAAGCCAATATTTTTTAAATTGGCAGTGAATTTGTGAACCAAGCACTCTTTACGGTCAAGAATTTTTGCTCTTCGTCTATACGACTAAAAGATCAGTATGGCAGTTCCGAAAAGTTCTTTTTGTTAATATTTTAATTATTATTCCACTTAATTATGGTTAAATTGAGTTAGGTTAGAGTTAACCCCTTTACGAGCTCATTTAATTTTGTCCACATCAAAAATTTACTTCATTAAACGTTTTGAATAAAGAGTAAAAGTCTTGTTTTATTTTGGTTGTCACTAAAATCTTAAATTAGACAATACAATTTAGAATGACACAATTTATTATCTTTATTTGTGTTCGATCGTGAAAATTGAACAAATGTAAAAACTGCTTAATTCTTGAACTAGGAATTTCATTCAAATGATATATTTTGAGGGGATTTAAATATTCATACTTTTGAATTAAAAATTAAATTACACAACACACACGAGAAAATCAACACATCAATTTCAACTCACGGTCAAAAACAACCTGATGAACAGAGCTCATAGGACAACTTCAAAAGGATCCATACTTGACAAGTTAATATTTTTACACAAAATTTTAAATAACACCGAGACATTTAAAATATCTTTTTATTCTAACGACTTAAATATATCATTTAATTCTTGCATGCACTTATAAATCAGAACTAAAATATTTTAAATTCACAAAATTATAATTAACAAATTAAAAGTGAATTAATTTCGTAATTAGACAGATTATGTAAACAAACTAGCCTAGGTAAGCACATTAGCCAAACAGGCCTGTTGACTTCGTTGAGTGGGATATATTTAGCCATATTTCCAGAGACAATAATGTAAAACCTCTGCAAATTCTCCGAGTGCATAGATAGAGTAGATAGAATGCAAATTGCGGCAGCCCCCGCCTTGTCCTTCCTTGCGCCACCGCTTCGTCCTCTTTGCCCCTCCCCCTCCTCCTCCTCCTCCTCCTTTAGAAGAACAAATTCAAATGGAACCCCCAACTTTCTCTTCTCTTCCTCCTCCACCAACGACAGAACCTCTCTATTTTCACCACCACTACCGGCAAAAAGGTTGCTCTGCAGACCTCCTTCTGGAAAATATATCCGAGAAGATTACATTGTGGTATGCATGTATCTATCTATGTATTCTACATTTGTTGACCCTTATCCAAATTTTCACATAAATTTGGAATGTAGAAATAGGCTTTCACTAGACTCAGTTTGGTTGCTGAGGAAACGTAAAATATATTTCATTTTTTTATCAAATACAAACTTCTCTCCTGTCGGTGTTAGGCTTCGTTTGTTTTATTTAGCCTCTTGTTGCTAAACACTCAATTCCGAAAAAAGTGTTTGCTTTTTGTTCGACTCTGAATGCTAAAAATATGGTATTTTATAATTTTACCGTTATTATTATTATGATGATGATGACTATGATGATGAAATATATCAGTAGGTAGTGAATGAAAAGAATGGGGAGACTATTGGAATAAAATTTCATTAAAGTTAAACTAAGGGTCGTTTGTTTTGCCTACTTAAATCTGAAAACTTGAAAGTTGTTTGTTTGGTAAAAAAATTAAGTGATTTGCCACTTAAATCTGAAAATTTGTATCCAAAATTTTAGGCGTCAAGTTTCCCACTTTAATCTGAAAACTTAAAACTCCTCATTACAAAATACCTGTTTTACCCTCATTAAAGCCCTAATCATGTGATCAAAATACATTAATAAGGGCAAAATTGTCATATTAATAAAAAATCAGTTTTTAGATGTGTTATATTCAAACAAACAACATTTTTCAGATACAGTTTTTAGAAGTAAACAAACAATTTTTTCAGTTTCAGTTTTTAGATGTTTTATCAAATGCCACCTAAGTATTTAATAGGAGAGTCTGGACTTTCCTCTTAAAGCAGAATCCTGAATTTTTAATCTAATTCAGCATTAAGATGAGAGAAAACAAACCCCATTTCAAATTCTTAATGCCGAAAGGACTTCCATTCAGCATTAAGTTGTAAACAAGAACACCACCTTACCTTTTTTTTTCCTTCTATTTTCCTCTCTCTAGAAAATTAAAAAAAGGTTCTGTTTAAGAAATTATTGGTTATAAATTTATAATTGAAATTTGAGGTTGTTGTGGCTTCCTTTTGGTTTGGCAGAAGAAGTTATCTGCAGATGAAATCCAAAAGCTTGTGAAAGAAGAGAGAAAGGTACCCCTAATCATCGATTTCTATGCGACATGGTGTGGCCCGTGTATTTTGATGGCTCAAGAGATTGAAATGGTATGGCTAGATTTTACATGGAACTATTTGACCTGTCTATACTTTCTTTTATATTGCTATAATCCAATTTCATATCAGGTTTGTCTTAGGCTACATGTATAAATATATATATGGATATTTATATCTATATAATAAGGTTTAGTTCCTAAAACCTATACAAGGGATGTAGGACTGGAGGTCTAAGATGAAGATGCCTTTTCTAAGTGTTCAGATGAACGAACAAGAGATAAAAGATTGGAGGGTGTTGTTTTAAGAGTTGGCATGAAAGGGGTGAAAGATCGGTAGAGTTTGTTTTATTATCTGAATTCTGAATCTTAAGTCTAAACTCTAAAGGGTGAATCTATAATCAGAATCTGATATTTGTGTGTGTGTGTGTGAATGCAATATCTGGATAAACATTGAATATATTACATTGAGCATTTTGACCTTCTTTAATCTTTTAAAATTGGACCAAAAGAGTCTAGTTTAGGGCGAAAACGGTATTATGCAAACATTTAGACTTCATTAATCACGTTAAGAGGATAGAAAACCTCTGAATGAATCATATTAAGAGGTTGCTTCCAATTTTTTAACCGAAACAAACATCTTAACTTTGAAGTCTGAATTTCAGCTATTCCAACTTCAGAGGGTCAAAACATGCCCTTAAAGGTGCCTTTTGGCACAGGTTACCACTAATACCTGATAATTTAATACAAGGAGTGCATGTCAAAAATAAGGAACTGCATTTGATGAAATAAATACAGAGTTTCTAGCATTCTTTAAATACCTTAATATCTGCTCCATCTTCATCCCTTCGCTGGATTCAGAGTGGAGCGGTGTTAAGATTGTTTTTTTTTTTTGGTTGAAAATAGAAAATCAGGTCTGACCTAGTGAACTAGTTGTAAATCAAGAAACTGTTGATATACAGGCAGTCTGAATGTGCAATGAACTGGAAGCCCATATCTCATGTTCACACTAGACCACTCAATTAAAGCGCACACATGTTGTCATTGGTTGAGACAAGGATGTCCTGCTGAGGCACATTGTTTGTATCACTGAACCGTCCAGATTCAAAATACCATATATATGATGCCATAATCATATTGATCCATTTATCTACTTTTAGGGTAACCAACTCGCATATAGGCGAGTGGATTGGTCAATAACTTGAACAAAAGTTGGGAGCTATGTTAATCTTCTTTAGGTAATGCTGTGGTGGAGATTCATGAAGTAGGAAAGGAATGAAGGAAGGTAAACCTAGTGACTATTTTGTCCTCGTTCTTCGTGTCTAAGAATTTGTTGCTGTACGCCTTCCAAGTTTTTGGAGCTTCCATGAAAATGACTCTATAGAAAAGGCTATACGATTAATATACTTTGACTGACATAAACTCCTCCTGAAAAGTGCTTATTAGATGAGTCGATTGAAAATAACTAGTGGTAACATTTGTTACAGTCATAAAGTATAATATCCACAAATTGTCTACCTGTTTGTGGATGTTTTCTACATTGACTTGCAGTTCTTGAAGGCCGGAGTTTGGTTAGGCAGACACATTGGTTTTCCAGAAACTACTTTCCCAGCATTATGAAGACTGCTAGTTATACCCTTCATGGCAGGGTTATGTGGGTGAATGTTGAAAGCCGTTGACACTTTGAGGGTCCTTGTTTGTATTGCAAATTGGGAAAATAAACACAAAGAACATCCAATAACCAAATATATTTGATTGGGTGGAAGTAAGATTGGTGCTTATCCCCATTGTTCATTGTGTCATCATAGGACAAGTAGCGGGGACATAAAGCACATGAAATGAGGCCGAGTTACATCTGCCAGTGCTAGTAGTGAAAAAACGTTTAAAGTTACTGCGATTGAACTGTGTAAATAAATAGAACTGTTTGAAGAAGATATGGCTGTCAAGATTTATTTGGTGTTGGCTTTTAGATTGTGAATATTCTTTCGATGTCTAATATGTGGAGTGAAAACATATTGGAAGCTGTGGTTATTAACATTTGAAGGTTCTTTCCCTAGATGCTTTTAATTGCTCCACTTGAACGATTGGGGATCTCTTTGTAAGGCTATTTTGGCATTCTTTTAGCCAAGCAGAGTGGCCATGCATGCTTTGTTCCAATAACCCTACCTATGTTTTTTTTTGTGTTAGCAAAAAGTTGCCTCTCACAATTGTCCGCACACAAGAAAAGACACTCTCATGGAATTCTAATTTTTTCCAATCACTTCATTGTAATATTGAACAATAGGACTTCAAATAAATAAAGCTTTGCTATTGCATTCTGAAAAATCTTATCCTTCTTCCACCCGAAATATCTTCTAAATTTGGGATTCCAACAAAATCCCCCCTCTAGATAATCTCTAATCTGCTACAATACCATCCCAGCAGAGAAGCTATATGCTTTCAGAAAGCCTTCCATACTTCTCGACATTTAGGGATAACTCTAAATTGAGTTTTATAATGGGGATAATTGGAATCCACATACATCGTGTCGATGTTTGAAGAAGCTGGATAATCGCAAGATGCATCATGATAATGCAATCCTTTGAGGTTGTAAAGACGTATATACCATTGTACCATTCAAGTTATCGGGGATGATGAAATCGACAAAACGAAATGGCACATTATGAAAATTCTTGTACGGAAGAAGAGCTTTGGTTGCTTGATCAATTTTTGGCTATTAGGTTTGGGCTCATCAGTAATTCCTAGATGGAAGTGTTCAATGTCTGGGGCAAAATTTAGGTGCAACTCTTGCCCTAGGTTTTGGAGAATTTAAGAGAAGGTGTTAACAGTCATGCTTCAAATCTGCGAGTGGCCCTTTTTCTATTATAGGCAAAATCAAGCTCGTCAATCCAAGCTTGACCTAGTAAGATGGAAGCAACACCCATCGGTATGACATCACACGATTACACGAAAAAGTACTGATGAATGTGCCCATTTGAATTGGGACAAACACTCCTTCAAACCCTTAAATAAAAATACATAACAGAGCTTCATAATGATTTTGTTGATGCTCCATTGCAAGATAATTCTTTGAACACCAACTTTGAGTACATGTTGATCTTGCAGTTTCCATCAATAACAATTTTGCAATTTTTTCCCACACTAAATTTGTCCATAGAAAATGACTAGGAGCCTTGGAATTATCATACTTCTAAAGTTGCGGTGTTCTTTTTGGAACAGATCTGATTGTTCAATGTACTGGTTAATGAGTCTGGTTCGGAATTTGGGTTTGAAAATGATGTTCTGGGTTGGGTTAGTGCCAGAATGTAGGATGTCTGTTGGTTTGCTAATGTGTCTGGGCTGGTTTTATTGGTTGGTTTAGTAATTGAGCTTGGGAATGAAGAGGAAATGGGTCAATATTGGTTCTGTTCTTTGGGTTTGGTTTATTGGATTGGTAGGGGTCCTAGCGGATTCGGCTGGTTGGCATAAAGTTTAACTACGTAGTCCGTTTGGTAAATGGTAATGGGTTGGATTAGCAGATTGTAATTTTTTCCAAACAAATGAATTTTGTTAAAATACCCAGGCAAGACATGTAATCTGGATGGATCGTCACACAAAACCCACCTGTATTTCACCTTCACTCAGATTTGAATTATCTACTTCATTTAGGGTTTGCAAGTTGTAAGTTTAGCAACAGTGAGGTGGTGTGAAGTATCACGGCCAGTCATCAACAGACCAGAGGCAATGGAGTTACTTAAAAATAGAAAATTTCCCAATAGCCAAAGCCCTATGGGTTGAGTGAGTGATTCGTCAAAGTTTATTTTGAGTCCTTGTACATATTCTATGTACGTATAGAAGAATTTCAAAATATGAACTTATATTGATAATTGTTGTATTACAAAGACTCCCCAAAAGTGGGTATAAATAGGACACAACCTAAACCCTAATGTAACAATATAGGAAATGAAAGAAAAGGAAATACATAATTAAGGAAGACTCCATAAGTAAATTATCCTATCTATGGTATATTTTGACCAAAGATAAATAAAATAATACCATATTTAAATTAAATAATATAAACTAATCTACTACCATAAATGATAAATCTTGGTTTCCAACACTCCCCCTCAAATTGAAGGAGCTGTGAAACGGAAACAATTTGGATCCGTTGATGAAGAAACTGCTCCCGCGAAGTCTTTAAATGAACATGCTTCTCTTGTGCTTGAAACGGGCATATGTCTAGAAACATGTGCAAAAGGTGGGAACATCCACAAAAAATATTGTCGAAAATGGGACACCGGGAGAAACACACTCGGCTGAACCCAAAAGACCACAGGAAAAACATCGGTAGCATCAAAGAAAGGAGGCATAGGGAATAAGTACGCCACAAAACACCAATAAATCTGAAGCAGAGTAATATAATAGTAGTAGAGGCCAAATTTGCAGCGTGCTGCATTGGACATGTATAAGCAGAATCGTGCGGAGACACAACAATGAAATGGCAGCAATAGCAATAGAAAGCAATAAATCTTGCACTGGACGGGCGGCAAAAGGTTGCTGCTAGGAAGGTGGTAGAAATTGAAAAGTGCCCTAGCTCAGAACTTGCTCTGATACTAAGAAGAATTTAAAAATATGAAATTATATTGATAATTGTTGTGTTACAAAGACTTCCCAAAGGTGGGTATTGATGCGATCTCGAATTTTTTTCTCAGCCAGGTTAATGGATCCTCAACCCCTGAATTACGAAAGTGCAAAAACCTTGGAATTTTGTCGAAGAGATGGAATGCGGAACTTAAACCCAACCCTTGAATGTAAGAATTGAATCTCGGTATAAGTCGAAGATGCCACAATCAATTGGTGCATAATTGATTGATAAGTTAAGAATAGCTTGAATGATTAATTCAAACAATTCAACAAGTTCTAGCAAGAACTAAAGGTGTAAAACACTCAGTTTAATGAAATGATAACTTCTTGATAATACAATGAAAAGAACTCCTTTAAATAGAAGATAAATCAACTAATTAGTTTCCTAAAACAATATGGAAACTATTCCTATGTAGAAAAGGAAAATAACATCTAGAATAATCCTAATTTAATAAGGAAATTAATAAACACTCTAAAATAAGCCCAAAACAATTCTAAAATAATAATAACTCTAAGTAACAATTATCTATAAGTCATGGGGCTTAAATAACTCATCAACAAGCCAAATGAAGCCTTTAGCTTGATTTTCCATCCTTGAACGTACTCTTTAACATCTCCGATTAATATCCAAGCTTTGCACAACTCAAGATCATGTTTTGGAACTTCATTGGCTGCCTTCAAACATGAAAACCTTGAACTTCTATGCCCAATCTTTAGGAACTCCATGGAGAATCTCTTTGTAGCTCTTAGATTAAACAATTTGATAGCTTTATCTTTAAACTTCCATGCTCTATCCTTGAATTTATGCGTATCCAAGCCTTCATTCAGGAACGCACAATACTCTTGAGTTGAATTGAACAAAGGGCTAGACTGGATCACATCATATAAATAGGAGACAACCTAAACCCTAATGTAACAATATAGGAAATAAAAGAAAAGGAGATACAAATTTAAGGAAGACTCCATAAGAAACTAAAGAAGAAATAGACAAGACTTGGGCCAGAATCAAGAATCTGGCTTCACTTTGAGCATTTTCTTTGAAGAATTTTGGAATCTTGACTATATCAGAGATTGCTAGGGATTGGGGTTTGGCTATGCAGTAGCCCTTATTCAGGCTTTAGAGGTTTGCCTAGTGCCTAGGAGTATGATTGTTGTTGTTAGGGGCTAGTGCTTGTTTTTTGGGCATGGGTCAGTTTTGATTTGTAGTAGGGCTTTCTATCTGTTTTGTGTTTGTGATGATGGGGCTGTTTCTTTTTTGTTTTCTGCTGTGCTTGGTGGTGGATTCCCCATCCACTTCCAGCCCCTTTGCTTGTATCTGATTTTGCTAATCAATATAAGCTTTGTTTCCGATCACAAAAAAGAAAAGAAAAGTAAATTACCCTATCTATGGTATATTTTGACCAAAGATAAATAAAATAATACCATATTTAAACTAAATACAATAAACTAATCTACTACTGAAAATGATAAAATCTTGATTTCCAACAAGAAACTCAGGATAAGTTGGGTTCTTCTATAGTTTGATATGCATTGTAATGCACCAATATTTGAAGCCCTGAACTGTGACCTGGATATTGGTTGTGCATTAGCAGCCAAATGTGCATATTACCCGAAGTCCATTTTGGTTCTATAAATTACCCTGTGAGATTGATATAATACTCTTATCATCACCTTTCTGGTGCAACTTAGCTTCATATTATCAGCTGCTCTAAAATTCTAAAATTGGCGGCTAGAACGTTTGAGACATGTAGACTGGGCTGCAATACTTGGAACTTTCTTCTCTTGTCATAAATCCTTGATCGAAATCAAGCTTTCTTCGAGCCAATCAATTCATGAATTCAAGGTGGATTACATTTTAAAGCTTGATAATTCTATGAATCAAGCTTAAACAACCAAGCATCCGGCTCGACTAGGCTCATTAGTAGCCCTCACAAGACTAAGGTTGAACTGTGCGCAAGCAATATAATATGTTATCATTGAGTAAATTATTGAGGAACAAAAGCTGTGTACAAAATTTCTCATCATGTAAGCCATGTCATAACCTTTATGCAAGTTATTGTTTACTAAAACTCGTATAAGATTAAACTCATTCATCTTATCCATTCTAGTTAAATGCTCAATTCTGTTTTCATCCATTTTAATTTATACTGTTCTCCAAACACGAATGTAGTATCTAGTTTTGGGGTACAGGACCATTGCCAGATCACAAGAACAACTTTAATTGTGCAGATATAAAATAAAAAATAGAAAGAAGAGTGGATAGGAGTTAATGTAGTGAATGTTTTTATAACCAATTGAGATTCATGGTTTCTGAGATAGGGTCTAACTAAATTGTCCTGCAGCTTGCTGTAGAGTATGAAAGCAATGCGTTAGTTGTGAAGGTTGACACAGATGATGAATATGAATTTGCACGTGATATGCAGGTATTCCGGTTGTCGTTATTATTTCTTTCATTATACCTTTAGCTTTGTTTTCAGCACTTGATATTATTTGGTGTCAAAACTCGTATTTTGTTTTTTTCCCATGATCCTCAGTGCATTTAAGGCTCTGTGAAAACTCATATACTTTGGAAATGGTAAAATATAAAGGATGTAGAAATCGGTGTAGTCTATATTGTATCGCTTTGATTAGTTTCTAATGAAAGTGTGTTGTTTCTGATAAAAAAAATTAAAAATAATGGATATAGAAATCAATTCTTATTTTCTGGAACTTTTATCTGGGAGAGACCTTCCCCCCCCCCCCCCCCCCCTTCCCTTTTTAACAATACCGTACCCTACGTCGACACCCCAACCAACAGAGAAGAAAACACCACAAGGATTGAAACTCAGTGCTTCCCAGCAAGTAATGTGGAGGGAGTGCTCCCACTGGACCAAAGATCCATTGGTTGGATAGATGCACCTGCATTGGTATTTGTGTGTGTTTGGGTTGGATTTTATTTTATTTTTTGGTGGGGCGGGTTGTGGAGGGTTCATATGCTTGTGTATTTGCACTGTACATAACATATATTATGTGCCAGCAAGAGTTCATGGTCCACCGGCTGAAATTTCAAAAAGTACACTTAATGTTGTGTTTGGAATGATACATGGAATTTGAATCCAATTAGAATTGAAATTCTATAGAATTGCAAAATTTTGAAATATAATTTCCTGTATGTCTCATAACCCAATTCTGAGCTTCGGAATTAGAACTGGAGCAAAAATTAGGTATACAATCCCAGCAGCTGCAAATGCGTAGGCTAATTTTTGCTCCCTTACAAAGCTCAACTCATGAACACAACAGGAACCATATAATTGCAATCCCGTTGTTTGTTTACTTTATTATCGATTTCATTTGCAATTTCAAAATCATTGTTTGGTTCATCCATAGAATTCTATTAAAAATCCAATTAGATTTTTATGCATTTTAGAATTTCAAATTCACTGCTTCAAATATTTTATTTTTTTTGCTGTTATTGCTACTTTTAGTTAATGGACTTACAGAAACTTCCTTGATACCGAGTGGAATTGGATCCATACCCTATTATTAGAAGTAGTGCTATACTTATCGGGTATTTTTACTAGTAAGAACATGCTGTAAAAATACCTCGTAAGAAAAGCATTTCCCTTATTAGAAAGAAGAAAGCCGAATTGACGAATTTTTTTTAACTTGCAAATGTAACAGGTAAGGGGACTACCAACAGTGTATTTCATCCCTCCAAATCCAAATAAAGATGCAGTCAGAGTGGAAGGGCTAATCCCAATACAAATGATGCGCGATATCATCGATAATGAGATGTGAACAAGTCGATCAATTTTACTCCCAAGTTTATCGACTGACTGACCGACCGACTGTACAAACCCCATCCAGAAACAAACGGAGGTTTCTTGTATTGGTAGACTTTTCTTTCACCCTAGTTTGTAGTTATTCCCCATTGTTGTGAAACAGTTTTGTACTAAATAGAATTTTTTATTTTTTTTGATTAGTGTGGATGCTACGGGGTTTTCTGCTTTAGGCAGCCTTTTTATTTATGATTTTTTGTTCTGTCTTTTTTAGTTCTTTTGTACGACAACCATAACTATGTTACGCTTTTACTCCCTACTTTCAAAAAAGGTGCATACACGTGTCAATAAACTTTTCGTATTTCTTACTGGTAGGAACGAACTACAATAATTCTTTCATTTAGGCTAGAAATAACATTACAAGAGTTTTTTAGAATAGAAACAAACCACAATTTCTGTTACTTAATTCTCTGTAAATTTACAATACAATCCTATTGTCCGCATGTGTTAACCCACTTCGCTAAAAAGATGGACTAAAAACACTTCACTGGAAACATAAAAGTTTATGTCATTTGCTTCTCAATATTTGTGCATTTTATATTGAGTAATTCAAAATGGGGATAAAAAAACTGACATATCAATCACTCATTGGTTAAAATAAAATATGATATGGATTTTTTAATCAATACATGTTGCCACATTTAATATGTCAGATATTTATGTTTGCTAAAATTTTATTTTTTTTTATATTTGATGAGTCTAGGAACGAAGTTAGGAATTGGTGCGGGTGGGTGGAGGTGCAAATTTATATCACTTGTACTATAGAAAAATTGAATTTTTTTGGGTGAAATTTTGCACCAACAACGAATTTTTTTTTGTTCCCATATTATCATTAAAGAGTTATTTTCTATTGAAAAATGTCTATTCTATAACATAATTGCATTTCATTTGTTTATTTTTAAATATTTCACTATTGAATGTGTCGTATAGTAGCTATTTTTCTTGTTGTAATTAATATTATTACCATAAATTAGGCCATGCTATTTACACTTGGTGGGGTGTTGGGGGGGATGGGGTTGGGATATATGCTTGTTTTAATAAGTTTGGGGGACAAATCCTTATAACTCTAGAATATGCATAACTAAATACTAATATGCTAGTAAGAATTATAAAAAAAAATAAAAAAAATGAGGGGGGGACCTACCCCCTCCCAACCCCTAGATCTATGCTTGGATGAGTCTGTACCACGACTATATTTTACAACAATCTAATCCATTTTTATACATTTTGAGTTTCACACCCCCAACACATTAACAATTGAGAAAAAGAAAATATGTATAGAACAGTTCTTAACGATCTTTATTTACATTCACCTTGGCAAAGACCTATTTCTTTGATACAATCTATGCTATATTATACAGTTAAGATATATTTCAATCGCATGAAATTGTATCATATACTTTTGATTTCATTTTTCATGAAAAATGTGCTTGTGACAATAATTGAACTTTCCTCCCTAAATATCATAACCATTGGGCTATTTAGGCTTTCTTTTTAAAATAAAAATTATATATATCACAACATTTGAATAGTGTGTGCAGAATAAACTAGTAAGACCATCTTTAGTGGGTAGTGTAAAAAGGTAGGTTAAAAATGTATATTTACACTATTTGGTAATGGAGAGTTGCAGCGGGAATAAGCTAAATTTACCTCGCACGATTTATGAAGTGTCTGATAAGTTATACAACATTGAAATGGAGAAATAGAGAAATAGATTAATGAACAGAAAATCCCTTATGGGTTACATTGTGATAATGTATATATCTTTCTTTACAAGAGATGAAGTCTATATATATAAGAATAAAACTAGATCTAGGAGACCAGAAAACAAAACATAAATAATTACATAGAAACATCATAAGAACAATACATGAGAAAAGTAAATAAAGAACATAGGTGAAGAGCATCAATGGAGACAATGGCATAGAGAGGTATCAGCATAGAGAGGGAATAATATGTGGGAATAATCTGTTAACACCCCCCCTCAAGCTCAAGATGACTTGCAAAGCATATGGAGCTTGGACACCAGAAATCGGAAGCGAGCAGTCACATGTGATTTGGTAAATAGATCAGCTGGTTGAAGTGCGGAGGAGATGTGAGGTCACAGGAGCCGACGGAACGGGGATGACGGGAGCCGACGGAACGGCGAGGTCTGATGTAGAATTTTCAGAGGAAATAAAAACTTGATCTGAATACGCGAGCAGTACGTATAACAGGTGGGGTCAGGTGGATCTGGAATGCGCGCGAAAGCGCTGGATTTGGACTCGCCCGAAGGCGACCCAAAAGGTCGGTTTGAAATTGTGGTCCAGGACAAGTCCCGGCAATTTGTCGTTTGGATGTGCCTGTGGGCACTGGATATGGATGCGCACAGGGGCGCTTGATCTTGATGCGCTCGGGGGCGCTTCGGATTCGTGTGGATGCTGAACAGTATGTTAGTGAATGGTAAGCAAGTCTATGAGATACGGAGGTGAAAGGGTAGACTGGACAGGGAGAGGAGGAAGGGAACACACATTATTGAGATAAAAAAGAGAAAGGCGATGGATTCTGAGAATCATCAGCACCAAAATTCAAGATAGCAGTGAAGTTAGAAGCAGAGAGCGAATTGTATCCTATATCTCCTAAGGCAGTCCAATCCGGAGTCATTGATCCAGCAACCTCCGCAACAGAACTAATTTGAGGAGACCCCTTTGAGAAACCATCCAAAGCAACTTGGTAATCTGACAGAGTTGGATATGCCGGCATATCCACTGCTGTCAGAGGATCCCCGTGTTCTGAAAGATTCACGGTCGGTAGACGGATATCAGGGGTTGACGAGAGGAGTTTTAAAAAACTTTTGTAGTGAGGATGCTCCAACAAATCTTCCTGGGTCGGAAGAACCCCAGGTTCTAGAGGATTCTCTGAGGGGCCAGATGGAGAAGCGAAGGAGCCTTGTGGGTGAGCAAGGGAGTCGGATGGATTGGCCCTTGAGGAACTTGCAGGAGGATTAAAGGAGCCGGGTGGAGAGGCAAAGGAGCCGGATGGGTGAGTAAAGGAGCCAGATGGGTTGGCCCTTTTGGAGCCGGATGGGGAGGCAAATGACCTGGAGGCTGGAGATTTCTCCGGCAGTTTTCCGGTCAAACGGTGGCGGCGTCGACCAGATAATGGTGTAGTCCGGTACATAGTACACTTGTCTGGTGAGAGAGGTGTACTAGAGGGTGAGTGAAGAGGTATTGAGTGTGATGGGGTATAGTGTAAGGAACTTGTAGGAGGAGCAAAGGAAAATGACGGATTAACCCTGGGAGACTCGCTGTCCAGTCGAGCCTCTAACGCCGTCATTCGTGAATGCAGAGCCTCAAGCTTTTGATCAAGAGAGGTAAGGAGGGCAGCGCATCCACCAGCAGGATTTAGGATTCTTGCCTTAGCTTCAAAGAGAAACGAATCGAGAGTTTCACGATGTTTGTGATCCGGTACGTGTTGTAAAAAGAATTCAACACTTTTTACCCCGAAAACGGAAAAGATTGTGTGATAATCTCGACGATGATACGCATTTCGAAAGATTTTAACTGATTCACAAGGAGGACAAGCTCTGCGGCGAAAAGAGCAGGCAGGACATGGAGTACCTCGCCGGCGGATGCTGATCGACATGGCTGTTTGTATTGGATTTGAATGGGTGATTTGCAGTGAGGATGGTGCTTTTTTTTTTTTTTTGATTTTAATGGTGGGAGAGTAGATCTGCTTGTTGGTAGTGGTGCCTTAGGAAGTGGGCAGGCGGCAGTTGATGATGGCAGGAAGCTGGTGAAAGGATTAAAGGCGCCGATCTCGAAATTTGAATTACGAATTTCGAGGTCGGAGCATTTTGAAAAGATGTCGGTCAAGACGTGTTTTTTTTTTTTTTTTTGGAACAGTGAACAAACGGCGTTAAGCAAATGCCGTTAACTCGGACGGCGTCACTGACGGCGTTACAGACGGTAACGCAGGCGAGTGTAGACTGAGCGCGCGTGGATGCGCGTTAGGCAGTGGCCACACGCGCTTTCAACCTTGCTTGGCGCGTGGATTATACAACGACGCGCGTAAGCGCGTGTAAGGTACTCGCGCGTGGGAGCGTGGCGAGAGTGGGGATGTGCGCTTATGGGTGCGCGTGAAAATTCCAGACGGGCAGATCTCACACGCTGGGCGCGTGAGGGCGCGTGAGGCCTTGTTTTCCGGTGGTTTCGACGGCGGTGGTTTCGTTTCGGCGAGACGATTACTGTGATGAGGGGTTGATGAATTTTGGCAGTGGTTTGAAAGGATTTCGAGAGTGTAGAAGTGTGTTTTAAAAAAGGGATTCTCCTTCTTCGATGAAGTCTCTAAAAAACAGATAATATTTTAAAAAAGCGATTTATTATTTTTTGAATAATTACATAAGTTGTCAGAAAAGAAGAACGATTTATAATGGATCAAGACAATAAATGAATAAATAGAGTTTACCAGTACACATAACATGATCAAATAATTCAAACCCATAGCTAGATATTTTAAATAGAGTATACACTACAAATTAAATTAAATACATAATAAATTAAGAAAAGCTTGCAACAACATCAAACTGAGAATAGACAGATGGAATTGGTCTCGAAACTTGAAACAAACTTGAAGGAAACATCTCCTCCAACTGTTCTACCATATCCGACTTAAATACGCAATCCTCAAGCAATACTGACGACGGTTGTTGATCATTTGACAATTCGTGTTGGGCCAATTTGTGCGCATCAGACTCAAACCTATCACTGACAGAGTTTGATTCTGATCTTTTATGATCATCGGAAACCGCCTCCCCCGAATAAGT
Source organism: Lonicera japonica (assembly GCA_021464415.1). NCBI lineage: Eukaryota > Viridiplantae > Streptophyta > Magnoliopsida > Dipsacales > Caprifoliaceae > Lonicera > Lonicera japonica. Next base: position 75,090,490 of record CM038471.1, on the reverse strand, counting down.
ATCGGTGGCGCCACCGGAAACATCAGAATTCCGGCCGGTGAGTTGTTGTACGAGAGATCTAAACCTTGAGGCACTAGTTTTTACCTTCATGGGGCTAGATATGTACACAACCTTCACTGACTTTCTCTTATTTTTGCTCTTCATATGACTGTTTCTGCAACTACTATCCATATGATTCAATGATTCAGTTAGTTGAGCAATAACTATTAGCAAAACAAAAGGGTACCCACTGCACGAATATATATATGGTTGAAATATTGTACATATATGATATATATTAATTTAATTTTGTTATAACTAGCTTGGGGGGGTTCTTGGAAGTAGAGATAAGAATGGATTATCCGGAAGATACTGTAGTTTTGATAGGGAAATGGGAAGGTTAAAGGAAACGTGTGTGTATAGTTGCGTGACCCATAATAAATCCGGACCATTAATTTAAAAAATAGAGGGCTCAAATTTATTAATCCGGAGTAATTTTTTGTCATTTAATTAGAAGCCACCGTTCAAATTTGGGCAATTTTTTGAATTCTTCTGCAAATCTATTTTGGAGGAGCCCAATCCAATAAAATAAGTCAATGTGAATTAGCGAAAAAATAAATATATAGGAATTCAACAAAAGTGCAATAATTATTGTTTTTCCTTTTTAACTTTCTATTTTTGTTCTATATAACACCACGGCCAATAGTCTTATAACAGCGGTATTGCTGACTGATATAAGGAGGTGAAGAATCATGAGTTTAATTCATGCCGATGCAAGCAAGAAAATGCATGAACATGCATAATACATTGCGTTCTTTTTTGAAAGTTGCCACAAAACGCAACTAAATTAAATTAACCAATCATGGGACATGAGCTCTAACGAATTTAGAGACAATGAATCTCGAAGAAGAAATAAAAGTATAGCGAGCTAGACTATGCGCAATAATATTATAATACTGAGAAACAAAATTAAAGACTAGCTATTTTCATATTCTTAGTTGATTCAAAAATATCTACTGGTACAAATATGAACTGTTAAAATACGGGTTACAGGACAAAACAATATCAATAATACTTTTAGAATCATTCTCAGATCCAAACACGTGGGATACTTCAATGAACAAATGTTTTTCAAACATCACACATGGGCCTTTCCTAGGTGTTAAAAGTCTTGCTCTTAGAAGCAAGATATCAAATATTCAACCTAAATGACTTTTGATTCCCATCCTCCACCTATATGCTATTTGGGTGTGAAGGGAAAAATAGAATATGTACATATTAATTTTTTTAGTCCCTCTTTCTTGATGAACACAACATGCTGACGCAAATCAAAATTTTAGAATTTTAGTCATATTTTTGCAAGACTAACATATTAAAATGTGCGCATACAATACAAAAATTATATTTTATGTCTATTTTTTTTCAATGATTATCGTGTTGACATGTGTATATTGCTTCATTAAATTAAGACAAATATAATATTGTTATCTTAAAAATAAAAATAAACGAAAAAAATATAAAATAACAGAGGCGTTAATTAATTACAGATTTCAAAATACTATCCAACACTCGATTTTATTACACAGATTCAATGATTATCGTGTTGACATGTGTATATTGCCTCATTAAATAAAGACAAATATAATGTTGTTGTCTTAAGAATAAAAACAAATAAAAAATAATAGCAGCACTAATTACACCTTTTAAAATGTCTTCTGACATTTTAATATTAGCTTTGTTTTATTATATTGAGATAATATGTGCATATTCGATGTTCGAATCAATATTTATTTTTTATTCCTAATAATAATTCGGAAGCAAAATAATATATGCGTATTAAATTAAATATTATTATATCGAATAATTAGGGATAAAAAATAAAACACTTAACAAGAAATAGGAACCAGAACTTTCCAATTAAATTCGCATGGTCTTTCCATGAGATTTTTGGAATTTGATTCCTGGACTTTGTACAATGTAACGGGAAAATGATAAAACCACGTGCGCAGTCATACATGACTCTCTCGATAATATCTAACAATGAATGCTAAAAAGTGCTTTACTTAAAGGACTTGTGCATTTGAAAAAAAAGAAAAGAAAGGACATGTACGTGGCGAAAAACTAGTGACCCACGGGATTATATTAATACAGGGTTGGGGTTGGAATTATAATAAGGGTGTGTTTGATAAGCCATATTTTTCATGGAAAATATGGCTTTTCTACCTAAATTCCTTCTTTTGTGGTGTTTGATTACAAAAATTTTCTAGGGAGTCAAACTTCCACTTTTTTTACTATTCATCCCATTTTCCTTGCAAAGATGGAAAATATTTTCTTTGGGGGGAGGTGGTTTTTATTTTCCAGGTAATTCGCACAACGTTCGAGGCAAGCCACCCATTCCCCTGTTTTTGATGAAGTAAAATTGTTAGAAAAATAAAAAAAATGTTTTAAAAAAAACTGTTTTTTGATGAAGTATACTTGTTAAAAAAAAAAACTGTTTTCAAAAAAACATTTTTTTGATGAAGTAAAATTGTTAAAAAAAAAAACTGTTTTTGAAAAAACTGTTTTTCAATGAAGTGTGGTCTAATGCAGCAAAAAAAAAAACTGTTTTTGATGAAGTAAAATTGTTAGAAAAATAAAAAAAGTGTTTTAAAAAAAACTGTTTTTTGATGAAGTATACTTGTTAAAAAAAAACTGTTTTAAAAAAAACAGTTTTTTGATGAAGTAAAATTGTTAAAAAAAAAAACTGTTTTTGAAAAAACTGTTTTTCAATGAAGTGTGGTCTAATGCAGCAAAAAAAAAAAAAAACTGTTTTTGATGAAGTAAAATTGTTAGAAAAATAAAAAAAGTGTTTTAAAAAAAACTGTTTTTTGATGAAGTATACTTGTTAAAAAAAAAAACTGTTTTCAAAAAAACTGTTTTTTTATGAAGTAAAATTGTTAAAAAAAAAACTGTTTTTGAAAAAACTGTTTTTCAATGAAGTGTGGTCTAATGCAGCAAAAAAAAAAACTGTTTTTGATGAAGTAAAATTGTTAGAAAAATAAAAAAAAACTGTTTTGAAAAAAACTGTTTTTTGATGAAGTATACTTGTTAAAAAAAAACTGTTTTCAAAAAAACAGTTTTTTGATGAAGTATACTTGTTAAAAAAAAAAAAACTGTTTTCCAAAAAACTGTTTTTCAATGAAGTGTGGTCTAATGCAGCAAAAAAAAACTGTTTTTGATGAAGTAAAATTGTTAGAAAAATAAAAAAAGTGTTTTAAAAAAAACTGTTTTTTGATGAAATAAACTTGTTAAAAAAAATAAAAACTGTTTTAAAAAAAACAGTTTTTTGATGAAGTAAAATTGAAAAAAAAAACTGTTTTTAATAAATCTGTTTTTTAGGCAAATTCCATGTAAAAAAGATACAAGTTCCATGGAAAAAGGTTCAAGTTCCATGGAAAATAATAGCTATCAAACAACAAAAGTTGGAAAAAGTTACAATTACCATAGAAAATAATGTCTATCAAACACCAAAAGATGGAAAAGTACACTATTTTCCGGGTAGAAAATTAAGGCAATCAAACACATTTAATTGACATTTTCCATGCAATTCAATTCTAGGCAATTCAATTGCCTGGAACTTATTTTCTTTCCATGCAAATTCCATGCTCGCAATCAAACGCACCCTAAGCCTTTGTGGATTCCGATTCAATTTCGACAGAATATTTACTATGGGATATGATAATTTCTTTCGATCTTGTTTTTTTATTCTGTACAGCAAAAACAACTGTAGTAATTTAATTTATATAAACTAAAAGTTGATTACAACAATTTAAGAAAAAAAATTATATATATAGAGTAGTGGGATGATAGATATTTTTTATTATAAATTATGATGAGTATCTCTTTAAATTTGTACATTTTTATTATATTTGAGGGCGATGGTTTGTTAATTAAATATTACTATATTAATTATATATACAATGATGAATATGATAAACACTTGATATTCTTATTAATTTGTGGCAAATAATAGCATCGTGTAACTTTATGGTATGCATGCACACACTATAGTGAATACTCTCTATTACTTAAAAAAATAAAATAAATAGTTTCAATTATGAAAAAAAATATTCAAACTATTCAGTTCTAAAAAAAACTTCAAACTAAACAATTAGTCTTTTTAATATCATCTAAACATATATAATTAAAATGTTAAATTGCTAAGTTGAATTCTAAAAATATGTTAATTTAGATAAGTATTCACTATAACGTATGGTGAAAAATACGTACCATTCTACTACTCTCTATAATAAATGTGTTAAAATATTAAATTTTAAGGTTTATATATATATATATGATAATGTATATCAAAGTACAATTACTCTCCCTATAATAAATTCGTATTCTCGCTTTGATTTTAGTTTTTTTATTTTAATAAGAATATTAATTTTACATAATCATTGGGTAATGATATACTGAAATAAATTACTTTTTATCGTGCAATTTCATGCATTAATTATATACTAAAAATATATGATTATTTATTTATACTATATATAAAAGTATGAACAACTTAAGTATTTTTTCTCATTTTTTTGTTAAAAGAAATATGTCCTTTAATTTTAAACAAAATATTTTAAGATTTACATTAAATAAAATAGTTCAACTCCGTATATTTTTATATTAATATTAGTATTTCAAATAAATTCAAACCCTACTTTCTTTGGCTAAAATAATTAAACAAAAATCTTAAACTAGATTTATATTAAATAAAATAGTATAAGTGTATAACTCTTTATATTTTTGTATTAGCATTGTTATTCCAAATAAATTCAAACTCTATTTTATTAGGTAAAATAATTAAATAATTTAGAGTTAGTGTTGAATTATGTGTTTTGTAAAAAAACGTTTATATAATTTCGTAACAAACTTTTCAAGAAAAAAGTTATTTAATAGATTATATTAAAATTATAAAAAAATTAACGTGAATTAAAATTTATAGAATGCGATTTGCAGATATTTTGTCATATAATATTAATATATGTTACCTTATCTATCTTTGTAATATAAATAGAGAAATAATATATATATATATATATATATATATACTATTGGTACTCTGCGTAATTCTCATGCACTTCGAAGCCCATCATAAGTCTAAATTATATATAAAATGTGAGCAGTAACTTTGATAGATATTTGAAATTACTATTGCATTTCAAATTTACAATTATTAAATGTATTTGGCTACCCCAATTCTATACTATATATAAAATTAGAATTGGGGGATGGTTTTAGAATTTTATTGTTTGGATATGTTAAAATGTATAGTTTTAAAATTCTACTAGAATTCTAAAACCACAAATTATAAAGGATTGAATTCCATAAAAATAGTAAAGTTTTCTAATTCTAATTTTTATTGAATTGTAGAAAAAATATTAATAAATAAATAAATAATAATAATTCACCATCACTGCTCATATCACCCCTACCCCATACGCCCCCCACCTCACCCCACTCTACCAGCAACCCCTCCCCCTCCCCCCCAAAAAAAAAAAAAAAAGAGCAGCTCTTCACATCACCTTGTTTTGGAAAAAGAGAAAGAGAGAGAGAGAGAGAGGCTTTCACAACACCCTCTATTTCGAGAGAAAAAAAAGAAGTAGCTACATAAACACATACATATATATGGTATTGTAATTCGATGATATTGCAATTATTGGAATTGTAATACTATAGAATTACAATTCTAATAAAATTCTAAAACTACGTATCCAAACACACTAAAGTAATGTTTAATTGTAAAAGGACTTGAACCTACGACTTTAAATGTAAATGATATATGTTATTATCGTTTGACAAAATATCACGTGATATATTTAAAAAATCTATATGTAAGTTCCGTTTGATAACAACATTAAAAATGAAAAGAAAAACGACTAATTTAAGTGATAAGGTGAAAAATAAGTTGATGCATATGATGAAATGCTCTCTATCTCATATTCATTTTTGTGAGTATATGTCATCTATCATCTTTTAATTGTAAAAAGTAAGAGTTAGTTTCATCACATCTCTCAACTTATTTTCTATCTTCTGACTTAAATTAGTTATTTTTTTTTCAATTTTCATGTTGCTATTAAATAGAGCCGTACTTCTAAAATTATTAAGTATTGTATAGCACACGCATAAAGTGTGCTCCGAGCCTAGTGTAAATAAGCTGTCTCTAAATTTGTTTGCAATAACCGAAGGATCTTAGTATTTCTAAATAAAGACTGCAATGAATCACAATTGATTGCAACACACGGAGATATACTAAACTCGTGCTTTTCAATTTTTCATTAAAAGTCATTTAGAAAAGATAATATTTGATGCACTTTTATTTTTTTTAACAATTGCACGTAGAGGAATTAGAATACGAATCTCCCGCTATATAGATGAGGGACCTAGTGAATCATTAGGCCAACCCCATAAGATCATATTTGATGCAATTCATTGTCGCATTATATGTAAATATATATATATATGCAATATTATGAATATTCATCTTAAATCTTCTGACTAATGAGAATTGATATACTATATGTGCGGTGATATGTCTTTTCTAATGAGAAGTTTTTTAAAGAAAAAAAATAAAATGCTGTTGACTTAAATTTAAAGTAGATAATATTTTATTAGACCAAATTTGACTGGCTATCTCTGAAATTACACTAACAATGCCCTTGTGCAGACTGCAATCTTTGCTTTTTAGAAAAGAAATGCACATTGAAAAAAGTTCCAAACTCAAAAGAATTTACTCTGCATTTCTCCAGAAAAATTGGACACTATATACCTTTACCACATCCACTTTGTTACATTGCAATATTGTTTTAAGCATACTTGTACTTCTAGTGTTAAAAGAATAATTTACGAGGTTACTTTAGCAAAACCCACACTTTCAAATATGGCAAGGAAGGTGTTCACTGCATTCGAGTTTGGCTCTTTTCTGGACTACTCAAACGGGTCGGGTCTATCGATTTATACATATAGTAATGATATTTTATACAAGTTTATTATTTAAACACGTAAGACTATAAATGTGGGGTTTTATCTTAAAAGGTTTTGTTATAATGTTGTGACACTATCCTATTTATCAACTTTTGCTGAGTTCTATAGTTTTTCAATATGGGATTAATAGTTTGAGACAACCAATATCAATAATGTTAACTTGTATGTTTCGCGTTATTTCAGTAAATCGATTGGTAAATCACTTTTACTAATTCTAATAATCCATATTTGAAATTAAAAGTCAATACTAAACTGCTCGATTTTTCGGTATATTTTGGCATTTGCAATAAATTTTTATATTTGGGATTCTAGGTTAATTTCAGCTTTTGTAAACAGTATAAAAGTTTACAAAAAAAAATTTGTTAATCTTGATTTTAGATAAACCCAAAGAATTCATATTGGAGACTATATTTTGAGATTGTAATGAGTAAGAATTTAAGTAATGCTAACGCAAATAGTTACGATTAAAAAAGTGAGTGGTCAAGATCACTCGAGAATATAAGTATATTTTTTTTAAAGAAGTATCACTTTAGAATATTAAATTCTTCGATATTAGCTATATTAGGCATTCTTTGTATATAAATATTTGATAATTTGAATATTATGGATTTTCGACGATTTCTCAAAACTAAAGTATTTTGGTATTATTTCTTAGTATTTGCGGTGGATTATACTTTGTGATATTTCAGGTATGATTGTCAGTATTTTGGTTTTTATGCGTAATACCAAAGCCCAGGACCAAATTTACAGTATTTTATTTTTTTGGTGTTTCAATATTTTATACTTGAATATGTTGTGTGAACAACTCACATATGTCTTTCATTAGATAATCATTTTAAATAAGGCATAAATACAATAATGAATAAAGTTTACAAGAAAACCCAATATGGCCCATAATACATAATTTACAGAGTAAAATCCCTAATATATATTATATCTAGACGATAGCACACTACGTGTAATTTCTTTCAACACTCCCCCTTGTGCTAAGTCGGAGATAGAATGGTACATGTCTTGTTGCCTCATTAAAACCTTGTCAAGTAATAAAAATCCTGTGGCAAAAATAACCTTGATCGAAGGGAAAGTAGTACAACATTATAACAATCATGTTAGACTTCCTTCTTTGAGTCTATATTTCCATTTGATCCTTACTTCGATTAATAGAATTTGTACATATCATTATCTCATTAAAAAATCTTGCCAAGTAACAAAACCCAATGGAAAAAATAAATATTAATCTAAAGAAAAAGTATAACATAATATCATGCAGATAATATTAGACTTTTCCTCAAGTCTACACCTCCCCTTGATGTTTACATTAATCAAGGAATTTGAAAAGCTTATGCATTTATTGTTAGCTCGTTAAAAACTTTACTAAGTAACAAAATACAATAGAAAAAATAAACATTGGTCTAAGGAAAAAAACACAACGCCATCATACTTCACACCTTCTCTTGATCATTACTTCGATCATGGGAGTTGGGAAAGCCTAAACACCCTTATATTTTTCACATGCTTTTTAAATATGGCATTGGGCAAAGACTTGGTGAACCAGTTTGTTATATTCTCCTTAGAGCTTTCTGCGCACCAGAGAGATACCCAACATCAACAAAATCAATCAAGATTTTATTTGGGATTTCAATGTAAGGGGGTGGCCATTTTAGCATTATCGTTTACTTTAGATGTTGATGTCCCATTCATTTTTTCCTCTCTGTAGGGAAAGAACGATCCCAAGCCAATGGTTCATTTTAGGTGTCCAATTATGCTGCGTTGGCGCTGAGCTAAATATAGCTAACAAGTTCAATGAGAATATTATGTCTGGTTGAGTATACTGTATTAAGTGCAATAATGCGCATATTGCATTTAGATATATAGGAAATTTCATATCCCAATCTCATTTTCGTAATCTTACTTTGTACGAAATGGATTTTTCCTTTGATAAAAACTTTGACCGACCATGGGAGTGCTAGCAGAATGAATTTTGTCTAAGTTAAATCACCTAATTATATTTTGGACGTACGCAAATTAATGGATTAGTATTCTATAAGCTCGATATTTTATATTAAGATCTAGATAAAATTCAAACTTTCCTAAGATTATTTATCTTAAATTTGGATTTCAAATAGCTTGCGGTTTCTCTTAGTTCATTAAGAGTACTTATATGTTCATATCATCAACATATACAACTACAATTGTGAATTCAGAACTTGTTTTCTTTATGAATACCCAGGGGTATAATTCATCGTTCGTATATCCATTCCCAATCAAGTAGTCACTTAGACGAGTATACCACATCCGTTCGGATTATTCCGTAAAGTAAGTTTTTCAACCTAATTGCAAATGCACTCCATGGTTTAGAGTCACTTGACTTGGGTAATGTAAGGCCATTAGGCATTCTCGTATATATATATATGTATATATCTGAATCAAGATCCCCATAGAGATATGTAGTATCCACATCCATGAACTGCATTTTCAGTCCTTCGGAAACTACCAAGCTAATTAAGTAGCGAAACGTTTATAACGTTCAAGCAGTTCCAAAACGTCTATGAGAAACCTTGCGCCATAAGGTGAGTCTTTTAATCCAAGACTTCTTTTTTCTCATTTACGCTTTATGGCAAGTAATTGTTTATGTCATATAGGCTTTACACTTGGCGCGGTTAGCACTACCGAACTAAATACTTATCTGTTTGCCAGAGAATCTAATTCTGTCTAGATTGCTTATTTTTATTTAGGCCAATTTTTCCACTTGTTGATATTTTGCAACAGAGCAGTGTTTGACACCATTGTGCTCTTTGAGTAACAATGTATCATCAATGCATATGGAGAATCTTTCCATTAACTCGTATGCCCTCTTTTAACATATTGAGATTTATTCTCTGAAATCATTTATAACTTATAGGCTTCCCCCAATATTGATTCATGGATATAAATATAATTATATATAATCTCATGAAATGGGTTTTTATATTAATGATTAATTGATCAATTTATGCATTATTCCACCTCTTCTTTTGTATAAGTATTTGTCGAACCAAGTGACCTCCCTTTATTCCTTTAGGGAGTCATGGCCTCAACCACACCTCCACTAAGTATGGTTGTAGTGTCTCTTTCTATAACAATGTGCCTCTTGTTGGGGACTTCTAAACTTACAGACATATTGCAGTTGGTATGTTTGATCTCGTCAGTTCTTGATATCACTAAACGCATTAGGCATCGAATCTGTTACATTTTAAAGATCAATTATTCTTTTTTATTTCACTATACATTGTGATGTGTGCGGGGATTAAGATGAGACATATTGGGGACCACGACAATTTTTGTCGTTCCCTTGGAAATTTTTTTTCCTATCTCCCCATAACAACGGAAAGACTGTCTTATCAAAGTGACAATCCGCAGTTATTAGCAGTAAAGAGATCGCCTGATAAGGATTCCAAATGATGAATTATCATTGAGGATTTATATCCAACAATAATACTTAATTGTCTCAACGGGCCCAGTTTAGACAATGTAGCATTTCCTGTAGAAAATTATTCAACGTGTGACCAAAATGTCGAATTATTTATCAGATCCATAAAGTACTTTGAATAGTTCCGCATTCTGGATGGATTAATCCATAATATATTATTATATTCATTGTAAGATTGGTATTTTTTTTATTTTAGCATAAGACTGTCTCGATCCTATTTTTTCTAAAGAGCATGCGTTCAAAAATCGGGAGTCGTTCCTTTGACATGCTCAATGAGGCATAATGGGAAAGGGTATTGCTTCTAATACTTCAAAAATCAAGGATTGCTTTTGATCATTATTAGTATCAATACGTTGCAATGTGTTAGATTTTTGTCTAATTTATTTGTCACTTATAAGAGGGGATATCCGTGTAAGTACTTTATCTCATGGATTATCATGACCATGATTCACTAGGCAAGTATATCAAATCCTGTATGAGTCAGTGTCCGACAGTACATCGTTGGTGACATCATAAGATTCGATAATCTTTATCATAGTGGGGTACATTCTACTATAATGACTCATAAGTTTCTCTAAAAATGTGTTTCTTTGCATATTTGTTGTGAGATAAAATAAATATATTTTTGTTCCATTTTTACATATAATTTTTGTATAATTACTATTGGTACGAATATCATTAACAAAGTTCGTATTGCTCGGGTGCATATAAAGCGTATATGGCTTTAACACCGTTTTAGTAATAAAATGGTTAAGCAGTTCTTCGCTCTTATGATGATCATCATAGTCACGTACTTATTATATGTTATTAATTGCCTATTTCGTTGAATGGTTATAGTGTTCCCACTATCAACCAATCATTAAAGATATCCTTGATTCATTCATACAGTAATGAAATCGAGTATAAAGTCCGAACCATGTAAAAAAAATAAAAAATAAAAAAAATCAAATACATCAGAATAAAATTCAAATTTTATTTAATAAAACCAACGATAATCAATCAAATATCTTGTTCAAAAATCTAATCCATCAAATCAATCATAAACTTTAAGACAAAACCACAGTCTAATTAAAAATTAGGCAATATGACCGTTAAACTATCTCTGAAAAATATAGTGAATAAAGCAGATCGGTCAAAATTGGGTGCATCAATTGACTGAGCAAAGTCCTTCTTGTCACTAAAGTCTACGATTGTGAAGTTGACATTAACATCATTGTCTTCTTCATTCATAAAGTCAGATTCTTATTTTTTATATTCTCGATATCTCTTGTAACTGGCTGCTATTTTAGCACTTGGATGGAAGTTCTTTTATCAGTACCCAGCAACTCCACACCTGTAACATGGCTCGTTGCTAACTCTTTCCTTTTTGACTTGAGGATTCTTCAGTGCTTTTTGCATCTTATTTCCCTGGCCACTAGGTCTAGTAGCACTATTTCTTTGCCATACATTGGAAGAGCCTCCATGACTTGCACCATGACTCTCGCGTCTTTTTTCAAGTTGTGCATTGTTGCCACGTGGGTAGGGATCAGTGCGTTCAACCCCCTTTGCATTGGGGGGGTTCTTTCCACTCTTTATCTTACCGTAGTTGGCCTCAGGAATTATTTTTGTCTCAATTAGCCTTACATTGTTATTCAAAAGAACATCATTATACCTTTTAGTCACTTGCAGTATGTTGATCAACTTATTGAATGTTGTAATTCTTTTGTTATCATACTCGAGCCTATACTAGTTCGCTACTATAAATGTTGAAGTAGGGAAAGTGAAAAGAGTTTTATGAAACATATCATCTTATGTGAGATCATATTCATAAAAGTTGAGCCGTCCCTTTAGGTGCAACATGTCCTTGTTGAAATCATTAACCCTTTTATAGTCAAGCAAGCGAATTTCATTCCATTGAACGGTCAATTATGGGAATAAAGTGTTATGAATGTTCCCAAAATGTCCATTAAGGGCATCTCATAGTTCTTTAAGTATCTTCAATTAATGGTACTCCCAACGTAGGCTGTGATCAATATGTCTCTTAAAAATATTAATGCATTTGCTTTCACATTATCAGATGGTCCTTTGTCTGTGGGGTTATTACAGTCAGCAATGTGGCAGAATATTTTTTTGCCACAAAAGCAATTTTTACATCAGACCATCGATGGTACTCAAGTCCTTCTAAGTTTAAAATGTCAAATTCGGGTCGAGCTAGGTCAGCCATCTTAATAAACAATGAAGAAAATATTACACAATTTTGAGTACATCCATATTAATTATTTTTTAAAAATATAAATTAGATTTTAAAACCAAGATTCGTAATGGTCACATTTTCGATGGTATATGAAAATACTTTATCATAATAATTATAATGCGCATGAATTTTTATTATATCAACTTTCAATTTATAACATATTAAATAAAATAATAATAATAATAAAAATATATATATATATATACACTTAAATATACCAATATTTAAATTGAAATATACCAGTAATTAATATACATATAATACTAAAATTATTAATAAGAATAATTAATACTCAATATTGTTATTATTATTAGTCTTAGTATAAATTAAAGATATAAATAGATTAAGTAAAATATGGCAACAAACAATTAATATACCAAAAATTTAAACTTATGGCCGAGAATCTCAAATAGAATTAAACATATAATTTTCATCCGTAAATAAGTTGAAACGAAAATAAATAAATAAATATAATTGGTGGAATTAATTAATTTAATGGTGATATGCTCAAGAGGATTAATAAAAAAAATTATACTTTCTCCCATACTGTTATTGAAGAGAAAAAAAATAAAGAAGAGAGAAAAAATTAATTTCTCCTATACTGCTATCGATAACCATGCTCAAGACGAATAATAATAATAAAAAAGAAAAATTATGGCTTTATCGACAAACGTGCAAAAGATGAAAGAAAGAAAAAAAATTATCGATAAAGATAAACATATGTATACAGTACATAAACATATATATCTATAATAATAAGGGGTAAAGGTATTTGAAATTAAAAATGTGTCTCTCTTATAAAAAATCGTGTGGTCATTAATTGATAAAAAGAGCAATGAATGGCTGAGATGAAAACATTTCCCGCTTCTCTCTCCTGCATCAAGACAAGCTCTCACTCTCACTCACTCACTCACCCACACAAACTCTTACTCTCAGTCTCACGAACACGCAGCCTCTCTATCTCTTCTGAATAGCCAGAGCACCCTGGAGCAGTCATCGTCACCGGATTGGTGCGACCTTTCAAGGTATTTTTCCGTCCTCTCTGTCTGTATCTATCAGTTCTCCGCCCATTCTCAAATTTTAAGGATTTTTTGTATCCTCTTCTTCTTGCACGTGGTTTACCCCTAGAAGAAACTCATCTCTCTCTATCTAACAACAGTCTCACGAGCTTTCTCTCTGCTGGACAGCCGGAGATACGAGATCGCTGGTGACCTTCCAAAGGGTATTTATCATTTTTCTATCCTTTTTTTCTCTTTAGAATCTCTTGCATTTTGGCTTCTGGTAATCTATTTCTCTATTCGGGTGTTTTACGATTTCTGAAATTGAATGGGTTTGATGTTTGATATTCAGGAGAAATAATCATGGGGATAAAGGGACGAGATCTAGAACAGAGACAAAGAAAACTAACCCATGGGTTTCCTTTAATCATATACTTTCTCCCTCTCACCTACAGCAAGACAAAACCTTCTTTTTCTTTATACATATTTTTGTGCTCTGTTCACTGTTGAGATATTTGTATTTTTTTTGTCCAATGGTTCTCTTTTTTATTTAGATTTTTGTGCACTATTTTTATTATTTTTATCCCTAATTTGAGTTGTGCTATGTTCTCTTCTTTGTTTTTTACTTCAGATTTCAATAAACCTAATTTGAGGAATTCTGGTTAATCCTTCAGCACTTCTCCTTTCACCCAAGTGTATTTTCATCTCTAGCTTTGGAATTTGTTCTATAGAAAAAAAGGAAAGGTTTTCGAAATCCTTCTCTTCAAATTTTTATTTTTTTTATCAAACAAAGCACCGCTAAGTGTTCAGTGGAAGGAAATTTAACAAAAAGAAGAAAATAAAATAAGAGGATGAGGTATAAGATTGGAAAGGGCAGAAATATGAGAGAATTGAATATTTTGTTAACATCAAGTGGGTTTGTATGAATTGTAATAAGGCAATCACATTTATTAAAGCATCGTATTGGAATCTTCTCTCCCATCTATTATTATATCTTATTTAGGGCTTTTAGTCACATTATTATGTTGGTGAATTTTGAAATTGGGACTAAAAATGGGTTTAACAAATGGATGATGCAGTATCTGAAGAAGAAGAATCAAAAGCCTCTTTCCGAAGCTTTACAAAAAGTCAAAGAAGGTCTGCGCTTATCCACCTCCTTATTTTTATTTCAACAGCTTCATATTCAATTTCGTAAGTTTTAAGAAAATACTAATTTTCAGCTTAATAGACCGGTGGTCTAACCTTATTTTTTGAGATTCGTTAACTGATTATTTCTCAATTTCTTCATTACTTTTTTTGGGCCATCTTGCATGTTAAAACAGAGAATTTATCGAATTTTATATTGATAACGATAATGTAATTCGTGTTTTTAGTTGTGTCTGGGCTTTGACAGAAGAAATAATATGATAGGATTGCATGTCAGACACTTTTTGTTATTTTTAAATCATAGTAAACACACCACGTAATAAAATGACTAATCTTCTTTAATTTGGACTGGGTACAATTAACACAAAGTTATTTTAATTCGGTGAGAACATTGAAGATGTTACATGGAGATAGAAAGCCCCAAGAGTATATCAAAATTGGCTTAGACGTAAATAGTGGGGTTTGTTTGAGCAGGTCATTTTAGGTCAGGTTTTGTTTTTTTTTATTCTGATTTCTTGATCTACATGTTTTTGAGGTTATTAGTGCAATAAAATTATTCAAATTTTACCGGACTTGCGTGATGATTTAGAATTTTAACCTTCCTTCCACCGGGTTTTTAATTAATAAAATACTTAAATGTGCTTATCAAATAAAAATTGCATCTTTTTGGATCTTTAGTAAGACCGAGGGAACAATTTGCTTCAAAAGGTAGTTATTTGTGTTTCTGAAACTTGAATTTTATAGTTAGAGAAACAAAGAAGATGAATAACTTCACTCACGTTTTCCTCCCTTAAAATCGTATTTTATTTTATTTTTAGAATTGGTATATGCTTGGAGTAGTGGGAACCCACAAAACCATTTTTAGTTTTGGTTTACTGTGTTTGAGTTTAGTAATAGCCATGCCTGGAAATAATAAATTTATTTTCGTCATTCTTCTATGAGGTGCCTTATGGGTTACTGATTTCTGGTAATTTTGGGTTTCATTAGAGACTTTACTGCATATTTCAACTACTTTTTCTTTTGTGACATTAGCTTAATTCCGGTAGTCACTTACCCTTCCTATTAATCTTCTTAACATAAACAAGGAGGGTCCTGGAATACTGAAAGCATGCCCGACCATTACGGTGAGTGGTAGTAATATTCCTTGACACTGTGATGGCCGAATTTTTGCGTGCTATTTATTGTCTAACTGAAGTTTGGATTCTCCTTGTAGTATTGCTAGACTTGAATGAATTTGTGATTGGAGTATTTGTTCCAAGAGCCTGATTACATGTCTTCCCATTTTCCTTCTTTTCTTCTCATGAGGGGGCACGAAGATGGCTGTGGTTGGTGTTTTTATTCGTAATCATGAGGGGAAATGTTTGCTGGTATAGCTGATAATATAGGCATACATCTCATATCTAATAATAATATTATTATTGCTACTGACTCTGCCCTTGCTCTTAAATGTAATAGCACGAACATGGTTTGTCACAATCTCATGATTGTTGCTTTCTATTATTTTTCTCCCATAAAGAGCTTCTCATGGTACATCTGTAATTTAAATTTTGAAAATTGTTAGATAATAAAGGAATCTTTTAACTTACTCTCTAAAAAATTGATATGCTGCACACGCTAATTTGATGAATGCCATACCGAAGAATCAAAGTCACATGGCAAGTTATTCATGGTTTCTAATTGGATTTGGTCTCTACAGCGTTAGTCTCAATATTACGTCTAATCTATCTATTACTATTATGGTGTCCCTCACGATTACTTTCTTTTCTGCAGTTCTCTTCATTGCTTGGTTTTCCATCCTTCATTATGTTCGTTTGGCACGACTTCTCTTTTCCAGCATGCCATCTGCTCTGAGTAACCACATGCATACCCTTAATTCCTGTAGTTAATATCCGTCCATTAAGGACTTTTATTGCAATAAAACAAAGAGACTGCGCACGAAAATTGTTTTAGGCAATTTTGTTGAGGTATTGCTTTTTAACCTTTTATTCTTATCTATGTTTATGATGTTAAAGTTTCTGATTTTAGCTTTATATGTTCTTTAAATTGAGGATTTTGCTATTTGGACATAATTTATACATTTTTGAACTTATATGGAGAGGATAGGATACTTAATAATACTATTATAAACTCTCTTAAACCATTGTAGAATCCTTAACACTAGCAACTCACAAAGTTCTAAAAAATTTGCAGTTACTCGATGAGACCCAAAAGGACGGACCATTCAAATGTACTTATAACATGCATGAATATATGATATTAAGTTTCTGTTTTTTTCTTTGTTTCCTGTAATTTAAATGCTAAAACTACATTTCCATGGCAGAATAGTGGCCCATAATGGATTGAAACATGTATCCATTGGATTATATGTACCTAATGGTCCTAATATTTAGCTTTCTTTGGTTTCTCTTTTTGTACATTACAAAATAGAAAAGGCTGTAGTACATTATGAAAATCTATTGTACTATTTTTCTTTTCTAGAAGTACAAACAAGCTATTTAGAATTAATATCCACATGTTGTAATCTTGCAGCATGGCTGGGGTATTTAGTTCCCCAACAAGTGTTTGCGTGAGAGTGAGAACCTGCCTTAAGGGTTCTTTTAGTTGAAGTAGGATAAAGAAGTAGGAAATTTTTTCAGCTTGGCCGTTCATTGCTTTTTCCCCCAATTAACGACCACGCTCTTTTTTATGCGAGATACGCATTTTTAATTTCAATACCTTTACCCCTTATTATTATAGATGTAGCTGCCGATCACGGCAATTTGGATTTTAATATATGAACAGTCTGAAGAGAGAGATTCTTAATTTGACAAGTAAAGGAAGGAAAATTTGTGTTAAATTGAGAGGGATTTTGAGTATTTATTATCCTTTTTTAAATGGATTTCCCTAATTTGTAAATATAGGGTTGTAATGTGAATTTTATTTTCCCAAACACTTCTTATAAACATGAAATAGCAATAAAGGATTCTTCGATTTCCTGTGGTGCAGATTGAACGAGGTTTGCATTGACGAGAGCCTATTGATGTAGCCAACTTTCCAACAGAAAAATTTAGTGACCTATCTCATGTCTCAATAGTCACCGCTCTTTTGTAAGCGCATCTCCTTCCTTTTGCTATATGTATGTACTACTCTCCTCTCTCTTTGTATGTGTTCTTATGCTTTTGGCATTTCTTTTTATATTTTTCTTCGTGGTGTTGCCATTAACACTCCATGAAAGTGCTCTTTCACTCACACGTAACAATTATTAACACTTTCTCATGATCTTTTATGTTGTTTTATTGTCCTTAAAATATGTTTTGGTGTACTAGAGGATTTTCATGGTGAATATAATTTCCTTTTCAGAACGGCATTGACTGATGAGAAACATGTTTTGGTTCTAAATCGTTTGTCTTTGACTGATGAAAAACATGTGTTACCTATAAATGCTTCGGTACTACGAGTTGTACCATAGTGCCTTTGGCACGGGCAATACCTAGTATATATATATTACATAAACACATATATACAGTACATTATATATATATATATATATATATATATATATATGCAAATAAAGTAATACATGTAAATAAATCAAACTTCATGTCTTAATATTTAAACCAAAAAGGAGGTCGGCATGTGTATATAAATTTTAATCTGCTAAACTTTTTTTTATATTTCAATGATTCATCATACATACATGTATAGATCGATATATATATATATATATAGAGAGAGAGAGAGAGAAAGAGAAAGAAAGTAGTACTAATTATGTAACAATTTCTAAAATTAGCAAAAAATAATTAACATGGACTGATTTTTCGCAGCAGTATTTATTGAAACAAAGTAGCTACAGGTTGAACATAATAGACTTAACACAGCAGTAGTTTTAACACAGCAGCATGAATAACAATATTCGAACAAAAAAAAACATAGATCTCGAGTATAAAATAACCAGAAGAGGATTAGAGATGTAATACCCGATTTGAAGAAATTAGCCACACAGAACACAAAAAGATTTGACCGAATAACTTGAAGAAGTAATACTTCTATGAGAATCCCAATTAGAACCCTCGATGCCGTTCGGCTCGTAGCTCGGCTTATGAACGGTTTTAGAGTTGCCTATACGTTTTTCGAAAAAAATGATAAAAGTGTGTTTTTATACCTTTTTGGGGTACAACGCTGTCTGTGCAACCATATTAGGTTCGAAAACTATGTTACGACATAAGAAGGTATTAGGCATTTGTGTCGCCCTTTCGGCTTCTAAATGGACATGTTCATTTTATCATTATTTTATCTTGCTTCATACTATTTTTGGCCCAAATATATGTACATATCAGTTTTATTAGCATGCAGTAGTTATGGCACGGGTTACGATGCAAAAATAATGAAAATATATAAAAGACCGATCCAAACTAACCTAAGACCAATCGGTCATCCCTAAAGACTGATCGGGCTTCATGTAGACTGATCGGTCATCCTTGATCAGAGCACTGGTTTTCATGTTTTGGAGCAGAGAAGCAATACGGGAGTCGATTTAAAATTTTTAAATGTATTTACTATATAGTGCTTTAGCATGCAATTATGAGTGAAACGGGCGTTAGAGCCCGAGACAGTGCTTGGCATGTGATTAATGAATTAATGGGGTGTTGAAGCCCCTGTTGTAGTGCATTGGCATGCAATTGATTGACGAAGAGGGGCGATGAAGCCCGATGCTGTGTTTTAACATGCATATGATGAATGAATGGACGTTGGAGCCCAGGGCAGTGCATTGGCATGTAATTAATGAATGAATGGGGCGTTAGAACCCGGTGCACTGCTTTAACTTGTAATTAATGAGTGAAAGGGAGTTGGAGCCTGGGGCAGTGCATTGGTATGCAATTGTGAGTGAAAGGGGTATTAGAGCCCGGGGTAGTGCTTTAGCATGCGATTAATGAAATAATGGGGGGTTGGAGCCCGGTGCAGTGCTTTATCATGCAATTATAAGTGAAAGGGGCGTTGGAGTCAGGGGCACTACTTGACGTGTGATTAATGAATGAATAGGGTTTTAGAGCCCGGGGCAGTGCATTGGCATGCAATTGATTGACGAAAAGGGGGCGATCAAGCCCGATGCTGTGTTTTGACATGCATATGATTGAAGAAAAGGGCGACAGAGCCCGATGCTGTGTTTTGCATGCATATGATTGGAAAAAAAATGGGTGACAGAGCCCGAATGAATTTAAAATGCCGAAAAGGCGATGTAGTGAGTGACTTGCATGAATGAACAGTGTGACGATTAGCCCGATGTAATGAATGTAAGAATGATTTGGCAATTAACCAGCATACTAAATTAATGGATGATGTGGCGATTAGCCCTATAAATGAATGAAGATTTGGGTTTAGCCAGTGTGTTGGACAAATAGACAAACGGGCGATTAGCTGAGTGTAATGATTCAAAGAATGATGTGGCGATTAGCCCAGTATAGTGATGAATGAATGATGTGACGATCAACCCAGTGTATTAATAAATGAGTGATGTGGCGATTAGCCCAGTGTATTTGTGTGAATGAAAGATTTGGCAATTTGACAGTGTAATGAATGATTAAATGATTTGGCGATTTACCATTGTAGTGATTCAAAGAATGATGTGGCGATTAACCAGTGAATATGAATAAATGAATGATTAGGCGATTAGCCAATGTATTGAGTGTATGAAAAACGTGACGATTGGCCCGTGTATTAATGAATAAATAATGTCATTTTGTGTCGAATGAGATAAATGAAAGGTTTGTATTTACCTGTGAAGTATAAGAAACTTAACGCGCTCGCGGAGTAGTTATGCGGCTAATGGTAAAACACCATGGCGAAAGTAAAATAACACGTTTGCATGCAATTGCAGTAATAACAAGACAAGAAAAATCACATTTACAAATGTTTGTCAGAATTATATGTCGATTAATTCTGTTGACGTTCGATGAAAGTAAGAATAGCAACGGGTCGGGTTTGGCCAATACCAAACCCGACCCGCATATATATCACTCCGCCCCGAACCCGAGACGGGTTTATCTTTGAAAACCAAGAACAACAACCAACAGCTCAACCTCCTCTGCAAAAATCTATATCCAATACTCAACCCCATAAGGCATAATTTAAACAACAAGTCTCATTAACTATATATTACAAATATCAAACAACATTACAACAATTTTACAATTCAAACATTAAATTAAAACCAAATTAAATGATTGAAACATTAAATTAAAACCAAAATAAATGATTCAAACATAAAAAAACTCAAATTTAAACAACACCAACTCTTCTACTTCTCAAATCTTCCAAGGCAAAGATTCGGTGTGGGAGTGGGATCTGTGGGATCGGAGATGGAGGGACCGGAGATGGAGGAGGAGTGGAGAGGTGTTGGTGTGGACTGTGGAGGAGGATGTGAGGGCGTGAGAGGCTGGAGATGGAGGAGGAGAGACTGCGAGGGAGGCCGGAGATGGAGGAGGAGAGGTGTGGGAGTGAGACTTGTGGGCGTGAGAAGTGCGACTGAGAGAATGAGAGATGGCTATTAGGGTTGGTATTTAATAAATATTAAATATGTATATAATATTTATATTAATGTATATATATATATCTAAGCTGGTCGGGTCGGGTTTTAAGAATGCAGAACCCTAACCCGTTCCGAACCTGGTCCGGGTTTTTTAAAAAATTACCAAACCCGACACGGGCTTAAAAAAACCCGCCCCGAACCCGCTCCATCCGGGTCGGGTCGAAAACCCGCTGGGTTGGGTTTTTTTGCCATCCCTAGATGAAAGTCTCATGTCTCTCAAAATAATGAAGTGAAATGTTTGATTCAGATTGTGTTATTTGCAAGAATTCAATTATTTATTGCACGCAAATGAGCATGATGAATGTTCTGAAAGAATTTGATTGTTTATTGCACGCGAATTGGCATGATTAATTTTCGAAAGAATTTGAATTTATTTAGACGCGTGAATTGATGTGAAATTCTATTTTGAAAGAATTTGATTATTTATCAAAGTACGCTAATCGTGCGTGAGAAAAGTTTGAAAGAATTTGATTTTATTGAAACACGTGAATTGACGTGGAATTTTTCTTTTAAAAGAATTTGATTATTTAAGAAATAGGATCGTGATTCAATTCTAATTACAATTATTGAAAATTGTCGATTAAAGATAGCGAGAAAGCAAACTCTTTCTCGTATATGGCAATGCCGTGATTTTTTTTTCCAGATTTTCCTCAAGGAGGAAGGGAAGAAGTTATGTCATGTATCAATCAATTTTGACGGTATTTGAACTATTTCTTATTAAAGCATGTCGTGCGTCAGTGTTGTATTAAACTCATTATTTTTAGAAATTCGGTAAAGTTATTATTACCTATGCATTTTAATCAAATGACACGATATAATGTTGAAACTCAAGTAAAGACTATCTTATATTCTATTCGTCTGTTTCAGTTTTTCTCCCTATTTTTTGGAAACAATAAATAACCTTTTTTTTATTTGTATTTGTTATTCGCCCTCATCAGTTTTTTTTTTCCGTTTTATCCCCTTAGACTACACTAGCCAGAATTGTGGCTAAGAGTCTTTTTTTTAATTTTGGTTTCGTTACCCAGCTTCTTTTCGACTGTTTCATTTTTTTCTTTTATTTGCAGGGTTCGACCGTTTATTTCCTTACTTTCTAAATGGGAGCGTAATATCCTACCAGTTTTCAATGACTGTTCATGTACAGATGATTGCATTATATTAACTTTACTACGCACAAGAATTGCTGAGAAAAATAAGTGTAATAGTGCTGTGTTGTTCTTTTTTCAAATGCTTTTATAAGCGGTTCACTATTTGTTAAAAATTGATTAACATGTGTGTGAACTTTCAATGGAATGGGAATTGAGAAATATCTATAACGTCACAATTTTGCTTTATTGGAGGAATCGATGCGATTTTAACCGTATTGTGGTTAAACGATATTTTTGTTTTATAAAAAATAAGAGTTGAATCACAATCTCGATTTCAAAAAATGATTGATTTTATTAAAGAATAACGATTTTTTTTGAAAGAATGACTTTATTCCAAAATTGTGGAATTCATTTATACAAAATAATTGATTTAAAGAATGGCGGAATTTATTTGTCCACAAAGAATAATTAATTTTATCAAAGAATAATGAATTTTGTTTTTCGAAAGAATGACTTGATTTTAGAATTATGGAATCTGTTTATCCGAATTTAATTGAATTAAAAAGAATCGTGGAATTCATTTGTCCACAAAAATTGATTGAATGATTGATTCTGAATTTTTTTTTGAAATAATGTGACTTTACACAAGTAACTATGTGATTTATTTTAAAAATGAATGAATGGTATAACACATGCGGAGCGTGCAAAAGAAATGTACAGTTTACACGTAAATATTTTATTTATGAAAGAATCTTATATTTACCCTGATGTCACAATTATGAAATACCGGTAGGAATTTTGAAAACAAGGAATATATAGGCTTTTTTGTTGTCCTATGTATGATATGGTGATACAATCTCGATTAAAAATTGATACAACTTCTCATTAGTATGGTTTCACGATATACACTAAGTGTACGTGTGAACGGCCATTTGATATACCCTGAGTGTACGTGGATTGGCCTTTATGCCGTCGGCTCACTAAATACTTCACATTCTGAAGAATGATCCGTATGTGTGGGGTTTAATCCGATATACACAGATTACTGTAACAGGTCCCACGATATACCTTATACCTGTCAGGGTGATCATTAGTACTGTGTTGGACGGTTACGATATACTCAGAAGGTACGAGACCAATAAGGAGTGAGGGTTTATGTTTCAGCGTTTGTCGACCCGTAAAGTCGGCAGGCTTCTACATTCGGCCCTCGGGTATGAGAATGTATAATATATGTATGCTGTGCAGATATGTAAAGTGTTGGCAACTTTGCTCAATTTTATTTAAAAAAAAAAAGAGAAAGGGAAAAATATTTTTTTTGGTTCCTTAAGCAAAAATATATACATGGAATTAACCTAGCATGCTACTATGTTCTTAGGAAATCTCAGCATATGTCTAAGTTGTCACATAAGGGAAAAATCGGTACATAGCATGTAAAAAGAGATTAAAACATGCGTGTACAATAAATGAAAAATAGATAAAGCATGATAACAAGCATGTACATATTATAGAATCTAGTTTGCTTAAATAGTCCCCAGCAGAGTCGCTATTCTGAGAATCCCGATCGGAACCACCTCGACGCCGTTCGGCGCGTGGCTCGGCTTGTGAACGGTTTTAGAGTAGCCAGTACACTTTTCGAAAAATGACAAAAGTGTGTTTTTGTACCTTTTTGGGGTACAACATTGTCTGCGCAACCAGATTGAGTTCGGGAACTATGTTACGACGCGGGAAGGTATTATGCATCCGTGTCGCCCTTTCGGCTTATAAATGGACATACTCGTTTTATTATTATTTTATTTTACTTCCTATTGTTTTTGGCCCAAATATACGTACATATCAATTTTATTAGCATGCAGGAGTTATGGCACTGGTTACGGAGCAAAAATAGTGAAAATATACAAAAGACCGATCTAAATTAACCTAAGACCGATCGGGTTTCCTGTAGACCGATCGGTCATCCCTGATCAGAGCACTGATTTTCATGTTTTGGAACAGAGAAGCAATACGGGGGTCGATTTAAGGTTTTTAAATGTATTTACAATTCAAAACCCAATCCAGAATTAAACTACGTGTCATACAAGTCATTATTGTCTAATTTCGGTTTATTAACATGCTTGCAGTCTATTTACATAGAATAGTTCAGAGATATATACATATAAAACATATTTATACGTATAAGGCAGTTAATGGAATTTAAACAGAGAGATTTAATATAATAGCGTATTTCCTACGACAAGCTTTTTGTTTCGTTTATATTGAAAAGGTATTACAAATTAGTCTAAGAATTTCGGATACAATTTGTCCCTATTTTTAGATCTAGTCTTATTTATTTTATACGAGCCTTTGCTTTTCTTTCTCTTGAGCTTTTTGGGCGTTTATGGCTCTTTCTCTAGAGCACTATATGAGGCTCTGCCCCTATTCGGGGGGTCCTCTCATTTTTCCTACGCCAATTTTGGATGA
The DNA here is from genome assembly GCA_021464415.1 of Lonicera japonica. NCBI lineage: Eukaryota > Viridiplantae > Streptophyta > Magnoliopsida > Dipsacales > Caprifoliaceae > Lonicera > Lonicera japonica. The sequence continues at coordinate 75,065,538 of CM038471.1, read as the reverse complement.
TATAGAGAAAGAATCTGCTTCTCCCCTCGAAGACCGATTAGGGATCTAGTTAGACAGACTCGGTGCACTCGAAGACCTATTAGTTGGACCTGAAAACCGATCTGTGCCCATGAAAATAGAATCGGTCATCTTTTTTTCCCACACCACGTTTGCTGACAACCGAATAGGATTTGATGAACACCGATTCGGTGCACGAGAAAAATGACCGGGCTTTGAATTTTGAGGGTTAACCGATCAGTCTTTAGGCTTGATCGATCGGGCTTTGCTATATTTTATTTATTTGTACTTTTTTGGGCATAAGGATGACTTTTTGGTGCAATTGGAGCCCAAATACGATCTTTCTAATGCTGTTTGAGGTACGCCTTGGTGTTGTCTGAGTCTAGTGTTTGATTTTTTGAGCTATTCTAAGTTTGCTTGAATTTTGTTGGAGTGCAATCAGCCTTTTATACCAAAGGTCATAAAATGGAGTGTCCATAACTTCCATAGTAGATCCGAACGCATGAGCACTCACAGCACAATTTTAGTCCAGCCGGTACTCACATTAGATTCGTAGCGTTCCGCGGCTAGGATTTTGTTAGGATTAAGGTTATTAGCTCTGAGCATATTGATAATGTGTTATGGGAATAACTCACGTTTATCTTTTATTTGATAATCCCTTTAAATAGGGTATGAATACAATATTAAATAGGGTTTACAAGAAGCCCAATATGGCTTGATAGCACACTACGTGTAATTTCTTTCAACATAATATGCAATATCAAAACTATTTATTTATTTTTTAAATTAATCCAAAGAGTTTGGATAAAAATCGCAATAGTTGATGACACTCTAGTATCTCTTAAAGAAAAAGACTTTGTGCATGTAATCTAAGTTACACACGCATATTCACACGATGTTGCGGACTTAAATTTTTTTGAGAAAAAAGAATTGTGCAATAAAATGAAATAAGTAATTTGGCCTTCCATTTTAAGTGAACGGTTGAGATTGTCACACATTTACTATCATTTTCCATTGTAAAACCCTTATAAAAGTTTTGAGCTTTGGGGTCTTAGAATAAAAAATTAAAAAAATTTGGCCTGTATAATTTTTGATTTATTGATTTTAGGGTTCACATTTGTTATTTTTTGGACTTTGGTTCCAAACTTGACATATCCGTTAGTTGAAGGTTAACATTAGTTAGTCAAGTAGTCAATACAAAATTTTGTCCAAACTTCCCAAAATATCCTTTTATTCATCTGTATACTTGCCATTGCACTTAGAGCCCAAACTTAATAAAGTAAGGCCTGGTTTGATTCAGATATTAGAGTTAGTGGGATTAATAATACCAGTATTAATAGTATTGGACTATTAATCCTGGTATTAATTTAATACCAATACCCTGTTTGATTCATGTAGTATTAATACTGGAATATCCCATACTGATATTAATACCATGTTTGGTTCTGTAACTTGTATACGGGATTATATGTTGGAATAACAAAAAATTATTATTAATAATAATAATAATAATAATAATAATAATAATAATAATAATAATAATAATAAAAGCAAATAAAAAAATGGTTTCTAAGTTATTATCTTTAAAAATTCATCTAGAGTTTCACCACTAAGGTTCTGTTTGACGCGCAGGATAAAAGGGTGAGATATGATAATTTTATCATATCCCATATTTGGTGTTAGTCGGGATTAAATATTCGGGCCACTTAACCTTCGTATCTTACCGAGAAAGAGATTAACAAATCACACCTAAGAGTCTTAGGTGTGATTATTTTATCCCATTCGGATGAGATTAAATAATCCTATCCGGCTTTCTAATCTAACACATTAAATGCACCTTAAAATCATTAGTCATCTCTGCTTATTAACAATAAAAGCAAATTAAAAACCTAAAATTGTGAATGAGAAAATATAATCATTGTCATATGCATTAACATTATGCAAAAATATTTGAGAGAGAGAAATTTGAAAGGTTCTTGGCCTTCAAAATTTGAAAGACCGTAAAATAATCCAATTTATTTTTGTGAATGGGAAATTAAAATCCTATTATGTAAGAGAATTAAAAGCCTAGGGTTTGAAAGACCGTAAAATAATCTAAATTATTGTTGTGAGAGAATTAAAAACCTAATATTGTGAATGGGAAATTTGAAAGACCGTAACACATTTACTCATAAAATAATTTAAACTTATTTTTTAACTTGTTATCTAAATTAAATATTTTTTTTTTGTTTTTGCATGTTATTACCAAAAAAAAGAAACTCAAGCAAAAAACCGGCGTTGGACTTAATTGGCTTGGGGTCCGGCTCGCGAATTTATGCGTTGTTGAGTGTTGAGAGAGAGAGAGAGACACAGAGAGAGAGAGAATTTGGCGCGAAGAACAGTGGGAGTGAGTTTATATGCATCAATGGAAAATTTATCGCTAGGGTTTCGTCCTCCTCACTTCTCCGAGGCAAGTTTCTCTTATCTATCCTCTTTTCTTTCTAACCTATCTGTTTCTCCAAAAAACCACACTTTTTTTATTTTTTTATTTTAAGGGTCGTTTGTTTTTCCAGTTTCTGATCAATATGTTTTCTTTGCAATGATGACATATTTTTCTAACTTTTGGTGTTTGATTGCCTACTTTTTACCTACAATCGGACGTTTTTGCCTTTGAGCTTTTTTTGACCTTATTTAGAGCTATTTTCCTAGGGGTAGGCTAAGATATAAATTCTTACTTCTGTGCATGATGCACTTGTAGGTGGAATTATAATTGCCTAGAAAATTAGGCAATCAAACACCACCAAATGATTTGTCCAAAAAAACAAAACCCCCCAAAAAAAACCCGCCACCAAAAGATGGAAAACTACTCATTGTCCATATTTTGCCAAGTTTTCCATGGAAAACTTTGGCAATCAAACACAACCTAAATGAATTTAATAATTATTAAATTGATTAATGAAAATGGACTCAAAACCAAGTAGGTAAGGGGAAAAAACGTTATTGTTCGACAGTTCGAGTGTTGGAATTCGATTGAACATTGCTGGAGCTGGCAGAAGTGTTGACTAAATATCCCTTACTAATTTCCACACAAGGGAATCAATGCATCATGTGACTAGACAGGTAATGAGTTTGGGTATCTGCTTATTACAGGACTTAGCTTGGCTTCCTTCCTGGCTCCAACCGCACACAGTCAATGAGCACATCAAAGAACAAAACCATACCGAGCAGCAGTTTGAGGTTTATGTCTTTCTTTCTATTACTTGTCATTGGTTTTTACAAACTATATGCTGCTAAAAGATTTGGACATACTCTCTGGCCTGTACTATGACTCAGTTTAAAAAGTTGTATTGCATATGAAAATCATATAAAAACCAAATTTCAATCACATTTCAAGTTTTTATCCTGAACATAAATTGGATCTAAAGTCCACATGCTCGGACGTTTTGAATCCCTACCCCATCCCACCTCCTAGTAATTTAATCCAATGATAAAATCAACGGGGAGCTTAGATGTCAATCAAATAAAAAGAAAAAAATGAAAGAAATAACTGAGAGAGACAAAGTGGACAATTATATAGAGATGAGATATTTATTTTAAACTGTCACAATGTCACGTGTCTTCAGAAGTTCATTTTCGAGCACTGGCGATTAGTATTCTACATCCATAATAGAACGTTTGGCTGTGAAGTGATAAGATGTAGATCACTTGTTTTGACAAACTCTTCTTAAACAGAAAGAATCAACACTTAGCATCAAGGAGAGAGATGTAGGTTAATCATGGCAACTACTTCCTCTGTCTCAAGTTGATAGTCCCACCTCCCTATTTGTTACGTCTCATATTGATAGTCCAATTTCCTTTTTGGGACATATTCAATATGTACCAACTTTCCGAATAGAAAATAAGCCGTTTCCTTGATAATTGATTAGGTTGAAATTAGTGTTTCCTTAAACAATACCAAAGAAAAAGTGCGGCTATCAGTTTGAGATGGATGGAATACTTTTTAGAAGTAAAAGTGGAAAACACAAATGTACTTTTATCAATAGAACTTCTCTCTTAAAAACGTAAATTAAAACAATATTTATTGTACGCAGAATAAAAAGGAAGATGTGTTTATTTGTTTGGGTACAATAGTTATAGGCAATGTGAGGGGGGCACCTTTAGTTGGGGTTTAAAAGTCGAAACATAGAGTGCTATATTTTGCAATATTTATTTGGTATCTTCAAAAATTGCAAGGCTCTTTGTTCTTTTTTAGCCTTTTCTATGTTTCTTAGTTTTTTTGAGGACTAGTTCTCTCTTAGTCTCTTAATATTGTAAACGTCTTGTTTCTACCTCGTTACAATTCTCATTTGACATAAAAGGGAAAAAGACGAAGCATATAATAAGTCTTGAATAATACCATTAACTTAACATTGATGAACCATTGTTTACTTGACATATCTTTTTGATTAACTAAGATATGGTTTCTCCTTTAGGTACTGTTAGGTTCATTCTTTGAATCGGTCATGCAATCCTAAGTTCCTGGTCAACTAAGATTCCAACATTTGGCTGGAGTTTGGCAAAGGAATCCTGGATTCCTAGGAAAGGGGAATTCCTTACATCCATTCCCAGATGTAATGAGCGGAAAGCTAAGAGGATTCCCAGGAACCCCTTGCCTTTTTTTTAGCCAAAATTACCCCTATTTTTAACAAATAACCAATAAACGTTTTATATTATAATAAAGTTATATTTAACAATATCTTTTAATTTGATAAATAATGTTAATGGACATTTTCATATTTAATAATATCAGTGCAAGGAAAAGAGAGTTTTGGTTGTAACCGAACAATTATGAAGCACAGACACGACATGCGACACGCGTTTTGACACAACACGCGACACGAGATATGCATTTTTTCCAAAATGTAGGACACGACACGTGGGGGGATATGTTCTAATTATATATATATATCCAATAAACATTATAGATATTTAAGAATTTAATAAAATGAAACTAGATTGCATTAATAATCCAAATAACCAAAGTGGCTTAGTTATATCGTCCTCAACTAATGATGCAGAAGCACTAACTTTTCATTTTCAAAATTGATTTATTTACACATACATGTGTAGAAAGAGATAGAACAATAGTAATATCAATTCAAAAAGATGTGTATAGATTTATTTATACATACATGTGTATATGTATAGGGAGAGGGAGGGGAGAGGGATAGAGAGAGAGTAGCGTACATTTTTACGGGAGAGAAGAGTCGAAGATGATGGGGAGGTTGGGGGCTAAGGTCTTACAGGGGATATGAGATTTGTATTTCACTTCTTCTATTATTGTTTGAACCCTCAATATTTTTTGTTATTTCAGATTTGACCCATTTTTAGGTTTTAATGTTTAATTGTTTAAAATACCCCTAATGTGTCGGGATTAAAAAATTATAATAAAATAAACGACAATCCCCGACAGCGTGTCGGTGAAGTGTTGGAGCGTGTCGGGCTTGACATGTGGCCTCAAAGAGAGTGTCCGCGCTTAATAGCCGAACAATGGCAAGGAATTTCAATTGCCAAGAAAGGAGATTTACTGGAATCTAAAATGCTAATTCTATTCCTAATACTCGAATCAATTGATCCCTTAATAGTCTTAAGAATCTTTATGGTTTTATTACTGGCCATGATGCATCTTGTTTAATCCCGTGGCATGAACAATTACTAAATATGTATTTTATTCCGAAGAAGCTAGGATACTGATGGAATTTAGTTCTTCATTGGATAGGAATTGTTTTTTCCTCCACAAAACACCAGCATGGGAGAAGATACAAAGATGTCATCCGGGGAAGAAGCTAGATATAATATTTTCCGTTTATTCTTATCTGCAGAAGACAATTCACTGCTTACTTCTACTCCAACTTCTGAAAATGCAAGTACTCAGGTACTCTTCTTAGCAAATAAATAGTGATTATATATATATATTATATGAGACACAGCCATGCACACACACAACATTTAAAAGCCCATGATGATGGGGAAACGTTTAATTAGTTGATTACAGAATAAATTTCCTTATTTCCTTAACCAAAAGCCCATGAATATATTGATCTATTCGTGATCCTCATCGAATTACTTGGCAGTGTAAATTTTTGTGTCACTATACAAATAACAAAAATAATGCTTGAAGTTTTATAATATTCACGTAATTTTGAAGTTTATATATATATATATAGAAAGGCTATAACGATGGAATCCCTCTCTTTAACAAAAAGAAGGGATGCCCATTTGGAAGGGTAAATGGATGAATTTTTGTATGAAAATATGTAGAAATGATCTATATCATGAATAGATAACCTTTACCAAATTTCATCAAAAAATTCAATTCAGAAGTGGGTGAGATGAACATTAGAAATTTCAACGGCCGAAAATGCACATATATATCAATTTTTCATTACAACTAGTTCTAGATTGAATTTTTAGATAAAATTTTGTGGAGGCGATTCATTCATTGTATAGATCATTTATACAAATTTTCATAACAAAATTAATCCATTTACCTTTCTGTTAAGCATGATGTTCATTACGATTTCTTCTCCTAACAGCTTAAGCTTTTGGGAGAGATGGTTACTAACATGGTATTAGAGTTTGGTTTTCTGGGAGGTCCAAGGTTCAAGCCTTGGCACCTCCATTCCCCATTTGTTAATCCGTACTCTCCACATGCGAATATGGGGTTGCATGTGAGGGAGGATATTCATTACGAGATTGCATGTGAGGGAGGATATTCATTACAGTTCCTTCTTCTAATAGCTTAAAGTTTTGGGAGAGATGGTTACTAACACTTTCCAAATGGGCATCCCTTATTTTTGTTAAAGTGATGAATTCCCTCTTTATAGTTAGCGCTCTCTCTCTCTATATATTGTCTTTATTTGCAAAAAGAATGCATTTTCACTATAACTCTTTCAAGGGACTAAATTATTGCACTCAACTAGTTGTTTACTTGGGAATACTAATTGAAGTAGTGAATGAAATAGGATAGTGAACCTTTTGGAGCTTAAACAATATATGATCGTTCAAAGCTGTTAGTTCTTGATTTTAGCAAAAATATATAATATATATATATATAAGATGCTTTATGTGGATTTTGATAGTATTGGTCACATACACATTGTAAGTATTTCTAAAATTGGGACAATCTCTTTGATGAATTTGACTTGCTGTGTGTGCTACCTCAATTTTCATGGCATGGTTTCTAGTTATGAATTGGGATTTGAAAGTGGTTTAACCGTTCTCGGACATGTGTGAATGTTCGGTTGTGAAGAAGTTGAACAATTGAATATTGAATTAGAAGTACATTGTACTTTTCGTAGTCAATAAAATGCTCCTAACATCATATTCAGGGCGTCTTTTTATATTTGTTTGTGAAATAGTATTTGAAGTGAAATGGTAGTGTGGATGATGGGACACTGTTGTATGTAGACCCAACAATGGGTGGGTTTCGGTCTAAATGAGTGGCTTTTTTATTGGGCAAAAAAAAATCATATTCAAAACCGATTCGTTATCTTAATGATTTACCCGACACGACCTGTTCTTACCTTTAAGTACAAATGTAATACATACATTTATGTACATATAATATTATATGCATATATTATAGGCTCGCATAGAATTAACAAATACATATGTATTATACTAGTAACATTATGTACATTGAGATTAAAAAAATTACACATATACACATGTACATGTATACATGTACATGTATGTTATTATACATGTATGCATATTGGTGATAACGGGTTAACAATTATTAACTGATATCGATTCATTAACTATCACGTCTTATCAATTTAGCATCGATATGACCTAAAAATGTTAAGGCTCAACTCATTAACTTATAACTTCATGTCGATTCGTGTTATCATGTTGGGTGTTCTTATTGGTGGTGTATCCTTTAACGCATTTGGAAGCCAATAATGGGGTGAATAATGTTTGCCATCCATCCTGCGATAAACGTAAGAAGTTGTGAATTTTTGGAATTGGTGCCAAATTCGGCTGTGCTGCTAATGCTGGAAGGATTTAATTTCATAGGGTCCGCAAGTTGAAAAATGATTAGAAAAACAATTGAATTTTTATGAGAAGATTGTAAAAGAGGCGAGTAATTTGGTAAGATGTTCTATTACTGTTTTCGGTTTTCCATGGTGTTGAAGAGCATGTTATATATTTTTGGCCCACTACTTAACAACTTAAGCTTTTGGGAGAGATGGTTCCTAATATGGTATCAAAGTTTGGTTTGCTAGGAGGTCCAAGGTTCAAGCCTTGGCACTTCCATTCCCCATTTGTTAATCTGAAATTCGAAATTTGTCTGCTCTTCGTGTTAAGCTTAAGCTTTTGGAGAGATGGTTCCTAACATAGTATCAGAGCTCAAGTTTTGGAAGGTCTCGGGTTCGAATCCTCTTGCTTGCATTTAATTCCCACGTGCGAGTGGGGGTCGCACGTGAGGGGGAGTGTTGAAGAGCATGTTATACATTGTTGGCTCACTACCTCACAGCTTAAGCTTTTGGGAAAGATGGTGCCTAACACATGGGAAAAATGTTCTTTGGGCAGTGGGTAAGAAATTTTTTCCATGAAAACTGAGGAAAAGATGGAAAATAGATCACCAAATTCGCCATCTCCTTTTCCAACTTCTCATAAAACTCAATTGTTTTCCAACTTTGTTATCAAAGGGACCCTCAAATTTGCTCCTTTTATCTTGTGCATTAATTCTCTGTTTTAGAGTAGATCAAAATGATAATTTTTTGGGCTCTCCTAGATCATCAATTAAAAGATCTGAGGATGATTAATAAGGCCAGTGAATTTTAGTTTCATTTGTGAACTATTTAACAGATGGTTCATTTTCATCTGCATCTATCACCAACCGGCGATTCAGAAAGCATACCGAGTCTGCTTGTGGATACATCTTGTTCTGCGAGGTTTGAATCAACTCAAACTCTGGTAATGCAGCAACTCGAATCTTCATCTCTCTCTGAAGAGAAGACCAACCGCTGTAAAATGGGGCATAATTTAGTTCCCCAGGAGGAAAAATCCAATAATTTAATTCCTCAATCTCTTGGCAATAACAACAATAATGGGGTGAAGAACGAAGAAAATGTCGGATTTCTGAAAGTTGCTGATATCGATGATGCAGTTGAACTCTGTATTTCAGCATCTGAAACACCAATAATACACGAAGTAATGAAGAGTGGGTTAGCTACAAAATCTTTGCTAGCTTCAAGTGCTCTTGAAGTTGCCCTTCGTTTGAAGCAAGCCCGATTACAAGGTTCCGGCAAGGCATGTTATAGCTCAAATGCTGAAATCAGCGACGTTGATTATGTATCTGACTTGGATGAGTCCGATATGGCAGATGCATATGAAGATGTAGGGTTATCTGTCAATGATTATCATGGCTCTGATTCAAATGTTTCACATGTTAAAGATACTTATGGCTCAGAAGATTATGCACTTGGCGCAAAATCAAAATATAAGAATGACCTCAGGGGAATGGAAGTTCATTCTGGGGATATCGGTGCAAAACAACAGTCAAAAGGTGTTGAGGACGCTGATATACAATTGAAAAATGACTCGAAGAGGCTGGAATTTTTAGATGGTGATAGCAAGAATTCTACTGATGATCCAGATATGTTGCATCAGTTCGTCCATGCAAGTCCATCTGCATCCATGACAGAGGTACAAGATATTACAACATCGTACCCTAAGGATTGTCGTTGACAGCATTTTTTTTCCTACATTTTTAATGGAAAATGGTTCACATTACACCCTTTTTTGTTATGTTTGATAGCCAACATTTTCATGACCATGTAATCCTTACATTCCTCAAAAAACAAGGACATCAATCCATTAGGAGGTGCTTAAGAATTCATTTCCGTGGAAATTATGGCTTGCATGCATTACAAGCTATTTTCTAGCTAGAATATAATGAGATCAAACACATTCAAGACTTAAAAGCAAATCAATTCCTCGGAAATCAAATATTTCCTACCTTTTGCAGTTAAAGATCCTAATATTTCAGTGCATTACCTTCTATTTGACAGACGTATTGAATTTAGCTAGACAATCCAGAAAGCTTCGTTCTATAAATTGTGCCCGAAAATAATAAAAAAACTTGTATCATCTCAGTTTAGTAAATTTGTTGTTTTATTTTGCTGAAGTAAATATTTCATTATAAACTTCTATAGCTTGGATTTGCAGAAAATTGACTTGGTTGCCAATACTCCAATTCAAGCAACTCTCAATTCTTCCAGAGCTAAGAGTTCTGAAAATATTGGTACATTCTGCTTTCTGGTTTCGTCTTTTGCTTTCCCAAGCTCCATTCAAAGGTTGGTGATTTATGCTAATCTTTGCTTCCTACAGGAAGAGACGAAATGACAAACTCAGGGCCAGATAGATTTCAGAGCCGCTGGTTAGGTGGTTGGGCATCGAAGGTGAGTGCTGCATTTTATTATGTTTTTTTTTCATTTCATTGAGGGCCTGTTGGTCGTCTTTTAAATTGTGAATCAAACAATTTACAGTTAGGCAATTACGATTTTTATATTTATGTGTGTGGTTGTGAAAATTGAACAATTGTAAATATGATAATTCAATTTGACGCAAACTCAATTGTAAATGCCTAATTGTGGTAGGGAATTCACTCCAACTCTATCTTTGAGGAGATCTAGTGCCTACACTTGATATTGATACCTCTAGACAAAATGTTTAAATAACATAGGAATTTTTTTTTTGATAAGAAACAAGATTCCATTCATAATAAAGATTAAAAGTACAAATATAGAGGGGACAAGGAGTCCACCAACCAAACATATAACCCACAAAAAGAAAATAAAGGAAATATAATCCTGCCAAAACCCATAGCCAACAATGCACCCTTAGAATAGAACCCAAATATAATACAATGGAACACTATTCAAGAATCCAAGCTCTCCAATTGTTCTTGATGTCTTCCACTCTATAATTTTTGAAAGGCTTGGTGTTGGAAGCCCACAACGAAGCCATGAATTTGACTCTTTCCCACAGCCACTCCTTTTCTTCTATCTTTCCTTCAAAAATTCTATAATTCCTCTCCATCCATAATAGCCAAAATGAAGCGACTTTGACACATCTCCAAAGCTCCCTGCCTTTATATTTGTCTCTATAGCTATTGATTTCCAGCATAAGAAGACTCGTGCCATCTTTGGGAATGGCCCAACTAAACCCAAATTCTGCACAAGCTTTGTTCCATATGAAATATGAAAAAGGGCAATGTAACAACAAGTGGTTCAAAGATTCTGCATCGCTCTTGCACAGTACACACCAAGATGGGGAGAGGCAACAATTCGGTCTTCTCTTTTGCAACAGATCATAGGTATTAACCCTCCCGTGAGCAACTAACCAAGAGAACACCTTCACTTTAGTGGGAATACCAGCTGCCCAAATGACTTTTGAAGGAGCAAATTGTGGATGCGTTGGAGAATCGATAAGAGATTTGTAAAAAGAAGAGCACGAGAAACCCTCCCCTTTCAACAACCATCGCCTATAGTCCATACTCCCTGGAAACAATCTAACACCCTCTATGACTCTCAACAAAGAAAGATACTCCTCCAACTCTCTCTCATTCAAGTTTCTGGAAAAAGAAAAATTCCAAGACACAATACAGTTTGAATTTAAAGAGGCTAAAGAAGCGATGGAATCTCCTTTGTTCACGGAGAGTCTATACAAACGCGGAAACAAAGATTCAAAGGTTGTCTCACCCCTCCATTTATCCTCCCAAAATCTAACTGTGGAACCCCCACCCACTTCAAGTTTTGTGTGCTCCAAGAATGATTCAAGACCATGAGAAATATATTTCCAAGGGTTTCTATAAGTCCCACTACTCACAACTTTGGAGTCCCACCCATTGTCGCTTAATCCATATTTGCTTCTAATGATGGAATACCATAGGGAATTTTGACTACGGGGGAATCTCCACAACCATTTTCCCAACAAAGCCTTAAAAATTTTCATTTAAGGCTTCGTTTGATAACAAGAAAAAAATTATAGTGAAAACAATTGATTTTTGTGAGAGGTTGGAAAAAGCGTTAAGTGATTTGGTGAGATGTTCTTTTACTTTTTGGCTTTTTCGATAGAAAAAATTTCTTTGGGTGGCGATGAAGAAAACTTTTCCACAAAAAATAAAGAAGGATGGTGGACATTTACTACCATCTGACCGCATCTTTCAACGCACTTTCCAACTTCTCGCAAATATCAATTGTTTTTGTTATAATTTTCCAATTTGTTATCAAACGGAGCCTAAATCTTCCAAACGCTCCATTAATTAGAATTGAATTATTTATAAATGCGCAAATTTACACTTCATTAATTTAAGGTGAACTAATTTTATAATTAGGCAATATACACAACGAGAAATCTAAAGACTTGATAATACTATATTGGTCTAAAATTAAGAGTTTCACTTTGACCTTTTGTGCTTAAACACCTAATTCGACATACACAATGGTCAATAATACAAATTATTTTCCATCTTGAGATGTGGTACACTGATTATGTCTTGAAAGGGAAACGAGACTTTAAAAGAATGGGCGTCCCAAGAAGGAAGTGGGACCCTTTGAGGGGAGGGGGTACCATTTATTATTAAATTGATTGTTAGAATTCTCAGCTCCCACCTTAATATGCTTTCAAATATTACAAATATTTCCCTTTTTTTAATCAGAATTATTTTCTTTTTCCCCCTTCTCTTAGTATTTTCTTCCCTTCCATTTACTAAATTATCATGAATAATCAGTTAATTTAATGTGACAACTACTATGCCCTTGATATATCATGTTACTAACTCAAGTGAGAGGTGTTGTGTATAAATATTACTCCCTTTGTCCAACATTAAGAGTCCAATGTTCCTTTTGGGATGTCCCAAAGTAAAATTCCGGTTAAAATCAAGAGGAATTAGGGTTTGATTGGTTCAAGTTTAGGAGAGGAATTGAAATTTTAGATTCCAAGAAAGGAACTTTCCTGGCTTTTGTGATTCCTTGCCAATGGTTGGTTAAGACTGGAACTCTCATTTCCTTGTATTGAGAATAACTTGCAAATATTTATTAAACATAAAAATAATTTATTAAAATTAGTTATCATATTATAATAGATTATTAAATAAATATATTCATTATAATGCAAAAGAAATTGTTTGGTTACTTCTTAAAAATGAGGTTAATTTTGTCCAAGACGAAGGAAAGAATATGGGAATGGAGGTAAGGAATTCTCCTTTCCTAGGAATCTTGGATTACTTTGCAAAACTCCAACCAACCATTGGAATCTTGAATGATCGGAAATTTAGGATTGCGGGAACAATCCAAATAATGAGAACGGAGCTTTAATGTGAAGTGTCTTAGATCTATGTGAGCCTAGATGGTTCTTGTTGTCCAATAAATAGGACATGATCTGTAATCAAGGAATCGAAGAAAGAACAAGAGGGAAATTATTCTTGGAAATATAGTCTTCTTCATAACTATTTTTTAGGAGCTTTGTACTGCTCCATAGCTGTACATCTCCATACACACAGACACAATATGCCCCACAAGTAGTACAAAGCTTGTTTCCACTGTGCCCGTCTAAAAAATTCCAACAGTTACTGATTAGTTTAACTTCAAATTATTGTATTCAATGATGTGATAATCGAACTGGACTCTTAATTTGCTATGTAGGGAATCTAATAAGTTACAATGTACTAGAAATTCAATTTAATGTTTCTAATTTCGTTATGTTGAATATCGGCTTGCTCTTCATGGTTCAAAAATTGCTGTGTCGAAAGAGAGTATCATATTGTGTCATACCAAACCCTACCAAACTCAAAAATCTGGATAAATTAATTTATCACGTCTCTTCAATTTCCTACGCTTACAATCGTAAACCGTCATAACCCACAGCTCCAAATCACAAGCCACCTGAACATACAAATCAAATCCACTGGATCCAACAACCAAATAACCAACACCGTTGATTCTGCTTTCTGCAAATGCTTGCCAACCATGGACTGCTCCACCTCTGAACTGATCACATCCAAACAAACCTGACAGGTCCACCCGCATAATCAACTGCCCTTCATCAACACTGTATAGCTTCTAACCCGAACCTCTCTCCATTTATTGAAACCAGCAGCACCATGCTGGTAACCAGTTGCTCTTCCTTGCAGAACAACCCAAGCACCAATATCCCGACTTGGGAGCTTGAGGGTGTGACCGAGTGCTGATGGGCCCCCACCAATGCCCGTGACCATGTCACTCTGGCAGCTGTGACGGCGGCCCAGGTGATGGTGACGAGGGGGGAAAGCCTGATCTTTTATTTGGTCATCGTTACTCTTTTTTTTATTATTATTATCCCTACAACCTTGTTGTTAGATGTTCGGGTTTGGGATCGAGTTATGGGCCGTTGAAGGCGGAAATCCTTCCTTGGATTAGGTGTGTTTGGGCCTTTATTTTGATTCTTCCTTCCTCGACCTATATTGATGAGCAAGAAGGACAAATTGAGAGCTCAGAAATAAAGAGAATGAGAGAGCTCACTGATCTCAAGAACTTTGAAGATATAATTTTCTGCTTGCTTTATTTCTTTTACTAACATGAATATATAATAAATGACCAACTGCAATCCCGTAAAGATAGGAGGACTGTTATTGACGATAAAACAAATAAAAATCTAAATATAGCAACCGAAGATAAACCCACTAGATTTAAATATGGCTAACTAAAACAGCACTAAGTAAGTGGGTGATAAATAAAATCTAAATATAGCAACTGAAGATAAACCCACTAGATCTAAATATAGCTAACTAAAACAACACTAAGCAAGCAGGTGATGTGGACCAGATTCTCTCAACTTCCTTGTTGACCTCGTCTCTTATAGGTCTGAGCAAAAGGAATGAGTCGTTGAGACTCGGGTTTTGACCTCGTAACATTAGTCCCACCCTCCAAAAAGCGTTTGACCTCAAACGTAAAAGCTGGGTATGCTTCCTGAATCTGTGAGGCGACTTCCCAGGACGCGTCGGCTGGAGATAATCCATCCCAATGGACCAAGATATGCGGTTTGTCGGTGACTAGTTTTGTGTCGAGGATGGCCCACGGGGTTGGCAACACCTCCCTTAGACGAACAGTAGGTAAGTTGGGAATAATGGCAGTAGGATCTCCATAAAACTTCTTCAAGCATGAGACATGGAAGACCAGGTGAATCTTGACCTCGGGAGGAAGGGTCAGACGGTAAGCCACGGTCCTGATCTTCGACTCAATGGGAAAAGGACCACAGAAACGGGGAGAGAGTTTCCTGTTTTTGGTGGATGCGAGTGAGAGTTGGCGATAATGCTAAAATTTCAATAAGACCATATCTCCAACGTCAAATTGAACCGCCCGATGATGCTTATCATAGGAGGCTTTCATAATATCTTGAGCTTGTAAAAGCCGGTCACGTAGACTGAGTACAGCTTGGGGGCGAGATTGAAGTTCTTGCTTGACAGCCTCCACCCGAGCTAGACCGGGGCAGTAGTCTAGTAAGTGGGGTGGTGCACGGCCATAGACCACCTCAAAGGGAGTGGTTTTGAACGAAGAATGATATCCTGTATTATAACAATATTTTGGCCACTAGATCCAGCGCATCCAGTGACGGGGGTGATAGCCCGTGAAGCATCGAAGGTAGACTTCGATGGTGCGGTTCACAACTTCTGTTTGACCATCACTTTGCGGATGGTATGCTGAGCTTAAAGCTAGTTGTGCGCCGCTGAGTTTAAAAAGTTCGGTCCAAAAAGAACTCGTGAAAGTCACATCTCGGTCGCTAACAATTGTTTCTGGTAACCCATGCAGCTTAAATATATTGTCGAAGAAGACTCAGGCAACCGAACTAGCTGAGTATGGGTGAGTTGGGGGCAAAAAATGTGCGTACTTAGAAAACCGATCGACCACTATGAGCAATACGGACTTGCTGAACGATGGAGGTAATGCATCAATGAAGTCCATAGAAATGTCAGCCCATACCTGGAATGGAACCGAAAGTGGCTGTAACAAACCCGTTGGCGATGCATGTTCAGACTTGTTTTTTTGGCAAATAACACAACGGATGAAATTTCGAACAGTAGTCTTCATCTTAGGCCAATAAAAATTGGGAGTGACACGAAACAACGTTTTTTGATACCCCTCATGACTTTGGTTGTGTAAAGCAGATAAAACAGACTGAACTAAAGGGGAAGTAGGCTCCAAGTATGCGCGTCCTTTGTAAAATATGAGACCGTCCGAATACGACCAAAGAGAGGACATTTTACCGGCTTGAATGTCAGTAACAAGAGACTGCAGTGGGTGAAGTCTTTACCTCAACCTTCAGGTCCTTAAAGAGGGGAAACTGAGGCCTAGAAAGTGCCGCGAGTAGTCGTCGATCTTCATCTTGGCGGGACAGAGCATCAGCAGCACAGCTTTCCCGGCCTGACCGATATTCAACATGGAAATCGAAGCCCAAAAGCTTACTGATCCACTGCTGCTGCAGGGATATGGCAATACGTTGCTCTAAAAGAAATTTTAGGCTGTAATGATCGGTGCGAATGGTGAATTTCCGACCCCAAAGATACGGACGCCAATGCTTGACGGCTTTGGCGAGTGCAATGAGCTCTTTTTCATAGGCTGGTAGCTTAACATGTCTTTGGGCCGTGGGCCTGCTATAGAAAGCAATAGGTCGGCCTGCCTGCTATAACACGACACCGATCCCGATATCAGAGGCATCACATTCAACGATAAAATCTTCGTCAAAATTCGATAGAGCGAGGACTGAAGTGGTGGTCATAGCCTGTTTGAGGTGTGCAAATGCTGCAATTGCGTCGTCGGTCTAGATGAACGAATTTTTGCGAAGCATCTGGGTAAAGGGTGCAGCAATGATCCCGTCAACTGGCGCAGAACAGGAGGCTACACAGGCACGCCAACAACAGATGGCCCTTCAACTGGAGCAGCTTACCTTGAATCTGAATTCGCAGCCAGTCGAGGCTGAGCCGAGCATAGGTATACAGATCCGAACACGTCGCACCCAACAAGAAAACTCCCACACATATGGAGGTGGGTTTGTGCCTCGCTATACAAGCTCAAGATATTATGAAAGCCTCTTATGATAAGCATCATCGGGTGGTTCAATTTGATGTTGGCGATATGGTCTTACTGAAACTTCAGCCTTATCGCCAACTCTCATTCGCGTCCACCAAAAACAGGAAACTCTCTCCCCGTTTCTATGGTCCTTTTCTTGTTGAGTCGAAGATCGGGACCGTGGCTTACCGTCTGACCCTTCCTCCCGAGGTCAAGATTCACCCGGTCTTCCATGTCTCATGCTTGAAGAAGTTTTATGGAGATCCTATTGCCATTGTTCCCAACTTACCTATTGTTCATCTAAGGGAGGTGTTGCCAACCCCGCGGGCCATCCTCTACACAAAATTGGTCACCGGCAAACCGCATATCTTGGTCCATTGGGATGGATTATCTCCAGCCAACGCGTCCTGGGAAGTCGCCTCACAGATTTAGGAAACATACCCAGCTTTTACGTTTGAGGTCAAATGCTTTTTGGAGGGTGGGACTAATGTTACGAGGTCAAAACCCGAGTCTCAACGACTCGTTCCTTTTGCTCAGACCTATAAGAGACGAGGTCAACAAGGAAGTTGAGAGAATCTGGGCCACATCACTTGCTTGCTTAGTGCTGTTTTAGTTAGCTATATTTAGATCTAGTGGGTTAATCTTCAGTTGCTATATTTAGATTTTTATTTGTTTTATCGTCAATAACAGTCCTCCTATCTTTACGGGATTGCAGTTGGTCACGTATTATATATTCATGTTAGTAAAAGAAATAAAGCAAGCAGAAAATTATATCTTCAAAGTTCTTGAGATCAGTGAGTTCTCTCGTTCTCTTTATTTTTGAGCTCTCAATTTGTCCTTCTTGCTCATCAATATAGGTCGAGGAAGGAAGAATCAAAATGAAGGCCTAAACACACCTAATCTACGGAAGGATTTCTGCCTTCAACGGCCCATAACTCAATCCTAGACCCAAACGTCTAACATATTGGTATCAGAGGAGGTTGTTATGGCAGAAACAACACTAAGCAAATGGGTGATAGATAAAATCTAAATATAGCAACTGAAGATAAACCTACTAGATCTAAATATAGCTAACTAAAATAGCACTAAGCAAGCAGGTGATGTGGCCCAGATTCTCTCAACTTCCTTGTTGACCTCGTCTCTTATAGGTCTGAGCAAAAGGAACGAGTCGTTGAGGCTCGGGTTTTGACCTCGTAACACTTGTACTTACAAAATTTATCAACTTATTTTTCCTCAGTTTAATTTCATTTTGTAAGTGCCATTCGTTTTTTTCTTTGAGATCTAACATTTGCCATAAGTTTATTATTACATAATTTCCTTTATTGCTTTGATTAAGAAGTATCTTGCATTATTTTCCTCATTGTTTATCTTCTACTTGTCTGAAGGAAGTAGATGCTTCAGCACCCGTGCAACATAACAATATAAGAAGCATCCGTGATTTTTTTGTTGGCGAGACAAGCTTTCTCTCAGAGTCTGCCGATATTGCACCAGACGAGAACTCTGTTGTGCATAAAAATGATAGAGGGACCAATATGGCTTCTCAATCAAGTGTACCTTTTGACGGTTCACATAGAAAAGATGACGAGGAAATATTATTTCCTACTCCATCCTTTGTGGACCCTCTTTGTTCTGTTGTTTCATGCAGCATTTCTTCAGCAAATGGCTGTTCCAATTTACCCCTGAACAATAAGGATGAGGCCGACGCCGACGCCGGGAATTGCTTTATCCCAACAACCAAACTTACGGAATTTGTTTCTGGTGATAGTTCTCAGCCCACAGTTCGTAGGCAGGTGACCTCTCTTGGGATTTACAGCACGCTATTGCCTAGCTGTGGTCCATATTTGGAGAAAGAAATTTTTTTTCCCGATTCATCATTCCCAGTAAAACATGATGTTATCCAAAGCCCGGTAACAGGTTTGATGAATGAAATGAGAAACTACGAGGCGACTATTAAAGATGCGGCCGTGTTGCCCATAAATAACCAGCATGAAACAGGCAAGAGCTCATCTCTGATTTTAAGTCATGGGGAGAACCAGTTTTTCCATGATTTTAAAAGTTTTTTGAGCGAATTCAGTGGAGATGAAAATCCAAAGGGAAATGTGGTACCAGGAAAAGATTTAGAGTTATTCCAGAGCAAGAACGTTCAAAAGATGGATTCTAAATACCGAAAAAGCCGTGATGATCAAGTTCCAGTAAGGAAGCGTGTCCGGTTCTCAGACCCTGAAAGTCAATTTCCACAAAACGTTATGATGCTCCAAGAACTGCAAACTGCTACTACCAACAGAAATCGGTCATCTACTCGAACAAGCAAAAATTCTAGTGTTGAAGAAGTTAAAATGCATATAATGAAACACCGAGACAAGGATTCAAAGAAGCGACTAATAATATTCCAAAATATAGATTTCTTGCTCACTGGTTTTACTAGTAAGAAGGAAAAGGAAATTGAGGGTCTAATTAGAAAGCACGGTGGCGATGTTCTCTCTGACATTCCTTTTCCAACTTTGAGGGGAAAGAGAATCTCAAGGTCCAAAAAATGCCAGCCTCTTCCTATTATTCTCTGTTCCAAAAAGCTACAAACTACTAAGTTCTTGTTTGGCTGTGCAGTGAATACTTTCATCCTTACAGTCAATTGGCTTATTGATTCAATTGGGGCTGGGTTTCGCTTACTACCCGACAAGTATTTGATTCTACCAAATCGTGCTGGCGAAAAGTGTAAAATAGGAAAGCCAGTGGTTTGCCATAATCATCGTCATTTCTTTGACACTGTAGGCATAATGCTTCATGGGAAGCCGAATTTCTGCACGAAAATGGCAAAAGTGGTCAAGCATGGAGGTGGGCTGGTGTTCAAAACGCTCCAGTGGTTGGTAAATAGTATTGACAATGGAAAGATATATGCGGGGGCCATTGTTGCCGAGGATGAGAGTCAGGTTTCTCGCCACTTGAAGCAATGTGCCTCGGAGCGGAAGATAGCTGTGGTGCCGGTTAGTTGGATTATAAAAAGCTTACATGTAGGAAGGCTAATTCCCTTTGCAGACAACTACCCCCCGTTTTAAGCAGTGAATATCCTTATTTCAATAAAATTATAATCAGGAAATGGTGGGCTACACCAATGGGGGTAACCCTCCCCTGTTACGTACTATTCCTTGCAGAAATTTGAAAAATTGTGGAGTTGAACCTGCCCCTGACTGGATCTCGAACCTACATGTTTCTTGCCCGCGAGCCCTTCTCTAAAGACTTGCTTTCGCTCTGAATCCTCAAGCTCCTGTGAGATATTGATCCGATTGTATAAGTTAGATCATGAGTTTGAATTTTCCCAGCTGTTCCTTTTCAAAAGTGCGGGACTATTCATTGCTTATATCAAGAAATTTTTTTTAAATAAAGGGAAAGTGAAGAGGTATGAACTTTTTTGCCCCCCCGCCCTTTTAAACCCATTAGTGGGGGAATATTGTGTTAAGAAGCTATTGGAGTTCACGAAGACATTGTGACCATTCTTTGGAGAGAGAAAATGCTGTGAGGCAGGTTTGATAATGAACTTACATATTGTTGTATTTTGGGAAGATGCCAATGTAGGCCACATGAGTGAATAATATCACACCCTGTATTTATATGATGCTTGTTGTAGTTATGAGATTTGTCAGCATCCGATTGGTTTGATGTAATTCTATCTCACATGCCAAGTTCTGATACCAAAATATGAAATTCGTTGAGGTTGTGTTTGGGTACTTAATTCTAAACTATGAAATTATACTTTTAGCAAAAGTTAGCTTACACAATTGTGGCGCTTCCAAAGCTCGAAATTGGATACTCAAATGCACGGGAGGATGTTTTCGGACTTTTGTGTAGGTTGCATAGAAAATAGGGAAACATGAAAATTATTTGAGTAAATTGTTTAAATGGTCTCTAAATTATAACTCTTGTGCTAACGAAGTCCTTAAACAATAATTTTAAGCACTTAAGCTTTCAAGCCGCAGTGTAAATTAACTAAAAGTGCCTTAAATTGTGGCACTTGTATCAATTATGCCCTAAAATCAACTTTTTTTGTGCCAACCAAGACTTTTTCAAACAAAAAAGAGAACTACATTAATCTTTGAAACAATTTTGGCTTATAAGCGGAACATAAAATCCCAACTTTCTAAATCAGCAATAATTAAAAACAAATTTGGTAAAATTATAGGCAATACAATTAGCGTCCCGAGAAATAAAAACAAATTGAAAAGTGGACCAAAAAACCAAGATTAGGGACCAAATATCTTCTACCACCAGACCAATATCCATAAAATTCAGACCTTGAGCATTGAGATAATTCAATACTTATCAGATTCAATAACGACTTGGCTAAAATTCCTTTTCATGGCAGCCTCCACCGCAAAATAAATGGCACGAGCTTCAGCAAATTTAGCATCAGAAGAGCTATGAATATTGACAGTACACGCAAATAAACTAGATTCTGGGAGTACGTCACAATCAAACCAGCCCCACCAAGATGCCAACTGAGACCTTAGACTATTCTCAATGATCAACACCTTGTGTTAAAATTAGCTGTTAAGTTTCACAGAATCATGGGCATTTCTTATTTTAAAAGGAGGGTAAGTCCCTTCAATTACTACAATAACAACAACAACAAAAAAAAAGTTCTAACCTCAGATGACACTTTAACATGAGATATTACAAGTCCGGTAGGCACCTTTACCATTCATACTAGACCACTCGCTCCATAGCTGGGTTCGGTTCGGTAACCGAACCAAAAGTTTCGGTAATGCCATTACACAAATCAATACCGAACCGAGAATGATACGATTACTAAGGGGGGTGTATTCAATTCAGATTTTAAAAGATTCTAACTGACTTTTTAAAATTCGTAAATTCTGTTAAGTTCATGGATTGTTTTAAATCGCTATAGAATCTGACAGATTTTAATGCATGGATTTTTTTGGATTTATGCATATTTTAATAAGTCAATGGATTTCTGCAGATTTTAAGAAGTCCATCAAAAAAATACAAAATCAAAAGACAAACAATAAAATAAATTAATTATGAGTTTAAAGTAATATTATCAAAAATGTAAAGACAATTAATATTAACAAAATAAATTATAAAAATTCATACTGCTCCATTTTTAACATCATTATAATTATCATAACCTTGTTTATTTTCATTGTTGTCCCGTTGATTTCTATTCTCATTATTTTGTGACCAAGTATTTACTAAAAAAAAATTCAAGGCAACAAATTTTTATGATTTTCTTACAATTATTAGTTGAATTTTACACTTGATACTATGTTTTGTTTATATGCTATTATTTTTATTTCATACTAATTATTCAATTCTTAGTAAATATGTACTCATTAATATATTTAATGACATTTGTGACCGCAGCCCTAACCTTGTCATCACTTTAAAATCTATGATTTGGGAATTTTGTTTTTTTTGTTTTTTGTTTTTTGTTTTTTGTTTTTTGTTTTTTGTTTTTTGTTTTTTGTGCATGTGGTTTGAGATTTTAGGGCAGATTTTTAAAGAGTGAAGAGTGTGAGAGAATTTGACGTGATTTTAGATGGTAGGGGATAAAATTTTAACATACATTAAAAATAAAAAAAGAATAAATTTTTGTATCAACTAATAAATTTTTTAAGAGGCGCACATCAATTTGAAACCAATAGATTTGTTACAATCCACCAATCAACCAAATCCCATCTAATTTTATATTTTAGAATTCAATTCAATCCGATTTGGTTTCAAAATCCAATCCAATTCAAGATTAGATTGGATTGGTTCAACACCAATGCTTTTCGTCTACGGGTTATTTAAATTTCAATAACATTCAAAACAAATCTGACCAACCTTACAAAGATCAAGATAATATAAATAAAAATCTAAATTAAGTCAATCTATATTAGAGTTTAATTCATTAGTAAAATAAAAGATAAGTAAGATAAGTGAATTAAGATATACTCATTAAGAGTCTTTTATGTATTTAGCACTAATAAGGTATAGCACAATCTATATTAATAATTTAGTGTATAATAATAACCAATTGCATATGGATATGTGTCACTTTTAATTGAGTTTGGATTAAATTAGTTTGACATTGGTTTCACCAAGGATATAACCAAACCGATCCAATGTTTAGTCAATTTTCTAAAACACAAACCAATCTAATCCGTTAATTTCACTGAATCCAATCAATTGGATGGGAACGGTTGGGTTGAGCGAATTGAATTGTATTTCGCACACTCCTAATAATTTCTCTTTCCATGGGGGAAGATAAAGAAAAAAAGAAAATAATAATTTTACCTGTTTCATCTACAAAATTATACTGAGAACATTAGCAAGTTGTACATCTCAAGAATGTACAACTTACTAATACATCCGATATGAATAACCAGTAAATAATTCTGATAAATTTAGTTGGCTCAAGGAAAAAGTGCCATATAATAACTAAAGATTTTGAGATAAGAAGAAAAACCCCACAGCCATGTTGCATTCCTAAAAGTAACTAGTACTTAAGAGGCTGTGAATTGTGCCAAAGGACAGTAATTAAACTAAAATAAGGTGAAAAAAAAGAGCTAAAAATACAAGAACAAAAAGACAGATACCATCTCAAAGTTGAGAAATACTGAACACAAAAAATTTCACAAAAAGTATTCTACAAACACATTTGGCATTAATTTCAATAAAGTGACTGTAATCAATGGTGGATTCCGTACCAACACATCAATGGCAATTGTGTTTGTTGAGCGACTTTTTGTAATTTTTTTTTATTTGTTTAGCATTTCTCCTCGAAGTCTTATCTCCAAACACCGAAAGGGAGGGAGTCAATTAACTCACACAAGCCAAATAAACAGTTTACTACTATACAGAATAAAACAAACAAACAAACAAGCATGTATATATATGTCATAAATATATACTCTGGATTTCACTGCTATCTTCTTTTCTCCAGCCTGGACTGGCCACCCTCTCTCTACTTTCAGCCACTATCTGTAAGACACGTCAAATCTTAGTCATTCCTTCATCTCTCTTTCCGCATATTTTTTTTGTCTATTAACAATGCAATGCATGTCAATCACATCCCCCCCTCTCGTATCTACTGTAATGTTTACGATAAAAATCTTCTAGCGAAGCTGAGTAGAGAGAGAGAGTTGATGAAGAGGATGAGAGGGTAGCTTTTATTCATCATCAAGAAGACGGATATCAGCGGGATCCCCAATCCACGGTTTCCCCTCTCTCCACTGAAATTTAATCCTTAACTTTCCGTTTGCATCAACCCCAACGACAGTACCTTTACTTGCATGCGTCTCCATTCCCCAACCCCACCGTGGGGTCGCCAGCCCTTCTCTGATCTTCACCTTGTCCCCTACTTTAAATGCCTTTACCCTCTCCATTTCTGACGCCTTGCACAGCCATAGCTTCTCCATAAAACAGAAAGCTACCCAAACATCCTCCTCATCTTGTATTCGATGCACCATGCCTATGCTTGAATGACTTGCCTCTCCCCACTGATGAGTCGGGGTTGTAACCGTTGCCCTAACCCTAACCCAGTCACCAATCCCAAGTTCCTCTTCCTCCACCACCTCAACTTCTGCTGGATCTAGCATCCAAGCTTTTGAACCAGCCGGTGTGTATATTCTCAACTTCCCATCCCCATCAACTGCCGAGATGGTCCCTACACTTGCGTGGCTATGAGCTGACCACCCGAACCTTGGATGGTTCACACTGGTTTTAACCCTAACCCGCTTCCCAATCACAAGCTTGTCCACTCTTTCGAGATGGCAGACGGGCCCCACCCAGTGATCTTGTTCCCCACAGAACCCGACAAAAACACTTCCATCCCATTGCTCTCCTTCGTATCCAATCCCTTGTACAACACCAATGCTGCCCGGTATCACAGATTTCCAACTGCTAGCATTGGATTTAACTCTGACCCACTCACCCACTTCAAACATCTGCTCTAACTGCATATCTGCGGGATCTCCTCTCCACAACCCGGGCAAGCCAAAGAATGAAACTCTAACTTCTCCATACGCGTTAACACCAGTTATAATACCTCGTGAATCGGGGTTGGCCCCTCTCCAGCCCCACCTTGGCTCAACCAGTCCAGCTCGGAACCTAACATGCTGACCAATTTTGAATCCTGGAACCTTTTCAACGTCCATGTAGTTAGTAATTAACTTCCCTTTACGGAAACAGCATGCCAATTCTAAATCGTTGTCTTGCACACTATGCACAACTGCTAAGCCTTCTTTCCCGATGGTGATCCAATCGTAACTGGGTCTAGTTCCCAGACTTGGCTTTGAACGTACCCAATCACCTACTTCAAATCCCGGAAGGCGTTCTGCATCACCAGGAGAAACTTTCCAAAAGCTATGCCTTCCAGCCACTCTAACCTAATAAATAATATTACCAAAAGCCACACTTGATCAGTATTTCAAAGTGTAAATGGAAAAAAATAAGTCCCGAGTGAGACATTGTGAATATGAAAATGAAGTCCAGAGCTAGTAGCCCTTGGATGAATAATTCACAGACAAGAAAGTCGTGCTTCACTATTTATATAAAGATTAAGGCTCTAAAGAAGGATTCCCCTCTTTAATGAATAGAAGGAATGCTCATTTGGACGAATAAATAGATGATTTTTTTTCATGAAAATTTGCAGAGATGATCTATATGATGAGTAGATCACCTCCGCCAAATTTCATTAAAAAACTCAATCCATAAGTTGGTGCAATGGAAAATTGATATAACCATGCGTTTTCAGCCGTTGAAATTTTCAAGGGTCGTCTAAATCCACTTCTAGAGAGGGAATCCCTCTTTAGAGCCTAGCTATCTCTCTCTATATATATGTGTGTGTATTACAATGTAACACTTATAAAACATACCATGATCATATGACTGTAACAGAATCACTTGCTCCCCTAATGCGTGTATCAGTGTATGTATATTACAATGCAAGCAAGAAGAAGGAACTTACATTTAAAGCCCCATCCATGTCAATCCTGACAATTTTTCCGACAGTGGCAGGGGTTTCGTTGGACCAACCAAGCCGCGGCCGCGTAACAGAAGGCATCATATGAATCTCTTGGCCCACTTCAAAAGGGGCCACCTTCTCCACATCTGTCACAGAGCAACTGAAGGGTTTGCTCCTAAAGCAAAATGCGATTCCCATATCACCATCTTCCTCCAAACTGTGGATTACTCCAATGCTGTTCCTTGTAATGTCCTCCCACCCGTATTTTGGGGAAGATACTGAAGCTTTCACTCTAACCCAGTCCCCGACCTGCTCATGTTGGAACATATATATAAAGGAAATAAATCAATGGCACGCCATGTGTATCTCAAATCATGCTTAAATATAGTAGAAGCTGCTCCATGTTTGTTACCTTGAAATCCTCTACCTTCTCCATGTCAGAAGGATCAGCCTGCCAAGGTATGGGTCGACTAGAAATTTCGATTATCAAGAGGCCATCACTCTCTATCTCGCTTATTCTCCCAACACTGTGATGGGTTTCACCACCCCAAGCATATCTAGGCTCAGCAACAGAACGCTTCACGCAAACCCGATCTCCAATCTGGTCATCAAGTAATGAAAATGCCAAAGACTAAGAAACAAAAACATCACAGCTCATCCGGTTTGAGTTTTAGGAAAGAAATTGGCATATTAGATTTCAGGAAAGCTCCTTTCCAGGGATTTGGAAGTGCTTGCCAATGTTGGGTTAAAACTGGAACTCTCCTCATTTTATCAAATAACTTGCAAACAGATTATTAGATATAAAAAATAATTCAACTAAAATTAGTTATCGTGGTATAATATATTATTAAATATTACTTTATTATAGTCCAAGAGAAAAATATTTAGTTACTTGTAAAAAAATACGGATAATTTTGTCAAAAACAAATAAAAAATTACAATAAGATTCCCAGGTATCATTAGCTTTCCGTCATTAAATATGGGAATGGATGAAGGGAATTCCCTCCTTTTCTGGGAATCCTGGATTCCTTTCCTAAATTCCAACTAAGTGGGGTTGAATGATGGGAACATAAGATTCCAAGAACGAACCAAACGGAACCTCAGTGCCACCACAAAACAAAACCAAGACAACTTAACCTTACCCTGAATGGTTCAACGGGTTCAACTTCTTCAGGTTCACAATGCCATGGATTCGGGAGATAGCTCAATTCCAGAAGTAAGCTGTTATCTGGTCTTACACAATAAACAATGCCAATGCTCCCTGGTGTTACAGATCCCAATCCATGCTTAGCTGTAGTAAGGCTTGGGCGAATACGAACCCAATCTCCAACCTTGAATTCTTCAACCCTTTCCATTTCTGCAGGATCTGCTTTCCATCCTCTAGATGCTCCAGGGAACCCAACTCGCAGAATCCCGTCATCATCAACGCACAAAACTGTGCCAATGCTCTCACGGGATTGTCCACACCAACCAAATCTGTTAGCAGAACAAGTTAATTTCCAGTCAGCAAGTTTCTCTGGAAAAAACAATAAAGATACAGGAAATAAAAGGTTGAGCTGGGCCAGCTGCACATTTGATGATGATTTTTCCACATATAAGTGCACCGAATAAGACACTTGGGGCCCATTTGATAAAAATGATGGAAAATGATTTAAAACATTACTAATTTTTATGAGAAATCAAAAAAAAAGAATAGTGATTTGGTGGTATGTTATCCATTTTTTTCTTATTTTCCATGTAAAATCTTGCTTACCACCGCCTAACGAATTAATTTCCATGGAAATCCCCAAAAAGTAATAGAATATTTCACCAAATCACTCTCTTTTTCCAACTTCTCATGAAAAATAGTAGCTTTTTCAATCATTTTCCAACTTTTTTATCTAAGAGACCTTTAGAATAGAAAGTCAACCCTACATAAAAGGTCACAGTCGAGTTTCTACAGAAACAGAGAGGGTAAAGAAAGAAGGAAACCTTTATTTTCTTTCTCACTCAAAATTTTTAAATCCAAACAGTGACAACATGTTAGTGGAACATCAATATCTCCTTAAAAGTAGTCTAAGAAACTGCCTTTGGTAATTTATTTAGAACCATCAAAGCGCAACAGATACTTAAATGCTAAAGTATACCAGCAAAATGATTCTTCATTAGTTAGAGAAAATTCAGTACATATCGCTATATTACAAGTCCATAAAAACCATCATCAAATTCTACGATATGTGTCCTGACACCTCAGTGCAAGCTATTTCTATTGAAATTTGGAATGGATGAACCATGTTGGAAAAAGAAATGGCACTGTGAGAAAGCTCAGCAATCAAATTTGGTCTGTTCGAATAGTTAAATCAAGTTGATCAATGCCCTCACTGATGACCAGCATGAAGGTTCCAAAAGTAGACGTCTACCTCATTAGATAAATTGGTTAGAACAAAAAAGGCACATATGTTACACAAAACCTTTGTATGCATTACTGAAATTAAAATGGAACAGTTATGTAATTTAAAACATCAGATTTACAACTAAACTTAATAATAAAGTTTGTTGTCAATCCTAAACAAAGATTTTATTCTAGATTAAAAGGGTGAATAGATAATTAAGGATACCCCACAAAGCAAAGAGGAAAAGACATTTATGTATATATAATTATATATGGAAACTAACAAGAGCTACACTAAAGGGCTATGAAGCACGGACACGAGCCACGTGTCGAGCCCGACACGTGAGTCAGGGAGTGTCATTTATTTTATTATCATTTTTTTATCCCGACACGTAAAACCTGGCACGTTGGGGGGGGGTATTTTAAACATTAAAACCTAAAAATGGGTCAAATCTGAAATAACAAAAAATATTGAGGGTTCAAACAATAATAGAAGAAATGAAATACAAATCTCCCGAAAAACCCTAGCCCCCAACTACCCCATCGTCTTCGACTCTTTTTTTTTTGATAGGAAACAAGATTTTATTAAAAACTCAAAAATAATTACAAAGTGAAGGGGGACAAGCTGTCCCACCACCAGTACATAAACGAAAATACAAGCATGATGAGAATCAAATACAGCCAAAGCTTTCATAAAATAAGATGCACATGTAACTTTTCTCAAAGGATTATAGCCTTCCAATTAAGTTTAATGTATTCCACCCCACAATGCTTAAACGATTTGGAATTTGAAGCCCATAACGATGCCACAAATCCGATTCTTTCCCATAGCCATTCCCTTTCTTCCTCCTTTCCTTCAAAAATCCTATTGTTCCTTTCTATCCAAATCATCCACATAACTGCCACTTTGATGTACCTCCACAAGGTCCTCAACTCTTCTCTCCCACAAAAATGTATGCTACTCTCCCCCCCCTCTACGCATACACATGTATGTATATATAAATCTATACACATCTTCTTGAATTGATATTACTACTGTTATATCTCTCTCTACACATGTATGTATAAATAAATCAATTTCGAAAATGAACAGTTGGTGCTTCTTCATTAGTTGAAGATGATATTTTTTTTATTAGAAACAAAACTTATATCGAAAATATATAATCACTACAAGCATAAGGGGACTAATGGTTTACAAGTAGTCTACCAAAAGCCCCAGAGAAAGAAATGGAAAGCACACAATAACCAAGCATTAACTAAACATCGAGCTAAAAAATAAACAGAAAAAAGATGAGCAACTAATTAGCTGCCCACAAAGCGCCGGACAAAAATTACTGCCAAAATCCTTCAACCCACAGCTGCACACCAATCCCGTCTAAGATCGTCAAGTGATAATGAACTAAACTGGACGTATAGGCCCATAAAGATGCCGACGATTTAACCCTCTGCCAGATTTCCTCGACATGCTCTGATTTGCCTTCAAAGATTCTTCTATTTCTTTCACCCCAAACACACCATAAAACAGCCATACAACATGACCTCCATAAAACCTTAGACTTCTTCTTATTGCCTCTAAAACTCCATCTAATTAATAAAACTTCAGATCACGACTTGGGAATCTGAAATGATACCCAACTCCCTACGAATATTATTCCAAATAGAATGAGTAAACGGACAGTGAACCAATAAATGATCAATTGACTCGCCATTACACTTACACATGACACACCATGATGGAGAAAAAGCCTTATAGGGTTTCTTAATTTGGAGTATATTGATAATTCAATATTATTTAGTTTAGTTATTTATTTATGTTATTTTATTTGTGGGTAGAGTCCCACCTTGTTTGGTATTTTAGGTAAGTTAGGATGTTACTCTCTATATAATGTGCCTAGTATTCATTCGTTATGATATGGAATAAAAGAATTGTTTTCTCTAAATTTTCATGGTATCAAAGGGTTGGTTAGGAATTCCATATGCTGCCTAAGTCCAACTAAAACCCTAGGTACAATTAAAACCCTAGCCACGCCAAAACCCTAGCCGCCGCCACTGTTGATTGCTCACTGGCGTGCGTAATAGGTGCGCCTTCCTGGAATAAACCACACAACAGTGGTCGGAATCTCAAGACGAGCAGAACCCCGAAAGCCGCGCCGGAAACCGACCGCTCACGCGCCCACACGCACCGCCCCTTCCTGCGCGTGGATCTCACGCGCCGTCTACTTCCACCGCGCGTGGAGGCGCGTGGCAGCTCAGATCACCACCAAACTTTCCAGTCTCGCTTGTTTCACTGTTCCGACACTACTTCTGGTACTGTTTTGGTCCAATTTTGGTACTGTTTCATCATAGTTATTCCGTACGGTTCCGGTTTGGTATTTTTTGATACTGTTCAGTTGATTGCTTGGTTTGGGTAGTTTGATTCTCTTACCATATGAACTATAAACTGCAAAGGTGGGTGCTAGTAGTCCGGGTCTCACAGAATCTTCTAGTAGTTCCACCGCAAGCTTGTCTTCTACGTTCACAGATACTATGTCGCAATTTGCTACTGTTTATTCGGTGAGTGAAAATCCTGTGGCCAATATTAGTCACAAATTGAATGGAAGGAATTACCTCGAATGGGCACAATCAATGAGGCTGTTTATTGACGGCAAAAGAAAATTAGGTTATGTGAATGGTGAAGTGGTACCACCCCCATCTAACGACCTGGGCTTTAAGTCATGGCGCGAGGAAAATTCGATGGTCACCTCGTGGTTGATCAATTCCATGGAGGCTGGTCTCGGTAAACCCTATATGTTCCTACCGACTGCTCGAGATATCTGGCACGCGGTTAAGGAAACGTACTCAGATCTAGACAACTATTCTCAGATGTTCAAACTCAATAACCAGTTGTGGAAGATGCAACAAGGAGATCGTGGGGTTACAGCCTACTACCATAACATGATGGCCATATGGCAAGAGTTGGATTTGTTTGAAACTGAAGAGTGGGAAAACCCAAATGATAGTGCTCGTTACAAGAAGAAGGTGGAGCGCGGTCGGGTATTTGTCTTCTTGGCTGGACTAAACAAGGACCTAGACGAAGTTCGGGGTCGTATTTTAGGCAGAATACCGTTGCCCACTATCAGAGAGGTGTTTTCAGAGGTACGAAGAGAAGAGGCTTGACGATTTGTGATGTTGAAAGACGAACGGGAGCCCCATACAGATGGTGAGGGTTCTGCACTGGTAGCCTTTGATAAAGCCGTAGACAGTGATAAGAGGGGAGGAAAACAGAAATTGTGGTGTGATCATTGCAAGTGGTCAGGTCATACTAGGGATAGTTGCTGGAAGCTTCATGGTAAACCAGCAAATTGGAAGAAGTGTGATAACAAAACGAGGGGAGGAACTCGAGCATTCCAAGCAAGCAATGCAGATTCAGTGCAACCATCTTCCTCAGAACCACTTCCATTCACAAAGGAACAATTTGAGCATCTGTGTAAAATGGTTCAAGCCCATTCTTTAGGAAACTCTGACTCCTCCTGTTCCATAGCTCAGTCAGGTAATAAGTTTACCGCTACAATTACATGTATCAAATCCCATAGCAACTGGATATTAGATTCAGGGGCCACTAACCACATGACCGGTATCTCGGAATTTTTTTTCGTCATATACTCCGTGTGCAGGGAATCAAAAGGTTAAAATTGCTGATGGTTCATTCGCTGCGGTTGCCGGCAAAGGAACCATAATCGTCTCCCCGTCTCTCACTCTTACAGATGTCTTACATGTCCCTAATTTATCGTATAATCTTATATCTGTCAGCAAATTAGCTCTTGATCTCAATTGTCAAGTTAACTTTTGGTCTTCTCATTGTGAATTTCAGGATTCAAATTCAGGGAAGACGATTGGGGTTGCTAAACAGGATGGGGGTCTCTACTTCTTCAATAATGGGTCTACTTCTGAAAGGCAAGACCGGCAGACTTGTTTTAATTCTATTTATGTTTCTAGTGATAGTCAGATTTTGTTATGGCATTATAGGTTAGGACATCCAAACTTTCAGTATTTAAAGCATTTGTTTCCCAAGTTATTAATGAATAAAAATTTGCTTAAATTTTGGTGTGAATCTTGTGAATTAGCAAAACATCAACGCACGATCTTTCCGTCTCAACCATATAAGAAATCACAACCTTTCACCTTGATTCACAGTGATGTTTGGGGTCCCTATAGAGTGCCCACTTGGTCTGATAAACGTTGGTTTGTAACTTTCAATGATGACCACACTAGAGTATGTTGGGTCTTTCTTTTAAAAGAAAAATCAGAAGTTGGGAGTGTGTTTCAAAACTTTTACACCATGATACACACACAGTTTCAAACCAAAATTCAAATTTTTCGGAGTGATAATGGGAAGGAATTTTTTAATAAGATGTTAGGGGATTTTTTTGTAAAAAATGGGATAATTCATCAAAGTTCTTGTAATTATACTCCTCAACAGAATGGAGTTGCCGAAAGGAAAAATAGACATCTACTTGAAGTTGCTCGTGCTCTAATTTTTCAAACTAAAGTTCCAAAATATCTTTGGGGCGATGCTATTTTGACTGCTACTTACCTTATTAATCGGCTTCCAACACGAACTTTGAAATTTAAAGCCCCTATAAAATTGCTTTCTGATCTATTTCCCAACACTCGGTTATTAGGGGATATTCCCTTAAAAATATTTGGAAGTGTTGCCTTTGTTCATAATCATGACCCAAAAAATTCTAAACTTGATCCAAAGGCACACAAATGTATTTTTGTTGGCTATCCTACAAATCAAAAAGGGTATAAATGTTTTGATCCGATTTCCAAGAAATTATACATTTCTATGGATGTTACTTTCTTCGAGGGGCGATCCTATTACAACTCCCATCTTCAGGGGGAGAGCACGAGTGAAGATGGTGGTTACGGTTTTGATAATTCAGTTGTTGATGTTTTGTATGAACAAGTACCTAATTTTAACACACAATCTGGGAAAACAAATGAATTAAATATTGAAGATACTTGTGTTGGTAATGGAAAACAACCAGGGGTAGTGTCATCCCAAAATCTGATTACCGATGGACCAGAGATGTGTGCAAAACGGTATAAAGGTCTTGTTTATTCTAGGAAAAATCCAGAACACGATACTCACAATGACTCTGCAACCCCAAGAATCCAACCTGGAGATGGATCATGATACTCACAATGACTCTTCCGAGATACCTGAAGGTAGTTCTCAAGCCAATGTCGAGTCAACTCAGTCTGATCAACTTGATCTCCCTATTGCTCTTAGAAAAGGAGTCAGAGCGTGTACGAAATCTCCCAAATATCCCATTTCGAACTTTGTGTCATATGAAAATATCTCACCCTCCTATTCTGCATTTATCTCTCGTGTGTCGAATGTGGTTATTCCTAACAATGTTCAGGATGCTCTAAATGTTCCGGAGTGGAGAGAAGCGGTGTATGAGGAGATGAGAGCGCTGGAGAAGAATGCTACTTGGGAGAAAGTAAAGCTTCCAGAAGGAAAGACAGTTGTTGGTTGTAGATGGGTATTCACTGTGAAGTATAACTCAGATGGGTCAGTGGAACGGTATAAGGCTCGCCTGGTGGCTAAAGGCTTCACTCAAACGTATGGAGTCGACTACTCCGAAACTTTTTCTCCCGTGGCAAAATTAAATACAGTTCGGGTTCTCTTATCAGTTGCAGCTAACTTGGACTAGCCTCTAAATCAGTTAGATGTGAAGAATGCCTTCTTGAATGGAAATTTAGAAGAGGAAGTTTATATGGAACCTCCACCTGGTTTTACTGAGGAATTTGGGACAAAAATCTGCAAGCTAAAGAGGTCTTTGTATGGCCTTAAACAATCCCTTAGGGCATGGTTCGAAAGATTAACGAAGTTCCTCAAAGGCCAAGGGTATAATCAAGGGCAGTCTGATCATACTCTCTTCACTAAGACGTCCACAAGAAACAAACTTTCTGTTCTCATTGTTTATGTGGATGATATGATTTTGACATGGGATGATGTTGAAGAAATGAGTCGTCTGAAACAAAATCTTGCTAGAGAATTTGAAATTAAGGATCTTGGCGACCTACGATACTTCCTTGGAATGGAGGTGGCCCGTTCAAAAAGTGGTATTGTAGTCTCACAACGGAAATATATTCTGGATCTGCTGTCAGAAACTGGGATGAGTGGGTGTAAGCCATCGGATACTCCCATAGAACTGGGTACCAAGCTAGGAGATGTTAAAGATGGTGTTCCAGTCGAAACAGGGAGATACCAGAGGTTAGTTGGGAAACTAATCTACTTGTCTCATACGCGCCCTGACATCGCTTTCGCTGTGAGCATGGTTAGTCAATTCATGCAGATGTGAAGAGCATCTAGAGGCTGTGTACCGTATTCTTCGTTACCTCAAAGGCTCCCCAGGGAAAGGTCTGTTCTTCAGGAAGAACGATAAAAGAGGGATAGAGGTGTATACCGATGCTGATTGGGCTAGCTCGATTACTGATAGACGGTCCACGTCTGGCTACTGTACGTTTCTTTGGGGCAACTTGGTTACATGGAGAAGCAAGAAGCAAAGTGTTGTCGCTAGAAGTAGTGCAGAAGCTATACTGCTAAGGCAACCATTCGAATTTCAAGTGAGCAAGTTGGGCATGACGGATATCTTCGCACCAACTTGAGGGGGAGTATTGATAATTCAATATTATTTAGTTTAGTTATTTATTTATGTTATTTTATTTGTGGGTAGAGTCCCACCTTGTTTGGTATTTTAGGTAAGTTAGGATGTTACTATCTATATAATGTGCCTAGTATTCATTCGTTATGATATGGAATAAAAGAATTGTTCTCTCTAAATTTTCAGAGAACATCATATGTATTGACTTTCCTCCACACGGCCAATCAAGCGAGAACCTTCACCATAGGAGGAATACCCACCTTCCAAATCGGATTATAAAGCGCAAAGGAACTGCCATTAGAAAAAGAAGTCAGAATCTCAAAATATGACTTTGAAGAAAATAACCCAAACTTCTCCCCCACTCAAATTCTGCAATATACTTCAAAACTACCCAAGAACCCTTTCTCCACCATATTTATAAGCCTCAAAAAATCATTAGTCTCCCTATCATCGAAGTTCCTACGAAAAGTAATGTTCCAACTAGCTGCAGATCCCCCTCCTCTAGACAGGTATGAAGCAATAGAAGAGTCAGGCTTATTTGACAACCTGTAAAGGCGTGGAAATAAAGAGGTTAGAGATGCATCCCCCACCCACAAATCTGTCCAGAACTTGATTCTTTCACCGTTCCCACCTTGAGGCGAGTACATTTAAAAAAGTTATCAATATTTGTGGATATTGCTTTCCAAGGGTTTCAGTGCGAACTTTTTACCAATACATTAGAATCCCAACCGTTCTCTTGGATCCCGTTTTTACTTCTAATAATCGCACACCAAAATGAATCTTGTTCTGTAGGGAACCTCCAAATCCATTTGCCAATAAGAGCTTCATTCCTCTTTAAAATGTTACTAATGCCCAACCTTCCATGTTTTTTGCTCAAGCACATCTCCCAATTCACCAAATGATCTGCCCTCTCTTTTTCATAGCCTTCCCAAAGAAAATTTCTCATCAATCTCTCAAGCACTTTAGCAACCGTCACAGGGACCTTGAAAAGAGAAAGATAATATATGGGAATGCTTTCAAGAACCGATTGTATTTCCCAAGTCGTGGTATGAAGTTTTATTAATTGGATGGAGTTTTAGAGGCAATAAGAAGTCGTCTAAGGTTTTATGGAGGTCATGCTGTATGGCTGTTTTATGGTGTGTTTGGGTTGAAAGAAATAGAAGAATCTTTGACGGCAAATCAGAGAATGTCAAGGAGATTTGGCAGAGGGTTATGTCGTCTGCATTTTTATGGGCCTATACGTCCAGTTTGTTCAGCTCATTATCACTTGACGATATTAGACGGGATTGGTGTGCAGCTGTGGATTGAAGGATTTTGGCTGTAATTTTAGTCTGGCATTTTGTGGGGAGCTCATTAGCTGCTCGTCTTTTTTCTATTCTTTTTTAGCTTGATGTTTAGTTATGTTGGTTATTGTGTGCTTTCCATTTCTTTCTCTGGGGCTTTTGGTAGACTTCTTGTAAACCATTAATCCCTCTATGCTTGTATTAATTCTATACTTTCAATATAAGTTTTGTTTCTGATAAAAAAAAAAAGAACCGATTGTATTGGCGTTAATCTACCACCTCTAGATAAGCAACCCTTAAACCATCCATCTAACCTTTTTCCCACCTTTTCAACCACGGGACTCCAAAAACCTACTTTTCTTGGATTATCACCCAATGGCAGCCCTAGATATGATAACAGCCACTCACCTACCACGCAGCCAATCCTTCTTCCGAGATGATACACCTCATTTTCACTCACATTAATACCAACAATTTCACTTTTATCTAGATTAATGTTCAAACCCGAAGCATACCAAAAAATATCCAGAATTCCCGTAAGATTTGCCAATTTCTCCTCATCCTTTAAAAGAAAGAAAATAGTATCATCGGCGAATTGTAAGTGAGACAAACTAACCTCTTCTTGACCGATGCAAAACCCTCCACTAGCTTTTTCTCTTTGGCTTTTTCGAGAATGGCGGGTTGTGAATTGGGATCGTGGCCAATGTCCTATCTTGGGATGCCTCTTGGAGACAACCCTTGTCGAGTCGAGTTTTGGGGTCCGGTAGTTGAAAAAATTTCAAATAGATTACAGGGTTGGTTAAAAGGATGTCTTTCAAGGGGAGGTAGGTTAACTTTGATTCAGTCGGTCCTTGAAAGCATTCCAATTTATTATCTCTCTCTTTTCAAAATGCCAATTACGGTGTGTAATACTATTGAAAAACTAATGAGGAATTTTTTTTGGGAAGGATTCGGGGAGGGAACTTGTGATCATTTATTGAATTGGGATTTGGTGTCTAAAAGTAAGGATAAAGGGGGATTGGGCATCGGTAACATTGCTAAGAAAAATGAAGCTTTATTAGGGAAATGGCTTTGGAGATTTCCCATTGAACAAAATTCATTGTGGTGCTCAATAATTAAAAGCAAGTATGGACTCCATGAAAATGGGTGGGATGCAAACATGGTTACTAATGGCACTCATAGGAATCCTTGGAAAGCCATTTCTAGTGGCATGGTTAAATTTAAATCATTTATTCAACTTAAAGTGGGTATGGGTAATTCCATTAGGTTTTGGGAAGATATATGGGTTGGGGATTCTACTCTTGCTTCTCTTTTTCCCCGGTTATATATAATTTCTCGAAACACAAATAGTGTCATAGCCTCAATCATTCGTTGGAATTCTATTGATTCTTTCTTATGGGACTTAGAATTTCGCAGAAATTTAAATGATAGGGAAATTGGGGACTTTTTGGAATTGTTAGATTTGGTTTCTAATTCTCAAGTTTCTAGATTCGAAAGAGATTATAGATTGTGGATGGGGGAAAAGTCGGGTATATTCTCTTGCAAATCGTTCTTTCAATTGCTCACCAATTCGCCATTGGATCCTATCTTTGTGCCTCATAATTTTATTTGTAAAGTTGGTATTCCTCCGAAGGTGAAAGTTTTTGCTTGGCTGGCCTCTTGGAAAAGAGTTAATACTTGTGACTTACTCCAAAAAAAGAGGCCAAATCTGGTCATTTCTCCTTCTTGGTGTACTCTTTGCAAAAAGGGAGGTGAGAGCATCGATCATATGTTAGTTCACTGCAGTTTCTCCAGTTATATGTGGAGTAAGGCGAGGGAGGAATTCGGAGTTATTGGAGCCTTGCCTGGATCATGGCATGATTTATTAGGCTTGGATTGGCAGTTTAATGGAAATAAGAAGAAATCAAAATTGTTATGGAGATGTTGTTGCTTGGCATTAGCTTGGGGAATTTGGCATGAAAGAAACGCTAGAATATTTGAAGATAAATATTGCGAAGCCGGTGAAGTATGGTTTAATATCAAGCAGTTAGCATCATTTTGGGCCATCTCTTCGAAACTGTTCAGATCTTTATCGGTCTCAGATTTATGTGGGAATTGGAACGCATCTATCCTGTAGTAGCTTTGTTTATGGCTTCATCTTTTCATTGTTGTTTGGTTTTTTGTAACGTTTGGATTTTTGTAGCCTTTTCATATTTCTTGAGGGGCTTTGGTGGACTACTAGTTCACTAAAGATGTAATCTATGTTGTATTGCTTTATTTAGTTTTTAATAAAAGCGTTTTGTTTCTGATAAAAAAAAAAAAAATCAACCGATGGAGCACGTCCACTACTAAAACAAAAAGAAATGGGGATAATGGGTCTCCTTGTCTGAGCCCTTGGGACGCCTTAAAGATTTCTCTAGGTCTCCCGTT
The DNA here is from genome assembly GCA_021464415.1 of Lonicera japonica. Taxonomy (NCBI): domain Eukaryota; kingdom Viridiplantae; phylum Streptophyta; class Magnoliopsida; order Dipsacales; family Caprifoliaceae; genus Lonicera; species Lonicera japonica. Next base: position 75,026,785 of record CM038471.1, on the reverse strand, counting down.
AAGTATCACCGAAAAATTGACCGAGGCTAGACATCCATTGATCCATCTCCTCCACTTTGTCCCAAACCCTTTCTTTTCTAATACATGGTCTACAAAGCTCCATTCCACATGATCATATGCTTTTTCAAAGTCGATTTTAAGAACTACCCCTCTTTTTTCTTCTCTCGATATTCCTCCAACCCTTCATTAGAAACCAAGACTAAGTCAAGAATTTGTCTCCCTTTCACAAAAGCTCCTTGTGATTTCCCAACCGTGTCATTCAAAACTTCCCTCAACCTTAAGGACAAGACTTTAGCCAAAATCTTATAGAGGCTAGTAACAAGACTTATAGGTCTAAAATCCTAGGAATAATGCAAATATAAGTAGAATTCATAACATGCATTCACCACACCATTCTCAAAGAACTCCTTGAAAACTCCCATAACTTCTAAGCCACCTTGGTTATTTGGATTATTAATGCAAGCTAGTTTCATTTTATTAAATTCTTAAATATCTATAATGTTTATTGCATATATATATATAATTAAGAACGTGTCCCCCCACGTGTCATGTGTTGTGTTTGTGCTTCAGCCGCCCCTCACAAACCCTAGCTCTCCACAGACCTCACCGTTCTCCCAATGACGACTCGTTTCAAGAAGAACAGGAACAAGAGGGGCCATGTCAGCGCTGGCCACGGCCGTATCGGAAAGCACCGAAAGCATCCCGGAGGTCGGGGTAATGCGGGAGGTATGCACCGCCACAGGATCCTCTTCGACAAGTACCATCCCGGTTACTTCGGAAAGTTCGGTATGAGGTACTTCCATAGGCTCCGCAACAAGTTCCATTGCCCTATCGTCAACATCAACAAGCCATGGTCCATGGTTCCTGAAGATGTGAAAGAGAAAGCTTCTGTCGATAAGGCTCCGGTGATTGATGTGACTCAGTTCGGTTACTTCAAGGTGCTAGGCAAGGGATTTTTGCCTTTGGAGAAGCCGATTGTTGTGCAGGCGAAGCTCGTTTCCAAGACTGCTGAGAAGAAGATCAAGGAGGCCGGTGGTTCAGTTCTTCTCACGGCTTAGGTTTGATTTGTCAGTTTAGAGTTTTGGAAGTTTAATTTTTGTTATGGGTGATTTTATATTTCAGATTTGGTGTAATGAAGTTTTGCTTTGGATTTATGCTGGATATGCTGTTTTTGTTTTTATTGAATATCTGCTTCATTTCGTCATTTAAGTCAAAAAAAAAGGACAAATAAAGCTGATAATTATGAACGAATGAATAATAAAGAACACATTCGCATGTAATGGCCATAAAGCAAGCACAATGTATCATTTAACAATCAAAGTGAAAGCCAACACACCACAGAACTACAACTAAATGAATAACCAGTGTAGGCAACAGGTTCAAAGGCCCCCCTTCAAAATTAGATCCAAAAGAAAGGACACCTTAGCTTTTCATTTTAAAATAAGGATATTCCTTTTTCATTACCTAAAGTACTCTTCCTCCATTGTCTTTTTAAAAAAAAAATAGAATATTTAACCAACAACGGCAGCCCACCACTGGAGCTCTGGCAGCCTCAACAGAGCTCCAACAACCATCAGTAGGTGGCTGATGGCTGTGGGTTGCAGTAGTGAGTGGTGGTAGCTGCAGAAGTCGTTGGTGAGGTCTAGCAACCACCCATGGGAATGAGGAAATAAAAAATTATGGCAAGGGTTACAACTGACAATGCAAGAAAAAGGAGTGTCCTTTTAATGGACAAAGAATGAAAAGTGTCCGTATGGCAAACCAAATTGTGGAGGAAGAACTCCATGTGTTACAGAAAAGTAACGTGTCCTTCCATTCGATATAATTCTGAAAGGACTTGCAATCCATTTTTTATTAAGAATGTAGTAGCAAAAACTATGTTAGCAAAAATATTGGATCAAACCTCGGCTCCTTCACATCTGGTTTGAGTTGCACATGTTGCCCCCTGTCTAACGGAATCACTTTTATAACTTCATTTGCCAATACACGAGCTTCCCCGGAACAAAATGACACAATCAGATGGTCCTTGTCTGGAACACTTTGCACAAAACCAACACTCTTCTGTTTTGCACCTTGCCACCCATAAGTCGGAGTTGTAACACTTCTTTTAAACTTCACCCAGTCTCCCACTTGATATCTAAACAGCAGTTTAAGAAAAGACCAAGGGCATTTATAATTGCAACATAACTAAGTTCAACAGGAAATGAAATAATGATGACAGAAGAAAAAAAAACAAAAAAAACAATTTAAAAGCAACACAAACATAGAGCCTTGGTATCTACAAGGCTGAAAGACAGAGATTGTGAGGAAATCAATAATAGAATGCTGAAGAAAGTGCCTACTGGGCTAACATCTTTATTTTGCCAAAAGCTGTTCTGAAAGGGGTGGATCGAAGTTTTGAGGAGGTTCATATGGTCTGGTTCTGAACACAAGAAGACAGGTGAAAGTAGCTTGGAAGGATGTATGTTGCCCTAAAAATGAAAAAAGAAAGGAGGGGGGGGGGGGGGTTTGGGGCTGAAGAAACTTAAGGAATGGAACAAAGCTTATATGATTAGACACTTGTGGGACCTAGCTAGGAAGAAGGATTCTATGTGGGTGAAGTGGTGCCATATGTATAGGTTCAGAAATAAGAATTTGTGGAGTGAGACTTTCAGTGGGGATGTGTCTTGCATTTGGTTAAAAGTTAAAACTGATGAAAATAAGGAGCATGGTTACAGTTTATCAAGTATAGGGTTGGTAATGGGAAGCCGATTTCGACTTGGCATGACAACTGGCATCCATTGGTAATGGGAAGGCCATCTCATGCTATCTCCCCTTCTTGGTGTATCCTTTGTAAGAAAGATAGTGAATCTATAGATCACATTTTGCTCCATTGTAATTATACTCAGAAGTTATGGGATAAAGCTAGATCGATCTTTGAAGTGGTTGGGGCTTTCCTAAACGATGGCATGACTTTTTATGCATCGATTGGCTATTCAAAGGCAACAAAAGAAAGGCCAAAGAATTATGGAGATGTTGCTCTATGGCATTGGCATGGTTGATATGGCAGGAAAGGAATGCTAGTGTTTGAAGATAAGCAAATAGATGTAGACGAGGTGTGGAGTAAAGCTAAGAGGATTGCAACACTTTGGGCCAGCACTACCAATCTTTTTGGAATTTTATCGATTTCGGAGATTTCTAACAATTGGGAGGCAGTGTTGCTTTAATTATTCAATGGGGTTGTGCTGTTAAAAGATGGCAGAATTTATTTCTTTTTTCTCTGTTAGTTTTTTGATTGTTAGGATATATGAGTATTATTTTTGTTAGATGTTTGGGTGGACTGATGGTCCATCATCTTTTCTTTTGGCTTTGTAATTGCACTCTAGTGCTTGCTTTTTATGATTATCATCAATAAAAGCAGTTGTTTCTGATAAAAAAAAAATTGGGAATGGGACCCCTAAAGCATCGATTTGGGGGAGGATCATTTATGATGCTGGCAGTGCTGATAATGCTAGATGCTTACATTGAGTGGCTATCAGTGTTTTCAAAGGCGTTCCAAGGCGCGCATCAGGGTGCGCTTCACTGCGCCTCAAGAGAAAAGCGCATCAAAGCTCAATAGGAACAGCGTTTTGCACACACTAAGTGCACGCATTTTGTCTGAGGCTTACGCCTTATTGCTAAGGTGCACGCCTTTTACGCCTTTTGGCTGAGGCTTAAGCTTTTTGTGCATTTTTTTTATAAACCCTAAAAGACTAAACACTCCATCTGAAAGACCCAAACTCGAAACAGAGAGAAAGAAGAGTGGAAGAATGATTGAACAAAGACTAATAAGTAACAACTTGAGGAGAGGGGTTGGCCCAGTGGTAGGCAACCTCCACCCTTGCCTTGAGGTCAAGGGTTCGACTCATGGGGTGGGAGGGGAGGGTTTTTCTTTATTTGTAGGATTAAGGGAGAGACTTAGACCTCCCTTAATATTAAAAAAAAAAAAAAAAGTAACAACTAAAACAAGAAACCGAGCAACACATACCAAATTTGAAGCCCTAGATTGTAGATGGAATCATCGATTTGAGCCAAAATCTCTTTGCGGTCCTCGATTGAGGCTTGATTTGGGTTTGATTGTGTTGGATAGAGTGTGATTTGGGTTTTGAGAGAGAAATTGTTGGATTTTTACGGGGGGGAGAGACAGAGAGAGAGAGAGGGGAACGAAGAGAGAGCAGCGTGTTTGGATTCTACAACGGGGGAGAGGTTTTAATTTTGATAAATTACAACATACCCTTTAAGTTATTTAATTTAACACTTTATCCCTTAAACTAAAAAATCTGACATTAAAGAAAATTATTTTTAGGACTAATAATTATTTCTCTATTTTTTTAATATAAAAATCCTTTGCGCGAAAGGCTTACGCCTCGTTTCTAAACAAGCAAACGCCTAGGCTTATGCCTTTGCCTTTTAAAACACTGGTAACTATTGGCCAAAATGTGCGGAATTTTCCTTTCCCTGTCTCTAACTTGCAGGAGTTGGCGAACCAGCTGCCTTCTATCTCTCCTAATGTGATGATTGATGTTTCTGTGGAGGATTCTGACTGCTGAGAATTAGTATAGTTGTAAATCTGCTTGGAATGCTGTAATCCTGTTTTTATTTCAATATAATCTTTGTTTCTGATCAAAAAAAAAAAATCTGCTTGGAATGCCATCAGAGGAACTGCTCCAGTTGTTTCTTGGAGTAAGCTTGAGGGTGGGAAGATACTATCCCAAGATTCAGTTTTATCAGCTGGTTGACATGTTGGAACAGGTTTAGAACTAAAGAAATGCTGTTTAGATGGGCGAAAGTTTCTGATGATAGGTGTGTTATGTACAAAGTGAGGGAAGAAGTTGGAGTTAGAATTGGGAAAATAGCTATGGCAACTACAGTTTATGCTATTTGGAGAGAGAGAAAACAGATGAATTTTCAAAGCCGATTGAGATCTGAAATTCAAGTACTGAAGTACATTGAAGCTAATATTGTTGCTGCAGCCTGGAATTTCAGTAAGAAGTGTTGTGTGAATTGAGTTATGAGCAAAAATTGGGGACTTGATGAGAAGAATCTGCTGTAATGTACATACGTTTTTTTCTTTTTGTTTTGCTGTAGATTGTATACTATCTGTTGTTTGTGTATTGTTCTGGTTGGTTTAATAAGATTTGAATTTACCCAAAAAAGAACACATATAGGGCCTGTTTGGTTTTTTGAATTGCCTTGTGGACTTTTTGGTTTTTTCCCTTAGTCCATTATGCAATTTAGGCACATTTCTTTTGTGTTTTTTGGGTCTTGGGGATGGCCTTACCGTATCCCCCTTTCTTGTAGTTATTTTTTTTGGTTTTTTTTTTGGTTTTTTTTGCTATTACTCTAGTCAGTGTTCTAAAAATCGGGCCTAGGCGGAAATCGTTGCCTCCTTGCCCAGCCTAGGCCTAATCCTTTGTATTTAGGCGCCGGGGGTGATTAGGCGCCAATTAGGCGGGCTAGGCGCCGATTTTTCCCCTTTTTTTCCTTCAAAACAACGTAGTTTCATGTAAAAAAAAACACGTTTATTAGCTAGCCCTCTTTCAGTCGACCTAATTCCGTTTTCCTCATCCTCCTCCTCTCAGTCTCCGAACTCCATCTCCTCCTCTCCTCTCCGGCTGTATTTTGGGATGGTCATGTAGGTTTGATTGTTTGAACTTGTTTATTTTGCTTTTGGAATGCATGTTTTATTGGAATATTAATGTTAATTTGAAAGGTATATTATGTTTTGTTAGTATTATGTTATTTAAAATAATATTTTTAATAAAAAATCGTTTGACCGATTAATCTCCGATTAATCCCTAGGCGCTAGGCCCCCCCTCACCGACCTAGGAACGCCTAGCAATTTTTAGAACATTGACTCTAGTGCCCATGATTGGGCATAGAGGACTTATAAAAAATAAAAAATAGAGGACCTGTTTGGTTGTCCCTCAAATTGCTAATTATAAAATTTTACAATTAGGCAATTTATGATTTTTACATTTATTTGTGCTTGGCAAGTTAATTCACGAAAACTCAAATTAAGTCATTTCAAGTAAAACTTGAAATTGCCTAATTGTAGAACCAGGGATTCAATTTTAGTCTATATTTCGTAGAGATCTAGTGTATGTACTTAATGGTGATCCCTCTAGAATTTTTTTCAAATAGCATAGATGAATTATAACATGTTCTTATTCTATGATTTGGAATTTCTCATTTAAGTCTTCCAAACACTCCATTAACTAGAACTGAATTATATATAGATACACAAATATGTATTCATTAATTGAAACTCATTTTAAAATTATGAGGTTTACGCAACCAAAAGGGCCCATATAAAATCGTGTAATTTTCACTCACATTGTGGGAAACAAATGAACATCCTTATTCGCGAGTGCTTCCATCAGATCCTCTGAAATCCATTCCCGGGGAAGTGCCTCCAAGAAGTCACGCAATGTCTTACCACTGTCATCATCATAAATACACAAAGCATGGCAAATTTAATGGAACATGTCTTGTGGAAGCTCCACAGAGCCTTTCAAATTGGAAAATAATGAAATAAATAAGCAAAGAATAAGGACACTTGTCTATATAAAATAATCAAGCCAAATGAAAATGCAATTTCACTATTGGTAACTTGCCTGTGATTCCGAACCTCCACAGCAACCTCTGGATATCTAAGCATAACAATGATCCATTCAAGATTTTCACGTATCATCTTTGCTGAATCGGCAGCTATGTGAAAAGCATTGTCACCCTCATCGTCCTGATAGTAATGAGCAACAACAAACTGCATATAAGTGTGGGGAAAAAAGAAAAGACAGGGAAAGAAAAGAAATAACCAACTCAACTCGACTAGGATCATGAACATAATTCCAGTATGTTCGTGAACAGGGTGAACTCGATTAGCTCGTTTATATATAGTTATATACTGAAGCCCAGCTTGAGTAGGTGGGCTTGAGTAAGATCATCTTTACTTGTAAAACCTCGCTTATGAGCTTGAGCTTGAGATTGTTTAGGCTGGTTATATACTCGATTCTAGCTCGAGACAAGCTCAAGTAAAGTGAATTCCTATGTGCCAAGCTTGTCCAAGCTCCACTCGAGGTCGTTTTTTGAAAAATTTAAACTTTGCACGGACAACAAAAGGTACCCTATCGACAATGCTGGAAAGCCACCCATTCACATGAATGACATAATTACGTCTGCTGATAGAACATGAAAGAGTACTGCTAAAAGGAAACCTCCAAAGTCATTTCCCTAGAAGGGCTAAATTTAAATTTTGACCGATCAAATTTCCAATGCCCAATCTTCCTTTTTCCTTAGATTTAGACATGCCTCACAAGTTGACAAAATAAATAATGAAGTGAGTAGAGCTAAATAGGCTTCAACATACAGTGGGTTGGGTTGAAAAGAGCAACCTGACCACAAGTAAATCAGGGACCAATAATTAAATTAGAACAGATGATGCCCAGGAAAGCACATTCGGAAGGTCAAGTGAGAAATGGTTCAACCAGGTCAAGGCCAAAAAGATGAAGGACTCCAAAGTGTGGTAGATTCAAAGAAGAGTGAAAATGGGGCAGAATGCTACAAGGATGAATTGGGTGGAGCAACGTGGGCATAATCGGAGGAGACACAGAATATAATGGTAGATTTCTTGGAAGAAGAATCAGAGGACGAGGAGATAGAAAGCTCGGGGGAAGAAATTCAAGATTCAGAGGAGGATAAAGCAATCTACAAGATAGGGGAATTTAAAGAGGAGGAGGTCAAGGATGCCTTATTTCTTTGTGAAGGGGATAAGGCTCCCGGGCCAGATGGGTTTACGATGGCAGCTTTGCAACACGGGTGGGATACAATTAAGGAGGATATTATGAAGGTTTTTGGGGAATTTTTTGACAACGGTGTGGTTAATGTGAAAACAAATGCCACATTTATATGTCTCATTCCGAAAAAACTTAATTCCATATCAATAAAGGACTTTAGACCAATTAGCCTTGTGACTTCCTTATACAAAATTCTAGCCAAAGTTCTGTCGTTGAGATTGAAAAGGGTGATAGGGGGTACAATTGATTACGCCCAAGGAGCATTTGTGCAAGGAAGGCAAATCCTTGATCTAGTCCTAATTGCTAATGAGGTCGTCGAAGAGTATAGATCAAAAAGAAAGGAGGGGGTAGTCGTTAAAATTGATTTCGAAAAGGCTTATGATCATATCAGTTGGGATTTTTTGGATTTTGTTTTGGAAAAAAAAGGTTTTGGTGAGAGATGGAGAAGATGGATTAAGGGCTGCCTTTCCTCGGCAAATTTCTCGGTAATTATAAATGGTAAGCCATGTGGCCATTTTGGGGCATCGAGGGGACTAAGACAAGGAGATCCACTATCTCCTTTTTTATTCATTATGGTGGCGGATGTTCTCAGTAGACTTATGAAGAGAGCGAGTGACACTGAGGTGGTAGCGGGCTTTAAGGTTGGGCAAAATAGGGTAGAAGTATCACATTTACAATTTGCGGACGATAGCATCTTTTTCGTCCAAAATGAGGATCGGTATATTGAAAATTTGAAAGGAATCCTTGAGGTATTTTCTTTTGTGTCTGGGCTAAGTATTAATCTGTCTAAAAGTGTGGTAGTAGGGCTGAATCTTGAACCTAATAGGCTATCCAAAATTGCTTTAGATTTGGGGTGTGTTAGTGGCGAATGGCCTCTTACTTATCTAGGGTTGCCGTTGGGTGGGAATCCTAATAGTATGGCATTTTGGGATCCGGTTATAGAAAGGGTTTCAAAGAGGATTGAAGGTTGGCACAAAAGTTGTCTGTCACGAGGGGGGAAATTGATTCTGTTGCAGTCGGTTCTTGGGAGCATTCCAATTTACTACCTCTCTGTTTTTAGAATTCCTAAAAAAGCGGCAAAGTTATTGGAAAAATTAATGAGAGATTTTTTTTGGGAAGGGTTCGGGGAAAGGAAGGGAAATCACCTCGTTACTTGGGATGAAATTTCAAAGTCCAAATTAAATGGGGGGTTGGGCGTGGGGAATATTATCAAAAGAAATATGGCTTTGCTTGGAAAGTGGTTATGGAGATTTCCTTTGGAGAGAGATTCACTTTGGCATTCGGTCATAGAGAGTAAGTATGGGGCTCATTCTAATGGATGGGATGCAGGATTCGGGATCAGTGGCACTTCTCGTGCCCCGTGGAAGTCGATTTCTAGATTATGGATTGATTTTATGCAAAACATTAAATTAGTGGTGGGTGTGGGGAACAATATACGGTTCTGGGAGGATATATGGGTAGGGAGTAGTCCTCTAAAGGATCTATTTCCTAGAATTTTCAGATTATCTTGTAATCAAAATATGCTTATTCAAATGGTTTCCTCTTGGTCTCCAAGTTTTTCTTGGGATCTGTCTTTTCGTAGAAACTTAAATGATAGGGAGTTTGTTGAGTTCACAGCTATGTTGGAATTAATCCAAAGTGTGTCGTTAAATCAGCATTATCTTGATAAAAGATCTTGGGAGGCTCATTCATCAGGTTCATTTTCATGTAAATCCTTTTTTAATGTCCTTTCTCAATCTTCTCAATCATATTCGGTTTCGTTATTTAAATTCATCTGGAAGCATGGAGTTCCAACAAAAATTAAAGTGTTCGCTTGGCTTGCGCTGAAGGGTAAGGTTAACACATGTGATGTAGTTCAAAAGAGGAGGCCTTTTTGGTGCTTGTCCCCATCTTGGTGTGTACTGTGCAAACAGTTCGATGAAAGCATTGATCATATTCTCCTTCATTGCGGGTTTGTAAGGTGGATTTGGACAGGGTTATTTAAGGCATTCGGGGTGGTTGGTGCTATGCCCATGAAATGGTACGAGTTTGTGGAAGTTAATTGGCATTTTAATAAGGGTCATGGTAAAGCTAGAGATCTATGGAGATTTGCGGTTCTAGCAGTTGCTTGGAGTATTTGGATGGAAAGAAACAAACGTACTTTTGAAGGAAAATCTAGTTCTGTTGAGGATTTGTGGGATCACATCTTATTTCTTACAGAACTATGGGCTAGGGCGTCCGGCGTTTTAGATTGTTCAGAATGCTTTCTGTTTCGTATTGATTGTAATAGTTTTTTGTTTACCTAAGTGTGTTTTCTGTTTCTTATGTATTGTGCCTCTTTTAAGTAGCCGGGGGGGAGGATGTCAGTCTAGTGGAATTCTCTTCCACTAGTCTGTTTATTTCCTTGATTGCATATGTATTGTTTTCTTTCGTTTAGTGGCTATAAAATTCTCTGTTTCGTATAAAAAAAAAAAGATAGGGGGATTCTTTGATAATAATGAGGTAAACTTCTTTTGCAATAATGATCAGTTATACATCCTCCCTAGCTCTAAATATGTGAACAAACTCCTACATAGCCGCCTAAAATCAGTCCCAGAATAGCACTGATCTTTCTAAAGCATCTTCTTATATCTCCCACTCTTCGTTTTTTCCTAATTTCTGGGAAGGAGAAGGGGGTGAATATATAAAAGGGAAAGTGTGAATGAAAATAATGATACAAACAGACCATGAGAAATGTATGCCTATAGGTGATTCTTTGAGAACTGGCCAAAACGATGAAGAAGTAGCACATAGTTGCAACGCTGCTTTCAGGGATGGGAAACATGAGGCGTTTATGCATGGACAACACCAAATTGGTGGAACACGAACTTAATGAACTCTTTGAATGTCAGGGGAATTGGGAATAAAGTAAAAGGAATAGTAATAAAAAAAAAACTGAATCCAGATTTAGTTGTAAAAAAAGAAACAAAAAATATTGATAACAGATTGTTGGGATCTATCTGGGGTGAGGTTTGAAGATTGAGTATTCCTGCCTTCCATAGGCAGATCAGGTGGCATCTTGTAGTTGTGAGATGTTTGGAGATACTGGAGTGTGTCCTAGAAAATTTCTCGATGTCCGTTAAAATTAAATAGGATGAGGAAAAGTTTTGGTGGTTTACTGGAGTGTACAGCACATTTTGCTACAAAGAGAGGCAGGAGTTTTGGGAGGAGCTAGCAAGTTTGTACAGGCTATACTATCCTAAGGGTGTGTAGCTTTCTGTTTGTGCTTTGTTGTTATTTTCAGTGACGCGTTGGATTTTCAGTTTTTAGGGATTGGTGGGAGTCTGCTTTTTGGCAGTATCGCTTGTATTTTTAATTGTTTTTATCAATATAAGCAATTTGTTTCAGATCAAAAAAATAAAATAAAAGAGCATGAAGGATTTTGATGCATTTATAAGAGAAACTCAATTGAGAGTATCCAAATGAGATATATAGCAATTGGGGCGCAGCTATGAGTTAGTTAGCTGTGATATATCTATAGTTTTGAGCAGTCTGGAAGTGTTATCTTGTAATTTTTGTTTTCAATTTTTGCTGTTTTACCACTCTGTTTGTTGGCGGACTTCTGGTCCACCATTTTTGTATCCTTGCTTTTCATATTAATAATGGCATTTGTTTCTGATTAAAAAAAGAAGAAGATGTCCAAATGAACAATGGCCAATTTACATGGTGAAGTTTGAAAGAGAATGTGGTTGTACATTTTCAAAGGAATGGGAGAAAAGTTTTTCCCGAGGCTGAGAAGGGAGGTGCTTTTTTGGAATGTATCTGACCAATGTCCAGTGATATTAGATAGGTTGGGATGAAAGGGGTCAACACCATTTAGATTTGAGAGTACGTGGTTGAAGCACAAGGACTAGAAGAAGTTATTTTGCAAGGATGGGAGGGGTTTAAATTCATTAATAAATTGAAAAATTTGAAAGCTATAAGATAAAATTAATAATAAAATTAAATAAAAATATAGAATTGGAATAATGAATGTTTTGGGATATTAGACTTGAAAAGAAAGCAATAATCATGAAAATAACAGAAATTGACGTGAAGGAAGAATCTGGGAACAAAGAAAAGACTTGCGTCTTTTAAGTCTTACATTGTCACTCTTCACAAAACTGGATATAAAATATAAGTCATTACGTTCATTTATTCTCCCATGCTTCATTTTGCATTTCAAATTATATCTTATAAATTGTTTTCTTAATTAAAATAATATGTGATCAAATATTTTCTAAAGACTAAGCTAATTCTCAGATTAATTAAAAAAAAATGGGGCTACTTGTCTATACATAAAAAGGGAAATGTATAGGGATATTTATCTGAATCTGATTAATCCGATAGGATAATGATAAGAATAGTTGAGTAAACTATCTGGAAGGATACGGATAAGATTAAATTTCTTTGAATCCTTGTATTATCGTGAACATAATCCAAGATGGAAATTAGAGGGTTTAGAATGGTTTCTCAATAAACCCAAGTAACGTGGACTAGCTTGGGTCTTTTGTGGAAGAGGACATGGAAGGGCAATTATGGAATGCAATTTGAGTTTTGATATTTTGATTTGCTCCCCTGCCCTGATTGAATAAGAATGGATAAGAGGCTTGTGGGATTGACGGAGAGAAAGCATTAGGTCCTGATGGATATACTATGGCGGTTTTCCATGACTACTGGGATGTGATGAAAAGCGAATTAATGAGATTTTTTACAGAGTTTTATGAGAATGGGTGGGTCAATAACAGTGTGAATAAGATATGTATTTGCTCAAGTCCAAAACAGGTACTCTCATGTAACATAAAGGATTTTCGGCCAATAAACTTAGTGACGAGTTTATACTAAATTTTGTTTAAAATGCTTTCTTTGCGAATAATGCAAGTGTTGGATAAAACAATTTCATTGTGTCAAGGGGTTTTTATCAGGAGGCAGTAAATTTGGACCTTGTGTTGGTAACCGATGAGGTCATGGAGGAATATAGATCAAAGGAGTTGTGATTAAAATAGATTTTGAGAAAGCCTATGTAAATAGTAGGTGACTTAAAACTAACAATTCACAAAAAGAAAAGAGTATTATGTGGTGCGTGCATCCATGGGTTCATAGGTTTGAAAAGCGTTGGCAAACTTTTGACCAATGTTTTAAGAGGCGTTTGAGGCGTGCGCCTCGAGGCGAGGCGGAGGAAAAACGCTCCTGAGGGGTGTTTTTTTGGTCATTTTTGAGGCTTACGCCTCTTCACTGTGAGGCGTCTGTGAGGCGTAGGCCTCAAGGCGTTCGAGGCGTAACTTATCAAAACTATGTAGTTTTGCACTCTTTTTTTTTAAAGTGCTTACAATTAAACCCTAGCCCCACAACGTTGAGCAAATACGATCGACAGAGAGGAGAGCTGCACATGACGAAAGGGAGAGAGTTGCAGCAGTTACGAGTCGTATACAATATCATCCCAAACCCTAAAATCTGAAATACATAATTTTTTAACATTTATTCTCTATATACTTCTTTCTTCTTCTTCTTCTTCTTCTTTATTTATACATAATAGTTATATATGTATATATATATGTATTAAATACATATATATATGTACATGTATTCAATACCATGCTCATAAGATAAAGCTTTGGATTGCATGTATTTTCTGGAAATACTCGACAGAATTTTAACCTCACTGCCCCCACAGAATTTGACTTCTATTATTATTTGCCTTATATTAATATGTGATATATATTAATATATATGAGTATTGTTTGATTTTTATATATGATTAAATTTTATTGTAGTTGTATTGAATTTTAATTTGTAAATTCGTAGTGAATTATTCCGATGAGTAATAGAAAGGATCCGGCATGGCTTTGATCCATTAGCATAATAATAATAATATTATTAGTGTCTTTATTTAATGACTTTGTGGTGCATGGTGATGCACTAGTTTAAGACTTTAAGTGTTTAACTATTTGTTATTTGATGACTTTATGGTTATGTATGACTTTAATTATGTAGTGACATTGTTATTTGTTATTTTGGTGTGATGATTTGAGATTGTTATTGTATTTGTGATGTTATTTGCACTTTTAGTAATGATTATCAATATTATGATAGTTTTGTAATTTTTTAGGAATTTTTTTTGTTAAAAAGTGAGGCTTACGCCTCAATGCGCCTTGAGGCCTACGCCTCGCCTCGCCCGGGCTAAACACCTCAAACCTGCCTCGCGCCTTTTAAAACATTGCTTTTGACACCTTGTTGCAAATCCTTATTATATTGACTATCAGAATGAAAAGAAATCTTATCACTTGCCATAAAGCTAACAGAGAAAAAAAAGTAACAAACCTGCAAATTGCAATTTGCCCCGGCAGATAGAAGCAACCCAACACATGATTTTGCTCCTCTTGCCAAAGCTACATGAAGAGGAATAGTATTGTGCACATTCCTTATATTCACATCAACTCCAGCATCAAGAATAATCTGCTCAAGGAAATTCACAAGTTGATGGTTTTGTTTAGTCAACAGTTACAGAGAGCAAAGAAGGTTCCTCCATTGAAGTACTAGGGACGAAGGTACTTGGCTTTACCTTGACTAACTCGACATCATCAGCCATAGCAGCTGTATGCAAAGCTGTTCGGCCATGTTGGGCGTCTTGGGCAGTAGCATCTGCTCCAGCAGCAAGCAGTATGCGTACCAGCTCTCTCCCCTCTACAAGTATTGAAAATAAACTCGTAAATTCCTGAACCAAACATAATAATAATAATAGTAGACTGAATTACACCAATGCACGCTAAACTAATTGAGGATTTCAGTTTGCACCCTAAAACAATCTTTTCACAGTTTGCACCCTATACATTCAATTTGTTGCAATTAACCCCAACAGGTCATTTCCGGCCAAATTTCTAACCAGCATCTGACACGAGCATCTCACTTGTGTGTTTTTTCAACGGTAATTTCAGCATAACACAAACTCCCTTGCCGGATTGGTTTGTTGAGAGTTAAACCGTAAATGGGGATTTGTTAGTATAAATGATGCCTTTAGTTGTTTTTCATCCGTTTCAGTTTGTATTCTGCTGAAATTACTCTAGAAAAACATACACATAGGACGCTCGTGATGGACGCCAGTTAGTAATTTGGCTGTTAATGACCTATTGGAGTTGATTGCAAAAGATTGAATGTATAACGTTCAAACTGAAATCTTCAATTAGATTAGGGTGCCTTGGTGAAATTTAGTTATAATAGTACGAAGAATTGAGAGAGAGAGAGAGAAATCAAGCAACAGGCAACTGTAGCTTTTCATATATGTGATACGATGATGACAGTTCATAAACACCAACATTTTCAGATGAAAGCTTTACCGGCTTCATGATCTCTCTTCAGGGAAGCTGCCATACACAATGCAGTGCCAGCACTACTCGGTACATCAATGGCATCAGCAATTTCTTCAGTGGATGCAAGTTCTGCCCATCTTTTGACAACAGCTGCATTCCATGTCATTATGCATAAGTGCAGAGGTCTGCAAACATGAAAAGGATTCATAAGCCTCAAGCCGGAATGACAAGTAAGCCTCAGCTTTTTTGAAAACAATTGATTACTAAGAAATGCTAGTAAGTCACAAGAACAATATACCATGGTTACCATCGCTAAAATATCCAAAAGCATTGTTACCCATAAAATATGTAAAATAACTTCATCACAAAAAAGGTTTAACATAACAAGACGTATAAAATGTATAGCAATGATACATGCCATATTTATAAAAATCGTATAGACATATAACAAATAAGGTACCCACTCACTTGAGAGTGATAGAACACTTGTTCTGTTGAGTGCTATGAAGCATAGACTCGACAATCGATATGTGTTTCGACACGACACACGACACGCGATGCGCAATTTTTCCAAAATGTAGGACACGTTCTTAATTAATTAATTATATAGGCAATAAACATTGTAAATATTTAAGAATTCAATAAAATGAAACTAGATTGCATTAACAACCCAAATACTCAAAACATGATCACCAAATTGTTCCATAAATTTTTTTGATAGAAAACAAAAATTTTATTGATCTACAAAAGGAAATCCAAAACAAACGATGCTATTGAGCAGTGGATAAGACATCCACCGAACTAAAAGCAACAAAAGAAAGATATTCCTTTGCGTATGCAAAGATAACAAAAAACTAAGCTTTAACCCACATATCCATCCATAAAGCTAACACAATCCAAACTAAACAAAAAACGCGTTGTATCATAAAAAATGTTCAAAGCTTTAGACCATAATCCAATCAGAAACTGTGTATGCTCCCAGATTCCATTAGCGCTATTGCTTTTGTCCTCAAACATCCTTTTATTTCGTTGCATCCAAATCGACCACGCCTAGGCCAGAACTGTGAATCTCCATATTAACTTCAAATTCTTACTATTATGCTTGAAAGTCCACTTGATGAGTATAAATTCAGCCCAACTCTTAGGAAAAGCACCCACCACTCCAAACATATCAAAAATCCTTACCCACACATCATTAACAAACATGTGGGGCAGCACTTGGTTAATTGGAAGATGGTTTCTAACATTAAAGAAAAGGGAGGCCTCGGAATAGGTAACTTAATAAAGAGGAACGAAGCTTTGTTGGGCAAATGGTTATGGCGGTTTCCATTAGAATATGAGGCATTGTGGCACAAAATTATCAAAAGCAAATACGGAGTGCTAGAGTTCGGTTGGGATGCGGGGACAATAATTAAAGGGACTTGCCGTAATCCTTGGAGAGCTATTGCAAATGGATATGAGAGCTTTAGGAGATATGCTAAATTTATAATTGGCAATGGCTCTAGTGTTCTTTTCTGGTCGGATAAATGGGTGGGAACATCATCGTTAATGGAGTGTTTTCCTTGTTTGTATAGATTAGCAGCTAATTCGAAAGCTAGAGTGGCAGATTATGTAATTTTGGGAGGATGATGGGAATTATCATTGGGATATCGTTTTTCGGAGGAATTTTAAAGAAGAGGAGGAGGAAGAGTATATGGCATTGATGGGTCTTATTTACAGTCAGGATCCATC
The DNA here is from genome assembly GCA_021464415.1 of Lonicera japonica. Lineage (NCBI taxonomy): Eukaryota > Viridiplantae > Streptophyta > Magnoliopsida > Dipsacales > Caprifoliaceae > Lonicera > Lonicera japonica. The sequence goes on along the minus strand of CM038471.1, from coordinate 75,009,936 downwards.
TAGATATGGCAGAGATGAAAGAATTTGGGAAGTGGATAAATCGGGAAAGTTCTCGACAAAATCATTTTTTAATTCTCTAACTTATTCTTCTGCTGGTATGACTTTTCGCCCTTTTAAAATGGTGTGGAAATCTGGAATTCCCTCTAAAGTAAAAGTTTTGTCGTGGTTAGCTGCTCTTAAAAGGGTCAACACTGGGGATTTGTTACAAATTCGAAAGCCATTCCTGTGTATTTCTCCTTCTTGTTGTGGATTATGTAAAAGAGAAGCTGAGAGTATCAATCAAATAGCGTTACACTGTTCTTTTGCTTGATTGTTTTGGAGCAAAATTTGTGAGATATTTGAGATAAGTGTTGTCTTTCCACACTCATGGTATGATTTTTTATCAATTCAGTGGGTTTTTAGTGGAAATAAAAATCGATCTGTTGTGCTTTGGAGATGTTGCTGTATGGCGATTCTATGGTGTCTTTGGAAGGAAAGAAATAACAGAATTCAGTGGGTTTTTGAAGATAAAGGGGGTAAAGTGTCAAGTTGTGATAGTTTAGGGGGGTTTAGTGCCAAAAAGTGATGGTTTGAGGGGGTTTAGTGTTTTTTGCCCAACTTTGTACAAGGGCATTTATGTAATTTTGGGGGTTAAGTCATAACATATAATAGTTTAGGGGGGTTTAGTGTCACTTTTAGAAGATGGGGGGGTTTAGTGCAAAAAAGTGATAGTTTGAGGGGGTTTAGTGTTTTTTACCTATTTTATTAAAAGTCTGATTTATTGGCATCACAAGTCCATTCTGAACATATTTGTTGCTTACAGGGGTCCAGGTTTTATCCTTAATCTTTTGACCCTTACAAACTAAGATTTCGGTAATTTTATATGGGTAAAGTTCGGGAATTATGCACAATTTGTGTGGGTTGGTTGCCCGTAAAAAACATTATGATGAACTTTCAATGAAAATTGATTTGATTGGTCTAACTGAGTGGTAATACTCTGCCTTATTTTCTAACTCTTATTCTGTTAATGCATATGTTATAGTCTGCATTATATAATAAAAAGAGAGTTTCGGTAATGCCGTCGGCAAGCATATACATGATATTTGCATCTCTGGATCCTGCTTTCTAAATTTAAAATTGAAAATATTTACTCGTGTTAGTATATCTCGTGCCTCTGTTTATATCCATGATTCTCAGGGTCATACTACGAACAAATATCATCTAATATCATAAAATTATCTGTGAGCATTGTCAGTTACATACTTGATTCTAAAAGTTGTAATTTTAAATATTAGATGCTTCAGCGGGGCACATGTTTGCGAAGTTTCAATGTCAAGTATGTGTGAGTACTCTGTCAATCAGGGTACAGAGGGATATGTCAGTAGGTCAACGAAAGCCTTTTCTATCTGGCCAGATCCCAAAATATGAAAAAGGATGTCTTTTGGCTCTTACTTGGTTACTGGGAAACATCTAAAAGCGGTAACATAAAAAGAAGAAAAAAGTTATACTCACGTCAAATTTTTTGTATTCAGGATCCCCATTGATTTACACCCTCTGTTTTCCAATATAACAATAGCACAGTCCGTATATTTTTTAGCTACAGCTCTGTGAAGCACAGATTCACCTTCATCATCTACTGCGTTTGGATCAGCCCCAGCCAATAGTAACTCCTGTTCCCATTCCAAAACATGCCAAAATATAACGTTCAGAAAAGAAACAATAGCACAAACAACCATCAGAAAAGGACACACAAGAAACAAAAGCATGATAATAGACAACTCTCTCTCTCCCCTCAAGATTCATTTTGCAGTGTGGTTGACTTGTGGCTTTTCAATATTGCACCATGTTCTTTTTAAAATATTGCAGCTTTTCCTCGGTATACCCTACCCTGCCCTAGATTAGTACATTACTGTTTCTTGTAGAAAAAATTAGCATCCAGTCCCTGAGTAAAAAACTTCTTAGGATGCGGTCCTCCAACCTACTTTTTTAAAGTTTCTTTCTCAAGACCGGGTCCTAAAAGCCCCTTTCTTGTTCATATATATATATATATATATATATGTAGGCCTCTTTAAGCCTAAAAGAAACTTACACGCATGCAATCTGGCTGACCATGGTAGGCACAAACATGAGCAACAGAGGGACCAAACCCTTCCCTCAATCTAGATCTGACATTAGCATGACTTCTAATTAGGGCACGAACACATTCTGGTGATCCAGCTGCCAAAGCAAATACAAGTGGAGGGTCCCCGTCTTTGTCTAAGACATCCACATTTGCCTCTTTGAACTCCAAAATGGCCTCAACAAGTTCAGCGCTACCCCGTCTGCAAGCCAGGTGAAGGGCAGTTTGACCGTCAGCATTCTGTGCTTCTAATAGAGAGTATAGTGAGTCGCCACTATTTCTTGATGCAGCCCTCGCAAGCAGCTCACTGCATATGGAGAAACAGAAAATGAAATGCAAAGCAAAACACATGCACACACATATATATTGTTCATTTATATAATTTATATAACTAGAAAAGGTGTCTTAGCGAAGTAGACTGACTTAACACCATGCAAATTGCCTTCCGAGACATGCTTGTGTAGAAGCTTTGGATTATCAGGAATAACTTCTATATTTGATGAAGAAGCTGGTACCACACCATTTGTTCCAGAGCAAATTGCCAAGTCTCTGCATACACAGACAAAGCCCGTATGTATGTCATCAGTAATGAATCTAGAGAAACAGAATCCAACCAAATAACCAACCACACAACTATTATAAATGGAGAAAAACAAAATGTTAATATTCATGAGCACCGCTGGGGAATTTAGGATCCGGTCCCTGAGAAAGAAATTTTTTAGGATGCAGTCCCCCAACTTCTCTTTTTAAAAGGATGCGGTCCCTGAATATACTGTATTTGTCCCTATAGATATTGTATCTGCTCTGGCGAAGACTCAGATTCATAGTTACTATTTAGTAGATAGTGTATATCTCTGTCACAGATACTATATTTCTCGGTCAAATATATCTATAGGGACCGCATCCTTTAAAAAAAGGTTGGAGGACCGCATCCTAAAAAGTTTTTTTCCTCAGGGACCCGATCCTAATTTTTTTTCCCAGCAATCTCACCAAAAAGGGACTAGTAAGTTAGGTTTTCTTACTTATCGGGGCTTGCAGGAGGGCTGCGAGGTATCTCTTGCAAGTGTCTAAGGAATATTGCTAGCATTGCATTAAAAGTTGGTCTTCTGGATGCCTTGAATTGCAGGCACTCGCCAATCATCTTCCACAATTCCCTGGGTATTCCAACACCAACTACACTAGCATATTGTGGAGGTTGTCTTTTTGCCTTTACAACAAAGCGATAGATTTCCTCGGCACTAAAGCCAGTCCAACTGCATAAGCAAAAATCAGGTGATCTAGTTATTATGGGAGAAAGGGTCAAATAAGAAACAACTATTTAGGGTCAATTTGATAACGAAGTTTAAAAATGATTAGAAAAAATAATTGCTTTCTGTGAGAAGTTAGAAGATGGGATGAGTAATTTGGAGAGAAGTTATCCAACTCGTGCTTACTTTATGAATAGATGTTCTCCATTTTATGGAAAAAATTTCTTCAACCCCACTCAGAATTTTATTCCATGGTAAAAGGGAGAACGTAGGAAAACATATCACCACATCACTCAACTTATTTTCCAACTACTCACTTAAATCAAATGTTTTTTCTCACTTTCCAACTTGTTATCAAATGGATAAAAAGTCGGAAAATGATTGAAACTGCTAATAGTTTTTATGAGAAATTGGAAAAAGAGATAAGTGATTTAATGAGATGTTCTTTCTCACCCCCCAGAAATGGAAATTTATTCCATGGAAAACCCAAAAAGTAATAGAACATTTCATGATATAACTCATCTCTTTTTCCAACTCATAAATATTAATAGCGTTTTCAACCATTTTCCAACTTTTTTATCAAATTCATCCTCAAAAATATTTGGAGAGCTACTCGACGTACGGGATAGAACCAGTGCACATTTCAACCAATGTACAACCAAAGCTCCATGCATCTGACTCCGCGGATATGCCAATGGCATCATCCCAAAAGAGATTCAATGTCTTCTTTACAGGCTCCCATGCCTCGGGAGCAGTGTAGTTTGGGCTAAGCATTGTACACTCCATGCATGAATGAATCCTTGAGGAATCACACTCTGACCGAGCTTTTCGGCAATCTGATTTCTTTAGAATTGCTGGAAGTCCATAATCAGAAACCACAGCATGACCATTGTCATCCAAAAGAAGATTGGATGGTTTTAGGTTCATACAAACAACACCCGCTGCATGGAGTTCAGCCACTCCACGGGCAATATCTGCTCCATATCTACAATTGAAGATCAATGATGCATCAAAGATGGAGAAGAGTTTTTCTGCTTTTCTTTTATCCGAAACCAAGAACAATTTTATTAAAAATTGTAAAAAGTATAGAGAGGTGGACAAGATATCCACCATTACAATAACATTCCAGAGCATAGCCAAAGAGAGATCAATTAAAGGGAGAAAGAAAGTGTTCTTTTTGGGTTTCCTGTAGGGGACATCTTGTCCCTTCTTTTGTAATTTTTTTTCTATTTTAATAATATTTGGTTTTTTATCAAAAAAAAAAAGTGAAAAGCCAGCACCAATGCAGCCTAAGGTACTTCCGCAGGCGTGCAAGCTTGGGGAAAGGGTAAGGTTGATGATTCTTAGATTTGCCTCCTACCATTTGACCTCACTTGAGAGCCCTTCATCATGGAAGGGCCAACGTTGTTCATTTTGTCATCTTAGATAATACGTGTGTAGTGCGTACTCAAGACTATATTATGTTTAATTATTATGAGATGTATTCGTATAAAGAAAGTCTTATGTTTGTTTATATTTCGGGGACCTTGTTGGAAGCGCACGTATTTGTATTTTTGTATAATTATAAACCACATATGTATTTCAACCAGACTCTAGTTTTGATGTATTATATCTTTTAGTTGGATTTGGAAATTATGTTAGATCCTTGTTATATGATTGTATGTAGGATGTGATAAAGCTCGTAAGAGTCTAACGTTGTGTTTATTATACATGGTGATTCGTTTTACACATACCACTATGGAAAATGTGTAAGGTTATAAAAATGGTTTTTGATTAAAGGCTTAAATTGGCAACTGTGATTAACTGTTGCCTCCATACGGGAACGAGGTATCACACAGACACAAGATATGAATAAGGTACATATCCAGAATACACCAACACCGCTATTTCAGAAAAAAGTATGATATGAATAAACCAAATTAAGAAGAGAAAATAAAAGGCTGCCCTGCTGGAATGTTGGCAAACAAGCCCCAGATCCCACTAAATTGATAATCCCATGTCTGAATACAAGAGACGAGATCAAACATTGCCCGTTTGTTCACTCCATTTGGTCCAACATTAGGAGGGAATTCAACCTGATTTCAGTATTCCCAGGTTCCTGGTATGATTTGTTGATAGGAAAGTGGTGCTTGAGAGGAGATGAGAAGAAATCGAAAGTGTTATGGAGGTGTAATTACATGGCGGTGCTGTGTTGTGTCTGGAAAGAAAGAAATGCTAGGATATTTGAAGATAAGGAGGAAAATGAGGAGAAGGTGTGGCAAAGAGTCAAGTCGTTAGCTTCGTTGTGAGCATTCTCGTCTAAGAAATTTGGTATTCTTTCAATGTCAGATATTATACGTGACTGGGCAGGCAGCTATGGCGTGAAAGAAACAGCTTTTGGGTTTCTCTCGGTGAAAGAGATTTGCGGGGGATATGTAGCTACAGTCTTTTAGGGAGGTTTCTGGTTGTTTTTGATGTTTGATTTATGTGGTGTTAGTTTAGTCCACTCTGTGATGTAGCCTGTGGTGTTCTAGTTGGGCCGTTTTGTGTTTAAACTGGGCTATTCTGTGTTTTGTTTTGTTTTCTCTTGTTTGTTGTATGTGGACCTCTCGTTCACTTTTTTTCTTTTTTCTGCTTGCATTTGGTTTTTTAATCAATATAAGCTTTGTTTCTGATAAAAAAAGTACCCTAAAACCTTAATCGAGGCTTAAATTCTACAAAGCACGGAATAATTGAAAGGGTAAACGCACCCGAGTAGGATTCCCAATTGCGCCCATTGTTTATTAAATTTATTTACAGATTCATGTTGGATTCTTCTAGGATTCTCAAAGAATCCTAAAATCAGCTAATTAAACTTCAAACAAAATTCCAAAATCACATGAAAATATGATTAAATATGTTGTACTCTGGTTGAACTATGAGACTTTAATTTCGTGTCTGGAGGCATAAGTTAGATGGACATCAATAACAAGTCAAACGCAACGCCCCTCCTACAGAAACGCAAGAGATAGACGTTTGAATTTAACATCTTCAGAAGTGGAAGAGGTGATTAAGTAATAAAAGTTAAGTTCCTATATTGTCCTTATTTTTTTAATTTTTTTGATAAGAATATATTGTCCTTATTTTTTATCCCCAGACCAACTCTTTTCAGTAATTTTGTACACTGCAAATTTGTAATTGCTTTCAAACTACCCTTGAGCCTTAAAAGTTAAAACAATATTTTAGAAAGCACAAAAATTGTTTTGTAACCAGTAACTAAAACAAGTGACAACTTACAACCGCCCTCTTCCTCACATCGCCGGCCCTGTCCTATCTTAACTGAACCCTAGACTTCCGCGCCGCTGCAGCCGCCACCTCCGCCTCCTCCTCATCTGCTATTGGGTTTAAGGAAACAGCCCAGAAGGTACTTCGAAATGCAGAAAAGGAAGTCATCTGACAGTGTATTCCAGCATCGTAGGAGAGTTTTCAGGTTTGAACATAAAGTATTCCTACTGAATATTGAAGATAATGGGTCTATGGTATTGATTAACGAGATGAATCGTTTACGTACCTACTCCATCAGGATTGATTTCGGTGGTGTGTACTGGTTAATGGAGGGCCTTAAGTCAGCCACACAGCAGTTCAAAGACAGGGTATTTTTCAGCAGATATCTCGCATCTTATGCCATTTTTACTTTGGAAAAGTATACCAATAAAAATGGTAGCTTCATCAGATTACTGGAGATCCGTAAAGGAACTGTCACCAACATAGTTATTTTTCCGGCTGGTCCGAAGGGCAACGGTTGGTGTGGTTTAGCAGACTCGATGCATAGTCTCCCCTTCTCATCTTCTAGCCCAAAAATGGCAGGCAACGATAAAGAAACCAAGACAACAACTGAAAAAGGGAGAGTTGAACCGGGGAGAAAAGTAGAGGGCTCTGTTTCATATGTTGATGCAGTAAAGAACAGTTTTCCAAAGAAAAGTCCTGTCAATAACATAAACAATCAAATGGGGAGACAACCAACAACAGAGGCTAAAGAGAGTCACGCTATTGATTGGAAACGGGTTGTGGTGTGTAATAGAGAGAATTTATGGGACACATGGAATGGTATACAAAGTTCTTTGAATCGATTGTACAATACTAATTTCCAGCTGAAGCCTTTTTTGCCCAATAAAGCTATTCTCATTTGTGGTAGTGAAGAAGAAGCTGAAGTTTATGGCCAAAAAAATCTGGTTTTTCTGAGTGGGCCGTATGCTATTAGACTACAGAGATGGGATGAAAAAAGAGGTTTACCAACTTAGAAAGATTGCATGTACTGGGGGTTGGATTAATATTCATGGTTTACCAACTAGTTGGTGGATAGAGAAAGTTTTTCAAGTCATAGGGGAAAGATGTGGCGGATTGCTCGAAGTCGATAATAGAACAAAAAAATTTCAAAATTTGTTGATGGCTAGAATTAAGGTAAGAGGCAATAGTAATGGGTTTATACCTGCAACGATGATGATTTATACAGCGTCAGATTCGGAATACTTTGCCGTTACTCTTGTCTCTACCTCAAAGCTTAAACTTGAAAGAAGAAAGTTCAGTAAGGAATTTGTCTAGTGGAGGATTGCAACCAATGAATTTTCCGCCAGTGACGGAGGGGGAAGAGGAAGTGGTTTTAGAAAATTCCGCACACAAGAATGAGATACTGGCACAAGATAAGAACATTTTGGAAACTCCAATGTATTTGACCGATGTTGGGGAGATGCAAGAAATGGGCGAGGATTGACTGGGTGAGGATTATTTTGACTACGAATCGTCATCTTTCGTGGATGATGTATCATCAACGGAGACAGTTGTGGAGGAGTCTCAAGAGGAGTTGCTGGCAGAATTTTTTCACAGTCAATTGGAATCAGAGGAACAGTGTGAGAAGACTAACTTTGCTAGTATACAAGAGCATACCGGGGAGATTAACTCTATGTGCCCGATTGTTAGCGATCACATTGGCACCTCGCAGGACCACTCACTTTTGATGCCGAAGGAAGCCTCAGGTACACCTTCCAATATTTTTACATCTATTCATTCTAAGGCTAGGGATACTTGGGATATAATTCCTTATGTACCAATTATTAATACTGTCTCTTCTTGTGAGGGCTTTGGGGGGTAGATCCTATTTGTCGGTATCAAAAAATGGCGTCTTTCCATGGGGGTTGTTCATCTAGAGGGGATAATTTGAGTTCTTTTGGGATTCCTAACAAAGTGCCTTTTGATATATCATTTACATTGTGTGATGTAGATAAGACTCCCACTCATTATCCTTCGAACAAACCTGTTGATATTAAGGGGTCCGAATTTTATGAGATAGAAGGGCATATAGAACCACATCCACGGGATCCTATCCATTGTCATTCACCAATGGAACAAAATAGTGAGGGTAAGGAGAGGACAACAGAGGAGGGAGTTCTATGTGAGGAAGATTGGAGGAAATTTAGGGATTTACTGCTTAAGATGAATTTGGCCATTATTCCTATTCAAAAAAAGGAATATAAACCAAATCTTTTGTCGGGGAAAAAGGGAAGGAAGGGTCGAAGAGAACTTAAAAATTTAGCTTGTGGGATTAATTATGAGAGAGTTAGAGATTGTGAGAGGACGGGGGCTAGTGAGAGTTCCCAATGAAGATAATCTCATGGAATGTTAGGGGGTTGGGTTCGAGGAGCAAACGAGGGCTAATTAAAGAAATAATTAGAAGAGAGAACCCAGACATAATTATTTTGCAAGAAACTAAAATAGGAATAGTTGATAGAAAGTTAGTTGGGGGAGTGTGGAGGGCTAGATTCATAGATTGGTTCTCTCTCCCAGCCACCGGTAGATCAGGGGGTATCTTAATTACTTGGGACATGAGGTCGGTGTCTTTAATTGAGAGTATGACAGGTATTTTTTCGGTGTCGGTTAAATTTAAACCTAAGGAAGGAGATATTTGGTGGTTGTCCGGAGTTTACGGACCTTGTAAATAACGAGAAAGAAAAGAGTTTTGGGAGGAACTTGCGGGGCTATATGGGTTGTGTAGGAATAGATGGGTCTTGGGTGGAGATTTTAATGTGGTTCGATATCCTTCGGAAAAATTAAATGCCTCGGGAATCACGAGAAGTATGAAAGATTTTGACAATTTCATAAAGGATACGGAGCTTAGGGATATTCCCCTGTATAATTCTCGTTACACTTGGTCGAACTTAAGGGAGAATCTAGTGTGCTCAAGATTAGATCGGTTTCTTTTCTCGTGCGATTAGGGTGATTCCCATACCCACGTGAAGCAAGAAGCGCTTGTGAGGATAGTGTCGGATCATTGTCCAATTGTTCTAGACACTACTCCTGTCAAGTGAGGTCCCGCTCCTTTTAGATTTGAAAACATGTGGTTAGAATATCGAGAATTCAAAGATAGTTTTAATCTGTGGTGGGAGAGTGAGGAAGTTAATGGATGGGAGGGATATAAATTTATGTCCAAATTGGGAAGTGTAAAGCGGAAATTAAAAGATTGGAATAAGGAAATCTTTGGAGACATCAGGACGAAAAAGGGGGCAATCTTGAGAACGTTTAAAATTATTGATGAGGCGGAGGAAAGAGGAGTTCTGAATCAAAACCTTAGAGAAGAGAGAAGTGTCTTGAAAATCCGGGTGAGTGACTTGATAAGAAAGGAAGAGATTTCTTGGAATCAAAAGGCTAAGATAAAATGGATTAAAGAATGGGACAACTCCTCCAAATTATTCCATAGGATTGCAAGTGGCAGGAGAGTGAATAACTGTTTGAATAAGTTAGAATTGGAGGATGGTAGCATAGTTGAAGATAGGGAGCATATTAAGGGGGAAGTGCTTCGATTTTTCGCAGAACTGTATACTAGGAAAGAGGGCGGGAGATTTGGAGTAGAAGGTCTAGATCTTTGCCCATTGGATAATGATAAAATAAATTGGTTAGAAATACCTTTTAGTGAGGATGAAATCAAAAAAGCCGTGTGGGAATGCAATGGGATAAATCTCCAGGGCCGGACGGGTTCACTCTTAAAGTCTTTCAGATTTGCTGGGGCTCGATTAGGATGGATTTAATGAAAGTCTTTAATGAGTTCCATAAGAGGGGAATAGTAAATGCTAAAACAAATGAGACGTTTATTTGCCTTATTCCTAAAAAAGTGTGCCCGACAAAGGTGAGAGATTTTAGACCAATTAGTTTGGTAACATCTCTTACAAAATCTTGGCTAAAGTTCTTGCAATGAGATTGAGAGAGGTGATTGGGTTCACTACATCTAAAAGTCAAGGTGCCTTTGTTAAGGGTAGGCAAATCCTCGATCTTTCTTTGATAGCCAATGAGGTAGTTGAGGAGGTGAGGAATAAAAAGGAGAAAGGGTTAGTGTTTAAAATTTACTTTGAAAAAGCATACGATCATGTAGATTAGGACTTTCTGGATTTTGTGTTGGAGAGGAAGGGGTTTGGAAGTAGATGGAGAAAATGGATTGGAGGATGTTTGAATTCGGTAAATTTTTCCGTGATGATTAATGGTAAACCGGAAGGTAATTTTAAAGCATCAAGGGGTTTAAGGCAAGGTGACCCCTTATCTCCTTTCCTTTTTATCCTTGTAGTTGATGTTCTAAGTCGTTTGATGGTTAGAGCGGAGGATTTTAATATGATTGATCCATTGGAGGTAGGAAGGGATAAGGTCAAAATATCACATCTACAATTTGTAGATGATACCATATTCTTTTTACGAGGAGATGAGGTGAGGTTCCATAAGTTGGTGAATTTAGTTGAGTTTTTTGGCTTTATCTCCGGATTGAAGATTAATTTATCAAAGAGTGTGATCGTATGAATCAACATATAAGAGCAGAAGGTAGGTACTTTAGCAAGAGAAGTTGGTTGTGAAGTAGGGTCTTGGCCTCTAAGTTATTTAGGACTACCCTTAGGTGGTAACCCGTGTCACATCTCTTTTTGGAACCCGGTGATTGAGAGAGTGTCGAAGAGGCTTGATGGATGGAGGAAAAATTGTCTCTCTAAAGGGGGAAGATTAACCTTAATCTCATCGGTGCTAGACAACATTCCTATTTATTTCCTTTCCATTTTTAAACTTCCCCAAAAAGTAGCGTCCGTTATTGAGAAAAGGATGAGAGATTTTTTGTGGGATGGGAGTGGGGAGGATAAGAGAGATCATTTGGTTAGCTGGGAGGAAGTGTCCAAACCAAAGTCTTTAGGTGGTTTGGGTATAGGTAATTTAATGGTTAGGAATAGGGCCCTCCTTGGCAAGTGGCTTTGGAGATTCCCATTGGAAGATTCTTTATGGGCTTCTATCATTAAAAGTAAATATGGCCTCCAAAAAAATGGGTGGGATTCAAAAGTAAAGAGTGGTTTGTATTATCGTAATCCATGGAAATTTATATCAAAAGGCCTTGATCTTTTTCTTCAAAATGTTCGTGTGAAAGTGGTTAGGGGGAATAGAGTGCGTTTTTGGGCGGAAACTTGGGTTGGAGATTCTCCTTTTTCGGAACATTTTCCTCAACTTTTTAACCTTTCTCCTTGCATAATGTTTGTATAGAGTCCTTGGTGTCTAGGGATCCGTCAGGTTTTAGTATTTGGAATTTAGGTTTTTGTAGAAACCTTAATGATTTTGAACTTACAGAATTCGTTTCTCTTATGACCTTAATTGAAAATATTATGCTCCTTGATAATGGGTCAGATTATAGGGTGTGGTTGGTCGATTCTTCGGGGCTTTTCTCTTGTCAATCCTTTTTCAAATATATTTTAGTTTCAAGGCCCTATGCTCAGAATGAAGACTGGAAATTTATTTGGAAGGAGGGCATTCCTTCAAAAGTCAAAGTTTTAGTTTGGGTGGCTTTTAAAAGGAAGCTAAATACTTGTGATTTGCTTCAAAAAAGGAGGCCTTCAATACGTTTATCTCCTCATTGGTGTGTTCTTTGTAAATCAGCCGGGGAGGATCTAGATCACCTGTTCCTTCATTGCTCTTTCACTTCTTTCATTTGGCAAAAAAGTGTTTTATACCTTTCAGGTGATAGGTGCAGTTCCTAGGAGTAGGAGGGATTTTTCGAGAGTTGCGTGGTTCCCCTCGGGCAAAAAGAAAAGGCTTAAACGGCTATGGAGATGTATTTTTATGGCAGCAATGTGGTGTATTTGGCTGCAAAGGAATGCTTGCATTTTTGAAGATAAGGAATGCAATAAGGAAGGCATTTGGGATAGGGTGATTTATTTAGCATCTTTGTGGGCGTCTCTTTCTAAGGAATTTTCAGGGTTGGAGGTTGATATTATTACGCGGAACTGGGCGGAGATTTGTTTACATTAATTGTCTTTAGCTTATGATTCTCTGGCTGTTTTTTGTGTTTTGATTTTTAGAGCCTTAGTGGTGTTGTTTAAGTGGAGCCCGGTGTGCTTATGGGGTATCTGTAGGGGACATCTTGTCCCTTCTTCTATAAACTTTTCTATTTTGATAAATTTGGTTTCTTATAAAAAAAAAAAAACAAGTGAATACCAAAAATTATTGCCGAATCATTAGTTCTATTAAGAGGCTATCCTACCACTAAAAGTGATTAATAATAAAGTCTGAATGGTTGTATAATGCCATTTTTGTCCTCAACTAAGGCTTTTGGTCATACTTTAAAAGATGAAAGAAGTGCAAAATAGTCAAAGTAATATGTTTGGTGTCAATTTAGCTATTACATTCAGACGAGGAACAAACAAACAAAAATTTTAGGTTCAGTCTTTAGACTTCAAATTCAGTATTTGGACTTCAAATTCAGAATGTAGATTCGGGGAATAGAACAAATGCCACCTTAGTCTTCAATGTAAGCACCAAATGAATCAGAACAAAAACTGATCAAAGTACAAAAACAATGTAACTAGGTTCCAACTTAAACTTATGAGAGAAATATAAGGGGAAAATACCTCAGGATTTCAATAAAAGCGTTTATTTCTGATCAAAAAAAAAATAAAAATACCTCAGGATTTGCTCAAGAGTGAGTCTTCCTTCATTCCGCTGCATCTCTGTAAGAACAGACCCATTGCATCTATCCATGATTAGAGATAGGCAACCATCCTCCACCCTGGTGGCACCATGGAATGTACAAACATTTCGGCACCACATTGAGGCCCGCCTCAAATTTTCGAGCTGACTCTGTACCCATACCAAATCTGTATCTTCTCCGATCATCACCTTCTTCACCGCCACGCGGTGGCGGCACCGCCCCTTTCCTCCACCACCAAAAAGCATTGCCAACCACATTTCCACTCCCGCCCTTCGTCCCTCCCCAATCCGGCGAATCAGCCTCAGGTCATGATGTGAAGCAAGCTGAATCAACGAACCACCTGTTGGGAAAATTAGCGAAATAGATAATACAACAGTTCCAGCCAAATTTTCAAATCAAAATCAGGAAAACGCTAAGCTTACTAAATTTTATACACACTGATGAGGCACCACTTAAATGAACCAGTGGGGCCACAGCCACACATTTAATATGTTGTCTTTTGTTCTTTTTATTTGATGGAAAATGCTAGACTGACTTGAGTTTTATACAAAAAACTTAATGTGTTGTCTGCTATTCTTTTCATATGATGAAAAATGCTACCTTTACTTAAATTTTATACAAAAATTTTGTACAAACTGATGTGAAACCACTCGAATGAATTAGTGGGATCACGTGTTCAATGGGTTGCGCCGTTCTTTTAATTTGATTGGTGCTACAACCGTTTATATAAGAAGTATTTACATTTGGTTAGTATATTTAGCACTATTCTTGTCTGATTGTTGTTACAACTGTTTGTACAGTACAAATTTTTAGGTATGTTTAGCACTACTGTTATTTAAAGTAAAAATAATGCAGTAAAGTAAATAGCACCGGGCTTACCGCTGCAATCAGAGCTGGAAGCATGATTCTGGCGGCTACTGCAGCGGCGGCGGCTGTTCTCGTCCTCGTCTTCTTCATCGTCATTCTTGTCATCGTCGTCGGCTTCTTCATCGTCATCATCCTCGTCAGAGGCAGATGAGGAGTGGAGTAATCCGAGAATGGCGTAGTTTTTGCGGAGGGCGTGAACGGAGTTACCAACGACTGAGACGTGGCGGCAGCGGGGGCAAGAGAGGGTTGTGTCCGTGGAGGCGGAGAACATTTTAGAGAGGCATTCTTTGCAGTAGCCGTGGCCACATTGAAGCAGTAGAGGACATCTCTCTTCCTCGTTGTAGCGAGTCTGGCACACAGAACAACAAGGTATCTTCATCTTTTATCTATATATCTATCTTCTGTTCAGATTGAATTGAAGAATTTGTAGATAGATAGATAAATCAGACAAAAAATGAAACGAAATGGAATTTGGGGGAAGAGAGATCTTATTGATTGGGAAATGCCAGATCCATGGCGGAATTGAAATAATCTACAAAATGATGTTGGAGTGGAGATCAATCGAGCAAAGGAAGTGAATTTTCAGAGAAAAGAAAGTGAGGGTTTTAGAGAGAGAGAGAGAGAGAGAGAGAGAGAGGTAGCTTAGCTGCTGGTGCTGAAGAACTGGTCTGGTGTGCTGGAAGCCTGAATGGGGAGGAGGTTTTATAATTTCTTTCTTCTACTCCTTTTCTATCGGTTACTTGCCTTTTTTCTGGGCTGCGTCCCCAACCCGTTTCTTCCGCCCATTCTACTAACTTACTTACTACACTTTTTTTTTTCTATTTGGGTTACTCGTAATAATCAAAGTCTCTTTTCAGATTGAATCGCAGGAAAATTAAAGGAAAGTACGGATTACTGCTCGCCTGTTTGGATTATTAATCAAACAAGTGAATAAAAAACCCATAAGATATTCACGCTTCATATATATATTTTGGAGATATTTTTATGTATTAAATATATATATATATATATTGAATTCTTAAAATATTCATGTAGAATTCTAATAGTGGTATTTTAAAAAATGAGGCAATTAGGTATAAGGGTTCATTATAATAATAATATAATTATAAAGGACATTTGAAAATTAGCCGTGTAAATTAAAGACACAGTACAAAAAAGACACTAATACCCCTTCCTTATAATATCATCTCATTATGACACTAACAACAACTAGAGAGTGCTAAATGCATTTAGCACTTTCTGGACTGCAACCAGAGGGTGCTAAATGCATTTAGCACCTTCTGAACAACAACCAGAAGGTGTGCAACTTGAACAACAAACTAGGTGCTAAAATGATTTTAGCACCATTATAAAATAGAGAAAAACAAAATTATGAATCGACGTAGCGTTCATAAAAGAAAAAAAAAGAGTTACGATCATATTGTTTTTAAATCTCGCTGGGCTGTCGAAATTAGTCGATTTCGATAGCAAAACGACCTCTGATTGTCTTAATTTTTGGTGTAATTATTATAACTTTGTCTTCCGAACAACATATCCAAAAATCAGTCAAATCCAACGGTTCGATCAAAAGTTACATATATTTTACGATTGTAGAAGAAGAAGAAGAAGAAGAAAAAGAAGAAGACGATGATGATGATGATGATGATGATGATGAGAGAACGGCGCTCAAATTAAGGTGGTGGTGGTGGTGGAAGATGTGAGATTATTAGTGAGACAGCTTCTCTTTTCTCTTATTTTTTGTCTTGTCTCTCTAAACTATGTGTATATAAGAGAGAATAATATGTCTTTTGTATAATTAGAATAAATGATATAGTAGGGTATTTTTGTCCATCAACATTTATCTTTTTCTTTAAAATAAATTAATATTATGAAAAGTGTCCTTATTGTAAAAACCAAATTATGAAATTAGTACTAGTTCTCTTTATTAAATATGAGTCTGTCCTTAGAGTTATAAAATATTACGGAGCGATGCCTTATAACCCATTATCTCTTTAAAAAATAATAATATAAATAATTATTTTTTGTGAAAAATTAGAAAACAAGTTACTGATTTTTCATCTTATGATTATTGTTATGAATAAATCAGTAAATGTGTCAATCTCCCTTTATATTTGTTAAAAGAAATTCATTCCATGCCACCCAATGAACTTTTTTCAATGGAAAAAGTGAAAAAGTAAGTGACCATTTTTATTTTGTTATCAAATAAAACTTTATAATATATAATAAAATAACAGCCATTGTTAATAAATAGGAAAATTAATCAGAAAAACAAATTTAACTAATGAATTATTTACGCTATTTTAAAATTAACTCTATCATATATTGTAAACTGTATAATATACAAAATGTATGTAAAGTAAAAAAGTTGAACCCTAATCATTTCCCTTTGTTTTTGATGTTTTCTTCTCCGAACAACTTTTCATTCCTTTCCTTTCCATAGTTAATTATACAAAAATTAATAATAGTTAAATAGAGAAAATTCAAGTTACGCCTAGTGTAAAACAAAAAGAGTTTACACTCATTAATAGTAACTTTATCTTAATTTCATAATTCACCAATCTAATATAACCGTTGACTTAGTTAATTATAATATTTCAAAGATATTGCAAAAAATTAAAGTAATCGAAAATGCTAATGTCCATCATCATAATCACATTATATATTAATTATGAATCTTAGAAAAATTAAGTAAAAGTACGTATAGTAATTATACATATACAAATATCGAATTGATTTTGTAACTGCACATGCATAAATATAATAAAAATAACGTATCTAACAGTGAAATTGATATATTATAAACTTAAGAAAAAATTGTGAATGGGTGTTAAACTTCTTAATCTTACAACGAGGTAACTTGAACATTCCCTAATTAAATATATTCTCAATTAATTATATTATTTGTATTAGCGGTGTTTTCGATTTCGGTTGGGGTAGAAACTAAGTTACCCTAAACTCGAACCAAAGGTAAAAATTCGTTTTCAATTTCTAAATCTTTCAAACCCAAACTTGAACTAAACTTTTTGATTCGGTTTTGATTCAATTTTATTCGGTTTTGATATATATATATATATATATATTTTAAATCAATTTAACATAACATGGAATACTAATAATAATGTAAGATTGATTTATATTCAAATTAAAGTTATAGTTTTCTATAAATAAAAAGTAAATATGTAGAAACCATATTTTATATTTAGTTTCTATTTTATTTGTACATTTACGAGAACAAAACACATTAAATAAAATGATGAATTATCTTACAATCATATATGAGAGAAAAAATCTTAATATCGTGTAGTTAATTTAATAATAAGGCACGCATTAATGGCTTCTTTTTTAAGAGGATCACAACATGTCATTGATAAAGAACATATTTTTATAAAAGTTTATATTTTTTGTATCATAATATATTTAATGTGTGTCCTTAGAATATATATTAACATCTTTCATTTTTTAATATATAATTTAGTTTGGTTCGATTTTGAACTAACACACACCGAACCCGAACCAAATTATTTGGTTTAGGTTCGGTTTTCGTGTTTTCGGTTTTTTTCTTTTTTTTGGAATTTTACAAATCGGTTTAATCCATTCAATCACTTTTCGAATTGATCTTTAACACCCCTGCTTTGTATTGGCTTCACCTCCTCTCCTGTCATCCCAAGTAAACGGAAACCCTTATTAGTATCCATCTCTAACAATTAAATGACATTAATGTATTCGATAAAATCCCTAATTTCAGCCAAATCAGCAGCATCACCCTAGCCACATTCAAGTCACCAATTGCTATCCATGCTTGACCCCTAGCCAATTGACAGCAGTTTTCCGGTCCTCCTACAAATCATATCCAAGAAAACTATCATCTAAACAAACAGCATCAAACCTTAATGATGATGATTCTAATCAAAATTTAGAACATTAACAAACGGTACATTTATAATTTCAATACAAAATGATATGAGATAATTGGATTTTTAATAAAATGGCGACATTTAACTAATTACTAATCTAGCTTGGACTTGAAACAAGATTGATTGTGTACCAAATTTTTCCTAATTTTCCTTGCAAGACTACAAATTTTAATTTGGTACATCCAAAAAGAAACGACGAACTCCTAATTTGAATCTTATATGGGATGGAGTATATAATTAAAATAGTCCATTCCCTTCACCGCCAACAAATATGCAACCAACTTTCACATGCGAGAGAGAGAGAGAGAGCATATGTATTTGCAACCCACATGGCTATTAAACAGCAAAAAAAAAAAATCAAGGAGAACCATTTTGCTCAAACCCTTGCCCACCGGAAACACAACCAACGTAACAAAGAACAGAAACCCTAAAAGATCCCAAAATGACCCTTAATACAAATTAAATATTTGGACCGGCCATTTGCGTCTTCGACCATCCATTCCAACCACTGCAACCTCCATGGAAATGTCAATGCTGCGATGCTGAGGAGCTCTCACTATGCTGATCCGAGACTCCAATCTTGATGCTGGGCATTCATCTGTACCTACAGCCCCACCACCACATTTCTCAAAATCGGCCTTTCCCACTGCCAGTGCAATTGGTTCCCTCAAAGTGAGTATCGTTTGTGACCAGTGTGTTTTGGGGGTGTACGGAGATGTGGACAAAACCGTAGGCGCATCTTTACAGAACCTATAGGTAAAACAAGTATCGAACCACAACACCAGTCCATAGCACCAATTTTTCTTCTTTTTAGGTTCTGAACCTGTTGTTGAGTCTGCGGGGTCATCACCCAACTTTGGTTCCAGCTCAATTGTAGCTGTGAATTCCACTTCTTCTGGTTTCATCGTCACCAAATCAAATGTCTGAAAATCCACCACAGATGAAACATAATTATTTTACAAAGACAGTCCAAAATTTGCACAGAAGTTTTATCAATAAAGGATTCAACTTCTGTCAATAGCAAGAACCTTGTTCACATCCCCCCCCCCCCCCAAAAAAAAAAAAAACAACCAAAAAAAAATAAAAATACAGCAATTTGTTTTATTATTCTGTTTTTTGTGTATTTTTTGCCAAATGCTAGCTGGGTTTTAGGCGGTCCCAACCAAAATACATATGAATAGGAAAAGGCTATGCAAGACCAACAAAATCTTACAACACAAATTAAAGGAAAAAGTAGACAGAGCAGTAACTAGCTTCTTCAAAATGAATTCCCCCTTACAAATGAATTTATCAGGCTCAAATTTTTCAGGGAAACAAGAATCCAAGAAGCAAGTGTAAGGAAAAAATCTCCCGAAATACTCACCCTCCCAAATTCTCTCATCGCCCATCTTGAGATTAAATAAAGGACTTAATAAGAGAGAGTAGCAAAATAAACTGGTTCATTTCTTAACACCTCAACCCCATTTTCGATCTCAAATTCTAACAGAGAGAAAACAGACGAATTCAAATGAACCATATTGTCAATAAAGGACTTATTAAAAATGGACAAGAATCCCCAACCAAATATCTTACCAAAATACCAATTTAGATCCTCTAGTGACCATTAGCTCGGTTTGATGTGGCTTGCCCCACTTCGACTGACCCAATCCGAAATAAGCAAGCCCAAATGCCCAATTGAGCTCAGGCCCATAGCCAGCTAAATGAAGGACACCTCTAATTGTACACAGATTTGTTTAAGGAAGGATAAACTGAAAAGGCGAAACTCTAATCAATAAGACCTAAAAAATAAGAAATTTACACGAAATACAGTTACACTCCCTTACCCTAACAAAATCTTGTACAACCTATTATACAAAGGTCCATTACCCCATAAACAAAGAAACATAAATTCATTGTAAACAGCAATAAAGAGATAGTGAAGTAGGTAATTGCCGAACCATGTTATGTCTCTGGCATTGTGAGATTATTTATCTTTATTCATTCTTATTTTTTGCACAGATTGTCTACACTCGGAAACCCACATACCACGGAGTCTCTTAAGAGGGAATCCCTTCTTTTATTCCAGCAGGAGGGGAAACTAAGACCCATTGCCAAAGAGTATGCATGCTCAACAAAAAAAGATGGGAAGGCTATATTATTCAGTTAGAACCCATGAAAGACCCACGGACTTCTCTCTTATGTTTGAATCTAGAAGCTCTATGCAGAGGAACATATTCTTCTGATCATGTTGTATCTTTCATATTAACTTCCAGAAATAGACAACCCCGTGTCTGAAAATCTGCTTGTTTCATTCATTTCTGGCCATGTAAATTGAACTCAATTGACACCAACGTCTCTTTGATGTGCTCTCCATCTACCTCACTTTTTCCATAATTACCCAAGGAAGAACCTCTAAAGCTGTGCCTAAGAAAGAAATGTTTTTTTGCTTGAAATAGAGCTAACTTCACCCAAAATGAAGCGGAAAATATTCATGAACAAGATGCACTCTGTCAAACATCCACACCAATGAATCTATGCCTTCATATGTTGAGAAGCGCAAATGAGCTATTTATTAAATGACGAAAATTATGAAATCAAACAAGATGCACACTGTCCATCCTGACCAAGCAATTTTTTTAGATCATCCAGTAGCCATTTCAGCCAACATTAAAAAAAAGGAAAAGAATAAAAAAAATTAGCCTTTTACATTCAAACATGAGAGAGAGAGAGAGATTCAAAGTTGAGGGAGAGATTGGTGCTTTTTTTATGTAGATAGAAAGTTGTTTTGTTTTTTGACCGTGTTGACCATTTGACCCGTCGTTCTTTACTTCTTTATTTCTTAAGGGTTGTTTGGGTGCAGGTTTAGTATATATGTCCTGCTAGAATAATAGGGAGTCCCCTCTTAATAGACTCCCGTATATTATATACATAAATTAATTATATACTTCACCTTCGCAGTACCTGAACTTTTTCTTTTTTAATAGGAACCGTGAGAAACCGGGTCCCGGGAGTGTAAATCTCCGAAATGGGATTAAGGGCTTCAAAATATAGGAAGTTGATCATAAAAAATAAACAAACATGGGAAACAAGAAACGAAAAATGAAAGTGTAATTATAGTGCCCCTTAATGTCACTTCTCGGGGATAATAAAAGGGAATAGAATCAAAGATATTAACCTGGAGAATCGCTGTATTGGTCACTATATCATTAACATCAACAACATCAACTATAGGACCTTGAGCAGCATCTTCAACAAGTTCTTTGCCAACACATGACATGCTGAATCCATACACGTCTTCCCAAAATGGAATACTTGTAGCACCTCTTCCAAATCCAGCAACAAACTGAGAAAGTAAAATTGGTAAAGCTGGAAACTTAATAAGCTCGAATTAAAAGAACCAAATGAAGGGTTTGTCTGAAGAGAAAGTTGGGAAAAAAAAATATAAAGATGATATTTGGTGAGATGTTAACCTTTTCGTTATTTTTCATGGGAATTTTTTCTTATCCATCGGCAAAGAATTTTATTTCATAGAAAACGCAAAAAGTAATAAAACATTTCACCAAATCAATCATCTCTTTTTCCAACTTCTCATAGAAATTAGCAGTGTTTTCAATCTTGTCCGACTATTTATCAAACGCACCCAACAAATTCAAATAGGTGAAAGAAACATCTCTAGAAAACTAACCATAGTTGCTGTGTCAGGAAGAATAGCACCCCCAGGCTTCAACCATTGGTCCCGTGCAATAAGCACTGAGCTGAGCATTGACTCATAGAGTAGGCAATATCCCATCCATTCACTCACTAACACATCAACACTATGTGGTTGAATACGCCTTGAATCGACAAGCTCTTCAACCATACCGTGAACAACTTCAATTACCCCGTTTTTATCTTCCTTTGAACTTCCATTCCACAAAAGGCCATTATCTTTTGCAATCTGCAGTTTGCCAGACCAAAAGATATATATATATATATTCTAGCGGGAAATATATATGATTGACATAAAAACTGGCATATCTAGTGTGGTCAATGTTAAATATTAGTTGTATTTATGGAAGGAACTAATCTAGGAAATAATACAGCTAATCTAGGAAATAGTCTGACCATGTGGTGCCCACCGTGGCTCCTACCACAAAGTACAAGAACTATTTATGGGATCTAGTGCCCCTCCCTCCTGGTAAATCAATAGTTGGTTGTCGTTGGATTTACACTGTCAAAGTTAGGCCCAATGGCAATATTGATCATCTAAAAGCCTGGCTAGTTGCAAAGGGGTATACCCAAATCTCTGGGCTGGACTATGGTGATAATGTTCTAGACTATGGTGATATGTTCTTTGCAGTTGCTACGATGTCCTCTGTTCGCCTATTTCTCTCTTTGGCGGCCATTAATCACTCGCCTCCTTTTCAGTTGGATATCAAAATTGCTTTTCTACATGGTGAATTACAGGAAGAGATTTATATGGAGCAACCTCCTGGGTTTGTTGCTCAGGGGGAGTCTAATCTAGTGTGACGCCTCCGTCGTTCTCTTTATAGACTAAAACAGTCCCCACAGGCTTGGTTTTGGATGATTTAGTTCGGTTGTTATTCAGTTTGGTATGACTCGTAATGGGGCTGATCACTCCGTCTTTTACTCCCATTCGTATTTTGATAGATGCATCTACTTGGTCGTTTATGTGGATGACATTGTAATTACGGGAAATGATCAAGGCATACAAAAACTCAAGCATCATCTATTTCACCACTTTCAGACGAAAGATTTGGGGAAACTCAAATACTTTATGGGAATAAAAGTTGCTCAACCCCGACAAGATATCCTCATCTCCCAGCGGAAGTAAGCCCTAAATATTTTAGAAGAAACTGGCATGACGAATTACAAACCAGTAGAGACTCCGATAGATCCAAACATCAAATGCCTACCTAATCAGGGGAGCCATTATCAGACCCTAGGAAGTATCGGAGACTTGTTGGGAAAAATAAACTACCTCGCCATGACACATCCTGAGATTGCGTTCTCGATGAGTGTACTCAATCAATTCCTAAGTGCTCCGTGTGATATTCATTGGGAGGCAGTTGTTCATATTTTGAAATACATAAAAAAGGCACCAAGCAAAGGCCTTTTGCATGAAAGTAAAGGCCACACAGAGGTTGTTGGCTATTCCAATGCTGATTGGGCAAGCTGCTCATATGACAAACATTTGACTAGTGCGTATTGTATTTGCGATGGAGGAAATCTGGTCTCATGGAACAGCAAGAAACAATCAGTTGTTGCTCTATCAACTGCTAAGGTAGAATATCGCGCCATGGCTAAAGCAACGTGTAAGCTTATATGGTTGAAATAATTACTCGAAAAGTTAAAATTTATGAAGGTTCAGCAAAGGAAGTCAATATGCGATAATTAAGCAGCTTTCCACATTGCTTCTATTCATGTCTTTCATAAAAGGACCAAGCATATAGAGATCGATTACCATTTTATTGGAGAGAAGATTCTTTCAGGGGATATTGGTACTAGATTTGTTAAGTCAAACGACCAACTAGCAGATATATTCACTAAGTCTTTTGCATGTCCTCAAGTTAATTATATTTGTAACAAGCTTGGAACATACAACAGCTTGAGGGGGAGTGTTAAATATTAGCTGCATTATTAGTTGTATTATTTCCTAGATTAGTTCCTTCCATAAATAGTACTTGTACTCTTGTATAAATAGGGCTCTCCATTGTAAAGATTAATAGATGATTAAATACAATATTTTCACAGTCAACATGTATAATGTATTGGTTAGAATGTGGGGTCTATATCTCCTCCTTACCAAATTCTATTCTAACGAATGAGTAACCGCTAGATTGATATGTCATTGTTTTGCGTTAGATCATATGTTCGTGTAGGACTAAAAAAAATAGACGAGGACAACACACTACTAAAGATAAATATAAGGTCTTTTAAAAAATGAAAGCGGTTACTTGAGCAGCTACTGCAGCCATCTTGTCACTTGCTTCAACTGCAATTACTCTTGAAGCACCTGCTTGGGCTGCAAATAGACTAGTGAAAAAGAGAGTAAGAATAAGATAAACTAATAATAATCTTGACATGTTGAACAGACATCTAGTTTATATGACATGGCTCATTAGTCATTAGTCATTACGCAGAAGTAGCATTGCCCATTTCACTTAATCTACCATCATACAATATCTAACCAAAAGTGCCAATGTTTAATAAAATACACCAATTAAAAAAAAAATCTGCGGAAAACCAAGCCATCATATCAGGTTTAAAGTGCATTTTTTCTTACCCTCTTCTTTACTAGAAGGAGAAGCTTACAAATTACCATCCCCCAGTAACTAATGTTGGGCTAATGTTGCATTGACTGATTTACAACCACACATTTGGTTGCGTATGTTGCTAATTTTAAAGTTAGTCACTTTCAATCAATGAATTGTAAAATTGTGCATTTATAAATAACTCAAATCTAATTCATGGAGTGTTTGGAAGACTTAAATGAGGTATCCCGGATGCCAGAACAGAAAACATTCTACATTGATCTATTTTCTTTAAGATTTTGTCTAGATGCATTAACGTGAAACATAGATACTAGCTCTCCTTGAAGTATAGAGTTGAGGTGATTCCCTAGTTCTAGAATAGGCAGTTTCAACTTTTAGTGGAAATGACTTAATTTGATTTCAAAACCACACCTCCTCTTCTCGATAGATGCTTAAAACCACATTGAATTGAGGCTCACATTGACTGTTACGCTTCTCGGGTTACCCTTTTTTATCAGAAACAAATTGCTTTTATTGATAAAAAGTAAAAACATTTAATAATACAGGCAATACAACCAAAAACAGACCTGGTGACCAAAGTCTACCAACCCCTAAAAACCAAAAATCCAACACATAACTAAAATTAACAACAAAGCACAAAAAGAAAGGTACACAACTGTCCTAAAAAGCTCCCCAAAAACAGTCCCCTTCCAAAAAAAACCCATCAAACTTCTCAAGAGATAGCAACGGCCCAATTGTTAGCAATGTCTGAAATAGACAGAGCCCAAATAAGTTTGACATGTTTGCCCATAACAAAGCCATAGAAACAGTTTTACTCCACACTTCATGGGACTCTGGTGACTTCTCCTAAAAAATTCTCGCATTCCTCTCTTGCCAAAGGCACCAAGCCATTGCCATACAAACCGATTCTAAGAGGCCAGCCAAGAGAAAACTTGCACTTTTGGTGGAATACCGATTTTCCAAATGGATTTATAAGGCACAAAGGTTTCATTGTCCTAGGAATTAATGGCAAATCAAAGAACAAGTTGCAATAAAAGAGGCCCGATTTATCCCCTACCCAAACCTTTTTGTCCCTTTCGGTTCTAGAAATAGGAGCATTTTCCACCAACTCCAACAACCCCGTGAATTCCTCAACATCCTATCATTGAGATTTCTACGAAAAGAGAGTTTCCAAGAAAATAAATCAGGATAGTTCCAACAAAGTAAAGGAGCTATAAAGGAGTTTGTGTCATTGGAAATTCTATAAATACAGTGTTACCCTCGCTTATGCACTTTCTACAATTTGTGTTTTAAGCATCCTCCAGCTAGAGGGGGAGCGTTGGAATTGTTGGCAAGATTTAGTCTATTTAATTATCTTTGTTAACTTTACATATAGTAAATCTTCAATTGGTTTAATTACATATATCAAGGATTCTTACCATATTTAAACTTGTTTTTTTCCTATAAGAAGCAACAATATTCTATTTTTCTCTCTTCAGACTCTTTCAGAAGGCCATTACAAGTTCACCTAATTGGCACGCTTACACAAAACTCAAGTGCATCCAGTTCATATACTAATAAAAATGAGCTAAACAAAAAAAATGGGAAAAACTATTCAATTTAATATAACAGTAACGAACTAAATAAATGTTTCACCTTAGTATGCCAGTCCCGCAACCTACATCCAACACAACAGCACCATTGATAAGAGAAGGGTTATCTATGATAGATCTTCTATAAGCATCAGTTCTTACCTGCATTATACAAAAACATCGGTATATAAGTATCAATGCAAATACACAACATGTCAGCATTTACAAATAAAATTGAGAGCTTACCACACGATAATCGATTCTATAGGAAATACAAGACTGAAATTGGTACCTTATCACTTATCATCTCCCTGTGGATGCCGAAAGAACTGTACGACCCAAAATAATTTTTATTTGTGTTCATTATTTTATTTTCTACAGCCTTTGCAGGAGAAATTATCATGTGCGTATCGTTAGTCTTTCTTTCAGAAGAAACCACATACTTTCGTTCACCACCATTGACAATCACCTTCTCCAAAGGAATTTCAGTGCCCAAATTGTTGTTATTCCCATCATCTTCAACCTCCTTTATTCCATTTTCCAAAGGTTTGACAAAATCAGATGTACGTGGTTCTATGTTATTCTCATAATCGATGTGAATCTTTTCAAAACTACCCAAATTTCTCATTAGTTCCTCTTCGTCAGCTGATCTAGTGAACTCGTCTTGACATTCATCATCTTCGCTAAAACTGTACAAGAGTGAATCATCTTCCAAGAAGGGATTCAGATACTTATCATCTTCCCATGGAAATGAATTCTCGTGGAAACTGATTATTTCATGTAGATGACTCCGTAGATCTTGCTTGGACTGACAGCTAAGCCCACAGCTCCAACATCTATTTTGTGCCACCTGATAACAAAGAAGAAAATAAAAAGATTCAGCAAATCCTACAGCCTTTTACTGTCTAGGCCCTGTAATATTTACGGTCTGTTTGATAAATAAATAAATAAAAAAAGGAAGCGGAAAATGATGAAAACACTACTAATTTGGTATGAGAAGTTGAAAAAAGAGATGAGTGATTCAGTAAGCTGAAAAAGTAATAGAACATCTCACCAAATCATATCTCTTTTCCAACTTCTCATAAAAATTTAGTAGTATTTCCAATTATTTTCCAACTTTTTCATCAAACACACCCTTACAAACTAACATCTTCACTGATACAAAACACAAGAACCCGGCTGCATGAATAATGAATGAATGATCATATATGTATGCCTGTCTGTTATAGATAAACTCTAAACAGACACATAGGCGTAAGCATCATGTCTCTTTTAGGTGGAGGAAATACACAAACCATGTTGTAGATCCACTTGCCAGCCAGAACAGAATTTTCAACAAATGTGGATTGTTTTTTAGGACACTTACAATTACGCAGTGTATTTCTATTCAGGGAATGGCGCAGTTTGAAAGTCGGTTATTTTTCCCCATAAGTAGAAGATCAGTTATTGGTGGAGAATTCCAATCAACTAACAGTGCATTAGATAATAAAGTTGGAAAATGATTAAAAATACAAACAAGGCTTCGTTTGATAACAAGATGGAAATGATAGGAACCGTTAGATAATACAGTTGGAAAATGATTAAAAATACAAACAAGTCTTCGTTTGATAACAAGATGGAAATGATAGGAAAAGCAATTGGTTTGTGTCTCCATCTCATGCTCATTTTTATGAGTAAATGTCATCCATCCTTCTTTAACTTTTGTGGAAAAAAAATTTCAGCACCACCACTCAAAGAAATTCTTTCCATGGAAAAAGCAAAAAGGTAAGAGAACATCTCACCACATCCCTCAACTTCTTTTTCAATTTCTCTCACAAATAGATTGCTTACCTATTGTTGGTGCGAAAATCTAGGACTGAAATATTACCGACCACACAGTCAAATGATTGAACGATAATGAATATAATAATGATGAACTGAATCGAACAAGACGAGAATGTATAGAGGAGGTTCACATTATATGAGGATATGGGCTAGTCCTCTTTTTGAATAGAGCTAGGAGCTCGGGATGCTTTGTATTATAATTAATGGTTTCAGATTACAAGCCAACCAACCTAGGGCTTCTTGAGTGAGAGTTCAGTTCACCCCCTTTAGGCTTTAGTTTGTAGTCACCTCTGGCATAGGAAGACTCCCTGCCTGCCGATCAGCCACCAACCAGAGTCCGGTGGTTAGAAACCTAGCGCGTGGGCCTCATGCACCACCACAGCTTTCGCCTCTGTCGACATGCGCTGGCGCGTGAGGGCGCATCGTTCACCGGAAAGCCTTCGTTCGAGTTCCAGAAGCTGCGTCTAGGTCTTCTCATCACAGATCTGTTATGTGCTTGGGCTGTTACTTTTGTTTGGACCGTTTTCTGTTTTTAAAGGAGATAAGGAGAACCATAGGCTGTATATAATCAGCCAAACAACTGCTGGCAGATGAGGGAGGGAATGAGTTTGATTAGGGAGGAGAATGAAGGAAGGTGAAATAAATTATATTCACATTGAAATTGTTAGAATGCCTATGTAAAATTTTATCGATTGCTTTAGTTACACAATGAAAGGCTACCTACAGTGGGCTTCAACACAGGGAAGGGAAGTATTCAAATATAGGGAAAAGAGTTTCAGGATTGAACATAAGGAGTTTGGTTTTAAAATAGAAAATGATGGAGTCATGGTTACTATCATTGAGAGAGTACGAAATAATTCCTATTCATAACCATTGACTTTGGAGGAGTGGATTGATTGACAAGGGAGTTTGACAGAGCAGTGAAGAAGTTTAATGGTAGCAAGTTTTTCAGTAAATATCAAGCTTCCTACGCTTTGTTTCTTCTACAAAGATACAACAACAAAAAGGGTAGATTTCTTAGCATAGCAATGATACAACAAGGAAAAGTGAAGAGGCTAATTGTTTTTCCAGCAGGTAAGAAAGGTGAAGGCCGGAATGGGGTTGCTTACTCATTCAAACAACTTATTTTCTCTCCGAAAAAGGGTAAATATGCTGTAGCATCAACTAAGATATAGCACCGTGCTCCAGCTAGGAACAGTTCAGTGGGGAAAGCTTTGTATGCTGCAGTTGTTATCGGTGTGAAAGGTGACCAAGAGCAAAACGGGAGGCCCAATGAAGTTGTCTCAGATTCAAAGAGACGAAGGGACGGTGGAATTGGTTGTACTAAAGAAGGGTTAGCCCTGCCAGATAATAACTGGTATAAAATAGTGGTGTGTATAAGGGAGCGATTATGGGATGAATGGGGTGACATACAAAGATCCCTTAACAAGAGGTGCAAAACCAGTTTAGTTCTTCATCCTTTTCAACCAGACAAGGCTGCGTTTTGTTGCAAAGATATTAAGGAAGCAAACATGCTTGGACAAAAAGGTGTTATTGACATTGAAGGTCCCTTCACAGTCAACCTACAAAGATGGAAAAATGGTGATTTATCCATTGATAAGAAAGTGTCATGTACAGGGGGTTGGATCGAGGTAATTGACCTGCCTTTGAAGTGGTGGACCATTGAGGTTTTTGAAGAAATCGGGGGTAAATGTGGCAGGTTGTTACAAATTGATTAACAAACGAAATCCATGCAACATTTGTTTTCGGCAAAAATCAAAGTCAAAGGTAGAGATAGCGGGTTCATTCCTGATGAGATAGACATGGCAATTGGGTCAGAGAAGTTTACGATCAAACTGAAAATTGTTTCCAGATTATATTTCAATAAAAGGACAGTGAGGGGAATTTCAAAGGCACATGGAGAATTTGATCAGTGTTATATCGACCTTGATGGAGAAGAGGATCATTCGGAATTGGAGGAGGTTGTTGAAAAGTGAGGAAAGGACCAGCCATGCCACAATCAAGAAGTGAGAGAGAGTACCAAACAAAAAGACGAGGGTTGTGAGATAAAACAAATTCAGAATAGGGACAAATTGAATGATTTCTAGGCAGCTCTGAGGCGAAAGGAAGTAAGTACAGCCTATCTCGGTTATAGTAATAAGCATTAAGCAAGTTTTTAATATGCTAAAGGGTGGCTTAAACGGTGTCGGAAGGAGTGATATTAACTCGGGAAGAAACGCGGATATGGCTGGTAAATCCATAGTTAGTGAAGAAGAAAGGCATAAAGTATGGAAATTCTTCATAAAAGAATTTAGTGATGATGGGATGGATTCTGATAGAGAGATGGGGGCTAAGTGGAGCTATGGGGAGGACGATCACGGGGTAAATGATTTAAGAAGAGGAGCAATGGGCGCTGAATTGAATGAGGCGGACGGGTTATTTTCAATCAGGCCGGTAACAAAGGGATGGACTAGGATGAGAAAAACCAGCTTCAAAAAATTCAAGTGGTCCTTTTAAAAACCATTTAAATTTTATCATAGACGCAAGAAAAATATGATAATATCATTAAAGAATACAGGAGAACAAAAGGAAGATAGTGAGAGTGAAATGGTTTCACAATGGGAAAGACAATTTCAATTGAGGGGTGGTACAGATAAAGAGGGAAGGAGGGGAGGTGATGAAGATTCAATTATAGGCGATGATTATATGGTGCTAACAGACGGTGATAACAAACTGAATGTAGGGGAAGAGCTAGACAGCAATAGTGATGATCTGTACGGAGATGTATGCTCAGATGATGAGAAGTTGAGGACACAAACTGTCAGAAATCAAAACGAAGATGGAGGGTGGCTAGTTGATCTATTTGAAGGGTAAGGAGGGTGAGAAAGTAAGTGGTGACGAAAAGGGTAGGAAGGGAAGCGGTAATGCGGAAAATGAATGGAAGATATGGGCAATAGGAAGGGGAGTGGAAGGTTGCTCAGAAGTATGCTTTTAGTATAAATTTGGGAATAACTCTGCGACCATCTTTACAATTAGTAGAATTGGGGTTGGAATTGATAGGATGGTCAACAAATTTGTATCGACCATGTTTTTTGAAGTGAAGGCTGCAATGATAGGGGGTTGTAACAGGGGTGAGGGGCCGTTGAAATTAGTCAAAGAAATGAGAAAATAAGACAGTAATAAGGTATGGATTGAGTATGGTGGGAAACAGATTTCAGAACCGGGGATTACATTTAATTGCAGTGGGTCTAACAACAGTAAGACAACGAGTACAATTTTTAACTGTGATAATAGTGGTTAAAGGAAGGAAAAGGAGGAATGGATTGGTTTGAGCAAAATAGAATGAGATAAGTTTATAAAAATTTGGAGGATATGGAGGTTAAAATGTTCCCTACTAGAGGGAGTAATACGAGGGGTATTAAAAATAAGGGGCAGAAAAAAAGGGGGTACGGGAGTTGAAGAATCTGAATTGCAATGTTAATTACGACAGAATAGGGGAGGATAGTGCGGTTAGAGGGGTATAAGAGGTTCTCAATGAAGATAGTGTCCTACTACATAAGAGGGTTGGGATGGAAAAATGAGGAGTATTAAAGAAGAGGTGTTAAGAGAGAAGGCTTTGGAGATTAAGAGTTAAGCAAACCTAATGATTTAGCGTTGGTTAAATTTAAATCATTTATTCAAGATTAACCAACGCTTCTCTTTTTCCCCGGTTAGGAGATAGGTTGGCTATAGTAGGGGCAATTTTAGATTTGGTTTCTAAATATTCGCAAATATATTCGCGATCCTATCTTTGTGCCCCAGGTTGGTAGAAGGTGAAAGTTTTTGCAGACCTTACTCCAAAAAAAGAGGGTCAAGGGGATTATCATGTGTTAGTTCATTTTCTCCAGTTATATGTGTGGGAAGTGAGGGTGGTATTAGGCTTGTGAGGAATGTCAAAATTGTTATGCGGAAGGGAGATATACTTTGTCTGTTATCTCTTCGAAACTGTTCGGATCTTTAAAACCAAAGGAAGGGGATAGTTGGTGGCATACGGGCCTTGTAGATATAAAGAAAGAGATGTGTTTTGCGAGGAGTTGGCGAGTCTATACGGGCTTTGCAAGAATCATTGGTGTTTAGGAGGTGACTTCAATATTATTCGTTTTCCGTCGGAGAAGGAGGATGGGGAGAATGGGAGGTGGAGTTTTTAGGTGGGGTCCGACTCCATTCCATTTTGAGAATATGTGGTCGACAAAAAGAGACTTTATTGGCAACTTCAAGGGATGGTGTGATGGGTGCTCGGTAATGGGTTGGGAGGGGTATAAATTTATGTTGAAATTACAACAAGTGAAAGAGAAGGTGAAAATTTGGAATGAGGAGTTTTTTGGAGATGCAAAGGTGAAAAAGGGCAATATCTTCGCAAAATTCATATTATTGACACAGAAGAAACAAAAGGACCACTTGGTGAGGAGAGAAGAACCGAAAGAAAGTTGATAAAAGGGAAACTTGATGAACTATTGTTGAAGGAGGAAATTTTTTGGAATCAAAAGACTAGAGTGAAAGGGGTTTCGGAGTGGGATGCAAAATTGCAAATTCCAAGTTTTTTCATCGGATAGTTAATCAAAGGAAGGCGAATAAATTTATTAATAAGTTAGAAAAAGTAGATGGTTCGATAGTGATGGATGAAACCGGGATTGAGATGGAATTGGTAGAGTATTTTAAAAGGTTATATTCGAAGAGGGAAAGATCTCGGGTTGATTTTAAGGGGTTAGATTGGAATCTAATTTGTAATGCTAGCAAGTCGCGGCTTAAAAGACCGTTTGAAGAGGAGGAAGTGAAAGCTGCAATAGACTCGTGCGAAGGCAATAAGGCGCCGCGGCATAATGGATATACAATAGAGGTCTTTAAGAAGGGGTGGGAGGTGATTAAAGGAGATTTAATGAAGGTGTTAAAGGAATTTTACGACAATAGGGTGGTGAATGCATGCACAAACTCATCATTTATATGTCTTATTCCGAAGAAGTTCGCTTCTCTAAAATTGAAGGATTTTAGACCAATCAGTCTAGTCACAAGCCTTTAAAAAGTCTTGGCTAAGTTGTTATCTCTAAAATTGAAGGAAGTGTTGGGAGAAACAGTGGGGTTGGTGCAAGGAGCGTTTGTAGAAGGAAGACAAATTCTTGACTTGGCACTTATTGCAAATGAGGGAGTTGAAGAGTATAAGGAAAGAAAGAAGGAGGGAGTTGTCTTAAAGATTGATTTCGAGAAGGCTTACAACCATTAAATGGGATTTTGTGGATCATGTTTTGAAAAAGAAGTGGATTTGGGGGTGTTTGTCCACGGTTAATTTCTCGGTTATGATGAATGGAAAGCCGAGGGATAATTTCAAGGCTTCTCGGGGACTTAGGCAAAGTGATCTTCTTTCCCCTTTCCTATTTGTGATGGTCGTGGATGTGCTGAATTTATTGGTCGAAAAAGCGAAAAGTAAATGGTTGGTGGAGGGGGTTTTCGATAGGAAAAGATAGTGAGTTTGTCACACTTGCAGTTTGCCGATGATACTATATTTTTTCTTTCTAAAGATGAGGGGAAAATTGGGAATCTTATTAGCATCTTAGATATATTTGGGTATGCCTCGGGATTAAAAATAAATTTGGCAAAAAGTGAAATGGCGGGCATTAATGTGGAGGAGGAAGAGCCGAGCTTGTTGGCTAATAGAGTAGGCTGCTCGGTGGGTAGTTGGCCAATGTCTTATTTAGGTTTGCCTTTGGGTGATAATCCAAAGAGGTTGGGTTTTTGGAGCCCCGTTATTGAAAAAGTGGGCAGAAGACTTGAGGGGTGGTCGAGGGGAGGAAAATTGACTCTCATACACTCGATATTAGAGAGTATTCCAACTTATTATATATTGCTTTTCAAGATTCCGGTATCGGTTGCAAAAACCATTGAAAAAATTATGAGGAATTTTCTTTGGGAAGGGTTTGGGAAAGGGAAGGGAAGAGTGAATACTTGGTGTGTTGGGAAAAGGTATCTAGAAGCAAGAAATGAGGGGTGTTAGGTATAGGGCAGTTGATGAAAAGGAATCAGGCGTTGTTGGGAAAATGGTTATGGCGGTTTCCGGGAGAGCAAGAGGCATTTTGGCATAAGATAATAAAAAGTAAATATGGCTTACAAGATAACGGGTGGGATTCCAACAAGGTAATTAGAGGGACGAATCGTAATCCTTGGAAGGCGATTTCTAGTGGTCTTGAAGAGTTCCCAAAACACATTCAGTTTAAGGTCGGTAATGGCTTTAAAATTCGTTTCTGGGGTGACATATGGGTGGGTGTCAGAAAGCTCAAATATCAGTTTCCTTAGTTATTCAAGATCATAGCTGATAAGAACACAATAATTAAGAATTATATAAATTAGGGCGTGAATGATAATTTTGGGTGGGGTATAATATTTCGCAAGAACTTTACAGAAAAGGAGGAATATGATTATTTGGAGCTGCTGGGCATAATTAATGGTTCGAAAATAGCTCATAATATGTCAGATTCTAAAATATGGGAGGGGCATGAGACAGGAGTATTTACGGTCAAGTCGTTCTTCGAGATAATTACGCGTTCTGAAGAAGATTGAATTTTTGAGGCATGCGATATGGTATGGAAGTTAGGCATTCCTACAAAGGTTAGAGTGTTGGCTTGGCTAGCAGCTTTTAAGAAGATTCTCACAGCTGATTATTGCAAGAAAGAAGGCTGTATCAACAGTTGTCTCCATCATGGTGCATAATGTGCAAAGGTAGTTTTGAGAGTTTAGACCATTTGATGATCCATTGTACGTTTGCACACTCCATTTGGTCCCACATTAGGAGGGAATTCAATCTGATCTCAGCTTTCCTCAGGGTCGTGGTATGATCTTTTGATTGGAAAGTGGTGTTTGAAAACCGATAAAAAGAAATCGAAAGTGTTATGGAGGTGCCCCTGCATGGCGGTGATGTGGTGTGTCTGGAAAGAAAGAAATACTAGGATATTTAAAGATAGGAGGAAAATGAGGAAAAGGTGTGGCAAAGGGTGAAGTCGTTAGCTTCGATATGGGCTTTTTCATCTAAGAAACTCGGTATTCTTTCGATATCAAATATTTATCGAGATTGGGAAGCAGCTATGGCATAATAGATAAAGCTTTTGGGATTTTCTTGGTGATTGTCTTATGCAGGGGTTGGGTAGCAACAGTTTTACAAAGGAGTTTTTTGTTTGATTTGTTTTAGGCTTGTTTTGATTCCCTAGTTGTTTGTTTTCTCCAGGCTCTGTTGTAGCCCGTTGTTTTTGAGTTAGGTGGTTGTTGCTTTGTTCTGTTTTTCTCATTAGTTGTTTGTGGACTTCCCGTTCACTTTCAACTCTTTCTCTGCTTGTATTTTTATTTCCATTATATATATTAGCAATTTGTTTCCGATAAAAAAAAAGATTACAAGCCAACCACAACCCTCTAGCTATCCTATCCTTATAATATTATAGTTGGAGGAGTTCTAAGCTACTTAGAGTCTAAATTCCATGTAGTACGAGCTTTGCTGTGTACTTTAGAGCTCTATATCTCTTTTGAATATTATGGTTTGGTAATGAGACTTGCAATAAATGCTTGATTACTTTCTTGATCGATGATTTCTTATTTGTTTCTTGGTTGGTGTGAGGAAGTAAATGCTTCGCATTTATATATATATATATATCATAGAGAAGAGACGTGTGGGAAAGTTTTATGGAGCAAGTCCCAAGCCATCCCTCATCCCTACCAACTCTAACCTTGCTTCACCATGGATTCCGATGCATTAATACAATTTGTATGCATTTAATGAAGTTGAGGGAGGTTATGCGCCTTCTGCAGGGTTGGTGACAATTTCCCATGCTTCTGTCAACCACCCTGACAGAGTGGTTACAAGTTGCGAGCTTCAGCTCGGTGAAGGGGCTCTAAAGGTCAAACTCGGCAAACTTATGACCTCGAGTGCAAAGTGGATACTGTTCCGACATTCCCACGAGATCCATTTGATGCGTAGCCTTGAAAATAGACCTCTCAACTTTGTTTTGACATGTTGGCAGTTGTATCCACATGTCCTTCCCTGACTGGTCCACGAGGTAAAATAAACTAATTATTATGAGAAGTTGGAAAAAGAGGTGTTATTTTGTGGATTTCCTATGGAATAAAATTCTTTGAATGGTGGGTAAGAAAAAAAATCCATGGAAATAAGAAAAAGATTGAGAAGGTCTTACCAAATCGCTCATCTTCTCTAACCTCTCATAAAACTTGGCGGTTGACTAGTTTTCAATCATTTTTCCACTTTTTATCAAATGGACCCTAAACTATCATATGATACAAATCCATTTGTAAAAATAAAGATTAGAATAAGGGAGAAAGTCCACTTTGAGAGGGACAAAAACCTCCTTTGGTTCAAATTGAGGAGACCCCGACCTCCATTAAAGCAACAAGCTTCAATATAATTTACTTCAATATTCAACATAGACTAGACTATTGGAAAATCCATTCCACCTTGATATCCTCAATAAAACAAACAAATAATCTCTTGAGTTTCCCCTAAGAGTAACAAACCACTTGAAATATTAATTCTCATTCAATCGGTTTTAGAGAGTATTCCAATTTATTATCTCTCTCTTTAGAATTCCAGTCACAATAGCCAAAAGCATTGAAAAATTAATGAGAAATTTTCTATGGGAGGGGTTTGATCGGGGGAAGGGGGAGCATTTAGTGAGTTGGGGGAAGGTTGGTCGTAGCAAGAAGGCGGGAGGGTTGGGCATTGGAAATTTGATAAATAGAAATGAAGCACTATTGGGGAAGTGGTTATGGAGGTTCCCAGTAGAACAAAACGCTTTTTGGCACTCTATTATTAAAAGTAAATATGGGGTTCAAGAAAATGGGTGGGATTCTAATGCAGTGTCTAGGGGGACACATCGCAATCCTTGGAAGGCAATTTCTGGAGGGTTAGAGAAATTTATGGGAAATATCAGATATAAAGTAGGCGATGGTGCCAAGATCCGGTTTTGGAGTGATAAATGGGTGGGTGAAGTAACTCTATTTGTTAAATTCCCTAGAATAGCTAGATTGGCTATCCATCCGGAAGCGTCAATTGTGTCTAATATGAGTTGGGGTTCAAATAATGATGTTGTATGGAACATTCTTCTTCGAAGAAATCTCATGGTAGAAGAGGAATTTGAGTATGTGGAAATGTTGGGGTTTATTGGGAATTGTAATATTTCTAAAAGTGGAAGGGACTCCAGAGTGTGGGTGGGAGATAAATCTGGTCAGTTCACAACAAAGTCATTCTTTGAGATTATTACTCGTTCCATTGTAGCAGGGGATTTTGAGCCTCATGACATGGTTTGGAAGAATGGAGTACCGTCAAAAGTGAAAGTTCTAGCCTGGCTTGCTGCGCATAAGAAGGTAAGTACGGCAGATTCGATGCAAATCAGAAGGCCGTATCTACAATTATCTCCCTAGTGGTGTGTTATGTGCAAGAGGAGTGGGGAAAGTTTAGATCATTTGCGTTTGCATTGCTCTTTTGTGCACTCTATCTGGTGCAATATCCGTAGTGACTTTTACATGGTTGCTGCTCTTCCAAGTTCGTGGCACAATCTTCTTATAGAGAGATGGTATTTTAAGGGTGATAAGAAGAAGTCTAAAAAGTTATGGAGAAGTAGTTGTCCGGCGGTTTTATGGTGTGTGTGGAAAGAGAGGAATTCCAGAATCTTTGAAGGTAAGGAGGAAAATGTGGTAGAGATTTGGCTCAGAATCAAGGCATTGGCTTCTTTGTGGGCGTTTTCTTCAAATGGGTTTGGAGGCCTTTCGGTTTCTGATATAGCTAGAGATTGGAAAGCTGCTTTGGTGTAGCAGAGTGATGGAATGTAGTATCTTTAGCCTGGTTCTATAGTTTTTTTCTGTTGGTTGGTTTTAGTGTAGGTTTGGGTGGGTGGTCTTTTTGTTGTGTGTTGAGGTGGTGGATGCCTTCTGTGATTCTTCTGTTTTTTCTCTGTTTTTTGGGGCTGGCTGTGGACGTCTTGTCCACTCTCAGTCTCCCTTTTGCTTGTAATCTTCTTTTTATATCTATATAATCTTAGTTTCTGATCAAAAAGAAACAAACCACTTGAAAAATTGTCCTATTATCAAAAAATAAAATAAATAAATAAATTAAGCATGTAACATCCTGCTAGAGTGGATGGAAGAATAAACTTTATTGAGAAAGCAAGAAGAAACAAAATGCATAAAGCCAAATAATTCTGAATGAAAGAGCACTCCAATCGCTCGATGTTCAACGACAAGAGTCCTAACAAATCTCCATGCCTATAGAAGATCTAGAGCCGGTCCGTCATAAGTCGGTCCTGTTTTTACGTAACAGGGATGCAGATTCACTTTCCGAAACTGCAGTCCTCTAGGCTTTAAGGTATTTTAAAGGCATTGTCATAACTGCAAAATTTTTTTGAGTAAATGCAAAAAGGCCGCTAAACTATTGGTCAGTTTCAATTTCCCACTCAACTTTAATTTGTTTCAATCAGCAAACTCCGTCCATTTCCATCTATATATGTGCTGTTATAGAGCACATGGGCATCACATGTGGGGTATTTCCGTCATTCACTCTGTAAAATTGTTGTGTAAAAAAAAACACTAAACTATTGGCCAGTTTCACTAAAAAAGAAGAAACATAGACTATGATTTCTCAGAGGACAGTAAACAGATATATATATATATATACACACTAATGAAGAATTAAAATCAATAAATTATTTAAGTACCTGAGAGCGTATGTAGTTGATGAGCTTGAAGGAAGAGTAGAAATCCAAGGCTAAGGTTGTCCTGATTTTGGCAAAATCGAAGTGGTGAGACGAACAACAGTGTTTGAAAAGCTCGTCGCTGGAGCTGTACTTTAAATCGCAGAACAAGCAGAGCGGCATTTCACAAGAATCTAATTCTTCATCATTATCAGCTTTCCAATCTTCCCAGTTGTTCTGTTCTTCTTCATCCTCTTCTTCTATATCATCCAATTCTTCTTCTTCTTCTTTGTTATTTCTCATCGTCAAGCTATTATCCATGGAAAATGTATGTGAAACCCTAACAATGGATATTAGTAAGCTGTGCAGTGAAAGTGCAGTTACTCTGACTAAAACCCTAACCTAAAACCCTAGTCTTTGAACTCATACGGAGGCCAAAGCACTGGACCCAAATCTGCTTTCCCTTATTTTACTTTTTTCCCCCCTCCTTTTTTCCTCTTTTATTTTAGGGCGCCGGTAGAAGCAATTTAATTTTAACACATTTTTTGAAAGTACCATAAATAATTTTTAATTTTATTAAAATGTCCATAATTATAAAAGCACCCAACAAATTTATGGTAAAACTAGTTGATTATCATCCTCTAAAAATCTTTATATATTATAGTGGAACTTTCATTAAGCAAAATCAAATGTACTTTTTGGTTAGTTGGCAAATTATAAACCTTCCAAAATTTTTTTTTTTATTAGCTTGATGCAAGGAGTGGCTAATGTCTTCTGAACTCAAGCACAATCTTTGGGGGAAACAAAAATAAAATAAAATTCCATACTCCTGATGCTACCTCCTGTTCTACCATTGATTTCCTTCCTCTGATAGTAAGAACTTGATTTAGTTGATACTTTGTTTGTCTATGTTAGACTCTCTAATTAGTGCAAAAAAAGAAGGAAAAATACAATTAATTCAGATTAACTTGTATTTTCTTTTCAGGTTTTTGTTTATTTTTTTTTCCTTCATGTGTACAACAAACTTGATGTCTAAAGTTGAGTAGAGTTCATTTGACAGTTTACAACAAAATATTTCTCAATTCTCGAAGTTAATTGTATATATTTGCTCAGAAAAGAAAAGAAGAGCGGCAAGTTTTTTTTTCTAAAAGCGCATGAATGTCTCTAGTTTCAATAGCATGCATAAGAGAAAGGGTTGTATTGCATGTTGAAAAGAAGAACAAGTCGAAAAGAAACTCCTATTTTGAATTAGGGTTCCTTTAAGAAATTTATAAATAATGAGTGACATTTTTTTCTTGTGAAAAGAGTGTTGAAACTAGTTTTTAAGGGTTTTTTTACCAGCACCCTTTATTTTATTGTTTTTATTTTTATTTTTTGTGAGTTACATTTTTCCTTCTATTATTTGCCTGCGCTGAGGCCTTATAATGGGTCGGGTCCATATTGAAATCAAAAGGAAATGATAATTTGTGATGCTCAAAATCTAGTTAAAAGTGTAACACCTTTGAGACTGGTTAATAATGAGTATTGTCATTAAAATAGCAAGTCGTTTTGATAGTTTTAATTTTTGAAAATAATTTCAATGTTACTTATCTAGCCATAATCAAATAATATGGTATGGTTAAAAATAATATATTCATTTTAATAAAACCATTTTAAGCACACATGATGTTATATTTATAATCTTACACGGACGCCTCCAACAAAATCCCAAAAAATATTTACAGTAAGTCTTATAAAGAAAATTAAACATAATGTTCAAAGAAATTGTCAAAACGTAAATTTTGGTCATCCTTGGTAAAGGGACCTCGAATGCGGTTCATGGTGCAAGGCAATCTAAAAACAGCGGTTTTACTATAGTCTCGTCCCTATACACCTGTGCAAGTACTCATACAGAAAAATAATAGAATGAGCCCAACAAGCTTCTAATTATGAATGCACAAATTAGTGAAATACATATGAACATAAGCTTTTCATATGAAATTTTACCATTTGTGTTCAACACGCGAAACCTGAATACCCCGAGTTGACAAATATATACAATAACCCAATTATATAAGCAAGCCATTAAATAGGCGCAACTTATAGTAAATGTCGTATAAATTTCATTTAAAGTTGATATTTTTAATTAATACGTGATTAGCCAAGCGTGCGACCTTGTTTATATTTCTTAGCATTTCACCAACGCTACAACAGGACTTAATAATTGATTTTTTGCATGATTTTGGGTATTTCACATAGAAGACTTTGTCATATTTCTCTAGCTCCCTCATGAGACCAAAACCTAGGACCATCATGGTCGGCACCATGAAAACATCTTTTATAATAGGAATATCAACCGAATTATAAGTGTGCCAATACATATCAACAAGTATTACCAAAAACCAGTTTATATGCCAATGTGATTAGGTACAATAATCAACCAACACGTAAATCATTAGTTTATAACAATTGTGAAACTTCATAAACAATCCCACCATTTGTTCATCAAATAGAATATACATATATATATATATATATATATATATATCAAAATTTACAAAATGACTATTGAATTAGCGGGGTTTTAGGAAAATACCATATTTCAAGACATGCATGTAGATTTAACCGATGGACTTTTAGTTTATGTGTAATTTAGGAATCAATTTAAGTTCTACAACATCCATACTCCAGGCATGCAACTAGGGATGGCAAAATACCCGGCCTTGATCTGAAGTGGGTCGGGTTCAAGTCATTTTTTTTCAACCGGACCGGGTTTGGGTTTGCCTAACTAAAGCCTGCACTGGGGCAAGTTGGTTTCAAGTTTAGGTAAAAAAAAAAAATGAACTGCCTTGCCTCAAATATAGTGTTTGTTACCTTTAATACCCTTATAATACTCTATAATTACACCGGGGTAGGTTCGGGTCCAACTACACTAACAAGTGAGTTATATTCAGGTTTGGGCCGGGTTGTGGTTTGGCCAAACCCGGCCCATTACTGTCCCTACTTACAACACAACCTAACATAATTTTCATTTTAAGCATGAACGTGTTAATTAACCTACGTGCAATAGGTAATATTTGTAAAAATAGTTTGAGCCCCTAGTATTCCCACCTGCGTTAACAACAACAATGGAAAGATTTAATAAATTAAGCGTGTGTGGCTGGTCTAGTGTATCTCCCCCAAGCCCTAAATGAAGCAATAGATGAAAGATGAGTGTATGAGATGATCCTAGCTTAAATCTTGCAATCTCTAGCTAAATCCGAAAATTAATCACTAAGAGCGCTAATTTTTCCCTACCCTTTATGACAAATCTCAAAGTGTGGTGTAAGGTTTTGGGACGAATATGGTGGAATTCAAGTATAAATGTTATAAGACTTTGTTATAACAAAATCTTGGTCAACCCAACTTACAAGTCATGCCGTATCAACACAACATTTTCTTTATTGTATTGGTATGCAACTCTAGCCAAAAGTTCTTGCCACTTGCTTAGCGACACATACATTTATATATTGTATTGATACGAAACTCTAGCTCTGTACTCTCAACTTACTCAT
The DNA here is from genome assembly GCA_021464415.1 of Lonicera japonica. NCBI lineage: Eukaryota > Viridiplantae > Streptophyta > Magnoliopsida > Dipsacales > Caprifoliaceae > Lonicera > Lonicera japonica. The sequence goes on along the minus strand of CM038471.1, from coordinate 74,967,979 downwards.
TTGCTATGACTATTGAGACCTAAGAATTAGAACTCGCCAAAACACAAAAGTGATAAACAATAGATATATCTAATTAATAGTTCAAATGGTGAATATATGAAAAAAGTTACGATATCGCAAAATTGGCCAAAACTCACATTTAATTGAGAAACTAGCTCGATTATCACTAATTTACACAACCATACCAAACGAACAAATCTTTTCAAATCTTTTATCATATTACTATTCTGTACTTAAATTAAGGTAAATATAAGTTACAGTACACTTTAAGCTTATAATTATGAACGCTTTACATTTAAACTATGCATCAAAACCTTCAAAAAACTACGCATCCAAAAAACGCCAAAATCAGCTCATCAAATGCTGTCTACCGACTCTTTATTATTATATATTAAATAATAATTTAATTGATAAAACAATACGAGTACTATTAATTATTTAATTTGACAACGGGCGTTACTTTCTACATTAACATACATCAGTTTAATCTAAATCTAAACACAATTTCCAATAGTATAAATAGGTGACCAAATATATATATATATATATATACCAGAAAACTAATAGCAATTTTCATTCAGAAGAAAAGAGAAAAGATGGCCACCCTCATTGCTCCTGACCACCCTTCTCCTGTTGCTGATGCAGAGGCTCTTAGAAAGGCCTGTCAAGGTTTTTAATTTATTTTTTCCACACTCAATTATGTATCTATATATATATATATATATTCACAGTCCCATTTGTTGGGATTGATTTATATAATTTTACTGGTAATTAAGCATTATTTAAACTTTCCACCAATGAAGTTTGACCGAATTTTAATTTTGTTCCATAAAGTTTCTTTTCCACCAAACTCTATCCGCAAAGTTTGATGTATTCTCTTGTCACTTTAATCCAAAATTTAACAAGTTGTTTGTTTTTTGAATAGAAAATTCCACGTGCAATTAATGTTGCCTGGAGATCAAAGAGACACGTGTTATTTTCCGTCTAAGAAACAAACGGAAAATCGAATTTTGGATTAAAGTAACAACTAGTTCAAACTTTAATTATGGATGATATTGGCGGAATGGATCAAACAAAAATTCGAACAAGCTCGCACATCTTAACATGAAAAATTGTTGAGTCAATGGTCCATATCTTTATACTAACCTAGAGGTCCATGAGATCAAACCCCAATTGTATTAATATTTTTTCTCAAAACAATAACAGGTGTAAAGTGGGAATATTACATTTTTGGTGTCATAACCAAATGTTGTGTCTTCCCTTGTAATAATATAATAGACAGAGATAAACGCAATCTTTATTTCAACGGTTTGTGAAAAAGTTTTAAAATGCCTATTCTATCTCTACGGATTTCTTTTCGTAAAAAAATAACTATTAACAAGAATTGGGCCTTTGATCTTAAATAACCAATACTCATAGTTAACCACTAAATTATCTTTATTCCTCTAGATTGATCATCCTCTCTCTCTAGAAACACACATAACTTGCTATTTTATTTTCTCATACAACTTGCTATTGTATTTTCTCAAAAATAAAATGTTTAGGAAGAAGGCTTGATCCCCTAATCCTTGCATAAATAAAATAGCTACCATTCAACCAATATATTTTTCAGTTACTATTTTTGTAATTTTAAATAAGATAACCTATGAAAAAAAGATTTGCATATATGTTAAATCTAATATAAGATGCACGTGACTTAATTTTGTAGACTTAATTGCAATTTTAGAACCAAGGACAATATTAAAACATGGCCCATAGTTTGAGGGCCTAGTAAGAACCTTTATGGTTTATGGGCCTTTTTGAAACTCACAAGTCACAACCTTAAGAAATGACGCATAGTAATTGGTTAATGTCCCATCAGAATTTACACGGAAGGCGATTATGTGTACAAATTCAAACTCAATAGTTGTTGAGACGTCCACTTCTTTTAATTAATTAAGGGAATAAAACCAATACGTTAGGAGAGTTTTGCAATTTACTCTAGTCTTTTGTTAATTAATATTCTTCGTTAGAGCAGTGAGATGGTAAGTATTTTTTATCATAAGTTATAATAAATATTCTCTAAATAAAAACATTTTTAAATTTTAAATTAGTGATTTAACATTTTAATTACGTTTATATGGGAAACTTTATATGATTTAACATTTTTTCATATCAGTGCTTAGCATATCAATCAAAGTTTATATTATTAATACAACAATATTTAACGCATTATAACTTTTAACTACAACAAAAATATACAAATTTAAAGTGGTATTCATCATAGTTTATGATAAAAAATACCTATAATTCCGCTCTCTTCTTTTGTTAATCCTTTAAAATATATTTATTGATTACATATATATATATGCACATGTATATCTATATTAAATGTTTTCATCGGCTAGGATGCAAAACCTTTTTGAGATTGTTGCTGCAGGATGGGGAACAGATGAGAAGGCAATAATTTTAATACTAGGTCACAGAAATGCAATTCAAAAGAAGCTAATCAGGCAAGCTTATGAAGAGATGTATCAAGAAGATCTTCTCAAACGCCTTAAGTCGGAGTTGTCTGGAAATTTCGAGGTTATATATTCCTATAGCTACAACGATATATATATATATATACTATGTGCATGTAATTCTTTAACATACAATATATAAGTTTCCCATAAATACTCACTAATACTAAAAACTCGTACAATGGTTCTTTCAAAACTATATATATTTGACATCAAAATTGTTTATATATTAAACATTGCCCATATTTGATTGAAGGGATCACCACCGAATCCCCAATTCCTAAGTCTTTGCACTTGATTTTTGGGCTTCAACCGTCAACTCACCTTACGTACGCGTTTAGTACTAAATTCAACTCACCGTAAATGTATTGTTGGACTTGAATGAACAACTTTTCATTTGTGATTTATTAGACTTAAATCGTCAATTCTCCGTATACGCTTTTATACATCGAAATCCACCATTTTTAAATTTGGTAAAATTGCATAAATGAAATGAGCAAACCTAACATTTCTTTATTTCTAAAAAAATTGATTGGCAAAAGAAATTGAGTAATGCTATATTTACCAGATATTCTTACAATCTGTTTTTTACCGGTATGCATTATATGAGTTGTATCTTCACAAGATACAATAAGAATACAACATATTTAATGCGTGCGGTGAGAATAAGTAGTAAGATTTGTAGGTAAGAAAAACATTTTCCAAAAGAATTCTCGGTGACAAAAAATTCTATAACTAAATTTTTTCCTATTTTTCTTTCTTTTTCCCAAAATATTCCAAGACAAAGGGCCCAATCCTAGAAAAGTTCACTTCTTCCAATTTTTTTGTCAACCATTCTGGTTTCCTCCGCATTATTTTTATTGTAAGTTGGCGTTTATGTAGAATACAACACAAAGTGAGGTCCAAAGTATAACTTGGCATACGTACAATATATACTCTCTACTTTTGGACATCATTAAATTAAGAGTCCAGGTTAATAATTCTTAAAAAATATTGTATGAAATTAAACATGGAATCTGAATTTCAAATTTGGGACGGCTACTTAAACATATATATCGATCATTGGATAAGTTCAAAACTGGGGTGTAAGCGCATTGCCATTTCTAATATTATTGTATAATTAAAATAGCTCATGTTTCATGCTATATATTAATTAAATATATATCAATACATGCATATTTCTAAATTAAAGACTTAAAATGGTTATAACTAATATAATGTTGGTTGCATGAAATAAATAGAAAGCAGTTTGCCAATGGACACTGGAACCAGCAGAGAGAGATGCAGTGCTATTGAAGGACGCAATAACCCATTCAATCCCGGATTATAGCGTGATCATTGAGATTTCATGCATTCGATCTCCCCAAGAGCTCTTAGCTGTGAAGAACGCGTACCAACATCTTTTTAAACATTCCTTGGAAGAAGACCTAGCTGCCCGTACCACCGCTGATCTTCGCAAGGCATGTAATTTTCTTCCTTCATTATTCCTATATATATACACTCTGGATCCGTTACGGACCGGTCTTTGTTGATAATTTTTCGTCGCCAAAAGATATATGGGAACGCATGTTTCAATGACGAAAACTTGTCATTAAAGACCATTTCATACTAGATCCCATATATATATATATATATGTTCATAAATTCATATAGCCAAATACAATCTAGTTTGATGTAGAAAAGTTACGTTTTTTTCCTACAATTCAAACAAAAAAACCTAATTTTAATACCTTCATAAACAAGAGATATTTGTGGATGTTCAAAAAGTTACTTTAATTTTTTAAAACCTTCACATTGTAATTCTTAATTTAATAAGAAAGCACTATAAATTTGGATTTGTACTTTTTCTTTTTCCCAAAACGAAAACCATTATAGAACTTAATTCATTCCTTTGATTTTCCATTCCGAGCTTTCTAAGGTTACGCCTGCTCTCTTTTTTTTCCTACAAAACTCCAATTTTTTATGATAGGTTGCAAAATTAAAAGTTATATTTAAAGTTGAATTGCAGAGAGGGCTAACCTGGCTAAAAAGCCTAGGCCCATTTAACCTAAATCTTGCAATTAGCTTTTCTTAGCGCTGAACTACAAACAATTCTGTTCATGTATAAGTAATTTAATCTCTATTATATTAAAATGTAAGTGATGATGTTGCTGGTTATGACATTAATTTTATATATCTCCAGTTTTTCCATTTTTGTTAAATAAAATAATTATTTCAGCTAAAGTAGAAAATACATAATCATTGGACTACCCAACATCTAGTAATTAGTTATATTAAATTATATATCCGCGTGCCTAAAAAAATTGCGTGCCTATATATATATATATTGCGTGTGCGTAATTGTCTAATTTATAATATAAAGAAAAGTTGATTATATATAACATATATATATAAGATTATGTATATTAAGTAACGGTTCAATATATATATATGACTATTTGAATATATATTAAGTACACAATTACTACCTCTACCACAAATTGATATTCACACTATTTGAATATATATTTAGCCCTTTTTTGAAAACATTAATTTTATCTAATCAACGGTCAATAATATAACTTATTTTCTGTCGTTTAATTTGGTGTATTAATTATATTCCAAAAAGAGAAGATCGACTATGAAATTGAGAACTCCTGAAACGATAAGCAAGACTATTGATCAAATTGAGCTGGGCAGCAGTACGAAATATATTAATTTTACATCTTATATATTGTAATTTAAAACTTATATATTACGCACTCTTTTTTTTTTTTGAAAAAAAAAAGAATTTCAAAATCGTACTAGCTAGCCCGGGCCTTTAGAAAAACCCTAGCCGTTGGACCAGATCTTAATTTTATCTTTTTTAAGTTATATATTTTAAAAAAAATTTATTACATGCAGCTTTTGGTTGGGATGGTGGGCGTACATAGGTATGACGGTGATGAGATAAATGGGAGATTAGCGACTTCAGAATCTCTCATTCTTGGCAATGCTATCAACGACAAGGTACTTAACCACGAAGATATCATTCGGATCTTAACTACCAGAAGCAAGCCACAACTCATGGCCACTTTCAACCATTATAAAGATCACCACGGCACTTCAATTACTAAGGTAAATTATATATATGATATTTAGTCGTCGCGATCGTCTCGTGTTAATTTGAGGGATATGATGGGATATGATTTCCAAAAAGTACTGTTATTTCCTTTGTATAGCATATTCAATCGATTAATATGTTAATATTGCATAACATACAACAAATAAATTTATTTTTAGCTACTATATGTGACGACAACTTTTGAGGATCAGAATACACAAACAAATTAAAAACAAGAATTGATAAGGGTGTAATTGACATTCCGAAAGGTCCTTAAAATAGGCAAAATATTCAAAAATGTATTTCTGATCAAACAAATTGTGGAGAAATTAAGATTCATTCATGTATGAAGGAGAAGTAAGTTGCCATTTGGCCTTTTCTAAAAGAAAGGAAAAAAGAAAAGTAAATGGGGGAATGTTTACTCTTAGTACCTTTTTCATGATTAATGGGCAAAATTAGTAATAATATACATACACGAACTGTTTTTATCTGAAAAAAAGAAAAGAAAAAGAAAACTGGAGGATTTATTTATTTTTTTAATGAAATTTGATGGAGACTCTTTAAAGAAATCCACAAAGTTTCATTAAAAAATTTATTTATTTTCTCCTCAAATTAAATGGATGGTCCTTATTCTTCTTAAAGTAAGGGATTTTCTTATAAGAGCATTTACACATACATACATACATACATATGTGATAGATTATGTTCAATTTTACGCATGCGGCATACATATGTGATATATTATATTCAATTTTTATTTTATTTTGGGGTATTGTTATATATATATATAATAAATGATGAACATTTTATTGAATACAATATCTTTCTTATCAGCACTTGGTGGATGATCCAAATAGCGAGTACCTTGCAGCGTTGCGTACTGCCATCCGATGTATAACTAACCCGATAAAGTATTATGAAAAGGTGAATTCTACACTTCAAAGAAAGTTAATTACGGTATGCAGTAGCCAATTTTTTTTTTGTGGCCGAAAATATCTTTTCAATATTTTAATGACAAAAAAATAATCACTAATGTTCATATATGGACCAATCCGTACCGAATATCCCGACTCTATATATATATAGCCTTGATGATCATTTGGATCTAATCAGTTTGAAATTTAAATATTAGGTCTTGCGAAATGCACTTAATAGGCCAGGAACAGGCGAGGATGCAGTAACTAGGGTGATAGTAACAAGAGCAGAGAAAGATTTGGAGGAGATAAAGGAGCAATACTACAAAAGGAACAGTGTAACACTTGATCATGCTGTTGCTAAGGACACTTCTGGAGACTACAAGGCCTTCCTCCATACTTTGCTAGGGAAGCATGATTAATTTCTTAAGCAGCACTATCAATTTTGCGAGTGGTGATTAGTCCCACATCTAATATATATGATGTGGGGCATCTCGTGAAAGATCAAAAAAACATCTATATATCTTTAAGTTTTCACCTTTTCTGTTAATTAACTGAGGTATTTTGTGTTGGGGTTTTATGTTTTTCTTTTCCGTATGTTTCAGTAACTTCATGCATAAATATATGGATTAATTGTTGAAAAAATTAGATGTATTTTTCTGAGTATTCATTGAATGCATTTTAAATTTGGGTTGAAACTACCTCTAAATCTGAACATTGAACACTAAACCGCAGCATATTACTATTATGCCCTTTATTTATTTTATTAATTCCATTACCTGCTGTACTCCACGCTAGGTTGCATCTGCTGTGTTATCAAATTGTGGCTGCTGTTCATAGCTCTTTGTTCTTTTATACTTATCACACCTTTTATTCTTTTTGTTTATCAAGCTTTTTAATATGTAAACCTTGAATTAAAGGCACGACTAAATGCATCTCGCTATTGTATTTTAAAAAGTGCCGCTAAAACATTTAGAACCCGTTTGGATTTAGCGGAGGGAATAAAAAGGAAATGGTTAATTAGGAGAGAAAGAAATGGCATGGAGTAGAAATGAATTGTTTTAATAAAAGAAAAAAAAGAACAAATTTTGGTTTAATATATTATTAATAAATTAGGGTTAAATTTTAGAAGATGATAAATATTTCATTAAAATATTTTCCCTTCTCTCTTAATATTAGAAGAAAACAATATAAAAGAATTGAGAAGATTGAGAGTCCCTCTCATTGCTTTCGTTTCCTTTCCTTTCCTCTTGTTCATTAAAATATTCTTCCTCTTGCAAAAAAAAGTCGTTTTGAAAATAAAAGAAGCGCAAATTAGTCCAAACAATATATTTATATCAATGTGTATTGAATTCATAAAATCAAATAAATAAAATTTTCAGATTCAAAGTACCTTAATTAATATAATGTCTTTCGTGCCCTTGGCTTTTCTTGAAATGACGTCGTGGCCTTCATGCTCATTGGGCTTACAAAAATTAATATATATACATATGCACGCATATAATGTATTTATTTATAAAAAAAAGAATTGAACTAAAGCATGATGATTTTTTTTGAGAGAGAACTAAAGCATGGTGATTAAGGCTAGCTAGCTAGGCCAATTATTTTTTGTATCTATAATGGACAAGCAAAATGTGGTGCAAATTATAATATCAATTAGATCGATTAGAGTAATATGTGAACCTTATCTAGCTATAAACAAAGACGAAGCTAGCTATAAACAAAGACGAAGCCAGTTAAGGCTCATTGGGGGCTTAATTATAATTAAGTCCCCACTTAAATTTTTCAATTTTTTCTAGCTTATATGAAAGCTTTATTTGATAATAATATAAAAAATTATAGGAAAAACAATTGATATGCATGAGTGATACAATAAAATGTTTTCTATTTTTTAGCCTCCAACCTCCTCTTATTTTTTGTGGTTTTTTTTTCTTCTTCCCCACCCAAAGAAATTTTCCATGAAAAAGGTCAAATTGTGTCCCTAAACTTATTTTCTAGCTTTTCACACAAGTATATTATTTTTTATCTTGTTATCAAATGGAGTTGTACATAGTATTCTATAAATATTTGGGGCAAAGATAGATTAACTTAACATTAAACAAAACTCGTGTGTCTCTCTTTCTTTTTCTCTACATTTAGACATCAAATAGATGATAACCAACTTTTTTTTTCTTTAAATTCATTGTTGTCTCACGTGTTTTAAATAAAGTAGCTCCTATGGTGTTATTATTATCTTGCTTCTCCATCTTATTTAGCATAGTATTTTGAAATATATAATAATTTCATTGCATGTGACATAGAGTGATACATATATAAACTACTATCGGAGAGAGTTTTACCATATATTTTACAATTTTATTATAGAAATTGGTATCCTTAGAAATGGCCATTAATTGGAGATGCATGGTCTTAGTTAGGGACGAAACTACTCGGTGGTTGGAGGGGACCATGGCCGCCCAAAGATTTTTCAACTCACTTTTATATATAATACATTTTTCTGCATTTAACCAAATTTTTTACAATGGACGTCCCATGCAAAATAATTTCATACTTTTCTAACTTTAAATAAAGCATTAACAATAAGGGATAAAATTAAAATACTCTGCTTAAATAAATTTAACATGTACAAAATTTATAATTTTGTAAATTTATCACATATTGTAAGGATAACAAAGTGACAAGAAGAATGATTAGTGAACAAAAATCGTCCTATATGTATGATGTTCGGTAAACTTTTTTGGAGTAAATTCTTCTTACAAGATTGAATCCTGGTTTCGTCCGTAATCTTATTTATCTCCTTCTTTAGCTCTCTTAACACTTAATTTATAATATTTATTAATTTTTCTCTCTATTATTTTATCGCCCCCACTCACAATAATTTTTGGCTCTGTTCCTATCTATCAACTCGATCCACGCTAAATTACGTTATTTTGTAAAGTGTAATATAATTCCTTTAAAACGTGTATGGCTATATTGGCTCAAATAAAGAGAACGACTGGCAGAGAATTGCATGCAACAAATTAAAGTGGGTGGATTCTATGCGTGTAATTCGCTTACGCCACACCACCTTTGTTTCATGACTCAGACGCCTTATTCAAATGCTTCAACGTGTAATCCACTCTCTCGATCTCTATATGCATATATATATATATATATATCAGAAAATTAAGATTCGGTTCCAGAATTTAAAATCTTAGGATGCGATTTTTAAAAATGTAGTATCTGAAAATTAAATACTATTTTAAGTATTTCCCGCACAACATAACAATATATATATATATGCTATAAATTATATTTTTAGTATTATTGTCCATAATTTTGGTATATGGCCCATCATATCTCCAAGCATATTAAATTATCGCCAAAAGTAGATACAAAAATTTAGGACTGCATCTTTTAGAAAAATAAAAATTAATTGACTGCTACCAAAAAAATTTCAAATTCAGGAACTGGATTCAAAACGTCCCTATATAGCAAAAAATATTTCTATTTTTTTTTATATCTACAGTACTCCATGAGAATTAAGGCTTCTTACTTCCAATTAATTTGCAAAAACAGTGTCACTCCACACATATATAAATAAGTGCAAGCACAAGCACACACTTTGCAGGGAACGAAGGAGAAACCTTCCAAGTTCTCTTCTTCTTCTTCTTCTTCTTGGATCTTCTTCAAACAAAAATTAATTAATTAAGCATGAAGTCAGAGAGAAGATGCAGCAACTTCGTTAAAAAATCTGTGCCGTACTTTGCTATGATGGCCTTGCAATTTGGGTATGCAGGGATGAATATTATCACAAAAGTTTCCCTCAACAGAGGCATGAGCCACTATGTTCTTGTTGTTTATCGTCATGCTTTCGCTACTCTTGTCATAGCCCCCTTTGCTCTTTTCTTCGAAAGGTATATTACATGCATGCTCCAATTTTAAAACTCCCATATATACACAAATGACCATTAAATTATGGGTCCAATTCCACTTTGGCCCCTTAACTTTAAAAAACGCTGGTTAAAATGAAGAGAAATGTTAGTTTTCAGTAGTTAATTTTGTTCTCTTGTGCCTTCTTCTTTTCCTCGTCTTTCTCTTCTTTTGTTTCCTTTCCTTTCTCATGAAAAGACATGTTAGTTTTGAGTAGTTGAATTAAAATACTCTTTAAAAATGGTCATTTGCGATGTACATCATCACCGTATTCCATTAAATTTAATGGCCTGAGTGGACAAAATGGCCATAGTCGAACTCGGTTGATAGTTTTAAAGGGAGTTATTTATAATTTACCCCTTCAAAGTTTGACATTTTTTACACTTTCGTCGTTGAATTTCATTTTGCATCAGATTGTCCTTAAAGTTTACTCCTGCTTTTTTTTTAGTCAAAAATCCAACCTATCATTAAATTTTTGGACGGAAAATGCTGCTGTCCCTTTAATCTCTAACTACGTTAGATGTACATAGGATTTTATGTCTAAGAAACAAATGCCACGATAAATTTTGGAGTAAAGTGAACATGAGGTCAAACTTTACAAATGGACATGACTCAAAATGTAATTCATAGATAAAAGTGCAAAAATGGTTGAACTTCATGGGAAGAAATATAAATAATTTTTAAAGGTTAATCATCAGTTTTTAAATGTGAGGGTCAAAAAATCGGGTTCGATTGGGAGTCCCGATAGATGCAAAATCTCTGGTGGCTAGCGGTTGGCACCCAGGGGATTAGTCGAGATGCGCAAAACTAGCCCTAACACCCCTGGCATAGATCAAAAAAAATTTGAGGGGTCAAAGTAGAAATAACCCCACAATAGCGACAATTTGCATGATTTACTCTCTCTCTCTCTCTATATATATATATACACACACACACAGAGGAAACATACCGATTAATTCACGGACTTGGCTTCGATCCATTATCCTTCATTTTCATCCAAATTCGTCCAAGGGGCTCTATTTCGAGACTTGGATGGATGAATTTTTTTCATGAAATTTAGTGAGGATGATCTCTATATTGAGTATATTATCTCCAGAAAATTTCATTAAAAAATTAAAACCGGAAGTAAGTATAATAAAAATTTGATATATATATATATATTCATTTTCGACCGTTAAAATTTTAAATAATAATTTCATTCACTTCAAGTTTGATTTTTTGATTAAATTTTGTTAAATTGATCAGAGCTTATATTCAAAAAAAAGATTTCAATTCAATTTATGAACTAAACCCCCTAAATAAATTTGAATGAAATGGGTAATGAAGGAGAATCAAGATTCCCAGAGTACGATTTGGCATGTTTTCGTCGCTGACAAGCTTTAATTTAATCATTATTGCATTTGAGATCTCTCTCTCTCTCTCTCTCTCTCTTGATTAGTTGGATCGGACTTTGTTTTTGTCGCAGGAGATCCCAACCTAGGATAACGTTGCCAATTTTTTTGCAACTATTTGTTCTAGGACTTCTTGGGTTAGTGCTCATATTCCTTTTGCATTGAAATATTATCATATTTACAACTACCTCATTTTTAATTTTAAAATAATTTTTGTTCTTTTGGGATTATTTAATAGGCCGGTGATCGATCAGAACTTCTATTATGCGGGGTTAAAATTTACGTCGCCTACCTTCTCGTGCGCGATGAGCAACATGCTGCCTGCCTTGACATTTGTCATGGCTGTTATTTTTCGGTAATTATTCTTACCAATATACATATAACTAATTTCTTGCGTTAAAATATTATGATTTTTTTACATTGATATGAAAATATTGACAAATTTTTTTTTAAAAAAAGTTACTTGCAAAACCGGAAGTGTCACTAAAGCAAAATTTTGCGAGTTTCCCTTCCATTATACTATATTTAATATTTGAATATTTTTTTGGTCATTCTTAAATAAAGAGTTTATGTTTGATTTTCATGTTTTTTTAAAGATATATAACTTATAAAGTACTGGCTTTCACATTATCATTGGATAAGAACAAAATGTATTAATCATCGTGAGTTTGTATATTGATTAATTGACAGAAATAGAGTCCGTTTAGTACGTCTTAATTTTACGTATGCAAAAAGGGAATATTAATTGTACCCTTAGTTCAGGACAAGGGGAACCCTTCTTTTGCATTATTAATTCTTCTGAATAAGTACCGGTTTCATCGGTTAAAAAGAAAACAAAGATAGTATTACTTTTCCTAATCTATTAATTCTACATTATAATGTCAAAGAAATATTTCAACCGGAAGTAAATATATGTCGGCCTTTTGAAATGCTTAATTTACTTCTACGAATTTTTATTTTTATTTTTTCCAAGAAAAACATACTAATTAACAACAGGAATCTCTAGGCCATCCGTCACTTTTGTAATTTTGTTAAAATTTTCTCATGAAATTTATATATATATATACCAGTAGCATGTGCATCGTGTATGCGCGGGTACGTACTCTAGTTAAACTTAGTTGTCCAATAAAGTGAAACTTTTTATTTGTGAATGGAATAATTTGATATATACGTGTGTGTGTGTGTGAATATAATACTGAATAATTAGAATGGAGAAAGTGGACATGAAGAAGGTAATATACCAAGCAAAATTAGTTGGGACAGTGGTGACGGTGGGAGGGGCCATGCTAATGACGTTGTACAAGGGTAGAGTGGTAGAGATGGTGTGGTCTAAGAATGTGCATGCTCGCCATTCTTACGTTACCGACACCACCGGCACCACCGATAAGGACTGGTTCACTGGTTGCATCCTCCTCATTATTGCCACCCTTGCATGGGCTTCCTTCTTTATCCTACAGGTATATATATTTATATTTATAATTTTATTTTTTTTTATAAATGTAATCTATACCAAACCATGCATGATATTTATAATCTTATATATAATATAATTTTAATTTGGACATGTTAACATTAATTTCAACAGAATGTGGCGTTGAGGACATATAAGAATCATCAACTCTCTCTCACATCAATGGTTTGTTTTCTGGGCACTCTTCAGTCCATAGTTGTAACCTTTGTAATGGAGCACAAGGCCTCTGTTTGGCACATAGGCTGGGACATGAACCTCCTTGCTGCTGCCTACGCTGTAATATATTACTCTCTCTGATCTCTCTCTCTACATATATATATGTATATATTTGCGAGGGTTCGAATTTTTTACAAACTGGCCTTTTAAAAATCGATCATTAAAAGTGAAATTTGTATACGGACGATCTGGACCAGATGCTCGCCATGTATGTATAATTGAGTGGTAATATTAACTTAGTTAATTACTTGGTGCTTAATTAGGGGATTGTGACATCAAGTATTTCATACTATGTGCAAGGGCTGGTGATGAAGGTAAAAGGACCAGTGTTTGCAACAGCTTTTAGCCCATTGATGATGATAGTTGTGGCTATTATGGGTTCCTTCATCTTGGCTGAAAAGATTTATCTTGGAGGGTAATTTTTCCCATCCCACAACTTCAATTCTTTCTTTTAATTACTTTCAAAAGATGTGTATATATACACAAAGTGGATCTAGTACAAACAGTTTATATATATATAAATTGGCCTTTAATTAGCAACATCAAACTTTTATTAACAAAAAAGATAAAGGTATTTAAAAAAGAAATGGAAGCACACTTGGCACAATCATGTACAACTTATTGCATGTAAAAGAATTTTATTCCTTATCCTTAGTTGATTAACATTTTTTTTTATTGGAATTCGATCATTTCCCTTTTTTATTTAAAAAGTTAACTGCGATGTACAATTATGTACAACTTCTTTAATTTGATAATTTAGTATTTCAAAAAACGTCAAAATAATATATATATATATATATACAATGATGAAAATAAATCAAATTCAAGTTCTATTTAACGTAGAAAAGTAAAATGTGTAATATATATTAATCCTCAAATGACATTTAATTGGTTGTTTTATTTTTAAATTTTGCAGTGTCCTAGGTTCCGTTTTGATCGTAGCAGGGCTATACTCGGTGCTATGGGGAAAATACAAAGAAGAGAAAGAGAAAGAAAAACTCATGGAAATTCCTCAAGCCATAAAGGCTGCACAAATAAACAATAATATTAACAATATTGAGCTCCACAAAGCAGAGGCTAAAAACCTTCCCATAGTTGGCACTACCTTACCCACCAAAACCAACCAGCAAGGAGCCTGAAGAAAGGAGGACATTTTGGTCACTTCCCCTCACTGTCTAATATTTTCAACTTTTTCCTTTTAATTTACACCTCGATCTGAAGTTTACTTAATTACCTATTATCTTAAGTACGTTGCTTTCTAATATTACAATATTTTCTATATTTTAGTCTTCAAAGTTTGAACTGAGTTGTTGTACTTGCAGCTAAAATATATAGGACCTCCCGTCCTTTTTATGGAATATGGACAGAACAACCAATTTTAAATAAAAGTGCAACTTGACTCAAATTTAAAGATCAAATGTAGTAAATGAAACATTAAGGACTAAAGTGAGACAACAAATAAAGTTCAGGATTGTAAAATGTAAATTATCCATTTCGTTAAGTGGTTGGTAACTTGGTACTGTTGGGAATATGTAATATTGCAAGGATAATATTCTGAGGAACTCTCTGTATATATATACGTACTACTAATGCAACTAAAGAGAATCCAAGAATCTCTTTCTCAATTGGGTCTGAATTGGTTTCTTCCATTCCCACTGAATGGAGTTTCTGGAATCTGCATTTTACACGTGGCAGAATCTTGTTGTTTCATGCAGATACCATTATATGTGTTTGTATATGTAATGCCGGAGGTTGACTTTTGTAATTAAGCCAGTTCTCGATCAGTAGCTAGCTTTTTGCTGTTCCAGAATTCTGATTCTCCCATTTTTTGCATCGGATGCTATATATATATGCTATTTTTTTATTAACACGTAGTTCCAGCTTTAATTCGTTTTTAGAATTTTAAATAGGTAAATTTATGTTAAGGGTATTTTATAATTCATATATTAAGAGGTTAAATTTTAAATTGACGAGAATCAAACTTTATATATGAAATTACTATTTCGACATTTAAGAACGAACAAAAACTCGAATTAAGTGACCGGATGCAATAACACAAATATATGTTTTTAAAGGGCGGCTTCTTTCTGAGCAATATATTTTTTTGACAATACGAGTAAATAATATATTAATCAACAAAAAAGGTAGTCAATTTTCTTCTTCTTCTTTCTTTAAGTATTCTATTCACATCTCTAACACGTACTATACCTTTTATGTGAACAATGATGAAATTATGGCAATAATATATCTATTAATTTTAAGCGAGGACCCATGTATAAAAATTGCACAAATGAAAATAAATAAAGGCAATGAAATTCATGCTTTCGATCCCTTATTTGTTTCTTAGGTGGTTTTTTGGATATCGTAACTATATAAAAAAAGTTGATTTCATAAATTTTTAACTAAATATTTTTACGAAATTAATCAAGCATATATATTGTGGAATATCTTTTGAAGAATTTGAACATTTTTTAAATAGTTTTTATTCTAGAAAAGTTTCTGATGTAAAATTTTATTTTATTTTACTAATATAATTATTAAATATACATATTATAAATACTTATAATTTATTTGTAACTTTCCTCCACTTTTGTAGGAATTGAATTTTGTGTATGTTTGAGGAAATATTTTTCAATAATATTTTAGGTAAAAAAAAATGTGTTGAATGTTTTGAAGCAATATATACAGAGTTTAGAGTGTTCTAATTGAATAACTAAAATTATAAGATGATCAAAATGATTTTTAATTATTCATATAGTAAATTATTAAAGTTAACAATACAAGGATGTTACACAATTGTAATTTTTATTTCCAATAACAAAATTGTGAAGTCCATTACATTAGTTGGCTCTTTAATGTAATGGAGATTTGACTAAACCCTCCTCAAAACAAGTTTTTCTTCTCAATCTCCTTAGTTAGCTAGGTTTTGACACAGTGAATAGTCTTTTCTTTGATATCATATATATTAAAGTTTAGAATATCGAACCCAAAATAAATTAAAAAAGGTTAAAATAATCCTTGTTCTTATATATTACTTTGTGAAAATCCATTTTCTAATGTAAAATTTATAGTATCAATTTCCCACTGGTACACTATAGATGCCTTAAAGAGCATATATATATATATTGTTTTGGCACAAGTTAGTTATGCTTTTGTAACAAAATAAGATGCATGGGGCTATACTGCTATGGGTTTAAAAGGTTCTTTCTCTGCGATTATATCCAAACATTTTAATTTTCTATTTCAAAATTAATAAGGAAACTATTTTTAAATAACCTAAAATACAAACTATATTTAATCACAACCGGCAAATATGTCACCTATTGTCACAGCCGATTGCGCGCTCGTTGTCGGAACTGTGATGAAAGCAATCAAATTAAGCTCCAACGAACTCACTGAAGCTCGGCCAATGGGCAGCGGCAGCATTGGTAGGCGCGCAGACAGTTGATGAGGCTTATTGATCACCGATAGAAATAAAAAAAATTCTAGTAAGAGTATATATATTAATTGTTGACCAATAAAATAAAAGATGTCGTCCTTTAAATTGAAAAATTGTTTTTCTTACTAAATTTTTTTTTAAAGAAAGCATTCTATGTATTAAGAAAAAGTAAAGCATCCTTTCTCTAAATATAATTATGGAAGAGTCCGTAGTATTCATTATTCGCAAATAAGATAATCATTAACCTTAATCTTACTGTTGAAAATCTCGTGTAATGAAGTCATCGATGAGATACAACCTCTAGTGTAAAAGTAGCTTTAGATCGAATTGGTGGAAAATTATGGAGCAACTCTGTAAAAAGAAGGGTTAATGGGTTACTGATTCAAGCCACTAATAGAAGTTTGTCTCAATTGCCAGAGAGAAGTAGGTGGTCACTGCATGTGTATTCCACTAATTGTGTTCAATTAACCAAAGTATATACATATTATGAATATATTGAGTTAATAAAGATTCAAATATTTTTTTCGTAAGACTTAGTCAAATTCGATCTTTGTTAGTTCTTTTTGACACATCATCTATAAAATTTATTAATAAGCATGTCTTAATTTCAGACTGAAATTAGGCTCCCTCACCTAAATTTTCTGAAATCAAAAAAAAAATAAACAAAATTATATATATTATTGTTGATTGATAAGTCCCTTTCTATCCAGCTTTGTTTTGGTTATGGAAGCCATATAATGAGTATATGGAGCTTCTCTTTTTCTTTGGTTTAGGTTAATATACAATATATTAATTTGCACAAGATGCGCATCACACCAATAAATATTTTTTTATATTATATGGTTCGTTCAATAATATATATATGATTGTTCATTAATATATATATATTAGACGAAAGTAGGTTATATAATAATAGTAATAATACATAAATAAATCATGGACAACAATGATTATTTGTCGTCATATAATTAAGCTTTCCCCCTTAAAGGGGAGCTTTGTGACAAGAGAATTGGCTTATAGAAAGGAAACAAAGGGAAATTAGTGGGGTTGGAACACAAATTTACGCGGCAACTATTACAATAAAACAAATACTTATTAATTAGCACATCAAATTTCCCGATGTTTACACACACATATATATATAATTGTAGTATTGTGCATATAGTAATTAAAAAATGTGACACAATGGTTAGTAAGTTATGTTGAATTGTCAAATGAATCAGTCAGCACTATCCGAATTTGGTGGGGTGCTAACAAGAAAAAAGGGTGGGGTGTAAACTCAAAATTCCCCCAAAATGAGAAGTGCGTGGACAAAATATCCCTAATTAATTTTATTCCAACAACAAACATATATACAAATGTCATAATCACTCGTTATATGATAATACAACACAAATCGACACAAATTTGTAAATTAATGAGTGAACATACTCTTAGGGCTCGTTTGGTTCGAGCTTTTGAGGATTCCTGGAATCATAAATTTCATTCCATGAGGATTATTTTGTTTGGTTGGAGTTTTAGGTAGGAATTTAGGATTCCTAGATTCCCCTAAATTCCCCCATTTTGCCAAAATCTATTCCCCTATAAATTGGGAGGAATCTTGGATTCCCAATTTGAGGAATCCTTTTTTTTTTCCAAAAAATGAAAAAAAAATTCCAGAAAATAAAAAAAAAATCCCCAGAAAGTGAAAAAATTTATTTTTTTCCAGAAAATAATAATAAAAAATTTGCCGAGTTCATTCCTAAAACTCCAACCAAACAAGCATTAATGGAATCCAATAAAGGATGCCAGGAATAAAGGTTTCCTGGCATCTAAAATACCAATTCCATCCCTAAAGCTCGAACCAAACGAGCCCTTAGTGATTAATTCGGGTAGTTATTCTGTTCACGCTTTTGATACAAAATAATAATGGAATTGGTTATAGGTTTACCGCTAACGAATTTGGGTAACCTCTTGGA
This sequence comes from Lonicera japonica, assembly GCA_021464415.1. Lineage (NCBI taxonomy): Eukaryota > Viridiplantae > Streptophyta > Magnoliopsida > Dipsacales > Caprifoliaceae > Lonicera > Lonicera japonica. The sequence continues at coordinate 74,949,095 of CM038471.1, read as the reverse complement.
CCCATTAAAAATTGATTGAACTAATGTTTATTGAATCAAGTTAGGTTTTGTATCTATTTTAAAGCTTATGAATATATATCCCTACTTTTTTAGTACTTTAGTTCTCTACCCATCTTGCTTCTAGTGAAAAAATTCCTACAATTTTTTTGCTTTTTTCTAAAATATTTGATTTGTTTAACACGTACAATCGTGTCGTATTGTGTTACCTAGCTAATAACAAATTGAGAAGTATACAAATTTGAAAAATATCGCTCAATTATTTATTGGGTCACATTCGGGTGGAGGTAAAATAATCCGCATGTGTTAAGATCCAACATGCACCAACCCGTTATCAGGTTTAACTATATATAAAAATGAGAATTATTTTTCACTTTTTTGAACTTTTAAATGGAAAATATAGGAAAATTTAGGAGCTATCCCTAATTTTTTTAATTTTCTTTTTCAGTTTTTGTGTTTGGAATAAACAATTAATTGCTTTAGGTTTCTAGTCCATCATTTTCGCTGTTTTTTGTTTCCAAAATAACTATCAATACTTCTCGCATATTTTTACTCCCTATATATTTATGTACAGTGTGTACACGTACTAACACACTGTTGGTTAAAACGAGAGACTAAAAACATAATTTTACGATGGAGCTAATGATTGGTCGAAAATTAAGGGACTGGAGGGAGTGAATTGGTTTATGACAAATAATGAGGAAATACGGATTAGCTAAATGATTAACTAAATATGCAAGAGATAAACTACTTCAAAAAATTATGAATGATAGAGTTTTTTGAGTTATAAAGATTTTACAAGATAAAGTTTTGTTTTTAGTATAATCACTCTACAAATTTAAGTTAGCCCAGCTCAACCCAAACTTTACAGCCCAGCTGTTTGTAACTTCTACCCTATGTTCTTTCAATGGGTAGTAACAAGTTACCACTTTTTGGCCCATGAAATTTTTGTTCATCTCTAATTACCTTATAATTTTAACTTACTATAGCCCAACCCCCAATTTAAAGCCTAGCCCAACCCTTTAGTTTTACTTTTAGATTGAAATTTCTTATGATTGTGTTGGAAAATAGAATATTAATCATTTAATCTAGTTATCAAATTTTGTTTTAAACTTAGCCTGGCCCTCTATGAAATTCTAGATCCGCCCTTATTAACAATAGGTAAATTAATTGCCCAAGAACTGTTACTCAAGAAATTTTACTATGATCTTTTTTTTGATGAAGAACAAACCGATTACAAGTTTTTCAAACTCCAAGTATAAAACAAGCACTCACACGCTTCGCACAAGATTTACTTCTTGCTAAATATAATGAAATTAACCTCACACAATGTTTAAGAAAAGATTGGTTAATACTTAACCACAAATATACAATGGCCCTGAAGTGTTTAGAGATAAAATGATGGAAATCATTCTAGGAGTTGTCAAGATTAATCAAAAAATATAGCTCAATTCAATGGTTTGATCAATGTATTAAGAAGATAGCAAGAACGATAGCTTTGAAATAGATGAATACAGTATGATAAAAAGCCTTGGTAAGGTTCAAATATTCCCACAAAACTTATTTAATTAATTGCCCCACACAAAACTCTAAGGTTTTAATGCATATAATTAATGCAAAAAGCAAATTTCAAACTACTCTAATTTTGAACCACTAGCTGGCTAACTTACATCCGTTAGTTGACTTAACAATTTTCATTAGCAGACTAATGCCATAAAAACATTGGCTATTGTCCAGATTTCTACCTTTTTATTTGCGTTATTTGGGTTTTAGCCCCCATTTAATTTTCATAATTTAGTTTGGTACCCATTTTTATTTTTTCTTTGGCGTAGGTCTTCATTTTGAATGGATGTGTCAAGTTAACGGGTCAAACTATTAATTTTGTAGAAAATAGGGACAATCTATCAAAAATACCCTCGTTTAACTCTACCCATCTCACATTTCTTTCTCTAGCTCTCCATATTCTCTTCATGCTCTCTATTTCACTACAAGCCAAATATAGAACCCTAATTTCCAATAAGCTTCTTCTCTAAATTAGGGCTTACTTATACGGCATGCAATTAATGGTAGGAAAGTGAGTGAGGATGATGGACCCAAAATTAGGGTTAAAGTTAAAATTAGGATTCGGGTTTTTTTAGGGTTCCATCGGATATGCCTTTATAAGACATACTCAATGAGTTTCAAAAGGGGAGCAATCATATGGCGACTGTGGTGAAGGCTAAGGGGAAGAGCAAGAAATCTCAATCAGCAATCGATGAAAAAAAAACTTAAGACACCAAAGTTTGTAAGGTTCCTCCTATGCTACCCAAACCCGAAGAAAGTCCGATACTGTCATCGTTGACATTGAGAAGGCTCCAAACAGATTGCCTAATTCATCTGAGGATATTAATGCAAGAGGAGATTATAGACGAAACAGATGAATTTGTTAATGTACATAAAAGGTACTTTTTAAGATTTTGAAAAGTTAGTTGCTTTATATTTGAGGGATTGATGAAAAGAAGAATAAAATCAATCATTATTTCTATTTTGTAGGATACGCGTGGCTGCTACTGCATCGGCTTCATCAATGGCTCGCACCCCATCAAGTCGGAGGTTAACGGCCCTCAAGGGATCTGTAAGTGAACATTATGTGCCATCCGGATAGCTCATCCTCTTCCTCCTTCTTTCACAAGATCGTCTCTTTCTCTTCTTAGTTTTTCTCTTTGTTTCTTTGTAGATAGTGCAGTAATGGTTTTTTTTTGTGTTGTGGCGATTGTGTTAATGGTGTTTCTGTGGCGGTTGTGTGAAAGTGGAAGAGAGAAGAGTTGATAGTTGGTAATGGTGAGATAGGGGAGAAAATAGGTGGTGATGGCAGGGCAATGGTGGGAGATGATGGTGACGTCTGGTGGCTGTGGATTTTCAGTGGTGGTAGGGTTTTAAGAGAGTACGGAGGGTTTAATGGAAGAGAAATTGTGGTGGAGGAAATGAAAAAGATCTAAATTTGAGTTTTAGTGAAATTTGTGTAGTGAACTAATGCAATGGTGAAGCTGGAATGGCTTTTGATTTGGTAAAGCTCACCAGGGGTATTTTCGGTAGATTATTCAAAAATGTTACAAAATTAACGTTTTGAGCCGTTGACTCGACATATCCGTCTAAAATGAGGGCTAAAGTCAAAGAAAAATAAAAATGAGTACCAAACTAAATTATGAAAACTAAATGGGAGTCAAAACCCAAATAGCCCTTTTTATTTATTTATTTATTTATTTATGTTTTTTCTAATTTTATTTTATAAACTATAGTACGTACTATACATATAAAAACACTTCCGCATAAGTTCCTAAGAATGGGAAATTGATCAAGGAAGGTTTTTCAAAATAATTATACGTTTTAGATTAAAATCGATAGCCAAAAATGATAATTAACTTGATTCCAGGCATTTATAGGTTGTTCCGCTTGATATTACATCTTACAATCTCGATACGCAATCTACATGTATACTATCGAAAAGTGTTTTTGTCAAATTATAGACTTTATAGTGTACATATATATACATATACTCCATCCGTCCCAAATTGTTGGTCTCTTTTTCTATTTTTTGAGTTGTCCCAAAATAAATGTACACTTTCCATAAAAGATAAATACATACTTATTTTGCTCTTTTGTACTTTCACTTTTCTTGTAAAAGTTTTGAATAAAGAAAGAAGTAAAAAAGGAGAAGTCAATGTAAATTAAGCAAAAAGTGCAATGATGGTATTGAATCCTTAATAAGTTGAATTTTTCAAAAGAGACCAGCAATTTGTGACGAATGGAGTAGTATTTTAAGTGGTTTGTGGTAAAAATAATATATTATGGTCACCTCTAATAACTTTTTTAAAAAATAGAAAGTCAAAGGTTGTGTTTGGTTGCTCTCTCTTTTTTTTTTCTCAAAATTTTAAAAATTCAATTCAAAACCACCTCTATTTTCACACTTCCCAAAATTTATTTCACTATACTTTCTCTCTCTAATTTTTTTTTAAAACGCCATAACTTTAAATCTAAAAATTAAAAAATAATAAAAAATATATATTTGAAACCTACTCATCGAAATCTATAAAATAAGATTCATTATAACTATTTTTTGAAATTTTTTATGCGTTTTTTTCATTGGTTGAAAAAAAGTCAAACAAAACCAAATTCACTTTTCAACATAAAAAGTCTAACTCAAAACATTCAACCAAACACCAAATTTTTAAAAACTTATCTAGAAAACTTGTTTAGAAACATTAACTAAACACCACCAAAGTGTCTCTTTATTGTTATAACTACAAGTTAAAATGTGAGGGCCAGTGTTACTTGTGCTAAAACTCTTACCAATACCCTCTTAATATTTATGAATTTGTGTGTTGTATTTTATTACTTATTTATATATTTTCTATTACACGTGCATGCCATTCTTCGTCCTATAAAATTAAATTATGAGTCTATATTTATTTTTTTGTGTGTTTTTCGAAAGTTTATTAATTGGAAAAACTACTTTATGACATAATAAATGCTAAAAAAATAATTTAATTATGTTAAAAAAAAGCAAAGTGGATTTTTAAAATAATATATTATGATCCCCTCTTAACTTTTTAAACTCGGGTCGGGTAACCCATATAGAGGCTAAAAAAAATAAAATAACAAAAATCAGTAAGGTAACGTACGTTCACTCAAAATCAACCACAAACAAACTACCCAATCCTAACTCACAAAACAAAAATCTGTTTCTCTCTCTCTCTCTCTCTCTCCTCTCTATCAACATAATAACAGACAGATTGTATTATATTACATAATAATAGATAGAAGAAAACCCAAGAAAGAAAGAAAAAAGGAAGGAATTATATAAGTATGGCTTGTGGGTTATCGGCAAACAGTTGGACCACCACAATTACCTCCTCTTCTTCTTCTTCTTCTTCATCATCAAACCGTTTTTGCACCAACAGAAGCAGCTGTAGATCAAAAACTACTGTTTTCTTCAACAACAACAACAATGTCAATAATAATAATAAGCACAGTCTCCTCCTCCTCAGGCGCCTCTTCAGATTTCGTGCTAATTCCTCTACTTCTGAATCCCCCAACAACGACGACGATTGCAACACCGAAGAATGCGCCCCCGATAAAGAGGTTTTCTTTCTTTCTTTCTTGTTTGGTAATGTTTAAGACAAAACTTAATTTGGAACTCCAATTTCATGCTTTGAAGTAAAATTAGTGAAATAAATTAAATATTAGCAATTTGTTAGAAATAATAGCAATTACTATGACAAAAGGAGAGAAGAGAAGGCATACTTTATGACTACATGTGATGCTAATAAACCATACCCAGCGGTTACTGCCTCGATTTACTTCTGGGAGCCGATACTAATGTCACTCAACTGCGTTAATTGCAATTAGTGGTTTAATTTGGTTGGATAATTATCATACTTTTCTAAGCCTCAAATTAAGAATCCACTATTCTTTTTGGGATGAATCTAATTAAAATTGCACTTCTGTTTTTGAAGACATTTGTAAAAATTGTTTTCAACCATTCATGTAGTCCAGCGTCAGTGTGTTGTTTTACCACCGAATGTTGCTGTCTAGTGGTAATAGCAGTCGTTATCCTCACTTAACACCTCAGTTTTAAGTCCTATCCAAGACGTTTGGGGCGCTAAGCATAGGCACCGGTTAGAACATGAATGGTTATCCCTTGTTGGACTAATAGAGTCTGCTCTTTCGGCCTAATTGGCTGTGCTTAGTATGGGCCCACTTCTTTCTGCGGCAGAATCTCTAGGTGCCTCCCTTACTCACACAGCTCTCCTGCCAATATATATATATATTGTTTTGACATTTCCATTGACAAGGTAGCCTTGGCTAATGTAAACAGGTTGGACAGTTGAACATGGGATGGGTAGCTGAGGAGAAGACCAAAGTGGTGGGGACATTTCCACCTCGTACTCGTGGTTGGACTGGTTATGTTGAGAAGGACACTGCTGGTCAGACTAACATCTACTCCGTTGAGGTAGTTTCTTTCTTTCTCTTTCTCATTCTCTTAATTTCCCTACATTAATATTTCTATGAGCAATGTTACACTTACCTGCCTCATCTACCAGTTATTCATATTAAATGCATTGACGGGTTGTACATTCTCCAAATGTACGTTGAGATTGCCAAGAAAATCGTGGCAAAACTCAGAGTTTTATCACTAAATGTTGTTTCCTTAATGTGGTCCAAAATTTTGATAGTGGTTGGCACTTTTAGTGACCAAGACCTTGAGCGACAAAAATCATTTTGTCACCTGAAACTTTTAGCACCACTTTTGTGAGAACATCTTTGGTTATTTATGTGGTTTGGACAAAAAACATAATTTTAGGGACAAAAAAATTGTCACTGAAGCATTATTTTGTTGTGGAGAGTGGCCAGCGGCCACTGCCTCCAAAGCTCCAGCGATGGTGGCGGCAATTGACGAGCCCTTCCAATCTATTTTTTCCCAAATATATTCATTCATGTCACCTATTTACTTAAGCGTGTCCGATGGACAGGGCCAACTTGTTATCTATCAAAAGCTGTCAAGGTAGCCCGCTTTGTATTTGAATCCCAATCTATATTATGTTGGGGGTCTAATACCAGTCAAAACTTTTTTGCAGCCAGCAGTATATGTAGCAGAGAGTGCAATCAGCTCGGGGACAGCAGGTTCATCGGCCGATGGATCAGAGAACACAGCAGCAATCGCTGCTGGCCTGGGCCTCGTCGTTCTCGCTGCCACCTCATCAATTGTCTTTCAAGTTGGTAAAACCCCGTCTCCAGTCCAAACATTGGAATACTCGGGCCCATCCCTTAGTTACTATATCAATAAGTTTAAGCCCCCAGAAATCATCCAAGCTTCTTCAGTCCCAACAACGGAAACGAAAACTAAAGTTTTTGATATGCCAGAAACCTCTTCTGCAACCGATGTATCTGCAGTTCAGATTGATTCCAGCAACGAGTCGAACGGTCCGGCTCCAAGTTCTAACGTATCCTTAGGCAACTAAATTCAGGTTATTGTGGACCTTGTGGTAATGGTAAAGAAGTCATCAAAAGTTGTTTTTTGTTCTTTTATACTGTTGTATTATATGGCTATTATGCCTATATGGAAAGATGATTCTTCTCTCGATGGGTTGAACTCTGCATACATCTAAATGGATGATTGAAGAAGAATGCATTGATTCCGATGCCTTCCACCTATTCTTAGTTACTCATATATTACATAAAAAGGTTTATTGTCAAATTTGAGAGCAAACCCTCCTAGAAAAATAATTTAATGCAAGGTCCTATATCCTTTCTCAATTTAATAGCACAACATTTTATAATTAAACTTCCAAATGACAACCAACGAACAATTATTTAACTACTCATTTGAATTCAGAAAAAATCCTAAATTTGAATCTCAATCAGGAGGAGGGATATCCGTAATAAAGGGAAGCAACTTAAACTTTTCTTTTTTCTTAATCTTTTTCTTTTAATAATTTCCCTTCGAAACACTTGCTTTCATCAATCCTGGCATTAATAGTTCACCGGGTTTTACAATCTACATTTGGTCTGTACGTGGCCTCCTTTCTGCCACGAAAGCTCAGACCACAAAAAGGATTTAGCCTTAAAAAAATTGTAGACCCTTCAATTTTTCGTTTAAGCACCTCATTTAAGTAAAAAGGCGAAATCTTTTCCCCTTGAGAATGAAAATGTTAGGGCAGCTTCAACACAACCCTGAAGTTATCATAGTTATGCCTAGTTTTAAAACGCAATACCAACTTTTTAACCATTCACCAGGAGGGGGCCATCAAACGAATGAGAATGTCAAAGGAGGTTTGTATCTAGAAAAGATAGCTTTGGAAAATTTTATATGAGAAAACATACTCAGCGGAAAAATGCCACCAATTCATTTTATATGCCAAATAAAAATCTAACATCATGCAAAGTAGAGACAATAAAAGGATCAAATACGGGAGAAGACAACGAAAGTAGTGCAATCCACCATTTCCCTTTCCTTCGCATTTTCCCTTCATGTTTCTCAAAATGTAGCTTTTCTGCATCTTATGCGAGTCAACATTTCGTTTTGAAATTCTCGTATAGTCGACTGTCACTCTGGCTGGCATGTTGCAGTTCCTGTAAAAAGATTTTATAATACAGCACGAAACCCAGCATAAGACCATTTACCATAGTGTTTTTCTTATATATATATATATATATTACCTACCAAACAAAAGAAAACATTTCTAAGTATATATAACACTACATTTTTGTGGATGACCTGTGAAACTTGTGTATAGATGATTTAAAATTAAAAAAAAATGAAATAAGTGGAAAACTTGTAAGAAATCGGGACAAGGGGTTTGAGTCTTGTTACATATGTCATCTTAATATGCTTCCAACAAAAAAAAAATATGATAGGGTATGATAGAGAAAAGAAATCTAGTGGCACTTCAAGTGGCCCAGTAAGAACCTCGCTTTACATAATAGTAGATATATACATATTTATAAATATATACGAGGATCTAGTGCAGACCGTCCACTTTCCGCAACAATTTTTTATCACAAAAGACATTTCCAATGATTTGACGACGAAAATTTGTCCCTAAAGGGCCGATGCATATATGGACAGTCCGTACCAGAATCGGCACCCTATATATATAAACTAGTTTTCATGCACATGTGATGCGTAGGTGGCTCGTATCTAAGTGAGTTTAAAATAAAGAAGAAGGGGGCTCAATAGAAAAATATATTCAACCCTTGCCTTGGTCTTCAGCAATCAGCATACAAAGAGCATTAGGGCCTGCATGTATATATATGTGTGTCTGTATATATAATGTATATGTTTCTGCACCTTAGATGGCCTCAATCATGTGTATCTTCCTCTAAGCGGTTTCATCATTACAATCAGCTTTCAAAGGGGGCAGCTTAGACAAAGCCCATTCCGGTGAGTCGCTTAGCCATAGTGCTTTACCTGTATCTTTGTGCTTGAAGTCTGGAGCTCTTGCATTCAACTTGCATATGAAAACTATTAGTATCATTAAAGAACTTAAATAGAGCGGATTAAAAGAATGGACACAATTATGAATAGAACAAGGGTGCTAACCTTATTTGATCGGTTATCCCACCACTCACAGGGATTCTCCACCAAATTTTTCCAAGAATCTTCATCTGCTCCTGATAAACCAACAAGAAGTTACTACATATCGACATTTTAGATTAAAACTGAAGCTCAACTCTTCAAACAAATTAATCAACAGAAGTTGATGATAGACCAAAACAAAACAGAAGTTGATGATTTATAAGAAACAAAAGGAACAAAGAAAGATTGGCAAAATATGATCAATGGATTCATTAACTTTCCTGCATAAGAAGAGGAACAAGTAAGTTGACAAACATATGCAAAATTTGAAACTTTTGACGGTACTACTACCTTCCAAATCATCTTTATAAGGTTTTGCAATAAAGGTAATGAGTTCATTGATCAATAAGAAAAGCTTTAGGTAGCATTTCCCCAGTTAAATCAACATGCTAAGTGCTTGTTTGGTCTGAGTTTTTTGTCCATCCCTGGAATCCAAAATGGTAAATTCACATGGAAAGTTTTAAGCCTCATCAACTTATGATTCAACCTCTTGACATGAATCATAAGAGACTCCCAGAGTAAATTTACCAATTTAGAATTCCGAGAAAGATCAAAAGGTCGAACCAAATGAGCACTAAAATTTTGGTAAGGAATCCTTGGACGTGGAGCTTGGTTAATGGTTAACAAAGTATGGCTAACCACAATTAGAGAGCATAAAAAGTCTAGGCTTAAGATTTTAACTTAAAGAAATAACGTGTTATTTTACTAATTTTATTTTAAACTACAGTCCATGACAACTGCATTGTAACCACTGTAGTTAGTGTCCCATAATTTAGCACGGCTACCATGCCACGCTTATCGAAACTATACTATTATTTGCCCAAACCTCCAACAGCACTATATCTTCACCACGTGGCCTATCTTGACACCACCTGCCATTAACGCGTTGTCTCTCCGGAAAACTCAATTCCAAGTTTTCCGGTGACTATCCATGGATTCTGGAATCCTCCTTTGCTTCGTCAAGACTCCTAGATTCACTGAAAATTCATTCCTTTTGATTTTAATTTTCATATTCTGATGTAGGACAAGGGGGGCAATACATAAGAATAGTAGTGACCGCAGATAACAATGGAAATTGAGAAATCTATTAGCATGTCCAATCAATATACTTCAAAGCTACCACATACTTGGTGCTAGGATACTCAGTACTTCAGTAGTCATATTTATGTTCCAAATGCAAAGGCAAGTCAATAAACGCACATAACAAGTTTGCAAAATTGATAATGAAATCCAAAATTTATGTAAAACATTCACCTTTTTTAACATTTAGTTGTTTTGTTTTACTTGGCGGAACATCAAACTCTAATCCTTCAAGCCCTGGCAAAACCCATTGGGGTGCCGTGTTAAGCCAAAGTGCAGCGCCACTCTCCTTGTGTTTAAAATCAGGGAACTTTGCTTTCACCTAAAAAGTTAATGAGAGAAGTGTTAAAGGTCATTTGATATGATACATCAGACATACTAGAGAAATCTGGAGAGAGTGATTTACCAATCCATTGAGTTTATTTTCACGATGATCACACCATTGTTTTGAATTTTTTAGTAAGTCCCTCCAAGAGCTCTCTCCATCCTTCATCTTGCTAGCTGGCAAGAGATGATTACGAAATCACTCTGGATTGTCTTCAGCAACAGAACAAAGAAACATACAACAAGAGGAAATGGGTTTAAGGGGTCCCTCCCCAATTATATCCAAAGGGACACCTAACTTTTTCATTTCAAAATAAGGACACTCCTTTTTCTTCACCTAATATACCCTTCACTAATTTCTCCTTTTTTTTTTTAATAAAAAAGTATATAATCACAAACATCGCCGGAGCTTCAGCAACCTCAAAGAGTTATGGCAGTCGCCAGCCGGCGGTGGCGGTTGGTAAGGCCTAGCAACCACCCATGAGAATAAGGAAATAAAAAATTGTGGTAAGGGTGCGATTGACTATTTATATAAGAGGGTGTCCAATGGATAAAGATGGATAAGTGTCCTTATGGCTAGAACAAATTGTGGAGAAAACACTCCATGTGTTATGTAACAGTAAGGTGTCCTTCTCGTGGATATAATTGTGAAAGGACTGCCAACCCATTTACTTATACAACAAACCATCAGGTTATTAAGGAAGGACGAAGTAACATTGTTTCAATCTTGGACCATTAATTGAGTAGAACAAAAAAAATGACTTTTCGTTCCTTATAATATAGATAGCTAGAAATTGAAAAAATTAATACGGATAATGCACACTTACCACCTCTCACAGCTTGATGATCAATTTTACAATCAAATGTCAAACACTCTAGTTTCTTTAGGATCCATTCTGGAGTCGACTCGTCAATCCAAACTAGCTTGCCATTATTCTTGTGTTCATATGCTGCAGCCGTGGAATTTCCCTAGCCAACGTTGTTAAAATGATGAATAAGAGTGAACAGATTAAGTAGAAAAATATATGTCAAAGAAAAAGATATTCAACAAGAGATCATTATGAAATATGAACCTTCTTCATCGATCTAATGTCCCACCACTCGTGAGGCTTAGTAATAAGATCCTTCAGTGACTGGTCAACAGAGATTTCATCCTTCACACTTGCTACAGTTTAAAACAGAACACCACAATTAAAAGGAAAAAAGAAAAGAAAAAGAAGAAGAAACTAAATTAACAATTTTCTCAAACATTTAAAACATGGGGGAACAAGAACGCAAAACATCAAAGGGATGTTATGCTTTTAACGAAGATGATTTAGATAGTTTTGTCGTGTATAAACCGAAAACATAAAGATGTTGGAACACATAATTCTAATGTTAATGTTTCATGTGCAGACAATAAAAATGTAGCATATACGGTGTTCGTGAGACATATTTAACTTTTTTCATAGGAGAAGTCTATCTTGATGGTAGTGCACCAATACTAAAATGGTGATTTTCCCAAAAACTACAACAGATGGTCTGGGAACCTTAAGGGGGCATTTACCTTGTTGTTTGATGGGCAATTCTTCTTGCTTGCGAGGGGTAAAGGTTTTCCTATGTGGAGATGAACCTTGGACGTAGTTTATGCTTTGCACCATTACCTACATAACCATGGATGTCAAACACGCATATATAACAATAATTATATAAAATATACACATACATCTATAGAAGGGTGGAGCAAGGAATTTTTTTGAAGGAGGACAAGTAGTTTAATTTCTCACAATTAACAGGGCAGTTAGTACTTATATTGTTATTTTTCTAGAGTAGAGGGCAAAACTGATATAAGTAATATTTTTTCAAGATTAGAGGGAAAACATAACTAAAATATATACTTTAATCTCTTACTCAATTTTTAAGAGTAAAAGAGCATTGCATATAGATTATAAGGAGGCAATTGAGCCCCCTTTATCAATGATTCCCTGCGCAACTGTATATAAGCGGCAGACTATAAGGAAGCATAGAATACAGTCTGCGCACAGGTGATTTTGTGGTGATACAAGGTTGCAAAAGGCTTTTGGAGTTAGAGCTTTAACAAGAGGATCAATGGTTGTAGGCTTTTTCCAAAGGAGTTTTGATGCAACTGATTATCTTTTGTTTTCTTTGGATAGTGTTAATGTTGTAGGGTGTTGAGAGATTTTGGTCAGTTTTTGTTCTTGTCCGGGTCGCTAGAACTTTCAGTGGATATCTTATCCTCTGCTCTCTAGCTTTTTTGATATTGTATTTGCCTTTGTTTCTTTTCAGTTGGTTAATGAAATCTTTGGTTTTCTATCAAAAAAAATATATATATGAAGCTCAGGTAGCCAGGTCCTTGGTCTGTTAAAGGCTTAAGGCGCACAAGGGCCTAGGCAAAAGGCGAAAGGCAAGGTGTGTGCCTTGTGGAAGCGAGGCGCACCATACAAATGTTTAAACATATGTTCCTAATCAGAGTTTAGGTACTTATAGGAGTGTTACGAATTTATGATTGTAATAAAATGGGTAATTCTAGGTGTTTTGCAGGTGGGATCAATAATAAGTGGTAGCAATTGCATCATACTTAAGGGTATGTTTGATAACAAGATGGAAAATAATAGCAAAACCAATTGATTTGTGTAAGTTGGAAAATAAGTTGAGGGATGTGGTCAGATGCTTTCCATATCATGTTCAGTTTTTATGAGTAGATGTCCTCCATCCTCCTATTTGTTGTGGAATTTTTTCTTCACTGCCACCTAAAGGAAAATATTACATGGAAAATTCCAAAAAGCAAGAGAACATCTCATCTCATCCCATCCCTCAACTTATTTTCTAACTTCACACAAAACTACCTTGTTTTTCCTACCATTTTCCATGTTATCAAACGGTCCCTAATTATTAAATTCCAGAGAAATGCAAAAAGGAGCAGGGGAAGGGGGAGAGAACAAAACAGGTCTTGAAATTGCTGACAGACTAGATTAAAAAAAGGAAGGAAAAAGGAGATGTAAAAAAAATTAAAAAAACTTGAAATTGATGCCATTTAGAAGTAATCGAAGAAGGAACGAGGAACGAGGGAGGAGGAAGAACAAGTTTTAAAGAAGGAAAGAAGATCAAAGTAGGGGTGTTGTGACCAATCCGAATACCGATTGAACCGAACTGATCCAAACCAATCTATTAAAAACTGAACCGAAACCAAAGAGGTTCGGTTCGGCTTTGGGGCTGGGGCTGGGGCTGGCCAGCCCAGAACCAAACCAAACCGAAATCAACTACTATACGCATAACGACGTTATTTTGGATTCGTCTCCTTCAGTTTTATACTCTATATATGATTGCTTGTTTTGAATTTCTGTATCTATATTGGGCTGATTTTGGGGCTTGTTTGCACTGTTTTGCAGCAGTTTAATATTGCTCATTGTATACTGATTTGCAGCCAGGTTGTTTGCCCATTGTAAATTAATTTTCTAAACTGATCTGCAGCGGGTTTTAATTGCATAATACTTATGATTATTAATTGACTTTTTAAAAACAATATACATAAAAACCGAATAAACCTGAAAGAAACCGAACCAAAAAGTTTGGTTCGGGTTTGGAAGATTTAGAAAATAAAACCGAACCGAATTTTAAAATTCGGTTTCGATTTGCATCTCCCTAATTATCACCTGACTGAAACCAAAAACACCCCTAGATCAAAGTTGTGATCTCCTCCTTAGGGTTTTGAGCGAACATTTCACTGTTCCTTTAAGTCTTTTAAGCAGTGAGTTTAGGCTCAAAGCTAACTTAGGTCAGAATATCTAGTGTCATTGAATCGATTCAACACGAAAGGTCAACAAATTGATAGACATTAGAAGACTTGAACCGGGCACAAAAGGCAAGAGCCTAAGGCGCACGCCTTATTCAAGTGGCCTCGCCTCTGTCCAGGCGAAGCACATACACTGCGCCTCACTGTGCCTCGGGCCCAGGCGTGAGCCTACACGCTTTTGTCAACTATGCCCCTGGAGCACCTTGCAAGTCCTCAGGGGTACATTGAGACCCTCCAAGCCACATGCTCCAGGTTGCCAGTATGTTTTGGTGCTAGGACTCCAAAAGGTGAGGAAAAGGGGTTGGGGTTAGGTAAGCCTTGTTTTGTGGGGTTCTAAAAAATGACACGAGAGAGCTGAGGGCTCAAGGTACTGTTTGTGTGCTGCGAATAGTAGTAACCGATCAAGCAGCAACTTTGGTGTCTCGTGGGTTATGTGAACTCCATTTTTTTACGAACTACGAGGGTTTCGTGAAGTTAGTGTAGAGTTTTCTTGAATGAAATGATGAAGCATACTTCAGTAATGTTTCTAAAACTGAAAGTGATTTACAAGGCTTATCGCAATATGAAAGTGCAGAAGAAGAATCATGTGTCACCATTGAAATTATTAGGTGAAAATACAGTCCAAAAAAGTTTTCAACAATTATTGTTGGAAAGCATGATATATATTGCTTTCCCACTAATATGACTATGGATATGGCAATGGATATGGAGGATAAATGCCGGAGCTAGGGTTCCAACGAGAACCAGTTCCAATCATCGGCCTTCAGATCTAGCCCAGACTGTCATCTTCACTGCTGATCAATCCAACTTCAGTCTCTTCTCTCTCTGAATCTCTCACATCTAAACCTCTCTCCACCGTCGCTAAATGCAGACGACTCTCCATCAATTGCCTCCAACGCCAGACCATGCTAAGTACGTCCACTGTTGATCATATCCAGGGGATGAAAACTAAGCCTATCGGACTGCTGGAGTTAGCGATATGTAGAGAGTTGCCGTGGTGAGTGAAGGTGTTGTAGTTAGGGTTTGTGACGGTGACATTTTGGAAGAAGGTGAAGTTGACTCTAGAGATTTCTTATTCGATGTAGTCCACCGATGCCTTGTCGGAGGTGAAGAAATCTTTTGCAGAGGTGGTGCGGAAGCAGGGTTCAACTACTGCAGTTCCATTAAAGCGGCCAAGTATTCATCGTGAGGAGCCAGCAATGATCTTTTCCGAAAAGGACATCACAGCTCTCTCATCCCCCTTTAAGCAAACTTTAGTGGGCAAATTTTCACACAGATGGCCTTCTCTTCTAGAGATCCATTCCACTTTTGATTCAATTGATCTTAAAGCTGCATTCAACATTGGTCTTCTGGACGATAAGCATATTTTGATACCTTTTTTCATGAGGATGATTTTCAGAAGGTTTGGTTGAGGGAACGATGGTATATCAAAAGATACCTGATGCGTGTCTTCAAATGGTCACTAGAGTTCCAGGTAGATGTGGAATCCATAATTTGCTATATCTTCCTGTCCATTTTTGCTCAACAAAGTCTCTTCTCAATTGGTCATACTTTAGGCACGCCGATGAAGATGGATGCACAACAGCTAGCAAGGCCTAGTGTGGCTCGAATCTGTGTTGAGATGAATTTATTGAAGAAATTTCCAGCACGCATATGGATTGGATGTTGATCTCAAGGTTTTTGGCAGAAAGTGAGATTCCGAAATATTGCTCGAAGTGTTTGAAGTAGGGTCATGATGCTCAGGGATGCAAAACTGATGATATTCGCAGATATTATGCAGAGGCTAAAGAAGGGAAAGTTCAAACTCAAGTGTACAGGAAGAACAAAGAAGTGGTGGCTCCAGCTGGGGCTGAGTTAGAGCTGAGGAAGTTTGTAGAGCTGAAATCAGAGAGGAGAAGAAGATAATGGGAGGGAATCCAGTGCTAATGTCCTAGATGTTAGTATTGGTGATGGTGAGGGGGGAGATGATGAGTCTTATGAGGATTCTGGCCAAGATAACGGGGGTGATTATTCTGTGAGGAGGTGGATAATGTTCCTATTCCAACAGCTGGGGTGAGAGATGATACTCCTAGTAATTCTGTTGTGCCTCAAGCTGATAAAGACTTGGTGATTAGACAATTGAAGGAAGATGGTAAGATATTAGATTTGAAGCTAAGTCAGTCTGCTATTTTGACAGCTCCAGCCGTGGTTGAAGACATATGTGATGTTGTGGAAGCTCAAAGGATGCAGGCTAAGCCTATACATAAGAAAAGAGGCAGGCAGAAGAATGATACTAAAATTAAGTCAAAAAGATTTTGCTCCAGCTAATAAGTTGTTTGAAAAATGCATTGAAGGAACAAAGCTAATGGGAATGGAAAAGCAAGACAGTAGTACTGTTGATAAAGAATTGGCTAAAGGAAGTTTAGTTTCTGAAGGTTCAGCTAGGAATGGATGATAATGAAGGCTTCACAATGCTTTGTTCCAAGAATCAAAAGAAGAAATTACAAAAGCAGTACAAGGAGATGCCATCTAAATTTAAATTTGATCAAGAGGAACCCTATTAAGTTCTGGTGGTTTTAAGTTTTCTCAATGTTTTCCTGGAGGTATTTTTGTCCCCCCTCTAGTGCTCAATACTTTTTATATTAATAAAATTAGGGGGGTTTCCCTAAATATATATATATATTGTTGTCCACTTGTCCTATTACTTAACATTTAAATCTTTAGGGTGAGATACTAATGTAACAAGTATCCAAAAAAAAAAATTAATAAATGAATCTCAAGATCAAAGAGTTGTATAAAAAGGGGTGTAGCATTGTAAAATAAGCTGGTTTGTTTAGAGTAAAATTTTGAAAGAGTTTGCCACAAGCTGTGTGTTTCAAAGAAAGGAGTGGATCTTTTGTTGATGGAGATTCTGTTACAAGGGAAAGGTCGAAAGACAAAGGGGTTATGAAGATGTATTCTGGAAGCAGTTTTCTGGACTCTGTGGATGGAAAGAAATAACATAATTTTGAAGGAAAGGAGGAAAGCCAGGAGTTGATATAGGAAAGAGTGAAATATTTGGCATCTCTTTAGGCATCTGGTTTAGAAGCCTTTGAAGGGCATCCAATTTCTTCTATCTTACATGTTAAGTGTTAGGAACCATCTCTCCCAAAAGCTTAAGCTGTTAGGTAGTGGGCCAATAATGTATATCATGCTCTTCAACACTCCCCCTCACATGCGACCGCCCACTCGAAAGTGGAGAGACAAACCAAGCCAAAGGTGCACTTTGTGCACAAACAACAACGTGCATACTGCACAATCACAATGGGGGAACAATTGCAAGCAAGAGGATTTGAATCCGAGACCTTGCAGAACCTGAGCTCTGATACTATGTTAAGAACCATCCATCCCAAAAGCTTAAGCTATTAGATAGTGGGCCAATAATGTATATCATGCTCTTCAACATTAAGAATATAGAAAAGAAAGAAATATTATTGAATTGATTGTATAAAACTATAATAATGGAGACCCTTTATATAGGGTTACGAGAATGATACAAATAAGGAAAATATAGAACCTAATCAACCTAGAGATCTAGAGATTGCTAATCAACTCTTATAAATGGTAACTATATAGATGACAACTAGCAAATATATATTATATAAGTTAACATTCCCCCTCAAACTCAACATGGTAATAAACCAACTTGAATTTGGAAAGTATGTCTTGAAAGTAGATGAATGCGGAGTGAAGATTATTCGACAAAGGGAGGTTCGGCTCTGATTGCCCGACACGATTGCCATCTGGGGGCAAGGACCTGCACATCATGGATGCCGTTCGGGGTAAACGCCTAGAGTGAGATCCGACATGACTGGGTTTGATATGCTTGACATCCGGGGCGAGATCAAGCATGGCTGAAGTTCGGCATGATGGAGATTCAGCTCTGGTTGTCTGACACAGGTGAGGAGGTCCGGCTCTAGTTGTTCGACGCGAAGGAAAAGGTTGGCTTTGATTGTCTGGCTTGAGTGAGGAGGTCAGCTCTGATGGTTCGGATGTATATATGTTTACTTCCCCCCCTCAAACTCATGGTGGTATGAAGAGACCAACTTGAGTTTGAAAATAGATAATGACAAGAGAAAGAAATATTTCATTTTCTTTTTTGGGAATCAGGTAATGAAAGTGTAATAATAATAATAAAATATATAAGTGGTGGTGGCGGCTGCTGTTCTAAACGAGCAATGGTTGAAAGAAAAAAAAATTAAGGTAAGGCCGTTGGATGATTAAGACGGTGGCTAATGTTTGGCTAGTTATAGGGTGCTTCAAAGGTGGGGGTAAGATGATGGTTAACAATGGGTGATGGTTTAATAAGTGGTGAGATGAGAGATCGAGATAGGGGCTGCGGCTTTAGTGGTTAGGTGAGTGACTAGCGGTTTTTGATGTCACATAGATAATGGGTTTGAGATTGATTAATGGTTTAGGACTTTAGGTTGAGAGTAAAAGCGAAAGGATGAGCGAAGGCTAGAGGATGATGGTACGTAGATTGGTTGAGAAATGATTGCAATTTTAACGACAGCAGAAAAGTGGTACGACTGCAACGACGGCGGAAAAGCATGGTACAACTACAACGAAGGTAGTCCAGTGGGCGACAATATTTGCCGCCCCCCCCCCCGGCGACAACAACACTGTGACTGAACACTCAGAATAGGACGGAGGATCTTAATCCTCTGATACCAAGTTAAGAACATAGAAAATAGAGAAATATTATTGAATTGATTGTATAAAACTATAATAATAGAGACCCTTTATATAAGGTTACGAGAATGATACAAATATAGAAAAGATAAAACCTAATCAACTTAGAGATTTCGAGATTGCTACTCAACTCTTATAAATGGTAACTATATAGATGACAACTAGCAAATATATATTATATAAGTTAACATTATGTAATTGGTGAGCGATATTCTTATGAGTAAATGTTTGTTGTGCTGAATTGATGTAAATGTTCTCTTTGTATGATATCGGTGGACTAGCTTTATACGTTTGTAAGCTTCTTTTTTATTATTAATAAAATTATTTTCGTTTATGATTAAAAAAAAGGTGAAAGAGTCATAGAGAGATGCAATAGTTGAAGAGAGGGAGGGAAAACCGAAATCCACCACCTATACAATATGAACAAGCAAAAATAGAAGCATGGTGCGTTGTTAAGGCTTTTTAAGCAACCCAATCCACCTCAAAGATAACTTTGACAAACACCCATTTTTCCATGCCTTACTTGATTCCCCTTGGGATGAATTTTGGACCCTAAAAATTAATTTGGACTAATGGCACTCCATCAAAGATTCAATTGTTCCCATGGTTGGTGGCACACAGTAAGGTGAATACTTGTGACATGCAACGAAGTAAAAGGCCCGAGATTCTTATATCCCCAAGTCGGTGTGTGCTTTGTAAATAGGCCAATGAAGATATTTACC
Source organism: Lonicera japonica (assembly GCA_021464415.1). NCBI lineage: Eukaryota > Viridiplantae > Streptophyta > Magnoliopsida > Dipsacales > Caprifoliaceae > Lonicera > Lonicera japonica. Next base: position 74,929,351 of record CM038471.1, on the reverse strand, counting down.
ATGTCATACTGATGTCCTTTTACAAAATTTTATTGGTAGAAGATGTGTTCTGAATTGGGGATCAGCCTGACTTTACGAAGGGTTGATTGATTCTCATAACCTCTCTAAACATTTTTTGATAACCCCGCCCCTACTATCATTTAGAGAAGACTAATTGATCTACAGGTCTTTTGAACCGGATATTTCATAACCTGGCCATTACAGAAAAGATCTTTCACGGATCTAAAGTAGATTATGGGCGAAAGAAAGTCCTCTATTTGTCCAATCTTGAATGAGTTTGCCTCCAAAAAGAAATGCACCCTCTTCTCTACACACTCATTTGAGATCAGGTTGAGAGCTAAACACAAATTTATAAGCTTGAAATGTTCTACGAACCAAGTTTTAACAACCTACTGTTCAGCTTGACCCAGCTCATTTACGGCGCTAACTGAGTAAGCCTTACTATTTCTCCTCACCAGGGTAGATGTCTATCGGAAGAGAGACACATTGCAGCAAGCTGGGACCCCAACTGAATCTCTTGCAAGTGGCTTCTAGATTTCTTGTTCAACCTTGAAAGATTCAAATCGTATTTGATGGGGGAGGAACTTGTTAATAGTCCAGGCAGCCTTGTCTATCCTACGTAAGACTAATTCATATCAGCAGGTGGAAATGATGCATAGGTAAGTGGTTTTATCAAACGATGCAAAAATCCATCCCTCAAGTAAAGCCCGAACTTACAGCTTATGGGGGTGCTTACTCACTGGAAGCAGAAACATTTGGGAACAAAGCAGTCAAACATTTACTGAACCTTAATTAAAAATTTTTAAAAAAATCTGTCATTTGACAACACAGCAATTCATTTTTCCTTTTCCATCCTGCCAAAAACTAGAATGGAATTGAGGTTTCTTGGCAGCTCCTTGAAAATCTAAAAGTCTGCATCAACTGGCCAACCCTGCTTAAGTGAACTGATTGAAGCAGACGAAAGAAGGCCCGTTAAATCAGGTGCAGCATTAAATAATCCCCCCTTTCTAAATCCATGTACTACTTAGAATCACATGCCTGAATGGTAAGCTCACACCAGTCCGGTTTTTATTTTTTTTTCCTCCAAAACACAATATTAGAATACAGAAATTTGAAGTAGGAGCACTTATAACAAACTAAGCACCTGGAAGTCATATATATGGAGTACTGAGAAAAATGATGGGAAGTAGTGAATATAGTACTGAGAAAAATGATGGAAAGTTGGGAATGGTCAAGACTACGTACTATATTTAAGATTTTTATTTTTTTTAATACAACTGGTACATTGATACAGCCAAAACCTTCCTCTTGCTTTGCTGCTTCATTGTTTGGAGTCGCTCCAAATTCATCAAAAAGTGCTTCTTCTTTGATTCAATTATGAAACAAGGTGAAGAAAATAACCAAGAAAAGGAATGTTGAAGGCAAAAGCAGAAATAGAAGAATTAAGCACCAACCTTTGATACCAAAGATGTCTCTTTCAGACCAAATCTAGGACTTTGACCAACTGTCCTAGCCCAAATCAATATCGGGAAGGTGTTGCTATCTAGGAAGGCATTAAACGCCTTTCTTAAAAAATGGAACTACCTAGCTAAAAAATTAGTTATTCCCACGGGAGATGCCTCAGAACTGACTCGAATAACATTCCATTCATAGCATTCAGTTCGACGATAACAAGGAACAGACAAGTTTCGCTGTTAAAGCATGGGGCCGGCAATTTGCCCTTTGGATACAACTGTGCAACCTGTGTACAGTGCTTTATACCTTTGCAACACGACATGGGCAATAGCACACCAGACCCCACATTATAAATTATAATACTCAATTCAAATTTACATCATAGAGCAAGATACCTGAGATACCCTCAAGAGTAAGTCACATATATAGCCTTACGACTAATAAACCCTACATCCACTCAATAATAACCATTAATCATATACTCTCTAACAAAATTCAATTTTATCATTTGCAGAGCATTGCACATATCATCCACATTTCCAAACACAAACATTATAATCCTTAAGTGCTTCCTTTAGAAGTTTGAGCTTAGATATTTAATATATATGGCATCCAACCACCTCTTTATAAAACAAAGGCCCGTGAAATTGGGATGATCGGTCCAAATGAATTTTAAAAATTTGGGACCACAGGCAGCTAAAGTAGAAGAAGGAGGAAGGGGAGATGGTAAGAAAAATCCAATGTCTCAATAGAAGAATATTAACATTGGTCAATCATATCTTTGAAATCATCACAAGCAACAAGGTCTACAACCACTTCTCTCACAGGCACCAAGGATAAACGAGTGGAGTTTGTGATGAAGATAACCAGGAATTATAATGTAAGGAGTAAGGACAACATTGTTCAAGCAATATGACTGGAAAAACCATTCATAGCTCTAAAAATAGATCATTTAAAAAATAAAATTTTTCTCTAGAAATCAAAACAAGGAGAATTTTAGTATTAAATTTCACAAATAAGAAACTCTAATTCTCGACTGGAAACGCCGTTCTATACCATACAGTACTCAAAACACAAGAATACAATTCAACCAAGTGAAGACCCAAGGACCGTAACCGTTACCAATGTGCAGGGAGAATCTGAAAACTCAAAAAATGCCTCAGGCCGTAAAACCTAATAATATATGAAGTGGTGCCTTTACCTATGCTTAATATCCATTTCATTGATTATTTTTTTTTGATCGAAAACACAAATGCATATTATTGAATCATCAAGAAAAGGCGATACAAAACGGGGAACCAGAAGTCCACCAAAAGTGGGGCTCTAGAAAAGATAACAATAAATAAAACACAAAAACAGTAAAACAAAAAGAGCTACAAAAGCATTAGAAACATCAAGTTATGGCAGCAGCACAGTTGCTAGTCAGAACTGAAAAGGAAAAATCATGAAATGCCATTGAAGATTTAGCCCACAACGAGGCTAAGAAAACCACTCTGCTCCAGACTTCATCTTCCTGCCTAACCTTATCTTCAAATATTCTGGAGTTTCTTTCTGGCCAAGTGCACCAAGCAATAGCCAAACAACACCACCTCCAAAGGACTATCACCCTCTTCTTGATGCCTTTAAAGAACCACTTAATTCTCAAAAAATCCCCCCAAGATTTTGGGAATGCCCCAACCATACTGAAAATATTGCTCACCTTCCACCACAGCTTAGATACAAAATTACAACGTAGTAGCAAATGGTCAATGTTTTCTGCATTCTTCAGACACAAAATACAACAAGACGGCAAGAACACCATGTTCGGTCTTTTAATTTGCAGCACATCACAGGTATTAACCTTCTTCCAAAAAGCAAGCCAAGCAAAAAACTTAACCTTATTAGGAATTCCTGCTTTCCAAATAACCTTAAAAGGAAAGAAAGAAACATCTCCCAAAGACTCAACGAGATTGCTGAAGAAAAATTTACAAGAAAACACCCCCGATTTATCCCCCGTCCAAACTCTAGAATCTGGAAGGTTTCTAGCCAAGGAGACATTAGAAATGAAACTATGCAAAGCTGAAAATCATCATATTCATGATCAAAAAGATTCCTACGAAAGCGAAGATCCCAAAAGAAAGAACCGGACTCATTCCACCCCACAACCGTTGAAATTGAAAGATTTTTGTCACGGGAGAGGTTATATAAACGAGGAAAGGAATTAGATAAAGGACAATCCCCCACCCATAAATCCTCCCAAAACCGAATATCACTACCCTTACCGTTTCATTGATATTCTTTTTATATCAAAAGATATTACATTAATGCGAGAGCAATGCAAAGATGAGAGAACAAGAGGGATTGGGGTTATAATTCTTTCAACTTCTCAAGGTATAATGACAGACAGAGGTTCAACTTGAAAGAATTGGCGGAGAAAATTTGTGTTATATAACTACATAAGGTAATCCTTTTTAAAATTTTGTTGACTAGCTAATCTAATACCCTTGTGCATGAAGATGATCATTTCAGCCACATTGACTCTTTTTCCTCATTTTATTTTTATGAGGGAAATACAAAGATGAGAGAACAAGGATGTCCTCAAAAGAGGAAAAAAATAACTAAAATAGCGGAATCGATTTAGCTAAATAAAGACTAAAATAAGAAGGACTACATAAGTTCCCAAGAGTTTGGCCAAATAACCCAAGAAGTCTGCCTTGCTATAAAACTATTTAACAGAAAGAAAAGAAAGGACGACTTCTTCTATGTTAAAAACAAAAAAGAAATAACCGCATCTACAGCTTTAAACAAAAAGGATTTGCAAGCTTACAGAATTAACATTCTAACATTGATCCTCAAAGTGGGTTTGCAAGGGCAATAAGAAAGAGGTACATATAAGTCACACTATCCAAATGAGATATTTTAAGAACCAAAAGACAATGCCATATGTGTTCTTTGTTGAACTTTTATTAAATGGAAGAGATAAATAGTTTGTATTATGTAATACAAATAGTACATACTAATTTTAATTAGCTAATAAATGTTGAAAAAGATTCTAAGTCAAGTTACATATTTTCTTCTTTGTATTAAGCGATTTCCACTTTCAAATTTATGAATATACACTATTGCCTTAGATTACCTGGACATTTGCCTGACCTTCAGTTAAGGTGAAGGGTGGGGGGTCCACACTTAGTTGTCCATATATATGAACAAAATCATTTTTCTTCAGATGGCAAGCAGCAATATGTGCTAGATCACCTTCAAATATTACTGGAATCCTATTTTACCAAAAGAATTGTAAGTAAATCTACACAAACCAGAGAACCACAAAATAAATGATGATGAATGGTCAACAAAGAATTTTATTTTATTTTTGTATGAAAAGGAATAAATATTATATTATTAAGATAAACTGAACAGATCAAAAATTGGGGACAAGGACTTCCCAGTAGAGCATTACAACCAAGATCAATCCCAGCAAAAAATAACCAGCCTTAGCAATATGTAAACTCAAAAGAACCCAATGGAAAGACTGTTCGTGTTTAGTAAGAATCAACTGCCAATTTTCGTATTTCGAACCAATAACAGGAGTTCAACACATTATCTGTCCTAAATCCTAATAATACTTTGACTTAAAATTTGAGTAATTGAACAGAAACTGAAATGTTTACAGAAATCTAAGCGTGTTTACAAAAATAAAATAATCAGTTCTCAATCTTCCAAGCTAGTTGTGACTGGCCGATCCAGCCACTGTAAGGAGGATAGGGCCATCCTTTAAATCTAATTTACACCTTCAACTCTTTGTGGAAGTATCTCCCTCAAGAATTTATGGATGGACAATTTACTCACCTTGTTGAGTTGGGGCATATGCCTCAAGCAAAAGTACTATTTTATTTTATTTCACTATTGAGCAAGGGTCCAGAGTTCACTATTGAGCAAGAGTTCACTAGGCCTTCTATACTCACCAGAACAAGGGTAACTAATCTATTATATATAGATGTGTTATATATTATGTGTACATGATATGTTATACTAGCACTGACCCCTGCCATAAGTGCAATTTATCTTGTATATGTCTTTCATCTGGCCCCTTACAGAGGTATCTTATACAAATCATCTAATCTTTTATTCCTTATACGTCTCTAATCTCAAGCCTTAAAAAGGGGTCTTTGATCTCAACCCTCCAATCTTTTATCCCTTATAGGGAATCAAAAACTATTGCCCCTTATTATATATCTTTCATCTTAACCCATTAAAAAGCATCATTCATCTCAGCCATCCAATCATAGCAGTTAAAATCATAAAAATCCTGATAGGAATCATACAATGCGCTACGATTCGTATACTAAATGGTGTGGGATCCTACGCAGAATCGAAACTGACAAAGAATCTTACTATTCGCAATACACTTCCACAATACAATTCACAATACCGAAATAAATTCACCCGGAATATTTAAAAAAGTTTCTTTTTACCAAAATAAATATAACTTCTATACTACTATTTATTCTATATTTGCACTTTCTTGCACCTATTTCCCTGATCTATGCATCAACTGTGCAGTTGTTTCTCTTTTTTGTATGATTGGGTATATAAATATAGATATTAATAGGAATAGGGGTGTAAATGGCTATTTGAAAACTCGAATTCGTTATTTCATATTCGTGTTTTGGGGTTTGTCTTGTGGGGATTTTTTATCTGAACAAGTATTTGAATTACCAGATACAGATATCACGTTTTAATATCCAAGAAAATGGATAAAGATATTAAATGTATTCGTCAGGATATTCATTATCCAGTCCACATGCATCCTCCCGATAATTTTGATAATTTGTAGAACATCTTGACTCGATAAAATCAAAGGCTCAAATTTCAACTTGGTGGCATAAGCTATTTAAAATTCATAATTTCAAGTATGCTTTCTTTAATAAGCATTGTTACTAAATATAATTACGCGTATTTAAAGTCTCTGACTTCTATATAATGTCATCAAGAGCCACAGCTAATAATTTGGAGGAGCTCATTGGCCTACTCCTCATTTTTTATTCTCTACTTTTGTTACTTTACGTAAAACATTTCATCTTTGAAACCACTCATCACTTACCTTCTGGGTATGCAAGAAGACAAAGCTCCTTTTACATATCTTGGGGTGCCCATATTAGTTAAATATTCTACAAAAATTATTTTCAATGAGGGTGAGCCGATTCGTAGAACACATCTACAGGGTTACAATTGTAAAAGCCCAATATTTTAAAAATTAAGAATTTCTCCTATTTTTATAAGAATTAAGTATTTCTTTTAGTATTGGATTGTTAAATTCTTTTGAATTTAGATATATATATATGTAAAGAGAGAGAGAAAGAGAGCGATAATTGGATATAACGCGGTTTATATGAGCCTAGTGTTTCAAATCTATTTTGTTAGAATTGTGTTATTATTTTCAATTACTGTCAGTGTACGCATGTATTAGCTTAGTCATTTCTTTGGGAGATTGTATTAGGCTATCAGTTAAGAATTCAAATCTTGGTAAGATTGAATGGGTGCAATATGAAAGCCATGTACCCGTTGGGGTTATTCATCAAATTTAGTACTCGTTTTGTTGGAGTTTTTGTTTGATCCTAGCACCCAAAATGGTAATTCCACATGGAAAGTATGAGCCTTATTAACTTATGATTTAACCTCTTGACATGAACTATAAGAGACTCCTAGTGTGAATTTACCAATTAAGGGTTCTAGGAACGAACAAAAACTCGAATCAAACGAGCACTTACTGTAATCAGCTTCAAAATTTACGGAGTTACAATTCTTCTCCAAAGTTTTATTTTTTTTATCAGAAACAAAACGCTTTTATTAGAAACTAATTAAAGCGATACAATATAGATTACATCTTTAGTGAACCAGCAGTCCACCAAAGCCCCTAAGATAAAACGAAAGAGTACAAAATACCAAACAAAAACAGAATTTACAAAAAAAAACAAACAACAATCAAATGATTAAGCCATAAACAGGGCTACTACTGGATAGCTGAATTCCAATTCCCACATAAATCTGAGCTAATAAGGATCCAAACAGGTTCAAAGAGATGGCCCAAAATAATGCTAGCTGTTTGATTTTAAACCAAACTTCACCGGCTACGAAAGATTTATCTTAAATATTCTAGCGTTTCTTTCCTGCCAAATTCCCTATGCTAATGCCAAACAGCAACATCTCCATAACAATTTTGATTTCTTTTTATTCCCACTAAACTGCCAATCCATGCCTAATAAATCATGCCATGGGCTAGGCATAGCTCCAATAACTTTGAATTCCTCCCCCACCTTATTCCACATATAATTGGAGAATTGGAGAAACTGCAGTGTACTAACATATGATCAATATTCTCGCCTCCCTTTTTGCAAAGAATACAACAAAAAGGAGAGATGGCAAGATTTGGCCTTCTTTTTTGGAGTAAATCACAAGTATTAACTCTTTTCCAAGAGGCCAAGCAAGCAAAAACTTTCACCTTTGGCAGGATACCAACTTTCCAAATAAATTTATGAGGCGCAAAGATAGGGTCCAATGGGGAATTGATGAGAAAGTGAAAGAATGATTTGCAAGAGAACATTCCTGACTTATCCCCCACCCAAGTTCTAGAGTCTCTTTCAAATCTTGAAACTTGAGAATTAGAAACCAATTCGAACAATTCCAAAAATTCCCCAATATCCCTTTCATTTAAATTTCTACGAAATTCCAAATCCATGAGAAAGAATCAATAGAATTCCAACGAATGAATGATGCTATGAAACTGTTTGTGTTCCATGAAATCCTATATAACCAAGGAAAGAGAAAAACAAGAGTAGAATCCCCAACCCATATATCTTCCCAAAACCTAATGGAATCGCCCATACTCACCTTAAGTTGAATAAATGATTTAAATTTAACAATGCCACTAGAGATGGCTTTCCAAGGATTCCTATGAGTGCCATTAGTAACCATGTTTGCATCCCACCCATTTTCACGAAGTCCATACTTACTTTTAGTTATTGAGCACCACAATAAATTTTGTTCAATGGGAAATCACCAAAGCCATTTCCCTAACAAAGCCTCATTTTTCTTAGCAATGTTATCGAAGCCCAACCCCCCTTTATCCTTACTTTTAGATACCAAATCCCAATTCAGTAAATGATCACACGCTCCCTCCCTAAATCCTTCCCAAAAAAAGTTTCTCACTAATTTTTCAATTGTGTTGCACACCTAAATTGGCATTTAGAAAAAAGAGAGATAATAAATTGGAATACTTTCAAGGCTATTATGGATGGAAAGGAATTATAGAATTTTTGAAGAAAAGATAGAAGAAAAGGAGTGGCTGTGGGAAAGAGTCAAATTCATGGTTTCGTTGTGGGCTTCCAACACCAAGCCTTTCAAAAATTATAGAGTGGAAGACATCAAGAACAATTGGAGCTTGGATTTTTGAATAGTGTTCCACTGTATAATCTGTTCTAAGGGTGCATTGTTGGCTATGGTTTTTGGCAGGATTATATTTCTTTTATTTTCTTTTTTGGATTATATGTTTTGTTGGTGGACTGCTTGTCCCCTCTATATTTGTACTTTTAATTTATATTATTAATGGAATCTTGTTTCTCATCAAAAAAAATAATTTAGAATACTCTCAAGGACCGATTAAATCAAAGTTAACCTCCCCCCCCCCCCTCTAAAAAGACATCCTTTTAACCAACCGTCTAATCTATTAGAAATTTTTTCAATCATCGGCCCCAAAACTCAACTCGACAAGGGTTGTCTCCAAGAGGCATCACAAGATAGGACATCAGCCACGACCCCAACTCGCAATATATCCAAAATGTCAATCAAATTTTTAAGCTTGCTTTCATCTTTTGAGAGAAAGAAAATGGTATCATCAGCAAATTGTAGATGTGAAAGTTTAACTCTATCCCTACCTATCTCGAAACCCTCGATAATTCCCACTTCCCTAGCTTTCACCACTAATCTATTACGAACGTCTGCTACTAAAACAAAAATAAAATGTGAAAGCGAGTCACCTTGCCTAATACCCCTCGATGCATTGAAAATTCCCCTTCGTCTACCATTGACCATAACCAAAAAATTAAAAGAGGAAAGGCAACCTTTAATCCATTTCCTCCATCTAAAACCAAAGCCCTTATTTTCAAACACATGATCAATGAATCCCATTCCACATGGTCGTATGCTTTTTCAAAATCTATTTTAAAGACCACACCTTCTTTCTTCTTGACCCGGTATTCCTCTACACTTTTATTAGCAATCAGTACAAGATCAAGGATTTGGCGTCCTTTAACAAATGCCCCTTGTGATAACCCTACCGTTTCACCTATTACCTCTCCCAATCTCAATGCTAAGACTTTAGCCAGAATTTTGTATAAACTTGTGAAAAGGCTAATCAGTCTATAGTCTTTAAGTTTGAGAGAAGATAACTTCTTTAGGATTAGACAAAGATATGTGGATTTAGTGCACGCATTCACTACTCCATTTTCAAAAAATTTATTAAAAACCCCAAGAATATCTTCCTTAATGATCTCCCACCCCTTTTTGAAAACCTCAATGGTAAATCCATCTGGGCCCAATGCTTTGTCTCCCTCATAAGCGTCAATCACAACCTTAATCTCATTTTCTTCAAACGGTCTTTCAAGCCAATCCTTGCTCTCAGGGCTGATTGGGTCCCAATCAAGTGCTACAAATCCTACACTACACCTATCTCTCTTGGTGTACAACTTTTTAAAGTAATTTACAATCTCATTCGCGAACTCATTTTCAAATTCCACAATGGAACCATCTTCTCTTTCAAGTTTGGAAATTATTTTGTTCACTTTCTTACTATTAGCCACTATATGAAAGAGTTTAGAATTGCAATCCCACTCTCTCAGTCCTCACACTTTAGCCTGTTGGTTCCACGAAATTTCCTCTTTCAAAACTAATTCCCCAAATTTTTCTCTTAGTTCCCTCCTCTCTCAATCTTCTCCTAGAATTCCTCTTGTTTCCTCCTTATCGATTTCTTTAATCCTATCCAAAATTCTACCTTTCTCCACTCTCATATCCCCAAAGACTTTTTTTTATCAGAAACAAAACGCTTTTATTAAAAACTAATTAAAGCAATACAATATAGATTACATCTTTAGTGAACCAGTAGTCCACCAAAGCCCCTCAAGAAATACCAAAAGGCTACAAAATACCAAGCGTTACAAAAAACCAAACAACAATCAAAAGATGAAGCCATAAACAGGGCTACTACTGGATAGCTGCGTTCCAATTCCCACATAAATCTGAGACTGATAAGGATCCGAACAAGTTCAAAAAGATGGCCCAAAATGATGCTAATTGTTTGATTTTAAACCATACTTCACTGGCTTCGCAATATTTATCTTCAAATATTCTAGCGTTCCTTTCTTGCCAAATTCCCCAAGCTAACGCCAAACAATAGCATCTCCATAACAATTTTGATTTCTTCTTATTTCCACTAAACTGCCAATCCAAGCCTAATAATAAATCATGCCATGAGCTAGGCAAGGCTCCAATAACTTCAAATTCCTCCCTCGCCTTACTCCACATATAAATGGAGAAACTGCAGTGAACTAACATATGATCGATATTCTCACCTCCATGGTAGTAGATATCGTACAATACACGATACGTATCGTCTCGCAAGTAAAACGATATGTATCGTTATGTGTATCGTGTTTGGGAGTGTATCGAGCGATACACGTCGATGTATCTAGATATTTTGGCGTATCGCGAGACGATATCGTATCGGACGATTTTTTTTTTTGGTCTTTTTTTGTGAAACGACGTGGTTTTATCTATTTTTTTTTTTTTTAAATAAAAATAAAAGACTTTCCCAGTCTCAAAACCTAAACCCCAAATACACGAAGAAGGAGAAGGAAGTTACGACAGAGAGAGAGAAGGCGCCAAAATGCTTGAAGGGACGAAGAAGAAACACGAAGAGAAAAAGACTGCACTTGAAGAGAGAGAGGGGGATGAGAGAGAAGGAACAGTGAGAATTGGAGGAGGATCTTACTTGGAGAATCGTGAATTTCTTTAATTCCTGAAGCTTGCTCCTCCTTTTTGTTGTTCTCCTTTTCATGTTCGGTTTGATAAAATGTTGAGAGAATGAGGAAGCAGAGAGCCATGACAGATAAAACGTAAAGTTGGGTGGGTACTTGGGCCCTTCTCGAGAGTTCTGAATAAATATCTTTGGAAAAGGCATCACTTATTTATAATTACAATAATTTACCTTATATTTTTATAAATTTTTTATTTAACCTTTCTCTTTCTAATACTTTACATTTTATTACTTATAGAATGCACTTATATGGAATATGTATTAGTCTATTACATTATCTTTTATTTGAATTATGTATATTTGGTGTATGTATGTGTATAAAATAATGTATATTTATGTAAATATCAAAATCAAGACGTATCTTACGATACGTTACGATACACGATACTATTTTTTGACAAAACGATACGCTTCCGATACACGATATCGACTACCTTGCTCACCTCCATTTTTGCAAATAGTACGCCAAGAAGAAGAAATGACCAGATTTGGCCCTTTTTTTTGGAGTAAGTCGCAAGTATTAACTCATTTCCAAGAGGCCAGCCAAGCAAAAACTTTCACCTTCAGAGGAATACCAACTTTTTACCTTATGTTTCACTTGCTCTAGTTTTTTGATGAATTTTTAGCCCTTCCACCCATGTACCTCTCTATCCTCCCACCATTTCCTGAATTTTCCTAAAAGGTCCTTATTTATAAACCACATATTTTCAAATCTAAACGGCGATGGCCCCTATTTGAAAGGATTAGCATCAAGCACTAATGGAAAATGATCCGATTCAATTCTAATAAGGGCCTCCTGCCTCACCAATTGATATGAATCCTCCCACCCCACAATGAAAAGAAAACAATATAATCTAGAATGGGATCTCCCATTTGACCATGTAAACTCAATGTTGCTTAAACTAGGATCTCTCAAATTTATTTCGTTAATGAAAGCATCAAAATCCCTCATGCTTCTCATTATTCTATTACCCCCTCCCCTTTCTTTTCCAAAGGAAATCTAACTACACTAAAATCTCCTCCAACACACCAATTATCCCCACAAAGCCATAGACTTGCCAACGCTTCCCAAAATTCCCCGCATTCACTATATCTACACGGACCGTACACTCCTATTAGCCACCAATTCTCTCCGTGAGATCGTGAGAAACGAATTGATAATGAGAAATTCCCCATGATACATTCCTCGGCCTTAAGTGATCTTACGTCTCAAATGATTAAAATACCTCCCGATTTACTTACTGAAGGTAGAAACGCCCGATCTTTAAATCTAACACCCCATACAACTCCCACCACTGCCCAATTGATTTTTTCTTTCTTTGTTTCTTAGAGAATAACCACATCTAGTTTTTCTCTACATACACTTTCCTTTATATTTCTTCTTTTACTCCTCGACCCCAACCCCCGCACGTTCTATGAGATAATCTTCATTTATTACCAAACATTACCCTACTTTTATGACTCGTCCCTCTCCCCTTCTCATAGTTAATATCGCATTTCAAATTTTTTAGTTCTCTCACCCCCTTTCTACTAGAATTCCCCCCCCCCCCCCACACATTTCTTCTATTAGTCCTATTCTTAATGGGTACCAAGGTCATACCCATTTTGATAAGTATTGCCCTAAATTCCCCCCACTCGTCCTCACTCAAACCCGCCATCCTTCCTTTGTCCGAGGCTAAATTAAGGGTTGACTTAAGAGTTGTGCAATCCCCAAGAACATATTTATTTAAATCAATTTGGTGCTCAACAATTAATTTATTTTATGCACTTAGACCATTGCAAAAAGTGGGATTTTTGTGCATTTATTCAACTTAGGTTATTCATGAGGTACCACTGTTTTTGCAGAAAGTAATAGGTTTCTCCTATGATACACTACAATGTCCGACCCCGATGTTGAAGAAGAAGGAGATATACGATGTGAATTTGATGAGGAAGCATTAAAAAATAAAGTGAATGCAAGAGGATTTTCGTAAGAATGTTCAAAATGTACCTTTGTGCCCTTCAATTTATGAGGCAAGTTAATATTTACCTCCGTTGAAAACTTGGTTAAGGCTTCAAGGTCAGAATTACTTAATGACCTAAACACTATACAATTTCCTCCTGCTTCCTAAAATAATGAAGCCAACCAATCACTCGTATTTGCATATTTTTCAAATTCATAACCTTCCTCTTGATCCTCGAAGGATATTGGATCTTCTAAGATTTCATCATTTCCTTCTTCTAAACTAAAAACAACACCCTCCCTTGCATCCTGCCATGCATAACTTACTTCCCATGCCCCTCCATCATCACTGTCTTCCATCTCCATCACATGTGCGGGATTTTTTGCTACGGAACGAGTGAAGTTTATTTTACTAAACGGAACCACCCTCTCGTCACCGTGTACTTTCATTGCGTCTTCTTCTTCAAAGCTAAGAATTAATTTTTTCAAACTAATCCCGGGCTCGAATTCATAAGAGAACAATTTTGGAACCCAGCTTAACCTTCTCAATCCTTTACTTCCCTTAGCTAGCCACTTCAACACTCTCTTGGGCTTATTCAAACCCAATCCTCTCTGATTCTCAAACCTTGCGGATCTAAGGCCTGCAGGAGTATCCCTAATTATCAGCTGTTTGATTCCACTCTCGTCAAAGGGGCCCAGGTCTCTCTTTAGTCTGTCAAAAATCCTTCCCACTCCTATAGGATCAGAATTTTCCTTGTGCAATATTGTATGCCTTACTCCTGTTAATACTACCAAATTACCATCTAAAGAATCCTCTTCTGGCTCCCCTGAAGCCTCCACGCCTTCTCTTATTTTCCCCACATCTTCATTCGCATTCTCAGTAAAACTGTCATCGTTTACCCCCAGCCTCCGTATCCTCATACTCCACATCATCGTCATCTCCACAACCACCCATATATGCAAAACCATGGCTGTGACAGGTTCTGGAGAATAAATTTTCTAAACCCAATTTCCAATTTCGCATCATTCTTAAGTTTCAAAGAAAACGCAATCCCTTTCCTTGTTATCTGTATGCCTGCTAGCATAAAACCATTAAGGTTACCCTTGGCCTTAAATTTTGCTTCAAAACAATTTTCCATGCCCAGTGTATCTTGATGAATCTCCATTAATCCCCGACAATATTCTGCAATCTTTTCGAAGTTTCTTCTATTCCACATACTAACTGGTAATCCTGCTACTGAAACCCATCCCCCGGTGAAAGTAATCACTCTACACTTGCTGCCTTCATCCTCTTCCCAGCTTCTAAATCTAACTGCAATTGATCCTCTAAGAAAAGCAAAGTTTATGTTACTAGATAAACTTGCCTCCTTATCGTTACTGCAAATAAAGAAGGCCCTATCTGCCTGGAATAGTCTAAGTCTGATTCTACATTTGAAGAGTTCATTAATTGCTGTTTCAATATTTTTCCAGGCGTCTTCTACTTTTTCCCTGATGCACACGAACGCTTTTTCTTCATTGAATTCTAGTTCCCCCCTACTTTCTTTATTACTTTCCCCCGGACTGGCCTGTTACTCTGTTTTTTTCTTGGAATACTATTCTTCCTAAGTGTCTCAGCATATGACAGAGAACTTTGTACTACCTTACTCTGTTTAGACCCATTGATATTGCGTGGATGTTGGTACAAATCAATACCTTACTTCCTCTCGAAGCCTCTTTTTTTATCATTGAAACTGTTAATGTTCTTCCTTCTTTCTTTCAACCCACCATTCAGAATCAGTTCAATGTAACCTGCAAACTCTATCCATTTCCTCCCGTTTGTCCTTGATGGGAATCATTATGTTTTCCCCTTGTCCATTTGTATTCTTGTAGATTTCCATCAACTGGCCCTTTCCATTTTTATGTTTATTGCCCAGATGATTTGATCGAATACCTTGTTCTTCCTAAAAAACAATTGGTCTTCTAGCCACTTAACTACCTCCTTCAGTTGGACGGCCACCCAAAATGCCCCTCAAAGCTTAATGAAATGACGTTCCTTCCTCTTTTGTGATTCTCACTAATTTGAATGCTTCTAGATTTCTTTTCTTTGATCTTCAATAGAAAGAACTTTTGTTCTATTTTGAACAAGACAAAGTCAACTTTGGTTAAGAGCCATAAGAACTTGATGAAACTACAAATCGACCCACTATTAAGTAGAAATGATGCATCCGTAGAGTAACATGATCAGAGATTGATTGCTTGATGATTAGAGATTGATTTTAGAAAACAAACGAGTGATTTAAGAGATGAATCTAAGAGGAAAAATCGAACTCCATGTTTTTTACCCTTGGACTTCTAGAGAGAGATAGAGAGAGAGAATCATAACTCTTAATTTTAGAGAACCAACTTCGCTCCACGTCCAATTACTTGAGAAATACTCAGTTATTTCTCCTGAGTTTTAATACTTACTTTAATGTTATTTCTTAAAAGCTGAGTCTGAATTACCTTGAGGGTTTATGTGTGTGATGATATTGTAGGTTGTAGCTTCTTAAGTACATTTGACATCACGCTCACTCTCTTTTTTCTAATCGGAAACAGAGAATTTTATAAATAACTAAAATGATGAGGTACGAAGAGAAGGTGGACCAGAGGTTCACCAAGAAAGAAAGAGCTAACAGAAAAGAACCTTGAAAAAGAGAAGCACAAAATAAACTACAGGGACCCGAACAAAGTACTGATAAGTGTTCCCAATTCAAAAGTAAACTCAATGACTAGGTCTACAAATCATGAGTCATGAAAATATAATAAATTGCAGCAGCACAGGTGTTGTTGATATCTGAATGGTCAAGTTTCCAAACAATTTAGAGGAATATGCCCATAGAGAATCTGTGAATTTTATTTTACACCAAACATCCGATTCTTCCTAGACTCGATATTAGTTAATTACTCTTTTCATATAGAATATTAGTTAATCTCTTTAAGATTCCTCACAGAAGTGAGGGTTGCCTTGTTCTGTGAAAGCTAAACACAACGCCAAACAACACCTCTACTACTCAACCCACCACCAGTTATATCTCAATTCTCAACACAAGATCTTTTACATTGTAAGGTACATAAGCACACTAATTACGCAACAACGGAGGGGTTAAAACACAAATTTCATCAGACCCAACTAATAGATTAATGAGCCAGAAATGTAAAATGTCATCCAATCTCATAACATAACAATAAATATGTATTGTCCCGCAAACTGTGAATTTGACAATTTACAATTTTTTATTTTTTTTTGATAAGAAAAAGAACTTCATTAAAAAAGAAAGATGAGTACAATCAGCACAATCAGAGAAGACATTGGATGAGAAATCCAACTGGGCACCTAGAATCTAACAAAAAACAACAACAAAACAACAAGAAGCCTCCTACACCGAAAGGAAACAAAAAGGGTCTAAACAAAATAGAAAATTATCCAAGGAATTAAAAATCTTGGCAGCTTTAGCCCATACACCGACAATGCAGCACACCATTGACCAAATTTCTTCCACATTACTGAAACGATCTTCAAAAATTCTCCTATTCCTCTCAATCCATAAAAACCACGTATAGCATGAACAAAAGGCTTCCAAATAACCTTATGGATCCCATTGCTGCCTTTCAAAAACCAACATATACCAATAAAATCAGACCATGAACTGGGAACAGCCCCTTCAAAACCAAAACAAATAAAAGCCTTGGCCCAAATCTTGCTAGAGAATTCACAATGAAGAAGAAGAAGATCTGCAGATTCGCCAGTTTTCTGACAAAGAACACACCACGAAGGAGAGATGGACAAATGAGGTCTTCTATATTGTAACCTATCAAGCGTATTAATTTTGCCAAGTACTGCAAGCCAATTGAAGATCTTAATCTTGGTGGGAACACTACTTTTCCAAATGAAATCAAAGTGGGGGAATTTCGGCTCCTCGTTAGAATCTAGTAAAGATTCTAAAAAGGATTTACAAGAAAATACTCCATAAATATGAGCCTTCCAAACCCTTTTATCATCCATAATCTGATTAAATTGATAACTCTCGAGTCTGCCCGTAAGAGAAAAGTCTTCCTCACTCTCTCTATCATTCAAGTTTCTGAAAAATTTAAAATCCCAGTTAGTACCACTGGCCGGATCCCATTTGATAAATGCTTTACAATTAAGCAATTTACAATATTTGCATTTATCTGTGTTTCGTAGTGAAAATTGAACAATCATAAATATGATAATTCAAGTTGATTCGTGAATCTCAAATCAAGCCATTTAGAGTAAAACTTGAAATTACCTAATTCTAGACATGGGGAATTCACTCCAACTCTATACTAATTCAAGTTGATTCGTGAATCTCAAATCAAGCCATTTCGAGTAAAACTTGAAGTTACCTAATTCTAGACCTAGGGAATTCACTCCAACTCTATACTTGAAGGATATCTAGTGTGTACACATGAAGTTGACGCCTCTAGACAAAATTTTACATAACATAAAGAAATTTAGAACATGTTTTTGGTCTAACATTTAGGATTTCTCATTTAAGTCTTCCAAACACGCAATGAATTATAAATAGAATTATTTATAAATGCGCAAATTTACAATTCATGAGTTGCAAATGAACTAATTTTAGAATTAGGCAATATACACCACCAAACAGCCCTATATATACTAGCGTCAAGCGTGTGCAATATGATACCTAATGAGTCTTGATATTACATATAGCTTTTAAAAACAAAATAAGCACACCAAATTATTTGGTAAAGTATTAATAACATGTGTTTAAGGTCAAAGGTTCAGGTCGCTGTCTAAGCATTATGTAATTTCCGAAGCATGAAAAGTAATTTCATAATTCACAGAACTATCAAATATCTGCTCACGTTTGATACATGGTACAGATACAAGATAGATATACACACGTACATATATGAAAATGAACAGGCAACATTAATTTGTGCCTGTTTGATTCGCTAAAATGTTAATTTGACATAGTCAACTTATGATTCAATCTGCGTGAAATTACCAATTTAGGAGTACATGAGTGTGCTTTGGATAAAAGGAATTAATTGAATGGGGGTACCAGAAAAACGGAGAAGAATGAGAGGAATTGGGGACGTCTTCTTCTTGTTGGGCGATTACGGTACCAGCAAAGTACTTGCCATCATGTGGTGAAGCTTGGAACTGAACTGGAATTTGTACATGACCGATCAAACTCACCGAATTAGCAACCTTTGCCTGCCAGGGAATCTCGCTCGGCCGCGGCCAATCCACCCCCGCCGTTGATTTCTTCTCCAAAGAAATGGACGGTTGTGATGGTGCCGGTGGTAGTGGATCTTCAGTTTTAGGTAGTTTTTTGGAGTACTTAAACCTAGTAGAAGAAGATGAAGAAGAAGAGTATAGCGATGACGAGTGTTGTTGCTGTACAGCTATTGGGTATAGAACTAACATTTTTTTGCGAGGGGAATGAGAAGAAGAAGAAGAAGAAGATCGGGCAAGTTTTGCTGCTGCAAACGCTCGAGATACGAAATTCATGGCGATGTGAAAAAAGGAGATAATGTAGATTTGTTTGTTTCTTTTGCGGAGAAGAGAAGAGAAGAGAATAGAATTTATGTCGGGGGTTTGTGTTTTCAGGGTTTAGGGTTTTGTTTTGTTTGTACCTCTGCGTTGCCGATGTTGTGCTGTACGGTTTTGGTTCGGAGGGAGACACTAAAAAGAAATTGTTTAATATAACAGTTAATAATGGAATGGAATGAAATGTAATATGAGTTAAATTTTAGGTAATTATAAAATCATTAATTATGAACGAAATATAGAAAATGAGATTTTTAAAAAATGTAAAAAATTATAAAATAATATTTTTGTAAATTAAGAATTTATATGTGACTAAATTTTAAAAGGAATGCAATGACATTGTAATATAATTTTTAATTAAAATATATTATGGTATCGTGTAAAATTGAATTTATATTGCATATTTTTTAGTAGATTATTTTGTTTAAGTGTTTAGTTACAACGTTTTAGAATTATTTCAATAAGTTACAAATTTATATTCATCTATTAATAAAACATATGTGATTATTTTTTTGGTTACACAAAGATAAAGATAAGTTAGCACTCCTTATTTTCTAATAATAATGTATTTATAATTATTTGACGATACTTTAAAGTTACCTGAATGGCACTTAAAAATATACTTGTTACAAAATATAAACACGTCGTGTAAAACTAATTTGAATTAAATCAAAGGTTCGCTTCCACAATTTCATCTATATTGAATCTTTATGTTCCCCACGTTGCCTAGAGCCTTGACTTTCCATGTAATTAGTCAAATGCATGTTTGGATTGCAAAGTTAAATTTGCACAAAATATAATTTTGAACAAAATCGTTATTTTAAAACACAATTGATAAATAAGCTTTTATTTTAGAAAAATATTAAAAAACAGGCCCTTATTTCAAAAATATATTGTTTTTTATTTTTATTTTTTTATGAAAAACACTATATCACACAAGACCAAGGGCGAGCAGAAATAAGAGAAAGGGGGCAGTTGTTGAACTTCTTCTTTTTTTTTACTACATATGGGGAGTTCTTTGAATATATATATATATACAGAGCGTTTCACATATGGACCGGTCCTTACGGACCGGGACCTTTAGCGACGGTTTTCCGTCGCGAATACATTGGGGATATGTTATTAGCGACGGAAAAGCGTCGCTAAAGGTCCCGGTCCGTACGGACCGGTCCGCATGTGAAATTTTCCGTATATATATATATGAACTTATGTGTAATAATCTAAACTTCATGAATCAAGTGAAACTTTAAAATTACTTTAACTAATTAAGTCATCCGAAGCTCAAAGCCACACATACACGTCAAGTTTATTTTTCCTATTTTATCAGTTATCTCTCTGTCATTCATTCTCCATTTCTCCTCTCTTCACTTCTTATTCATTTATTTAATTAACTCTCACAATCCACCGTGGCACTGCCGCTGCAAATTGCCCACACATGATATTAATTATTCTTGATTAATATTAGATATACTTGAAAAAAGTTAGAGTGTGCGCCTGTGGAAGCAAATAAATTAATTAATTAACCCCATATTTGTTATTTGAAGGCTGGAATCTCAAAGACCAATTTTAATCAAATCAAAAAGTAAAATTAGAATTCTATGGATTTTAATTCCAATGAGACATGTTTTAAGCTTTCTAGCATACAACAATTAATAAATCAATTAAAGAGATAAGCAAACACCATAATTAACGAGGTATCCCTACAATGTAGGACTGACCCTCTACAACCAACTATTTGCACAAAAGTTTTTAGACTTTATTAATCTTAAATTATATAGATTTAATCTTAAATTATATAGACTTAATTACACAATTTGAATCGTATAAGCGGCCTACAAAAGTTTCCACCTTTTGTGCATATAGTCATCATATCTGAATCACATGAGCAGGTTTATAATGAATCACTTGCCACGGTATCACACCGTTCTTCAACTTCTTTTGCGAATCATACGCACTTTGGGATCTGATTTGTTTTTTAAAGAAATAACGCTTGCTTTGGCGTTAATTAAAAACCCAAGGTCAATTTTATGTTTTATAATTTTATTCTCTCTCTAATGTTTGAAAAACTCTCTCAAAACATTTATGTAAAATTCTCTTACCCTATGGGTCTTTTTTATATAAAAAATATAGAAACCAACTTCCTTTAGGAAAATGTTTTATTTATAACTAAAAGCATAAGTTAAAATCATTTTCAGAATAGGAAACTTGCGTCCCTAGATCTTCTTCATGGTAATCAGCGTCATAGATTCTCATCGACTCCAAGGACAAAAGAGGACTAGATTCTGGTCCGAATTTGAGATTGAATCATCTGCTCCAGAACTAGCTTCAATGTTTTCATCATCTGTATAAACAACATATATGATTGTTTTTGGGTACGCTTTATCATCGAGGGATAATACTGATTCAATATCTGATTCAGTAATGTCAGGCGTGTATTTCTCCAAAGCGGCCATGAACTAGGCTTTCTTGGTAGCGTTAGGACAATTCTTTGCATAATGTCCTTTCTTCTTTCAAATAAAGCATCCATCTGTTTTCTTCCCTCGGACTACTTTTCTTCTTGCGAATTTCCATTTCTTCTTTGGAAATTTCTTCTTGGATCATTTCTTGTGTTCCTTCCAAGGTTTGGCTTAGTCACTATGCTTGGAGTGCTTATACTTTGACATTCGTTTATGGTGAGGGCGACAATCACATGATTTTTCAGTTGAGCACTTGATCTTCAGGTGTTCTTTGTTACATACTCCGCTAAATATTTTGCTGGTCTTGTTAATGTTTTCCATAAGCTTCTTCTAGATGCAGATTCTTTCAATTGAATCTTTTAAATCGCCATAGATGTTAGCTATTGAAAGTTATGCAAGGTTCTTGTTCTGTAGCTTAAGGACTTTATACGCTTCAGTGACTAGCTGGTCAGGGAATAAATGAAAGAACACTTGTTTGAGATTAAGATCATCACGACCACCAATGAAATAAAACCGTTTTTACATTCTTTCATAGTGGCGTTTAAGATTTTTTATGATAAGAGAACAACACTTCATATTTAAGAATTCTTTTCGATATATTTCCAACAATCTATCAGGAGTTCCAACAAACTCGTTGTAAAAGAATGAGATGAATTCATCGATGATTGTTGAGCTATGGAGCTGTATGTGATGGTACGGTCCAATAGCTTCGCACTATTCTTTCAATCTACCAGTAATTCGAGCAACGAATCGTTTGAATACATCTGGTAAATCACAGTACTCATGATCAGCTGTCATTCATGCAATAAAAGAGACAATTCGCTCTCTCCATTGCTTAACCAGTATATCTTCAATTGAGAACTTTTGGTAGTTTCATGACGGGAGAATTCACGGAGGTTAACATCAATAACTTCAGGCAGGTCTTAGACCATAAGTTCTTGCGGTGAGGGCTGTCTGGGTGATGGCGGCGGCTGCTGCTGTTGATTTGGTTGGGCTGAATATAGTTTTTCAAATGAGTCAAAAAGATTATCTGACTGTGCCGGAACCTGGGGTCTATCTTCAAAAGTCAATGACTTGAAGAATGAAGATATATAATTCGAGGCATTATTTTCAGGTATTTCCATTGGATTTAAATCCATTGGAGACTTTGAAGAGGGGCATGTGGTTAGGTCACTGGGTTCAGGTTTAGTATAGGCTTCAGGATGGCGAGATGGGGTTGTTTTTTAGGTCTGGGTCATGGGAAGGTAGTTGGGAAGAGAATGTTTATCGAAATCAAGATTCATAGGGTATTCGGAGCCATGGGACCAATAGAATGATCAGGAAACAGATTCCTGTAATCTATTCGAGCATTTGCCGAAGGGCGAGGTCGTGGATAATTCATCTGAGGTCTGTACTTCTGGTTTGGCTTAACAGGATTTCCATGAGAAGCAAGTGGCTGGGGTGCTGGCCATTTGGGTAACCTTCTTCTTGGTGGATCTGCACATAGATCAATGTTATTCAGATTTGTAACTATACTGGCTGCTGGATGTACTGGATACAAACCAACTGGACCAACATGATCACTTGGCTTGGCAAATTGGCCATATCCTCAAGGGGACACTGGCTGTGATGGAGGGGATAGATACCTTAACTGTGCTTCTAGTTCTTTATTCTCTCGTTCCTTTTCTGCAAACCATGGTTGAGTGGCTCGCATATCTTTTACAGTGAGAGAGGCCATATTCATCTGGTCATGGATTAATTGAATTCGCTTCCGAATATCTGCTATAATTTTATCCATGTCGCTAACTCGAACCATTGTCGACTCAATCCTCTGAGTGGATTTAGTTATTTGGGTCAGGATTGCATTATATACAATAGCATTATATGCTTGCCAATTAAGTGCAACTTCTACAGTTGTAGCTTTTCTAGGCTCTCCATGAGAATCAATAGAATTAGGATCTGGAATCTTTCAGCGATGACAAGTTCGATTGGTCATATCATCATAATTGTTCGTTGGGGGAAAATGGATTTCTTCATTGATCATGAAGCAATCGATTGGTTATTGAGGTTTGAATGTTTGTAACATTGTGGGCTGTTCACAAGGGTGGCAGACAGGTAGGTTGAGAGCTTGTAGTGCTTCTTCAGCATATGGATGAATTATGGGATTTAGGTAAGATGATTGTGTTTGAGGTTTAGGGGGTTCTTTGGGGGGATTAAAAGGAGGTGGTTGGCATGGTTCTTCATTTGAGGAAGGGGTAGGTAACTACTTTTCCCCATAGATGACATAATAGTCGAATTTTTTTGATGATTCCCCTAACAATCCAACAGATGGATCATTTGCCTCAAATATTTCTTCCAAGGACTTTTGGGAGTTAAAGGGTTTCCCTGCTTTTTTCTTCCTGTACCTGCGTAGCTCATCTAGATCAAGGCTATTTTCATAAGCTAACTCTTCATAATCTTCACAATAGCACACATTATACCAAATGTGGCCTTTTTCACCTCTGCCTTGAAAAATTGGGTTTCCATCTGGGCCAAAGTAAAGAATCTTCATTGGCCATGGTTTTAGGATTGGATCTGTGGGTTTCTTTACAAGGGGCTCAAACATGTTGAGTTCCGTTGTAAACGGATTCCGTGGAAGAGACCGGGTTTGGGTGAACCTGACTTTTACTTGTTTTCCTGGTCTTCTGAGGTAAGTTGGCTCAGTTGATTTAATCAGCTCTGGGTGACTTTGCTCATGGAACTGTTCGTAAGACGTTACCCAACTTTCTGGTAACAACTTTGTGAGTTCTGCTCTCGTAAGCTGCCTGGGGATGTAGGTAGCTGTGGGAGCAGCGCTTGAATCTATCTTAAGCAGCAAAACATCTGCTGTGCTACTTCTTGAAATCGCCAGATCATAAGAATGGTTTTGGAGGCGATAAACCATCTGGTGATGTATAGTGGCTGCTGATGTTCTTTGGACCATTTCTGCTCCAGTGACTTGGACTTAGATATGAAGGGCTTCTTCCAAGAACTTATCAGATAAGGGGAGATTAAAGTTTAGATATAAGGTAAAAAAGACTGTCCCAGCATTAAGGGTTACTTGTACGTTTCCGAAATAAGCTTGCTGATTATTATTATTTAAAAATTAATAATTCCTTTTCATCTAGTGACAGTGAAGGAGAATCAGTCAATAAAAGTATTGAAGAAGAAAAATCAGATAAAGAAGACCTTAACATTGAAGTATTTGTACCATGGAAAGAAATCCATATTTATTTTTTCTTTCTTTATCCATTTTTTCCATTTATGTATTATTTTTTTTCTTTCAGATTCAGGGTTTTCAGTCCTAAATTCATGTCTTAATTTTTTGTTTTCTTTATAGTTGAATACAATATTTGCAGATAAGTTTCCTGATGAGATCCTAGACAAAAACCAATTACAGAGATTCTTAGGCCCACTCAATTATATCAGCGACTTTTATAAAGACATGCGTAAACAATGTAAACCGTTATTTGAACGACTTCAAAGTAATCCTCCTATTTGGACTAAAATTCATACATCCATAGTCCAAGATATTAAAAAGCATGTTAAGACATTGCCTTGTCTTGGCATTTCTAATCCATCTGCTTTCAAAATCGTCGAAACTGATGCCTCCGAAATTGGCTTTGGAGGAATTCTTAAGCAGAAAACCAATTTTTGATAGAAATGACCCATCTGTAGTTATTTACCATTCGTTTTATATTAAGAAAATAATACGTATGGAAGAATGGGGAAAGCACCCGACTGAATTAGTTCCTCTAGAAGGGACTGATGAATTTTATTCTTACCATGAGTATGTTGAAGCTTAGATGAAGATACTCCTATTTCAAAATGAGTCATTCACCCATTCTTGGTTTGTACAATTTGACCACAATTTTAATATCTTGGACTATGGATGTATGAATTTTAGTCAAAGGAGGAGGATTACTTTGAAGTCGTTCAAATAACGGTTTACATTGTTTACGCAGATCTTTATAAAAGTCGCTGATATAATGATAAAATTTCTTTTTTAATCGTAGAATAATTTACTTGTGTACTATCCCATGCACCTGAAATTATCGAAATTAAAAATACTTAGTAGAGATTGCCATCCAAAAAATTGGTATACTAGACCTACACCTCCAGATCTTCAATATGAAGAAAGAAATTTAAATAATCAATTTGCAGTTTCATCAAACAAAATGTATGAATGGAACACAGATGGACTAAGTGAACAAGAATTAATTAATAAGTTAAGTCATATGTCTATGGTTGCTAATAGTTACCTAAATGCTTATCATGATCTAACTCAACCAGAAATAGTAGAACTCTTAGCATCAGGATTCACAGGAACCCTTAAATCATGGTGGGAAAAACATCTCACTGAAGATGCTAGAGAAGCAATAATTCATGCTATACAGTTAGATGATGAAGGAAACCCTATTTATGATGAAGAAATCAATTATGGACCTCCAGATGGTGTCAACACATTAATTTATACCATAATTAAACATTTCATAGGAACTCCTAGCAATATAACTGAGAGACTACATGATCAACTTAGCAACCTCACTTGCCCAACTCTTAGTGATTTTAGATGGTACAAAGATGTATTTACCTCTAGAGTTATGATGAGAGATGACAGTAATAAACCATTTTGGAAAGAGAAATTTGTGAATGGTTTACCTAGTTTGTTTGCCCACAAAATTAGAGAAGAATTAAGTAAGAACTCATGTTATATAGATTATGACAACTTAACACATGGAGACATAATTAGTCAAATCCAGAAAACATGTCTAAAAATGTGCATAGATTTTAAATTAAGTAAGCAAGCTAATAAGGATAAAAATAAAGCCAAATATGAATTAGGAACATTTTGTGAACAATATGGCTTACCTCCTATAGCTCCTTATAGGAGAAAGAAGCATATTAAAATGGGTAAAAAATATAAATCTCACAAAAAGAAAAGTAAGAAAAATAATTCAGAAGATTATTATAAGAAACCTTCCTCTAGTAAGAAAAAGAAATCAAACAAGAAGTTTGACAAAAGTAAGATAATTTGTCATATTATAAGGTTCCCTTATGCTTTTTGGCACCGTAGAAGGCATATTGTAAGGCTCCCTTATGCTAAAGAATTTAGAGAACATTTAATTCCTACTAAAGCTAGTCCTATACAAATGAATCATGAACAAATGGAATTATGTAAAAAAGAAATAAATGATTTAATTCAAAAAAGAATAATTAATAGATTAGATCAAGCTTTAGTCTTTAGTAAATTTGATCTTAAGAGTGCGTTTTGGCAAATCTAGATTCATGAGGAAGATAGATATAAGACAGCCTTTACCACACCTTTTGGCCATTACGAATGGAATGTTATGCCATTTGGCCTTAAGAATGTCCCTAGTGAATTCCAGAATATCATGAATGATATTTTGAACCCATATAGTCATTTTTTCATAGTCTATATAGATGATGTGCTCATCTTTTCAAAGTCAATAGAAGAGCATTGGAAACATTAAAATTCATTTTTCAAAACAATTAATTTTATTCATATAGGACTTATTCAAGTAGCTATAAATCTACTTATAGTCAAAGGAGTAGACTCATCAATATTACTATGCCTTAGAGATGCTAGGTATTTAAATTATGTACCAAGTATATTAGGTATAATGGAATCTAGCCTACACAATAGACCAGTCCATTTTAATTGTTTCCCAGACTTTACCTTAAGTCTTAGTGATCCGAATTTATTAAAAGCATTAATATTAAATATTAAAACTGCTGTTGAAATCACCCAAATGTTAGAAGGGTCTCAAGCAATTGCCTTAATATACAGAATATACTATAAGACAATGAGAACCAATTTAAATGTAAAAGCACTTAATAAATCGCCTAAAGATAAAACAGTTTTAATCTAAAGTAACACCAATAACGCCAATATACAAGTTTCAAAAACAATATTATGGAAAGATATTAATCTCCCAAGTCAATGGATTTTACAAAATGAAATCCCAGAAAGACCAATAATAAGTAATTTTATGAATTTAGAGAATATTAGACAATATAGAGATGGAACAATTAGGATAAGTTTTGATGAATCTAGATTCAGAAAACCACCTCTAATTTTAGAAACACATACAAGTTCATCCACAAATACCCCTTCCAGAATAGATAATATGTCTAGGAGAGACAATGACCTATTAAGCAACATATCCATTCCTGAAACAAAAATATTAGGAACCACAAATCTAGGGCAAGTAACACATCCAATATATAAAAATAAAGAAAAGCAAAAAGAATCAGTAAGTGATGAACATGATATAGAAGATAACGAGTCTATATCATTATTATTATTATTAATTTTGCCAAAGATGAAGTAATAACCATAGTTAACATAAGGTGTAGGTGTCATAGCATATTTATATAGAATACTAACAAAGAGATATTTAATGATACTATAAATTGAAGTTTTAGTTCTTCCATCTCAAATAAATTTTTACAAATTATATCCTGGCATGTCTTAATTTAATAGCATCATTTAAATTTTTTGAGCATAGCCAAAGCTGGTTAAAAATAATTTGTGTTATTACTTTATTCTCTCATAAGAAATATTGTTAAAATAATATTTCTACGTTTTCAATATGCTACATTGTGTTACAAGTTCCTTGATATATATAGCACTAATCGTTGGCATATTTTAATTTTATTATTAATAATATTGATTTATTATTGAAAAATAAGTATCTTAATTTATTGTAATATCCTAAACAATTGTATTATTGTGATTTTATTATTAATAATGTTCCGTAAATCCTTCTGTTTGAAAATCTAATAGTTTATAATTGAGTCGGGTAAAGTGAAAGACGACAATAATACACGGGATTTATTATCAGATAAAATAGTTTAAAGGAGCAATCCGTTAACCCGACAAACTATATGAAAGTATATTGTATGTTTCCCTTAGATTTGAGATGGAGGTGAGGTTAATTTATTTTATTTTGTTCTATACGCTTTTCTATTTTTTTTTTCTTTTTTAAACTTTGTATATGAACAATTATATTATTTTGAGTAAAATAATAAAAAATAATAGTTTAAGAAGATTACTATTGATTTTTATAAATTAGAGAGTAAAATGTGGTAGTTCAGAAACGTTTATCGTATTTTACCCAAAACTCTATTTCTATTGGAACCTGTTAACAAGAAGAAGAAAATATTGGAAAAGGCATTAAATCAATGCTTGCTGTCCACACAATCACACGCATATGAGGGGCAGGACCAAAATCAATATATAGCGGAAACTAAGTGGTGTCCAGAATTAGATCACTCAGAAGTAATTATTAGGAGGACCACAACTTTAGATACGCCCCTCTGTTACACACACGTGTACCCCTCCCTAGCCCTTCATAATCAGACCTTCAATTGCCACCACGTATTTCGTAACACCCGGGACCCACCGTCCACCTAGCTCTTACACTATGCTCTGCTTTCTCTCTATCTAGACTATAGAATGCTCTGCAAGGCTACGCAAAGTAAAAATGACCGAAACAAACAAGTAAATTTGAGGGAGGGTAATCTTTTCATTGTTTTACCGAAGAAAGAAGAATCATTATCGATCAGAGAGCTTATATTATATATATATATATATATATATACCAACTGTATTTGATTTTGCATCGCGGGCGGCGATGTTCTGGTAATCTACTTCGGCGATGTTTTGGTGGTGTCTAATTTTGGAGCGTAGTTTTTACGTAGTATTTGAATTCGGTAGCAGTAGTGTTGGCGTGGAGATCTGCATGTTGCCAGTTTGATGACAGCTATGTTTGATTGGAACCACCAAGAGGTAAACTACCTCTCTGTCTCTGTCTCTGTCTCTGTATTTTTTTTTTTTTTTTGCTTTCTGTTTTATTTTTTCTTGCTCTGATTCTTTTGGTTAGAGCGTCCACAATGGATGGGTAGGGTAAGTTTAGCATACATACCCAATGGTTTACCCAGCTAGGATAAACATTGTTTGCTTCGTAGTATAAGAAGTGGCGGGTCCAAGACTTCAAAGTGACCGGAGCAATGGCTTTTGAATCTTAAAAATAGATAATTGTGTGGCTGAAGTTTTAGATAATTTTTTTAATATTTTATAATGCTTTTCGACATGAGTTACAACCTAGTGTGCATATATATATATATATATATATATCTATTTGAACAATTGCAAATTATGCTCCTCCAACTTTACCACTTACCATTTTTATGAAACATTTTCTTTTTAACCAGTCAGCACACGTATGGCGTGCACATGACAATATAGTGTACATATATATATGTGAGTATATGAAAATATGGTAGTTGAGAATTGAGATTACATATTCTTTCTATATTAATTTCAGATGGTGGAATGCAAATGTGTCAATTTGTTCTTTGAGTTATAAATGAATTGGTGTGGGTTGCTTTATATGTCAAAGTTTGGGCCTGGAATATTCGGTGGCTAACAAAGGTTCAGGTTCCCTGTAAAAGCTAGACCTAGACTGTAGCCGGGGCTAGCCCTCTCACAGCTCTGATATGGAGTAGAGGCCAACCAGATTGTGTCTGGTCCATTGGTGTGAGAAGCATGTTCTGTGTACCTTTTTCAGTTTTACCATAACACTACCATACCCTTAAGTTTGCTATTGCGGATGCTCGCACCAATAAACTATTTTGTTTTGTTCTCTCATGGTTGTTATTCGTTCTATTCATTTTTAGAAGGGTCATTTGAAGTGAAACACCTGTTTAGGCTCTTCATTATTTTTGATTGAAGGCTTATTCTGTTAATGAGCTTAAGCATGGTGGAAAATGCTCATCTTTCAAGGGTGGATTCGGATAAAAGGATTTGGGAGGGAGATAAATTGAGTCATTTCTCTTGTAAAGCCTTCTTTGATTTGCTTATCAATTCATCGAAAGAAGATACCTTTGTGCCACATAAAATAATATGGAAAGTTGGTGTTCCTCTGAAGGTAAATTTTTTTGCTTTGTTGGCCTCTGAAAAAAGTTCACACTTGTGATATGTGCCAAAGAAGGATGCCAAATCTAGCTATATCATTCTCCTGGTGTATTTTATGCAAATGTGATAATGAATCTATGAATCTAGTTAATGAGTTAGTTGTGGTATATGTATAGTTTAGAGCAGTATGGAAGTGTTTTTCTTGTAATTTCTGTTTCCAATTTTTGTTGTTTTACTGCTCTGTTTGTTGGCGGACTTCTGATCCACCATCTTTATATCCTTGCCTTTTATATTAATAAGAGCATTTGTTTATGATAAAAAAAAATAAAATCTAGCTTTACTAGTAGAAAAGAAAGGAGCACTAGCCATGTATTAGCACTAATTGTGAAAATTTTAGGTTTCCCTGCCCTTCCCTTTTCTTTTATATATTGAATTCTGAATTTTACGCACATGTTGATCCTAAGGAGTTGACTTTTAAGTTTGAATTTAGTTAACAGCTACAGTCCTTTCTCCACGAATAAACGAAACAATACTTGCTTCAAGTCAGAGATAAATTAGGCCATGTTTAGTTCACTAAAAACCCAATACAGTGGAAACTGTTTTTAATGTTTTTTGAAAATTCAACACAGCAGAAATTGTTTTTAATGTAAACAGTATTTCATGTACGTGAAATGTTTTGTGCCTGTTTGACTGGTATCAGAAATGATGAAAATAAATTGTTCTGCTTTTTGGGGTGCTTAGTTGGTATCAAAATGCGGGAAACAGTGTAAAAGTAAATCAGAGTATTTTCATTTACTTCTTGTCCTTTTTTTGCATCTCTCTCTCTCTCTCTCTCACACACACACACAAAACAAACACTTGTTGCAAGCACTTGCATGCGATGTTAGCTAAACTCAAGTATTTTCTCTTTATCTCTTGGCAATTGAATGAGGATGTGTAAGTTACTTGCCATTTGTTGTTCATTTGTAATGCCATGCTAAAGCTTCATAATCTCTTTATTTTCAGTTAAAAGATGTAATATGGGGTGACACCAGCGAAGGTGATGACCATATTGTGCCATATCCTGATGGAAGTGAAGCAAAACCTCCATGTTTATTTGGAGATCACATTAACAAGGGAAGGAATCACGAAGCTGCTGATGAGAAGCCTTCGGAACAGAAGAAACCTGTTGCTAGAAGTAATTTCAATGGTGGTGCTAAACAAGAAAGAAATTCTCAATATGACACAAATGAAGGACGTCCCGCTCCAGGATTTAGCATGGACTCATGGCCTGACTTGTCTTTGTCAAATGCTGCAAGAACTGATCACGACTCAGTGGTCACTGAATTATCTGACAATTTGGTTGAATTATCTGAATATGATTCCTCGAGAGGCGGTGAGCACATCCATTTTAGTTAATGGAAATAAATAAATAAAATGTTACTCACTAAAAATGTGCACAAAAGGTTGTACACAAGATGAGGTGTCAGCTCATGATTGAACTAAGTGCGAATCCCACATGTATGTATGGGGTCCATTAACACTCTTAGGCCTTGTTTGGTTCACGGAAAGGAAATCAATTACCTTATCTTTCCCATGGAGGTGGGAAAGTAAATTTTCTGTCAAATTTCCTTTCTTGTGTTTGGTAAACCATGGAAAGTATTTAGGTAAGAGTATTATTGTCTAAAATTTGTGTAATAAATGCTTGGAAATCACATGGGAAAATCAATCCCATGTGTTTTGGGAGGAATGGTTTTACCCCCTACTTTCCCCTCTCTCGGGAAAGTGTTTCTGGAATTTCTGCTTACCAAACAAAGGAAAGGAACAACTTTCCTTTCCCGAGTACTAAAATCCGTGAACCAAACGAGGCCTTACTCTAATCATGAAGTGACAACTCATTTTGTGTGAATCTACTCATAAATAACCCATCTTATATTCTTATGTAATATATTACTCCCTCCATCCCTACTTAAGAGTCCATGTTTTACTTTCGCTTCTTTTAATGATGGCCTTATTTCATTCTAATCAATAGCTTAGAACAAAACATGTTGTTGTGAGTTTTGGTGTGTTGATTATGTTCTGAAAAGGAAAGTGGATTATTAATTTGGACATGCCAAAAATGTAGTGGACTCTTAATTTTGCACGACTCTGCAACAGGTGAAGTAGCTCAACTAGATAGAGTTTCTGTGGTTTTCCCGCAACAGCGGGAGGATAGGGAGGAAATTGATTTTGTTGACTATGATTGGGCTAACATTGGAAGCTTCGACGATCTTGACAGAATATTTAGGTAATGCAAAATCTTCATATCAGTTCTTCTGACATTCTATTTGCGGAACAATGAGATATATGTTCATACAACAACGTTTGTCACCGTATTTAAATAATTAAAAACAATTTGCTTGAGAGCTGAAGTGTTCGACTATAAACACTTGGAAACTGCTGAAGTATTGATATAAATATTATTCTTGGCAACATCAAAACCCGATTCAAAATGCTCTGAGCTATTTCTGTTTTAGAGTCCCTTTCTGGTTAATTTTACCCAATGTTCTAAGAAGCATGAGGCGGTAGGTAGGGGTGCCTAGGCGGGAACTTTTGGACCACTGAACTTGATGAACTATAAGGATGTGTTTGATAAGAAAAGTTGGAAAATGATTGAAGCACCACTAAGTTTTATGAGATGTTGGAAAAAGAGATACGGATTTGGTGAGATGTTCTATTACTTTTTTGTTTCTTCCATGGAATCCATTCTTTGGGGGATGAGTAAGAAAAAATTTCCATGACAAAATGGAGAACATCTCACTAAATAACTCCATCTCTTTTACCAACTTCTCACAGAAACTAGTATTGTTCTCTATAATTTTCAAACTTTTTTCTATCAAACCCCCTGTCAGTACGTCTGTTTCAAAAATTCAATCCTGCCTACCCTGAAGACAATTTTCTTGGGGGTTTTATATTGGGTGGGGTGACAGGTCTGTACCTAGAACCTATTCGAAGAGTTTAGAATATATCACTCCAGTTCAATAATTTTTTTTCTCTTACATTGTCAGACAGCATCCATCTGACCTGATATTCTCATAAGTGATATTTTGCAGCAAAGATGACCCGATGTTTGGACATGTAAGCCTTTGTAATGCTGATGAGATATGGTTGCCCTCCAAAAATATACCTACTAGCCCAGAGAAGTCTTTTCATCTATCTATAGACTCTCCAAGTTTGGGGTTGGGAGCATCCAGGGGTACATCTGATCATTTTGAAGCCAAAGCAGAATGCGTGCTAGATCAAGACCAACCTGGGTATGAGAATGTGAGTAATCTCTTAGTGATGGAAAAGGTATAAACAGTAACAATGTTATGCTATTTGTCTGTGTATTTTTCCTTTAGATGACTTATGTGGTCCAAACAATTCTTGTGGTGTGCCTTATAAAAAACCTGGAAAACCATTTTGAACACTACTAAATTTATGAGTAGTTGGAAAAAAGGATTAGTGATTTGGTGAGATATGTAAGTACTTTTTTGATTTTTTCATGGAATCAAATTAGGGGATGGGTTAGAAAACATTTCCATGATTAAAAGATAGAGAACCTCTGTCCAAACCACTCGTCTCTTTTTCCAACTTATCAAAAATTAGGTAATGTTTTCAATCATTTTCCAACTTTTATTATCAAACTGAACTTTAGTTCTGAGCAATTTCATTTAAATGAATTGCATAAAGAAATCATTCGGTTATTTGGTGGCTCTAGCAGACAGTTTTGGAGATTGGAATGACTCCACCTTTGAAGCCCAACCTTATTGCAGGAACTGCCAGAGCCCCAACTGAATTTGGGGATAAGGTAAATTAATTCTCACAGATTTCTCTAAAGATGAAACAGACTACAAACTTCCTAACAAACTGGTCAAAATTGTATCAGGTCCTTGCTAAATGCGTTATCCTTTGTGCTGCATTCCAGAGCCAAATATTGTCCTACTAGTTATGCATGAACTTGATCTAAACCTTTTTGTTTGGATTTTACATAAGGTGGTACTCTAGTATGTAATTAACCATCAAAGTAATGTTATTCTATCTGTATCACTCTACCTAATCATGGGATTTGACATACATGAGTTGTCATTTGAGTTTTGTCATTTGAGTTTTCATAGCGTAAATTCATGAACTTTTATTGTATGGATTGTCGAATCCTGGGGGAACTCAACTCTTCATTTCTGGTATGCATGCAATAATAAACTAATGAAACTTTGTCATACCTCCCTTTCTAAACAAAAGGGAAGGTCTATGTATCTTCGTGTTCTTCCTTTAGATAAATCTATTCTAGTGCCTAAGCCCTAATCACCTCCACGAGCAACTAATAAATACCTCGCTTTATCTCAGATCTGCCCAGCAGCTGCACTGATATCTTGTCATTAGACAACACTGTTTTAGAGATCTCGGGCCAAAGGATTTTTTAAGAAAAAAGTGAGCTCCTTTTAGTTTTTTTTACTTTGCCCCTTGTTCTTAATGCGAAATTAGACTTGCTCCATTGTTTTCATGATCATCGTACTTTGCCCCCTACATGTGGTGGAATCTCAAAAGAATTAAATAAACATGGTGGGTAATGTCTAATTTTTTTTAGCGCAATCCTTTGAATTTACTCCCAGTTTCTATGTAATTCTTTGACTTCTCCCCATACGCATGGGTCAAAGTCTAATGATTATGAAGACGGGTGGTTAGTCTAGTTTTGCATAAAAAATGAGCGGCAAAGTAAGAAAAGCTCACTCCTTTTCTCAGTTACACAGTGGAACTCCTCATGTGGTGTTTTGAACCTGAGAACAAAATAAATGGGGTGCGATCATCAACCATCCAGTAAATTCTAGTTTAAATGCCTATGAAATAGTTATTTTCCATCCTCAGGAACATGGACATCAACTTGCAGGCAAACAACTAACGCAACCTCTCCTGTAAAGGCTCTAAAAAATCTGATGAGATTATTAACTATGCTCGTTCTTCCTCGTTTTTCTTTTCCTCTCTATTCTGTTTTTGAACAAAAAACTGTTGCTCTAGCTGTTTCCATGTGTACAGATGAACAGACAAAGAAAATTGCCAAAAGGCGGGAAAAAATTAGAAGAAAAAAGTAAAGGTAGACAACAATTTCAACAAGTTGATAGCCAATGTGCAACAACTATGGACCAACCTGTTCCTGGTCAGCAAAGGCAGCTTCAAGGACCCGAGTCCTTGCAATACAAGAATTTCTCTAATCCTCATTATTCCGCCATGCCTGTGCCTGTACTGCCACGTTTTTTCTCTGGTGAAAGTACCCACCAAAAGGTGCCTTCTGGTTATGAAGTTCCTCATGGTAATTCAAATCCTTTAAACAAGTCACCGGCCTTCACTGTGAAGCCACCGACAATGACACCTCAGGAGAAAATCGAAAAGTTACGGAGGCGGCAGCAATTGCGAGCGATGCTGGCAATTCAAAAACAACAGCAGCAATTTAATCATCAAAACTCTTGTACTGAACATTCTATTTCTAAAAAATGTTTGCATGATAGTACTCAAATGATTGAAGTTCACGAAAATCCAAACACTATTCCTTCTCTTCACCCTCTTCACCCGACCTCACCTATAGAACAAGATGATTCCAGTATGGTTTGTATGGCAATTGATTATTGCTCAGTGGAGGCGACAATTCTCCGTCGGCTTCAAGATACCATTGCGAAGGTTTGCCTTGTATATACTAGTTTGCTTGGACCAAACCTGTCTAATCCGTCCTGACCCGTCGAAATTATATGGTATTATAGGACTATTTAAAGGAAAAAATGGTATATTTGGGCTGGGTCGGGTCAAAAAGATTTATTTTATGCAAACCCTTATCGAACCTGAACTGAGATTGGTTTTAGTTTGAAAAACCCGAACCCGCCGCTGTCCAAAAAAGACCAATCCATTAGGGTTGGGTTCAGCTCATATATATTTTTTTAGGCAGGGCAGGTTCAGGTTGGGCCAAAGCCACCCCAAAGCTGACACATTATCATCCCTATATTCATTACCGGAACCTCTTCCTGGTAGAATTTATTGACTTTGTTACAACTCACTGTCGAAGTATATGTTTTTTCATGCAGTTGGACATTCAAACGAGACTTTGCATCCGAGATAGCTTGTTCAGATTGGCTCAGAGTGCAATCCAGAGGGAGTACACTAGTGATACAAGCAGTATCAACAAAAGCAAAAGAGATGTTGAAGATCTGTCAAAAGGAGATATAAATAGTCATAACAGGTTTGCAACCCAACATGCAATTGTCATTAATGATAGGAAATTCACATTTCTTATCATAGAAGGGAGTTTTTAAACGCACACACATAATCTTGCTTCTCACCCCACTTCTGAAAACTTTCAACTCAACCCTCAAGCATGTATTGAGGGTGCTCCTTTTCTCTCTGAACTAGAAATCAAATTTTCAAAAAATTACAGAGGTTAGTTATGTTTAGTACAGTGGTTCTTAGCTGAGAAAATTAATATTTCGAGCTCCAATGTCATAACTAATCAACCAGATATAAAAATATGTGGTCATGACTTAAAAATGATAATTTTTTAGAGCTGAACATTTAGGTGTTGATAATCTAGTGATTTACCATTTGATTTGGATTTTGGATCTAAAAATGCTAATATTCTTAGATTTGGATCCGTATATTTGACCTTGTAATTTTGTTTTTGATTAGTTTTTGGTTCTAGGACAGCAGTAATACTATATGCGTGTGGGATGAGTTGATGGTCTTTTAGAAGTTGGTGTAAAGTAAGATTGTTTGGGGGCATTTGAAACATCTTTAATTCTTTATAAGGCAACTACTTCCTCCTTCCCAGATTAAGAAGTCCACTTCCCTTTGTAAATACGCACAGGAAAGTGGAACTAATAATTTGGGACAGCGAAAGTAACTTTTTTTTTTTTGGTGTTTCTATTTTGTCTTTAGTAACATCATAACCGGCGCTGCGTG
Source organism: Lonicera japonica (assembly GCA_021464415.1). NCBI lineage: Eukaryota > Viridiplantae > Streptophyta > Magnoliopsida > Dipsacales > Caprifoliaceae > Lonicera > Lonicera japonica. The sequence continues at coordinate 74,891,992 of CM038471.1, read as the reverse complement.
AATAAACATGCTTCTAGGAGTCCATATTATGATTACAGCACAAATTCAAAAAGGTATCAAGGAAGGTTCACTCTTCCTGGGTTAAGTCTCGCCAGGGGGTTGGGTGGGTTGCCCTTTTTTTTGGGGGGGGGGGGGGTTGGTTGTCTTTGTTATTGTAGTTGAAATGATGAGATTTTTTTTTAAAAATAATAAACGAAAAGATGGGTGAACTGGAAAAAATGGAAATGCTCTGTATGTTCACTTCGTTTAGAAAAAGTTGGGTGAACTGGTTAGGTTCTGAAAAACACATTGTGGAATAATACACTAAACTAATTCCCCTAATAACAAGGAGATACACTATGGGAAAAACAACACGGAGACTGGCTGAGTAAAGGTACAAGAGTCACAGTGATTGCATCAAGAAACAAATTAAAAAAGTAATTGGTGTGCTCTTTGGTCCATATACTGTAGTACGTTTCTATACCCTCTTCTGTGCAGTAGCCAATGCACAGGTTATGGTCTTTAGTCAACAAGTACTGTTTACATTCAAATTTCCATCTTTCTAGCATATGTTTAGCAAATGTATTTGCATTTAACAAGTGCTGCAATCCCTTTAAATGCATTTAGGATGAAGAGAAAACATATTGGCAAATAGTAGGGAATAAAAGCATGTTAGGGTCCGTTTGATTGCAAAGCTGGAAACTGATTGGAAAAACGACTTATCTTAATGACAACTTAGAAAAAGAGATGAGTGATTTGGTAAGATGTTCTCCATTGTTTCCTTATTTATCATGGAAAATATTTCTTACCCACCACCCATAGAATTTGGTTTCACAGGAAAACCAAAAAAGTAATAAAACATCTCAGCAAAATCACTCATCCAAGTTTCCAACTTCTTATGAAAATTAGTTGATTTTTCAATCATTTTCCAACTTTGTAAGTTGCATCAAATGCACTGTTGGAGTTAGTTTAAGAAATCTAAGGACCAAACTGAACTAAGTGAAGGCTAAATTAGGGATATGTATTCGGGCTGTTTGATTAAAAGTTGGAAATTATTGAAAACACTACTAGTTTTTCTGAGTAGTTGGAAAAAGAAATCAATGATTTGGTGAGATGTTCACGCCATTTTTTTTTTTGCTTATTTTCCGTGGAAAAATTTTCTTACCCGCTGCCAGAAGCTTTTTATTCCATGGCGAACCCAATAAGCAATAGAATATTAAAACAAATAACACCTCTCCTTTTCCAATTTCTCCTAAAAAATTGAGAATGTATTCAACAATTTTACAACTTCTTTCATCAAGCACACTCTTCGTGTTGCCTTCTCTCAAATCTCGTTATTTGTTTGATCATAGCAGCACATTGACTTCGTACTACCATGTCGTAGGTTTGCTAGAGTGCCTGATGCAGAGACAGAAACGAACCCCATTGACAGGACAGTGGCTCATTTGCTCTTCCACAGGCCTTTGGGAACCTTTTTTTCGCCTGAGAGTTGTCCTAGCAAGCAAACTTATAAATCTCATCAGCACGGACTGAAAATTCCTTGCACATTTGCTGACGAGGGGGATCGATCTAAAACCAGACCTTGTGTAGATGCTTCCAATAATACATCCAACACTGAAGCAGCAGATGGTGGTGCTAGGGAGGTTAAAGTTTCTCAATGAATCACTAGGTCGTTCTAAAGCTTATATAACGATAATTAATTCTTCCTTGGTGTCATTAATTTTATTTTGGAATTAGGTTGGTTGATTGGCAAAATTTTCTATGGAAACTTGGACAAAATGTACTTAACAATTTTTTAGTTGTGTTTGATTGCCGAATTTTCTGGGCAATTCCAATTCCATCAAATATCCGTAGTACAAGTGAATGATGCATAATGCTAGGAACTTGAAATCTTTCCATCCCCAAGGGAAAGCAATTCTAGGTAAGGTGGAAAAGAGCTCAAAAATTCAATTTCAAGTAAAAAAGGAGCGATCAAACACCATCTCATCAATTCAATTTCAATGTCTCATCAATGCATGGAAAAAGTACATATCTTCCACAGAGAAAATAAACAGAATCAAACACCTTTAAATGCTTTTCCACGGAAAATAACTGCCTATAATCTAAACATTTTATGCCCTAATTCCATGCTTGCTATCAGACATACCCTTAATTGCTTAGAGCCTTTGCACTGAAGTTCCTGAAATCAAGAATCTGCAGTTTCACGTGTTAAGTTTTGAGCTTAGCTACTAGTGTGACATAATGTGATTCAAAATCTTGTGAATTTCATATGTCAAATTCACCCAATTAAAATTATTGGAAAGGTAAAAGAAATTTTGAACCAAACGAGATTTTGAATTTTGGGTTGCGTGAATGTTAATGTTTTACATGGCACAAATTTCGGACCCAACTGTCACATACTTCAGTATACACAAACTATCATAAACTAGTCAGGCACACGTTAGAACCGATTTTAAGAGAATTCAGATAGAGATGACACTATTTATTACCAGCCTAATGGTTATGCTGTTGATGAGAAACATTTTTTTGTTCCCCATTGTCAGCCAATTGTAGTCCTCCTAGACGAGAAAATCCTTACAATCCAAGCCTCCTTTTACAAGCATGCATTCATGGTTGAAGTATGGCAGCTTGATTATATGTGTTTCCTTATATAACAAACCTTTTATCTCAATAATTAATGTGTTGTATGTCTATGGTTATTGAATAAATGTTTGTCTGTCCATTGAGGGTCTGAAATCTGAATGGGTGAAGGTTCCGAACCCAAAGTAGTATTGTTTTTTTTGTTGTGTTGATTCCTAGTTTGCTAAGACTTGAAAAAAATCAAGAGTTTGGACATCTAAAACCGTGTTATGAATACATTTTTACTAGCGGCACTGTGGCATACTTGATGATCTGAACAATATCTTAAAGTTTGGTTTAATAACTAGATGAAAATGATAGCAAAAATAATTGATTTTTGTGAAAAAACGGAAAAAATTAGTTGAATGATGTGTTGAGATGTTTTCTTACTTTTTTATTTTTTTCCTAGAAATTTTCTTTGTTTTTTTTTTTTTTGGGGGGGGGGGGGGGGGGGGGCACGGGGGGCGAGGAACAAAAAAATTCCATTGTAATAAAAATGAGATAAAAAGCCTCTTATTATATGAAATTTAACGTAATTGACGGAAGGGGTGGTTGCTTTATTTGACTAAACACAGACAAACTAACAGGTTCTAGACATAGTGTTACTAGCATTTTTGTCCCTCAAATTTGAAATTTTTTATCACAATTAAGTAGAAAAAAGTTAAATATCAGCACTAAAAATACATTTTTAAAATATTTAATACAAAGTTTCTAACTTTTAGTTCTTTTTAAAAGTGTATACTTGTTAATTGCTGCATACTAGAAAAGATTAAACAGTTTTTCTATAATTAAAATTCATAGACTTTTAGGATTTATTTCATGATTCGATTAAAATTGATTTTTGTGAATCCAATCATTAAATAATAAATCTAGGATTTATTATTTGATTTCGCACGCGCTAGTCCACTAGCTTTTTCACTTGGTATCAAAAGAGGCTTCCTTGATTTGTTAGGGTTAGATCTTGGCCTTTGTTTTGTTTGTTGGGCTATTATGGGTAAAGATCAAACATATATCACTTCTATTCTCGATGATTCTAATTATTCATACTGAAAAGCTATAATGCAAATTTATTTAAATCTAAAGATAAACGCGCATGTCTTACATTAGTGAATGGTTGGAAAACACCCACCACAAGTACCACGATTGAGAATGTTACTAACATTGATATTAAACCTCCTGAATCATGGATTGCTGCTGAATTAGAATTGGCTAAGTGAAACTCCAAAAGGTTAAATCTAATCCAAAGTTATGTGGCAGATGACAAATTTAAAAAGATTACCACGTGTGAAATGTCAAAAGAGGCGTGAAAAATCTTAGAAGTAGTTTATGAAGGTACAAAAACTATAAAAAATTATAAAATTCAACGTCTAATTTCAGAATTTGAAACAATTAGAATGAAAGACAGTGAAATCATCACTAAGTTCCACAATAGGGGCTTAAAGATATAGTTAATTTTCTTTATAATCTGAATGAAATAATTCATGAAGATATAATTGTTTTAATATATTTTTTTTTAAAAAAAGCCATGTGTTAATGTTTATATATATATGTATATACAACACATATAAGGTAAGGACCAACATATTAGCATAGCAACATTTGAAATTAATAAAAAAGTTGATTTGAATCAATATTAAAATCAATCACTAACTAATATTTAAATTGAGTGAAAAAGGAAAATAAGTAGTGTTGTGGATTATTTGCCTATGCTCGGATACGACTAAGAATCGTGCATGTGTGCGCAAAGTGAAAAAAAAATAAAACAAATCACAGCACTAAGAAGTAACGTGGTTTGTGTAAAGTCAAAAATTGTGTGACTTTATTCATTTGACAAAAATAATTGCTTGTAAGTTGTTTGAGCCGTTCAAGATTACTGTTGAAGAACTATAAGCAAGCCAAGCTAACGAAGCGGTGCAATGAAGGATTATATCGAGATAGATATGGTGAGCATTATCATTTGAATTTAATTTCTTAAGTGGTGTTTTCATAAAAGTTTTTTAAGTTGAATTATTTTTCTTTTTAGTATTTTATTCGCGTCAGTAATTTTTTGGCGAACCGAATTAACGAGAAAACTTTTGAATTATGTTCCAAACATGTTCCTAGAGTTGTTCCGAATTGGGTCGAATTGGAGTTCAAACATATTTGATAAGACAAAAAAGAAAAAGAAAAAGAAAAGAAAATATGAATTTAAAAGAAAATATTTAATTAAAAAATAAAATAATTTTAAAAAAGTCAAAAAGTCAAAATGCCCATTAAAACTAACGTGGGGTTACTTTAAAATGTATGGTTCCTTTTTAATTTAAATTAATATTCAAGTTACATGTCAAGTTTTTATGGTTTAGTTAAAAAGGAAAAAAGTTTAACTTTATGGTAGATCAATACACACATTAATAATGTAGACCACTTCGGCTTGTTTTCGGGTTCGAAATTGAATTTCTCAATTTTAGACTAGTACATGATTTTTGTACTTGGACCAGTTCGGCTTATATTATTGGGTAGCGTACTTTTATAGCAACAATTCTTATTTGAAGTATTTTTAACATTTTTCTAAAAGGAGTTGGTCTCTATATTATTATATAAAATGACCCATAGGGTAACAGACTTTTACACATGTTTTGAAAGAGTTTTTCAAACCATAGAGAGATTAAAACCACAAAAGATAAAACCACCTTAAGGTTTCAATTCATGCAAAAGCAAGCGTTCTTTATTTAAAGAACAAATAAAATACCAAAGTACGTGCGTGTGTTTTGCAAAATGAGTTGAAGAACGGTGTGATACCGTGGCAAGTGATTCGTTGTGAACCTGTTCATGCGATTCGGATAGGGGAACTATATGCGCAGAAGGTGACAACTTTTGCAGGTGGGTTGTGCGATTAAAGTTGTGTATGTCCGTACGATTTGAGATTAATCGAGTATGTAAACTTTTGTGCATATAATAGATTGCTGAGGATTAGTCCTTAATTTTGGTGTTTGCTTACTTGTTTAATTAATTTATTAATTATTACATGCTAGAAAAGATTAAACATTTTTTCTATAATTAAAATCCATATACTTTCAGGATTTACTTCCAGATTCGATTAAAATTGATTTTTGAGAATCTAACCATCAAATAACAAACTTAGGGTTTATTATTTGATTCCACATAGGCTAGCCCACTAACTTTTTCACTTGGTATCAAAAGAGGCTAGCTACCTTGATTTGTTAGATCTTGACCTTTGTTTTGTTTGTTAGGCTATTATGGGTAAAGATTAAACATCTAACGCTTTTATTGTCGATGGTTCTAATTATTCATACTGAAAAGTTAGAATGCGAATTTTATTAAAATCTAAAGATAAACGCATATGTCTTATATTAGTGAATGGTTGGAAAGCACCCACCACAAGTACAACGATTGAGAATGTTACTAAAATTGATATTAAACCTTCTGAATCATGGACTGCTGGTGAATTAGAATTGGCTAAGTGAAACTCCAAAAGGTTAAATCTAATCCAAAGTCATGTGACGAATGACGAATTTAAAAAGATTACCACATGTGAAACGTCAAAAGAGGCGTGAAAAATCTTAGAGGTGGTTTATGAAGGTACAAACACTGTCAAAATTTTTAAAATTCAGCGTTTAATTTTAGAATTTGAAACAATTAGAATGAAAGATAGTGAAACCATTACCGAGTTCTATAGTAGGGGTTTAAAGATATAGTTAATTCTTTTTAGAACCTAAATGAAATAATTCATGAATATATATATTTGTTTTGATAAGAAATAATTCATGAATATATAATTGTTTTAATATATTTTTGTTAAACAAAAGCCACGTGTTAATGTTTATATATATATATATATATTTATAAGTTCATTTTTTCAATGTAATTTATGTATATTATTTTAATATCGTGATATATACCAAAAATTAATTTTTGGATTCCCAAACCAGACAATATTATAAATATTTATTATACTTATTTATTTATTTTCTAAAAGGAAAAATGATGCAATTAGCAAGATTTCAACTTATAGTAAATTTCACTGGGCCAACCCTGAGTTTTTTAAGGGTTGTAGGAGGAATTTTGTCTAGGGGGCTTATTTGCCTTTTTGTATATTTATGTACTGGAACCACCGATAAAATTACAATAAAAAATATATAGTAGAGACATTTTCAAAAATTCAAGAAAAGAGAATAAATAAGATTTCTTTGATACATATATAGTGAGAGACACAAACCTTGATTTTAAAACTCATCATAATTAATCAAACAATACTTAAACACTTACAAAAAACAAATCAAATTAATACAAAAAAGAGAACAATTAATAGAACATTTGAATTGTTTTAAAAGTCAAGTAGTTAATACCTTGATACTGTAATAGTGATATATTGATATGTGTGGAGAATCATAAATTGTTTTTACGTTGGTTGCAAACATATGTATATAGAGCCATAGAGGTATGTGCGAAACATTGCGTTAACATAGACTTTAGTAAATAAAAATATTCATTAGTGAATTAACCGGAGATGGCCTCGTTCAAAAAAAGAAATAATTTAATACTAAAATCTTGTTAGGTAGGGATCAGGTGTGGATGGTTGTATTTTTATTTGTCAAGACTTAAGGGGCTAAGTTGTATGGTTATACATAATTTAATTGGTATAAATTGGTAGGTCATTTTTTTTGTGTGTAAATGCCATATCGTCAGGACTTGCCTCTACTCCATCATCCTTCGAATTTCCTCTAATGGGTTTTAGTTCAAATCTCCACAAAATTTTAGTAATAAATTTGAACCGGAAGTAGGTGTAATAAAAACTTGATATATATGTTCATTTTCAACTATTAAAACTTTTAATTTTCATCTCATCCAATTTCGGTTTGAATTTTTTGATGAAATTTTGTGGAATTGATTTACTCATTATAAATGTCATTTCCACTTAATTAAGTTTTGGGAAAAAACTCAGCAGTTCAAGCGTCAAAGTAGATATCATTGGACGAAATTGAAAAAAATGAGTAATGAAGAGGAGACAAGTCCATATCAACATATATGGTTTATTTATTATAGTAGTTCATAACTAGTTAGAATCAAACTTCCTTGCACAGACAAATATGAAGAAGCAATTTTGACGTAAACATGGTTGGGCAAGATTGAAGAATAAAGGCACATAACTGAATGGGTGATAATTTTTTAATTAATCTACAAATAATGCAATACCGTCCATTAGGCCCGACAATTTATAACACGACACGATAACACGATACAAAATCAACACGAATTTACCGGCTTTGGGTGAACCCTTAATGTGTGTGGCTGGGTCATAATCGGGTTGACCCGTTAAACCCATTAATTAAACGAGTCAATTTCATGTATATTCACGAGACTCGAATAAAATCCGTTCAACCCGGTAAGAACATATGCGAGTCGATTTCGGGTCGTGTAAACCCGTTTGTAACCCGTGTAACCTGAACATAATTTATATATATATATATATATAAATTACTTAATTGAATTATTAGCAAGTTACTAAATGTTATCCATATACGACCCGAATCGAACCGTTTATTTTAAATGGGTTAAACAAATCGGGTCGTGTTATTCGTTAATTAAACGGGTTGTGTATTAATTTGAATTTTTCACCCGTTTATTAAACGGGTCGTGTATGGGTGGATGCACTTTTCACCCGACACGATTTCAACCCGATACGAAACCAACCCTTAAACGACCCGTTGCCAGGCTTACCGTCCATGCAAAATTAATTAAAAAACATTAATTAAAGTGGGACATCTCTTTTATTTCATCATAATTATAACATAAAATACATAGGTAGAGATAATACATGCATGCACGATAATTTTGCAAAGTAAAAGAAACATATATATATATATGTGTGTGTGTGTGTTCCACTATTTGAATTAAGATCCGTGGCGCGATTAATTGTTAATAATCACAACACTCCAATCTACCAGATATTTATAAGAAAAAAATAGTTACTTTTTATCTCCATTTGATAGCTACTCAAGCTTTGTGAAGTTTACACAACAAATATATTCTATTCAATAGCTACTTTTTGTCTCCATTTGATAGCTACTTTTGTGGAGTTTCACATAACTAATAGATTTTAATCAATGGGATTTACCAACGGGGACTTGAATTAGGACAAAATTTTCGTACAAATTTTTTATAAATTTAAGGGCTAGTTTGATCCAAAATATTTTTTAATTATAAATTTAGCATAAAGAAACAATTGAAATTAATGAAAAGCGTACCTAACATTTAGATTTAAGCGTAGCAACATTTGAAATTAATAAAAAAGTTAATTTGAATCAACATTAAAATTAATCTAGAGAAAAAAAAAAGTAGAGTTACGGATTATTTGCCTTCGCCCGGATGCGACTAGGAATCGTGCATGTGTGCGTAAAGTGAAAAAAAAAAATTCACTACACTAAGAAGTAACGTGGTTTGTGTAAAGTCAAAAATCGTATTGACTTTATTCCTTTGACAAAAACACTTGATTGTAAGTTGTTTGAGTTATTCGAGATTACCGTTGAAGAATTACAAGCTAGCCAAGCTAACAAAGCAGTGCATTGAAGGATTACATCGAGATAAATATGGTGAGCATTATCATTTGAATTTGATTTCTTAAGTGGTGTTTTCATAATTTTTTTTTGAGTTGAACTATTTTTTTTAAGTATTTTTTTGGCGTTTGTAATTTTTTGGCGAACCGAATTAACGAGAAAACTCTTGAATTATGTTTCAAACATGTTTCTAGAATTGTCCTAAAAATTTGGGTCTAATTGGAGTTCAAACAGATTTGATAAGACGAAAAACAAAAACAAAAAGAAAAGAAAATATATATTTAATTAAAAAATAATAATTTTGACAAAGTTAAAAAGTTAAAATGCCCATTTTTGACATCAAATAACGGAATATATTAACTCAAATCATGAAGCAAAACATCAGAAATAAAAGGCGGGCAAACATCCCAGACCTTTAGACCAGACACAGAATTCGAAGCTCTCGCAATGGAGTGAGCAACCGAGTTCGCTGATCTATACGCAAAACTAATACGACAGTGATCTATGGCCAACAAAAGAGCCTTACAATCATCAACTACCAAGCCTATACTAGACATATTAGAAGTCGGGTCATTACAAGCTGACACTAACAATTGAGAATCGACTTCAATAGTAATCGGACCGAAGCGTCTGTCCTTCAACCAGCTAAGTACCTCTCGCAAACCAATGGCTTCGGATAATAACGGGTTGAATTTGCCTCGAAGAGAGCCTTGGCAAGCAGCAATAAAATTACCAGCCGAATCCCGCACTATGCCACCAAAACTCATTCTGTTCGGGTTCACAAAGTTTGCTGCATCAACGTTGCACTTAACATGGCCATTTGGAGGAGCAACCCAGGTCCTATTGCTGACTACGGAAGGATCTGAGTTCACTGTAGATCCGATTGCTTCAGTGGCAACAGCTTCGTGGGCAGAGCGCCATTCTGCCAGCAGTGTACCAGCGCCAAAAACAACAGAGTGTGGCATCTGATTTTTGCTATTCCAAATCAGCTCGTTCCGGCTATTCCAATTGCTCCACAGAAGGATAGCAATATACTCGATATCAGCCTTCCCAAACCGACGCTGCAAATCATTCCACCAGCAAATAAAACCATCTTCCACATTTTCCGAAATCTGAATAGCAGCTTTGTCCCAAATCGCTTGGAGAACCGGACACGTAACTAAAATATGGAGTATAGTCTCTTCATCTCCTTCGCATCGTGGACATGAATGATCAATATCTATCTTACGAGACCGTAAAACTGATCGCGTAGGTAGGCAGTTATTAAGGGCACGCCACAGAAAATTCCGAATCTTTGGAGGTATGTTTAAGGACCACATAAAAGACCAGCTTGTAATTGGAGGCCCCATGATCTGTTGAGAGCAAGAAATCAAATAGTTGTAGCCTGATTTTACCGTGTACACTCCTTTGGGGTTCCATGCCCAACTCCAAGAATCCGGCTTTAAAATTTGAGGAAGAGGAATTGCCATTATTGCTTCACTATCGCTAGTATTGAACAAATCATTAACAAGCGATTCATCCCATTTGAGTTGGCCCGGGACAAATAATGCATCCACCGTAACTTCTTCAACATCTTGATGAGCCATGGTTTGGACATAGGGATCAGAATTATTCGAAAGCCACGGCGTTCCCCAAATTTTAGTAGATTGACCATTACCTATACGAACTCGCGCTCCTGCTTTAATAAGCGATTGACAAGAAATCAAGCCTCTCCATATAGCACTTGGGTTACTACCCAAACCAGCATCTAAAAAAGTAGAATCAACAAAATAGCGAGCCTTGTAAAGTCTGCTACAAAGGGAGTTCGGATTCGTTAAAAGACGCCACGCTTGCTTTGCTAACATGGCCATATTGAACTGTCGAATTTGCCGAAACCCCAACCCTCCATAAGGTTTTTTATAGCTCAATTTCTCCCAACTCCTCCACCGTATCCCATAGCTACCATCTTTATTTTGACCCCACCAGAAGCTGTTCATCATCTTCTCTAACTCATCACAAAGTCTGTGAGGGAGGAGAAAAGCACTCATGATATAACTTGGGATAGCTTGGACTACAGACTTGAGAAGCACTTCTTTACCTGCTCTAGAAAGATACTTGTTGCGCCATCCATACATACGCTTCCAGGCTTTCTCCTTAATATATGCAAACACCTCATTTTTGTTTCGGCCTATAAAAGAAGGAGCCCCTAAATAATTCCCATGGTTCTCACAAATATTCACTCCCAACAAACCACTGATATTCTCTTGCACCTCCAACTGGGTATTAGCGCTGAACATGATCGAGGATTTGGAGAAATTAATTATTTGACCTGAAGCCTGCTCGTATTTTCCCAAACAATCTTTGATTATCATGCACTCATCCTCGGTAGCTTTGAAAAATAAAAAACTATCGTCTGCAAAGAAAAGATGAGAAATATCTGGCGCTATTCTAGCAACCCTACAGCCATGAATTAAGCCCCTTTGACTTCTATCTTGCAACAAACCAGAGAGCCCCTCAGCACATATTAAGAATAAGTAAGGAGATATCGGATCTCCTTGGCGTAGCCCTCTAGAAGGGATAATCGGCTCAGTCACTTGCCCATTATGCCGAACCACATACTTCACCGTGGTTACAAATAGCATCACAAGTTTAATCCAGCTAGGTGCAAAGCCCAGTTTCTGCATCATATCCTCCAAGAATTGCCATTCAACCCTGTCATAGGCCTTAGACATATCAATTTTTAAAGAAGAAAGACCAACCTTCCCCTGCCTACGTCTCTTCAGATAATGCCCTATCTCATAGGCTATCATTACGTTATCAGATATTGAGCGGCCAGGAATAAAAGCACTTTGATACTCAGAAATAATACAATCCAGAACCGTTTTCAACCGATTAGCTAACATTTTTGTCATAATCTTCACAATGACATTGCAAAGAGAGATCGGTCTAAGATCAGTTATTTTATCCGGTTTTTTAAGTTTTGGAATCAATACAATCTCCGTATCATTCAAACCATCAGGCAGTTCGCAATTATTCAAACAATTTAAGACAGCTTGAGTTACAGCCGTACCTACTTCTGGCCAGTAGTTCTGATAGAAGAAAGGATTGAACCCGTCTGGGCCTGGACTTTTATCCGGGTGCATTGCTCTCACTGCCTTATCCACTTCAGCTGCGGTAAACGGTCTGCATAAGTACGAATTTTGAGCCACTGTAATTTTAGAACGAATCACCGATAAGAGCGGCTGACTCCTGCTTCCCCGAGACAAGAATAAATCGCTGAAATATGAGTGAATCAGCGCCCCCAAACCCGTATCCCAGGTCTGACGCGTACCCTCTTCATCGATCAAATATACGATTTCATTCTTTTTTTTCCTGGCCGATGCATAATTATGAAATACCTTTGAGTTTGCATCTCCCGACCTCAGCCAGAAGACCTTTGAGCGTTGTTGCCAATATCTCGATTGCTGCTGTAACAAATTGCCTAAATGTTTCCTTTCTTCCAAAACTAGCGCTTGATAATTCGTATCTCTTTGTAATGAGAGACACCTGATGCGATTTCGACTTCCTTCGATCTTGCCCCAAAACTGTTGACGAAGCTGATTCCCCCATTGATTTAGAGCAATCCCACAATTTTCCAGACGAATACGAATGTCGATAGTCTGATTCTCCCTCCAGCTTGCGATAATGATTTCCTTACATGTTGATTCGAAGCTCCAAACGTTCTCAAACCTGAACCTTGTATTCTTACCAGTCTGATGCGTTGGAAAATGAAGGAATAGGGCGCAATGATCTGAAGATGCAACAGGGATATTTTGGTTTAGTTAAAATGCCCATTAAAACTAACGGGCGGTTACTTTAAAATGTATGATTCTTTTTTTAATTTAAATTAATGTCCAAGCCACATGTCAAGTTTTTATGGTTTAGTTAAAAAGGAATAAAGTGCAACTTTATGATGGATCAATACACAAATTAATAATGTGGACCACTCCGTCTTGTTTCTGGCTCGAAATTGAATTCTTCAATTTATATTGGTACATGAATTTTGTACTTAGACCGGTCCGACTTATATTATTGGGTAGCGTACTTTTATCGCACAAATTCTTATTTTATGTATTTTAAACATTTTTCTAAAAGGAGTAGTTGGCCTTTATATCTTTATATAAAATGACCCATAAGGTAATAGACTTTTGCACATGTTTTAAAAGAGTTTTTCAAACCATAGAGAGATTAAAACCTCAAAAGATAAAACCACCTTAAGGTTTCAATTCATGACAAAGTAAGGATTATTTATTTAAAGAACAAATCACTATCAAAATGCGTGTGTTTCACAAAAAGATTTAAAGAACGGTGTGATACATTGGCGAGTGATTCGTTGTGAACTTGTTTATGTGATTCGGATAGGGGAACTATACGCGCTGAAGGCGAAAACTTTTGCTAAGCCAAGCCAGCTACGGTTGGATTCAACGTTCAAAAGATTGACGAGACTATTGCATAAATTGTGGAGAAGTAATTGTTGTAAGTTACCGAGTCTGTAATTCCGTTTTGATCATAGTGAAGCAATGTCGGTTTGTCGAATATTGTGTATTCCATTATCTATTTTCTTGCTTTTTTCTCATCTTATTATCTCTAGTCATTAATATCTACTATTTGAATTAAGATCCGTGGTGTGATTAATTGTTAATAATCACAACATTCCAATCTACCATATATTTATAAGAAAAAAATAGTTATTTTTTTTATCTCCATTTGATAGCTACTTTAGCTTTGTGAAGTTTACGCAACGAATAGATTCTATTCAATATCTACATTTTGTCTTAATTTGATAGCTACTTTTGTGGAGTTTCACCTAACGAATAGAGTCTAATCAATGTGATTTACCAACGGGGGACTTGAATTAAGAAAAAATTTCCGTACCAAATTTTTATAAATTTAAGGGCTTGTTTGATCCAAAATATTTTTTAATTATAAATTTAGCATAAAGAAACAATTGAAATTAATGAAAAGTGTACCTAACATTTAGATTTAAGCATAGGAACATTTGAAATTAATAAAAAGTTAATTTGAATCAACATTAAAATTAATCACTAACTAATATTTAAATTGAGAGAAAAAAGAAAATAAGTAGAGTTGCGGATTATTTGCCTTCGCCCGGATCCGACTAGGAATCGTGCATGTGTGCGTAAAGTGAAAAAAAAATAAAAAATCACTACACTAAGAAGTAACGTGGTTTGTGTAAAGTCAAAAATCGTATTGACTTTATTCCTTTGACAAAAACACTTGATTGTAAGTTGTTTGAGTCATTCGAGATTACCGTTGAAGAACTACAAGTTAGCCAAGCTAATGAAGCTGTTCATTGAAGGATTATATCGAGATAAAGACGGTGCGCATTATCATTTGAATTTGATTTCTTAGGTGGTGTTTTCATAATTTTTTTTGAGTTGAACTATTTGTTTTTAGATTTTTTTTTTTGCATCCGTAATTTTTTGGCGAACTGAATTAACGAGAAAACTCTTGAATTATGTTTCAAACATGTTTCTAGAGTTGTCCTGAAAATTTGGGTCTAATTGGAGTTCAAACAGATTTGATAAGACGAAAAATGAAAACGAAAACAAAAATAAAAGAAAATATATATTTAATTAAAAAAATTAATTTTGACGAAATCAAAATGCCCATTAAAACTAACGTGCGGTTACATTAAAATGTGTGGTCCTTTTTTTAATTTAAATTAATGTCCAAGCCACATGTTAAGTTTTTATTGTTTAGTTAAAAAGGAATAAATTGCAACTTTATGATGGATCAATACACAAATTAATAATATGGACCACTTCGTCTTGTTTTCGAACTCGAAATTGAATTCCTCAATTTTAAACTGGTAGATGATTTTTGTACTTAGACCGGTCCGACTTATATTATTGGGTAGCGTACTTTTATCGCACAAATTCTTATTTTATGTATTTTTAACATTTTTCTAAAAGGAGTAGTGGCCTCTATATCTTTATATAAAATGACCCATAAGGTAACAGACTTTTCCACATGTTTTGAAAGAGTTTTTCAAACCACAAAGAGATTAAAACCTCAAAAGAAAAAACCACCTTAAGGTTTCAATTCATGACAAAACAAAGGTTCTTTCTTTAAAGAACAAATCACTACCAAAATGTGTGTGTTTCGCAAAAAAAGTTAAAGAACGGTGTGATACATTGGCGAGTGATTCGTTGTGAACCTGTTTGTGCTATTCAAGTTGAAACAAACTGAAAAATTAAAGGAGTCACTCATTAAAAGTATAAAGCAATGGCACTGTCCCTAAAATCCTTATATGGGATGGAATAAGCTCCAAAACAATGGCATGAAAAATTTGATCAAGTATTAGAATCAAACGGCTATTTAATTAATGGGGTAGATAAATATATCTATTATAAATCATTTTATACTAATATATATGTAATAATATGCTTATATGTTGATAATATGCTCAGTATGAACACTAGCCTTAATGTGGTTAAAGAAACCAAGAAATTCCTAACTTTTAATTATGATATGAAGATATGGGAGAAGCTGATGTGATTTTAAGGATCAAAATTATCAAAACATGTGATGGTCTCATTTTATCACAGGAGCGCTATGTTGAGAAAATATTGAAAAAGTTTAGGTATTTTGATTGTAAACCTGTATTAACACCTTATGATGCTAATACTTAACTTAAGAAAAATAAAGCACATGGTGTCTCCCCATGTGAATATACCTAAATCATTGGTAGCATAATATACTTGATGAATTGTACAAGACCTGACATTGGTTATGCTGTGTGCAGATTAAGCAGATATATCCAGTGTCCTAATAAAGAATACTGAATGCACTAGAAAGAGTAGCCAAGTACTTAAAAAGCACCACTTATTATGGATTAAAATTTGGTAGATCTCCACCAGTGCTAAAAGGGTACTACGATGAAAATTGGATATCTAATTCAGAAGATATGAAATCCACTAGTGGTTATGTGTTTACCCTTGGTGGAGGTGCAATATTTTAGAAATCTTCCAAGCAAATGTGTATAGATCGTTTTACCATGGAGTCCAAGCTGATCGCCTTAGAGAAGGCTTGTACTGAAGCCGAGTGGCTTAAAAACCTCTTGATAGAACTTCCTATTGGTGCAAAACTGCATACTTTAGTTTATATTCGTGATTGTCAGGCCCCAATAGCAAAAGCTAAAAGTAAGATATACAATGGGAAGAGCAGACATATACGTCTAAGACACAATATAATAAAGCAGTTGCTTGAATCTGGAGTTATATCTCTAGATTGTGTGAAGTCAGAGTTGAATTTGGCGGATTATCTGACAAAACCACTTAATAGGCGGAAAGTGGTTGATACGTCAAGGGGAATAGGACTTATGCCTAAAGCATGGGGCGAGAATGATGGTAACCCTACCTATGTGATTGGAGATCCCATTAAGTAGGTTCATAGGGATAAGAACAAGTTACTTGTCATCCTGAGAGCACTATCGACTTTATAATATTTGAGACGTCCCTCCCTATGGTGAGATAGTGCTTTCTGCAGTGAATGAGGTTGAGTTTCTGCTTTTAATGGATTTTATAGCCGAAAACTATTTGACGTGGTGTGTAAAAATGCAGTACACACTTGATGGAAGGTCCACCTGTATGAGTGTGGAACTAGGCCGATTCGTATAAGGGCTTAGGCTGGTCTTCTAGAGCACTCATGAAAACCAAGATAGCGCAGGGCCAAAATGTGCAAAAACAGTGGATCAGCAATATATAAAGGGAACAGTGTGGGTCTCAAGTCCTCAATTTCACACAAAAGATCTTTGGTTCATAGAAATTTAGTTTCACTAAGTTCCTGTGAAATAAGATTTATTGCCCTAAGTATGGTTCATAGCCCGAAAAGTGCCAGTTTTGATACACTATATTCTCGCGTTTCTCTGGCATAATTTTTATAGTGCCTATTTTGTATTTTAAAATAGTGGGGGATTGTTGTATATTTTATTTATTTTAAAATAAAAGATATATATTATCTTGAGACTTCTACACAACTCATATCCAACTATTATCCAACTCATTTCCAACCATATCCAATTCATACCCAACTCATTTTAAAATTTCTACACAAATCTTTCATGAAATTTTTACAAGATTGTATACAAATTGGATTTGTATTCTTTCATGAAATTTCTACAATATTGTATTCAAATCGTATTCGTATTCTTTTATTCAAAAGTTTATCTTGAAAATTCTACATAGTTGAATTTTTTAAAATTAATTTAGAATTCAAATCCACCTCCTTAACACACTTATAAATAGAAGAAGGTACTTGGTTATGGATTACAAAAAGAGAGAAGTAGAATAAAAACCAAGAAAGGAATAATAATCCTTCCAAAATAATTTTGTGCTAGAGAAACATATAAAGCTGTCCATAAGAGTTCTATATTTTGGAGTGCTCCTTAACACACTTATAAATAGAATGAGGTACTTAGTTATGGATTACAAAAAGAGAGAAGTAGAATAAAAACCAAGAGAGGAATAATAATCCTTCCAAAATAATTTTGTGCTAGAGAAACATATAAAGCTGTCCATAAGAGTTCTATATTTTGGAGTGCACCATCATAGAATCATAGTCGTTGTGTCCTAAAGGAAAAACGCCACAAACTTGTTTGCATCGGGATATTATCTTAGAGGGGCGAAATATTCTCTTAAAGACAGTGACTAGCACACATCGACTATATTAATTTTTTTTTCGCTTGCATTCAATCTTAAGATTATTGGAGAAATTTGAAAAAAAAAATGATACAAGCAAACAGGCTTTGTGGCGTCTTCCCTCCATGATACAATGACTATAATTCTATAAGGGTGCACTTCTAAATATAAAACCCTTATGGATAGCTTTATATGTTTCTCTAGCACAAAAATTGTTTTGGAATGATTGTTATTATTTCTCTCTTAATTTGTATTATATTTCTTTCTTGATCATCCATAACCAAGTACCTCATTCTGTTTATAATTGTGCTAAGGAGGTGGATGTAAATTCTTAATTAATTTTGAAGAATTCAATTATGTAGAAGTTTCAAGATAAACTTTTGAATGAAATAATAAAAATCCAATTTGAATACAATCTTGTAGAAACTTCATGTAGAGATTTATGTAAAAACCTCAAGATACAATTAATTTTTTATTTTGAAATATACATAAAATATACAATAATCCCCCACTATTTAAAAATACAAAATAGACACTGCAAAAATTATGCCAGAAAAACTCGAGAATACAATGCGCCAAAAATGGTGCCTTTCAGACAACGAACCATACTTAGGGCAACAAATCTTATTTCACAGGAACTTGGTGAAACTAAGTTTCTATGAACGAAAGATCCTTTATGTGAAATAGAGAACTTAAGAGTTAAGACCCACACTGTACCCTCTTGTTGCATCAAAAACTTATTTATTTACTCGCAAGCGCACGAATCAGTATATAATATAGCATCGGCAAGTGCCAGGTTGAACCCAAAGGAATTGATATGTTTACCACTCATTATTTTTTATTAATTCCTAATCTAGTTTAGAAATTGAGAGCCGGTGAGTTATCAACTAAAAGTATGAATCAAATAATCAATTAATAAAACATTAGGGTAGCGGAGTCATTTATGTGATATCATTTTCCTAATATTCATACTCAGAAAATTCTACTATTTATCTCACACTAATTTGGTCTCTCGATTCTATTAGATGCGAAATATAAAATCAATTAAGCTCCATTAATTTATAAAATACAATTGTTAATTCCTCCACAGCCAAACTTATATACAAGATCAAAACACTGACTATATCTGTCAAAACACAATTTATATCTACTTTTAATAAATCATAAACTGAACCAACAAATGATAATGAGAATCTAATTTTATATTTTTATTAATTAAAACTGGCATTCAAAAGGAATAATTGTTTTTATCATTAAAGCATTAAATGGGTAGAATTAGTTGGCATGAATATGTGTAATGTAATCAATCATATATAATCATCCTAACCCTGTAAAACAATCTAGTCTAGCATGCTGGTAATAAAAGTACAAAACATGATTAATGAATGGACAGAATACTGACTTGACACGTGTGAAGGAATTGAAACTATAAAAGGACTAGCACTGAAATTAATTGTATTGGTACACAAATCTTCAAAACAACAGAATATAAATTACAATAAAGTAAAGGTGTTTGTAAAAATTGAAGACAGAAATAGAAAAAGGACAAATGAGGAAAGAGGAAAGAACAATTGACAGTAGTGTTTTTAGCACTCTGTCTTTATTTGTCTAAGCTCTATTCTCTCCCTCTGCCTATTCCTCTTCTTCTCTACGCTCCCTCTGCCTTTGCTCAGCTCCTATTCTTATAGTGAAAGATTCAACCTCAATTGTTGAATACTGAATGGGATTTAAACTTAGAATACCGATTAGGTAGGGCTCAAGACTGATCAGTATTTGTATGCAAGATTTGAAAACCAATCCAAAAATGCAAAAACAGATGTCCAAAAATGCGAAGACCGATTGAGATGCCCCAATGACCGATTAGTCCTTTGATGATGCACGGAAGACCGTTTGGCCTTTCCTGAATAGCCGATCAGGCTTCTATCACTTAAAACCGCTTTAGTTGACTTTATTGCCAAACAAACCGACACGAAAACCATGCCAAGAGAACATGGAAGATCGATTGAGGAGCTCATATGGCCAATCGTTCATTGACTTTTTCATGGAAGATCAATCGGGATGCACCGATGACCGATTGGTCTTTTGGCATTAATCAATCCAGAATTTGGAAAAACTTTGAAGATAAAAATTGTAGCTCTTCGAATCCTCTTTCTGTTGATATAAAGATCATCCAAATCGGAGCTCCGAGCAAGAAGTTATACCTAGAATATGAATAGTGCACCAGAAACCTTTGGTCAATTGGGTTTGACCCGACCTAACTCGTTTTAACCAATTTTCACATTCTTTCTCTTCCTTCCATCACCATGGGAGCTTGGAGAGCATGGATTGGAGTTTTCCAGCCACCTAGTTCATCATCAACCTTCGTAAAACTTGTGTTAAAGCTTCAAGTCCAACCACCGAAGGCTTCCGGATCAGGTTTTGCTTCTTTTGGATTTTTCTCAACTTTATTTCAAACATATGAAATGATATTAAAAACACACTAAACATGAAAATATATGCTCTCCGATGTTTAATTTAGTGGGCTACAATATACTAATTTCTCAGTACATCAAATTCTCCCCAACTTAAACTTTGTTAGTCCTCGAGCAAAGCTAATAAAAACCACTAAACCTAACTCTGTTTCACAGAGTCGCGATTACACTTGGCACGTGCAACAAGCCTTTTAAACCCATGGTTCCCCCCCAGAGGACAAGTGAAGTCTCGTGATGATTTGTAGTGAATATACCAACAAAATTCAAATGCAATGGTTCTTTTTAAATTTCATTTCCCTTTTTTCACCAAATGCAAATAACTCAACAAAGATATCAAAACACCTGTATGCTAAGCAGTGTGACACACATGCAATCTCACAGTTTTCAAACTAGCAAGATTAATAAGAATATTTCTTTAGGCTATCATAAATATTAAAACTATATTATAATTGTAAAAGTTAATATCATAGCTGGTGGTGGGTACTGTCATCTTCTTTTTTCTTTATTTCCTTTTGATATATTTTTTTTATTTTCCTTTTTAATTGATTGGATAGGGGTAAAATGAGTAAATTGACTCAAAAATTAAATGAGGTAATGGTTGACTATGTTAACTAACGAAGTTTGTCCAAATTGGCACCCGAATCATATTATGGTAAACTTTGGAACCTAACGTCTAATTAATTAGTAAGAACAAACGGTACTCAAAGTATGAATCACCCAACAATTTATTATTTACCATTACTTTCACTCTGAATTCTATCATGGATGCATGACAATATGCTAAGGGATTAATTAGGTCCCTTTTCAAAGTGTTGCCGACAGAAATCGAACCTTGGCAACTCATATGAACAATGGACAATAATACCATTTAAGCTAGAGTGGTGGTGCTAAACATACACCCCTCTTTACTTGGTCCCATTCTATTGACGTATATGCAACGAATGAATAGACACATTTGTTGCATGTGTGTCGAGCCAGTATATTTTTATTTTTTTTGGTACCTAACACTAGCTTGGCACATATGTAACGAGTATGTACCTATTTATTTGTTACATTTTCTCCGCATAAAATAAAATAAAGTAAAAAGATACATGTATTTAACATGACCCTTTATTAAAGAAAGGGTTCGAATCAGTGTAGGGTGCAGACTAATTTGGCCTCGTTTGGTTCACAGAAGGAAAATCAATTCTTTTGCCTTTGTCTTTCCCATGATGGGTGGGAAACTAAAATTCCTATCAAGTTTCCTTTCTTATGTTCGGTAAAGCATGTAAAGTATTTAGGTAAAGATATTGTTATCCAAAATTTTTGTAATAAATACTAGAAAATAACAAATGGAAAATCAATCCCATAGATTTTGAGATAAATGACTTTACCCCTACTTTTTCCTCCATCAAGAAAGTGTTTCCGGAATTTGTGCTTACCAAATAAAAGAAAAGAAATACTTTCCTTTCATGAATGCTCAATTCCACAAACCAAACGAGGCTTAACTTCCTGTCCCTGCTTAGGACCCTGACTGAACTTTAAAAAACCAAACAATTATCCTATTCAGTAAATACTCTCCTGAAGAAAATGTGTACTGCAAATGAGACAACTTCAAATCAATTTCCTCTTAAACTCAATTTGGGGGTTTTCCATTTGCCACCTATTTTAATGTGAAAAATGAGAAATACCCACTAATGTCCATCCATTACTTTTCTTATGTACCCAAATTATCCTCGTCTTCTTCTTCCTATTGAGTCCCAGCCCTAATTTTATTATTGTCTCTTTAAACATTAGACCCAGGAAATTATTTGGATTAATGATATTTTGTTTTTGCCACTCATCTAATTTCTTCTGAATTATCTAACCAAAGCACAAAATCCAGCCTAGGAGAGAGATCAATATTACTTTGATAACAACATAAAACATGTAAAATAAAAAATAGAATTGATTTAGGCGAAAGATTGAAAAATTAGTTGAGACATGTAGTAATGTTACTCTTATTTATTTTTTTTTTTTCTTTTTCGATCTTTCAGTTAAAGATGAAAAAACTTCCATAAAAAATAATGGAAGACATAAAACTCGTAAAAACGAGCATGAGATGAAGTTACTAGCACTACATGTCACAACTTATTCTTTAATTTCTTCTACTAATAAACTATTTTTCTATCATTTTCTATGTAACTATCAAACAAAACTTACAAGTTAAAATCTCACAAGTTTGTTTTCCTAATCTGCGATATCTTCTGTCTTTCAACAACTCCTTATACTAATTATATTATATTTTTTTTATCATTTTCTACGTTACTATCAAACAAAACCCATGAATAAGATCAATCATCAATCGAAGTCTCCTGACTACAATGCATGCAACAAAAGACAAAAACAGGCCCCAGAAACTTTAATAATCCCACGAAGTCCGTCTCTTCACAATTGCAATAATCATTTTACGAAAACAAGATTAAAAAAATTAATAATTCCAGCTTTACTAGTAGAAAAGAAGGGAGCACTAGCCATGTATTAGTAATAATTGTGAAAATTTTAGGTTTCCCTGCCCTTTTCTTTTATTTATTGAATTCTGAATTTTACGCATCTGTAGATCCTAAGTAGTTGACTTTAGGTTTGAATTTAATTAAAATAAACGAAACAATACTTGCGTCAAGTCAAAGATTAAAAGAGTTGCTCAGGTCCCATTCAAACCCCAATCCCAGAAATAAATGTATCAATTCTTCAAGTGTCAGTAGGGCAAACTGCCATTAAATTTGGCACACTACTAATTTAGCCTATAATATATTTGAACAATTGTCTAAAAACTAGCAAAATGGCCTCTGCGTCGTACTTATACTTCCGCTGCAGAATACTATCTCCATCTATTAAACTCAACAACCACAAAGTTCTACGACTTGCTTCATTTGTTTGTTTCAGTAGACTGTATGCCAACATGTTAGAAGGAAAAAAAAAAAATACTCCAACACTTCTTGCTTCTTTGATGCCCTTGCCTTGTAGCATCCCCAGGAAAACTATTGTTAGCCTTTCAACAATCATTCAGGGTTTTGCAAGCAACCACTTGATATGACAATTCTCCTCCACGCCTGTCCATAGTTTCATAAGCAGAAGCAATCTAAACAACCTGGAAAGTAGAAAACCGTAAAATAGAGTTCTTGTTGTTCAAGGAAAATATTAAGGCGTGTAAAAATAAATGAACTTTGTAAGGGATTCCAACAACAACCAGATAATTTGTATGGTCCAAGACGATTGTTTTCTCGGTGTACTAAATGGCGCTGGACCCGGTACGCTTAGGGGCACATGGTAGCTAGGCACCCTAGTGTTCTAAATTGGTATTTGGCAATTTGTATGAGTTCTATACACAAGTAGCTTTTCCAGCCTGGCCAAATAGGCAAATACACCTCTGAAACTATCCCATCCAAAATTTCCAAGACAGTCCAAATACGTATTGGTTGCAGTTTAGTACAGTTGGAGATGAACTAACTACATACAAAAGAATGTCTTACTTTATGTGTCACGAAAACAGATGTTGATAAACTTGATTTCAAGAAACAGGTTTCTGCTGCAACACCAAATCATCACCAGAGTAATAATCCGCAATAAGCCGGTACATGTATGATGGGTTATGCCCTCCTCTGTTAAGAAGTAATAGATCAATCAAAGTTGTCCATCAATTGCATAAATAAATAAAAACTGGAAAACAAATAATAAGAAAGCCCCATAAAAAACGACGTGATAGAGAAGATGACTACGACAATATTCTATTTCATATAAGTGGACAATTTAGAGCATAAAAAATTCATAAAAAAAATAATTGCGTTGGGGAGTGAGGATTTTCCCGAAACAATCTGATAAACAGATACGTGCATTTAAAAGCCAACTTACATGTCAGTAATAAACAAATTAACAAGCTCTGGTGGGACATAATCAAATGCAGGATTGACCACATGAAGAAGAGGGGAACCACTGCCAGTCCCAAAATCCATGCAATCTGAGAATTCTCCAAAATCCAGGAGTTCAGAAGGGGACTTGAGCTCATTTAGTAATACCTCTGGATTGTGGGGATACAAGGGGCACAACTGTCAAATAGGCCGGAAAAAAAAGAATTCAGACATAGAAATATCATCTCATGAACCAGATCCAATAAGAACCATAAAAAACAAGAAAGTTCCAAGTGATGTAAGAAATAATTAGTGTCACGTTGACAATTTTTATCTTTAAATTATGCAAAGATAATATTGGATGATACAAATAGAAGGTCGCATTATTATGGCCTTGTTTTAATTATTTGTGACAATGAAAAATTCCCCTTCGTGCCGGTCAATATTAATTCTGGTCAGTTAATATGCTTTTTCCTTTTTCCATTTTTAATAACTGGGAATATACAGTCATCTTTAATATGTTTCAACTACACTGACCAGAAGATTCAGACAGCATTTTGTATCCGTTCATACTTGCGAACCCATGGAACACTAGCATTTGGTAGCAAACTTATCTCGCTAATACCCGGCATGTTCACCTTGGCCGACTTCTTGTTAGTATTATGAGTCAGTTTATCTGTTTATGCATGCCCCTCATACAATTTATCTAGATGCAGTTCACCATATTCTTCGGTATCCCATATTGTCTTCTGCACTTGGGTTGTTTTACTATTTTTTTTTTTTTGGTTTCCCACGAGGTGTCTCCACACTACATTGGATATTAGACTAATCCCCACTCATGGATCTAAGCCTGCCGCTGGCCCATAGGGAATTTGTATCTGGGAGGGATCAAACATAGGATCTCCCACTAAATAGATCATCCCCCCACAAGAACCTAGCGGTGGACAAGCCACTGGACCCATGGAACACTAGCACTTGGTAGGCAAACTTATCTCGCTAATACCCGGCATGTTCACCTTGGCCGACTTCTTGTTAGTATTGTGAGTCAGTTTATCTGTTTATGCATGCCCCTCATACAATTTATCTAGATGCAGTTCACCATATTCTTCGGTAGCCCATAGTATATATGGAAATGCTTTTAACTTTTTCAATGTTGGAATTTCTGGAAGGTGATAGGTGTACCAACTATCAGAATCTCTTGACTAGAGAACTATATCTGGATGGGAACTATACCTCCTTTTATGTAGCCCTAGCTGGAAATGAGAAGTTTCCCAAAAATCTAACCTAAATCCGCGCATTATGACGAACTTACCTGAGCAAATTATTGTGATGAGAAACTGTAACGAATAAACTTCTTTATCATATCACTAGATTCAACATTCTGCTGGCATTGGCAATGTTCTTTGGTGTGTGGGACGGGTACTGGTACAAATAAACTTCTAATTTGTAGGATGCTTTGGTATGTGGTACAGTTATGGGTACTGGTGCGGGGTACTGTACCTAGCCTGGTACATGGTGTGGTGGGGGTAGGCTTAGTTGAACACTATTTCATGTTGCGTACACACTTCTTATCGTCTCTGCTAAATAAATGTGTATAGTATAGTGGAACCCTTCATATTTGTAATATATGATGATAAAAATAAAAATATATTTCTTTTCGTATATCTATGCAAGTCAATTATAAGGGGTCACTAAGGTTGGCGTTTTGGGTAGCAAATGTACCCCGTTTGAGGTTGCTGCACCCTATTCGGAATACGTAGTGGGGTTCCACGAATTAGGCAAAACTGTATCAGAATTAAGATGTGCAACTGTAAGCAGTTAAGCAAGGACGGTTTGGTGAGTTGTGCAGAAGCTAAATGCTAACACCTACCTTGTGAATTCCAGCAAGTACCACAAAAGGGACTGCATGCCGTTGAGCAGCTAGTGCAACCATGTTCAATCCAACAGGTGCTATAACCCCACCATTGGCCATGACAGAATGAGCTCCAACAATTACCTTTAATCATTCAATTTCAAAATTAAGATAAAACAAATTAGGGAATCTATTTTCAAAAAGAGAAGGGAAAAAAATGCTAGGTTGTTGGTTAAAATACCATATTCACACGTGAAATCATAGCAAAAACTGCAGAATCAGTAATTATAGTGGTTTGTAGTCCTCTTGCAACCAATTCCTTTGCAAGAATATGCCCCTGATATCTACATGAAATATCAAAAAAAAAATGAAGTCAAAAGAGGGCGGAGAAAAGGAATCTCTATCTTGAAATAAAGGAGTGGCCACTTATTCAAACCTTGGGGCTCCCTCTGCAACAAACACTCGGAATGATCTTTTCTTCTCCTTGGCAGCACAAAGAAATTCGATTACAGTTCTTGAACTCCCTAGAGTTAATATTACCTCACTGAAAAGCATTTTCATATTTTAGTAAGTCAATGTTATATTCAAAATATACTAACAGATGTATTGGGGGACCATATATGCACTGTTATAGAATCTCCGATGGTTGTGTATATGTATATGCCTTGCCAACTAAGGAATGTATAAAAATTACATGAAAAATGAAATGTAATGACACCTCCTGTGTTTCGTATGTCATTGGTCCTTCCAAATTTTAGACAAGAGATTCAACAGAAATCATTGGAGCACAAAGTGAAGAAATGTAAAATCAATGTGTAAAACCCACTTTACACATAGGATTTAAATAAATTGTACGCAACCATTGGAGGTTCTCTAGTGACATCAAAATCCACCTCCTGCCCCCAAAAGGAAAAAACAAATAAATGTATAAAATACTCTGACAACTTTACATCTAGATATCTATCAAAAAAAAATATATGGTCCAGTAAAATACCAGTCACTTACCCCTTTCCCCTTCAACTTCATAGAAACTAACACATGCCCCATAATCTTCTATGTCCCTTATTTGATCTCTTTATTTTTTTTTGAACAAAAATAAAGAACTTATATTGATAAAATAAAACCAATACAAGCAGAAAAGGCTGGAAGTGGAGGAGCAGTCCAAAACCAGCCTGAGAAAGCAAAAAACATATGCCTATGGCCCCCAGACCACCTAAAGAAAAAACAGCAAAACACCTAATTCAATCCCAGAACAAAACAAAACTGAAATGCTAAACAAGAAGAACATCCCTAAAAACACTAAAACATTGCCTAGAGCACAGCATCTGCCCAGTCTCTGGAAATATCCAAAATTGAGAGATTACCAAATGCTTTAACTCTCTGCCAGGTCTCCTCCATGCCCATCTCCTTGTCTTCAAAGTTGTGGTGTTTCTTTCCTTCCATAAACACCACATCACTGCCAAACAACACCACCTCCACAAAATTCTGGATTTCTTCTTATTCTGCTTCCAACACCATGACATAGACAACAAATTGAACCAGGAACATGGGAATACTGCAACTAAGTCTAATCCCCTACAAATATTGTTCCACATAAACTGTGCAAACGAGCAATGAACTAATAAATGATCTATCGATTCACCCTCCCTTTTACATAGAATGCACCAGGCTGGGGATATTTGCGGATATGGATTCCTTGATTGCAACACATCATATGTATTTACCTTCCTCCATGCAGATAATCAGGCTAAAACTTTAAATTTCGCGGGGGGAGGGGGGGACTCTTCCAAATCATATTATAGGGGCTGAAGGACCTCGCCTCATTAGAAGAAGTTAACCTCTCGAAGAATGAGCTTGAAGAGAATACACCAGATTTATTGCCCACCCAAAGCCTACAATCCCCTATGATCTATTTAATTTCCAAGCACCCACCACCTCCAATAGAGCCATGAAGTCAGATACTTTGTTTTCATTAAAATTCCTCTGGAATGATATATCCCACGTATAAGAGGAATTCTCCCCCCACATCAAATTAGAAGCAATGAGAGAATCCAAATTGGAGGCAAATCTGCATAATCTCAAAAAAAGAGTTGCCAAAGAGGAATCTCCCACCCAACAATCTGTCCAAAACCGAATTTTTTCACCGTCACCAGCATTGTATCGAGTGTAGCCCACAAATTTCTCTACCCCCAAAGAAATAGCTTTCCATGGATTACGGAAAGATCCTCTCAACACCACATTGGAATCCCACCAGTGATTTTGAATGCCGTACTTGCTTCTAATGATCGAGTGCCAAAAAGAATTTTGCTCAAACAGAAATCTCCAAATCAACTTGCCCAATAGAGCCTCATTTCTTTTAACTATATTATTGTTGCCTAAACCACCCATCGTCTTGCTTTTAATAACCTTATCCCAACTCACCAAATGCACCCTTTTCCCCTTATCAAAACCATCCCAAAAGAAATTTCTCAACAGTGTCTCAATAACTTTAGCTACCGCCACGAGAATTTTAAAGAGAGAGAAAAAATAAATATGTATGCTATCTAACACCGAGTGAATTAAGGTCAACTTCCTTCCTTTAGAAAGGCACCCTTTCACCCACCCCTCTAACCGTCTCCCTCCCAATGGAGAACCCCTCAATCAATCCTCACTCTTTCGCTCTCTCCACCAATCTATTCAACACCTCCGAAATCAATACAAAGATAAATGGGGAGTGTGGATCCTCTCATCTTAGACCATGTGATGCCTTAAAATTACCCCTTGGTTTGCCATTCATCATCACCAAGAAATTAACCGACGAAAGGCAACCTTTAATCCTTCTCCTCCACCTACACCCAAAACCCTTCTTTTCCAAAACATGATCCACAAAGCCCCACGCAATGTGATCATAAGCTTTCTTGAAATCTATTTTCAACACTACTCCTTTCTTCTTCCATTCTCTATACTCCTCCACCCCTTCATTGGCAATAAGTGCCAAATCGAGAATTTGCCTACCCTTCACAAAAGCCCCTAGAGCCGCTGCTACCGTCTCTCCCATCACTTCCCTCAATCTTAAGGATAAGACCTTAGCCAATATCTTATAAAGGCTTGTGACAAAACTAATAAGCCAAAAATCCTTGAGTTTAAGCGAAGCAGCCTTTTTTGGTATAAGGCATATACAGGTGGAATTTGTGCATGCATTTACCACCCCATTGTCAAGGAATTCTCTAAACACCTTCATTACATCTTTGATCACTTCCCACCCTTTTTTTGAAAAACTCCCTCGTGTTCCCATCTGGCCTCGGCACTTTATCTCCCTCACAAGCATCAATAGCGACTTTGACTTCTTTCACCTCAAAAGGCATTTCAAGCCATTTGCTATTTTCAGCCCTTATTAGAGCCCAATCCAACTCCTAAAAACCCACATCAACCCCCTCCTTCTTTGAATATAATTTTGTGAAGAAGTTAACCAATCTCAATCTCGGCTTCCACCGTTACAACCGACCCGTCCTCCCTTTTCAGCTTGCAAATAAGCTTATTCATCTTTGTGTGGCTGACAACCCAATGAAATAATTTAGAATTTGCATCCCACTCAATTAACCCTTTCACCTTCACCTTTTGACTCCATGAAATTTCTTCCTTAAATAATAAGTCATCTGACTCCTTCTTAAGCTGCCTTCTCTCACTAGTCATGTCATCGCCTAACAAATTGTTAACCTCCTCATCAATTTCTCGAATTCTTTTAAGGATTTAGCCCTTTTTAACCCTCATGTCCCCAAACACCTCCGTATCCACCTGAAGTTTCACTTTTTTTTTATCGGAAACAAATTTTATTGATACAATAAAAAAAAGGATACAACTACAACAACAAGATAGAAAGAGAACAAAGGATAAGTCATCCATTGAAAACTCTAACAGCCATTACAAAAAAACTAAACAAACTACCTGGGCCCAACAAACTGAGAAATCAACATCCTACAACGCTAACATAGTCTAAGGAAAACATGAAGCAATCTGAAGCATCAAAGATCCCCAAAGCTTTAGCCCACTGCCCAACAAGTAAACAAGACAACACCCATATATCCGATGGATCTCTGCTTTTGTCTCCAAACATTCTTCGATTAAGTTCTGGCCAAATCAACCACGTTATAGCCAAAATAGAAAATCGCCATAACTGCTTAATCATTTTAGTATTCTGCTTGAAGAACCATTTTATAATCAGGAAATCGCTCAATTTCTTTGGAAAACCCCCTACTAAACCAAATAAAGCAAGAACCTTCGGCCAAATATGCATAACAAACTCACAATGAAGCAAAACATGATCAATACTCTCATTTGCTTGTAAATGAGTATATACCGTGAAGCTTCGACCTGATGGAACAATTGACAGATACAAAGCTCGTCTGGTTGCTTTTGGAAATCGTCAAGAGTATGGAGTTGATTATGAAGAGACTTTTGCTCCAGTTGCTAAGATGACTATTGTTCAGACTGTTATGGCTATTGCTGCTTCTCAGGGTTAGTCCTTGCAACAGATGGACATAAAGAATGCTTTCTTACATGGTGATTTGAAAGAAGAAGTTTATACGACTCATCCTCCTGGTTTATTTATCACCCAGCCCACTGAGGTTTGTCGCTTAAAGCGATCTTTGTTCGGGTTAAAACAGGCGCCACGTGCCTGGTTTGAGAAGTTTCGTACCATGCTTCTTGACTTTCACTTCACTCAAAGTCAGTATGATTCGTCTCTCTTTCTCAAGACTGGTACCGGATTTGTCATTTTGTTGGTCTATGTGGATGATATTGTAATTATAGGGTCTGATTCTCAGTCGATTAAGAAGCTACAACAGCGTCTCGAGTCTGGTTTCCACATGAAAGATCTTGGTCGGTCTCCAGTCTGGGAACTCAGTTCTTACACCTATAGAGGTTAATTTAAAGCTTCGACGGGAGGACGATGATTTATTATCTAATCCATCATTATATCGCCAGCTTGAAGGGAGTTTGAATTATCTAACGATTACACAGCCCGACATCTCTTTTGCCATTCAACAAGTTAGTCAGTTTATGCAAGCTCCTCGACACTCGCATTTAGCAGCTTATCGACAGATTCTTCGGTATCTTAAGGGGACCTCTGGTCATGGGTTATTTTTTCCTAAAAACACCTCATTACGATTGGTGGGTTATAATGATGCGGATTGGGCTGGCTGTGGAGATACTTGTCGTTCTATTACAGGTTGGTGTATGTTTCTAGGTGACGCTTTTATCTCTTGGGAAGAAACAAGATCGGGCTTCCAAATCCTCTACTGAATCAGAGTATCGTGCTATGTCCTCTGCTTGTTCCGAAATTGTGTTGCTTCGAGGTTTGTTAGGCAAACTGGGTCTTCCTCAGTTTTCTCCTATTCCGCTCCATGCGGATAACACTAGTGTTATTCAAATTGCAGCTAATCCGGTTTTCCATGAGCGTACCAAGCACATTGAAGTAGATTGTCATTTTATTCGTGAAGCTTTTGATCAACGGATTATTACTCTTCCTTACATTCCAACTGAATTACAACCAGCTGATGTGTATACCAAGGCTTTATCTCGTCAACGTCATCAGTTCTTAGTTAGCAAATTGATACTTCTGATCCTCTAGCATCAATTTAAGGGGGGATGTTACTATATATGTCAAGTAAATATTGTATTCATCTGTTGTAATTTGATTGCTAAAATCAGTTCCTTTAGTTTAGGGATTTAATTAGTTTATTTTTGTAATTAGGATTCTTTTCCTTTTGTAATTAGTTTCCTTTTGTAATTAGGATTCTTTTGCTATTTAATAAGATCTCAGCCCTCAATGAGAGGTATTCAGTCCAAATCGTGAAAGACAAAAATTATTGACATTGCCCTCCTACACAAAACACACCATGATGGACAAAAAGACATAAAAGGCCTCCTAGCTTGAATCAAATCACAGGTGCTCACCTTCCTCAAAGAGGCTAGCCATGCGAACACTTTAATCTTGGTAAGCATGCCACCTTTCCAAATGATACTGAATTGAGGGAAATTGGGATTTGAAGTGGGACAGGAAATAATATCAAAGAAAGATTTGCAAGAAAATTTCCCCTATGATTGCCCCACCCAAATTCTTTTGTCCGAAACCTCATGTTTAAAACATATGGAATCAATGGAATTTAAAAGAGAAATGAATTCATCACCCTCCCTATCATTGAAATTTAGTGAAAAGGTCAAACCAATGTTTTAAGAGGCGTTTGAGGCGTGCGCCTCGAGGCGAGGCGTAGGAAAAACACTCCTGAGGCGTGTTTTTTTGGTCATTTTTTAGGCTTACGCTTCTTCAGTGTGAGGCGTCTGTGAGGCCTAGGCCTTGAGGCGTAAGCCTCAAGGCGTTCGAGGCGTAACTTATCAATACTACATAGTTTTGCATTCATTTTTTTTAAAGTACTTACAATTAAACCCTAGCCCCACAACGTTGAGCAAAATGATCGACAGAGAGGAAAGCTGCGCAAGACGAGAGGGAGAGAGTTGCAGCAGTTACGAGAGGGAGAGAGAAACATTCTGCTGAAGTAGGGTTTCACGGTGGAAGAAGAAAAGTCAGCAGCAGCGAGGTTAAAATGGAAGAATGAAGGAGAAGAAATGAGATTGAGAGAGACTAGAGAAGGGATGAGGGAGGAGGCTTACCTGAAATAGAGAGTTTCAAGGAAGAAGCTCCAATCTTGATGACAATGGTGAATCTTGAAGAAGAGAGGGATGTGCGGATGGGAGAGAGGAAAGGAGAGTGACGGCTGATTTTTTCTGTATTTGCGTTTTGGTAAAAAGACCAAAATGACTTATGTATCCTTGGTCATTTAAAACATTTACCATGGTCCATTAAATTTTTGAGATGTTACTCTTTCTTTTCTTTTCCTTTTTTTTAGCAAATTACTCTCTTTCTTTTAAAAAAAAAACAATTGTTACTTATTTAAATGTTATTTAATATTTTAAAAAGTAACCAAAAAATAAATAAATAATACATTTAGTTAAAATTTCAGTACAAAATGCAATTTAATTTATATATATATATATAAAGTAATTTAATTTATATTTTTTTGTGATTTTATTAGACAAAAATAAAATAAAAATGAGGCTTACGCCTCAATACGCCTTGAAGCTTACGCCTCGCCTCGTCCGAGCTAAACGCCTCAAACTCGCCTTTCGCCTTTTAAAACATTGGGTCAAACCCCATGAATAACTGGAGAGACTAACCCAAGAGATGACCGATTGAATACACATATTACAATTCAAGGAAAGACGATATAAATGAGGGAATGACTCTTTTAGGGGACACCTACCCACCCATAAATCTTCCCAAAATTGAATTCTATCACCTTTTCCTATGTGCCGAGCTCTCCTCCCACCAATCCTTGAATTTACCCACGAAGTCCATAAGATATAGCCACATATTTCCAAAATAAAATGGAGTCTGGCCCCATTTGAATGGACTAGTATCCAAAATGAGCGGGAGGTGACCCAACACCACTCTAATAAGGGCCTCTTGCCTAGCCAATGAAAAATCATCCCAATCGGACGAGAACAAGAATCTATCCAATTGAATTTCTTATTTGATCTTACCTCCCGCATTATTAAAATTTCCTCAAACCTCCCTAATCAAAGGCAAAAATCCTTAAATCTAACCCCCAACGATATTGCTACCATTTTATTGATTTCTCTTTTCCAGTTCTTTTAAC
The DNA here is from genome assembly GCA_021464415.1 of Lonicera japonica. Classification (NCBI taxonomy): domain Eukaryota; kingdom Viridiplantae; phylum Streptophyta; class Magnoliopsida; order Dipsacales; family Caprifoliaceae; genus Lonicera; species Lonicera japonica. Next base: position 74,858,276 of record CM038471.1, on the reverse strand, counting down.
ACTATCATATTTGAGTTCTCTATCCTAATTAAATCTTTTATTATCTTTGACCCCCACCCTCTTACATTCAATGAGAAATTCTTCATTAAAATTAATATCCGGTTCATCAAGATTTTTCATTCCCAATTAGTCTTAATTTCCAAGGAAAACTAAGGGAGATTACCAAATGAAAGCATCAACAGGAACATGCCTAGGAAACAAGGAAAAAATAGACTCACTTCCACCCAAACATCCTCCGGATACATTTTTTTACCCACTCCCATTTTTTACTACAAAAATGTCAGATAAATTTCCAGGGGATGGACAAGCTCTCACCACCACACTAGAATCACACCCACTAATATTCCATAGATACAAACTCTGACGGTCCATCGGATAAAAAGTTGGAAAATTATCGAAAACACTAATAAGTTTTATGATAAGTAGGAAACATATACTAGTAATTCAGCAAGATTTTCTCTATCTTTTTCTTATTTTCCATGAAAAAAATTTCATACCACCACCCAAATAATCTTTTTCCAACTTCTCATAATGTAGTAATGTTTTCAATCATTTTATAACCTTTTCATCAAGCGGACACTTAATGATAGTACACCAAGAATCCTATGTGGAAAAGGTTAATGCCACAGACATTTCTCAAATCAGGGCTTCATTTAAAAGAACTGGGTGGCTGATCCCCAGCCCTACATATTTTCCGTGCCACTAAGTGAATTCTTTTCCCCCTTTCACAACCCTCCAACAAAAAGTTCATGCTGTTGAACCAAATAATGCGGGGGAAGTACATAGCACCTACCAGATCAAACTCAAACTTTAACTCCCGGATAAGCAACCTCCCTCCATCCTAATCCTTCCAACCTTTTTGACAACTTTTCAATGGCAGGTTCTAAAATCCAAGACTACACAAACTCCACCCAAAGTTAACCTAAGGTAAATTAGAGGCCATTTCCCATCTTCAAAATCGATCTCACTTGCATCCACTTTGCCTTGTCCCCACCAACATATATATTGGAGGAGCAGGTCTTTCTAGGGCTAAGAAAAGAGAAGAGCAAAATGGATAGAATCTGATGCGGAACAAGAGGGATAAAGAACAATGTAGGAGCAGAAAGGGGGGATAGAAATAAACTCAATATTCTCAATTTAAATCCAAGTTGATTCTTTCAATTAGCCTAGTTCAGATTGGCTCACACCCAACTTAAACAAGGAAATAGATATCTTTTACTACCAACCATTAATAGTACATAGCATCAATTACTCTCCAAAATGGGGCCACAAATAAAACCTCAAAAATTTTGAATTGCTGCAACAAAACCTAAACTTTTTGGACAAACTTGGCAAGGTAAGAACGATGAGACTTCGATTTCAAGCCAAGGAGGAATAATAGAATTTGCAAAAGGCAAAAAGAAAATAGCCAACAAAGTGATTTCCTCTTCTTTGTATCATTTGCTATGAAGGAAGAGAGTGTTCCGAGCCCCCCCCCCCCCCCGGCGCAAACTGGACAAAACAAGAAATAGGAGCAATGTAAAAGGTAAGCAAACATAATTGTGATCAGAAACATAATAAACGGTAAAGCTTTTCCCAATTGGATTCTGTAATTTTAGTCATCAAGAAACAGATAATTAACTCTTCATGCACGACAAAGCTAATACATTGATTCACAAAGTACATTCTTTAATGGATCTCATAGTTCCCAGTTTTGATTGGTTGTCCATTCCGCTGTCTATCCAAACGTGAATCATTAACTTGTCATTCAAGGTGAGCAAAACTGAACCTAAAGATCTCTAAAGAACTTATCAAAACCAATATAATATACGGGAACTGAATCTAGTAAACCACCAAATGAATTTAAGAACCAGAAAAATCTACATGCATAACGAAAAATGCTTCAATTGAAAAAAGCATGTGCCTTAGAAAAAATTACGGTTTACTCCATTCTTCAACAATGTAATAGAACTCAAAACTAGCATATACCAAAATATTTTAGCAGAATATATGAATTCTTTAATCAAGCTAAACCTCTGTGGCTCTGTTTCAGTGTCTAATAGTTCCATAAATATGCGCGACAAGATAAAAAATAGACATGTAGGGTGTATTTGATAAAAGTTGGGACATGATTGAAAACACAGCTAATTTTTATGAGAAGAGGGAAAAGAAGAAGGAGATATAGTGTGATGTTCTCCATCTTTTCCTCATTTTTCACAGGAAATTTTTCTTACCCATTTGCCACAGAATTGGATTCCTTGGGAAAACCAAAAAAGTAGTAGAACATCTCACGAAATCAAACATCTCTTTTTTCAAATTCTCTTATAAATTGGTAGAGTTCTCTAGTATTTTCCAACTTTTTAAATCAAACGGACCCGTAAAGGAACATTTATTTAGAGTTCCAAAGAAAGGTACTTTTGATGAATATGCTCCACCGCTTGCTCCGCAATCTGCTCATGACAGGTGACAATATCTTGAATAAGTTCATTAACAGCCTCGATCACATTATGCTTTAGCTTTCGACTCCGTGAATTTTTATCAGCAGCTGTAATGTGAAATATTATCTCACTGTCAATTCATGAACCACTTAAATTTAATTGTACACATGCCACATTAACTACCACTAGCCACAATTATATGAAACGAATATTCATGAAAAACTCTTTTCTGCAGACAACTTCAAAAACCTAAAGTCTTTAGAAGACGTTTCAAATGTACTATTTATGCCCAGAACAGTATAGAAGATAATAAAAGAAGAGAGACGGGAAGAAAGAGATTCCCTCTAGCGATCGCTTGGAAGCCATAAGCACACATGCTTAATCAGAACATAATCGGAATAAAGATCATTACAACCTTATATATAGCCTATTAGGAAATTACCTAACAAAAACCATAAATATTGACGTGCAATCTAGTGTTTTTGAGTGGTGGGTGAATGATGAAAACAGTAATCTAATAAAAATACCAAAAAACCGTTAATGAGATATTTACCTAATATAATCCTAACCTATGAAGCACATATTCTTCCAAAGGGTCGCCGAGTCCAGTCGGGTGCGAATCAGATGCAGGTTCGGCCCTGATTCGGCGCCAATTTGCACCCAAGAAGAATCAGAATTATTTAATTTCCGATTCGGCAAGAATTCTTCAGGGATTCATTTAGGACTTAGGAGGGATTCGAAGAGAGTCCAATTTCCCTATTTTTTTTAATTTAAATTGACTTTTTTTGTTAAAAAAAAAAGTGTTAACTTTTAACACAAACTCACACATACACATATATATATTACGACAAGAGCCCCCAAAATCTTTCATGTTACTTTCCAAAGCTTCTCACGTGACTCTAGCTTCCCAACCAAACACCAAATACGATCCTTCCAAAGTCCAAACTCAAAAGCGACAAAGAGAAGCTCTCCAAACACGATCGATTATTATTATTTTATTACCCCCGCATTCCTTTTTTTTGAAAATTCACGAATCGCTGCACTCGAATCCCGCACCCACATCCATGCCTCGTAGATCCTAATCAGTGTTTTAAATAGCATGGTGTTGCGCGCTATATAGGGCACTATAGCATAAATTTTGCCCCATTCGCTACGTAGCATGACTCAAAAAGCATAGGGAACAAATAGCGTGGGTTTTATGATGATGTGGCATGCTCAATGACGCGGCGCGCAATAGCGTACGCTATTTGACAAAAACCTACGCTACTCAGGAAAGAGAAACTAGGTCTAATAACCCTAGGCCCTGCTGTTCTGTCTGTCGCTGCTGTCTCTCTCCTTGTTTGTTCTCGAATCAGGAGAGAAACGAGTGGGAATGAAGGAGAAGAAGAACGAAGCAGAAGAAAGAAGGAGAAGAACGAATGAGAAGAAGAAATGAGATTGAGAGAGACAACAGTCTTGGACTCCCGGCTGCAAAATGAAGTAGAGAAGAAAACATGACTTGTGAGAAATTATATATTTAGGGTTTTGTAAATGTCAAAATGACTTGTGTGCCCTTGGCCATATGAAACATTTACAATATTTACCCTTTCCTAATATCTTTTCATTATTGTAAAGGCCTTTCTATATTTTATTTATTAGTAATTTAGTATCATCTTATTATAAATAAATAATAATAAATATATATTATATAAATAGTAAATATATGTAATTTACTACTACTTTTTAGTATAATATTATTTTTTATTTTTTTAATTATAAAGCTATTCATGTCCCACATAGCTTACGCTATTACGCTATTTATTTGCACTACGCTATGCCGGAACCAAAACGCTATGCGTTACGCACTGCTATTTAAAACAATGATCCTAATAGATAAATACCATAAGATCATAATAAACTATCCCAATTTAAGACAACTAAAACACACAATTACCCCATATTATTACTACATAAAATAAAATACAAAAGATAATTAAAATCTTGCTGCATTCTTCATTGAACAGCTTACATTTGCTTTTTTCATCAGAATCACCCCCAGAAGAAGTGTGTGGAAGCGCTGCCGAATGAGGCAAATCCTCGAGAAGGGTCTGCAAGGAAGGTGGCCTCAAAGAACTCCTAGCAGCAGCAGCAACAGCGGCAGCAGATAAAGCTGGGTGATCATCATGATCGATATTATCATCTTCATCATCACTCGTAGCCGCTACATTCAACCCACCAATGGCAGCTGTTGTGAGAGAAAGATCCTCCTCCCTGATAATATGCAAGACTCGCCTCACAATATTACCAACAGCAAGCTCTGCAACGCAGAGTACAAATGCACAAAAATTAATGAATCATTTATCTATAAATGATAGAACAGCTAAAAACCCATAACTCATATTTGAATTATACAAGAAAAAAAAATTCCCATTTCAACAAGTGTGCTCTAATTTTTTTTCAAGAAGCTTAAACAATGTGTTTCTAATTAGGCAGATGCGTTGTTTAATTGCAAGCATTGCCAATAAATCCCTTGCACTTTCCTTATGTGTTCAAAATCAGTCCTTCAACTCATGGTTCTTAGGCAAGAAGTTCGAGAAAGAATCAGAGCTTTTCTAACCAGAAGGTTTCGCAATAGCTCCTTTGTAATATTAACCTCCATTAGAGACCAGCCCATTAGAGGCCGACCATATATTCATAGATTGAAGAGGGTATTCATTAACTTTATTCACAAAGTTCTCGTTCAATTGCTTGGGGAGTTTAAAAGGGGTCTCTGTTAAACTCCATAGCAACCCACGAGACTAAAGACATTTACAATTATATCTTGAGAACTACTTCACCAAACCTATTTACTTTGGTGTTTGTCATAATCATAACCTTCTATAATGATTCTCTTTCAACTTTTTGTTAACCACTTTGTGCTTTGGTGCAAGACTAATTTATTTACCATCGAACAATCATACATATCTAAAAGGTACCACCGCCAGAAATAGATGCCAAACATCACAAACCATACAAGTAACTGCATAAACATCACTCTAATCTTCCAGGTGTTATGCATGTAACCAGTACATTGACTTACAAATTATTAGTCAATAAATACAAAATATATGCTTACTTGGCCTCAACTATAACGAAAAATGTGAAGAAAACCGAGCACGTGACTTAATTCCCTAGTTCTAGAATTAGGCAATTGCAAGTTGTTTTCATGAATCAACTTGAATGATGATATCCACAATTGTTCAATTTTCACAACCAAGCACAAATAAATGTAAAACTTGTAAATTGCCTAGTTGTAAATTGTCTAATACACAATTTGAGGAAAAACCAAGCGTGCACTACATTGACTTGCAAATTATATTGGCCCATTATGAAAAATATATGCTTACTTGGACTCAAATTTAACGAAAAATGAGAAGAAAAAAGGGGCATACCAACAGGATTAGCAGCAATAAGCTGGGCTCCCACGGCCTTTATAGCATCAATAAGAGCACCAGCCTGGTTCGTGTGAGGAATTCGTTGCTGCGAAATAACTGACCGGAGCAATTCAGCCGTGAGCTTCGCTGTGGTCTTCGAGCCCTCAATCTTACTGCCCACCACCACAAAAACATTGCCACGCAAACAAATAAGAAGAACAAATTACTGCAATGAATCCCACTAATTCCACTAACAACTATCCACCCAGTTAAATTTTTCAGGAAAGAAAGAGAGAGAAAAAAAAATTTGTTGTCACCGTTTCTTAAGCTTGACGACGAAATCATTCACAAGAGCATGCACATCCGGCATGATGATTCCTTGCAACAAACAATTTGTTTTCACCTGACAGACAGTACACAATTAAAATATTTCTATGCAAACCCTTATATCCCCAAAATCAGCTAACTTCACTGAATTCTTGGGGGGAATGGAAAAAAATCTGCGTCTTCTATATCTATATAATTTAATATTTAAATAATAAAGCAAGACGGTATTTTACTTGATTTTATTTTTCTTTTCCCCGAGAGAGAGAGAGAATCTCGATCGAGTGGTGTTGCAGAAAGAGAGTCGAAGCGAATATAAGGAGAAAAAGAAACGGGGGCAGGAGCTTACTTTGAGTGAACAGAACAGCAAAAGAGAGTAATCGGAAAAGCCCCAAGGGTTTTCACCGTGCGTAGATGATACACCGATATTTATTATTATTATAAATATAAATATTATTAAATAATAATGTATTAAAAATTTTGATAATTCGAAAATCGGTCTAGTATATTTATTAATTATTCATTTAATTGTATAAATTATTATTTTTTAATTATTTTATTATAAATTAATAAATAATAAATTATTTTATTTCAATAAAATTATGATGTAATTTTTTCACATGAACAATTTATATAATAGTTATAAGTTATGTAATTACAAGTATATCTAAGTTTTTTTATTTAATGTATTAGATATTAACTAAAGTTTATAACTTTATATATTCATTTTTGCCACTAAATGTTTGAATTATATAATTTACGAATTAAACAATTTTAAATTATCTAATTTGTAAATTGAAAAACAATCAAACGACTCTAAAACTTATATCCTATTTTCAATAAAAATAATCAAAAATTCAATTTGTACATACTAGCTGTTTTTTCTTTTTTTTTCATAATAGTAAGCCCGCCTCGGCGGGCAAAACAAGGCTAAACATCTTTACATACTAATAAAGCAAGTTTATGGGGAATGCAACCCATGTTAAAACTCCAAAACCCGAAGAAAGAGCAAACCTAGCAATCCAATTTGCTACTTCATTGGTAGATCTTTGAATAACCGTAACAGAAAGAGAGCCTTCGACAGCAAAAGTTCGGATATCATTTAAGATAGCTTTAACCTCCCAAGGAAGGGCTCCATCCTGAGCAATACACCAAGCAACAATCGAAGCGTTATCACTCTCAATGATAGCCTCTTTAATTCCAGCCTTCAAAAACAAAACGCAAGCTTCTCTAATCACAATAGCTTCTGCAATGATAACCGAAGAGTTAGAGGCAATCCTCTTACTAAACCCATCGATAAGTCTCCCATTATGATCCCAAATAATACAGGCCACAGCTGCTTGACTATGCTTGACTGCTGCATCGCAGTTAACTTTTAAACTCCCATGGGGAAATTCACCGAGAGGGGAGATTGAGGGATGGACTGTCGAGGGAACTAGAAAGAAGCTCAGACACACTGGAAGCATAATCATCGGCCAAAGAGCAAGCCCATTCTGCAACAGATTTACTGTCAAGGGAACTAGGAATAATACTAGCAGTTGGATTACCAATAGTCCACTACTTCATCCATCTATACATTAAATAAATCAATCCATGCATAAAACTAATAAGACAAATACAATATAAATTACAAACCAAATGCCAGTAGTCCACTGATTGCAATTTTCAACACTATGCGAGTGTTTGTTTTACTTTAACTTTGTTTATTAATCTAAACATTTGGTAGTATTTTTACTCGATAAAGTCAGTAATATAGTAATTGGTATACAAAATTATCAAAAAGCCATAAGTAATCACCGGTAATAAAAATATTGAAAATAAAAAAAATACTGATACCCCACCCTTACCCAAAAAAAAAAAGTACTCAATATATATTAAGAAAATTGCTCGTGAAAAAACTAGTATCATATAAAAAAAATGTTAATTAAATATTATTATTATTATACATAGAATAGTAACAGGTTACTAATTCACATACAAAATTTATCATACTAAGGATGACGATGGGTCGAACTTAAGAATTTTGCTAAATTCATACTTAATTTGCCTGAAGATATATTCAATTAGATTGAGACAGGTTTTACGTTGAAAATTTTAAACCCGCGCCATATAAACCCCCCGTGTCCGGCCTAAATCAATTAAGAAAATGCCACAAATCCGTCGGATTCAAAATTGATAAACTTTATATTACAAGTAAATATGAACCATTGACGGATTCTGGATTAAGATATAAAGCCTAAAGAAATGGGCTGGACTAAAACAGAATGAAGGCCGAATGCAATCCAATCCAAAATAGGATTCGACCCAAATAAAAGGCTTAACTATAAATAATCTCTCCTCGCCTCTTAACGTTTTGAACAAAATTTTCTTGTCACAGTCAGAAATAAAAAATCCGAGAGTTCTTCGAGAGCTTCATTATTTTATCTGTTCAAGTGTTTTTACCTAACTTCTTAATTTGCTAAATGGCAATAGTTTCAGCTGACGAAATTGAGGGAGACACAGTCTGTAACACTCCCGTCTTAATCTACAGGACAACACCCGTAATTAAGATTTGGAGTGCTACTAACCCATCTTAGATTGACTAAAATGGGTATATAAATATAAAGAATCCAAACAATATACATAACACATGTTAAATCAAACAGAATTATACAAGATTAGGGCTTTTTATGTATATATGCATCTAATGCTTATATCACGTGTCAATCAAGCAAAAGGTGCCAAAATAATAATATCATTCTTACACAAGTATATGACCAATACACAAAACCAAATTAAGCATGTACAAGTCAGTAGATAACATTCTAGGCTATCGTGGCCTCCCGTAAATATATATACAGTACAAAAATAATTATCGTATCAGAGCTAACTACTTTGCCGTTGTCTAGATTTTCGGACTTCTCATCGCATGCTTTAAACAGTCGACGACTTGCTGCCCCTCCGGAGGTTTAGGAATTTTCAACCCAGGGCACCAGGCCCCACTTATTTTCCATACCGGCAAACACTAACCACAATCATTCCCCTTCACCGACGGAAGGCCCAAACATAGATACTAATAACTGTGGGCCACATTCAACCATATAACATTATCAAGAATAGATCCCGCATAAACGACGATCTTTAGAGAATAATAATATCCAACAATTCCATATGAACACAAAAATCTCTCCATCGTCACCGATATGAGATATTTGCCTCCCAAGAAATAGATAACAAACCATATGTCATGATAATACTCCGAGCTTGTCTTGAATATCGCCAAGGATGCCGAATTGACACAATAATTATGCATAACGTGCAATTCGTACTCTAAATATAAACTAGAAACAACATATGCCATATAAACCTCATCAAACATCATTCTTATCCCTTGGTGTATACAAGAATCATCTAATAGTTCATTCATATCAAATTAACATATATATACCCGAGAGACATTCCGTAGAAATTAAATACTACGCGAGAATCGAGTTTATATGGCATATCTTATATCATAGATTCATAGCTCAATCATGCATAAATCATGAATATTAATTGACATGATTTTCATAGTAATCATACATATATAAATCATTCGTATATAATCAGTAACAAGGAACATACGTTTTATATTAAACAAATATATATATAATCATCCATTTCTCATAGAATAAAAATCATATTATCGAGCTTTTACAAAAATAAGGTTTAGAACCCCTACCTTAAGTTTATAGACCAAAAGAATGAAGAAATATCTAAACCGAAGTCCCGTTCGGTGAAATTCTAAAGCTCTTACGTCACCGTGTTCCTAGTGTAGCCAAATCCTCGAATCGATGATGAATAATCCCAACCCACGTAGCCAAACCTCACGCTTGAGCTCCCATGAAAAATGACCAATGTAGAAGATGATGAATAGTGAGGAAAAATGATGTTTGATTGATTTGGAGCTTTGATAAGTTTTGTATCAAATTCAAATTCAAATTCAAATCAAATCGAAGGTGAAAAATGCATAAAAATCTTTCTCTTTCTCTTTCTCTCTCTAGAGCCATCTAGAACTCTCTAGAGGTGTGTGGGAGTGTTTGGGTCGAAGTTAGGGTAAAAAATAACCAAAAATAACTTTAAAACGTGTTTAAGTCGGTGAGAATAGTTAATTGGCGGACCGGTATGACAAATACTCAATACCAGTACGCGGGGCACAATTTTCCCAAAAATTTACTGCCAGACCGGTATGCCAAAAATGCCATACCGATCCGCGCTATAACTTTGGAACTCTGGAGTACAGTTCGTATTTTGGCCATAACTTTTCCCTCGAAACTCCGATTGAGGTGTTCTTTATATCCACGGAAAGATAATTTAAAGATCTACAACTTCCTAAAAGAAAAATTTCCCAAATTCTAGATAAATAATTTTCAAAAATTTACCGAAAACAGCGCTCTGCCAAAGCACTACTGAACGATCGGAATTTACTAACCGACTTACTTCACATGATGTTTTGACAAACTATAAATGTGAATTGAACTTCGGCTAAAATACGAAAGTTGTAGAATGGTACAAATCTTAAACACCCTCACAAACGGCATCTTAATCTGATAAGTAATGAAAAAATTATAATAACTCAAAGTTAACTGGAATTAACGAATTGCGAAGAATCAAAACTTCATATTTATCAACAAAAATCGATTCGGATCTCCCGAATCACCAAACGATCACTCACATAAGTATAAATAAACTACCATAATTAAATTTAAACAAATTAAAGTACGGGGTATTACACAGTCGAAGCCTATGACGATGTTAATGATGTTGATGATGATGAAGATGGTACGATTGAACTTCGATTCTCCCCGTATTTGTTTCTTGATTTATGGTTTTTGGTGAACTTTTGTTGGTGAGTTTGGAAAATTAACTATATGGTTAAGGTTAGGGTTTGATAGGGTTTGCGAAGTCTTGTTTAATCGTTCTTATTAAGAAAATGATTGTTTTGGGGAGAATTTGGGAGTTCAATTGAAATTTCGCACGGTGATGATAAATATATCCTGTCTATACTGAGGGGACTAGAACAAGAGGGAATAGTTATTTGGAGATTGCTTTTCGTGCTTGTTTGGGAGTTTTTGGTTTGTAGGAATACTAGATTGGTAAATTCATTCAAATTCTTTGCAAAAAGCTAAAACTTTGTATGGAATTCGATTTTTTGAATCTTGGAAGCACATAAGCTACAACAAAAGCAGTACTTGGTGTAAAATTTATTGAGAGACTGATTTTTTTTATCATAAACAAAACACTTTTATTAAAAACTAATCTAAGGGGGGGTGTATTCAATTTAGATTTTATAGGATTTTTTTGAATTTTGAAAGTCTATGAGTATTCAATTGGGATTTTAAAAAGTCTTTTAAAATCTTATATTATTCAATTAGGATTTTTAAAAGTCTTTTGAAATCTTATATTATTCAATTAGGATTTTTAAAAGTCTTTTGAAATCTTATATTATTCAATTAGGATTTTTAAAAGTCTTTTAAAATCTTGTGGTATTCAATTATGATTAAAAATAGTCTTTTAAAATCTTATGCTATTCAAAACTCAATAAACTTTGAAGGATTTTATAAGTTGATAGATTTTAATGGATTTGGGAGTGTTTTTATGAATAACAAATCCACCAACAAATCTTCTCTTCAAGTGAAAGATTTCACACGAATTTCTTTTTCATCTTTCTCCCAACTTTAAGTATTATTTATTCTTGTCTATATAATCTATTAAATCCTTCCACTTCATTCTCTATATCTAAAACCTTTTCTTTTCCTAAATTATATGTATTATTTTTTCTTCGTCTCTATAATCTATTTAAATCCCTCTAATTCATTCATTTTATCTAATAAATCATTTTTCTTTTAATTTAGATACGACTACTTTCAAAATTTTAATTATCCAATTAGTCATATTCTTCTGAAACTATAGAGATGTTGCCCCTTTTATTTTTTCTCCCATTTTATGAATAATTTTAGAAAAAAAATAAAAATCGAATAGAAATGGTAAAAAAATCCAATCCATTAGATTTTTAGACTCGATCCAAACTGTTTATAGCGGATTTATAATTTGCTTATTACTTTAAAGTTATAATTAAATTTTTATTATTATTTATCCTTTGATTTTTTATTATAACTAACTTTTATGCACGTGCATTGCATGTTACTGTAGTGCTTGACAAATGTCATTAAGTCCATTAATGAATACGTATATGCTAAGAATTAAATAATTAGTATGAAATAAAAAAAATAACGTATAAAGAAAATATAGTATCAAGTGTAAAATTTAATTAATTATTATAAAAAATCATAAAAATTTGTCACCTTGAATTTTTTTAGTAAATAGATGGCCATAAAATAATGAGAATGTAAATCACAAGGACAACAATGAGAATAAAGAGGGTTATGATAATGGTAATGATGTTTGAATAGAGTAGTATGAATTTTTATAATATATTTTGTTAATTATCTTTACATTTTTGATAATGTTACTTTAAATTCGTAGTTAATTTATTTTATTGTTTGTCTTTTTATTTTTTATTTTTTTGATGGACTTATTACAATCTGCAAAAATCCACCAACTTATTAAAATCTACATAAATCTAAAAGAATCCATGCATTAAAATATGTTAGGTTCTATAAGGATTTAAAATAATCCATGGACTTAACATGACTTAATAAAACCCACGGATTTTAAAAAATTAGTTAAAATCTGAATTGAATACACCCCCTTAAGCGTTACAAGGAAGATTACATCCTTAGCAGATAAGCAGTCCACCAAAGCCCCTCAAGACATAATTATAGAATACATTATAGCAAAACACAAATATTACAAAAAAAAACATAAAACAGTGTAATGACAAAGCCACATCCAACTCCACTACTGGATAGATGCACCCTATTTCTCACAAGGTTTAAAATTGATAAGAATCTCAACAGGTTCGAATAGCTAGCCCAAAGTGAGGCTAATTGTTTGATTTTAATCCAAAATTCAACTTCTTCAAAATATATATCTTCGAATATCCTTGCATTTCTTTCCTGCCAAGCAGCAATATCTCCACAGCAGTTTTGATTTCTTTTTTTTCTCTCTAAACTTCCATTCCATACTCAGTAAATCATGCCAAAAGCTAGGCATAGCCAACCATTTCAAATTCCTTCCCCACTTTATTTCACATATAGTTGGTAAAGTTGCACTGCTGCAATGTATTAACATGTGATCAAGTTTTCTCCTCCATTTTTGCCAAGAATACACCAAGAAGGAGAAATAGCTAAATTAGGCCTTCGTTTTTGAATTAAATCAGAATTGTTGTTGACTCTTTTCCAAGAAGGCAACCAAGCAAAAACTTTCACCTTCGAAGGAATACCAACATTCCATAAAAATTTGTGTGGCACAAAAATAGGGTCCGATGGTTAGTTAATGAGCAACAAAAAGAATGATTTACAAGAGAATATCCCCGATTTTTCCCCTACCCAATATCCGGTCTCTTTTTGAATCTAGAAACATAAGAACGAGAAACCAATTCTAATAAATCCAAAAATTTCCCAATTTCCTTTTCATTTAAATTTCTACGAAATTCTAAATCCCATGAGAATGAATCAAACGAGTCTAACTAATGATTGATGCTATCAAAGTATTTGTATTACGTGAAATCCTATAATGCCGAGGATAGAAAGATGCAAAAGTGGAATCCCCAGCCCACATATCTTCCCAAAACCTAATAGAATTGCCCATATCCACCTTAAGTTGAATAAATGATTTAAATTTATCAATGCCATTAGAAATAGCCTTTCAGGGATTCATATAAGTGCCATTAGTAACCATATTTGTATCCTACTCGTTCTCATGAATTCTGTATTTGCTTCTAATTACTAAGCACCACAATGAATTTTGCTTAATGGGAAATATCCAAAGCCATTTTCATAACAAAGCCTTATTTTTCTTAGCAATGTTACCAATACCTAGCCCCTATTTCTCCTTGGTTTTAAAGACCAACTCCCAATTCACTAAATGATCATAAGATCTATCCTCGTAGCCTTCCTAAAAATTGGGAGACTGATTTTTGCTAAAAGGAAGTTGGGCATTGGGTGCACTTAAACTGTTTAGTTTGTGATAGAACTTTTTTTCAAATTTTTATTTTTAGGGCTATAATTTTTTTAGGGCAACAAAAAATCTGTTTGTGGTGGGGGATACAGTATTTTGGTGGCCTTTATACACGTGTATCTAATATGCTTAGTTTGCTTTTCATTTTGGTTTTGAGGTATTTTTGAGATACTGATGTAAGAGCATCTCCAAACGTAGTGTAAAAAAAAATTGTAAATCCTATGTGTCAATATACTTTTAAACAAACAAAGATATGCTACAATTTCACCTTTGTAAATTTTTGCGTAATAATTTGAAAGAACCCATAAGATAGTGACACATGTTATATGTCATTTTATGTAATTTTTCATAATTATTTCTTTTTATAAATAATTTTATAATCACAATTGATCTTATTTTAGAGGTCTTGCCGAGTAGATTTCAAATATATAATTTTTATTAAATCCATATTTTAGATTAAAAGTTATTGCATTTTAAAGTTTTATAAAAAACGTTGAAGAGAGAGAAAGTTGATATGGCAGTGCAAGAAAGGTGTGCATTTTACATCACTCTTTTACATAAATCTTATGTATCCAAGTATCTTAGGCATCTCTAGTGGTTGTGTAAAAATTGTTGTGTAAATTCTTTGTATCCACCAATTTTTACACAAAATTGAAGTCCGGACAAAATGGGTTTCAATGATACCTTTGAGAACTCGGGTAAAATTTGAAATAACCTATAAGATACAAACACGTTAAAAATCGTTTTATTTAATTTTTCATAATTTTTTCTTTATTTTTTATACATATATCAAATTGGATCTTGATTTTTTATACATATATCGAAGGGTGTCCCCTCCTCATTTTTTCTCTCTTTTTGCTTTTTCGGGTTGATTTCATTTCTGTTTTTCATCAAAGAAAAAAAAAACTTAAGTATGAATTCAATTAATTTAATTTCAAATACTGTTGGTGATAATTACAATTTTATCGTTTTTATTAAGCTAAAGCAACATGCGATCTTAATCAAAAGGATTATTGTCCCAGTGGTAACAATAGATAGCAATTGTACTAGAGAGAAACGTGCATAGAATTAACTTGCATTTTGTGTCGCAATTTTTTTAGAGTGTGTTTGGCAATCTCAATTTCATGCCATATAATTAAAATCGGAACATAATTTTAGAATTATATTATTTGAATGAACTAAAAAAGGTCATGATTTTTTAACCCATTATCTCTTTGAAATTTTAAATAAATTCTAAATTAGTCAAACAAATTAAACTAATTTAGAACTATGAGAGAAAATTACAAATAGTCCAAACAATAATATTGTAATTATATGGTATTGTAATACTAAGATTTGTAATTCTATAAGATTACAATTTTAATAAAATTCTAAAATTACATAACCAAGGACACTCTAATAAATCTTGCCTTGTTTCTGAGCATTCGAACACAAAGTACATTATTTTAAGGGGCAAATTACACTTTACCCCCTTGAACTATTGCCTTGGTTGTACTTTGCCTCATGAACTATTAATTTCACCAATTTTTACCACCAACTAATGATTTTGTTGCACTTCACCTCAAATCACTAACGGAATTAGAAAACTGACGGAAATAAAGGGCAAAATTAGAAATTGACATAACATAAACATCCTTTTCTCTCTAGCGATTCATTTCTCTCCACTTGTTATTCGACATCACCAATACATATATACATACACCTAGCCCCACTCATATAGATATAAATGTAGACTGTAAACAATTAATATATATATATATATGTGCCCATATGTATTTTTTGTATACCCATCACTAAAAACGAAAAGAATTATACCCATTTTTCTTTTACCACGAGGCACTGTGATGAGCCTTGGTGATGGTGAGTGACAGATGAGATTGCGCGGCACAGTGGTGGTGACCAAGTGATGAGAGAAGGAATGAGGTGATGGATTGCTCAATAAAACGTTTTAGAGAGAGGGAGGGAGAGTGTGTTACAAGCTGCGCCATCACCATGCCTCTGTTTTCACTTGCGACCGCCACCATTATCAAATCTCCATCAGTCTTCCTCAATTCGCTAATGCCATCGCATCGGCGTTGTACCACCATCACCACCGGTGAACCTTTTGAAAACCCCAAAATGTAAAATCAATAAAAATAGATAAAGAAGAAGGTCTTCCATAGATAGAAAGAGTGGTGTGAACTTCTCTATGCAATTCTTGCCCTTCCAATTTGCCTTTGTTACCTGAGACCATAAAATCAGCAAACCAAAGCTGAAAAAGTCAATTTATGTTGCTGGAGAGAAGTGAGTTGCCGGAGAGGGTGGCTGGAGAAAAAATGATGTTTATGTTATGTCAATTTCCAATTTTGACCTTTATTTCCATCAGTTTTCTAATTCTATTAGTGATTTGAGGCGAAGTGCAACAAAATCATTAGTTGGTGGTAAAAATTGGTGAAATTAATAGTTTGTACGGCAATGCGCAACTAAGGCAATAGTTCAAGGGAGTAAAGTGCAATTTGCCCTTATTTTAAATGGTCGATTGATGCATATCTTTGTGACTTTGTCTGCTGTTCCTTTATACTTTAGCTGACTATATATCTTGCCTCAATGTTTTAAGGCAAATTGATTTGAGGCTTTTGATTTAAATTTCATACAAAAACTGAAATATATGAAATGAACTGGCTATTAACATATTGTAAGGTCGTATCAATGCGAAACAATTTGATTTCTTTCCATGTTTAAATTAATCACACATATTGGTTATTAACATTTATTGCTATTCCATATAATTAATAATCCCCAACCTCCTCCTTTACATTGGAAAAACTCTGCCCTGTTTTGAAAACCATGTACCAACATTTTACCATGTACCAAAATCATGCACCCAGGTTGTTGGTCCCGCTGATGCATATATATATATATATATATATACATATATTATATTAATTTAGAGCGGATACGGATATCTAATAAAATCAATATCTACAAATATGAATAATCCACCTTGGATAGATTACGGATTATCCTTGTCAAATGCTGTCGAATGCTATCATTATCCATATCTTTATCTGTTTCATTGGATATTTTATAACATTATTCAAATCCTCTTTTTCAAATATCCATGCATATAAATATTCACAAAATTCGGATTCTTTAATACGGAACAAATTCAGATTTTCAAATATCCATTTACACCCCTAACACCTTATAACTTCCCCATTTTCTGGCATAGCAACCACCGCCATGGCAATAGAACAAGAGTATCACACAATTAACTCTAAACAACTTGACGTGGCCATATAATTGTTAAACAACTACACTTGACATCGATCACATAAGGGCTTAGTGTAGCGGTAGGGAGAGGAAGGGGGGGCGCTATTGAGTGAGAGGAAGACATTCAAGCTCGATATGTAAGACTCCCCTTTCAACATTTTGTAGTTTGAGAAAAATCTCTTGCTTAACCTTCCCGTCTATAAGGTTTATGATGCCATCTTTAATGAGGGTGTTCTCTTTGCTAGCGACCCACTTTCCTAGCTGCATTGACTCATCCTCCATCTTGCAATCCTCCGAGGCCTTGGCCGCTGAGACGAGGGGTTGTATATCAATCTCTGCTTCTCCCATGAAATCGTCGTGTGTGAATGTATCCTTGTCATACACAAGCTTTAATACCCCCAAAAAATGAAAACACCATTTTAAAGAGGCTTCAATAGGCATACGTATGTATGATTTAAGGTCTCAAACATGAAACTTGTAAACATCAAGAATTCGCAATGATGATGCAAGGATCGAAAGTATTGGTATAAACAATGGCATGTTTGTACATACTTGATAGTTGATAATGAAATAAAAGGATTTTCCAAAAATGCCTTTCGAAGGTGATTGAATGTGTCAAAAGCATGGAAGCGACCCATGTGCCCACATAGCAGAAAAGAGATTTTAGACATTTACACAAACATGAAAATGCTATTGCAGATAGGGATCGGGAAGAAGTGTATGTGGCTCAACCTCCATGTTATTTTTCTCCTTCGAAAGAGCACTTAGTGTGTTGACTGCTCAAAGCTTTACACGATCTAACTACAATAATCTCCAAGTGCCTAGTTTGATATGTTCAATGTTGCTATTATTCGGTTTGGTTTCAAATGTTAATATGAGGACGGAGGCCATACCATCAGTCTTTGGCGGTATGTTCCAAGTTGGAAATTTTTTATTTAATCCTCTAGCTTGAAGACTGTTAAAGAGTTTAGATTTTTAGTGAAGTTATAGTAGGGGAGTTTCAGAATATGAAATTATAATCGTTGTGATTACAAATACTCCCAGCGTAGGTATAAATACGACACAAAATAAACTCTAAGGTAATAATATAGGAAAGGAAATAAATAATTAGAAACGACTCAGCTAATAAAGTCCCCGAGCTGTGTATGTTTTGACCAAAGACAATAAAACAATATCATAATTAGAATAAATTACTTGAACCAATCTAATGCCATAAATGACAAAATCTTTATTTTCAGCATTATTCTTTCTATCTAGATGTTTTATATACTTTAGAGGACTTACACAATCGAAAAAAGATGAATAAGGACTTGTATGCCTAAGGACCTTTTGAAAGAATTACTAGTAGATATGTTAGTGCGAATGAGGACTTCTACCATGTAATAGTGATGATATGTTCATGTGCATTGACTTACCAACTTCAGAGGAGGAACACTTTCTGGTATTGATAGCATTAGCTGTTCATTCCAGACAGGGTTCAGATTATTCTTTATTACTCGCGTCTTCACCGACTGCAAGAAATTTACATAGAATTTTGTCACTTGCACATTTGAATGTTGGGCTTTTTAACTTTCCCCCTGTTCTTAATGAAAAATTGATCTTACACCCTTTTGGCTATCATTAGACTTTGTCCCCCCCTGCATGTGGGGGACTCTCAAAGAATTACGTAAATATGGGGGCAATGTCTAATTTTTTAACTTCGCTGCATGCAGGGGGGAATCTCTAGCTATTATGGAAACAGGGGGTATGTCTAATTTCTCATATAAAATATGGCGCAAAGTATAAAAATAAAAAAAAGCCCTTGAATCTTTAATCCTAGATGGCTAGATTCTCATTTATGCATATGGATAATGAAAACACGAGCTTACTTGGCTACCCAATGAGAGGATGACATATGGATCACTGGACATCATATCTCGAACAGCTAGGTTTGTGCCTCTCACCACATTAACTTTTATCAGCCCTACAAATTCGACCATACCTGCCTATAGACAATATATTAGAGTAAAAAGATTCAGGCAGCCATGCCAACCTAAACTCCCAATGTGATTATGAAATGATACTCCTGTCTTAAATTAAGAGTCACTAGTTGATTGTTACAACATCTTAATAAATATTATGAACTTCCATAGTTACCCTTCATTAAAAGATATGGAGAAAGAGTGATAGATAGAGAATGTTGATGTTACCCCAGTTGTTACCCATTATAATAAAAGGCTAATTTCGATATATCATTTTGATTTACAGCCTATATTGGAAGCTTGAATCTTAATTTGAGAATGAGATTTCCCAAAAAAAAGAAAGTAGCAGTCTTAGTTTGAGACAAAGGGAGTGCTACTTTTACACGGTTTGTGTGGACATCACAGAATAACTTTTGGTGCCATGCTATTCCACTCTGAACCAAATTCAGAGAACTTCAATTTACTTCTATCAAATCATTCATTAACAGAAAGCGTTGAGACTGTTGGAATTCATATTATATATATATATATATATACTATTAGGTGTTACTGGTATTTCATTAGGTAGATTATGTCCTTTTCTGTCCTTTCATTTATTTTGCTTCATCATTGTAACCCAAATTTTTATGCATAAATATAGGCCTGGGCTCTCTGTTTAAGTATCCAAAGCAATCAAGCCATTAAACCACAAAAATTTCTTCTCAGACTACAAATCCCATGTGACTCTCAAGGACCACAATATATAACAATCATGGAACTAATTGGTTTTCCGTTAAATGCTCCAAATTAACTCGATTAGAAAGAAATAATTACCATTGAGTTACTCTTCTTAGAGCTCTTATTGTGGTCAGAATCTTTCCTTCTCCAGCTGTTTCGAAATGCGTGTCCAATACCATGAATACGCGAACTGTTTGTATGCTTCTCAAAGAATTTCTTGTCTGGGCCTCCACCATAGTGACAGATTAAAGTAGTGCAACCCGACGATGACGGTGCTGGAAATGGACACGAATTCTGCTCATCTGAGTTAAAAAATTGTTGCAGCTCGTATTTTCTCCTGAGCATCCACCAAGTGCAATAATTACTGATTGATGATTCAATTAAAATAAAAAAAATAAAAATGGGCATTTTTTACTTTGTCCCCAGTTTTTGATGCAAAATTAGACGTACACCCTGTTTTTGAAAGCATTAGACTTTGCCCTCTGCATTCAGGGAATCTCAAAGAATTACATAGAGGGGGGGGGGGGGGCAATGTCTAATTTTTTTAACATTATTCTTTGACTTAAACCCCTGTTTTTACGTAATTCTTTGAGTTTTCCCCAGATCCTGGGGGGGCAAAGGTTAATGATGATGTAACACATGGGGTAGGTCTAATTTTGTATATAAAATGAGGGGCAAAGTCAGAAAAGCCCCTTTTTAGGAAAAAATGTAGTACTTGTGCTACCTAATGAAATCAGAACGATCCTCAATAGTAGAATCTGGATTAGGTTTTGTAACATTTTCCGGGATACAGGCTTCGTACTTCAAGTTTACTACAGTATTTCCACCCAAACCTATCAAACTATCAACTTGTTCATCTGTCCAGTCATCTAGCTTAACTGATAAAACCTGTGACACAAAACATAGTATGAATAAGAATACTGATTAGAAAGTGCAATACTTCCATGTGGGCCACATTAGCTCAATTTTAAAAGACCAAATCCAATGTTGATAATATATATATATATATATAAGACTAGAAAACCACCCCCAACAGCAGTTTTTTCAGTGATGAAAATTCGTCGCTAAAGGTGTGGTCACTCCTGATCTTGGCCGTTCTTTATATTTCCCTAAATTAACTTCTTCCACTCCTTTTCATCACACAGCAAAATAAGAACCATCAACATCGCAGATTGCCATCCATATACTACTCTTCACCACGATGTTTTTTTCCTTTTCTGTGCATTACTATTAGACTTTTTTTGCCATCATGACAGCAATTAAACAGAATAGGAAAAGGCAGAAGAGAAAATAGATCTTCACAAAGTCACTGCCATCATTAAAAACAGGGTGGGCTGAACTCTTTATTTTCGCTTTAATTGTCTTTCAACCTAATTAAACAAAATAACTCCCTTCACTTTATGATTCAATTCGTGAATAGCTTACAAATAACTGCTTAATTTAAACACTGATTATTTTTTTTTATGGAGGGTAATTGTGCCTTTTCATTAGCCTATTCTACTCCATATTAATTGCCCGCAAGCTTACTCTGCTCCAAACTCAATTTGAGACCCGAGAATGAAAGGACAGCAATTTCAACAAATTATTGAACTCGCACCCAAACTCCCACTCCAATTGTTTTTGTTTTTCCAACCAACATCCCCCAGTGTCCACTATTAACAAAAATAAAGCTAAAGTTAAATCACAGTCTTAGCCAAAAGCTTAAGCTGTTAGGCAGTGGCAAACAATTTATATCATACTTTCCAACAAATACAAAAGTTGATAAAGGGTAGCCTTGATTTAATCCTCTAGAAGTACAAAGTTTTAATTTGGCTCTCACATTCGCAAAAACCAAAAAATATTGACGCGTAACAAGTAACCCCTAATCAACTGCCTCCACTTATTTTTGAGGTATTTTTTCTCCAACACTTGATCGACAAAAGCCAAATCCGCATGTTCTTGGGCTTTTCCAAGATCTATCTTGAATATTACTCATTTCATTTTCTTTATTTTTGAGGTATTTGTCTCCCTTCTATAAATGTCCCTTTTAAAAAATGGAACTTTTTCCACCAAAGCTCCCCTCAAACTCAAAAGGAAAGAACCTTTGCCAACTCTTAAACTAGTCGGTAGACTTACTTGTCTAATCCATGATCTTCCATGAATTCATTTTTATTATAAATTTTGAAGATGACAAATATGTCTCATTAACGCACAAATAACCACCCTGTTCTACTTAAATTGCTATAGAATTAGATCCCCCTCCTCCTCCCATCATTGCAAAAACACATTCTTCAAGTCATTATTTGAAGCCACGTATTTTCAAAAGTGGAACGCCATCTCACCACCAATGCCTCTAATAAAACTACTCAATGATATGAAACATTGTTAAAAAGGACCTCTTCTCTCACACCCGAAACTACTCCCTCTCCCATTCGTTCCATAAATGAAATATATATATATATATCCTTGTGCAAACCTCGCCATTTTCAATTATTGGAAGCAATTTAATGTTAATTCACACAAAATATTTAGTTCCATTTCCACTTCTCATATTTCTAGAAAAGAAATAAACCCTCATTTTACCAAAATCTAGCTTTACAGAAATATTTACATGATGCGCTGTACAATAACTATGAATAATGCTGTAACCATAGAAACTCATGAGTTAATACTATGAAAGGCAGGGTAGACCATGAATAGCATACCTTTGATATATGCACTCCAAGGCTTCTATGTACTCCAGAACACTTGATACATATAAATGATCCAAGATTTACAGATCTGGTGATCACCAACTGAGAGCCGTAAGATATTTTATAAATTAAACAAAGCACCGTGTAATAAAAGGAAACTTTTGTAAAATGCACACAAGAATCAAAGGGAGACTAATGATGCCAACATCTCTTTAGCACCATGATTATGAACACAAACCTGAAGAAAATGTTATGATAGTATAAATGATTATTTGATAACCGAACCAAATTTTGTAGTATCTTTAGCTTTCTGTTTGTGCTTTGTTGTTAATTTCAGTGATGTGTTGGATTTTCAATTTTTAGGGGTTGGTAGACCTCTAGTCCACCACGTCTGTTCTTGGCTGTATTGCTTGTATTGTTAAATGTTTTTTATCAATAAAAGCAATTTGTTTCTGAGAAAAAATAAAATAGAGAAGCTTGTATTTTCTTAGAATAGAGGAGCATGTATTTACTGATTTCAAATCTCATATCCAAGGTGCTTTTTCGGGTTTTTCCCCAAGTAATTTACTGCTGGAAATCATATTTTATTAGGGGGATATCAGGTGTTTTTAGGTATCTTTTGTACTCACATAAACAAAGGATCTTATAGATTTAGTCTTTATTATGTCCTTTTTCGTATTTATATTTATTTTGCCTCCTCATTGTAACCCTAATTTTGATATACAAATTTAAGACTTGGCCCTCAGTCTGAGTAAGCCATTAAACCATTACAAAATTCTTCTTTTACTTTTAGGTAAAATCAACAATTATATATTTAAGTTGTGTAGAGAATTTCTTTTCTTCTAGCTACAGGGAAGCATAAGTGTACTATGCTTGTGTTATCGCCTTAGTGGGTTATGAAAAGACTTTGATCGTATTTGAGATGGACTTTTAGAAGAAGAACCACAAATCTGAGCTGTAGCGCCAAACCAGCAAGTGCTTTGACGATTTCAGAGCCGAGGATTTTAAGCTTTTACTTCTACTTCTTTAACTATAAAGTTTGTAACTGAAAGCAAATCCATGTATATATACAAGAGAGAGAGGGAGGGAGGTAAAACAACGAAAACATAAACTAAGAAGCACAAACACAATAAAGCTACCAGATTAGAAAACAATAAAAAAACAAAAAGTATTTACATTTTTACTTTGAGAGACCCTGGTAGCTGGTGTATAAGGCATAGAACACTCTGTCCAGGATCCTGATAGACTCATGCTTAAATGTAATTAAGAGTGCAGAAGAACCTTGTTAACTGCTGAAAAGAAATACTTACACCCATTTTGGACCAGGCGATCCACAATCTGCACAAATATTGTTTCCAGCTTCACACAAGAAATTCTCCAGCCTCCCTTGAGGACCTGATTTGTGGAAAAAACAAAGAAGACATACCAATGTACGTAAGCTCTATGAACTTACGACATGTCATCCATTCACTTCAAAAGACAATGGTATTACCATAGTTTTTTTTGATCAGAAACAAAGATTATATTGAAATAAAAACAGGATTACAAGCAAAAGTGAGACTGAGAGTGGACAAGACGTCCACAGCCAGCCCCAAAAAAACAGCGAAAAAACAAAAAATTACAAAAGACATCCAAAGCCTCAGCACACCACGCCTCAACACACAGCAAAAAGATCACCCACCCAACCTACTCTAAAAATAAACCAACAAAACAAACTAAAGAACCAGGCTTAAGATACCACATTCCAACACTCTGCTACACTAAAGCAGCTTTCCAATCTCTAGCTATATCAGAAACCGAAAGACCTCCAAACCCATTTGAAGTAAAGGCCCACAAAGAAGCCAAAGCCTTGATTTTGAGCCAAATCTCTACCGCATCTTCCTCCTTACCTTCGAAGATTCTGTAATTCCTCTCTCTCCACACACACCATAAAACCGCCAGACAACTACTTCTCCATAACTTTTTAGACTTCTTCTTATCACCCTTAAAATACCATCTCTCTATAAGAAGATTGTGCCACGAACTTGGAGAAGCAGTAACCATGTCAAATTCGCTACGGATATTGCACCATATATAGTGCACAAAAGAGCAATGCAAAAGCAAGTGATCTAAATTTTCCCCACTCTTCTTACACATAACACACCACGAGGGAGATAAATGCAGATACGGCCTTCTGATCTGCATCGAATCTGCCGTATTTACCTTCTTATGCGCAGCAAGCCAGGCCAGAACTTTCACTTTTGACGGAACTCCGTTCTTCCAAACCATGTCATGAGGCTCAAAATCCCCTGCAACCGTGCATCGTGTAATAATCTCAAAGAATGACTTTGTTGTGAATTGACCAGATTCATCTCCCACCCACACTCTGGAATCCCTTTCGCTTCTGAGAATATTACAATTTCTAATAAACCCCAACATTTCCACATACTCCAATTCCTCTTCTTCCGTTAGATTTCTACGAAGAATAATGTTCCACACAACATCATTATTTGAACTCCAACTCATATTAGACTCAATTGACGACTCCGGATGGATAGCCAATCTAGCTATTCTAGGGAATTTAACAGACAGAGTTAATTCACCCACCCATTTATCACTCCAAAACCGGATCTTGGCACCATCGCCTACTTTATATCTGATATTTCCCTTAAATTTCTCTAACCCTCCGGAAATTGCCTTCCAAGGATTGCGATGTGTCCCCCTAGACACCACATTCGAATCCCACCCATTCTCTTGAATCCCATACTTACTTTTAATAATAGAGTGCCAAAAAGCGTTTTGTTCTACCGGAAATCTCCATAACCACTTCCCCAACAGCGCTTCATTTCTATTTATCAAATTTCCAATGCCCAACCCTCCCGCCTTCTTGGTACGGCCAACCTTCTCCCAGCTCATTAAATGCTCCCCCTTCCCCCGATCAAACCCCTCCCATAGAAAGTTTCTCATTAATTTTTCAATACTTTTGGCAACTTTGACTGGAATTCTAAAGAGAGAGAGATAGTAAATTGGAATACTCTCTAGAACCGATTGAATGAGAGTTAACTTCCCACCCTTCGAAATACAACCCTTCGCCCAACCCTCAAGTCTCTTACCAATTCTTTCAACGACCGGGCTCCAAAAACCTAATCTCCTCGGATTGTCCCCCAAAGGCATCCCTAAGTAAGACATAGGCCAGCTCCCCATTCCACACCCCACTTCTTGGGCTAACACTCTTATTTCCTCTTCTGCAATATTTATACCCACTAATTCACTTTTGGACATGTTTATTCTCAAACCTGACGCATACCCGAAAATGTCTAAAATGCCAACAAGGTTACCGATTTTTACTTCATCCTTAGAAAGGAAAAAAATGGTATCATCCGCGAATTGTAAGTGTGACAAGCTCACCCTATCCCTCCCAATAGAGAACCCCTCCACCATGCCTCTACTCTTTGCCCTCTCCACCAATAAATTTAAAACGTCCGAGACTAACACAAAAAGAAAAGGAGAAAGAGGGTCCCCTTGCCGAAGACCTCTCGAAGCCTTGAAATTCCCTCTTGGTCTTCCATTCATCATCACGGAATAATTAACCGACGACAGACATCCTCGAATCCACCTCCTCCACCTACTACCAAATCCTTTCTTTTCCAACACATGGTCAACAAAGTCCCATTCTATATGGTCGTACGCTTTTTCAAAATCAATTTTCATCACCACCCCCTCCCTCCTTCTATCCCTATACTCCTCCACTCCCTCATTAGCAATAAGAACTAAATCAAGAATTTGTCTACCTTTTACGAAAGCCCCTTGCGACAAGCCCACCGACTCACCCAAAACTTCCCTCAACCTCAATGATAGTACCTTGGCCATTACCTTGTAAAGGCTGGTGACAAGGCTAATAGGTCTAAAATCTTTAAGTTGTAATATCAGATCTAATGAATTACATCGTGGGAAGTAAAGAAAATATGTAGGAAGGACTATTATTGAGTGGCTGTTATATTTGTTTATCATATCTATAAATATTTAGTTTTCTTAGATTTTTAACATGTTATTAAGCAAGTTAAAATTTACTGCTGAAATGAACAAGTATTTCAATGTAACCAAAAAACATTCATACAGGAAAAAAAAAAAGCACGAGGCTCAACATACTATATGATGATGCCTGTCTTTTGTTTTGGCGGCAACTCCAATTTTCTGGGGTTTCTTGACATAGGAGGTCATACAAACAGGATCCTGCCACAGTATAATGAAACTCATTGTTAGCATTCACTCAAAATACTAAAATTTACTTTATCGAGATTCATCAAGACCGGAGCTTAACCCAAGGGGTTGCCACAGCGGTAAGGGCAAACTTGGAACTATGTAGGTAGGCACACGGTCTTAGGTTTGATTCCCCACTGCGTGAAACCTTTCTTGGGCCACTGGGTGCGTCTCTCCGTCGAGCAACCAGGGCCTCATGGGATTAGTGGGGGTGGGGCCCGATACCCATGATTATCAAAAAAATAAAAAATAAAGACTGGAGCTTGTCTAATATTCTTCATATGTCGTTTTTCAAAGCACAATAAGCACACGCAATGCCATTTGGACAATTTTATTGGACTTTTCAAATCAAGCGTTGGTTTATAGTTCTGAACTATCAAGTAAATCCTAGTGAAACAATGGGGTGGATCTTTCCGGAAGCTGATATGTCTCATTGTTCAGTTTTATTTACGGTCATGTTAACGTGTGCTCTAAGGGCACAGGTTAAGTACCCATTTTTGGAAATAATTAACTCCTAACATGCATTAAATATGACACAGATTTTCATACAAGATTTCATTGTTTCCATTTATAGTAGCTTTAACATGTGCCCTTAGCACACATGTTATCATTTTCCTTTATTTAAATGGGCATTTGTTGTTTATTGTCTCAAAATAGTCTTGCCAAGAAGATACTATCTCATGATAACATATGTTCTTCACATTTAGTGGTCGTTTGGTTCAAGTTTTTGTTCTTTCTTAGGGGCTAAAACGGTAATTTCATATAGAAAGTTTGAGCCTCATCCCATCAACTTGTGATTCACCCTCTTGACATAAACTACAAGAGCCTCCTAGGTTGAATTTACCAATTTAGGATTCCAAGAACGAACCAAAACTTTAACCAAACAAGCACTTAAGGTCATGGGTTCAAATTCTAGTATAGAACTATTTTTATTTTTAAAGCACAAAGGATTTTCATAATTTCACATACATACCAAAAGTCCTCTCACTTATTATATAGTGGTAGATCATGTAAGCCATTATCTTTCTTTTTGAAGGTAGATGCAAGCAAAAAAGTGAAAAGTAATGAAAGTCCATATAAGACAGATGTAAACATTGTAGCATACACATTAAACCAACTTCGAATTTTTTTTTCAGAAACGGGGGAAAGTGATACATTGAGAACTCTAACAAGTTCATGAAGATTGATGACTATAAAATGGCAGAAGCTACATTCTCAAGTCTGAAAAGTAGCATAAAACACCATTGTTAATGAAATTGAAAGCACTAAAAATTCCCCGCCCCCACGTGTAGTTGCTACTGTAGAAAAAGTTTCTAAAGAACAAATAGAAATAATATTTCTAATAACTACTCGTAAAGGAAAAGGGTAACCGAGATTTACTTTTTATTTTTTCTGACTTTTCTGACTATAATTTTCACCACGTAATTATAGTAACTGTAAGAGAAACTAAATTATAGTACTCAACCACCAACAGATAAAAAGGCAAAAACATCTTTTACATCTTGTCAAATATATTGAATCAAATTCCATATCTGACCAACACGGAATATCTAACTATATACCATTCGACTATACCATACAGAACTGAGTCAAATGACTATCTTTGAACAATATAATATTATGTCTAAGCTAAAAAAAATGGGTTATTTAAAATGAGACTAAATAGTTTACATCACAACTACTTCTTGTTGCATTATACAACTTGGTGAATTACCGAATACAAACACCATTCAATAAGCCTTACATCAATGGAATTGCAAAATTATCTCGAAACACACACTCAAAAACAAGACGAGAGAAGAGAGAGGAGAGGGGGGGAAGGAACAAAGTCCATCATGTCACATGTTTAAGAGATTTCATTGAATATACGTATGTGTGTGTATATACCTGTAAGATTGTGGGGATCGGTATCTTCTTGGTTGGTAGACATTTTAGACTCCCAAATCAGGAAACATCCCTAGAATGATAATGTGACCATATATTTGCATTTTTGTCCCAATTTATCCTAATGGGTATCAATGAAATTGAAAACCTTAATGATCAATGAAATATGGTATTCAACCAACGAAGACAGGGGGCTTACTCTCCTATGCAATACCGAAAAAATATATGTATACATAAAAATTGTATGTACAACATGGAATTGGTGTGAAGATTCAGAAGGATTACGATAGATCGAACCAAACAAATGAAGAAGAAAAACGAAATGGGCTTTTTCCAAAAATAGTATAATCATATGATATTTGATTTTGTGCAAGTTTGTTTGTCATTGATAGAATAGAATATGAATTAAAAAAAGTGGCGTTTAGTAAAAAAACTGAAAACTGAAATCTGAAATTTAAAAATTTAAAATTGAAATTGAAAACTGAAAAAGCTGTTTGTTTAGTTCTGAAAATTGTATCTGAAAAGATGTTGTTCGTTTAAATATAACACATATGAAAACTGAATTTTTTTTATTATGACAATTTTGCCCTTATTATGAAAATTGAATATAACGCATCCGAAAATTATCATCTACTATAAATTTCTCATTTACTATAAAATATACCCCTAATTATCCTTTCAAACCCCCTAAGGTAATTAAATATAATACATTTAATTAATTTCTAGCTTAATTATTTAAATACCTTGTCTTCAATCTGCATCAAAATTTTTCAATCGGAAGCTTATATATATATATAAATTTCCAGCTTATACATATATATAAATTTCCAATTTATACATATATATATATATAAATTTCCAGCTTATACATATATATATATATAAAAATTTCCAGCTTATACATATATATATAATCAACGATTGGGCGTTGATGGAGAGGGTCATTACACATAGTGTTGATAAATGTTTGGGTGAGGGTCATTACATATAAATTTCCAGCTTACACATAATGATTGGGCGTTGATCGAAGGGGTTTGTGGTGAGGAAGATAAATGTGAGATGGACATTTTGAGAAAAGAATGAGAGTAAGATGGACATTTTATCCTCATTAAAATTAAGTTTCAGATTTAAGTGGCAACTTTGCCACTTAAAATTTTGGATGAAATTTTAAGTTTTAAGTGGTAAAAATTAAGTGATCACTTAATTTTTTTAGTTAGTGAACAACCTTGTCAATCACTTAAATTTGAAAATTTTAAGTTTTTCAGATTTAAGTGAAAAATTAAGTGACAAGTGAACAAGGCCTTAGTGTTCGATAAATCCAATTATGGGTCATGTGATAAGGTATTTTGGTAGTTGGACCGACAATTGAATGAATGCAGC
The DNA here is from genome assembly GCA_021464415.1 of Lonicera japonica. Lineage (NCBI taxonomy): Eukaryota > Viridiplantae > Streptophyta > Magnoliopsida > Dipsacales > Caprifoliaceae > Lonicera > Lonicera japonica. Next base: position 74,827,938 of record CM038471.1, on the reverse strand, counting down.
CACCAGGCCTTTGAATTGGGTTCGGCAAGAGTGCAACTGCTAGGCCAAGTAAATTATACGCGGAGTCTTAGTATAATTTTAATCATGTCTAGTTTGAATAAAATCGCAAGTTTAAATTAAATTTTGGACCAATTTTAAACTGTTTTTTCCCGAACTAGATTGTACTTGTTTGTATTAAGTTACGTTAGTGTTTTATTTATTTTTGTTCAAGTTTAAACCCTAATTTCATTTATCATACTATTTTTATTTAGCCATTTAACAGTATATTAGTTTCTTTAAAAAATTTATGCTATCGTATTTTAGAATTTAGATGTTGTATATAATATTATACAATTTTTTAATTTTTATATGATATATAATGGTTTACATATGCTTATTAGTAAATATTTAAGGTTTTGCAAATTTTTAGACCAAGTATATAAATTTTATATGGGTTGGCCCGAGCTCAAACTCAAAACCCTTATTAAATTATAAGCTGAGTTTTAGCATATAAGGTAAGTTTTACTTTGGATCAAGTTCGAGCTTAAGCATGTTCAAAATAATTCTGGTTAAGCGTGAACAACCCTAAACCCGATTTATATAGTCCAATTGATAGGCCTAAGAACCACCAAGAGTTGTTGCATTCAGTTCGGGTTCGACCTATAACTCTATATATTTAATTCTATTGGCCACACAAATATTATGGTGGAAGTGATCGGCGTCTATTTTACAAGTGGGCATTAGTTAACTTGTGCAAAAACTAGTCCGGATATTTTGTGGCAAAGATGGATAAAAAAAAGGACAATCCCTCCCACTTATTTCCTTTAAATATATTAAACCAAGTGAAATGTAATCATTTCTCATTTTTTTTCTTTTCCTTCGCATCTCATTTCCTCAGTCCAAACGAATTATGAACTTATACATTTACTTTATATTTTATATTTTATGAATTTTTCCTTATATATTTGTCTTTGTGTTATTTTCATGAAGATTGTTGGAAATTATTAATTAAAACTAAATCTTATACAATAATACTAAAACGCACTTTATTCACAAGGCTTTAACATGTGGCACATAATTTCTCTCTCCTCTCCCTCTACAGTTTCTATCTCTCTCCTCTCACACAAAGCTCTCATCCTTTACTCTCTCTCCACTATATGCCCACAATAAGTTTCTTTCTCATTTTCCAAATTGAAGTACACTATCTCCTATCACAAAATCACTCCTCTCTACCCAATTATTTTACTATCTCTCCACCTATTAAATCTGAATTTCTCTATCCTCTTCCTAATTTGAATTACTCATCGTTAACCCTTAACAAGTCTTACTCCTGTGATTTTCTCTCCCCTCCCTTCTCTAAGCATTCGTTTTGATCTTAAATAAGCTGTCTTTTGAATTTTCTTCCTCCTATATTTACGGTGTTATATTCGCTCATAACTCCTTATCCTGTTAGGTCCCCACTATAAATACTCTCTCATGTAATCTACCATTTTTCTCCTGTTCTAAAATTCTTAACACAATTAATGTCGCAATGTCTTATCAACATTTAATTTCGTTTTCCGATTGCTCCCCTTCTTGCACAGCCCTTTCCCTTTATTCATGGAATTCATCTATTTACATATATATACATACAAAAAAATCAAAACGACAAATTCATTTCAACTACTTTCAATTGCTAAAATTATTTGTGAGATGGTATTCTCCGTATTTTTTTTCACTCTCACTTCCTTTATATCTCTATAAGAGGTCAAAACACTTGAAGTATTAAATTGTATACAATAATCAACATATCAAGCAAAACTATTATGGGTTGCTTCAGCAAAGGGGCAAAATATGGCAATTGTCAAAAGACCGTTTGATCAAACCATGGAATTGTTTGGATTATTTACAATTGTTTACTTTTAATTTTTATATTAATTTTTTATTATTGTGTGTTTTTTAATGTAAAAGGAGATTTGATCTTTTCAATTTAAATGCGATTGTTGTTGTTTCTATATAGTATAGAGATCAATTTTTGGTGGCAAAATACAACAAATAATTTGAATTGTTTCATTTTTCAAATGCCTTATGTAATAGAAAGTGCAATAAATTTGTTGGCATATTTATTTCTATCTATTCGATCATATATGAATTTTCTTTTTAAATATATGTATGCATATTAGTATATATACATAGTGGTTGGTGAAGGGGATGAAAGTTTGGGTTAGGATGGAATTTGAAGGTTGTAACTGAATATTTACACTTTCAACTATTTGTACATGTATAATAAAATATTTTTCTAATACATATCAAAGATTTCGCTGTTTGGCAATTTAAATTATAATTAACAATTGTTTTCTTCAACTCTCTAACATTTTTTCCCCTTAATTGAATAGTCATCTTTCTAATTCGTTTCTTTTCCCATATAACAGAAGGGGCATCTCCATTTAATTGCTTCATAAAGCAATAGATAGAAGAATTATTTAATCTTATAATTTTCTTTATAATATATATATATATATAATAACCTTGTTGATTCATCTTCTTAAGTTTACAAAAGCACAATTTTCTAATTTTCTCGAACGCAAAAAAATCCAAGATGGTGCACGAAATGGTTCATATCCGGTTTAATTAAGAGACCCACACATTGCGTGGGTTATATACTAGTTTTAAGATTAATAATTGTCCTTTCTTTAGAGTAATGTCGCTAGATTTCAACACATGGCTTTGGTGAAGATTCGTATCTCTTTTGAAAATGTGTATCGCTTGGTGAGGAGATGCGTGTCTCTTGGGAAGAGACACAACAAAACCTATATATATCCCTATCCGTGCTATTTGCTTTAAATATTTTAATTTTCAACTTTATCTTTCGTGTCATTTTTCAATTCCTACGATTTCGATTTCATATTTTTGTGTCATTCAATTCAAGTATGAAAAAGTATTAATCATCAATTCGCTAGTGCATACTTATTAAAATGTTACTTAAATACATGGTAGTCGTTGTATTCAAAAAAACAGCGTCCACAATCTATAAGCATTAGGAAATAATTTCCAACACTAGTCTCAATTGCAAATTCAATAATTTTTATATCACTAATTCTATTTTTGTCCATAATTTATTGCTTTATAATTTTGACTATTTATGTTGCTACCAATTATAATATCACCATTATTTTTCAAGCTTACATACACGTGTGGTTGCTTGTACACGAAAGACAATTATTTTTAGAATACAAGGGAATTTTGGGTACTCATTGACCAAACGGTCAAAATGAAGAAACTAACAGTCATATTCAAAGTGGGTCTCAAAACCCAATATTTATTTACTTTATAAGGGTATCAAACTCTAATTTACGAATAAACTTTGGAGGCCAAAGTACAAATTACCATACAGAAAAATTGATTCCCATAAGAAGCGGATCTCTCCCGCAGGGGGCCCCGAGATCCCTATTTTCTCAGCACATAGTTATTTTGCCCACAAAGAAAATAAAATAAAAAAATAACCCAACAAACACATTGTATTATACTTTTTTCTTCTGGTCGTCTGTCTAATTCTCTTGGACACATCTCTTCTCTTCTCTTCTCTTCTTTTCTTCGATGCATCCCAAACCCTAACAATAATAATACTCGATCTATTAGAATCCTATCAATCAAAACCTCCTCAATTTCGAAACCCTACCCCAAAAATGGAGGAGGAAGAAGACCATAAACTCTGTGGTTTCTTATGTGCTGTTCTCACAACTACTCACCCCCTGGATACAACCCTAACTCTCAAATCTCGCTGTCAAATCTTCGCCCAAGGTCCAGACGTCGGTTTCAAGTCCGAAAACGGCGTCGTTTTTTCATTGATCAATCCAAATGCAAGGGCATTGATGATCTCCGTGGTGGAAAATTCAACTCCTCCGGATTTGGGGAAAAAAACGAAGAATGCAGAGAGAGAATTTCAAAGCGTGGGAGGTGATTCTTCTACTTCATTGTCGTCGACGAAGAAGAAGAAATGGAGTAGAATTGGGGTAGTGAATGGGAGTGTAAGCGTGGTTCATCAGCTTAATGCTTTGGTGAATTACAAGTGTTTGAGAATAGATTGTAGAGTTGTTGGTGTGGTTGGCAATGGTGATTGTGGGGAAATTAGGGTTTTGGTGCTGGTGGATGTTTATCTGCCTATTGCATTGTGGTCCCAAGGCTGGCAGTTTCCCAGAGCTCGGTCTACTGCTGCTGCTCTTTTCCGGCATTTGAGGTAGGAATTTACGACTTTGTGAGTGAGAATTGGTTTTTTAGCCTCTAACGGCCCTATGCCTTTGTTTTTCTGAACCTTTGGTTGCTGGATGTGGTATGTTGAATCCAAGACTTGGAGATGCTCTTTGTTTTTATTCTGAACAATCTTCTCATTATTAAATGTTTGTCCAAATCAATTGTTTAAATTCAACATGCATCATTAAGAGGTATCATTTTGAAAAAAAATAGCTGTTAACCTCTGAATGATTTATAAAAAAACAGCATTAAAAAAACAGCTTATTGCACCTTTGGATGCGTAAAACTCTCTCATTAAGCATTCAGAGGCAAAATCAAGCCCCCTCAAATTTAACGCTGAAGACTAATCGCATAACTCTGAATACTTAGGGATGATGAATAAATCCTCTCAAATTTTGGTTTGAGGCATTTATCTAAATAAATAAATGTTGTTTGTCTGAGTTTATTTGACTATGTCTTTGGACAAGTTTACCCATGTTATAATATGCATTAACTAGTTCTGACTATCCATCCTTGGAAATGAATCTTGCAATTTCCGCCGCATAATCTTTTATTCCTTATACATTCAAAAACCATTCTCCCCTATCATATTGATATTCATAAACTAGAAAGCATGAATATGGCTATCTGATGCACGATACTGCACTGACACGTTGATGCAACAAATCTCTAAAAATTTAGGATATGGAAAGGGCACGACACATAAAATGTTAATATATTATAATTCATATATATAGAAGTTAGAATTCTAATAAAATCTATGAATAGTACTATCAATATGCATGGATCTAAACCCAAATATGAATAGACAGAAAAGTACTGTGACCCACCCGATGTGAGGTGAGGCGATGGTAACGTGAGTTGAGGTGAGAGAGACAGGTATGAATGGGAGAAAAATCCTAGAATGTGTGTGGAAGGTTTTTTTATTCCCCACGGAATTTTCATTGCTGTTTAAGTAGCCCCTGTTGTTTTACTCCTTCATAAATTGTAAAGTACCATGCCATCTTGGTGGCGTATCTTAGTTGCATCAGTGGCACTCCTAGCCGTATCCAAGAATTTGAAAATATTTAAATGATATTCCTACGCGTATCCTGTACATATCCAGCCATCCTGCACAAGTTATCGATACGGGAACACCAGACACCTTGCGAAGTATCCATGCTTTGGAGTTCATAAACAAAAGGATAACACTGGAATAAAATATCATAAATGATTTTAAGCATTCAACAAGGAGCTGGCCTCTTAATGCTGAATGCTAAATTATACAGTAATCATATTCAACATTAAGAATGTGTGAAGTGGGATCATGGCCTCTGTCATATTTAGGGATGCCCTTGGGTGGCAATCCTTGTCGATCTGGTTTTTGGGAGCCAGTGATTGAGAAAGTGTCTAGAAAGTTAGAAGGGTGGTTGAAAGGGTGTCTTTTGAGAGGGGGGAGGCTTACTTTAATTCAATCGGTTCTTGAAAGCATTCCACTTTACTTTCTCTTTTTAAAATTTCATCCTTTGTGGTGCAAAAAAGTGAGAGATTTCCTTTGTGAGGGTTTCGATGAGACTAAAAAAGATCATTTAATTAATTGGAACATTGTCACCAAGAGCAAACATAAAGGGGGGATTGGGTATTGGTAACATTATCAAGAAAGATGAGGCTCTTTTAGGGAAATGGCTTTGGAGATTCCCTTTGGAACAAAATTCACTTTGGGGCGCAAAAATTATGAGTAAATACATAATTCAAGCAAATGGGTGGGATTCAAATATAGTGGAAAGAGGTTCTTACCGTAATCCTTGGAATGCTATCTCTAGAAATTAAATTCCTTCAAAACATTTATGGGGCTCAAAGTTGGAAAGGGTGATAGAATTTGCTTTTGGGAAGAATCTTGGATTAGTGATGCACAACTATCATCTCTATTTCGGTATTTCCGACATGACACACCGTTTCGTGTAATTGGAATTTTTTGATATCCTCTTTAACGTCATGGAATTCATCTAACCAACTTTCATGGAACTTGTCAATATGGAAGCAGAGGATTTTTCGAACCTAATGGCTTTAGTAAGTGACGCTCCTATATCTAAAAACATGTCCACTAGGAGGGTATGGATTGAGGACAAATCAGGATTCTTTTGTGATTCATAAACTGATTTGGAAAGCGGAAATTCCCCAAAAGTGAAAATATTTGCACAATTGGTTTCGCGGAAAAGAGTGAATACTTGACTACTTGTGACTCGCTTCAAAGAAGGAGACTTTTCCTCTTGATTTCTCCGTCTTGATCCTTTGCAAGAACGATGATGAGTCTAATGATCATCTTTAGTGTGCTCCTTTCTAGTAGGCAGGGTTGTTGACTTGTAGTCAGCCTAGAGGAATTCTCTAGTCTGTTTATTTTCATGTTGCTTCTGTGATGTTTTCTTTCTCTGGTGGCAATAAAATTTCTGTTTCTTATCAAAAAAAATGATCATCTTTTATTGCTTTGCCAGTTTGCTTATAAATCATTATATATGGCCAAGAGTGTTCAAAGAATTTGATGTGATTGTCATGGTTCGACTTCGTGTGCATTGATTGGTGTTTTGGGGGTAGGAGGAAAAATGCAAAATTTCATTGAAGATGTTGCTGTTTGGCTGCAATATGGTTTGTTTGGAAGGAACATAACGTTATATTATTTGACGATTGTTTCTCGGAAGAATCAGAAGTTTGGTGCAAGATTAAATTTGCTGTGTCATTATGGGCTTTTTCTTCTAAGTTATTTGGGGTCCTAGGCATTTCTGATATTTATTATAATTGGGATGTGGCTTTGTCTTTGATTGATAGGCCTTTTTTCTATTGTCTCTGCTTTCTTTTTGACTGTAATGTTGATTATTTAGGTGGATTTCCGATCCTCCTGCTTGATACAATCTGTTGTTACCGATTTTTATTAATTGTCTAGTTATTTTAATTGCATTAGTTTAACTGTTAACTTGAAACTGCATGGACTGCCTGATCACTATATATCATCTGTGGGTAACAACATTAAAGAATGTTTGTTTGCAGTTGTGACTGGGGAGCTAGAAGTTCAATGCTCCAGAGCGGCAAACCGGATCCCAAGTATAATGGTAACACTTGGAATCTTTGTGATTGTCATGTTCTTGGGTGTAAACAGAATTGTAGTACTCCCGACTCTTCTAAGAAAAAGCTCTTCGAACTTCATGAAATTTTCAAGAGCCTACCTTGTGTGTCAAAAAAAGGAGATCCTAATTCTTCAAGAGTTAACCCAGAGAATACTTGTAAATCTGGTATATGGGTGGTATCTGATGATATTTTGATCAATATTCTTACCGCACTTGATCCTCTTGATCTTCTTAGGGTTTCTTCAACTTGTCGCCACTTAAGATTTTTGGCGGCATCTATAATGCCATGTATGAAACTTAAACTTTTTCCACATCAGCATGCAGCAGTTGAGTGGATGCTACAGCGTGAGCGAGATTCTAAAGTGTTGCAACATCCTTTGTACAAGGATTTCTTAACCGAAGACGGATTTGCTTTCTATATCAATACTGTTACCGGTGAAATAGTTACCGGTACAGTTCCCACAATCAGAGATTTTCACGGGGGTATGTTTTGTGATGAACCTGGCTTAGGTAAGACTATAACTGCCCTTTCCCTTATTTTGAAGACACAAGGAACATTGGCGGATCCCCCAGAAGGAGTGGAAGTCATCTGGTGTACGCATGCTCAGCAGAAATGTGGTTATTATGAGCTTAGTGGTGATAATGGCGCCTGCGGTAGGGTATCGTCAAGTGAAACCTCTCGAAGGGGTCAATTTTCTCTTGATAAATTATGTGCAGGGGAGAGCTTGAGATGCTCCTCCTCCAAAAGAGCCAGCAATGGAACGAAATTACCTGTAGCTGCAAATTCTGCACTAGCAACATGTGTATTTAGATCTACTAGGAGCTGGAGTCGCATTACGAAGAACCTTATGCATACATATGAAGACAAATCTGGTTTTTCTAAGGAGGGTAGAAAAACCTCAGGAAAAAGGAATCGCGGTTCAAATGAACGTAGACATGGCTCTGTGGAAATGCAAGATGATTTGTCATATATATCACCACACAATAGTAAGAGGCCTAAAAAGGATCATTTTGTATATAACGAAACTTGGGTTCAGTGTGATGCTTGTCGAAAATGGCGGAAGCTTGTGGATGCAAGTGTGGCAGATTGTACCAGAGCATGGTTTTGTAGCATGAACAACGATGCTTTTTACCAGAGTTGTAGTGTTCCAGAAGAATCTTGGGATTTTCGCCAGCCCGTTACAGACTTACCAGGATTTCACACAAATGGAACTTCTGGGGGAAAGGAAGAAAATGTGACTTTTTTCACTAGCGTACTTAAGGAGCACTTTTCATTGATGAATTCCGAAACAAAGAAAGCCTTAACTTGGTTAGCGAAACTTTCTCCAGATAAACTTTCGAAAATGGAAACAATTGGTTTGTTGCAACCTCTTACGGCAACTCGAGTGGTATGTGGCGGTGATGACCAAGATTTCCACAAAATATTCCAAGCTTTTGGCCTTGTGAAAAGGGTAGAAAAGGGGACAACAAGGTGGTACTACCCTAAAACTCTTGTTAACCTGGCCTTTGATTTGGACGCCCTCAAAATTTCACTATGTGAACCTTTTAATTCATTCCGGTTATATTTATCTAGGACGACTCTAGTTGTTGTTCCATCAAATCTAGTTGATCATTGGAGAACTCAAATCCAAAAGCATGTAAGACCTGGTCAGCTACGAGTTTATATATGGACTGACCATAAAAAGCCTTGTGCACACAGTCTAGCCTGGGACTATGATGTTGTTATAACTACCTTTAGCCGTTTGAGCGCTGAGTGGAACCCACGTAAAAGGAGCGTATTGATGCAAGTTCATTGGCTTAGAGTCATGTTCGATGAAGGGCACACTCTTGGCTCGAGCCTTAACTTGACCAACAAGTTACAAATATCTGTTTCTTTGACTGCATCAAACCGTTGGTTGCTTACAGGAACCCCTACTCCCAACACTCCCAACAGTCAACTTTCTAATCTTCAACCCATGCTTAAGTTCCTTCGCGAAGAAGCTTACGGGCAGAATCAGAAATCATGGGAAGCCGGTATTCTTAGACCATTTGAGGCAGAGATGGAAGAGGGTCGGACCCGTTTGTTGCAGTTACTTCATAGGTGTATGATAAGTGCAAGAAAAATTGATTTGCACACAATTCCGCCTTGCATTAAGAAAGCAAAAATCTTGAATTTTACCGAAGAACATGCAAGGAGTTACAATGAATTGGTTGTGACGGTCCGTCGTAATATATTAATGGCTGATTGGAATGATCCTTCTCATGTTGAAAGTTTATTGAATCCGAAGCAATGGAAGTTTCGAAGTAATACAATAAGAAATGTGAGGTTATCGTGCTGTGTGGCTGGGCATATAAAAGTAACAGATGCTGGAGAAGATATTCAAGAAACTATGGACATTTTAGTCGAAAATGGTCTCGATCCCCTATCAGTGGAGTATGCTCTTATAAAATATAACCTTCTACATGGCGGCAATTGTATGAGGTAACAGTTCACTTGTGAATTTGCATGTGTATTGTTGCATTTGAATCAGAAATTTTTTGTCATATGGTGTATTGGCTTACTCAAACCGAGGGCCAGAGGTGATAATTATATATAAAAGTTAAGGTTACTACGACGAAGCAAAATTAATAAAAGAGATGAAAAAGAACATAATATGTGATCAAATCGTAATTAAAGACTAAATTATGAAATCCCTTATTTATGGGAAGCTACGGAGCACAGATTCGGATACAGGATTCTTATACGACATAGATAAATAGATATACGATATTTTTAGTAAAACTAGGATACGGATACGTTAAGGACACACTTATATCATAGATATTTTCATACATATACTTGAAAAGAAACATAAGATGTCATTATATGACTCCAATATAGTATATATTTTTTCTGATAAGAGACTCCAACTTAGTATTTGGCGTAGTAGTATCTGATATGTATCCCAAAGTATCAGTACTTACGTATTTGTTCATTAATTATGGATACGTAAAAGTTAGTATCTGATATGTATCCGGGAGTATCCAACGAGTATCGATATCCAACAGGGATACGCCTATGAAGTATCCGCGCTTCTTAGATAGCAAGTACAAAAGATGCCTCATAACAACTAATACGCCCTAATAAAATATGATTTTCGACAGAATCCACTATATTGTCTTCAAATTAATGATTCTTTTTTTATGTATTAGGTGCAAGGAATGGTGCCGGTTACCTGTCATTACACCGTGTAGGCATCTTTTATGCCTTGATTGTGTTGCTTTGGACAGTGAAAGGTGTACATTTCCTGGTTGTGGTAACTTGTATGAGATGCAGAGCCCCGAAATACTAACCCGCCCTGAAAATCCCAATCCAAAGTGGCCTGTTCCCAAAGATCTTATTGAGTTACAGCCATCTTATAAACAGGCAGGCGTATATTAAAATTATTTTGGGCCTTTTGACTTTACCGGCATTTAATAATCGACATTAGACTTACCCTCCTGTTTTCATAATCGTTAGACTTTGCTCCTCCATGCAGGGAAATCTCCAAGTATTAGAAAAAACTAGGGGTTTAAGTCAAAGAATTACACCATAAAAAAGACATTGCCCCTCTTTTTTATGTAATTCTGTTGAGATTCCCTATATGCAGGGGGGACAAAGCCTAACAATTATGAAAACAATGGGCAAGTCTAATTTCGTATCAGGAACAAGGGGCAGCAAAGTAAGAAAAACCCAAATTATTTCTTATATTTTTTCTTCAAACAATGTCTTATGCAAATCTTCATGCTTTTGTGTAGGATGACTGGAATCCGGATTGGCAATCGACATCTAGCAGCAAAGTCAGTTATCTTGTGCATAGGTTGAAAGAATTGCAGGAAGCTAATAAAATGGCTGGCCACTCTGTAGATGAGGAAAATAACAATGATCAGCTTCTTTTCCTCCCTCAGAAAACCGGGGCTTGGTCTAGACCTACCAATGTATCTGACCAGATACCCATGGAGAAAGTTCTAATATTTTCTCAGTTTCTTGAGCATATACATGTAATTGAACAGCAGGTACCAATAATTTTCTGAAGACTTGGAACTGAAGAATCACGGGTACGGATACGCAATACAGATGTGATACGGATACACCGTTACAGATTTCTTGACAAAAGTAGGATACGGATACATGTGGGGATTTGTTGAATATTATAGATAGTTAGATATTACACAAAAGTATGTATAAGAGTACATAAAATATTAACAACAATATACTATATTGTTATCACTATTATTTTGTAGGCATCCAAAGTTCAAGCCTTCTTAGGTGTCCCGCAAAAGCAAACTTGTTAGAAATAGTTCTATATTTTGGAACTTGAGATTATCATACGATATAATTTACTTCTCTATAAGTTCAATTTTTTAAAGTGTTTATTGTTGGTCTCCCCTGTAATCTGAAAGTGCAAATTGACACTTTCATTTGACGTATAAAATTACAAATCAACCTCCATGTGTATCCATGGCATATCTGCACATATCCCAAACGTATCCAAATTTCAAAAGATTAAACAAATGAGGATAGTCTAAAATACATAGTCAATACATATCGGAGAGTATTCGAAGCATATCTGTATCCTTATCCAGTACATAGTGGATACGATTCATGGTCCTTTGAGAAGTATCAGTGCTTCATAGCTTGTAACGGTTGGATATGCTTCCTTTTAAAACTGATGAGCAAAAATTTGTTTCATTTTTTTCCCAGTTAAGAGTTGCGGGTATCAACTTTGTTGGAATGTATAGTCCAATGCATTCTGCCAACAAGGTAAGAATCTACTGGTTTTGTTTACTTATTATATAAACCTTTTTGTTATTGTTATTTAGAGGTTAAGTCACATTCACTTGATTCAGATGAAATCACTGGCTACCTTCCAGCATGATGCAACATGTATGGCTCTTTTGATGGATGGAAGTGCTGCATTAGGTCTTGATTTGAGCTTTGTAACGCATGTCTTTCTCATGGAACCAATCTGGGATAGAAGGTAACAGAGAAATCGAAAAGTGTGTTTTGAGTATATAATATCAAACGCAACAGTCTTTTCCATCATGTTCAAGGAAGCTTAATAATCCTTATCAAATGGTTTATCTTGCTAATAGAAGGGTTGAGATGGAATATCTATTTTTTTTCAAATTCTGTCATTTAAGTTTTGTCAAGGGAAAAAGTCTCTGTAATGCATTCATCTTTGTTTTAGATCGTATGTGACTAATTATATCAATTGGAACTTTGTCAGTATGGAGGAACAGGTGATTAGTCGTGCCCATAGGATGGGTGCTACACGTCCTATTCATGTAGAGACATTGGCTATGCATGGTACAATAGAAGAGCAGATGTTGAAGTTCTTAATGGTAAGAGTACTCTAGTTAATTTAAAAGATGTCAAATTTCTGTCTGCCTTGTCTTTTTGTTAACCATTGCTTTTTTGCTCTTTTTTAATCCATCCTTATTAGTGTAACTCCCTTCGTCTCAAGTTGATAGTCCCACTTTGACTTTGGTCCTTTTTAAGAAAACACTACTATAAACCTTGATCAATGGTCAAGAACCTTGGTACTTTTTAAGAAAAAACTACTTTCATAATGTTCAAGGGTAAAACTCATTTCCATTGTTAGATTAGGACATTGACTATGTCTCGAAAAAGAAATGAGACTATCAATTTGAGACATCAGTTTGTTTGGAACCTAGAAGCCACAAATTGTTTTTATGATAAGGAACTTAGCCAAACTTAAGTTGATCCTTTGTCTAATATACAACCCAGTATTATAGGACAAACATATCCTACTTAGCCTACAGATTTGGACCGCTGGGATGCTCTTATAAGATATTTGTGTAACCATTCCTTGTCATATTTGTTACAGGATGCTGATTACTGTCGAAGATTCTTGAAGGAAGAATACGGAAAACAGGATCGTGAAGGGGCCCGAACGCACCGGACGTTCCATGATTTAGCCGAGAGCAATTATTTGGCTCAGCTTGGCTTTGTACGCACTTTCCCAAGACATGAAGGTCGGTCTGCAATTTTTTTCTGTATTTGACAACATATCATATTGCATTTATTTATTATCATAGTTTTGTGTCAAAAATTGCCAAATACATACCTGGCATCTTAAGAGTTGTGGTTATCGTATTTGTATCTTAGCAGTCCCGTGTTGTATTTGAAGCGAATGTTTGATAATTATAACAAATTACCAAGTTCGTAGTTTGCATTGCTCAAATGCTCAAGGAAAATTCTTCCTTCCTTCTAGTATCTATTCGCTTCTTAGAGTTTATTAATCTCAGATGATTTCATAATGAAATTTCAGAGGGCGGCAACATATTTGAGAAAAACTAGATGTTCTTTTTTCCAATTTACATTTCATGGTGTATAGCTATACATATAATGATAATGCTTCAATTCATTTATTGGTTATAGGCAGATTACAAACGCTGGCATGAGTCAGCTATTAGAGTGTTCATACTTGGCGAATGTTGAGAGAAATGGGCGAGATATCAGATGCCTTTATAGTGGTTGCATTATTTATTACTCCCTCCATCCCTAATTAAGAGTTGGTGTTTGACCTTCAGATTTTTGAAGAATGTATTAATTTCATGACAATCAATGGTTTAAAATTAAATTTGTTTCCTACCTTGAGTTTGGTACATTATCATGTTCTAAAGAGGAAAGTGGACTTGTAATTTAGGACATCCGAAAAAGGCATTGGTAGACTATTAATTTGGGACGGTGGCTGCTATATATTATGGCGTTTCTTTGATGATTGCATGATTTTTATCGTTTGTTTGTTTGTTTGTTTTGTTTATCTGGCAGGTGCTTGAATATTGGATATAACTATCCTGCAATTTTTGAATGGTAATGATACTTTTTGAATGTCAAGTTGGGGGCCGGGAGTTGATGCAAACAAACTCTCAAACTGAATTTCCTTTCATTTATTAGGGGCATGCAGAGCATAGTATTAGATTAGAGGTATTATTATTGATGTTTATGTAATTTTTGTAATTATATTTTTTTGGAACCTTGCGGCCAAGGTAATCCACGTAAAAACCTTCCGTTAATGGAGTGTAATTAAATGTTAATGTCATCTCCAATGGTGATTTTTTTTTTAAATTTTTATCTTATTTGTCAAGGTCTTTTAATATAACTTCTATCCATATCTAGTTTGCACCTGTTTTACGTGGATAAAAAAGCATAAAAAAAGTCCGGTCTCTTAAATATTATATTAAAACTTCTTTGTTTGTCATTAATTTGAAAAGAGAGATAATTATTGTGTTTCATATCATAGTATCCAGTGAGATTGTGTTATTATGCCGACACCTTGGCTTATGAAAATTCAATCTCCATTTATATACAGTGAAATTTTCAATGAGTCAGCTGCCAACTTGTATAGAAACTTTTGTAAGACATGTCTAAGGAACGTCATCTTGGCTCGCTGGAATTTTTTTGGTGGAGCTTGTCCACCTTAAAGTTTGAAATGTGTTTATTTTTTTATAATATTTTGATTAAACTTAAATGTAGTAAGAGTCAAATATTCTAGATAGAGAGAGGATTGTGAGAATAAATTGTATTGGATTAATTAATATAATACGGAGAATCTTTTATATAGGGTTTGAATAAAATACAAGAAAGGAAACTAATAAACCTTATTCTCTCTTGCACATAAATCATGGAATGTAAACAAGTTAAATATGTGCATAATTATATAAAGGTCAACTATGCAATGTGAACATAATGTTCTCTGATATTTCCTAAAATAGACTCACGTTAACAATACTCCTCGAATTGTGCCATTTTATAAGAATATTTGCAAGCTGTTTTTTAATGTAAACGAAAGGAAAGCTAATAAGGTAAGTATTTTGCTTTTATTTTATAAAATGACGATCAACCTCCAGATGCTTAGTACAATTATGCTGGACTGGATTCTGTGATATATCAATAGTTGCCTGGTTGTCACAGTATAACCGCATAGCGTTTTTAAGTTTGAAACCCAAATCACACATCAATTTGCATACTTCCTGAGTCATCCCTCTATATTCAGCATCAGCACTTAATCTAGCCATAACTTTTTGCTCTTAGTATTCCATGTAATAAGATTACCTTCTACAAAGGTAAAATACCTTGACGGCGACCTTCTGTCATTAATGCTCCCAGTTTAATCCGCATTTGTGAAATCCCAAATTTCGAGACAGTAGTCATGTTTAGAAAACATCACTCATCTTCCTGGAGATGATTTCAAGTATCTTAAAATTCTGATTACAACATCCATGTGACTCTCACTTGAATTATGCATGAACTGACTCACCACTCTAAATGCAAAAACTACATTTGGTCCGGTATGTGCCAAATAGATTAAACGCCCAACTAATATCTGATAGCGGGTTCGATCAATAGGTATTTGGTCTGGATATCTTGCTAAACAAAGATTTTGTTCAATAAGAATGTCAACATGTTTGTAATCCAGCAAGTCAATTTCTGCAAGTAAGTTAATAATGTACTTCCTTTAGCACAAATAGATTCATTCACTCTCCCTTACTAACTCAATCCCTAAAAACCCTAAAAAATAATTAAGTTTACCTATGTCCTTTATCTCAAACTTAAAGGCCAATTGTTTTTGCATTATAGCAATCTCAACAATATCATCACCAATGATCACCATATTATCAACGTAAATAATCAGAAATATTAACTTCCATTGTTAGTACTTGAGGAACAAAGTATGGTCCGAGTTACTCTGTTTATTACCCACATTTTTTATGAACTATGAGAACCTTCCAAACCATGCACAAGGTGACTGTTTGAGCCCATACAGTGATTTCTCTAATTTACAAATAAAATTACCAGGATAAGTTGCCAAATACCCCAGTGGAAGAGCCATGTAAACTTTTTCAGTTAACTTTCCATGAAGAAATGCATTATTGACATTAAATTGTTGAAGATGCCAATTAAAACTCGCGGCAAGAGATAGTAGGACCTGAATAGTGTTTATTTTTGCGACAGGAACAAATGTCTCATTGTAGTCTATCCCATATGTTTGAGTAAACTTCTGGGTTACAAATCGGTATTTATATTGATTTACAAAACCATCCGCATTGTGCTTTATGGTGAACACCCAATGACAATCTATAGCCTTCTTGCCTTATGGCGAGAGAACAAGTGCCAAGTATTATTTTTCTACAATGCCTCCATCTCTTCTTCCATTGCCATCCTCCATTTAGGATCATTCAAGGCATTATGCACTTTGCTTGGAACTGATACAGCAAATATTTGATTCAAAATGACTCTTATGACTTAGACAATTTATCAGTGGAGATGTAATTTGCAATTGAATACTTAATTTGACATGAAGGGTAGGTTCATATATTTTGGCTGAATGACCACGGGTTAACCGACTGGGTAATACACTGAACTCATTACTATTAGTATTAGTTGGGGGATATACTTCAAATGAGTGATTTTTAGCACCAGGAAAAAGTTGTGGATCGAGGGTGTGAACAATAGTAGAGAAAGCATATGTGACTTCTTGTGTCTGAATTGATATCTGGACTTGAATGTCAATTGAAACCATCTGTATATCCTCTTCCACTTTCATCTACGGATTTGTATCATCACTATGAGATAGCTCTTTAAAATATGAATTATCCCAATAAAGAGCAGAGTCAGTTAAAGAGAAATAACTGATGTCTTCGAAGAATCATAATTAAATAATACTTTTGAATAGACCGATGGTAACACTTGTACCCTTTCTGATATCCCTCATGACCAACAAATACACACTTAAACTCTTGGGCATCTAAATTGAAGTTTTGATTTTTAGGAATATGGACAAAGACATCACAACCAAATACACGAACTAGAAGGTTATGAACTAAACGTAACGACACATGAGATGCAAGTACCTTAAGAATTTTTTTTCCATGAAGGACACTGGAAGAAATACGATTAATAAGCTAGGATTAAAGTGGTATAACATCACCCCAAAAGTATTTAGGCATATGAGCACAAAAAAGAAGGGCACTAGCCATATCAAATAAGTGACCATTTTTTCTTTTGAAGACTATATTTTGTATTGGTGTTTGTGGACAAGTAGTTTGGTGAATAATGCCATGAGTTTGAAGGAATTTGCTGAAAGCATGATTAATATACCCTCCCATTATCAGACTGAAAGATTTTAATGGTGCTATTGTATTGTATTTGAATTAGATTGCGAAAAGCTTAAAAAGTGGGAAATATCTCATCTTTAATTTTAAGAAGAACTATCCATAATAGTCTTATATAATCATCAATGAATAATACAAAGTACCATATACCAAAAGTAGTGGACTCTCTAGAAGGCCCGCAAACATTAGAATGAATCAACTCAAAAGGAAGAATACTTTTATTAAAAATACTGTGATAGTAAGTAGTATGATGGCTCTTGACCAAAACACAAGTTTCACAATGTAAAATAGACTCATCAACACCAATAAATAAAGTAGGCATAGTTTTTTTTATAATACTAAAAGAGGGATGCCCTAATCGGCGATACCATATCCAAACTTCACTTAATTTGTCAGAATTCGAAATCAAAACGGCGCGGGACAATACTTCTGGTCTCTGTCCAACGTACATCTGATCCATGTGAAATAAACTACCCCTCAGATACCCCATCCCAATCACTTTCTTGGTGAGAAGATCATGAAAAAGCACATATATGTGATAAAAAATAACATAACATTGAGATTCAATATTCAAATGGGGAGTAAATAATAAGTGATAAGATAAGGTAGGAACATATAAAACATGATAAAGTTCTAAGGTTGGGGTAATACGAACTAACCTTGCTCCTAACACAGGAAAAACTTCACCATTTGCATTTGTAACATAAGATATTGGTGGGGAAGATAACTCAGTAAAATAGGATTTATTATAAGTTATATGATCAAACGCGCCAAAATCAATAATTCAAGCATCAAATACAAAGTGAGAAACCTTTAAAGTTATACCAATTTTACCTTGACTGGCGATAGATGCCGTGGGAATAGCCCCACCAAATGTATGATGGTCCTGTCTGATTATTCTATAAAAATTTGGTTCTTAAACCAATTGAACATCAATTGTCTTCCATTTAACACGATAATCCTGCTTATGAGGTTTAAGATGTGAATTTGGCTTTCAACACGTTTCTCGAGCATTTCCCAGATCATTGCAATTAGTACATTTTGGACGATTAGAGCTTGATGCATGATATTGCTGATGAAGATAAATTAACCCCTATTTTTGATGGTAAGGTGCTAGTGGTAGGGACTGAATAGCCATGCTAGAAACTTCAACTTGTACTTATTTAATACTATTTGGTTGGGATTCATCCTTGTGGATGTATGCAAAGGTTGTAGTCAGGCTAGGTGGTTCAGGCATTCTGAGCAATTCTCATTTAACACTTCTATGTTTAGTATTGAGTCTTCCTAAAAAGGCACAAACATGCTCAAGTTCCTTTTCTAATTGGTACCACGCAATATCCTTTAGATTCTTGATTTTACAAAGGCATTTTTGATCAATCTCTGCCAATATGTTCTTCAATTTAGTGAAAAACACTGACACTGGTTGCACATTCCATCGCACTCTGGTAGTTTTGCACATTAATTCATGAACCTGTATGAAGTCAGACTTATTGGTTTAGAGGTCCATAACGTTTTTTATATGGTTTCAACAGTTTCACACTCTTATACCATCTGTAACACATCATTAGTCATCGCCTTGAACAATACCAATATTATATACCCATCATCATCTTCCCATTTAGCAATAGCCTTAGCATCTTTTTCATTAGAGCCTTGATTGTTCCAGTTACATGCCGTTAAAAGTTAACCACGAGTATGATGTCTCGTGGAGACAAAAGATGAAAGGAAAAAACTGCGCGTAAGGTTTGGTGTGGAGGATTTTTGGGACTATTCTGGTGGCACTGTGATCATTTGGAGTAAACGAAGAGAATGGTGCAAAATTTTTGAGGATAGGGCTTCTATAGATACAAATCTGGACAATCAAAAAATTGAGAATTGCGGCAGTGCGCAAGGGTGCGCGAAAACTCCAATCAGGATGATTCAAACACTGGATTGATCGTTTTAGAAAGGGGAAGTGTTTCGGGCTTCTATAGATGCAGATCTAGACAATCAAAAAATTGAGAATTGTGGCAGTGCGCGAGGGTGCGCAAAAACTCCAATCAGGATTATTCAAACACTGGATTGATCATTTTAGGAAGGGGAAGTGTTTCGGGCTTCTATAGATGTAGATCTAGACAATCAAAAAATTGAGAATTGCTGCAGTGCACGAGGGTGCGCGAAAACTTCGATCAGGATGATTCAAACACTGGATTCATCGTTTTAGGAAGGGGAAGTGTTTGGTGTAGTTTGTTGGCTATTTGAAGGTTGGTTGTGAATGAACGAAACAACAGAGTATTGTGGGATGACGAGAATGAAGACAGTCGTTTAAAAACGACAAAATTGATGTAATAGATGAACTTTAATACAACGGGGATTTATATAACTCTGATACCAAGTTAAATATTTTAGAGAAATAAATATAGAAAATTGAGAGAATGAATTGTATTAGATTAATTAATATAATACAAAGAACCCTTTATATCGGGTTTAAATGAAATACAAGAAAGAAAACTAATAAGCCCTAATCCCCTACACATAAATCATGAAATGTGAACAAGTTAAAATATAGGCACCATTATACAAAAGCCAATTATACATTGTGATCATAATATTCTCTAATACTTCTTAAAATAAACTCACGTTAACAGTAAGTTGAAAATTAAACTTTTGCCGACCTTTTATGTAAAATATTGTTCTTTACGCCTGATTACAAATTATCCTAAACATAATAGTTGTGGGTAGGCCTGGCAACGGGTCGTGTACGGGTCGGTTTCGTGTCGGGTTGAAATCGTGTCGGGTGAAAAGTGCCTCCACCCGTACACGACCCGTTTAATAAACGGGTGAAAAATTCAAATTCATACACGACCCGTTTAATTAACGAATTACACGACCCGATTTGTTTAACCCGTTTAAGATAAACGGTTCAATTCGGGTCGTATACGAATAACATTTAGTGACCCGTTAATGATTCAATTAAGTAATTTATATATATATTTAAATTATATTCGGATTACACGGGTTACAAATGGGTTTACACAACTCGAAACTGACTCGTATATATTCTTACCGGGTTAGACGAGTTTTATTCGGGTCTCGCGAATGTACACCAAATTGACTCGTTTAATAAACGAGTTTGACGGGTCAACCCGATTATGACCCGCACCCGTTAAGGATTCACCCAAACCCGATAAATTCGTGTCGATTTCGTGTCGTGTTATAAATTGCCGGGCCTAGTTGTGGGTAAGCGTAAATGCTTTATATTTTGACACTTTAAGCTTTAGCACTTTAAAATTGACATTTTACAACATTTCTTCTAGCACATTGGACTAAAGTTGTCATTTATTTGGACGTCCAAAGTATCAAAGAGTCACATACTAAATGGATTTATTTGTAATCCCCTTGCCATTAAATCCTAGCTTCGGTAATATTTGGGTACATGGTTAATTTTGAAATCATATTAGAATTGCAATATCATTGGATTATAATGCTATTGTTTAGATTGCAAGAACGTAGGATTTTCTTATTTGTCTTATTTGTAAAGTTTATATGAAATTTGAAATTTCAACAACGAGTTGAAAGATCACTAAGCTTAACCAACAACTTCCATCGCCATCACCCCCGGCTGGAGCTTCAGAATTTTAACGGAGCTTTATCAATCATTACCATAGCTTTTGTGAGGTCGTGGGAGCTCCGACATTGGGTGACAGCGGTGGGCAGTGGTGGAAGGGATTCTTTAATATATATGTATTATTTACATACACGTGCACATATATAGTGACATGGCAAGTATTTTAACTTAGTAGGAACTTGACTAGCATTGTGTAAAAGAGAAATAATTAATTATAAGTAATTTTACACATACTCACAATATTTTCTCAAATTCATATTTCATCAATTATAGCATTGGATAAGCTATTTTTATTACATTTATCAAGTATGCAAAAATTTAAATTAATCAAATATTTGTAACCATGTAATCAGTAGACTTATAGTTTTACTTAAATTTAATAAGCCCCTTAATTTAATAAATAACATGATTATGACGATGATTTATACAACTCTAATTAATTTAATTTTTTGGATGAATATTTGATTGATAATTATCTAATTTAAATGTTCGGGGCCCCAAATGATAATAGTGTGTTTTAAGTAGAGTTTGAGTTCTCCAACCACTATCTCTTTCCCTTGAACACCTAGCTTATATTTTAAAATCAAATAAAATAACATTATATAATCTAATAAGGTGTAACATGAACCTTCACCTACATATGTATACATAATCAAAAAAAATTCTCACACCAACTAGTCCATACGGATTGGACCTTTATTGACAATTATTGTAGCTAAAAATATTTTTCCAATGTTTAAATGATGGAAAATTGTCGCTAAAGATCTCAATATGTACAAGTTGATTTGTATGAGAAATATATTTTATATATAATAATGTACATGAACATATATACATACTGGTTTTTAATAGTTGATTAAATACTCTTACAAAATGGTCAGGAATGGGTCAACTTTAATGGCTAAGAAAGAAATATAACAAAAAAAGAAAATGGTTAAAGAAGATGGAAAGGTCAAATTGAAATTTAGTCAATAGTTTGAAGTGTTAAACGTGACTTTTTAAAGTTGAGATGCTAAAGTGGAGTTGATCCCATAGTTTTGGGGTCATTTGCATGGTATACTGTGTTCCATTCTAAGAATTACAATTATAACACCAAGGTTCTACAAATGACAAACTTAACCTCATACTTTGAGAATTTACACAAAGGTCCTTATAAGAAAAAAATAATTATATACCTACAAAAAATGGAAATTCCAAATTCAAATGCAATTGGGAGGCTAAAATTTGCCCATAGTGCCTATGGCCTGCATATATATATATAATATGTAAATATTTTCAAGAAATACAAGCCTACGCGAATATGTATACGTTAGTGGAAGATTCAATAGTTTGAGCTTACGGTAGCCAAGAAATATGAACACTATTATTTTTGAACTTAAGAGGGGGCCCAAGAATAATTATATTATTACTTCTAAAACTTATTCAGGAAGGACGCAATTAAACATAAAATATTTTCAAACAATAATATTAGTTGTATTATCAATGTTACCAAATATCTAGAGAGGCCAATGACCCCCTTCTTTGTCCTTAGATTCATTGGTGTATATTGTGCTTATTTCACAATAAATGTGTGTATGTAGAGAGATGCCCCGGCCGAAAGAAAGAGAAAAAATGATAATGATAAGGGCAAAACGGTCATGTTCCATATATTTTAATGAGGTTAATAGAAGACAGGGTTGCAAACAAAAAGGAAAAAAAATGAAGCACAATCTCAAAATACAATTCAAAATATAAGGTGCAAAATGGAAGTACCACATAAATGTGGGGTACAAACTCAATATTTCTTTTTCATGTGAGGGCCAATTTGATTACGTTAATAGTTAAGGGGGGGCAAATAATAGGAGTAGGTAAGTTACCAGCAAATCATCCACCACATCGTTGGGTCTCTTTCTAGGGTTTGCTTGCGCCGGTGAGAAACTGGACTCTCTTCGACACTGGTGGTAGACGTAGAACCCCTGAAAACTACTGATAATAAAGAAACAATGTTCAAATCTTCCTCTCAAGCTCCGCTTTTGAGGTACCTCTCTTCCCCCTGTTTTTTTTTTCTTTTTGGACAAATCCCCCCTGTTGAATTGGGGATTATTATACAGTCCCTAGAATTTAGGGTTTCTCCAATTTATAATGCTTCTTAGGCTGGTCTTGTTCTCTTTGACATTATTTCTCTTTATCTATTTGATAACAAGTTGAAAATTTATAGAAAACGCTGCAATTTTTACGAGAAATTAGAAAGTTCAAGGTTTTCACATTTTTGTTATAGAAATTTTGTTACCACTGCCAAAGAATTTTATTCGTTGGAAAACCCACAATGTAGCAGTAGCAGAACTTGTCATGGATTTAATTAGATTTGGAGTTTATTATAGAGTCCGTGAATTTAGGGTTTCTCTAATTTATATTATGCGGTTGCTGTTTGCATTGTGATTATTTATCTTTATCTTAGGCTCGAAAATTACTAAAAACACTACTAATTTTTATGAGAAGCTAGAAGAAAAGAGAGTGGTTTGATGAGATGTTCTATTCTTTTACACATTTTTTATGAAAATATTTAGTTACCACTGTCCAAGGAATTTTTTCCCCTGGAAAATCGAAAATTAATAGAACATTCATCAAGTTAATCCGCTCTTTTTTCAATTTCTCATAAAAATATGGTATTGTTTTAAATGATTTTCTAGTTTTTTATCAAACGCATTCTTAGTTTGACCAAAATTTCATACATTTTTCCTTTTAATTCGTGAATGTAGGTCGAAATCAAATTTAAGGGAAGTATTTACTGTTCTGAAGAATTCTTCTCTTGGAAAGTAAACAGTTTGCGCTTTTTTAACACCGTGTAAAGGCTTAATAGGAAAACCTTTCTTCTGGTTTGAATTTTTGAGTGATACCAATGGCAACAAAGAAAATTATAGCAATTTGTCAGTCTGGGGGAGAATTTGAGACGAACAAAGATGGGTCCTTATCATACATTGGGGGGGAGGCTTATGCGGTGGATATTGATCCAGAAGAGACGCAGTTGAGTGATTTTAAGCAGGAACTAGCTGAGAATTTTGATTCTACTAGTGTTGATGGCATGGTGATCAAGTATTTCCTTCCAGGGAACAAGAAGACTCTCATAAAAGTGTCTAAAGAAAAGGACTTCAAGCGAATGGTCAACTTCTATGGAGATTCTGATCAAGTTGAGGTCTTTGTTATGATAGAGGGTGCTGCTGCTCAAAATGTTTCCAACATGCCTGCCAGTAGGTATTCACATTTGGGTCAAACTTATTTGCTAATTTAAGTTATTCAACATATATTGTTCTCTCTTGCAAATTTGAAGTTTTATATATAATATATGTATATGTGTTTGTATGAGAGATGGTGGGGGTGAGGATTCCTGGGCAGTGGCGGATCCAGGATTTTGAACTTAGGGGGCAAAAAAATTCAAGTAATAGTTGTTTTGGAGAAGGGCGGTCAGAAACAAAATAATCTTGACCTGTGCTTTCTTCACAATGATCAATAGTTTATAAACAATAGTATTAGTAGTAGTAATCATTTTCCCACCCCCTAGATCCGCCAATGTCGCCGGGGAGCCCCAAAAAAAATAAAAAAAATTGCCAGGTATCTAACCCTAGCGACAATTCGAGGTTCTGTTTGAAAATTTTCTTAGTTATCTGTCATGGTTTTACAGCGTTAACTTTTATGATTTTCATTGATTGTGTGCTTGATTTAGGTTGGAACTTTAGTAGTACACCAACTAAACTATTACATCATGGTCTATCAAAGCATATCAATTATGCAATTTTAATCTATTGAAAGATTACCAGAGGATAAACACGACTATCGATGGTAGTGAAGTGAAAGGTGGGGTACTAGTGGAAAATATTTTAGAATTTTGGGGTTTCTTGACTTTGCCCCCCATTTTGCATCTGAAATTAGACCAACCCCTTTTTTATAATCGTTAGACTTTGCCCCCTTCACGTGTGGGAAACTCAAAGAATTATGTAAAATCATTACGTTAGAAAAATTAGACATTACCCCCCATTTGTAGGTAAGGCCAGGGTAAAAAAAAAGCACTAAAAATTTACATGGGAACGTTTCCCATTCCACCATTGTTATCTGCCTTGATTTCGAACATGTTTTGGTCGACCATGTTGCTGTTTTGTTAAGCTTTGTGTGGAGGGTCCTGTATATTTATTTTGGCACTTTTAAAAAAGTTATTAAAAAAGGTTCCTTACATCCCACCAAAATCTGAGTTATCTATTCAATTAAAAGATGGCTATGGTCAAAATGAATTCGAAGAATGGAAGTTTATAGTATTCTGTTCAACTCACATAGTTTCATAGTATTTTGTTCAACTCACATAATTGGAAGAGTGCAGTACTGCATTTACCTTCTAATAATGTAGCGGATATAAGATAATGATGTGTAAGGACCCAATAGAACTCAACTTTTTTCTGGGAGAGGATAATGCTAACAGAATCGAGACCTGTTTACTTTGTACTGCCTGAATTTACTTTACTTAGCAGAATTCATTTTGAAACAGAGATGCCATTCCCAAAACAAGAGAACATTCAAAAGGGTGACAAAGGGGTAGAACGTATATAATTTATGGGAATCCCTCTGCTGGTTTTTTTTTTTTTTTTTTACTGAGGCGTAGAGTTTATGAGTAACTGGGCTGTTCAGGGCTCTGATACCTTGGAAATTTCGTGTAGAGATAAAGGTGAATGCCGTAGCCATTACTATTGTTGAAGGATTACTGAGTACACTTTTTCATTGTAAATTATTTTGGCTGGATCCTTGGCTTTTGAAGGGCTAAATCTAAGCAAGGTGGAGGCCACTGCTTTGTTGTTTTCATTTTTTGCTGTTTTCCTATAAAAGGCACCCTTTACGGTGTGTTTGATAATACTTCTTTTCCTTGGAAAATTCTCATAATTTCATGTTTTTCCTCTTTAGTGGTGTTTGATTGCATTATTCTGCACAATCAATGCCACAATCTTATTTAGCTTAATTTTCCTATTTTCTGCGTAATTTAAGAACCACCTCAACTCTATGTTTTGTTTTCCATGGAATTCAATTCTTTTCCATGTAAGAGCATCTCCAGTAGAACATCAAAATTTGATAATCAAAAGAGTATCTGATTATCCATTTAACACGTTGTTAGAGTTAGCAATGATATGCTCCAGAAAGGTTATTTTTTCCGAATAATCAAAAATTTGGGGCCCACTATTTTGATTGGCTACACAGTAATCAGGTTTTAAATTTAAAGAGAAGTGGGAATGATAGATTATCCAAATGTGAAATGATTGTCTTTATATTTTCTTCTGACCAATAGAATCACTGTGCCACCATTTTGATTATTGAAAAAGGCTTCTAATTTTGATTATTGAGGAGCTGGATTTGATGATTTGCTGATTGATTGTTAAGATATGATTATGCCATTGGGGTAATATTTTTTAAGCAATGTTGTTAAAATTGATATCCTTTTTTTTTATTATGCCATCGGAGATGCTCTAAATTATCGGAAAAACCTTTAATCTTGTAAGAAGGGATAAAGGATAAATTAAAGGTGCTTTTACCTGTAACTCTTGTTTGAATGAAGCTGATATGACATAGTCTACTTTTGTACCCCTCTACCAAAGTCATTGAATCTTACTGCACACTTACCATGTAGGTCAAGCAGGACAACTGAGTCTGAAGCAGTGGTTCTCTCAGCTGCCCCCACTGATATGATCCAGGGTGATGATCCTGTTGATATGTGCACCCCAAACGAAGCTGTACCGGTCCGGGCTACCAAAAAATCTAAGCCTAGAAGGCCAACTCTACCCTATCCTCCTACTGATATAGTCCATATGGACATGTCATCTGAAATTTTACCAACTGGGGAGCATTTTGCTGAATGGCAGAACACCATTACTGGTGTTGGCCAAACATTTAGTTCCTTTGCTGAATTCCGTGAAGCTATACGGAAGTACTCGATTGCGCATGGGTTTAATTATGCGTATAAGAAGAACGAAACTCACCGGGTAACTGTTGTGTGCAAGCAAGAAGGTTGTCCGTGGCGTATACATGTATCTAGGCTAGCCACCACCGAGTTAGTATGTATTAAGACAATGAAATCAACACATACATGTGAGGGAGCTGTGGTAAAACCTGCGTATCGTGCTACAAGGAGCTGGGTGGGAAGCATCATAAGGGAGAAGTTGAAAGGTTCACCAAATTACAAGCCAAAGGACATAGCGAGCGACTTTAAGAAAGAGTATGGGATTGAATTGAATTATTCTCAGGCCTGGCGTGCAAAAGAAAAAGCAAGGGAGCTTCTTCAAGGCTCTTACAAAGAGGCATACAATCAGTTACCTTTCTTCTGTGAGAATATAATCGAAGCTAATCCGGGTAGTCTTGCTACATTCACTACAAAGGAGGACTCGGCTTTTCATCGTCTCTTTGTCTCATTCCATGCGTCGATATCTGGTTTTCAACAAGGTTGCCGCCCTCTCCTATTTCTCGATAGTGCCTCTGTGTACTCAAAGTACCAAGGGGTTTTATTGGCGGCAACAGCTGCAGATGGGGACGATGGTGTTTTTCCGGTGGCTTTCGCGGTGGTCGATGACGAGACTGATGAAAACTGGCATTGGTTTTTGACAGAACTTAAATCAGTTGTCTCTACGTCGAGAAAAATTACTATTGTTTCTGATTTTCAAAAGGGTATAAAAGAGTCGATAAGTGAAATATTTGGTGGAGACTGTCACCATGGTTTCTGTCTATGGTATCTCGCTGATAAACTAAATAAAGATTTAAAGGGACAGTTTTCACATGAAGCCAGGCATCTGATTACCCAAGATCTTTATGCTGCCGCTTATGCACCAAAGCTCGAGGTTTTTGAACGATGTGCTGGAAACATAAAAGCTATCTCACCCGAAGCTTACAATTGGGTCATACGTAGTGAGCCAGCCCACTGGGCAAATACGTTTTTTGAGGGGGCAAGGAATAATCATATGACTTCCAATTTTGGACAACTTTTCTACAGTTGGGTATCGGACCCAACCGAGTTGCCCTTAACCATAACGCAAGTGGTCGATGTACTACGGGGTAAGATGATGGAGTTGATGTACAATGGAAGGGTTAATTCAAACCGGTGGGACACAAGGCTAACACCATCTATGGAGGAAAAGCTAAAGAATGAGACTTTAAAAGCACGCTCATTTCAAGTCATACCCTTGAATGGTAGCACATTTGAGGTCCGAGGTGAATCCGCTGACATGGTTGATATTGATCACTGGGACTGTAGCTGTAAAGAATGGCAACTTACTGGTTTACCGTGTTGTCATTCTATTGCCGTTTTTGAATGCCTTGGCAGGGACCCGTACAATTACTGCTCCCAATACTTTACGGTTGAGAGCTACCGGTCAACATATGCGGAATCGATTCAACCGGTACCTAATGTAGAGAGAGCATTGAAACTCGTGGATGAGGAAACATTTACTGTTACTCCTCCCCCAGTTAAACGCTTAGCAGGTCGACCAAAAATGAAGCAGGCTGGATCAGTGGAGATTATTAGACGCCAACTGCAGTGTGGTAGATGCAAGGTCATTGGTCACAATAAAAGATCATGCAAGTAGGTGCTCTCTTCTATGATGCTCTTTTGACCTTTTGATAATGTTTGATATTTTATGTTGTGTATTTTGATTAGAGGCATGGCAGTTAGGTTTTTTTTTTTTTGCTGGTCAGTTCCATCTATATTTCCTTGAAATAGTACATCAAGTATATATCTCTGTGGTTCAACAACTAGTACATGTGCTCGTGTTTCCAAGAGTTGACAACCCCTATTACATCCCAAGGAATCCTGGCCGTCCAAATCAAATTATATGGGTCAAATAGGATGAGACAAGATCCATAAAAAGCTCAAAAGAAGATTTAGAAGGGACTCACTTTAGGATTTCCCAATCCAAACCCTTCTACCCATGGAACCAAGATTTCAACTTAAAAAGAGCTATGCAGAGAACAAAGACAACAGATCAATTCTGGTAAATATTTATTTTCTTTCAAAGATATAATTTAAAGAATGAGACTACTAGTGCTATATGAAACCAGGGAAGAAAGAATAGAAGCCTGAGAACAATAGATATAGGATGGTCTAGGACACAAGACATTCAATGGAACCTCTCCTGCCCGCCCATGAATCTTCACAATTCAAATTTTATTTCCCACTTTTAAAAACCTGAATACATTTCAGGAGGACTAACAACCCATCTATTACTATATACCAAGTCAAAGGATGAATTTTGGTATGCATGTGGATTACCAAATCACCCTTCATGCTTTAGAGTTTAGAACTAATAATAGTGCTTAAACTAGGATTTGACCCTTTAACCTCAAATATAAAAAACACATGCTACCACTGCTTGAGGAAAATACCATCACATATGCTTATTGTGCTTTGAAAATCTACATAATGTGAGGAGTTGCTAGTATAATATAGCACATGAATCGAGTGTGCCACAAGTTTTAGTGAGAAATAAACTACCAACGACTACGGAATGGAACAATTCCCTAGCAAGCACATTTGACTTCCGGCCATTAGCTTGATTTCTATACTTCTGATTATTGGGTGCTGAAGTGTACAACAGGGATCCTCCATATCTATTCACCCAAAATAATTTTGTTCCCCCCCCAATGCAGGATGAGAAAGGTAGGGAAGAGAATATGAATAGAGAAGCGAAGACAGAAAAATCACTCTCAATAATACTCAATTGAAGTTCAAGCTTCCTAAATCTAGCCCAATATCCTGATTTATATAGTCTTAACAGTTAACCCTAATTAAATGCTGAACTATTATGCACCGTTGTATTAAAAAAATGCTTTAGAACTAATCCCATAATCAAATCCTTATTTTTGTTCAACTCACAATCGCATTACATAAGTCAAGCCTCGTAATATCCCCCATGAGTCCTATTATTCCCCATAATTCAATCCTCACACGTATTCTCAATGAATCAAGCCCGGCAATGTCTCCATTTTAATTGGTTGTCTGGACCACTCTCCAATCTCCCTAAGTAGGAACTTGACTCCAGCGAGTCAGTGGCAGGTCCAAGAATGCCAGCTGATGGAGATCCACACTTTATTAATGAGGAACGATTCTGAAATGCTAAGTGAGGCATTTCAATAGCACTAGTAAGCGAAGAAGCACAGATCTGGACATGATAAGATCTGGATAGGCCAACACGGGCTTTTTGAGAAAAAGTAGGGCATGGATACGTTAAGGATACACTTGTTATCATATATATTCTTATACATACAATAATAAAAACATTTAGCAATCACTATATCAAAGCAAATTAGTAATTAAACCTTGAAAATGTTATCAAATGCCTTTATTAGTAGCCCTACTTCTGTTTTGATATAATGTTCAAGTTGATTTTTCTTAATAGCTATATTTCATTGGCATGCTAAAAGTTGTAACTCAATATATAATGTTTGTGATCTACATGTTTGCTAGTCTTAAAGAGCATTGACTAGTATTGGGAACTACAAATTCATTTCATTAAACTATAAATATTTGGTATCCAATACATGAGTATCTTTGAAGTATCGGTAATTAAGTTCTTATCCGCTAATTATCGATACATAAAAGTAAGTATCCAACACGTAGCAGGAGAGTATCGGTATCCGATACGGATATGCCTCCTGCTACGAACATACTGCAACTCCATGTCTATCAGCAAAGAACATTTATGCCCTCACAACGTACTCTAGTGTGAAATATTTTGCTTCCATGGGAAGATTGACCAGGATGGGCTTCTTAACTTTCTTGATATGGGCCAAAAGAGGATGGATAATTCCGATATAAGCGTTCATTTGCTCCATCTGGATTATCTGAGGCAATAGGATCAATTGGCTCAACAATCTCATGCTGTGGAGTGTTCATTTGCCCCATCTGGATTATCTGAGGCAATAGGATCAATAGGCTCAATAATATCATGTTTTGGTTCAGTAAGATACACACTGATTATTAACCACTGAAACTGGTGTCAATTCTGGCTTTCTTTTTCCCATTTCCTTATTCAGTAAGGCGGGCTCCCTGCAGGTGTTTGGTTCATTGAATTTGGTTTTGTGCTAGAGCACAATTTAGGTTTTAGGCTGGGTTTTAGAGAGACTGGCTGTGGCTTAAAATTATTGATTTGACATTCCCAATTCATAATGATCTTGCACACCTTGGGGCAACCTTAGAGTTATGTCAAAAATGTGCTAAGAGGCCTCGAATACTCTTCTTTAATCGGGCTGAGCAGAAAACCTTAGCAAAGAAAGAAAGCTTGAAACATGATTTGGTTTTGGCCGAACTTGCTGATCAAGGTACTGAATTCTGAGGTTGGAACACGATTTGGTTTTGGCTGTTTGGGATGGTTTAGTTTAATCTGTGGATTAGGCCTCGTTCTGGGAATGGGCTGATGTAGAGCCTGTCTTGTTTATTTTAAAATCAGTTCACTTTCACATTATGAATCGTAAGTTTGTGCATTAATAAATAATTCATTTGTAATTCATGGGGTGTTTGGAAAACTTAAATAAGAAATTCCGACTTTTAGATAATAGAAGCATGTCCTAAATTTTTTGATCAGAAACAACACTTATATTAATCAAATATAGACAATACAAGCAGAAAAAAGACTGAAAGTGAATGAGAAATCCACTCACAGCTAGTACGAAAATAAGAATGACAAACAAAAGAAATACAAGAATCTAGCAGACAACAGGCAGCCTAAGAACAAGCTTGCTACCAAACCCTACCCGAAAACAACACAAACAGCATAAAACTACACTCAATCTAAAGGACTGCCGCTGACCAATCTCTGGCAATGTCTGACAAGGAAAGAGCCCCAAAAACTTTCGAAGAATATGCCCATAGCGAAGCCGTAGCCTTGAACCTCTGCCAAACTTCCTCAATATTAGCCTCCTTGTCGTCAAACAATCTGGAATTCCTTTCCCTCCACACGCACCATACAACTGCCATGCAACTACTTCTCCATAAAGTTTTAGACTTCTTTTTGTTACCCTTCAAATACCACTTTAATGAAAGTAACCTATGCCAAGATTTTGGAAAAGCCGAAATGAGACCTAACACTCTTCGAATGTTGCACCAAATAAGGTGTACAAATGAACAATGGAGTAACATATGATCAATGCACTCTCCCTCTCTTTTACACAAAACACACCAAGATGGAGAAATTTGTAAGTACGGTCTTCTCAATTGCAACAAGTCTGCTGTGTTAACTTTCTTTATAGCAGCTAACCAAGCCAAAACCTTAACCTTAGCCGGTATACCATTCTTCCAAATCATATCGTATGGTTCAAAATTTCCTTCTACGTTGGCCTGTGACAGAAATTCAAAAAATGATCTTACAGAAAACAGCCCAGATTTATCTTTCTCCCATATTCTTGAATCCCTCTCGAATCTTGATATCTGCAAATTATTAATTAACCCCATCATCATTATATACTCGAACTCTTCCACTTCCGAAAAATTTCTTCTAAATATAATGTCCCATGCAAAATTGTCACTTGAATCCCATAAAATATAATCAGCTATTAAAGCTCTTGGATTGACTGCCACTCTATGTAATCGTGGAAACTGCACTGCCAAGGTGTCCTCTCCCAACCATCTATCTAACCAAAACCGAATATTAGCTCCATCTCCAACCTTGAATCGAAAACTCCTCTCAAACTTGACAATACCTCTAGAAATTGCCTTCCATGGATTACGAAGAGACCCTCTAACCACTGCATTGGATCTCCAACCAGTGTCTAACACTCCATATTTACTTTTGATAATGGAATGCCAAAATGCACTTTGTTCAATCGGAAATCGCCACAACCATTTACCCAAAAGAGCCTCATTCCTCTTAATCAAATTACCAATACCCAGACCCCCATCTCTTTTACACCGAGAAACAGACTCCCAGGCCACCAAATGATCCCCTTTTCCCTTCTCAAACCCCTCCCAGAGAAAATTCCTCATTAATTTTTCAATGCTCTTGGCTACCGAAACGGGAATTTTAAAAAGAGAAAGATAGTAAATTGGAATACTTTCCAAAACCGACTGAATCAAAGTCAGCTTACCACCTCTCGAAACGCATCCCCTCAACCAAATGTAGACACTACATCTTCTTGAAATACAGAGTTGGTTGGAATTCCCTAGATCTCGATCTAGAACTAGGCAATATCAGGTTTTATTTGAAATGATTTAATTTGAGTTTTTAAGAATCAACTTGAATTATCATTTTACGGTTGCTCATTTTTCACAACCTAACACAAATAAATGTAAAAATCATAGATTGCCTAGATGTAAATTGTCCAACTCACAATTTGAAAGACAACCAAACTGTCCCTTAATGTTTTTGTGGAGGAGCTGGTCTAAGGAAGTTATGCTGCATACGTTGTCTCGGGGAATTTTTTTTTAATAAAAGAAACCGAGTTGGGCTGTGGTTTTGAAATAAGAGGGCAGTAAATAGGAGCAGGTGGTTTCTTAGATGGTGAAGAACAGTATATGGATAGGAATTTGCAATTCTGATGGTGGTTATATTGGTTGGTGATGACTAGAATGGCAGATGATGAAGGTAGAAAAAGTAGAAAATTAGAAAAGAGAGAGGGATAAAACAAATGGAACAAAAGCTGACAGTCCAAAACAAGGTTTTTGCTCTGATACCAATTTGATGAAGGACAAGAAAGCAAGAGAAATAGGAAAGGAGAAGGGAAGACAAAAGGAGTATCAAACTTAATATTACTCAATTCAAGCTGCCTAAACATAGCACAGTAGCCAGATTTATATAGGTTTAACGTAATATACTTTCAAGTCTTATTTTGCCATATTAGTTTGACTACTAATTTTGAAGTGCATAATAGATGGAGATATATTATTATATGAATAATATAATAGTCATTGCCTTGTTCCAGCCGTGATGCATCTTAAATCTTTGAGAAATTATGTGTCAACATGTCTGTGCCGTTTGGGTACAACACCCGTACTCTGGGTTGAGCTTCGTACTTTTAGATAGAGGGAGTTCTGCGAGGAGGCATCATGAATACATGGTCTTTGTGGGGATAACTCGTATCTTAGGGGTGATTTTAACATTGTTAGATTCCCCTTAGAAATGGTCTAGGTTATATGTATTTTTGTTCTCACCAGCATGAGAGGATAGTTTCAACCATGAGACAGGAGGTTTTGTTTAGAGTAGAATCTAATCATTTCCCCATTATTTTGGATACAAATCCATTCAAATGCAAACCTTCACCATTTAGATTTGAAATATGTGGTTAACACATGGAGCTTGTGGGTTGTTTTAAAAAGTGATGGGAGGAAAGTGCAGTTCAAGGTTGGGAGGGATTTCAATTTATGAGAAATTAGCGTGTGTGAAACACAAAGTGAAGAGGTGGAATAAGGACATTTCTGGGGATGCAAGGGTGGTTAAGGAGGGGCAAATATTGGAGAGGATTCGAGCCATATATGAAGGAAATTGTAGATGATTTTTGGGGAGGAATCTAGAGAGGAGAGGTGCAATTTGAGAATGAGACTTGGAAGAACCTGTCCTTAAGGAGGGGATTTCTTATAATCAAAAGGGTAAATTAAGTGAGTGAGAATGGGCTGCGAATTCAAGGTTACTTTATCGAAGCGTAAGTGGTAGAAAGTTAACAGATTAACAAGTTACAATTTTTCGGTTATGGTGAATGGGAGACCGAGAGGCATTTTTAATGCCTCAAGGGGCATTAGACAAGGGGATCCACTCTCACCTTTTCTTTTTGTGCTAATGGCAGACGTCCTTAATAAATTGGTGGTGAGAGTGAGAGAGGTGGGTATTATTGATAGGTTTAAGATAGGGAGGGATAAAATTAAGTTGTCTCACTTGTAATTTGCCGATGACACCATCTTCTTTCTATCAAATGATGTGAATAAACTAAAAAATTTGATAAATATTTTGGGTATCTTTGGGTTAGCTTCGAGGCTTCACATTAATCTATCCAAAAGTACGCTAGTTGGTATCAATTTGAAGGAAGAGGATACGGTGTCACTATCGAGAGTGTCGGGATGTGAGATGGGTTCATGGCCTATGTCCTACCTTGGGATGCCGTTTGGAGATAATCCTTCTCGAGTAGGATTTTGGAATCCGGTAATTGAAAAGATTTTCAAAAGATTAGAGGGCTGGCTAAAAGGTTGTTTGTCAAAGGGAGGGAGGTTAACTTTAATTCAATATGTTTTAGAAGGCATCACCATTTACTATCTCTCTCTTCAAAATGCCGATTTCAGTGTGCAACACTATTGAAAAAATGTTGAGGGATTTTTTTGGGAAGGGTACGGTGAGAGTGTTGGAGATCATTTAGTAAGATGGGACATTTTATCCAAGAGTAAGGAAAATGGTGGGTTGGGTATTAGTAACATTGCATTTAAGAATGCGGCTTTGTTAGGGAAATGGCTTTGGAGATTTTCCCATGAACAAAATTCGTTTTGGTGCTTAATTATCAAGAGTAAGTATGGCATTCACGTAAATGGATGGGATACAAACATGGTTATTAGAAGCACTCATAGAAACCCTTGGAAAGCTATCTTTACCGGTATTGAAAAATTTAAATCATTCACTCGACTTAAAGTGGGAATGGGCAACTCTATAAGATTTTGGGAAGACACTTGGGTCGGAAATTTTTCACTTGCCTCTCTCTACCCTCGGTTGTATAGCATTTCTCGTAATCTAAATAATTCAATTGCATCCGTTATTCGTTGGCATCGTTAGGATTCTTTCTCATGGGATCTAGAATTTTGTTGAAATTTATATGAGAGGGAAATTGGGGAATTCTTGGAATTGTTGGGTTTAATTTCTCATTTGAAGGTGTCTAGAACAGAACGAGATTCTAGATATTGGGCGGGGGAAAAATCGGGTATATTCTCATGCAAATCCTTCTTTTATCTGCTTATCAATTCACCACAGGATCCCACCTTTGTGCCCCACAATTTTATATTAAAAACTGTTATCCCTCGGAAGGTGAATTTTTTTGCTTGGTTGGCCTCTTGGAAGAGAGTAAACACATGTGATATGCTCCAAAAAAGAAGGCCTAATTTAGCAATTTCAAACAAATGGTTGGGGTTCTAAAGTGGTGTATAGAGGATCTTTTGTAGCCGTTAGAAGTCCATTTCTAGTAGACTTGAATCTTTTCTAACATTCACTCAGCCTAAGATTGGGATGGGAAGTAAAATACGCTTTTGGGAAGATGTTTGGGATTAGTGAATCTTTATTTTCTCGCATCTATAGAGTTTCTTGCAACATTAATTGTTTGGTCATATCTCTAGTTTCTTAGAATTTGTTCAATTCATTCTCTGGGGATTTATCTTTATTAGAGACCTCAAAGATAGGAAAGTGGATGAATTCATGAGTTTGTTGGCCATTGTCGAAAATGCGCCACTTTCTTTCTAAAATTCAACCAGATAGAGAAATTGGGTGGGGTATAAATTGGGATCCTTCTGTTGTAAATAATTTTTTGACATGTTGATTGATTGATTTGCCTAATGAACTTATCATTGAAGTATTGAACTACATAATGATTTGGAAAATTGGCATCGCTCTGAACGTGAGAAAAATCTTTTCATTGATAGCCGCTTGGAATAGAGTAAGTACTTGTGATCTCTTCCAAAAGAAAGTTAGCAAACCTATCAGTTTCTTGTTCTTTGGCGCGTTCCCTGCAATGAAGATAATCCAATGATCACCTATCACTTCATTGGGAATTTGTTCATTTCTTCTGTGCAAAATTCTGAGGGGAAGTTGGTACAAATTTTTATGTGCAGATTGGTGCACAAGGGGAATAGAGAAGAGGCGAAACAGTTGTGGAGATGTTGCAATTTGCTAGATCAACAAGATCATTTCTCTTAGGCTAGATGCAGGAAATAGAGATGGCAGAAAATACTTGTGATTTTTCTCTTTGTTCAAATTTCCTTTTCAGTTGTCTTTGTTTACTTGTACTTTAACTGTTTTGCTTACTTGTTTTTCTTCTTTGTTCGGTTAATTGCGGGTCCAACTTTTTTCTTGTATATAAATACCGGATAGGATATAACACACTAATCCAGTGTTTTGTTGGATAGGCCATCAAGTCCGGATAATTTATCTGGTGCTTCATCCTATCCAGATTTGCAACAAATATGGGATAGTAATATTTAATCTTATCCCTCCTAATCCTGCACGCCAAACATAGCCTAAAAGGTTATGTTTCTGATATGAAAAATATAAATTTTTTTTCCAAAGTTAAAGTGAATCTGTTTCTGAATTGTATCGTAAATCACAAGATTCTTTGCGATTATATGCCAGTTTTGACTCTCCATTTGATTCTGTTCGAATATGCTTTAATAGAGAGTATTATCTTAAAAAAGTGTTCTGAAACTTAAGACTATACTGGTATTAGGTCGAAATTAGTGCTCTTAAAAAAGTGTAGTAGTCAAAGTTGGATTCTTAATCTGAGATGAATGAGTACAAATTCTGAAACTGAGAACATACTTGCCAAGCATGTTAGCATGAATAGTTTTGTTACAAAATTCCTATAGGTGAATGGACGGTTGTGCAATCGTGTCAGTAGTTAAAATGATTACTGAGGGTGCCTTTGGATAATGATTGAAAACACTACTAAATTTTGTGATGAGATGGAAAAAGAGAGGAGTGATTTTGTGAAATGCTTTATTACTTATTTGGTTTTCCATGGAATAAAATTCTTTGGATGGTGGGTAAGAAAATTTGCCCATGGAAAATAAGAAAAAGATTGAAATATCCGACCAAATCACTCATTTTATTTTGCAACTACTCATTAAAATTACTAGTGTTTTCAATTATTTTTCAAATGTCTATCAATGGACCCTCATTTTTTTCATTTTTTTCCAAGTGAAAAGGGAGGGCTCCATGATCTTCCTTAGTATCTAAAGCATCCTGCATATAAACTTGGATATTGTTGTAATCTTCCGTGCTTGCTGGAATCATATATATATATTATTACTGCAAAGTCGATGCTAATATTATTATTTCAGATTAAGTCCTAGGGCAGAAGAACAGTAAGAATATGCAGCGAGGAGATTCATTGACGGTGGAGCTCGGGAGGCAACTAACAGACTGTCAGGATTTTGGGTAATTAAGCGAAGGAAGCTTTTGAGGTTTATATAGTTGCAGACTTGCAGCCATGTTCATTTCTAGACCCCTAAATAACGCAATTGGAAATTTTCACGTCTCGCCATATGAAGATATCAGTTAGTAAGTAGCCTCTGTGATCTTTTGATAATATGGACCAGCTAGCATAAACTCTTCTCTGTATAGTAAGTTGTGGTTGGAATGGAGTTGTCTTGTCATTATTTAGAAGAATGCAAGTACAAACTTTTTAATTTATGAAGAATGGGAATAAGAATTGCTATTCTGATTTGGCTTTTAAGTAATCACTAGATTTTGGTGGACACGCGATGTGTATGCCCTTTTGGATATACGTAATATGAAGGGAAAAATTGAAAAAAAAAAATTAGCGCATCGATCAAGAGTCACATGAGCCCGCTGTTGGTAGTGTTTAATCCCGTTGCTTGCACTACAATGGAAACCATTTTGTGAAGTAAAAGCATAATGATGCCAAAAACAATTTTTTTTTCCGGCTTAATACCATATTGTCTATTCGTTAGCTATTCATGTATAATATTCAGGTTAAAATTGTAAAAGGTGAGGATATTAATTAGCACTCCAACATTATCTTTATTCCGAGAATAATGTAAAATTTTAAAAGTGAGTACAACTTTTTAAAGTAGTATTATGCAATGTCAAAGTGATAATTGTTTAGGTACTTGGACAATAAGGGTAGCCTTTGTAACACGTATATCATCTAGAAGGCTGAATATAATTAAAAAAAAGAAAGTTTAAATTTTGTTCTTATCAATCTCATTTTCTGTTGTTTTTTTGCCATGTATTTATAACTAAGCGAAAAGGAAGGGGGGGGGGGGGGGGGGGGGGAACCAACAAAGTGGAAATCAATAGAGCAGTTAAACCAAACTTGGACTTTTTCCAAAAGCAATGGATCAACTTGATCAATTTTATGTATTACTTCACCATTAACAACAACATTTGGTTTAATTAATTCATTAAAAAAAAGATAAGGAGAAGGACATCTCTTAATCCCAAAGTTTTATCAATTCTTGAAGCAAATGAAATAACGACAACATTAGCGGAGACGGGATTAATGCAAATAGGGACAAAATAATAATTTCAATCCACGGTTATATATATGATTTAAGTATATAGCATATCCAAAAAAGGTTAAAAAAATGATAATTAAGTAGTAGATCGAATACATCAATTTGTATACTAAAATATTCATATATAGAGTGCACCCAAAGTTAGGATGATGTAATTTAGGGGGAACCAAGTGCAAATTTTACTCTGAAAGAAGGTGAGCAAATCAAAATTATTAGTACATACTAAATTTATTTGTTTTCTAAAATTATTAACTAAAATAAAAACATTTAAGAAATTAAAGCCTCTAAGGTGGCTCGCCACTAGACTCACCCCATTCCATCCCACCCCACCCCACCCCCTCTTGCTTCAGATCTCCCTACTTCAATTCCCTCTTTTATCTCTCTCGTTGGGGGTGCGTACTCCATGGATTAGGGTTATTATCATCATTATCACAGTGCATAAATTAACAAGGTATTAAACAAGTTTTATTTATTTTTAAATTAGTTTGTCCTTTAAGGTCAAGCATATATGTATATGTGTGTGTACGCGTAATTTGGCCGGAAGATTGAAGTAATAATTAAAATGAAATACGTTTTTAAAAGACAAGTTGAGATTTAATCATAAACGGAAAATTTCACATGCGGACCGGTCCGTACGGACCGGGACCTTTAGCGAATACTATTTTAATACTATTAATTAATTAGGTTTATTATGAGTTGATGAATTGTTACTTACGTAACTTTTTAGCAACAA
Organism: Lonicera japonica; assembly: GCA_021464415.1. Taxonomy (NCBI): domain Eukaryota; kingdom Viridiplantae; phylum Streptophyta; class Magnoliopsida; order Dipsacales; family Caprifoliaceae; genus Lonicera; species Lonicera japonica. The sequence goes on along the minus strand of CM038471.1, from coordinate 74,787,940 downwards.
AAATAAAATAATAGAATAGAATATAACAACTTTTTTATGATATTGATTGGAGTCAAATTAAGGCGTTAATGAGGTTATTATTCATTAAGATGGGTTTAGCTAGCAATGACGGAGGCAAAAACTAAATATCGAACTAAAAATGGAGTCGGGAATTTAAATTGACGTCTATCGCTTCAGTAGTGTAGCTTCTTTTGGTTTGGAAATCCAAAAATTAATTGGTTTCACGCTATTAAAGCAGTAAGGCGCGCAGTATATATATAACATGCATGTAAATAGATTTGTCATGTGGATATATATATATATATATATACTTGGATGGATAAAAACTTTTATCATTTTATTTGTTATATATAAATATGTAGAATAATTTTGCTCTGCCCTCTACATACATGTACGAGTACTAGATCAATGTCACACTAATTAATTATTATGTCTCTATCTGCATAACATCTTTTAAATTAACGAGTATATTGTCATAAGCACGTACGTGTTTTTGTTACACCCTACACTTTACCCTAAATTGAATGTCATTTAGTTTTACTCTGGCGGATTGTACAATTAGAGATTTTTTTTAACATTTTTGGTTTTTTCAAGGAAAATAATTTATTTTGGGTGTTGATTAAAAAAAATTCCACAAGAAATAAAACAGGATACTGAGATATCCACTTACAAAAATAAGCTAATCACTTCACTCAAGTCCCAATTCTTCAAGAAAAAACATTTGTTTTGGCTATTATTTTTGATCTATGGAATTTCTCTCGTTTCTCTCTCATATGTAACCTAATTATTGCTTGCTTGTGATTTAGGGACAAAGAAGAATGCATCAGAAGAGAAGAAGACAAAGATAGCAATTTGTTTGTTGGTTAAACTCCACAAATTAAAGTAGCTATCAAATGGAGATGAAATGTCACACAAAGAGCAAGTTTTGGTACATATATATATTTTTTATTTTTTTTCTTATAAATAGCAGGCATTTTGGAGTTGGGGAAAGCACAAGAGAGAAGATCAATTTACAGTTCAACTCTACATAGAAGTAACCAGCAGAGAGAGAGTGAGGGAGAGAGAGAGAGAGAAATGGCATTGCCAAAAATTTTCGTGCTAAAATCAAAGTACAACAACAAATATTTACAGTATGTAAAGGAAGATGTGGAGGTTCATGGGTTCAACAAATTATCTGGAGAAAACCTATTGAGCCCGTATGCAAAGTATGAGGTAGAGATGGCAAAGACTGGGGAAGGACTCGTGCACATAAAATCCTGTTACAATAACAAGTACTTCGTACGGTGGTCGACTCACCATTGGTGGATTGTTGCGGGGGCTGACGAACCAGAGGAAGACAAGTCCAAATGGTCATGCACATTGTTTGAAATTCTCCCCATGGATGGCAAAATGATCCGTTTTCGCCATGTCCAACTCGGTCACTATGCATGCTTGTGGAGGCTCGGTAGCGAGAATGTGTATGATTCCTGCTTATTCGCAGGAGGCGAAGGAATTGACAAGGACCAGTGCGATGTCTTCACAGTCATAGATTGGGAGTCGCTGTGTATATTGCCCAAGAATGTGTGCTTCATGGGCTGCAATGGCTGTTACCTAGGCCTTTGCCAGATGGATGGCAATCCACATCTGCAATTTTCATCTACTGACGTTGATCCGGCAACAATGAACCAGATCGTCACCACTGGTAATGGAAGCGTACGCATAATGTCCAACCAGAACAACAAATTTTGGAGGCTTACTAGCACCATTGACCCGTATGACAACACTAGCAAGAACTGGATTTGCGCTGACTCGGATGACAACACTAACAACAACCCTGACACTATCTTCTCTCCAGTTAAAGTTGACCGCAATGTCATCGCTCTTAAGGGGAGCAATAATAAGTTCTGCAAGAGATTCACCACCTGGAACATGAAAAATTGTCTCAGTGCCAAGAGCGAAAGCATTTCTGAGGATGAACGCTTGGAGGTTAAAGAGCTAGCTATGTCGAGGAATATCTACAACGTCAATTATCACCTTAAGGACGCTAGGATATACCACCAAAGCGTCGACCTATTGGTGGCCCGTCGAACTGTATTTAACAGGAGCAAAGAACCCAACACATTTGACGTGAAGCTCACTTATACAGATAGTAAAAGCATGGCTTGGAATGCAAGCGTGTCACCTAACTGGGGCGTTAAAACCGATATCAAGGCTAGCGTTCCAGTTATTGCAGATGGAAAAGTCGAAATTAATCCCGACTCTACCGGAGTATTTGAATGGGGGAAAATATTGAATCGAGCACTATATCAGAGCCTGTCTACAACGTCACTGCGTCACCGATGACTCAAGTAAAAGTAAATCTGTTCGCAACACAAGCTTCATGCGACATTCCCTTCTCTTACGATCAGGATGACACGCTTACTAATGGGACCATAGAGACTCGCACCATGGATGATGGCATTTACACATGCGTCAATTACTACAATTTCAAGTACGGGATCGAAGAGGAAAAGCTGTGATCGATCTGACCAACAATCAAGCATTGGTTAATTAATCAATACTGTTTTTTATGCGTGTACTATAATATGATCGAATTGTGTCGATCTCTCTTTACAATTCAGACATCTTCGGTGTGTTTCCCATGCATGATTATTGGAGAGTTTAAGGGACACATACATGTATATATATATGTTTCTTTTATTCTACTTATCATGCATTTATTATCATTACCTATGTATATAAATTTGTGAGATTGATGAAATAAAAAGATGTCCCACTTTAATATTTCTTGAGGTTATTGTGTAGATTCATATATATATATATGTGTGTGTGTATTTTTGATGTCCATTGGCCATTGCTTTGAAGCTTACTCAGTTGCATATATATATGGGAATTCATTAAAGCTCCATTAATTACTTTTGAAGCCAGAGAACAAAGTGAAATTGAGATAGCCAATTAAATCTCAATATCTAATATAAATTGAACTTAATCTTTCTATTTGAGTGTATATATTTTAATTAGTTTAATGGGAAAAGGATCATAACAGTGAAGGGTTTAAAACCAAAAGTTATATTATAAATTCTAAGTTATAAAGTCAAGTCACAATTCAATCGTTTGAAATTGTGTCAAATTTTGTATTTCTTTTTTTTTATATCTCTGCAGTCTCTCTTTTCATTAAAAAATATATTTACAAGAGAATTTGAAACCTTGACTGCACTGGAGGGGGGGGGGGGGTAGCTGGGTTGGAGCCCACCCAAATTATTTTTTTTTACTTATAGTACCCATAAATATTAAACAGTAGCCTAGCCCACCCCAACCTAAATCAACTCAATCCAACCCATTCAAAAAAAAAAAAAAAACTGTTAGAATACTAGTGAATTAAATAACAGTCTGGCCCAATTGATTTTTGTCAATAACTTAGACAATTATTTTATCCATCTAAACTAACCACTGATGCTCTTGGTTTTTTTTAGTCCAAATTTTTTTTTATTTTTTTGGTCAACGATGCTCTTAGTTCACTTAATACATATTATATTATATAACTAATAAATTTATTCCAGGTTCATAAAAACACCTGAGTACCATACAGCCATAATAGTTTGTATATATATATATAATTTTTAATATGCACTATTGCGCCTGATAGACCCAGATGTTCAAGTCTTAAGGGGGGGGGGGGAAGGAGAGAGGCTTGAATTTATATATATTATTTATTATACTATTAGAGTATTGTTTGTTCATTTCTTAATTTATTGTTTAGTACTTCAATTTATTTAATATATATTATATGCAATTTTTTTTAGATTATTAGAGTATTATTGCTTCCACTTGGACCAATACTTATATTTTTTTTTTCAAGAGATTATATTTTAAAGCCTCAGTTTTAGTAATCAACCGTCATATATATATATTTTAATCAATTTTTCGTTGTATTTCGGAACATAATCTTAAGGCTTTGAAACTGAAATTTTGAGAAAAATTAGTCTAAAAATTAGTCTATACATTTTTTAGCCAAACACAAAATTAATTTCAAAATTTCTTATGCTTGGAAAAGGGGGAAAATCGTTATTAATAGTTTCTCGAATTTTTTTTACAAAATTTCTTTTTATCATCAACCCACCCCAAGGTAAAATCCTGGATCCGCCCTTGCTTTTTATAAATTTATTATTCCAAACTAGATATAGGACTTTTATACAATTTATTTTAGCCACAAGGACCAATTTAAAATATTTGTTTACTAAAAGGATACAATACTCCTTTTTTGAATGGTCAATTATTCACTTATTACAATTTTTTATTTCTTTATTACTATTTGTTGTTGTTAAGTCTCACCAACTACCTCCACCATCACTGCCCGCCGGAGCTCTAGTGGTCATTCCCGAGCTCCAGCGACCTTCTGTCGTATTCCAACAAGGACACGAGAGCTCCGACGAGAATTATATATAGTGCAAAAATAAATTTACACTTAAATTTTTGTCTTTAATTACTTGCAGATTTAGTGCAAAAATGAATTTGTGCAAGAAATTATATCTTAATTTGTCTACAGATTGGTAAAAAAACTTACTTGTACTAAAGTTTATAACATTAATTGTTAGCGGATTTAGTGCAAAAACGGTTTTGCACATAAAATATATCATGAGTTGCTTGAGAATTTAGTGTAAAAATAGATTTGCACTAAAATATATATCATTTGATGCTTGCGGATTTAGTACAAAAATGGACTTGCACTAAAATATATATCATTAGTTGATTGCGGATTTAGTACAAAAACAGCACTAAAATATGAATCATTAGTTATTTGCAGATTTAGTGCAAAAAGAAATTTGCAGTACCGGTGAGGTTATAACACTTCAGTTATAGTTTTTGGAGTTCCGGAGAGGGATAGTAATGGTGGTGATGGCCGGTGGTAATTAATTTATTTTTAAGAAAAATATAAAAGAAATGGATGAAGAGTATTTTAGGCAAAGAAAAATAAGTGTCCTTACTTTGGAATGAAAATGTAGGTGTCATTCTTTGAATATAATTATGTAGGAAACCCTTTTAACCGATTGCCTATACTAAAAATTCACAAAAAAAACATAAAAAGAGAGTACATGCATTATCTATATACATTATCTATACTATATATAAAAGCATGAATAATTGTATGTATTTTTTCTTTTTTTTATATATGGATAAATATATGCTCATCTTAGTTTTTTCACAGTTTTATGGGTTTTTTTAATGTATGATAAGATAAGATACATTTCATATTAGAGTGAAATATTTAACTTATAGGGGTCAACTTCGAAATCAATGTTTAATAAATTAATATATCTACTCTTGGTATTGATGGTTTAGAAATTTATAATATTACATAATTATTTATTGTTATACCCTTTTTTAAAATAACAAATATATCTTTTAAAATCATTTCAAAAATACATTCAATATTCCTTTTTGAATAATCTTTTTAAGATTAAAGTTAAAACCTCATATGAGTTCAGGATATCTTTGGAATAATACCATAAGAATTTCATTTAGAAAAAAAATAATATATATATATATATACATATAATATTTATTCTATAAATTAGTTTTAGCATAATCTAACCTGTTGATAAAAACAGATATTCGTAATCAATGACCTGATTATATTTATGTATGAGTTTGTAACGTCGACTTTTTCAAAATGTTTTGGGGCTTTGTATTAAGTATTAACTATATATTTCCTTTTTTATTCTTCTGTTATTTAGAACTTCTTCATATATTATGCTAGCAATAAGATTTATGTATGTGTTATATATACATATATATTATTCATATTTAATAAGTTTATTTTGCAAAAAAATTTCGTTATAATATGCTATGATATTATTATAACATTAATGTTAATATTTTAGTACTAAATTTCTTCTAATATAATAAATTAATATATATTATGTACTTTTATTCCGTTATTGTATACACGAGCACATAAACTACTGGAACTAAATGTTGTAATGTGAATGGTGGTGTGGCTTTATAGATGAGGGACCAGTTGTGTGGATGGAGGGGGTGGGCCGGGCCCCGATAGGTTTTCAAAATATTATTAGTAATAATATTATTTATTGTGTATAAAAATTTACATTTTATTGGATCTTTTTTTTAAAAAAAAATCTATAGGCCAACAAAATTTATAATATTTTAGACTTTCTTTTAAAAATAAAAAAGAAAAAAGAAAAATATATAAATAGAAATTTTAACCTTATAAATAATAATATTTATCACGGAGAAAATAACACACAAGAATTGCGAGTTTTCTTCATTTACCTTATTTTTTATAAAAAAAGGGAGAAGAAGTAAGAGAACATCTCACCACATCACCCAATTCATTTTCTAACTTCTCAAAAAAAATCAATCCAAATAGAGGGTTGTATATATGTGTATGTAAGAACAAAAGATAAAATTGTTATAACTCTGTTTCATACATAAATTTTGTCATCTACCTTTTTCAAAAAAAAGAAAAGAAAAAAAAAATTATACATCCATCTTTCTCCTTTTCAAGAAATTTTACTTAAAATAGTAGTAAAAAATCCCATCTTTGAATTTTTTTTTGCTCAGAAGATTACTTTTGTGCTTAATGTAAAAAAAAACATATTTTACACACACTTAAAGTATTTGCTCCTTCCAATCAAGCATGTTTTATCTTTTTATAACACTCTTTGGAATATATAAACTAATTTTTGCGTAGCATTTTTATCATAATGTCTCTTAAAAATTATAATTTTGGTTTTTTTTTTTTAAAAAACCAAAGATCGGAAAAAAAATATTTGTTTAATTTTTAACTATTCAAGGACCCGTTACAGATATTCACTTTGGGCCCCCAAGACTTTCGGGCATGCCCTAATAACAATTACATGATAAAGCACTCTTAAGATATAAGTCTTGATCTATCTATTCAGAGGCGGAGGGAACACGGGCATTAAGCCCCCACTTGAATTTGGAAAATTATCATAGTAGGTACGGTATTTTTATATTTCTATAAGGACATGTCTGTAAAGTTCAAAATTATGAGGATGTTTTTGTAAAATTTTCAAAACTCTAAGGCTAGATTTGTATTTGGTATAAGAGAGATTGATCTTCCTCCTTGACTCCATTAATTATACAAAAATATATATAGACCTTCAAAATTTTAGATATTGTAGGTTTGCCCCTCATATAAGATGATTTCTACCAATTTAACAGTTAAACAAACAATTAAGATCATAGACACATATTCTATTTTCAAAATATATTTTATCTTCTCTCATCCTACTTCTTCTTTTAATTAAATAAAATAAAGGTTTAAATCTCTTCCTCCTAACAATAAACAATGATCTAACTTGTGGACTTGGTGGCCATGCCAATTGCCAATGATCGATGGTACTTGGCGGGGCTAGCTAAGTATGTACGTGTTGGCTAAGGTGGGCAAGTAATTTTTATATTGTGGTTATTTTTACTAGTTATTTTTTTACTTTATTTTATATAAAAATTCCTATTTTACCTCCCTTCTTGTAAATTATTATAAATTTTATAGCTAAGGGTAGCATTTTTAATACTTTAAAATGACATTTTGCGTGATTTTTGTTTAATATTTTTGACGATTTAGTGTCATTTTCTTCAAATACTAGAGTATCAAAAGGTCACATATGTTATATTTAATTTTGACTTATGATATTGGCATTTCACAAAAAGTAGTTTAACACTCTAAAAACATCTTTAATGACAAAAAAGCGTCCCAAAAATTTAGATGATTTTGGAGTGACAAAGTACTTTTGTGGGCTGTTAATATCACTATCCTTAATTTTTTGCCCCATTTACCCTTAAACCCTGACTTTGCCACTAAATGATCGTTGGATCATTCCAAAATATATGCACTAGATATCTTTTCTTGCTAATAAGGAGTAATCCAACTTGTGGATTTGATTATTTCTCACTAGTAAGAGTATCTCCAATGCAACAATGAATTAGGTGAAAATGAGATGCCACATATGATTGATGAACAAGGAGTTAATAAAATGCTCTCCAATGCAACAATCCATAATGACTATGAAGATGATGTGGCAAAAATGAAAATAGACATTGTGAGGATGACTTTAGAGAGTCTTTTAGACAATGTTTTAATGCCACATCATCATTTTTGTCTACGTAATTTTATTTTTTAAACTTTCAAATATTTTTATTATAATTTTATAATTTATTTATTACACATTAAAAAAGTATGAATCAAGACCTATCAAACAAGACCCATTATATATATATAATTATTAATTTATTTTTTATAAATTTATTAATAGATAATCTCTTGTGCCATTCCATTGGAGATGGTTTTTATAACACTTGTCCATCAAGAGACTTTTTTATGCCACATAGGAAAGACATGCTTACATGTCAATGATCAAGAGGTATTCAATCCATTTTTGTATTGGAGATGCTCCAAGCATGTTAATGGATTGGATTTTTATCCCAACTAATATGAATCTAGTCTGGTTACTCATATGTAATGAAGAATCTCTAGCTATTTCATTTATCCAAATCCAATCCAATTTTGTTGATTAAACTTTTTGATTAACAAATTGGATATACATACACACACATACATACATACATACACATATATATATATATATATATATCAATCTGAACTGTTTTAAAACCGATACAACATATATATATAGTTATATATATTTGCACATTTATAACTATAGTTATTAGTCTAACAACAAAATTTGATTAAAGTCATGCATGTTGTACCCGATAGGTTTTTAATTTTCGAATCAGATTGGGTGTATGCGTAGCGGATTGATATTGTCCATCGGATAGGATTTGGATACAACGTGACTTGGTCCTTATCTGATCCATAAACATACCTACCTATTAAGGACAACAGGATATTAAAAAATGGGGCTTCTTTTTAACTAAAAAAAATTATCAAAAGAATCAGGGAATAATATTTTTGACCAAACTCCAAAAGGAGTGTAACGTTAATTTTGTAGTAGATTTTTGAACTGTAATATTTATAATATCATACAAAATTAAGTTTGCACCACATATTTTTTAGTAGATTAAGTATTTAATTGACTTAGCTTAATTTAGAATTATTTTAACAAGTTACAAATTCAAATCTTTTTATTAATAAAACACACATAATAATTTTTTAAAATTATATAAAACTAAAGTTGCACTCAAGCACTGATTAACATAAGGCTTGGTGGGACATATGCCTCCTCTCACTTTTCTCTACATATAGACTTTTCAATGGGCAAGTTTTCAAAAAGTAGAAAATGGCCCTTCCGTTTTTTGACATTTCTTGATGTTTGAGGTTTTATTGTTGGACTTGTGAGTATACTAAAAAATATTTGTTTTTCTAATAAATATTCTCTTGATTTCGAGTTAAAGACTTCACAATTTTTTGTATGTCTCAAATTCAAAGTTTCGATTCAATTTTAGAATATAATCAATGTATCATGATTTATTATATAAGTAAATTTTATTTTCAATCATTGATTATATTAAAAAAAATAGTGTATTCTTGAAAACATGTACATAAAAGAAAAAATGAACTTTTAATTTGAGACGATCGAAGTAATACATAATTATGATTAAATAAAATTTACCCTAATACACATTTTGGCCCACTAAAAATCAATTAAAATAATAAGTTTTAGAAAAAAAAAAGGTTGTAAATAACACAATTTCTGTATTTATTGTGTTGAAAAAAGTATATTATTATTTCAGTTTATGCCCCTCCTCACATAATTTTCTAGCTAGCTCCATCTTTGTTTGCACTCTTATCTAGTGTATTACTATGTATTGGATTTTTTTGACGTTTCTTTAAAGTTACCTAATTGACATTAAAAAATATAAACACATTGTACAAAATAAATTTGCATTAAATTTTTTTGCTTGTAAAGTTAAGTTTGCACAAAACACAATTTTGGTCAAAACCCTTATTTTAAAACACAATTGATAAACAAATCCTTATTTAAGAAAAAAAAATATTAAAAAACAAACCCTTTATTTCAAAAAAAAAATATTATTTGATGGATTTTTTGTGAATTTTTTTGTCACAAAAGACTTTTTGCCCCATTTCCGGTATAGTAGAAACTATAACTTACTAAATTTATTTCTTTTTCTGAAATTACTAACTGAACTAATCACATTTAAGAATTTATAAACCTCTAACATATATGGCTCGCGACTAAACTCTCCATCCCCCCCCTCCCCCTCCCGGTGCTTCAGATCTCTCTCCTTCCCTCTTTTATCTCTTTCGTTAGGCCAGGGTACTCCATGATTAGGCCAGAATATATATACATATGATTTTACCCAAGAAATTACTTAAAATATTCAAATGTTGGAGGCCAGGGACCATATATGTATGTATATGTCATTTTAGTTTCAAATCTCCTCAGTAATTCCTAACCTCTTGCTTCAGATCTCTCCTTCCCCTCCTTCAATCACTAGCGCTGGCGTTGGGGGAACTTCAAGATTGGGGTTATCATCATTAATATTGTCAAGTTGGGTTAACTAATTATCATCGTTGTCAGTGTATATAGATTATAGAGTTTAAAATATGAAAAAAAAATAAAAAATACTATCTTTAATGCTAGCTAGTAAGCTTATTATGAGTTGGTGAATTACTTAATTTACCTAAATGCATGTTCCTTTCAGCAACAAATTAAAATTAAAATAAAATAGTAAGATATAATAATAACGTGCTATTTTACGATATGGTTCGTTCATAATTGCAATCCTATCCTATACCTTTCTCCATTTACCCGAAGAATTAAATTGGCCAGGTTATTGCTTCAGCGTCCTCTTTTAGTTTGGAAATCCAAAAGTTAATTGTTATCGCTATTAATGCAGTAAGGTCAGTATAACATACAAATGGACATGTCATGCGCAGTGGCAGAGAGAGGATTTTGACTAAGTGGGAGCGAAATTCAAAACACATTAGATTATATTTAAAATTTTAAAATTTTAATGCAAACATAACATCATTAATAATAATAATTCATACAATTGAATTAATATTCAACAATTACAAGAAATTACAATATCATTCTACAGTTTTTCATATTCAACAATTAGGGGTTTAAACCTAAATCAACTAATTAATATATCAAACTAGTCAATAATAGAATTAAAATCATGTAATTAATCAACAATAGAGTTAATATTTAACAATTAGGGGTTTAGACCTAAATCATAAAATATTTAACAATTAATCAATAGTTCAAAAAATACACTTAATATTATGCACTTAATAAAGAAATATAACTTATATTATGAAACTAATCAAGAAATAATTTAATCTTTAATTTTGAAAAGTAGATCTAGAAATATTACCTAGGATTGGAGGAGCTTGTGGTGGATAAATAAAGAGCAGAACAGTGGCATGGCGGTATGGAGGAGTGGAGTTGTGGAGGAGCTTATGAAGTTGTGGTGGAGAAATAAAAGAGACATATGGGAACCGAGAGTGAGAGAAGTAAGAAATTAAGTGAGAGCTGTGAGTCGGAGAGTGGGTTGTTTAATTCAAAATTTTAATTTTTTTACATTTAGATACCATCAAGTATATAATATGTTTCTACATAAAAGTCCTTTTTTATATTATTTTTTTTCAAAAAATACTTCATATATAGTAAAAAAAATTCAAAACCAACTGGAGGCACTTGCCCAAGCTTGTCCTTTACTGGCTCCGCCAGTGGTCATGTGGATATGTACATACTTGGATAAAAAATCTTTCGTTTTAATTATCATAAATATATGCAATAATTTGGCTTAATTTGCCCTATGCATGTACAATTAGAGTGTCACACCAGTTAACTGTTATGTTCATTGAGACTATAAATTTTAAATTGGGAAAATTGATCTCTTGGAGCAATTTATAAAAGTAAGGGATTACTCCACCATTGCTAATTGTTTTTGGATTGGACGCTCCAAACTCTAATAATGACATATATATATATATATGGTCACTAGCCTCCAACATTTGTATATTTTAAGTAATTTTCTTGGGTGAAATCATATATATATATATATATTATGGCTTTCTTACCTTAGAAATTGCCGCTATTTTTTCTGTTTTTTCTTTGTAGTTTTTGTTGGTTTCTCTTTTGTACTGTCCAAAAAAAAAGGTAACAAATATAAGGGCAAAAATAAAAATACATAATTGAATGTCATAATTGTCCTTAAGAATAGAGAGTCATCTTTCCTTTTTGTATAATACTAGATTTTTGTACACACACGATGGGTGTGAGTTGTAGATATAAGTGATATAAAGAAAATAAATTGGAAAAAAAAAGGGTAATAAGTGGCTCATGGATGCGGTATTCGAACTTAATAAAGTGGTACTTAATAAAAAGTGGTTTGTCCACCCTTTGTGGGTGGTTGGATATGTCCACCTCTTATGTGGGTGGTTGGAGATTTGTCCACCTCTTATGTGGGTGGTTGTTGATGCATATGGTATGGTTCGTGTGGTTGTGTGGTTGGTGACGCAGAAGGAAGCTGAAGCTGCTCTCTCGGTTCGGTTCGATTGGGAGACTCTCATGAGGGTGACGCGAATTGAAGCAAAGCTTACTTGTTCATCTCTTTGGTCAGCGAATTATGTAGTTCATAGTTAGTTAGGGCGACAGAATTCTATGTCTGACTCCATGTAATTGTCTTTGATATGAATGATTAATCAAAAAAAAAAAAAAAGTGGCCCATTGGTTAAGGCATCTTATAACTCACATATAAAGGCAAAATTGGAAGACCAAGAACCTGGCACGATTTCAATAATAAATGAATTGCCTTCCAACTTTATATTTCGTAAAGATTAGACAAGTAATTAACCCATTATATAGATCTCAATAGATGGGATTTTAGTTAAATAATATCCCATTATTATAGGAATTAAACCCACTATATTATTTGGTTGGCTTTTTCCACAAAGTTAATTAGGATTGTAAGAAAGAAAATTATTTAATTTGTAGAATTAATTTTGTGTGTTTACATAGTTATACGTCTTCTTTCGGTTGTTAAAAAAAAAAGGTAGATCGAGCTGGATCCGCCCTTGATTGATTTTAAGAATTAGAAAGATCCACATTAGCACAATTTCGAAGAATATATAATATGACAGCAAGTATGCTCGACGATCGATCGGATTTAAGAGCAATTTGCAAATTAAGAGTGGGTCCATCAACACCATTATATTTTTTTTGGTTAAACCATCAACACGATTTTTTAATTATTATTATTATTATTATTATTATTATTATTATTATTATTATAGTGCAGATATATATAGCTAATTAATTAGAATCAAATAATTCCGTGTACAGACATGAAGGAATTTTGATGAATATATATGGTTGCGCAAGATCGAAGAATAAAGGCACAGATCGAGTGAGTGATAATTTTTTGAATATATCTACACATGCAATATATACCCTCCATGCAGAATAATTAATTAATACTAAAGTCGGACATCTCTTTATTTCATCATAAATAGAACGTAATTACAATACATATATAGGTAGAGATAATACCTGCATGATAATTTTGTAGATGGAGTAAAAGAAACATATATATGTATGTTCCGTAATTAAACTCGATCTCTCCAAGGAATCATGCATAGTAAGAAAAACACACACGATGTCCGAACATGCTGCAAAGATCGAGAGACACATGCTGCAATTCGATCATACGCGCATAAATTACATAAACATATATAGTACATACATAGTATTAATATATAATTATTTTGGCTCACTAGCTAGCTGTTTGATGATCGATCGATCAGATCTCAGCTAGCTTTTCTTCTTCGGTCTCGTACTTGAAATTGTAGTAATTGAAGCCTGTGTAAATGCCATCATCCATGGTGTGACCAACTATCTTCCCATCAGTAAGTGTGTCAAGCTGATTGTAAGAGAAGGGAACGTCGCATGAACCCTTTGTTGCATGCAGACTCACTTTCACTTGGGTCATCGCTGGCACGGTAACCTTGTAGACATCCTCTGATATTTTGCTCGATTTTATTGCTTCTCCCCATTTGAATACTCCGTTAGAACCATCTAAAATTTCAACCTTTTTTCCATCCGCATTAATTACTGGAAAGCTAGCTTGGATGTCAGTTTTAACGGACTTCTTCGTTGACACGCTTGCATTCCAAGCCTTGCTCTTACTGTCTATATAAGCAAGTTTCACGTCCAATGTGTTGGGCTCTTCGCTCCTGTTAACTACGGTTCCACTGGCCAACAGGAGGTGGCTTTGGTGGTAGATCCTAGCATCCTTAAGGTGATAATTGACATTATAGATATACCTCGACGTAACAAGCTCTTTAACCTCCAAGCGTTCCTCGCCACAATTGGTATTGCTGTTGGCACTGAGACAACTTATCGTGTCCCTAGTAGTGAATCTCTTGCAGAAAAGGTTGTTGCCCAAATTTTTCAAAGCGATGGCCTTGTTGTCAACCCTGACCGGCAAGAACAACGTGTCGGGGTTGACACTGGTGGAGTCATACGAGTCAGCGCAAATCCAGTCAAGGGTGCTAGTGCGCCTCCAAAATTTGTTGTTCTGGTTGGACATTATACGTACGCTTCCATCGTGAGCGGTGACGACCTCATTTATTGCTGCTGGATCAATTTCAGTAGATTCAAACTGCAGATGTGGTTCGCCGTTCACCTGGCGAAGGCTGAGGTAGCAGCCATTTTCGCCTTTGAAGCCCACATGCGTTGGCAATATACATAGGGACTCCCAATCTATGACTGTGAAGACATCGCACTGGTCCCGGTCAATTCCTTCGCCTCCTGCGTATAAGCAGGAATCATACACATTCTCGCTACCGAGCCTCCACAAGCATGCATAGTAACCGAGTTGGACATGGCGAAGCCGGATCATTTTGCCATCCATGGGGAGAATTTCAAACAACGTGCATGACCATTTAGACTTGTCTTCCTCTGGTTCGTCAGCTGCCGCAGCAATCCACCAGTGGTTCACCGACCACCGAACGAGGTACTTGTTATTGTAGCAGCATTTTATGTGCACAAGTCCATCTCCGATCTTCCCCGTCTCTATTTCATACTTTGCGTACGGGCTCACAGGGTTTTCCGCAGAAAATTTGTTCAGCCCATGAACCTCCACATCTTCCTTTACGTATTCCAAGTATTTGTTGTTGTACTTTGATTTTAGCCCGAAATTTTTTGGCAATGGCATTTCTCTCTCTCTCTACTTAATTTTCTCTATTTTTCTGTATATCGAACTGTAAACAAATAGATCTTCTTGATCTATGTGCTTTCCCATGACAATTCCAATCTGCCAGCTATTTATAAGAAAAAAAATATATACTAACACTCTTTGTGTGAATTTTTTTAACTCCATTTGATAGCTACTTTTGTGGAGTTTCCGCACACAAACAAATTCTTATCTCTCTCCGTTCAGATTTAATTGTCAAAAACGTGCATCACAACTGCATGCCTCTTAATTATATTAAACGTAACTTTCTTCTTTTGGTGCGTTCTTCTTTAATTTGTCCCTAAATCAGAAGCGCAAATCATGGCAATTATTAGGTTTCTATCTTTGCTATATAAGAAATAAAAGAAAAAAAAATGTAGGCTTTGTTTCATAACAAGTTGAGAATCATAGCAAAATAATAATAATAATAATAATAATAATAATAATAATAATAATTCTGTAAAAGGTCAAAAAAAAAGTTGAGTGATGTGTCTAATTATATGTACTGGGTACGGCACAGTGACATAAAAAAATAACAATTAGAAAATAGTAAAATTGAACAAAAATATATAATATTTAAACAACGTGCAGCCCAAAACATATATTAAAAAAATTATATGCGAAACAAATTCCACTATAATAAGTACGCCTTTTTCTAAACCGACATAGATGAACTATCATAAATAGAAATGACAGTCGATCTAACAGTCAAGCAGGGGAAATTACTAAAGCTAAACTCAATATGCCAAAATATATATTCGACCCGACCAGATTGAGGTGATTTTTAATTGAAAAACTTGAATTTGCCCCTCTTTATGATATGCTTAAATTCATATCCCTTTCGCCACCTCATTAAGGCTGGGATGGGCTAATTTGTCATTCTTAATCATTCACCAATATAAATAATTTGAAAATTTAATGTATATCATTATTATACAATGACATTATATATTTCTAAAGGGTTATTTGGCTTTTGACCCCCATTATTTAGGCCATTACTGACTTTGGTACCCAAAATTGTGCGTAATGCACCTTTGGTACCCATTTTGGACGGTTTCCATCCTTTGACCCAAAGTGCTGTTTGTTGACCCAAAATTTAATGTAAATAATTTAAATTGCCCTCCCATTACAAGTTATCAACAAACTAGCTTAAAATCTGTTGAAACATAACACCATCACCCAGTCTCCCTCCCCCATTAATGGCATACTAATTCTCACACCCAATCGTCATCGACACCGGCCTCCCTGTATTAGTCATTGCTGCCGCTTCCTCTACCGCCGAAAAACTAGTCCTTCACCTCGATCCCCACCCTTTCTATGGCAGCAACTTCTCTTCCCTTCCCTCCACGACTTCACTTTATTTATTCACTCCCAATCCTAACCAAACCCTATTCAATCTTGTCAATCTGATAGCTTCGGTTGCTCCACATTTGATTTCACCGTCCGGCCAATGTACTTCGACGTCAAGATTGTCTTTCACTCTTTTGAACCTGTCGAGTTATCTCGAAAGTTTAACCTAGATCTGGCCGGACCTCGGGTTTTGTTCTATGCCGATCCGACCATTGACTTAATGTTGAAATCGGGGCCATTGACCTAGTGTGATATTTAAGGATCGGAGTTTGAAGTATAGTGAGAAGAATCAGTTGATGAGTTTTTTAAAGTTTGTTCAAGGACACTTTGAATCAGTTGGATCTGATAGTGATGCTAAGAAGATTTCGAATGAGGATTTAGAAAAGCCTTTTGTCGAGTTTTCAAAAAAAATGAGATTGTTGGTGAAGTTAAAATCGTACACATCGAATTGCCTTTCGCTCTCTCTATCTCTGTTAATGAATTGTCATGTACTTCTATTACTTTTTTAATTTATTGAGCTTGTAGAAGTAGGTTAGGTGTACAAAATCTCTTATGTTAAAATCGTATACATCAAATTGCCTATTGTTCTCTCTTTGTTAGTGAATTGTCATTGTTTCCTTTTCTCTTTGATTTATTGAACTTGTGAAATTGTGGGTTTTTTAAAGGTTAGATGTTTATGTACAAGCTCTTATGTTTGTTAGGGGAGGGAATTCGGAACTTGAACTTTGAATTGTGTGGAAGGCTAATTTATTTTATGTCATTAGAGGAAATTGGGTCTTTACAGATTTCTTTTTGCTTAGTAGGCTCTAAATTGCTTGAGAGCATTGTGTTCTGCATTGAGTGGTAGAGCAGAAAGAACTTATAACGAAGTCTATATATTTATATATCGTATGATATTATTGTTTCTTTTTTTGTTAATTTTGCGATTAGCCATGAATTATACCTCCATTAAGTTATGGGAAAGAAAGAAACAAAATGCTAAGAATAAAATACTTCGTTACACTTTCCTTTTCCTTTATTCCTTATAGGCAATTTTCGTATTTAAGCATGCGAAGACTGTAATTTAGTTCACCCAAAAGTAGTGAACTAAAGGCCATTTATAAACAAGATAACTTCCTTTTGAGGATTTCTTTGGTGTCTGTAATGTTTCTTACACTTTTACATATTACTAGACTGAAATTTATACCTGAGCTTATGACCCTTCTTACCATAGCCATACATAAATTTGTGTGTTTATTATACATGTATATCTATCCTTTTGGAAAGGTTATTAGTACCCCAAAAACCTACAATACACAAAACGTGTAATGGGATGGCAGTTTAAGTAGTTTATATTAAATTTTGGATCAACAAATAGAACTTTGGGTCAAAGAATGAAAACCGTCCAAAATGGGTACCAAAGGTGCATTATGCACAATTTTAGGCACCAAAGCCAGTAATGGCCTAAATAATGGGAGCCAAAAGCCAAATAACCCTAAATTTTAATTATAAACAGATGGTACCATTGGTAAAAAACACTGGTTTACAAAAGTAATGTGCTTTCTTTAAAGAAAATACTATTTAAATTTGTAAAAAATTAAACATATGTTTTTTAAAAAACAAGATAAAGGGTTGTGCCATTTGCCATCCCTAGCATATTTTTAAATTTTAATTGTAAATATATGGTACCATTGGTAGTAAAATTGGTTTACAAAAGTAATGTATTTTTTTTCTATAAAAAAATGGAAACTATGTAGAGAATAAATAAATAAATTGTATAAAGTGATTTGAATATAAGTTATATGAAGAAAATATGTTTAAATAGAAAAAAGTAATGTGAGCCATTGATTTAATAAATTAGTGATGTGATATTTCTTTCCCTTGTAATATAGATAACCTCATTAACTCCCTAATTTGCCGGGTAAATAGAGAATATAGGTATTGTAATTTTGAACAAATCAATATCACAACAAATTTATTTTATACGTATATTTTTTTTAAAAAGAAATTGTTAGTAAGTAACAAGTCGTCAACTTATAATTTTTTTCAAAAAAAAATGAAAAAGAAAAATCAACTCATAATAAACTTCACAGTATTTAAGCTAGTATTTTAAGATTAAATCGCAACTTAATTTTTCTTAAAAAAAAAAAGAAAGAAAAAAAGATATGTTGCATAAACTCCTTCAAGTCTTCATCCCCTCCATATCAAAAACAAATACACATGCATAACGTGTGATTAAAATATCTAGTTAACCAAAAATGTGAACCTTACATTTGAAACCAAAGACGACATGTATGCCAATCCAATTTATGTAGCTTTATGGATGAGGGACCATGCATGCATGGACCAAGGGACCAGTGGCAGACGGGGGCTGAGGATCTGGGAGCCCCGGCCCGCTAAGTATTCAAAATTTTAGGATATTATTAAGATGTGGGATTTGTCTGTTAAAAAAAATTCACAAAGAAATTAGAGAATTATATATTTATAAATTATATGACTGAAATTTAAAAAGAGTGTAATATTATTTTTGCAGTATAATTTGAAATTGTAATTATGTATGGTATCATATAAAATTAAGTTTGCATTACATATTTTTTAGCAAATTACTATGTCTAAGTATTTAATTGATATTACTTTTGAGTTATTTCAACAAGTTACAAAATTAAACTTATTTATTGATAAAAACAAACATGATAATTTTTTGGGTTATGTATAGTTAACTTTGCAGTCCTTGTGTGTTAATAGATTATTATCTATTATAGTTTATTTGACATTGTTTGAGAATTACACGAGTAACACATACAAAATACTTGTTAAAAAGTAAAAACACATCATGCAAGTCAAGTTTGCTTTAAATTTTTTAAATTGCAAAGTTAAATTTGCACAAAATACAATTTTGGTCAAATCCATCATTTTAAAATGCAATTGATAAGCAGAGAGCCTATGCTAATAAGATTAAAAAACAACCATTTGAACTTGTGTGGACCTCTCTTAAAAGGAAAAAAAGTTAAAACATATAGATACAAACTCTAAATGGCAAACAAAAGGATTTGTCACAAAAGAAATAACACGTGACAATTACAAGTTTTCCTCAATCGGTTAGTTTATTTTTATATTAATTATTTTTATGTTAAACAAAATACTTGTGTTTTGTTCCCTGAAAACTCTGAATTCGTTTATGTGAGGAACCATTGATAGTGTGACAAGGAGTAATCCAATTTGTGGACATGGCCATGCCCAGTGGCGAAGCCAGAAAATTGAGCAACAGGGGGCGAAATTTAATCGAAAATCAACACACACTATATCATATTTAAAGCCATAAAATTTGAATGCAAACATAACACTATTAATAATAAAAGTTTATACAACTTAAATAACAAATGCAAACAATTATGATAAATTACAATAACATTCTATGATTTTTCATATTTTGGAAGTATTGGTGAATGGTGGTAGTAAAAAAATGGTGTAGATATTTAATTAATTAGGTTTAATATTAACAAATTGTTCTTTAAGATTTTGTATCTTACAGTTAGGTCCCCTCAAGTTTATTTTTATGCACATAAGTCCCTAAAAAGTTTTTTTTTTTACAAAAAAGCCCCAACCCAAGGAGGGGCAGCTGCCCCCCCTGCCCCTACATAGCTTCGCCCCTGGCCATGCCAATTATCGATTGATTAGGAGACATGCAATTTATATCTTTTCTTGATATTAGCGTATATCCGTGCTGAACGGCATGGTAAAACGAACAAAAATTAGTCGTAAGATAAAATATAATCATGTGAAAAATGAGAGGAATGCGGATGTGTATAATACCTAGGGATAACAATGCCTTAGGTCTCGGTGCATCTAAAAATATACTTGACCTCACCTGCAACATGTTTTGAATTCAATTCAAAATTTGACTATGCCCCTCTTGCTTGTACAATTTGAGGGTATTTAAAAGAAAAAAAAATTATATTCGAGGCGTTTCAGTTACTGGTACAAATAATTCCCGCTCCATTCGGGTTGGATCATATTAAAAACCCACCCGATCGACCTATTTTAGTATTTCTAATGAGTTAGAAATACATTGAGTATGCCATTATAATTGTAATATTTTATAAGTTTTCTTAAAATTCTTTTTTACATAATTTAATAATTGTAATGGAATTTTTTTGGTAGATCTTAATTAACATATTTTAAATATATAACTTTTACTAAAATTGAATTTGTAGATTCAAAGTTATGTGATTCGAATTTTTTTAAAAAAATTTTGATGAGACTGAAGTATTGCAGAAAGGTAGAGAGATGTAAGAGTTATGTTTATATGTATGTTCAATATGTGAGTAAATGTTTAGTTGATTTGATATTTTAATGTGAGTATAAAAGAAAACAATAGTTTAAAAGTGTTAAGACCATTAAGAATCAATATGAGGCCTTAATTAATTGATTTATTATTCTATTGCAAAAACTCCTTATTTAATATTTTATTTGCGCCTCTCATCAAGCATGTTTTATCTTCTTAACATTCTTTTGAATATATAAACTATTTTTTTGGGTAGCATTTTTATCGTAATTAATGTCTATTAAAAATTATAATTTTGACTTGAAAAAAAAAGAGGTGAACGGTAGAAAAAATTTATATATCCACCAGATATATATCTATATATTTTTTCCTTTCTCCAACGTAATTTTTGTACACTCTTTAACATCGTAATACCAATTAATTTTTGGACTCCCAAACCAAAAGAGGAAACTGAACCCATCTTGATAACCTTCATCAACCCCTTAATTCGCCCGATAATTAGAGAAAGGTATGAGTTTGTAATTATGAGACAAAAAATATTAATATATAGATATTAATTATATTTATTTACTTTTTTTGCTAAAACTAATATTTATGCAATTAACTAGACATCAGCTCATAGTAAACTTAATTCATAGTGTCAAAGATATATAGTATTTTAATATACTTATTTTATGTTTTTACAAGAATTTTGTTTTGTTAAGAGGGGTAAAAAATGCCGTTTGTCATTCTTTTGCTGAATTTTCCTCTTCTATTCTAATATTGTTATTTTGTTAGAGGATGCATTTATGCAGTTTCAAAAAATTTTGATTTTTAATGGGGGCGAATTTACCCCATTGAATTAAAGTTTGGAGTTTGATTTAAAAAAATAATAATAATTATATATATATATATATATATTAGGCTCTACTTGCAGTAGAGGCGAAAACATAAGTACAAAACGTGTGATTAAAATATTTTCATATATTGTAATGCGAATACATGAGGGACCACTGTACTGAAACTGATGTGCATGTAGCTGTAATCCAACTTGTGGACATGGCCATGCCAATAATAGATCGATGATCATTCTGAGACACATGCAGTTGATATCTTTTCTTGCGGATAAGGAGTAATCCAACAACTTGTAGATATAATCGATTATCTCCTTTTACTAAGTATGTCAATAGATTGGATTTTATTACACGTACTCTAATTTAATATAATATAATCTAAATTTAGTCTAGTTATTTGTGTTGGATCTTTAATTTAACATTAGATTTATATGTAAAATAATTATGTGATGTGATTGTTGTATGGTTAAGTTTACTTTAAAAGTGATCAACCAGGTTCAAGTTATTTGTGCTTAAATATATCTAATGAAGTGCGGACCTTTAATGTGTAAATACTTAAGGGTAATTTTTATTTTTATGATGGGTTAAAATAGAAATACTAAAGTTATCAAAAAACCCTTTGAATTATATTACATGACGGTTTCAAAAAGATGAATCATTGTTGGCTTAATAAATTGACTTTACTTGCACAATATATAACCTTTGTGTATTCTCCTTCTTTACTTTTGGTATTGCTTTCCAATGAAGTAAGTTATGAAGGTAATTATTTATTTCACATTGTTATTTCTAAATAACTTTTATGCAAAGTTGTTTGTTTTCGTTATGTTGTCCAATCATCATAACCCTCTTTCATATGTTTTAATCTCTCCCCAGATTTTTGCATGAGGTATCTTATTTCTAGTTATAAATTGAAAATTATGTCTAATCTATCTTTTGATCTTTTTCATTGATTTTTAGGTACAATATTGTGTTAGTATAAGATGCAAAGTACTCAAAATAAAGCTGATTTCCAAGAGATTGCAAATAAGGTATAATTTATAACATTTGTAAGAGAACGCAAAAGTTTTAATTGTTTAATTTCATATATGTGTGCTTATATTTTGCCTACTTTACTTCTATGATGCATAAGACACTTTGATTTGTTGAAATTGGGTTAAAAAAAATGTAAATCTTTGCATATTTCTCCATTTTTTTCAGGCTATTATTAGGTTGGTTCTGACAGGCCATAACAAAAAAGCTTCTTGAATTACATTTTGTAATGGTATATGTTTACCATGCACGATGAAGAAAATGTAATTTGATTACATGTCAAGCTAAGGTCTTTTTTTATTCTATAAATATATAATGCTTACTACAATTGTTAAGTCATGTATGTATTTTTCTCCAAAAAATAATGATGATTAATTATTATGTCTCAACATATGTGATCTAACAATGTAAATGATCGATCGAAGTATTTTAATTGTCACTTTAAATCTATGTAATTTTCATTGAAGAATTTGATATAAAAGTAGCCATTTTAAAGTATGTACATACAGATACATGAAAAAAAATCAAGCAAAGTTTTTTTAAAAATTTGATTTTCAATTATATATGGATTATATTTTGGAGTTGATGTTGTTTACTAATTTATGTATTCTCCAAATTACAATGATATAAAAGAGGAAGTTGTTAAAAGTGCACAACATCATTGGGTAAAGAATTTTATACAAGCATTGACCCAATTTGATGCTATAGGTAATTGAGTCCAAGATTAAAATTGTTATCTATTACATTTGTCTTTCACATTCTACTTATGATATTATTTGCAATACTACAATCGGAGATTAAAATTGTTATCTATTGCATTTGTCTTTCACATTCTACTTATGATATTATTTGCAATACTACAATCAAATTAAATCACTTTCTTATACACAAGGAAATTTCTCGGAATTGCATATATATATACTAAACTGTTAGAAATTTTTTGTCCTTCTACATATATATTTGAATACTTTTGTAATATTAGTACTTTTCCTTAATTCCTTTGTTACATGTACTGTTCAACCAACATTTAAAGATCATTATGTTGTATTTTGTTTATGTCAAAATGTATATATACTTAATTTTAAAAGAATAAAATAATATAACATGCAATTTCTTTCAAACGTTAACAGATCGTGCAAGTTGAAAGCTAGTATATATATATATATGAAATATAATCTCCTAATGAAAATAAATATCTTTTTACTTTATCTTTTTGTGTTGCCTTTTTTGATGAAACACTATTTAACTTATTTGAAAGTGCATCTAATGTGGTTAGGGATAGCTTGACTTTGCCCATGGTTTTGGGCTTCTTCTTGTCTTGGGCTTAAGTAGCCCAAGTGGACTTTATGGCAATTGATTACTTCTTGGGTTCTTTTTTGCCTTGGTCCAACTTGGTGGACTTTAATGGATTTTGTGTATATATCGGGGGTCGAGGCCTAGTTCAATTTATTTTTTGATTTCAATTCGTCTCAAACCAATATATCTAGGTCAAAAAATAAAATTTTAATTTTAAACATCAGTTTTTTTTAATAATAAATGAAATCAATTAGTAACAGATGAATAAAAGAACAATGAACGTAAGTTAAGGTCTGGAAATGAGAGTTTAAAGAAGACAATAATATTTTAAGAAAATGAAGTTTTTGTAAATAGTACGTTGCAAAACTTACTTTAAGTAATAAAAAAATTGTAAAATTATTTTTCCATGAAACCTAAGCAAAATGTCAATCAATTAAAAGTGTTGAGTTTAGTTTCACCTTTGTTGAGTCGAGTTAACATAACACTTCATTTTAAGTAGTTAATAATGAGTTTTAACATGAAATAAGTGTGTTTAGTCTACAGTTACACGTAAGATAAGAAAATAGAGACCATGTAATTGGGTATGTATGTAGACAGAGTTGGTGAAAAGGAAAAACCACGGGGGCATACTGCTTGCTTAAATATTGAAACAACTCCTCTTTTCCTTTCTATGCATATTTATATTTAATCAATCAGACGCTCTAAAACACATAAAGGGTGTAAAAATATTATTTCGAGCTTGTTTACAAAAGTGAAGTTTCAAGTTATCTTGTGTTCGAGCTTACTGTAAACGAAAAAAAAAATCTTTCAAGTAGAGACATGCGGCAGTGGCACAGTAAGAGCGTGGCCAGCACGCTGGGCTAGTTACCAAATGCTCAATACACAACCAACTCTACACTTCTCTCCGCTTTCCCCCAAACGTGAGAAATGAGACTTATCAACTTGTAACAACTAATTTCTTGTGATATAAAAAGAATTAACCCTAACAATCTTAATTCATAGAATTTACATACATTATGACAAACTAATTCCTTATCAACTTGTACCAATTACTATTATTAATAGAAATTATCATTAAAAGATGGACGTAAATTAAACCTACAATTTATTAGCCGAAAAAATCATCATTCACAAAAAATTTGTATGTTCCTCATATTTAAATTTTTTCCGCTTGTTCATAAATATTATGTCCGAGTAACATATCTTGCAACAAGATTTGTTGACGTTACAACACATATTACTGCTTAGTTTTGCCCCTCTCCCATCCCATCCCATGAATAATCTGTGGCTCATCATCTCAAGCTTACTTGTCCTCCTCCTCTCTCTCCTAAAAAATCACGGTAATAAATCCTCAAGCTCTTGCTCGCTCGCTGAATATTTGCATTGCCTCTCCTATCCCTGACGGGGGCGGATGCACGTACATCTCTTCATTTTTAAATTTGGTATTTTAGGGTCCGTTTGATAATACAAATAATGTGAAATGCATGATATGGAAATCAATTTGAGAGCACGTATGGTATTTGATTTTTATTATTTATTTTTCTGTTGCAGATTTGCTGAATTTGAGAGTATGGTATTCGTCTTCAGTAGTAGCAGATTTGTTGGTGAGCAATGGGACCATATACACAAGCGATGCCTCTCTCCCTTTTGCAGATTCCATGGCCGTTCGCAATGGTCGAATTCTCCGAATTGGCAACTATTCCTTTGTTAAGGTCATACTCCTACTCCTACTCCTACTCATCCTCGTATTCATTTATTTATCTTCTTGTTATTCATCAAATTGTTTTGAGTACGAAATTATAACTTTGAACTTTCTTGTACTCTCCCTATCTCCAATTAAGAGCCTCTATAGCGACTAACTGAATATTAATGAATGTCATGTAGTTTCAGAAACATTACGAGCTTTCACATACGAAGTTAAAGACGTGGGGGTGTTTGTTTTTGCCTTTGAATGCTTAATGGGATAGTCTTAGTATTGAGAAGTGCAATAAGTTGTTTATTTTTTTAAATCATTAAGGGGTTAACGGCTATTTTTTGAATGATTAAGCATTCAGCATTAAGAGGCATCAACCCTGCTAAATGCCTAATGCTGAATTTCAACTATTGTTTTATACAAATACTTATATTCAGAGCTTCATTCAGAATAAAAAACAAACATCATTTTTAGAGCTTGAATTTAGCACTCAGCATTCAATAATCATATTCAGCAATCAAAGGTTAAAAAAAACAAACACACCCCAAGTTAAACTTTTAATTTAAGATGGTAACATCTATTCGCAATGTTGTGAAATGTTGTAGGTGGGTTTCAGACATTTTTCCTGGAAGTTTTGTAGGCAAAACAAGGCATGGGCCTTAATCTTAAATAATTTACAATCAAATAACTAGAATAACCCAAATAAAATCCACTAATTCTTGTATAACCTTAAAGTATACATATGCTTATAAATTGTTTGATGCATAATGCAAGATTACAGAGTATTGTAGTATAATTCCATAATCTAGTGTTGTTTTGTAGGTATAGTACATAATTTTACATGTAAGTATATCTTATCTATATAATAAGTGATAATGAGTTTTGAATCCTGAAAATGTATAATTGATTAAATGTTTGGAAAGTTTAGATGAAAGTATAAGGGATAAAGATTGGAGGGCTGAAGATGAAAGATTCCATTTTTAGAGTTGAGATGAAATGTGTAGAAGGGGTGAATTAGATCGATAGTGCCTTTGGAATGGGTATAGTATGATTACCAAGCATATCTTTCAGTAATGAATGTTACATATATATACCTGATTATATATCCCAAAGAGTCATATACATACAAAGTAGCTTTCATGTTAGACATATTAAGAACTAATCTTTGGCACCAAAGATCTTAGTAGAATGATGTAGTTGGAGAAGTGTAGAACCCTAGAACTTAAATTTTATAAGTTCCCAGGTCTAGATCTCTTCCCTTTACTACAATAACAAGTTAACAACAAAATCCACCCCCCCAAACACACACACACAGATGGGTGCTTTACCATCTAGGCTAGCCCACTTGCTCATATGTTCTTATTTTTCATCAAATTGTGAAAAGTAGGAAAAAGGAGCATAAACTTTCTTGTAGTGTCACGAGTTAGGAGTCCTAGTTTAAAAGTCTAAGTAGTTTAAGAAACGTTATGAGCTTTTAGATACGATGTTTTTGAGACTTAATATTTAAAACGTTTCACAAAGAAAAGTGACACGCTTAATTTGAGGTCTTTATTTTGGTGCAGAGTAGTAATATTTTTCTTCATTGGGAGAAATGGGGTCTTGAAGTTTATAGCTGGTGGATTAGGGAAATAAGTAATACCATTGACAACGTTGTGAAATGCTGTAGGCGGGTTCAAAACATTTTCCCTGCAAGTCTCGAGTCAAATCAATGCGTAGGCCTTAAATCGTATCATTAAACACAATTACCATATTATATATACTTGTATATATATATTGTGCAGTGCATAGTAGAGAGTGAATGGTTTTTGAATTCTGAAAATGTATTAAAGGATTGAAAGGTTTAGAAAGATGATTTTCTAAGGGTTGAGTTATATAAGTAAAAGGGATGAAAGATTGTAGAGCTTAAGATGAAACCCCCCCTTCCTCTGTCTTTCTCTAACTTCTCTAATATCCCAAAACCATACCAATTTCGGCCCCATTTTTATGGAAAAGGGAATTTGAACTACTTAAATTATTTGAGACTATATCGGATGTCAATCATTGCTCAATAACATAACTTGACCAATAATATGACCGGTGCACTTAATTACAAACCAATGAACCATGGTTAACGTATATATCACAATACTGTTAATTGACATTAGTAAAACTAATGACTAAAGCAGTGCATCTTATGTGTGGTTTATTGATAGTGCATTCTTATGAACTTTCTTTTCACTTGTAAGAAAAACAAAGGTAACAGGAAAAGTAGTCATATGGTTATTCATCATTTGAAGCCAGCAGTGAAACTTGTGAACTTAAAAAATCTTATGCAATGTACATGTCATACAGGAGCTTGCGGGATATAGGACTCAAAAGTTGGATGTAGAGGGAAAAGTTGTAGTTCCAGGATTTATTGATTCTCATTTGCACTTGATTTTTGGTGGACTTCAGGTATTGCAGCAACCCACCTTCTTACATCATTCATTTCCTGCTATATGCACCATTTTGTCTATTTCTGTTTCTTGGCATTCTTCTAAAATCCCCCAATTATATATTTTCACGAATTTTTAGCTTTAGCAAGCTCATCTTGAGTGGTTATTTTATCCTTCACAATTCTGAAGTATATTTTCCAATAGTAATGAATTTTTCTGCTAAATGGTTTCTGTTTTGATTCACTTCCTAGTATGTTTTGAATGAAAATAATAGTGTTAGATCGTTTCTGTGAAAGTTGAAGTATCCAACCCAAAGCCAATTGGCAGTGGGTGGAAAAGCCCCAAGACATATATATATATATTGTGGTCTAAGCCTCTAAGGCCTTGAATTACTGATTTGGGATTTATAGTCTCAAGACGCCCACTTACGTCTAGCGTAATTTTGAGCCTAACACATGGAAAAATTATAGCGGGTGATTTAGAGCAAGCGTAGCCATTGGGCCTAACATGTCGGTCAAATAGCCTGCTCTTTGATACCATATTTAGAGTTAAAACATGAGCATGTTATAATTTATAAACCATCTATTCGAAATATTAAACTCTAGGTAGTGAGCCAACAATGTTATAAATCCTCAACAACTGACCCCTTCGCACATAGAGAGACAAACCAAACCAAGGCACACCAAGCTCGCAGCCACATTTGCTAGTGCCCAAACTCTTAGGGGAACAAATGCTTGCAGGGAGATTCAAACCCAAGACCATTCGAACCTTGAACTTTGATACTGTGTTAGAAACCATCTCACCCAAAAGCTTAAGCTATTAGGTGGTGGGCCAACAATGTGTACAATGCTTTCTCGAGTCTCCAACACTTTCATCACACTGTAGAATTTATGACAGGTTATAGATTTGGTGGTACAGTGAAAACTGGTCTTGTTGCTAAGGTTTATACATATTTCCATGGAAACTCCTTAGAATGTACTTTTGGGGTAGGAGAAACGAGAGAGACATCAATTTAGCATCCGCCAATAAAGTGTTCCAATGTTGCTGTCACAAGATCGAGACTGCTTAGGGTTGGGTTTGAATAATAAGATGGTTAAAGATATTACTGTCTTGTCAATTAAGTGGCCAGCACAGGCTGTGGCTGGGATTATTTAATTTTCTTTTTAGCAAGGTTGGGGGTATTACTGTATTTCCTCTTTTCTTTCACAATTAATTGCTTTTTCCGTTGGTATTAATACCTTTTCCGTTGGTTGTTTTACAGGTTAGTTAGTTCTTTTGTTATGTCCCCTAAAATCTTCATCCTTTTTTTCTTTTCTAAGAAATTCTGCAAGCTTTTCCCTCTATATATCCCAATATACCTGCCAACTTATGCCAATTTAGCATTTATTTCATCCCAAACTCGTAATACACTCTTCTTAAGTGAAGTATTGTGCACAATTAGTTTAATGCTAGGCATCCTTAATACAATTAGTTGGGCTGTATCCTCTATAAAAGTTACAAAAACCGATGTTAAAAGCCTGATGTTTCTTGCAGTTGTTTGGAGGGTTGGCTAGAACTATTCTTGGTGGCTCATATTTGGAGTCCGTGAGTTTGCACGAAGCTTCATAGGTCATTTATTTAGTACCAATAAAATACTAGAATCGTTCTCATGTGTAAGAATGATTCCACTTGGCAGATAATGCATCAAATGGTTACTAAATATCTAAAATTTTTGCGTGCAATATGATTATTTCAACAAGCCTATGATTATATTTGATATCTCAGCAATTACATTACACAAGTGTTGGATCTTTTTTTTTTTATAATCTGCTTTGTAACATTTAGGAAGGATTGCTGTTTCCTATTTTTCATTACAGGTCCTTTGTGGCATCGACTTTAGTGCTGATGATGATTTCATCTATGCTTCTACAAAATGTTATGATCTAACAAAAGTTCTTGATATCGTCAAGAATTTTTTTGTAAGATATTCTTTCAGCAACAAATCTAGAAGACTAGAAGTTCTACTAATTTAGGCAAAATGCAATATATTGATTGGGCAAGTTCTCGAAAGTAAGGGCAAGGGTTTATTGGTGGGATTGAACATGGAGTTACTTGGTGAGCAAAGAAGCTAAACAATAAGAAAAAAGAGGAGAGTAGACGGAAGAAAGTCTAGGAAGTCATAAATAAGGTTTGTTAGCTGTCAATATTCCCTTTGTTAGTTGTAACTAGCTTAGTGTTAGATTGACACAAAAGGAAAGTGAAAGTAAAATAAAACTATATGAGCCCCTTCGTTTCTGTGGACTGGTTGTCAGACCAGCCTAAGCTTTTAGAAGGTGATCTAATCGTAAGGATATATATATATCTTATTTATGAAGCATATTTTAAGCTTTCAATAGGTGTATACGTTAGGATAACTTGGCAACTTTTGATGGCGTATTGAGAGTGAAGCAATTATGGGCATGTTTTTACACAATACTCAGCAGCTTTTGATGGCATATTGAAGAAGAAAAAATATATAGTGGAAATATAAGAAAATGGGCTTTCACAGGTCACATGGTACTCAAGTAATCATTTCCAATCATTTATTTTTACACAGTCCAAAAGGCATACACTTATGTATTAAAAGTTAACCACCAATGGTGTAATGTGGCAGCAAAAGAAGAAAAAAGAAAGAAAAGAAAAAAAACATAGTGGGGTTATGAGCCATGGAGTCGGAAGTAAAGGTCTTTTTCCCTAGATTTTATTGTTTTCTCTACTTAGTAAATTGTGCTATAATTTGTAGCACATTATGCATTATGGTTGTTAAGTCACAAGTAAATGATAAATAAAATTGTAATCTTGAAACTAGAGCCATTCTGGACAAGATTTAAGATGAGGTGCTAATCCCTGAACAACCCACCCACCCCCGCAAACAAACCCATGATGAGCTCCAAACTGGATTCTGTGCAAGGAATGGGGTTTGAAAGATTGTATTATTTTTATATGGGCTTTTGCCTTTTTATTTCTTGATTATAGATGTTGGTTGTTGTATAGCAGTTTTTGGTTGCTTGTGCTTTGGGTTGTATGGTTATTGATTAATCAATAAAGTTTAATTTCGCCATTGAAAATAAATAAATAAAAACCATTTTGAGCTCCATAGCTCTTCTTGAACCACTGCTATCACAATGTTACTTTCCAAAACCATGAAATAGCAGTGAATTGGTTATTTTCTTGGTTTGTCCATTGCTATCTCGGATATACTTCTTTTATGCTGGAAACTACATTCATATTATGGGAACTGGAATTTTTTTTTCAAGGAGTTATGAAGCAAGGCCATAGACATATTTGATTTAATTTAGTCGGAAGTTTCTTCTTTTGTTACTCATCCTTTTGTTATCACTAGTTTTTGTGTACGTGCGTTGCATGTGGTTTTAGTGCTTGGCAAATGTTATTAAGTCTATTCATGAATATGTATATACTAAGAATTGAATAATTAGTATGAAATAAAAATAATAACATATAAACAAAACATAGCATCAAGTGTAAAATTCAATTAATATTTATAAGAAAATCATATAATTGGTCAATTATAGAAAAATGTTCTAGATACATGAAAAAATTTGTCGCCTTGAATTTTTTTTAATTAGATATAGAAGAGATTAATATATTTTTGCTAAGTTTTTAGAATTGGTAGATAGTTAATTCTATTAAACGTATGTGGATTATTATGCCAAACAATAATATAACACTCATATAAATAATATATTATATAGCAGTGAAAATAATAAAATGGTAAAATAAATAAATTTAACATGAATGTTTTACTGAGCCACAGCTACAATATATTCATATATTTTTTATTTTAAACATTAAACATAATTATAAATAAACAAATAAGTTTTAAAATATATAAATTAATATAAATTTGATTTATTATAATGTTAAAAGTTTTGTAATTTTAATATGATCTATCAAATAATCTCCTTCTTGGGAATTTTGTTATGAAGTTATATAGAAGTTTTATACAAAACACATAATTCAACACAAACTCTAAATTGTTTAATTACTTTAACCAATAAAGTAGAGTTTGAATTTATTTGAAATTAAATACTAATACTAATATAAAAATATATGGAGTTGTACTGTTTTATTTAATGCAAATCTTAAAATCTTTTGTTTAAAATCAAGGGGAATATTTGTCTTCACAAAAAAGGGAAAAAACACTTAAGTTATTTGTACTTTTATATATAGTATAGATAAAACCAAGTTAGTAAGTCTCCTAAATAGGGGTCCGGATCACTGTATTGAGTTTTTGTTAATTGTGATTTGGAAATGTGGTGATTAATTGAGACAATGAAAACAGATGGCGCGGGTGGAACTCCGAGGAGTTAGCTCAAAAGATGAATTTGTCAAGAAGGTTAAAGAAGCAGTGACAAGTAAGTTTTCTTGCTGGTTATACTTATGTTGTATAATGCATGAGGTATTGTCTATCATTGTCACTACTTAAATGTTTTGGATTGTCAGAATGAGTTGTATATTGGAAGTTCTTCGCTACCAAAGAGTCTTACTTTTGGGGTAAAAGATGGACTAAGTAATTGTCATAATTAATTGTGATCCACATTTTATTAACTATAAATTACATTTGAAAAAAATTAGGATCCGGTGCCCGAGTAAATAAAAAAATAAAAGCGGTTGTCCAACTTTGTTTTTAAAGGATGCTGTCCCTGTTTTTAAATGAAGGGGCATACAATGTTTTAAAGGAAGGGCATACATATACATTTTTCTCGAAGACATACTATTTTTTGGGTCACAAATACTTAATGATCTAGATTCTCACTCTCAGAGTCAGTCAGATTCTCAAAGAAGCTTTGATATACTGACTTATCCACTAAAAAAACAGCAAAACTACTATGCTATGAAGCACTTTTAGAGGCGTGAAATAGCAGGAAAAAAATTGTATCCACCACTTCCATATTATTATGCATGGATTAGATAGATCATGGCAAATTCTCCAGAGAAAATGGGGTATTCAAATCTGGTAAGTGAGATTTTGAGTAAGGGTTACATAATCTTCTTTTGGCTGAAGAAATGATTCATCAAAATAATGAGCACCACTGATATCAACATGTCTGAGATCACCAATTGTTCGGGTGATTCACAAAAATAAAAAAACAATATGACATGGTTGTGACAGGAAATTAAAATTTTATATAAAATATATTATATCATTTCTTAAGTGTTTAGTACATGATACGTTAGTCCTAGGAAATAACGAATGAAGTTACATTTTTTTTTTATCAGAAACAAAGCTTGATACGAAAAATCAAATCCAAGCAAAAAAGAGACTGCAATTGGACGAGAGATCCAAACTAGCCTTAAAACAAAAATAAAAACTAACTGCCTACACAAACAAGACATCCGCCTCCCGATCAAGTAACAAAAATCAATTACCCCAACCTACACTATAAATCCTACCAATAGCAAAAACTAGACGACCAGCCTAAAAAACTACAATCCACTAGATCAGAGCTGCTTTCCAATCTCTAGCTAAATCAGAAACACAAAGACTGCCAAACACACTTGAAGAAGAAGCCCACACAGATGCCGTAGCCTTGACTTTGTGCCAAATCTCCTCCTCACTTTCCTCTTTGTCTTCGAAGATTCTAGCATTTTTCTCTCTCCACACGCACCACAAAACTGCCATACAGCTACTTCTCCACAAAATTTTAGATTTTTTCTTATTTCCCTTAAAATACCACCTCATAACAAGTAGATTATACCACAAACTTGGAGTTGCAGAAACCAAGTCTAATTCTCTCCAAATATTGCACCATATAATGTGAACAAAAGAACAATGCAATAGCAAATGATCTAAACTTTCCCCCCTCCTTTTGCACATAACATACCATGACAGAGATAGAAGTAAGTACGACCTCCTGATCTGCAATAAATCTTCCGTACTAACCGTCTTCAACGTTGCTAACCAAGCCAACACTTTCACTTTTGATGGAACTCCAGTATTCCAAATCATGTCATGAAACTCAAAATTACTTGCTTTATTGGATCGAGTAATAACCTCGAAGTATGACTTCGTCGAGAATTGCCTAGACTTATCTCCTTCCCACATTTGAGCATCCCACCCATCTCTAGAAACATTACAATTCCCAATTAACCCCAAAAGCTCCACAAACTCATTTTTCTCTTCAACAGTGAGATTTCTGCAAAGATGAATATCCCACACAAAATCATTGTTTGAACCCCAGCAAATATTAGACTCAACTGACGCCTTCGGATGGACAACCAACCTGAAAATTCTAGGGAATTTAACTAATAGCGCCACTCCGCCCACCCATTTATCACTCCAAAACTGAATCTTGGAGCCATTGCCTACTTTATATCGGATGTTCCCATGAATTTCCTTAATCCTTTAGAGATCGCCTTCCAAGGTTTGCGATGTAACCCCCTAGCTACCGCATTAGAATCCCACCTAAATTCTTGAACCCCATATTTGCTTCTCATAATAGAATGCTAGAAAGCATTTTGTTCTTCCGAGAAACGCCATAACCACTTTCCTAACAGAACTTCATTTCTTTTGATTAGATTTCTGATTCCCAACCCTCTCGCCTTCTTGCTTCGACCCATCTTCTCCCAACTCACTTAATGCTCGTCCTCCCCCTTCAAACCCCTCCCATAGAAAATCCCTCATTAATTTTTCGATACTTTTGGCTATTGTGGCAGGAATTCTAAAAAGAGAGAAAGATAGTAAATCGGAATACTCTCTAAAACCGATTGAATGAGCGTTAATTTCCCACTTTTCGAAATACACCCCCTCGCCCAACCCTCAAGTCTCTTGCCTATTCTTTCAATTACCAGACTCTAGAAACCTAACCTCATCGGGTTCCCCTAACGGCAGCCCTAAGTACAACATTGGCCAACTCTCCACCCCACATCCCACCTTATTGGCTAATGCTCTTATTTCTGCCTCCTCAATATTTATGCCCATTACCTCACTTTTTGACATATTGATTCTCAAACCCGACGCATAACCAAAGATGTCCAAAATGGCAACAAGATTTTCGATTTTTTCTTCATTCTTAGATAGGAAAAATATAGTATCATCAGCAAATTGTAAGTGCGACAAGCTCACCCTATTCATTCTAATATCGAAACCCTCCACCATACTTATACTTTTCGCTATTTTTACTAAATTTTTTTTTTTGATTGAAAACACAAACGCATTTTATTGAATCAACAAGAAAAGGCGTTACAAGAGGCCACTACGGGGAACCAGAAGTCCACCAAAAGTGGAGCTCTAGAAAAGATAACAACAAATAAACCCAAAAATAGTAAAATAGAAAAAGAGCAACAAAAACAATAGAAACATACTTGATGGCAGCAGCCCAGTTGCTTGCCAGGACAGAAAAGGAAAAATCATGAAAAGCCGATGAAGATTTAGCCCACAACGAGGTTAAGAAAACCACTATGCTCTAAACTTCATCTTCCTGCCTAACCTTGTTTTCAAACAATCTGGAGTTTCTCTCTTGCCAAGTGCACCAGGCAATAGCCAAACAGCAACACCTCCAAAGAACTAACACCTTTTTCTTGTTGCCTTTAAAGAACCCCTTAATTCTAAAAAAAAACCCCATGATTTTGGGAATGCCCCAGCCATATTGAAAATATTGCACACCTTCCACCACAACTTAGATACAAAATTACAATGTAGAAGCAAATGGTCAATGTTTTCTGCATTCTGTTGACAAAAAATACAACAAGACGGGGAGACCACCATGTTCGGTCTTTTAATTTGTAACACATCACAGGTATTAACCTTCTTCCAAAAAGCAAGCCAAACAAAAAGTTTAACCTTATTAGGAATTCCTACTTTCCAAATAACTTTAAAAGGACAGAAAGAAACATCTCCCGGAAACTCAATGAGAGAGTTGAAGAAAGATTTACAAGAAAGCACCCCTGATTTGTCCCCCAACCAAACTTTAGAATCTGGAAGATTTCTAGCCAAAGAGACATTAGAAATTAGCCTATGCAAAGCTGAAAAATCGTCGTATTCATGATTAAAAAGATTCCTGCGAAAGTGAAGATCCCAAAAGAAAGAACCTGACTCATTCCACCCCACAACCAAAGAAATTGAAAGGTTTTTGTCACCGGAAAGATTATATAAGCGAGGAAAAGAATTAGATAAAGGAGAATCCCCCACCCATAAATCCTCCCAAAACCGAATATCGCTACCCTTACCCACTTTAAGACGAATAAGTGATTTAAACATTGCAAGACCGGCCGAGATAGCCTTCCATGGATTCCTATGAGATCCTCTATTAACCACGTTTGAGTCCCATCCACAAGGATGCATACCGTATTTGCTTTTAATAATTGAACACCAAAAGGAATCTTGTTAAAGTGGAAATCTCCAAAGCCATTTACCTAATAAAGCCTCATTGCTTTTAGCAATGTTGCTGATACCCAGCCTTCCTTTTTCCTTACTTTTAGAAACGAGGTTCCAATTGACCAAATGATCTCCCCTTGACTCTCCAAAACCTTCCGATAAGAAATCTCTTATCAATCTTTCAACACTCTTGCAAACCGAAATGGGTGCTTTGAATAGAGAAACATAATAAGTGGGCATACTTTCAAGCACCGATTGGATAAGAGTTAGCCTACCACCTTTGGACAAACAACATTTAAACCATCCTTCTAACCTTTTTTTAATTTTCTCAAGAACCGGATCCCAAAAGCTTAGTTTGCGAGGGTTGT
This sequence comes from Lonicera japonica, assembly GCA_021464415.1. NCBI lineage: Eukaryota > Viridiplantae > Streptophyta > Magnoliopsida > Dipsacales > Caprifoliaceae > Lonicera > Lonicera japonica. The sequence goes on along the minus strand of CM038471.1, from coordinate 74,751,145 downwards.
TGCCAAGCGGCATGCCTAAATATGACATTGGCCATGAACCCGCTTCACATCCAATCTTTTTAGCCATCGCTGAGATTTCATCCTTTTCCATGTGGATACCTGCTATGGCACTCTTAGACATATTAATTTTCAATCTAGAAGCGATACCAAAAATCTTGAGGATTCCCACAAGATTATTAAAACTACTCTCACTCTTGAAGAGAAAAAACATTGTATTATCGGCATATTGTAAATGCGATACCCTCACCTTATCCCTCCCAATTTTGAAACCTTTAATAAGATTGTAATCACAAGCTTTACTCACCAATCGATGAAAAACATCGGCGACCAACACAAAAAGAAAAGGTGACAAAGGATCATCTTGTCTAATTCCCCTAATAGCCTTAAAAAAGCCTCTCGGGCTTCCATTAATCATGATAGAAAAATTGGTTGAAGATAAACATCTTTTAATCCATCTTCTCCATCTAGAGCCAAAATCCTTACTATCAAGAACATGATCAATGAAATCCCATTCCACATGATCATAAGCCTTCTCAAAATCAATTTTAAAAACTATGCCTTCCTTATTCTTATCTTAGTATTCCTCCACACACTCATTGGCTATAAGCACAAGATCTAAAATTTGTCTACCTCTCACGAATGCTCCGTGAGACTTCCCAATGGTGATATGCAACACTTCTTTAAGTCTAGCCGCTAAAAGCTTGGCCATAATTTTGTACAAGCAAGTAACCAGACTAATATGTCTATAGTCTTTTATCTTGAGAGAGGAAACCTTTTTTGGGATGAGACAAATGAAAGTTGAGTTGTTTTTTGCATTAATTACTCCGCTTTCAAAAAATTCAATAAAAAGTTTGAGCAAATCCTCTTTTATAATGTCCCATCCTTTCTTGAGAAAATCCATGGTGAATCTATCTGGACCCTGGGCTTTGTCACCTTCATAATCATCCAAGGCTGCCTTGATTTCTTGTAGATCAAAAGGTCTCTCAAGTTTTTCCTTAGACTCGGCATCGATCGGTTTCCAATCCAACCCCTTAAAGCCTACGCTTACCCCATTTCTTTTAGTATAAAGCCTTTTGAAATACTCCACAATTTCACCCACTATCTCATCTTCGTTCTCTAACACATGACCATCATCTCTCTCTTTTTTGATAAGAAACGAAAGATTTATTACTATTCAAAGAAAGTTACATCAAAGAAAAAAGCAATAAAGATAGCAGTGGATGAGAAAACCACTACAAAGATGCGACAAATCAACCTAAAACAACAAGAACAAAACCAATCAGACCAAAAAACTACAACAATCCAACTCAAGTAAAAGCCTATCAGTACTATCAAATAAATTAGTTGCCCTAGCCCAAATACCAATAAGAAATCTCAAGTGATCCTATAAGCTAGATACTGATTTGTAACAATCTTCAAAAACTCTCTTATTTCTCTCTAGCCATATTGCCCAAGCTGCAGCCATCATTGACTCCTTCCACAGATTGCTAGCTTTTGCGCTGCTGAAGCTCCATTCCAGGCTAATGAAATCTACCAATCTTTTAGGGACAACCCCTACCCACCCAAATGCTTTGTACAACCGAGCCCAAATTCCCTGTGCATAGTTACAATGGAGCAAAATGTGATCAATCCCTTCGAAACCTTCTTTACACAAAGTACACCAAGATGGGGACAAGCACATGGATGGCCTCTTCTCTTGAATAACGTCACGTGTGTTCACTCTTCCTCTTAATACAAGCCAAGCAAAGACCTTAACTTTGGAAAGAACTTTTCCTTTCCAAATGAAATTATACTGATGTGGAGTGATCGAAGGCGATGAATGAGATAGTGTTTCAAAAAAGGACTTACAAGAGAATACACTAGAGATATGAGTAACCCATACCCGTTTATCCAAAGAATTTTGGTTAAGATTTAAACCAAGAATCAAACCTAACAAAGAGACATACTCGTCAACTTTCCTATCAAGGAAGAACCTACGAAATGAAAGATTCCACGAATATTCTAAATGAGAGGACCAAGAAATTACCGAATGAATGGTAGCATTATGATCACAAGAAATTCGATAAAGTCTAGGGAACCTGATTTTGAGAGGGTTATCCCCTACCCAAGAATCCTCCTAAAAGCGGATTCTCTCCCCATTTCCCACAACCAATTTAATATTTTGCTCAAAGTCACTCCACACCCTTGAAATAGACTTCCAAGGAGCACGAAGAAAGCCATTAATGTCATGTGAAGAGTCCCACCCATTCGGATGAGTGCCATACTTGCTATAATCACATGTCAAAGTGAATCACTTTCAAGTGGGAATCGCCAAAGCCATTTACCAAGTAATGCCATATTCTTTTTTGATAAGTTCCCCACACCAAGCCCTCTATCTATCTTAGGTCTCGTAACAACCTCCCAATTCACAAGATGGTCTTTTTTTCGTTCCCCTCTTCCTTCCCAAAGGAAGTCCCTCATTAACAAACATCATCTCTCTCAAGCTTACTAATGATTTTATTTACTTTCTTATGATTCACTATTCGCTGAAATAACTTGGAATTAGCATCCTATTCCTTGACACCTCTAATTTTTGCTTTTTGATTCCATGAGATTTCCTCATTAATGCTGACTTCACTAAACTTTTGTTGTAACTCCATCCTTTCCTTCTTTGACTCCTCATGAATGGAACCCTCTACCTTAAATTTATCAATTACATTGATCCTATGCAAAATGTCCTTTTTCACAACTCGAACATCTCTAAACACTTCTTTATTCCACTTCTTGACATTAAACTTCACATTCTCCAATTTTTTCATGAATTTGAAACCCTCCCATCCCTGGACAAAACACTCCCCCCACCACTTCTTTACTGCCCCAAGGAAATCTTTGTGCGTGAACCACATATTTTCGAATCTGAATGGAGGTGGCCCCTATTTCAATGGGTTCGTATCAAGTATGATAGGGAAATGATATGAAATCAATCTAACCGAAGCCTCTTGTCTAATCGAGTTGACCAAGTCTTCCCAACTAGGAGTAAACAGAAACCGATTGATCCTTGAATGTACTCTCCCATTTGACCAACTGAACTCAAGATTGTTTAAGTAAGGATCCCTCAAATCAGTCTCATTGATGAAATTATCAAATTCTCGCATACTTCTTGTTATCCCACTGTTCCTTGTCCCCTTTTTTTTCTGACAAGAATCTAACAATATTGAAATCCCCTCCAAGACACCATTTGTCCCCACAAAGGCCGTATAAACTTGCTAGCTCATCCCAAAAATTATCACGAAGCCTATATTTACAAAGGCCGTAGACCCCCGTAAGCCACCACTTTTCTCCATTTAACATCTTAAAATTCAAAGAAAGCGTAAAATTGCCCGAAATGCACTCCTCCGCTTTCAGAATCATAACGTCCAATATTGTTAAAATGCCACCAGATTTTCCAACAGACGGTAGGAACGCCCAATCCTTATATCGAACTCCCCATACCGCACCAATCATTGCTGTAACAATACTTTCCTTCTTGGTCTCTTGAAACATCCCCTTGACGCAATAAATTTAAAACATCCGCGACCAATACAAAAAGAAAAGGAGAAAGTGGATTCCCTTGCCGGAGCCCCCTTGACGAATTGAAATACCCTATTGGCATCCCGTTTATCATGACGGAGAAATTAATCTACGACAAACACCTTTGAATCCAACTCGTCCACCTACTACAAAATCCCTTATTCTCTAACACATGGTCTACAAAGTCATATTCAATATGATCATATGTTTTTTCAAGATCAATCTTCATCACCACTCCTTGCCTCCTTCTCTCCTTATACTCCTTAACCCCTTTATTGGCAATGAAAACTAAATCAAGTATCTGTCTTTCTTTCACGAGAGCCCTTTGCGCCAATCCTACCGTCTCGCCCATCACTTCCCTCAACCTTAAAGATAGTACCTTAGCCAAGACCTTATAAAGGCTTATGACAAGGCTAATGGGTCTAAAATCTTTAATTTTGAGATATGCAACCTTTTTCAGTATAAGACAAATGAAAGTGGAATTTGAGCATGCATTCACCACCCCGTTATCATAAAACTCCCTAAAAACTCTTATAACATGCTCTTTAATCACTTCCCATCCCTTCTTGAAAATTTCAAAAGTGAACCCATCCGGATTTACTACCGCAGCTTTAATTTGTCCTTCCTCAAAGGATCTCTTAAGCCACTCTCTGCTCTCAGGGTTAATTGTACACCACTCCAAGCCTTCAAATCCCACTTGAGACCTCTCATTTTTGGTGTACAATCGCTTGAAAGACTCCACTAATTCATTCTCTATGTCATTCTCATCTGTCACCAGTGACGCATCCTCTATCTCTAATTTGCTTATTAGCTTGTTTACCTTTCTCTGATTAACAACCCGGTGGAAAAGTTTAGAATTGGCATCCCACTATGATATTCCTTTTACTCTCGCCTTTTACCTCCAAGACACCTTCTCCTTTAGTAAAATTTCATCCAACTCTTCTTTCAGGCTTCTTCTCTCGCCAATTTTACTGTCATCAATGGGACCCGTGGCTTTTTCCTCATCAATGTTTTGTATATTACAACAAATCTACCACTTTTTAACTTTTACATCCCTAAACGCCTCCATGTTCCATCTTCTTATTTATGTTTCACTAGCTCCAGCTTTTTCGTAAATTTGAATCCCTCCCACCCACGAAGCGAACACCCTTCCCACCATTCTTTAAACTTCTCCAAGAACTCCCTAAGACATTACCACTTATTTTCAAAACGAAACGGGGTTGGACCCCATCCAAATGCACTAGTATCCAAAACCAACGGAAAATGATCTGACACTACTCGAACTAGTGCCTCTTGTCTTGCTAAAGCAAACTCCTCCCAACCTTCCGAAAATAGAAATTATCCAATCGCAAGTGAGCTCTCCCATTCGACCATGTGAAACTAACATTATTAATAACCGGATCACTCAAAGCTGAATTTCTAATAAAGGCATCAAGCTGATATCGGATAATGTTGAAATCTCCACCTAAACAACACCTATTTCTACAAAGACCGTAGAGAATCGCCAACTCCTCCCAAAGCTTGCCTCTTTCCCTATACCGGCATGGACCGTAAACCTCGGAAAGCCACCAACTCTCACCTTGCTTTGGTCTCAACTTAACGGATAAAGTGTATCTACAATTCACACATTCCTCACAAGTCACCACCCTCACATCCCAAACTATTAACACCCCCCGATCCACGTTCCGCGGGAATATAAGCCCAATCCTTGAATCTCACCCCCCTGGATAAAGTTACATTTATTAATCTCTAAAATTGTGGCACATTCAAACCAAGATAAGTTAGGTTAGGAATTTTGCAAATTTGACTTTAGCCATGTAATATCTTGTTATGTTTAGTTGAGAAATCTGTGTGTCACTATTTTTCTCTCGAACTTTAAAATAAATCACAATATTGCTACTCTACTCATAGTTTATGTTGGCTTGTAGATGTTGGTTACCATTTATCCCGGTTAATTTTAGGATTCATCGACAATCCGTATTTAATTTTAATTAGGAAAAAATGGATATGTGTGGCCTCGTGGCTGCGAACCGTGGAAGAATTAGGGTTCAACATGGGTGGGTTGACCCTTTCAATCCATTTTTCATGGTGGAGGTAGACTTAGGAATGTACCCGTACCCTCCACCATACCACATGGCGACTAAAGTAATGTACCAGTACCCTATATCAAATCAACTGCCATCATTCTAAATTTCTAATTAATATTGGACTCGACACATACTTAACCTTTGACCTATTTATGCACCAAGTGGCTACTTTCAGTTTCAAACTTGCATTTTAATGGTTTGCAACCTGAGCATTTTACTTGCAGCAAGCAAGAACCCTTTTAACTTGGGTGTGAAAGAAAGACCAAAAATCATGACTTTTTTCTTCTTTTTTTTTTGGGGGGGGGGGGGGGGGTAGGTGAATATCGATACTTAATTAGGCTAGACTGAGCTAGAATGGGAAACTTGATATATTACAACACTAAATAAAAAAGTTTGGGCTGGGTCTGCCCTTGTGGCTGACTGTCAATAAAGGTTGATAAAGTTGTTCTTGTTTTAGCAATAAGTCAATAACTAACAATCTTTGTCTATGTGAACCGTCTCTGTAGAAATGAAACACGGTTCTTGGATATTGGGTGGTGGATGGAACAATGATGTTTGGGGAGGAGAATCTCCAATGGCCTCTTGGATTGATGATGTCACACTTCACAATCCTGTAAGAAAGTATATAGTTTTCATCAATTGTTTGAACTTCAAAATTTACATTGTCATAATGTCTACTTGAAATATCTTCTTATGCAGGTGTGGTTATCGAGGATGGATGGTCATATGGGTTTGGCTAATGCATTGGCGCTAAAAATTGCTGGGATTACTAACAACACAGGAGATCCAACTGGTGGAGCTATAATGAGAAACTCCATTGGAGGTATTTTAGTGCAGTCTTTTTGTATAAAAATGCTTCTTAAGAAGTGTTGGAGTTTTGCACAGTCGAACCACGCATTGTAGGTATTCCGTAGTTTCTGATTCCCTACGACTCAGTGAGTGGGTTCTTGCATTAATACAAATGCGTTGTTAATGTTCTAAAAGGCGTTGGGCGGACCTAGGCTGGCCATAGTGCGCTTGGCGGCCGATGTTTTTATTTAGTTATATTTTAAAATTATAATGATGCAAGATTCTAATTGTACTTCTAAAGAGGACATTAAGAGAACTTTTTTTTTTTTTTAAAAAAAGGGAAGTGCTAAGTATCTTTCCATAACGAAAATCCCCCCACCCCGGATGAGTCTCGAACTCAGGAACTCTCTTGAAATCGGGTGGTTGCCTTAACAACTAGGCTCGCCCACTCGCTCAAGGACACTAGAGTTTGATAAACAAATATTTCTCATAGTTCAAATATAAAAAAAAATTGAGTGAAAAACTTGCTCCTGCCGTATACCCGTCCAGACATGCTTGGTGGCCGCCTATTTAGACTAAGCGGCAGCTGCTGCCTAACCTCTAGGTGGGCATATTTAGAAAGCTGCTCTATAATAGAATTCGTCTTGGTTAACTTACACAAACAGCGGCACGGGTTCTTATAAAGGAGATTTAGGACAAACAGTGATGATGTTAACTGGCCATGTTACATGCACCTGGGGTTCTCTCCCCCCCCCCCCCCCCCCCCCGAGTTGCTTTTGTAAGAAGAGTTATGACCATATATGTGTTTGATGGAGAAATTATTTGATCTTATGTTGTTGTGAAATGTCATCTATATTGTGATGCTCAAGCTCTACTTTGCCTCTCACCTCAGCTTATGTGTGGTGCTTTTAGCAAGTCACGCACCTTATGTGCCTAGACACTAGGCTCAAGGCGCGGATTGATTTTTTAAAAATAAAAAAACCTATAGCAATCTTCAACCAAGTAATGACCTTTAACAATTGCTGGAATACGTTTGGATACTTGTGTTACTTGATTTTTATCACAGCAATTGTGGAATTCTGATACTTGAACTTTAATTTAACATAAGGTTCATAAATCATAATAGATGCTCCCGCTGTTACAAATTGATCGTCCCACTTTTACTTTACTACCTTTTGAGAAAACACAAATATTAATCTAATCAAGGATGCAAGTTATTTTCTATTATGAGATTGGGTACATTGATTATGTCCTGAGAAGGAAATGGGGCTATTAACTTGAGACATCTCAACAAGGAAAGTGGGATTATTATTTTGAGACGGAGGGAGATATCGTTTTATATTTCTTTATAGTTGTAATTTATACTGCATCCTTCAAGTCAAAGCATAAGTTCAGTTCACTTGCTAAATTGTATGAGCCACACTAAGAATTCTTAAAATAACACAGAAAACTCAAATATTATTTAATGGGATGTTCACATGCAGAACCGACTGGATTGCTGATTGATTCTGCAATGAAGATTCTTCAACCTTTCATCCCAGAGGTCTCAGTAGATGAAAGAAGGGAAGCTTTGGATAGAGCTAGCAATCTTGCCTTGATGAGGGGTGTGACCACAGTCGTTGATTTTGGGCGATATTTTCCTGGTGCACCAGTAGAGTTCTCATGGGAGGACTTCTCAGGTTTATTAATTTTTCCCTGAAATTAAATTATTCTACAGGATGATAAAACTTTTATTGATATGAAGGGTCTTTTTGATAAAATCTTGGAAAATGGTTGAAAACATTACTAATTTTTTTGAGAAGTTGGAATGAAAGGATGAGTGATTTGGTGAGATGTTTTCCATCTTTTTATTATCTTCCATGGAACTTATAGGTTTTACCTACCACCCAATGAATTTTATTCCATTGAAAACCGAAAAAGTAATAGAACATTTCACCAAATCACTAATCTCTTTTTCCAACTTCTTATATAAATAAGTAGTGTTTTCATTCATTTTCCAACTTTTTTTATCAAATGCACCTGAATAAGTAGCAATGATCTCAAATTCTTATGAGATCCAATAGACCCGTCTATATGCTTTCAAATTCTCTGAGATACTAAATATCATCATAAGGGAATTCTGTTACTCCCACTGTTTTAAATTGTGGTAGCGTAAGCGTAGTGTTTTGGTTCTGGAATTGTGTAGGGCACATAAAATGCGTAATAGCGTAAGCTATTCGGGACATGAATAGTGTAATAATAAAATAAATGTAAAAAATAATATTATACTAAAGAAAATTAGTAAAAAACTAAAATTCCATTAAAAAACTTCAAGTAGCAATAACATAAAAATCCAAGTAATACAACTTCAACACACATCAAGATACAAACCACGCTATTTGGGACTACCAATTAAAAAAAAGGGATACAAACGACTCTGTTTTGAGAAATTGAAGCAAGCTATACACAAATTGAAACAAGCCCTATTTGCACCGTTCTTTTCTCCTTCCCTGAACGAAGAAACGGCAGTGAATGAACAAAGGTGGAACAAACAGTGAAACCCTACTAGTTTCTCCTCTTTTGCTCTCCTTCTCCATCATTCCAACTCGTTTCTCTGCTCTCAAGGTAATCGACTCATTTCTATTGAGCTTTTTTTTAAAAGAAAAAATTGGTAGTCCCAAATAGCGTAAGCAATTTTCTAATTGCACCCAATAGCGTACATTTAGCTCAAAAAACGTGCAATTTAAAACACTGATTACTCCTATAAGAGATTGTGAGTTAATTAGATACAGCAGCATACCAACTTTAATTTAGGCTACATTTTCCTGATAAATGCAGATGTGTACAGATGGGCAGACTTATCGAGAAAAATGATGATCAGGGTTTGCTTATTTTTTCCGATGGAGACCTGGTCACGTCTAGTTGTATGACTTCAATTTATGTTACATTGTGAACTGCTATTTTTCCTTACTAATAGTTAAGTTGTCCTTCATGACATCAAGCAAATAAGTACTTGATTACACCGGCTTAAGTGATTTAAAGAACAAATAGAAACTTAGCTGGTTAGAGTCAAGGGTTATTGCAAATTGAAACTTTATTAGGGTGTGTTTGATAACTTTGACTGCCAAAGTTTTCCATGGAAACTTGGTAAAAGCTGGAAAATATGTTCTGTCCCACCTTTTTGTGTTGTTTGATTGTCTAACTTTTCCATGGAATTGAATTCCATGGAACAAAATATATGCTTCTATGTTTTCCTTTTCTACCTTGGAAAAGCACTGTAAAGCCAAAAGTTGGATTCCCAGTGAAACATTGTGCAAAACATCAAAAGATATTACATCGTCATTAGATAGAAAAGTACATATTTCCATCCAGAGATAATGGCAAAAAAAACACACTTTAATGCCAGTTCCAAGTAATTCTTTGCCCGAGAAACCAAGTACAGTAGAATTGAATTCTTTCTACTATACCATGTTGCAACAATATGCACACTTAGTTTAGTTGGAGGATAAAAGAAAATGTTCAAAAATTAGAAAGGATAAAAATTTCTTAAAACACATTTACTCTGCATCAAAGTGACTGAGATTCTTTTGTGTGGTCCTTCTCTATTTTAGTTGTATTTGGATTAGCTACTCCTTTATTTCCATGCTTTTACTCTTTTTTTGTCATGTTATTTGCTCTGCAGGATCTTATTCACAAAACAGGTCACAAGATGAGCCAATGGATTTACATAGGTGGTGTCAAGGCTTTTGCTGATGGATCCTTGGGATCGAATAGTGCACTCTTCCATGAAGTAAGATAATTGTTGGAAAATAAGGGGTCTTTTATATTTAGTCTTTAGGTAGGATTTTATCACATAGGCTATTATGTGCTTTTCCGTCTTATGGATTTATTCTTTAGTTAGAATTTGGCCACATACGCTATTATGTCTTCCTTGTTGTAACCCTAATTTATATTTATAATTATAACCTCTGGCCCGTAGTTTGAGTAACCCAAAAGCCAATAAGCCATTATGAAATTCCTCTATAATGAGTATTCTAGGCTGCTGCTTGTCTTTTTATGTTCTAGTACTGACCAATGTAGCGTATGCTAGGGCATGCTTCCTGTAAGATAGATATCGAACACAGCACTGATAAAACATCGAACAGGAAAAAAACAAAGGTACTTTGGTGCAATTTTTCTGTACTTTTGTCAATCTCTCATAATGCTTTCCAACTGCAATTTTAGGGTGAGGGCGCCGCGTGGGGTTAGGGTGGAGGAAGGGAGTAAATATTTAATTTAAAAGAAGGATGTACTCATCAGAAGTTTATACTCCAAATAGAAATAATTTTTTGTACTATATTCTTCTATTGAATAATTTTATTTCTCTAAATAGAAATAAGTAGCGAATAGCGATATTATCTAACAAGAATGTTATAAAGATATAAAGTCATAAATTTCTCTTTGCTAATTCTATTTATTTTCTTTTTCCCTTTACACTTCAGTTAGTTCCGTGATGACGTATCCATCTTTTTTGACGAATACCCCTAAACTATAGCACTTATGCATTTTACCCTTAAAAATGCTTGGTCCACAGATTTTAGGTTGACGTGTCCAAACCCTCTCCCAGTAGCGTACGTTTAATGGACTTTGTACTATCCATTCCTGTGTGGTTGGATGGTAACTGACACACATAGTAACCTCTCCTCCGTTGAAGACTTGAAGTTCACTTTATTGGCTTGTTACGTGCCTACTATTAGGTTCTGTAACAATTGTATGGTTGTATTTCATCTAGTCATGGTCTTACTAATACAAGACATTCATCACTATCTTTCTATAGGCGTACCTCAATGAACCTCACAACTATGGTCTTCAAGTGACAGATATGGAAAGCCTATTCAACATGACTGTCTCATCTGATAAATTTGGCCTTCAGGTGCTTCTTTGTCGCGTCCTATAAACTCTTTATTGATGTCTACATCAGCAAGTCCCATTTAAGTGACAGCTTCAACATTTTTATGAGTCACAGGTTGCTATACATGCTATAGGTGACAAGGCAAATGACCTGATATTGGATATGTACAAGACAGTGGCCTCAACTAATGGGAAGAGGGACCGCAGATTTAGGGTAATTATAACTAATATGAGTTCAAGGGGCCCTAGCACCTATGAAGCACATATACTTCTCAAAGGGCCGTGCATGCATTCCGTACATTTCAGACACGGATATGCTTTCGGCAGGCTCCAATACGTATCTGATACACATTTAGAGTATCCTGATTTTTATTTTTGTCTTTTGAAATTCATATACCCTTGGGATATGTTAGAGGTTAACTTACAATTTTAAACCTAAAATTAAAAGGTCAATATGCAGCTTCAAATTATAGGGGAGACCAGCAGAAAACATTATAAAACTTTTGAAATTATCGAGAAGGAAATAATATCATGGGTTCAGCAACTGTTCCAAACTATTTCTCACAAGTTTGTTTTTGCGGAACACCTAAGAGAGTTTGCACTTGGGATACCTACAAGATAATAAATAATAATCATACATATTCAATGAAACCCTGAACATATCCTACTTTTTTCAAAAAATCCGCATCATTTGTACCTGTGCTTCTTAGCCTAGGAGTGAAAGCAAATTTAACTTAAAACTGTTGGTGCAGATTGAGCATGCTCAGCATTTGGCACCTGGGACTGCTGCTCAAATTGGTGAACAAGGGATAGCTGCTTCAGTGCAGGTTCTTGAAGCTCATGTTTTTCACTATACCTTGCTCTGTTCCTTCTATGGATATTTATCGGAGATTGTAATGCAATCATTGCCTCTCTTTATGGGCTGCTTGAAAATGTTGGTTTAAGCGTAAACTATATTAGAGCTTAGGATTGTTTTAATCTGGTCTCATGTAAATTATTCTTAGTCGAATCTTTATGACATGGACAAACGATATAAGAGTGTTAATGCTAGGTCGTTGCCCAGAAGCAACGCGCTGGATCGTCCGAGTCCAGTGACAAATGAGCAAGGGCCGCTACATCGCCGCCTGGGTGTAGTGAAAAATAAGCAAGGGTTCCCGCATCTTTGTGAACGGGTGCGGGTAAAGAAGCTAGTTCATGATAGGAGGATTCGTTTTGGGACTTGGAATATAGGCACACTCACAGGAAAATCGATGGAAATAGTTGACACTATGATCAGGAGGAGGATCAATTTCATGTGCCTTCAAGAAACTAAGTGGGTTGGAGCTAAGGCGAAGGAATTAGACACTTCGGGTTTTAAGCTTTGGTACACTGGCAAGGTTAAATCGAGAAATGGAGTGGGTATAATTGTCGACAAATGGTGGAAGAAGGACATTGTAGATGTAAAGAGGGTAGGAGATAGGATCCTAGCCCTAAAATTCGTAGTGGAGCAGGACACTTTTAATGTGATAAGTGCTTATGCACCTCAAGTCGGGTGTGAAGAACACCTCAAGATAAAATTTTGGGAGGACTTAGAAGGCTTGATCCAGGATATACCACTTAGAGAAAAGATTTTCCTAGGAGGGGATCTGAATGGGCACGTAGGGAGCTCTTCTGAAAACTATAGGGGGGTGCATGGAGGTTATGGCATTGGGGTGGTAAATACCGAGGGAAAATCTATCCTTGATTTCTCGTCTGCTTATGATCTTATGGTTGCCAATACATGTTTTAAGAAGCGGGAGGAGCACCTATCACATACAAGAGTGGGGCAGCATGCTCGCAGATCGATTTCTTCCTCTTTAGGAAAGGAGATCGAAAGAGTTGTATGGACTGTAAAGTCATACCTGGAGAGAGCTTGACTACCCAACATAGAGTCCTGGTGATGGATATACGAGTTAAGGGGAAAGTGAAGAGAAGGGGCCAAGGTAAGGTTTCAAGGATTAGATGGTGGCATTTGAAGGGTGAAAAACAAAGGATCTTTCAACACAAGTTGGAGGGAGGGTTTTGGGAGGCAAACGGAAGCGCAAATGATATGTGGGACAAGGCGGCCGAGGGGATCAGGAAGATAGCTATAGAGACGCTGGGTGAATCAAGAGGGTGTGGACTAGGGATAAAGAATCTTGGTGGTGGGATGATAGTGTACAAGATAAAGTTAAGGTAAAAAGAAATGCTTTAAAGCTTGGTCTCTATGTAAGAATGCGGAAAATTGGGAATCTTACAAAGAAGCAAAGAAAGAGACTAAGAAGGCGGTGAGTGAGTCGAGGACTAAAGCTTTTGATGGATTATACCAATCTTTAGGCACCAAAGCTGGGGAAAAAGCTATTTACCGACTTGCTAAAGTCGAGAAAGGAAGACAAAAGACTTGGATCAAGTGAGATGCATTAAGGACGAAGAAGGTAATGTCTTGGTTAAAGAACAAGACATACAAGAGAGATGGAAGAACTATTTTCACAAATTATTTAATGAAGGTTACGAGATTTTAGCATGTGGAGATGAGCTGAACATGCGAGAGGATGACCAAAATTTCACCTTTATCGCAGAATTCAAGAAAAGGAAGTGAAAGAAGCATTGATACGAATGGATAGTGGTAAAGCAGTTGGGCCAGATAGTATACCTATTGAGGTTTGGAAGGGTCTAGGTGATAAAGGCATTGGTTGGCTCACAAGGTTTTTCAACAAGATATTGAGGTCAAAGAAGATGCCGGAAGAATGGAGGAGAAGCACCCTAATCCCGATTTATAAGAATAAAGGGGATATACAAAATTGCGCCAATTACAGGGGGATTAAACTCATGAGTCATACTATGAAGTTATGGGAAAGGGTGATTGAGCGGAGACTAAGAAAAGAAACCAGCATTTTAGATAATCAATTTGGTTTTATGCACGGAAGGTCGACCATGGAAGCAATTTACTTGTTGCGGCGTTTGATGGAGCAATATCGGAGGGATCAAAAGGACCTACACATGGTTTTCATTGACTTGGAGAAGGCGTACGATAGGGTACCCAGAGAGATTTTGTGGAAAGCCTTAGAGAAGAAAGGGGTTAGGATTGCCTATATTCGTGTTATCAAGGACATGTATGAAGGAGCTATGACTAGTGTGAGAACACATAGTGGGTCCACAGAAGATTTTCCTATAACTATAGGACTACACCAAGGGTCAGCTTTGAGCCCTTATCTGTTTACCTTGGTCTTGGATGTACTCACGGAACACATTCAAGAGCCAGCACCGCGATGTATGCTGTTTGCAGATGATATTGTCCTAGTGGGTGAGTCCAGAGAAGAGCTAAATGGGAAGGTGGAAACTTGGAGACAAAATTTAGAAGCGCATGGCTTTCGTTTAAGCAGAAGTAAGACAGAATACATGGAGTGCAAGTTCAATAAAAGGCGGAGCACTACTAACTTAGAGGTAAAAGTTGGGGATAATGTCATACCACAAGTCACTCGGTTTAAGTATCTTGGATCCATTATACAAGAAGATGGGGAGATAGAGGGAGATGTAAATCACCGGATTCAAGCAGGATGGTTGAAATGGAGGAAAGCTTCGGGTGTGTTATGTGATAAAAAGGTACCACTAAAGTTAAAAGGAAAATTCTATCGTACCGCGGTTAGACCAGCAATGTTGTATGGGACTGAGTGTTGGGCGGTCAAAAGCCAACACGAGAATAAACTAAGTGTAGCTGAGATGAGAATGTTGAGATGGATGAGTGGCAAGACTAGGAAAGATAAGATCAGGAATGTTACCATCAGAGAGGGAGTGGGGTGGCACCTATTACAGAAAAGATGGTTGAATCTCGACTTAGATGGTTTGGGCATGTATGGAGGAGACCTGCAGATGCCATGGTTAGGAGAATTGATCATATGGAGGGAAGCCTAGTTGTTAGAGGCAGAGGAAGACCTAGAAAAACTATAGGTGAAACTATTAAGAAGGATTTAGAGGCGAATGGTTTCACTAGAGATATGATTCACGACAGACCACTATGGCGTCGTTTGATCCATGTAGCCGACCCCACCTAGTGGGATAAAGGCTTGTTGTTGTTGTTGTTGATGTAAATTATTCAATGATGCTTCCACGTATAGTCCCTGCTTTCATCCGTCTGCATTTGACATTATGTTCAGCTTGTGTAGTTTCTAACATGGCAATGGGTTTGAAGGGCTCCTTTCAGAATCAAATCCAAGGGAAGGACACTCTTTTCTCTTTACCTAAAATACCCTTCCTTTTATTAAAAAGAAAGTAAAATAACTCACCACGGTGCCCCGTCGCCGCCCCATTGCTGTCACCAGTTGTCGTTGGTGAGGCCTAGTGACTATGAATGATGGGATAAGGAGATAAAAAAGTTTGGTAAGGGTATAACTGACCTTCAAAAAAGGTGTGTGCCTGTGTAATGGACAAATACTGAAAAGTGATTTTATGGATACAAAAAATTGGAGAGGAAGCACTAAGTTATTCAATGATGCTTCCTTCATTATTTACTTTCTTTTTAAGTTAGTGAGGCCTATTTACTCTTTTTATCCTCCATAACAGAAAGGACTCCTTAAATCTGAAGAAAATGTGTTATGGAGTACTAAGGTGTCCTTTTTTCAGATTTAATTGTGGAAGGAGGCACGACCGCACGAGCCCTTCCAACCCATTTTCTCCTTCTAAAATCCCTTGACAACGAGTTTTTGCAGCTTAGCCCAGGAATATCTATCTGCCGCATATATATACGGCTGTTTTTTATTTTTATTTTTCCTAGTGGGATTATTATGCTGACTATGGACTTGAATTCCAATTCTTGACAGCCAGATCATTTACTGGATGATGCTGATTCTGCTATTAAAAAACTTGGGTGGGAGAGGTCTCAAAAAGGATCTTATTTGTTTAAGTCGCTTCTGGCTAGCAATGCACCATTGGCATTTGGTTCTGATTGGCCAGTGAGAAACTTTACGCTCACTACGTCATTATATATATATATGTATTTGTATTTATAACATTCTCAGGGTGGTTCTTTACATGTTTTGTACAATCATTTATTTCAGGTAGCAGATATAAATCCTTTAGGTAGCATAAGGACGGCAATGCAAAGAATACCACCTGGTTGGGAAAATGCTTGGGCATCGTCAGAGTGTATTGAGCTGACGGATGCGTTAAATGCGTAAGAAACATTTAATGTTTTTTCTCTCAAGTTCCCTAATTAGTTTTTTTTTTTTTTTTTGTAGCATAATGAATTCTGTTGAAAGCCCGACACAATGACGTCTTTGAAAGTCAAGCCACAAGCAATGTCTTGTGAATTCCCTAATCCCGGTATAAATGACTTGCCTTTCACTGGCAATGCCAGGGAGGAATTAGTCAAGGGTGCGCATATGCTAGCCTGCTCACCCTTACTGTTTAAACAAAAAAAATAAATAAAAAAATTCTCTCCAGAACCTCTAAAGAAAGGAGTTAAAGAAAGTTTCCTTTTAAATAGTTGGGTCACAAACGAAAATTCTATGAGCATTCACTACCATTCCAAATTAATGGCTAGATCCAACAGAGCTTCAACTTGGCGTATAGCCTCCTGCTTCTCCTGTTGCTTCAACATAGTAGCCACGGATTCAGGATCAAGCCCTTTCTCCGCTTTTTGTGCTTCACTTTGTTCCATCCGAACTTCTTCCAATAATGCATCCAGCTCTCTCACAAAATCCACTCTCAAAAGTAAATCATCATCTTCCAGTGGTGGTCTGAATGGGCCCTCATGCTTATTATTGATAATTCAGTATTATTTATGTTAGTTATTTATGTTATTTTATTTGTGGGTAGAATCCCACCTTGATAGGGACTCTAGGTTAATTAGGAGTTGTGTTTATTTCCTATATAAGGTGCATTGTTCTCGTTGTTTATTATTATGGAATAAAATAATTTTTTTCTCTCTAAATTATCATGGTATCAGAGGTAGGTTAGGAACCTTAGGTCTGGCCAAGAAAAAACGTGCCAGAAAACCCTAGCCATTACCCACGCCTAAAACCCTAGCTGCTGCTGCCTTCCTAGTCACTGATTACGTAATCCGTGACCTTTCCTGGAACCGACCACGCAGCCTCGCTCGGAATCTCCAGACGAGTAGAACCCCGACAGAAGCGTCGGCAATCGACGGTACACGCGCTCACACGCGCCACCCCTTCCCGCGCGTGGATCTCACGCGCCGTCGCCTTCCACCAAGCGTGGAGGCTCGTGGATGCTCCGATCAACACCAAACTCTCCAGTTCCCGTCGTCTCAAGGTTCCGCAACTTATTCCGTTCAGTTTGGTACTGTTCCGTTGTGTTTGGTACTGTTTAGTTCCGTTTGACACTGGTTGTTTAGTGGTTTGTTTCGTGGCGGCTTGTGGCTGCTCCGATTGCTGCCAAAATTTCCAGGGCAGATCGTCTCTTTCTTCCGCGCCTACTTTTAGCCCAGATTTGGTTTAACTCAGCCCGGATTTGGCTTGGTTTGGTATTTCCAGATTTAGTGTAACGGGTTAATTTGATTGCTTGCGGTGTTCTTGTTCAAATTTGGTTTTATTTAGTCCTGAGTTTGTTTAGTTGTTGATCCTCTGGCAATATGAACTATCTCGCATGGGCACAATCAATGAGGTTGTTTATTGACCGCAAAAGAAAATTAGGTTATGTGAATGATAGTGCCCGTTATAAGAAGAAGGTTGAGCGAGTTCGTGTGTTTGTCTTCTTGGCTGGACTAAACAAGGACCTAGAAAAAGTTCGGGATCGTATTTTAGGCAGGATACTCGTGCCCACTATCAGAGACGTATTTTCTGAGGTTCGAAGAGAAGAGGCTCGACGATTTGTGATGTTGAAAGACTAACGTGCACCCCGTATAAATGGTGAAGGCTCTGCACTGATAGTTCTTGATAAAGCCGTTGACAGTGATAAGCAGGGAGGTAAGCAGAGATTGTGGTGTGATCATTGTAAGTGGTCAGGTCATACTAGGGATAGTTGTTGGAAGCTTTATGGTAAACCAGCAACTTGGAAGAAGCGTGATAACAAAATTAGAGGAGGTGCACGAGCATTCCAAACAAGCAATGCTGATTCAGAGCAACAGTCTTCCTCAGAACCACTTCCATTCACAAAGGAACACATAGAGCATCTGTGTACAACGGTTCAAAATCATTCCTTAGGAAACTCTGGCTCCTCATGTTCCATAGCTCAGTCAGGTAATACGTTTACAGCTACAATTGCTTGCATCAAATCCCATAGCAACTGGATATTAGATTCAGGGGCTACTGACCACATGACTGGTACCTCGGAATTTTTTTCGTCATATACTCCGTGTGCAGGGAATCAAAAGGTTATGCTGATGGTTCTTTCGCTGCAGTTGCCGGCAAAGGAATCATAATCGTCTCACCGTCTCTCGCTCTTAAAGATGTCTTACATGTCCTTAATCTATCGTATAATCTTATATCTGTCAGCAAATTAGCTCTTGATCTCAATTGTCAAGTTAACTTTTGGTCTTCTCATTGTGAATTTCAGGATTCAAATTCAGGGAAGACGATTAGGGTTGCTAAACAGGATGGGGGTCTTTACTTCCTCAATAATGGGTCTACCTCTGGAAGGCAAGACCGACAAACTTGTTTTAATTCTATTTCTGTTTCTAGTGATAGTCTGATTTTGTTATGGCATTACAGATTAGGACATCCAAACTTTCAGTATTTAAAGCATTTGTTTCCCAAGTTATTAATGAATAAAAATTTGCTTAAATTTCGATGTGAATCTTGTGAATTAGCAAAACATCAACGCACGGTTTTTCGATCTCAACCATATAAGAAATCACAACCCTTCACCTTGATTCACAGTGATGTTTGGGGTCCCTCTAGAGTGCCCACTTGGTCTGGCAAACGTTGGTTTGTGACTTTCATTGATGACCACACTAGAGTATGTTGAGTCTTTCTTTTAAAAGAAAAATCAGAAGTTGGGAGTGTGTTTCAAAACTTTTACACCATGATACACACAGTTTCAAACCAAAATTCAAATTTTTCGGAGTGATAATGGGAAGGAATTTTTTAATAAGATGTTAGGGGATTTTTTCGTCAAAAATGGGATAATTCATCAAAGTTCTTGTAATTATACTCCTTAACAGAATGGAGTTGCCGAAAGGAAAAATAGACATCTACTTGAAGTTGCTCGTGCTTTAATTTTTCAAACTAAAGTTCTAAAATACCTTTGGGGAGATGCTATTTTGACTGCTACTTACCTTATTAATCGGCTTCCAACACGAATTTTGAAATTTAAAGACCCTATAAAATTGCTTTCTGATATATTTCCCAACACTCGGTTATTAGGGGATTTTCCCTTAAAAATATTTGGAAGTGTTGCCTTTGTTCATAATCATGATCCTAGAAATTCTAAACTTGATCCAAAGGCACACAAATGTATTTTTGTAGGCTATCCTACAAATCAGAAAGGGTATAAATGTTTTGATCCGATTTCCAAGAAATTATACATTTCTATGGATGTTACCTTCTTCGAGGGGCAATCCTATTACAACTCCCATCTTCAGGGGGAGAGCACGAGTGAAGATGGTGGTTGCGGTTTTGATAATTCAGTCGTTGATGTTTTGTATGAACAAGTACCTAATTATTTTAACACACAATCTGGGAAAACAAATGAATTAAATATTGAAGATACATGTGTTGGTAATGGTGAACAACCAGGGTTAGTGTCATTCCAAAATCTGACTAACGATGGACCAGAGATGTGTGAAAAACGGTATAAAGGTCTTGTTTATTCTAGAAAAAATCCAGAACAAGGAAGGAAAGAAACCATCCTTCTGCAACCCCAAGAATCCAACCTGGAGGTGGATCATAATACTCACGATGACTCTTCCGAGATACCTGAAGGTAGTTCTCAAGCTAATATCGAGTCAACTCAGTCTGATCAACTTGATCTCCCTATTGCTCTTAGAAAAGGAGTCAGAGCGTGTACGAAATCTCCCAAATATCCTATTTCGAACTTTGTGTCATATAAAAATATCTCACCCTCCTATTCTGCTTTTATCTCTCGTGTGTCGAATGTGGTTATTCCTAACAATGTTCAGGATGCTCTAAATGTTCCGGAGTGGAGAGAAGCGGTGTATGAGGAGATGAGAGCGCTGGAGAAGAATGCTATTTGGGAGAAAGTAAAGCTTCCAGAAGGAAAGACAGTTGTTGGTTGTAAATGGGTATTCACTGTGAAGTATAACTCAGATGGGTCAGTGGAACGGTACAAGGCTCGTCTGGTGGCTAAAGGCTTCACTCAAACGTATGGAGTCGACTACTCTGAAACATTTTCTCCCGTGGCAAAATTAAATACAGTTCGGGTTCTCTTATCAGTTGCAGCTAACTTGGACTGGCCTCTGAATCAGTTAGATGTGAAGAATGCCTTCTTGAATGGAAACCTAGAAGAGGAAGTCTATATGGAACCTCCACCTGGTTTTACTGAGGAATTTGGGACAAAAATCTGCAAGCTAAAGAAGTCTTTGTATGGCCTTAAACAATCCCCTAGGGCGTGGTTCGAAAGATTAACGAAGTTCCTCAAGGGCCAAGGATATAATCAAGGGTAGTCTGATCATACTCTCTTCACAAAGACGTCCACAAGAAACGAACTTTCTGTTCTCATTGTTTATGTAGATGATATGATTTTGACAGGGGATGATGTTGAAGAAATGAATCGACTGAAGCGAAATCTTGCTAGAGAATTTGAGATTAAGGATCTTGGTGACCTACGATACTTCCTTGGAATGGAAGTGGCCCGTTCAAAAAGTGGTATTGTCGTATCACAACGGAAATATATTTTGGATCTGCTATCAGAAACTGGGATGAGTGGGTGTAAGCCATCGGATACTCCCATAGAACTGGGTACCAAGCTAGGAGATGTTAAAGATGGTGTTCCAGTCGAAACAGGGAGATACCAAAGGTTAGTTGGGAAACTAATCTACTTGTCTCATACGCGCCCTGACATTGCTTTCGTTGTGAGCATGGTTAGTCAGTTCATGCACTCACCATGTGAAGAGCATCTAGAGGCTGTGTATAGTATTCTTCGTTACCTCAAAGGCTCCCCAGGGAAAGGTCTGTTCTTCAGGAAGAACGATAAAAGGGGGATAGAGGTGTATACCGATGCTGATTGGGCTGGCTCGGTTACTGATAGACGGTCTACGTCTGGCTACTGTACGTTTCTTTGGGGCAACTTGGTTACATGGAGAAGCAAGAAGCAAAATGTTGTCGCTAGAAGCAGTGCAGAAGCTGAGTTTAGATCAATGGCTCAAGGAGTATGTGAGGTTCTTTGGCTTCAAAGGGTCTTAGAGGAACTCAAAAGGCCAATAAGTCTCCCGATGAAGCTATACTGCGATAACAAGGCTGCTATCAGTATTGCCCACAATCCGGTCTTACATGATAGGACAAAACATGTTGAGATTGATAGGCATTTCATCAAAGAGAAACTAGAAGGTGGAATTATATGTACTCCCTTTGTTCCGTCTAATCAACAAGTTGCAGATATTTTGACCAAGGGCCTGTTGAGGCAACCGTTCGAATTTCAAGTGAGCAAGTTGGGCATGACGGATATCTTTGCACCAACTTGAGGGGGAGTATTGATAATTTAGTATTATTTATGTTAGTTATTTATGTTATTTTATTTGTGGGTATAATCCCACCTTGATAGGGACTCTAGGTTAATTAGGAGTTGTGTTTATTTCCTATATAAGGTGCATTGTTCTCGTTGTTTATTATTATGGAATAAAATATTTTTTTTCTCTTTAAATTATCACTTGTCAATGTCAAATCCTGCTGGTGCGAGAATAGTGAAGGGATCCTCTCGTGGAAAGGTCTCGGCCATACGCTTTCGACATGCCTTTAGCCATCCATCATCATCAAATCCGTCATGCATAATCAAAAGATCGTTGAGCAGTCTCATGGCAGGAGTGGCCTCCTGCTTCCAAATCTCTGTCTCAACCCGCCTGTACAAGAGATCAAGACTCCTAATCGCATCCTTTTCATCATCACGTCAAGCAAGATCAAGGCGAATCCATATGACCATGAGAACAAGTTCTGTGAGTTCGCCTTTCTCTGCAGCTTCTTTGATCCTCTCTTCCACTTCTTCAGCAGATTTGATAAAACTTAAAACCATTCTCTTAGCTTTTTGAAGATTTTCCTCGGGATAATCCTTCAAACGCGTGCCAATTTCACGATATTCAGCAATCTTTCTTTCTTCTTCCTCCTCTTCTGCTTGGCGCGTGCGGTGGAATTCCTTTGTCTTCTCCCACTGCCGGGCTTGCCATTCATCGTCATAATACTCTTTTGGAAGACCAACTAGGTATTTCTCGTCTACTTTATTGCTGCATCTGCACAGAATTGAGTTGTTGAAAGGAAGGGAAGGTAATCGAGTTCTGAAAAAGTTTTTGTGGTCTGAAGTAGAGGCGGTTGTGGAACAAGAATCCCGCTCCCGCACGTTATCTGAAAAACCCTTGCATCCATTTTTATTTTCATTTTCCTGCCCCCCCTAATTAGTTGATTTTTCAGTATTCGTCCGCTCATAAATGGAGTAATGTTAAGTTAAAAAATATGCATTAGGGCATAATTTGTTAAATAGGAACATGCAGCATTAATTTTACAAAAAATTGGGTAGTTATTCATAATTTTTCTGACAAATGGGGAGGTTTTTTTTTTTTTTATGCCCTAGCAAGGGCAGTAGAGTAATAGCATAAATAAAGAAAAAGGTGGGAGATTACAATAAGGCCATCTTCAAAGCCATAAGCCAAAAAACACAATGAAATGACCCAAATTGCATGGTGGACTAAAGGAAAAAACCAATAAGTCCATCAAGCAATTCAAAAAGTAGATGCATAGCATATACATGGGGCTATAATACAGGGAATAACATCTACAGAGACCAAAAGAAGACCAAAAAGGAAGGCCAAACAAGCAGCCAACAAGACAAAAAATAAAAAAGCAGAGCTGTACCAAATCATTTGGCTTTTTCTTCATGGGCAATTGTAATGTTTTCTGCATAAAAAGGACTAGAAATTGTCTCTGAAGCACCAGCTGTGACAATGGCGCTCTTAGCATAAACACACACCTTCCATTAGTGTTGTTCATCGTTAGCTATAGTTGCTGCTGCTTCATCTTCCTTCTTCTTTTTATCTTTTTCATAAAGTTGCCATTGAAAAGCACCAGGGTCAGAAGTTTGAGGTTGAGCTATGGATTTTTTAGAATATGCTTTTAATTCTCTGTTGACAGTTTTCATTTGCTTGGTGATTGGTAAAGGTTGACCTTTTTTTTGCCTTTGTGCTCTAGTTTTGAGGGGGGATGGAGCATACTCAGATCCTCCTAGAGATGAGGTGTTAATGCTATGTGAGGATTTATTACCATGAGAGTTTAGAATGGCAGGGCTGTTTTCCTTCAAAGGAGGAAAATTCTGGTTCAAGATGGATGAGTTATCATCTCGCTGAAGTTGAATGCAGCACTCCGTATTCTCATTTCTGGCCGTGGCTGCTGCAAATTGAGCATCTGCCCTTGCTTCCCAAGACTGAAATGGCTCATCATCAACCATGTTTCCCCAATCCAAGGCCTGGTTCATATTTAACTGATGATCATCGATGAGGGAATGATGCTGCTCCTCATCATTATAGTTATGACCTGAAGAATTTGAATCAGAAATCCAGGTTTCACCTTCTCCGTCATCATCCCAAAAGTGATCACTTAGAGGGTCAAATTTGTTGTGATGCCTGACTTTGCTGTAATGTTTCAGATTTGAAGCACTAGGAATTGAACTATTGATGATAGCTCTGCTTCTGTTATTTGGGGTTTTATGAGTAGAATTTTGTTGAAAGAGGGGGGCGGCTGTGGGAGAAAGTGAGCAAGGAACTACAGATTCAACTGAGGGAGAGTTGAAATGAATGGGAACTACTATGCTAGAGTTTGGGTGGGATTGATTAATATGATTGGAGGGAGATTGAGATCCAAAAACTTCTTTTATAGCCAAAGAAGCATTCTGAGGCACAGAGAAGTGGTGTTTTTCAACATGAGGAGCTGGTTGCTTCGAAATGGCATCAAAAGCAGCCTTTGTTTTTTCTATTGTGACAGAAACATTAGCAGCAGCAGAATTAGTGGGCACATGTTGTGCCTGCTTATGATTCTTGACATTGGCAACTGTAGATTTGTGAACAATCTCTGACTTGGCTGTCTGTTTATGAGTGGTTTTAACCATAGATTCTTGAATTCTTCTTAAAGTCCTACATTCACCCACAAAATGGTCCATTAATTGGCAATGTGTGCAAAACTTTGGGAGGCTTTCAAAGGTAACTAGAACCTCAAAAGTGTAACCTTCTCTCTCAACTAGCAATCTAGAATGGAGAGTGTGTAGAAGATCAATTTCAACTTGAATTCGAGCATAGTGCCCATACACAAGATATAATGTACTAGGATCTATGGCTTGAGGTATACCAACAAGGCTGGCAATGCTAATAAGAAGTTGAGGATCCCAATATTCTTGAGTAATATCATAAAATCTAATCCACACCTGAGCGGTTGAATGTTTCTGATTGGCGGGGTTGAAGTCATTGCACCATGGTTGCAGTCTGAAACTGCCCGGATTCATGTTCAAAGGACCACCCAGGAAAGCCTTGTGTTGATCTTCTTTGTTTGTGAATCTTAAGCAGAAGAAACCTCTGCCAATTGGGGTTAGAATGAACTTGTTGTTGAGATCCCATTTAGCTTTCAACTGATGGAAGATATCACGGGTTTTGAGAGGGGTGGAGCCCTTGGGTCAATTAAATTTAATTGGCAAGCTAGAATAGATTTTTGATGTATCTTTTCATCAAGCTTGATTGCTGGTAAATGGGGAGCTCCGTGTTCAGTTACTGTAATTATTTGTTTAAGTAGAAAAAATTTATTGATAATTCAGTATTATTTATTTTAGTTATTTATGTTATTTTATTTATTTGTGGGTAGAATTCCACCTTGATAGGGACTCTAGGTTAATTAGGAGTTGTGTTTATTTCCTATATAAGGTGCATTGTTTTCGTTCTTTATTATTATGGAATAATAAAATCATTCTCTCTAAATTATCATGGTATCAGAGGTAGGTTAGGAAGTCCCTCCGCAGCCTAGAAAAAAAACCCTAGATGCCGCCATTACTAAACTAACCCACGCCTAAAGAAAAAACCCTAGACGCTACTGTCTCCTCTTCAATAGCGTGCGTAACACGTGGACCTTCTCGAAACCAACCACCTAGTCTTGGTCGGAATCTTCCGACGACTTGAACCCTGAAAGAAACGCCGGAAAACGACGTCACACGCGCCTACACGGGCCGCCTCTTCCCGCGCGTGGATCTCACGCGCCGACGACATTCCCCGCGCGTGAGAGCACGTGGCTTCTCCGATCGTCACCAAACTTTCCAGACCCGGTCGTCTCACAGTTCCGCTCATCTTTCTGGCCTTGGTTTGGTTAGTTTTACCCGCTTTGGTACTGTTCTGTTCACTGTGTTACTGTTCCGTTTTTTGTTGTTACTGTTCCGTTTGAGTTATGATTGTTCCGTACTGTTCAGTTGATTGCTTGGTTTGGGTAGTTTGATTACCATATAAACTTGCTATGGTGGGTGAGAATCCGGTAGCGAATATCAGTCACAAGTTGAACAGAAGAAACTATCTCGCATGGGCACAATCAATGAGGTTGTTTATTGACGGCAAAAGAAAATTAGGTTATGTGAATGATAGTGCCCGTTACAAGAAGGAGGTTGAGCGAATTCGTGTGTTTGTCTTCTTGGCTGGACTAAACAAGGACTTAGACAAAGTTCGGGGTCGTATTTTAGGCAGGATACACTTGCCCACTATCAGAGAGGTAGTTTCTGATGTACGAAGAGAAGAGGCTCGACGATCTGTGATGTTGAAAGATGAACGTGCACCCCTTACAGATGGTGAAGGCTCTGCACCGGTAGTTCTTAATAACAAAACTAGCAATGCTGATTCAGAGCAACAATCTTCCTCAGAACCACTTCTATTCACAAAGGAACAAATAGAGCATCTGTGTAAAATGGTTCAAAATCATTCCTTAGGAAACTCTGGCTCCTCATGTTCCATAGCTCAGTCAGGTAATACGTGTACAGCTACAATTGCTTGCATCAAATCCCATAGCAACTGGATATTAGATTTAGGGGCTACTGACCACATGACTAGTATCTCGGAATTTTTTTCGTCATATACTCCATGTGCAAGGAATCAAAAGGTTAAAATTGCTGATGGTTCTTTCGCTGCGGTTGCCGGCAAAGGAACCATAATCGTCTCACCGTCTCTCACTCTTAAAGATGTCTTACATGTCCCTAATCTATCGTATAATCTTATATCTGTCAGCAAATTAGCTCTTGATCTCAATTGTCAAGTTAACTTTTGGCCTTCTCATTGTGAATTTCAGGATTCAAATTCAGGGAAGACGATTGGGGTTGCTAAACAGGATGGGGGTCTTTACTTCTTCAATAATGGGTCTACCTTTGGAAGGCAAGACCGACAAACTTGTTTTAATTCTATTTCTGTTTCTAGTGATAGTCAGATTTTGTTATGGCATTATAGATTAGGACATCCAAACTTTCAGTATTTAAAGCATTTGTTTCCCAAGTTATTAATGAATAAAAATTTGCTTAAATTTCGATGTGAATCTTGTGAATTAGCAAAACATTAACGCACGGTTTTTCCGTCTCAACCATATAAGAAATCACAACCTTTCACCTTGATTCACAGTGATGTTTGGGGTCCCTCTAGAGTGCCCACTTGGTCTGGCAAACGTTGGTTTGTGACTTTCATTGATGACCACACTAGAGTATGTTGGGTCTTTCTTTTAAAAGAAAAATCAGAAGTTGGGAGTATGTTTCAAAACTTTTACACCATGATACACACACAGTTTCAAACCAAAATTCAAATTTTTCGGAGTGATAATGGGAAGGAATTTTTTAATAAGCTGTTAGGGGATTTTTTCGTCAAAAATGGGATAATTCATCAAAGTTTTTGTAATTATACTCCTCAACAGAATAGAGTTGCCGAAAGGAAGTATAGACATCTACTTGAAGTTGCTCGTGCTTTAATTTTTCAAACTAAAGTTCCAAAATACCTTTGGGGAGATGCTATTTTGACTGCTACTTACCTTATTAATCGGCTTCCAACACGAGCTTTGAAATTTAAAGCCCCTGTAAAATTGCTTTCTGATCTATTTCCCAACACTCGGTTATTAGGGGATATTCCCTTAAAAATATTTGGAAGTGTTGCCTTTGTTCATAATCTTGACCCCAAAAATTTTAAACTTGATCCAAAGGCACACAAATGTATCTTTGTAGGCTATCCCACAAATCAGAAAGGGTATAAATGTTTTGATCCGATTTCCAAGAAATTATACATTTCTAAAGATGTTACCTTCTTCGAGGGGCAATCCTATTACAACTCCCATCTTCAGGGGGAGAGCTCGAGTGAAGATGGTGGTTGCGGTTTTGATAATTCAGTCGTTGATGTTTTGTATGAACAAGTACCTAATTATTTTAACACACAATCTGGGAAAACAAATGAATTAAATATTGAAGATACTTGTGCTGGTAATGGTGAACAACCAGAGTTAGTGTCATCCCAAAATCTGACTACAGATGGACCAGAGATGTGTGCAAAACGGTATAAAGGTCTTGTTTATTCTAGAAAAAATCCAGAACAAGGAAGGAAAGAAACCATCCCTCTGCAACCCCAAGAATCCAACCTGGAGGTGGATCATGATACTCACGATGACTCTTCCGAGATACCTGAAGGTAGTTCTCAAGCTAATATCGAGTCAACTCAGTTTGATCAAATTGATCTCCCTATTGCTCTTAGAAAAGGAGTCAGAGCGTGTACGAAATCTCCCAAATATCCCATTTCGAACTTTGTGTCATATAAAAATATCTCACCCTCCTATTCTGCTTTTATCTCTCGTGTGTCGAATGTGGTTATTCCTAACAATGTTCAGGATGCTCTAAATGTTCCGGAGTGGAGAGAAGCGGTGTATGAGGAGATGAGAGCACTGGAGAAGAATGCTACTTGGGAGAAAGTAAAGCTTCCAAAAGGAAAGACATTTGTTGGTTGTAAATGGGTATTCACTGTGAAGTATAACTCAGATGGGTCAGTGTAACGGTACAAGGCTCGTCTGGTGGCTAAAGGCTTCACTCAAACGTATGGAGTCGACTATTCCGAAACATTTTCTCCCGTGGCAAAATTAAATACAGTTCGGGTTCTCTTATCAGTTGCAGCTAACTTGGACTGGCCTCTGAATCAGTTAGATGTGAAGAATGCCTTCTTGAATGGAAACCTAGAAGAGGAAGTCTATATGGAACCTCCACCTGGTTTTATTGAGGAATTTGGGACAAAAATTTGCAAGCTAAAGAAGTCTTTGTATGGCCTTAAACAATCCCCTAGGGCGTGGTTTGAAAGATTAACGAAGTTCCTCAAGGGCCAAGGATATAATCAAGGGCAGTCTGATTATACTCTCTTCACAAAGACGTCCACAAAAAACGAACTTTCTGTTCTCATTGTTTATGTGGATGATATGATTTTGACAGGGGATGATGTTGAAGAAATGAATCGATTGAAGCGAAATCTTGCTAGAGAATTTGAGATTAAGGATCTTGGTGACCTACGATACTTCCTTGGAATGGAAGTGGCCCGTTCAAAAAGTGGGATTGTCGTATCACAACGGAAATATATCTTGGATCTGCTGTCAGAAACTGGGATGAGTGGGTGTAAGCCATCGGATACTCCCATAGAACTGGGTACCAAGCTAGGAGATGTTAAAGATGGTGTTCCAGTCGAAACAGGGAGATACCAAAGGTTAGTTGGGAAACTAATCTACTTGTCTCATACGCGCCCTGACATTGCTTTCGCTGTGAGCATGGTTAGTCAGTTCATGCACTCACCATGTGAAGAGCATCTAGAGGCTGTGTATCGTATTCTTCGTTACCTCAAAGGCTCCCCAGGGAAAGGTCTGTTCTTCAGGAAGAACGATAAAAGAGGGATAGAGGTGTATACCAATGCTGATTGGGCTGGCTCGGTTACTGTAGACGGTCCACGTCTGGTTACTGTACGTTTCTTTGGGGCAACTTGGTTACATGGAGAAGCAAGAAGCAAAATGTTGTCGCTAGAAGCAGTGCAGAAGTTGAGTTTAGATCAATGGCTCAAGGAGTATGTGAGGTTCTTTGGCTACAAAGGGTCTTAGAGGAACTCAAAAGGCCAATAAGTCTCCCGATGAAGCTATACTGCGATAACAAGGCTGGTATCAGTATTGCCCACAACCCGGTCTTACATGATAGGACAAAACATGTTGAGATTGATAGGCACTTCATCAAAGAGAAACTAGAAGGTGGAATTATATGTACTCCCTTTGTTCCGTCTAATCAACAAGTTGCAGATATTTTGACCAAGGGTCTGTTAAGGCAACCGTTCGAATTTCAAGTGAGCAAGTTGGGCATGATGGATATCTTCGCACCAACTTGAGGGGGAGTATTGATAATTCAGTATTATTTATTTTAGTTATTTATGTTATTTTATTTATTTGTGGATAGAATTCCACCTTGATAGGGACTTTAGGTTAATTAGGAGTTGTGTTTATTTCCTATATAAGGTGCATTGTTTTCGTTCTTTATTATTATGGAATAATAAAATCATTCTCTCTAAATTATCAAAATTTAATACTCCTTGCTGTTTTAATTTAGTGGCAGATCCTCATTTTCGTAAGCATGAGGTTACAGTCCTTTAATCAATCAGCTCCACCCATCGTTGGCGAATTTTCGTCATATGAGTATTATAACAAATCCGATCTAACCAATATGCCCTATTGCTCCAGTTTACATTACTGAGAAACAACATAGACGACAAATCTTACCCCTTTGATTCTTCATTTCTGACTGATTTAAATTGGACTAAGAGAAGATTATAAGGTTGACTATTATTTGGTTTTCTTATCTGCAATATTTTTGTTCTTCGACTTTGAGTGTAATATCAGCAATGTCAAGGTACAGTTACTGCGTAAATTTGTTTCTTTTTGAATCGGAAAGTCGTTAATGTTTAGAAGGTGTTGTGTTTGATTTCTTGTGTTTCGTATGCCACAACTTTTTCGTTATCCAGCTAGTTTTAGGATTTTTATGTTTAGTCATCCCCTTTTTCATACAGATAATGGTGTTCTCTCTCTCCATTTTATTTTGCAAAGAGAGAATAAATGGGTCTGTATAGGGCTGAAACCGTGCTTTTCTGCAATCCAAATTTCTTGTCAAATTCATCGCTCCTCTTTTCTCAATTTTTCTGCTCAACTATGTGCCGGTTGTTGCAGTTACACTATTGGAGCTGCTCGCGCATGTTTTCTTGAGGAGGATGTGGGATCATTATCTGCTGGAAAAATGGCCGATTTTGTTGTATTGTCACCTCATTCTTTTGATGAATTTGCCGCACAAGGATCTGCTTCTGTTGTTGCCACATATGTCGGTGGTGTGCGTGCCTTTCCATGAAACTTGCTCACTAAATCATGAGAGAGAGAGAGAGAGAGAGAGAGAGAGAGAATGGTGGATAATGTAAAAAGAACAACAGTGCTGACAGGCGTTGTATGGAAAAAAGTTCAATGGGAAATGGTGCATGTTCAGGGGCGGACACAGCCCCGAACCAACTTGCGCTGTAGCCCTTGCCCCTTTTATTTATTTCTTTAGTTTTATATTATATTAAGTTTTTAGTTCTATCCCAATTCAGCTCGATCTAGAAAATCATGGGTATGCCCTAAAGCATGGTACAACCTCTGATATGATGTCACAATCGACGTTGGGTCCATGCCACGCCCACATTGTTCCCGCAAAAATGTCAGATCGCAGTTGAAGTAATATTTTCGAGTTAATGAAGTGTTAAACGTTCATGTAAGATTTGTCAAGACAAGGTTTAGGAATAGAGAGTGTTCTGAACTCTTTAATTTTTTTGGGAGAATTTTAGAACTTGAAATAGCACTTATTGTTTGTTGTACATTTCTAAAACTTACCACACATGCACATGTATTACCATATTTTCCTTGTATCTTCAACTCTTGTATTAGTGTTTGTTTGGTTTGAGTTCTTGTTTGTTTCTTTGATCCAAAAAGGTAATTTTCACATGAAAGGTTTGAGCCTCCCCAGTTTATTATTCAACCTTTTGGCATTAATTATAAGGTTGTGTTTGACGTGCAGGATAAGAGAGTGGGATATAATAATTTTATCATATCTCATGTTTGGTGTTCGTTGAGATTAGATATTCGGGTGGATTATTTATCCCACTAAAGTTTCTTATCCTACCGAGAGGGGGATTAACGAATCTCACCTAAGAGGTGGGATTCTTTTATCCTGTCTGGATGGAATTAAATAATTCTATCATACTCGTTTGGTTTGAGTTTTGTTTCTTTCTTGGAATCCTAAAATAATAAATTTACGTTAAGTGTCATATAGTTTCCGTCAAGAGATTGAATCATAAGTTAATAAAATTTAAACATTTCATTTGAAATTACCATTTTAGGTTTTAGAAAAAACTCGAACTAAATGCACACTTTAAGTGTAAATTTAACAGTTTTAAGATTTCAAGAACAAATAAAAATTCGAACCAAATGCCAAAAAAGAAAATTTGCACACGTTGAACAACCAAGGTTCATGCTATATAAATTGTAGGGAATTTAAAACATGCATCTGGTTTTTTTTTTTTTTTTGGTCTGTTGTATCTGTTTGCTAGGTACCTAGGTTATTCACTAATGGAGGGACTGAGGGTTAGTGGTTAAGCATTCTTTTCTCGTATAGTATTAAAGTAATTTTTATGACAATTAGATTTTGTGTAAACGCAATACTTGTATTGTAATATATATAAAAAAAATAATAATAATAAGAGTTAGTGGTTGATTTTCAGGATTTTTTTCTCTTAATCA
This sequence comes from Lonicera japonica, assembly GCA_021464415.1. Classification (NCBI taxonomy): domain Eukaryota; kingdom Viridiplantae; phylum Streptophyta; class Magnoliopsida; order Dipsacales; family Caprifoliaceae; genus Lonicera; species Lonicera japonica. The sequence continues at coordinate 74,718,918 of CM038471.1, read as the reverse complement.
ATATTTACATTTGGGTTTAAAATTCCTCTCTATTAAGACATCAAAAGTTTTCACAAGGGCTTGATTTTGGGGGTTGGTCTCAAACTTTACCTAGACAAGGCTCTTCAATCTTGTCTAGCACACCAATTGACAATTTTATCTAAATTAAGAAAGAAATCGCAAGCGTGCATAGCCAAACTACCTTCATAGAAACACATATCTTCTTCTTTCCTCAAATTGCAATTAAGTTATAATTTACGCCAAAAAATGGCCACCAAAAGTTGCATCATATCCTACAAGTGTTCACACCATATTATTATATAATAAATTTAGTGCATGTAGGGGGATGAAGAGAGGGAGGGAACCGACATTCGCGACTGAGTTAGGGTTTTTGATTTTGTAAATGCTATGATGGGATCGGCAACGGGATATTATCTATGAAGTTAGAATGATGATGAGCATTCTTGAGAAGATTGATAATGTGCTGATGCATACATTTAGAGAAAATAATAGCTGTGCTGATTTTCTAGCAAATCTAGGCTGTGCTGGCAAGAAGAGGGTGTCATTTGAAGGTGTTGGAAGTTTTCCAAAAAAGTTAAAGGGGCATGTATAGAATGGATATGATGGGAATCCCGAATGTGAGAGTTCGAAATTTGTAAATATTTTTTGAATTGAAATAAAAATTCTGCTTTGGAAAAAAAATAAAATCACAAGTGTGTGCACAAAAGCACCAACACTCTTTTCATCTTAAATTAAAAAATATTTGTTTTTGTCTAAAGTCCCTTATTACAAAATTTGGAAAAAAACGCAATCTAAACACATAAAATTGAGGGATATTGTCCAAATACAAGATATGTCCAGTGAACGATTCAATTCTTCAAAATCTATCCATAAATTCAATGTATATATTTTATTGTATTAGCAATTACCTTTTAACATATTTCTATAATATCGCTTACACTATTTAGTATTGTCAATTCTAAATGCATTTAGTGTGTATCTAATGCAACGGATTAGAAAGTTGAATACGATTATTTAATTACATGTAAATAAAATAAAACATATACCACTTTCTAAGTAGGATTTATTAATCCCTCTCTTGATGGGATAAAAAGCTTTAGTTAATCTCCCGATATCCAATTCAAACGAGTACTAAAACATAGAATATGGTAAAATGATCACATTTCTCTTATCCTACATGTTAAATACAACATTCAACTATAGGAGAAACAAAGAAGAGTTTCTTGATTAAAATGTGGATGAGGGGTGAGAACACCTACACCCCTAGTTCGAGAGTGTTAGCACTGTAGTTTAGCGTTGTTTTTTGTTTCAATCAAGATAAAATTTAAGAGACCCAACCTAACCGAATTTGAAAGTTTGGTTTCGGTTTTTAAATCTTCCAAACTCAAATTCAAACCAAATTTTTTTGTTCGGTTTCATTCGGTGTTCATATATTTTTTTAAAAATAAATAAATTGCAAAACAACATTCATTTTTGTTAGAAAAATAATAAATTTATATTTGCTTCTACTTATTTTAAATAGAAAAATTATTAATATTTATGATATAATTTCAATATTTATGATAGTTCAAAGAATCGATTTATTACTTGATTTTGTAAATTTTAAGAATACAAAATTTTAGATAATAAAATAACATTATTTTTAAATATATTGCAATGATTTGGTTCGATTCGATTTTGCAATGTCACATCCCAAACTCAAACTAATTATATTTGATTTTGATTTCTTTACTTCAATTTTGAATTTATTTTTTTTCAATTCAATTTTTTTCTAATCGTGGGACAATTCAATTGTGTTCAATTCTGTGTTTCACCGCAACACTCTGCCCTATTTACTTACTAACAATGCCGATTTTGAAAACGAGTAGGAGCGCCAAAGAAGCAAAGAAATGCCCGGCCCCAACTTTTTGCCGGATTGAAATTGAACCGTTTGAAATAATAGTTAGTGGGTACTTACTCTCTCGCTTTCTCTCTCTAAACTACAGGCAAGAACAGGGAGAAGGCTAAACGAAGAAGAAGAAGTATATGATTGATTATTCATAAATAAATCAATCAAAGCCAAAGCCAATGGCGAGAACCAAACACGCAGCAAAGCGCTCCTACCCCAAACCCAAACGCAATCGCCCCCAATCATCAGCCTCTGGTACTCAAATCTCTCTCTCCCTCTTTCTCTATATATATATATTTGCAGATTTGGTGTTTTTCTTTTGTTGTCTGTTTCTTAAACCCTAATTATTGCTCTTTTCAAAATTGCAGCTCCAGGACCTTCTACTACGAGTCCGGTGCCTCTCTCTCTCCCTCTCTATATATATACATGTGTGTGTTTTATTTAAGGAAAAGGGAAAATGCTAGCTTGCTTAGTTTTTTTATAAATGTGATGGGATACCACTCAAATGAACAGGTGGAGCCGCTGTCTACATTTCTTTTCCTCTAATCGGTGCTACAATTGATTGTACATTATAAAAAAATTGCATGCAATGGTGTAAGATTAAGTAGTTTTACACATACTCATATATTTTCTTAAAATAACTAATCAGTTCCATCATTGGGTAAGTTACTTTTATTGTGTTTATTAAGAATGCAAAGTTTCAAACTAATTGGATACTTGTAACTATTTAATCACTATGCTTAGTTTTATTTAATTTTTGTAAGGCTTGTAATTTAAAATATAACAAGATTATGATGAGGGGACTTTTGCTTCTCTAGTTACTTTAATTTTTTGTTTGCATCTTTTGTATATAATCATATCTATTTCATTTTCATCTGCTAAATTAATGGATTATGAAGTTGAGAAAAAGTTATTGACGAATGTAAAACTTCTTCATTTTACAGCACAAGTTGAACCTTATCCACACACACACATATATATTTATGCACATATTGATATAGCAAATCACAAGTTTCTTATGTGTGATTTTTATTTTTACTTTTTAACATAATTTACAGAAACCAAAAAGAAGGGCAAGGGTTGGTGAGCAAAGTGAGTTTTAATTTATTTTTGTATAGATTATATTGGAAATTTGTTCTGTTTATCAATGATTGATTTGTGTTGTTGAGATTTTGTTTTAATACAATTTTTGAGAGTTTTGTTGGTGTTCTGTTTCACTTGCAGGTGAGGGGCAGAGGCAGAAAAGGAAATTCCGGCACAGGCCTGGGACAGTGGCCCTTCGTGAGATTCGACATTTCCAGAAGAACTGGAAGCTTCTCATTCCTGCTGCTCCTTTTATTCGAACCGTAATATAAATGCCCCTCTCTAGAGCGCTCTCTCTCTTTGTATATTACGTTAAGTAAGAATGCAAGAGCAAGGCACATTCTATGTATATTCTAAATATAGATACTCCAAGGAATCAAAAGTTACTTCTCGAAAGGCATAACAGTATTACACATAAGAGTTCACAACCCATAATTAAAAAAAAATAAAAATTGAGACAAATAATTTTGCAAACAGGGAGGGAGAAACTCCACATCGCCACCCTCATTGCTTGCCTAGATAGTCGCTAGTCTAGGTGGCAAGTTTTAGGACACTTATTCGTAAGAAACATGAATGAATAGTAGAAGTTCCCTTCTTTGTTTAAGGGAGAGCTGATGGTGCAATTTATTTCTGGGGATCTATCTTCTTCGGCCTCCCCATTATGCCAGTTCTTGCAAACACTTATTGACTTTAAGAGCATGTTTTGCTCCCATTTAATTGTGCAGACGACTATCATCCGCTTTGGTTGAGCGAGAAATGATCTAGAATTGCCTGTGCGAGTTGTAAAATGGTCCTTGGATTTTAAAGTTTCTAGTGAGAGTTTGGACTGTTCAGTTCGGTGGCTCTGTTATTGATTTCTTTACTTGTTCCTATTAATTTTTTTTTGTCGCAAACAGTATCCTTTTTTTTCTATTGCCCCAAATGGTTGCCAAACTATTGAGACTAGAGTAGCTAGGGATTGACTGTCCAAAGCTTTGGCCAAAGCTTTCATCATTGGTTTGGCTATCCAAGCGTTGCCATGCTCGATTGACTGTCCTTTTGGATACTGGCAAATGTATGTCAAACCATCCAATGCCCAATGAAGTCCAACTAAGAAGCATGGATACGGACACGTCCATATGGATTTTCCGGAAAATGTAGGATACATATATGTTTGGGGATTCATTAAATATGCATATATATGTGTGTGTGTGTATTGGTACATAAAAATAACAAAAATTTACTATTGTTATTTTGTAGGTAGCCCTAGTGCAAGCCTCTTAGCTGTTTCACAAAAAAAATTGAGAGAAATGGTTTGATATTTTGGACACATTTTTTTTGGGTATGATCCTTCTCATTTAGTATAAAACTTTTATAAAAGACTTTTATTGTCCCTTGTTATAAAAGTTCTTTAATGTCTTATGTTGTCCTCCCCTATAATTAAAAGTGCTTATTGACCCTTTAATCTCAAGCTTAAAATTAGAAATTAACCTCCTAACATATCCCAAGTGTATGCCCATGAATTTGAATTTCAAAAGATTAAAGAAAAAATCAGGACACTCTAAAATGTGTATACGGATTCGGCTCTCTAAGAGGCATATGTGCTTCGTAGGAATCCAACATGGAGTTTTGTGTCTTTCTGAACTGTAGTACTTGCTGCTTGTTGAGTTGTATCTGCTTCTATATCCTATCAGGAGGACCAAACCAGAGTTTTAGTGTTAACAAATTTTATTTTATTTTTGCAGGTAAGAGAGATTAGCAGCTTTTACGCCCCGGAAGTTAGCCGCTGGACAGCTGAGGCTTTAGTTGCACTTCAGGAGGTATTGTATTTTTTCTTGGTTTGGTGATTGTTTTTATCATGCATGTAATAAGTAGTGGATAATGATGTAAATGCAAAATTTTGTAGATTTAAATTTACACTACTTAGTGTTTTAAATTTTTTTTTTGATAAGAAAAAGAGCTTCATTAATAAGAAAGATGAGTACAATCAGCACAATCAGCACAATCAGAGAAGACAGTGGATGAGAAATCCAACTGAGCACCTAGAATCTAACAAAAAACAACAACAAAACAAAAAGAAGCCTCTTACACCGAAAGGAAAAAAAAAGGATCTAAACAAAATAGAAAATTATCCAAGGAATTAAAAATCTTGGCAGCTTTAGCCCATAGACCCACAATGCAGCACACCATTGACCAAATGTCTTCCACATTACTGAAACGATCTTCAAAAATTCTCCTAGTCCTCTCAATCCATAAAAACCACGCTATAGCATGAACAAAAAGCTTCCAAATATCCTTATGAACCCCATTGCTGCCTTTCAAAAACCAACAGATACCAATAAAATCAGACCACGAACTGGGAACAACCCCTTCAAAACCAAAACAAATAAAAGCCTTGGCCCATATCCTGCTAGAGAATTCACAATGAAGAAGAAGATGATCTGCAGATTCGCTAGCTTTCTGACAAAGAACACACCACGAAGGAGAGATGGACAAATGAGGTCTTCTATATTGTAACCTATCAAGCGTATTAATTTTGCCAAGTACTGCAAGCCAATTAAAGATCTTAATCTTGGTGGGAACACTACATTTCCAAATGAAATCAAAGTGGGGGAATTTTGGCTCCTCGTTTAAATCTAGTAAAGATTCTAAAAAGGATTTACAAGAAAATACTCCAGACATATGAGCTTTCCAAACCCTTTTATCATCCATAACCTAATTAAATTGATAACTCTCGAGTCTGCCCGTAAGAGAAAAGACTTCCTTACTCTCTCTATCATTCAAGTTTCTAAAAAAATTAAAATCCCAGTTAATACCACTGGCTGGATCCCATTTGATAAATGCTTTAATCAATCTTCCTTTATTACGGGATAACTGAAACAATCTTGGATAACCACTACGAAGAGGAGAATTACCAAGCCAACAATCTTCCCAAAATCTTACTTAATCCCCTTTATCCCCTTTCCCAACTGTCAAAGCTGTTCTTTTTTCAAAGAGATCCCACGCACTAACAATAGATTTCCAAGGAGATTTGAGAGTAGCTTTAGGATCTGCCTTTAGTACCGAATCATTAAAAGAAATACCGTGTCTACTAGCTATTATAGAATGCCAAAGGGAGTTCTTCTCGAGAGGGAATCTCCACAACCATTTACCAAGAAGAGCAATATTCTTGTTTAGCGAATTACCCATGCCTAATCCACCTTGTTTTTCGGTCTTTGACACTATTCCCCAACTGACAAGGTGATCTTTATTGCCTTCCCCTTTGCCTTCCCAAAAGAAATTACACATCAACCATTCCAACACCACTGTTACTTGACGAGGCATTTTAAAAATTGACATGTAATATAAAGGAATACTGCCCAAAACGGATTGAAGAAGAGTCAATCTACCTCCTCTAGAGAGGTGACTTTTAAACCAGCTTTCTAACCTCTTAGATATTCTCTCTACAATAGGATCCCAAAAGGTTAAAGATTTCGGATTACTTAGTGTTTTAAATTGCATGCAACAAGGCGCGCTATTACGTTTTTGGGGCATCAAATGCTACATAGCGTGAGTCCAGTTGCCTTTTTCCCAAATTGCTTAAGCTATTTGATGACACGGCATGCTATTTTACGCTATTTTGCGCTACACTCACGCTATTTGACGCAATTGGTAAATTACTGTCGCTATTTGGGACCACCAATTTGAAAAAATAAAAGGGGAAAAATGAACCCTAGCCTTCTTTTCTCTTTTCCTCTAGCTGTTTTTCTCTGTTGAACTCTCTTCTCTTTCTCTTCTCTTCTCTTCTGAGCTGGTGAACTCTATTATCCTTCTCTTCTCCTCTGAGCCATTGAATGCTCTTCTCCATTGGACTCAAAAAACGACGGGGCATCGAAGCTACTCTCTCCGCTGGAACTTGGAACAAAGCTGGAAAGCGGGTGAAACCCTAGTTGTGTTCTCCTACTCTCTCCGTGTGTACCCGCCTCTCCTACTCGTTTTCTCCTTTGAAGGTAATACACACTGGTTTTTACTCAATTTTTCCCTTGTTCATTTACTCTGTTTCTCTCCAATAAATTAGTACCCTTGTTCATTTAAATTAGTTTCTCTCCAATTTTTCCCCTCTTCATTTAAGTTTTTAATCAGAATGAAGGTAATAAATTAGTTTATTTCCAATCAGACTGAAAAGTTTTAACTTTAGAACTTGATGTGTTTGAAACTTTGAATGTGTGTTGAAGTTATGTTACCTGGATTTTTATATTTTGATTATTTGAAGTCTTTTAATGGATTTTTATTAATGTTCTTTAGTATAATATTATTTTATTTTTATTTTATTATTACATTATTCATTTTTTGAATTGCTTATGCTCAATTTCTAAAAGGCGGCCTAGGCGGTGCCTCTCCGCTGTGAATAAGGGTTAGGTAGGGGGTGACTAGGCAGTCTAGGCGGAGCTGGGCAGCTTGGATTTCTATTTAAAAAAAATATAAATAAATTTGGACCAAAACGACGTTGTTTTACATGGGTTGTTTTTTTTTTTAAATAAAAATGAAAGATTAAACGGATGGAACCTTAAGCTGTCTCAGACCCCATTTGGCAGCAGCCGCACAATTCTTCTCTCTGATTTTTTTTTATACAATTAGGGCTTGAATCTTCTCTTTCTATTTTTTTTTCGTTGCAAGTCTTAATTAGTAGGCTTGAACTTTGACTTTGGTAGTTTGGTGGTATGTTTGTTAATTGAACATTTGGACATCTTTTATGTTTAATCAAAAATAGTATATTTTTCTTCTTTTTTTTTCGAGCACGGGTTTTTTTGGTCCAAGTGTATCTTGTCTTTATCACGAATTATTTTCCTTGGTTAGCAATAGTTGTAGGATTTTTATGTGTTTTACTTTGTATATATAATTTTAGATATTTTTAAATTTTTTAAATATAATTAAAAAAACCGCCTAGACCCTGACTAGGCGCTAGGTTGCCGCCCTAGCCCCTAGGTCCACCTAGCATCTTTTAGAACCTTGCTTACGCTATTACGCAATTTATGAGCGCTTCAATTCCGGAACCAAAATGCAACGCATTACGCTACCGCAATTTAAAACATTGTACCTACTTGCTAGTAATCAAGCATACTTAGTTTCAGCTTACATATAGCAGAACAATGGGATCAGTAATGCCATCTCCACCATTAAAGGAAAACCCAGTTGGAACAGTTATTCTCAATAATAATGTGTCATGTGCGTATTTGAAAAGCGTAAGATAAACCCAACATTTATTGAACCTTTCATCATGGAAAGAAAGAGAATAACTTGATCAAAATAAAATATTATGTCACCCTCTAGCAACAAAACCTACACAATAACAGCTATACAAAATTTACTGAACCTTTCATCATGGAAAGAAAGAGAATAACTTGATCAAAATGAAATATGATGTCACTCGCTGGCGACAAAACGTACACAATAACAGCTATATGTTCTCCTCATCCATAGTTCTTCTGCTCTCCTTTTACACCCTTTTGTTCTTCTCTACTAACATTAGTTTCAAAGGTGCGGTGTTGTGTAGCCCATATTTGACTAGGTATTGGTATCGGTTTTGATTGTTATTGGCTGCTGATTTCACTGTCCTTAAAAGCTATAGGAGGGGATTTTAGAGAACCGGTTGATTCTTGACTCAGCATATTGGTATCGGTTTTGGGTGATGTGTAACAGTTAGGTACAATGCTGAAATTTTCAAAAATATCATAGGATATTTCTTAGAAACAAAACGAAATGGATGAATTAGACATACCTTTGTCAAGTAAACCAAATAGTCTAACGATCAATGCAATTATCTACTGTAGCACTCTTATGTCTTAAGAACCCTTGTAGGGATTAGGCCCCCAAATTCATCTCAAACCCCCGTATTTCTGTTCATGATCTCATTCCCAAAAACTCTTGCATGATTTTTGCTAATTACATGGAAGCACGTGCTGCAATGCTATCTTTCCAAATCTCACTTTTTGAGTAGAAGAACTAGCCCTTGTTGATTTGGGCAAAGCAGCTTGGCTAGGCCTCGAGTAGACATTTCACTGCATTTGTCTCAACTCTAAGACTCAGAATTTGTTGACATAAAAACTTGGGTTACAGGGATTTATAATATAAATTAAAAAGTACTAGAAAAGTGAAACAAGAAAAAGAATATTGTAGCCAATCCGTATTTGTTTCCTAAAGACTGCTTGACATGGACATTCACTACTTTTGATGTGATTCTTAAAATGGCATAATTCAATAAATGGTTAATTCTTTAGTAATTTGATTACAAAGACTGCTTGACATGGACATTCACTACTTTTGATGTGATTCTTAAAATGGCATAATTCAATAAATGGTTAATTCTTTAGTAATTTGATTACAAAATCTCAATTTTAGCAATATAATACCTAATATACAATGCGTCTTTGTTCTCTTCTCCAAAATCCTTATTTTATTTTCCTTTCGGCTGAGAGAAAGGGGTAGGGGGTGGGATGGAGGAATTCATTAAAAGCTACTAGTGCTTTCATGGTTACTGTTTCAAGGCTTGTAACTAACATTCTTGGTTTAATTATTGCAAGTATTTGCTTGAGTTACTTAGTTAACCTTTCAATACTATGAATTTTCCCTTGAACTTGTTTCTATCAAGGTTATAACTTCATAGGATCTAATAGAAGGATATAAGGTGAAACTTCCTACTTCCCCTCATTGCAGTGGCGCGGTCAGGAAATTTATTCAGGGGGGTCATTCAATAATGTATCACTAATCTCACACCAACTATAGTGACTAAAATATGAATTGAGAAAAATGAGGAATGAGCAATGCTACTTGGCCCAAAAAAAAACAACCCAATAGCAAATGTAAATGAATCTGTATCGCTCAGTGCATTTGGGACACAATTTTTGGACATTTTTGCAACATGTTTTGAGCTGAATCGCATTTCTCATTTCCTAATGTGGGATTTATAGCCTCACAGACCCCTTACATGTGGCATAGTTTTGAGCATAACATGTGGATTGTTTATATTTGAGCATCCAACCCAAAACCAGTCAGTTTTAACTCATTATGGTGATAGCAATTACTGAATTATATGTTTATACTTCTATGCAGGCAGCAGAGGATTACATGGTTGGTTTATTTGGAGACGCAATGCTATGTGCAATTCATGCAAAGCGTGTTACACTAAGTAAGTTCATTTCAATTTTGTTAATTAATCAAATTATTTAGCATCCTCCAGTTATAGTCAGCCAAAATATTTGGCTTTCTACACAAAATAGGCATATATGAAGCATCTGTCATTAGTATTTAGCAACGTTCTAAAAATCACTAGGCGCTCCTAGCTTGGCGAGGTGGGGACTAGCGTCTAGGAGATTAGTCAGAGTAATTGGACAAACGATTTTTCATTATAAATATTATATTAAATAACATAATACTAATAAAATACAAGAAGTCACACAATACTTGATGACATTGTTCTAAAAATTGGGATATTTGGCCGATAAATCGGCAAAAAATTAGAAATCAAGAGTTAGCCGATCGGAGTTCCGTGAATTGGTTGGAGAAAATCGGGTGTCTCAAAAATCGGGGAGCTAGAATCCAATTAGAAAACAAAAATAAACTTACTAAAATGATGTCGTTTTTGGAGGATTTATTCATTTTTCTTTCAATTCCAAACCCTAAGATGAAAATGGAAGGAGAGAGATGGAAGGAGATGATAGAGAAAGACGACTGTGGATGTGGGTGTGAGAGAGAGGAGTTAAGAAAAGAATAGGATTTTAATTTAAGATGTTCAATGACCTAACTAACCTGAGTTATATTGAATATTTATAGAATTACAAATAGGCCCATTAAATTTAAGACGTGTTATTCGCTTTTTTTTTTTTTTAAAAAAATCGTTGCTTATTTAAATGGTATTTAATATTTTGAAAAGCAACAAAAAATAATTAAATAATAAATGTAGTTAAACTTTTGGTACATAATGCAATTTAATTTATATATATATAAAAAGGTAATCTAATTTATATTTTTTTGTGATTTTATTAGAGAAAAATAATGTTATTATATTACTTAATTCCCGATTTTTCAAATTATGGGTTTGCCGATTAATTCCCGATTTTTTCCCTATTTCTCCAAAAATCCCCAATCCCCACCTTATTGATTTAGGTTTGATTTACGATTTTTAGAACACTGCTTGATGATGGAGTTGAATCATAGAGATAAGAGTGTGTTGTATTGAGTCATGTCGTAGAGAGGAATGACAAGCGAAAGAATGAGAGAGAGAGAGGAGTTGTAAATATAATTCTCTATGTGCTTGAGTCATCTGTGATTCTTTCAATCATAGAGAGCAACGGAAGGATCAGAGGTTTTGTTTGGATTAAGTAAACGGAATAATAAAAAACACAAAGGAATGATGTCATTTTGGTACTAGAAATTTTTTTTTTCCTTAAAAAAACGCAAGTTGTCGATCTGGCTGATTAATCCTGGTCAGTCCCCGCTTTTTCTGCCTGGCTATTTTACCAAACAACTGGCGCATAATTGCAGCATTTAGATGGTGACTACAGCATAGGCTCCGATTAATACTGATTGTTAGAACATTGATATTTTAATAATGGATAATGGTAGACAGAAAATGCGCACAAAGAATTTGCACAAAAGATGTCTGAACACTTCGGGCCTGTTTGGTGGCTCTCTTTTTTTTTTTCTCTAAATTTTAAGAACTCAATTCAAAATCAACTCTACTTTTACACTTCTCAAAATTTATTTCACTTTATTTTTTCTCTAAAAAAACTTTTAAAATACTATAACTTTAAATTCAAAAATCAAAAATCAAAACTAAATAAAAAATATATATTTAAAACATACTCGTCGAGATCTATAAAATAAGATTCATTGGGACTATTTTTTGAAATTTTTTGGTGAGATTTTTAGTTGATTGAAAAAAACTTAAAAAAAAAAATTAAATCCACTTTTCAACGTACTTCAAAATTCTACCAAATACCATATTTTAAAAACTCAACTTAAAAACTTAACTCAAAACATCAACCAAACATTACCTTCGTTTTTGTGCCCCTATAGTCTTCAAAATTAGTCAGCACTATCCTTCTTGTGTTTGCTAGTGATTAAAACATTCATCCATTTAAATATGACATTTCAAACTCTTGTAGCATTTCTACCCTTATTCCAGTCTAGTAACTAAAACAAGCACGAAGTTTGTCTATGACACGAGTATATGACTAGGCCTAGACGTCTTTTTCAGAAGGGTTACAGATGTTAGGGATCCATTTGCTTCAAATTTTATATTGATAAGAGTAATGATAAACACACCCAGTGTTTTAAAAATCTCCCCCAAGGGCTGATTAGGCCCCCTTCTAGGCACTACATGGGTAATTTTAAATTTGGGAAATCATATTGCAACGACATTTTAGACTTCTACACAAGCAAATAATGTATTTGAGTGATTATACATTATACTTTGCTTTGTAGACATTGTTACCATTCAAGTTTCACCATTTCATTAATTCAAAAATTCCAAATTTCAAACAATATATCTAGTATAACAATGTAGTTAAGAATAACATTATTCCTTCTTCCTTCATTTAAGATTCAAAATATTTAAAAGCCTCAATATGATAAATAATTAAGGAACCTTTAATGTATTTGAACTTTGAAGGGTATCCAAAGTACAACCCATCATTGTCTATAGATGCATAAAACAGGGTAGAACACAGATACAAATAAAGACAGAAGGAAATTAGGTCTGTAGCCTAAAAACTGTTTCTGGTGTGTCCCAAGTCCCAACTACAAAAGAAAGGGAAATTATTTTTTCCTTAATGTCTATTCATATCATGCATGGACATTTTCACCTAGGGGCTGCGCTTTCAAGATTACATGAAGATTGTGTAACCCTAGTGTTGTGGGCGGGCTACTGTTTGTGTCCCGGAGTGGCTGCAATGGATGTTGGCAGGCTACACACTACGGTTGTTTGTCCAAACATCACTTGGGTGAGGTGAATCGATGTGCTATACAAGTTTGGTCACATGTGCTAGTAAAAGGCCTTTTGGGGATAAAAGCAAAACTGTGCTGGCTTGGCCCAAAACGGACAATATCTTATTAGCTGAACGAGGATGTGACAGATTGACTATTTAATTGACTCTTGGGTTAGGAAAGCACGGCCATGCCTAGGTTAGGTCACAGGTGAAACAATATTCTTCTAGGTTTAAATTTTGCTTAGTTGAAAAGTGAAAAATGTTTGAAGGATGCCAAGTCTGGAATTTTTAATTTTTTTTTAAGAAGACTACGAGTAATAGATTTGTCTAGGTTAAGTGGTTACCACATTCGAAATCTTGCATCCCGTAAGAAAGGATCACAATGTCATAGAAAGTGGGATCTTACATTAGTGGATCAGAATTGGGGAATTATAATGTTAAATGTTCGTCTAAATATTAAATCTTAGCATAGCTTATTCATAGTACGAACTCAACATGAGGATATGGATTTAAATTAATTTTGATCTTAGCAGCTTTCTTCTATTTTTCTTTTATTGTATTTACTTTTATGTTTATGGTACTGTTGTTTTCCATCTTTCTTATTGTTTGATTGGGTAAGTTTTCCATGCAATCAATTTTTCATTGTAACAAACTCGCTTTTGCCTAGGCATGTCATTTCTTCTTGCAACATTTAATTATTTTTGTTTCATGTAAAACAATTCCATGAAATCCAAATGGACTGAATCTCTGTTTTGTTTGAAACTAATTAAATGCATAATCCTAAGATTAAATAAGTACATTTTTTCACTTTCACTTTCCTCTTGCTTCTCAGTGAAAAAGGATTGGGAATTAGCGCGACGGCTTGGAAAGAAAGGACAACCTTGGTGATAGAAAAATATCATTCATATATGCACATTTGTAGGTTTAAACCTGTTTGAGAAGATTGTGTATCCTATTTTGTAATTTACTTTTGCTCAAAAGGTAGGAGGATGCGGAGATTTTATATGATTATTATAAAAATAGGATGACTTGCGGAGTACCTTTCTATTTCTCTGCCGGATGCATTGGTGGGTTGATGACTTGTGAATTACCTTTCTATTTCTTGAGGGTTTCATCCATCAATTATTCCGTACCAGATGCATGCATTGTTTTTCTCTAATTCAACTTTTTTAAGAAATGCACCCTAAAAATTAATTCATTTTGAAATAATTTTATACTCCGTTCGTTCCAAATTAAATGTGTGTTTTAGTCTCACATTCTTTGAATAAAACATTAAGAATCCTTAACAACCCCACCCCCCCCCCCCCCCCCCCCCCCCCCCAAAAAAAAAAATACATTAAGAATAAGACTTGCTATCACAAAACTGATCATACCCCCAAAGAATTCTTTCAAAGTCTTGAACTCCTTTGCAAGAAAAATTAGAAGAATACAACTTTTAATATTAAATGTCCAAAAGAAAGAGACATTAATTTGGAACAGAGGGAATCTATATTTTCAGTTAATACTTGCAACAACGTAAAATAAATCAAGCTTCTTCAGATTTTTTTAGATTATGGTTTCATTCAAGATTCTTTTGTGCTTACCTATGTAAGAACATGATTTAAAACAACTAAACGGGCAAGAGCACTATAAAAATAACAAACCTATATTCAAAATTAAACTACTCAACTCTTAACTTTGTTATACGTTGTTTTAAGTTTGACACATAAGTTAAACAGACAAAGCTTGAACACATTTTTAAGTCAGAACAAATTTTTATGGACCAAGTTTGAACACAAAGTGTGTGGCACAACTCAAAATACAAGGTGATAGGAAAACACAAGATCATAAATCCATAGTAATGATCAAACCGACAAAAAATAAAATATCCTCAGCTGGATTACTTTGAAGAAAAATGAGAGCAAGGAGGAATTAACCTACAACCACCCATAAGAAATTTGAGAATTTTGCTAGTAAGAAACATCACCTCTTATGAATTGTTAAACCATCTCTCCCCTTCAGCTCTTAGGCAATGGGCCAATAATGTATATCATGCTTCCCAACATTCCCCTTTATGTATGACCCACTCGCACGTGAAGAGACAAACTAAACTAAAGTGCACTTGGTGCACAAACAACAAACATCCCCATTCACCTGCAACTCCCACTCGCACGTGAAAGAGACAAAGTTTAAGTTGAGCTTTACTGTCATAGTAAACCATTTCCCCCAAAAGTAGTCAAGTAGTGGGGCTCTCCAGAATGAATCGTTGGTAAATGGTTTATCATCATTCCACATACATCCTAGTGCGCCGGATGCATAGAACCTCAATACCCAACACCACACCATTCAACCGAACCAATAAAAGCAATTGAGGGAAGACCAACAAAAGTAAATACTTTCCCCATACCAAAATGTGTCAAAACGGTTTGGCATAGAGACAAAATTACCCATCAATAGAAATGCAATAGCGTATCCAACCATACCAGATCAAATCCAAATATATACCCCACAACTAAAATAAAACAAGAAAGACAATTAAAATCAAATATTCAAGATGCGAGTGCATAGTTATTTCAACAATTACGATTTTATGAAAGAAAGTCTTCATGCATCTGCATACCCATTAAGTTCGAAGTTGGTACACATGCATATCACTGGTCTATAAAAAAGAAGAGAAAAAAATGAAAACTCTAAATCAAACACACAAATCGTACAAATCAACACCGTGCGTGCAGAGATCCAGGCTGCGGGTTGTTCATCTCAAAATAGAAAGTTCAACAATAACAAACATCTATTTCTCCTATTATCATCCGAACAGAAAAGCCGGGCTTTAAGGAAGTTCGGTCATTTGGCAAACGGGAGGCATGTTATTCCAATTGCAAGCACCAAATCCCCAACCGGGGCTCGAGGTGGAAGTAGTATTAGTAGCAGTAGTAGTAGTAGTTCCATTAGAAGACGATGTGTTTTTGAAATCATTATTATTACCTAAGCCGTCACCAAGAAGAGCTGCTATAGCTTCGTTCATTATGCCATTGTCTTTCTTCACACCCTGCTGAACCCAACAAGAACCGAGAAGGGTGTCGGGCCTGGAAAAGTCTATAGGAGTGGAATTCTCTTTCTTTTCTCCTTCCAGGGTCCATGCCTGGTCAACTGAATCTGACTTTACGTTGCATCCTGCAGAAACAAAATTTCATTCCATGGTAAAAAAAAATGGAGCATAAATATAGTTTCACATGGAACCTTTCTCCAAGAGAACGAAATCTTGGGGTCCATTTGATAAAAACGATTGAAGATACTACTATTTTTATGAAAAAGAGATAAGTTATTTGGTGAGATGTTCTCCATGTTTTCCCTATTTTTCCACAACAAAATTTTCTTACCCACCATCCAAACAATAATATCCCATGGAAAACCAAAAAGTGATAGAATATTTCACCAAATCACTAGTCTATTTTTCCAACTCATCATAAAAACTAGTTGTGTTTTCAATCATTTTCCAATTTTTTAGTCAAATGGACCCTTTGAGGAAGTTGATTACTGTATCCCATGGAAAAGGGAAAAATCAGGGTAAAGCAAGTCGTATGATGAAAATCGATTCCTTGGAAAATGAATGCAACACAATGCAATGCAATCAAACACTGATAAAGCTGGTAAAGACCAAATCTTGGACCATTTTCATGGAAAAGAAGTTCAACCAAACAAACCCATAAAAGAAATTAAAAATAAAAAAAATAGTCTCTCACCAGGAAAATCAGCAGGGTGACCTTCCTCCAACGAACTTCCAGTGGCACTGATAGGAGTGCACTCGCTGAAAATCGAAGCTGTAGAGTTACCCAATGGGGAAATTGGGTCACCAAAGTCTTCCCACTCTGTCGAGCATATATTATTCAGGGCAGAACTATCAGTAGCAATGTCAACAGGAGTGACCGTAGAAGAAGAATTCGAGCCCTTTTCAGAGGGTTGTAGATTATTCTTCGCACTTCCCAGATTCTTTGCCTCGTGAAGTAACGCATCTAATAGCCCACTGTTACGCGGTGAAAGACAATCTGAAGGTGGGGGAGACTGAATAAAAGCATCCACTGATTCAAGTGAAGGAGGGGGAGGGGGTGGTGAGCCCCACTCCCCACCTACTAAATCAGCTTCAGGATATTGGAGTGAAGGGAGCTCCAACTTCGATGCCCCCATAGAAGAGGGCTTAGAAGCAGAGTAGTTGTTGCCATTTAAAAGGGAATGACCACCTTGGTTTACACCAAAAGGCAACAGGTTCTTGGTGATAGGGTCATCCGGTTCAAACGAATAGAACAAATCAAACGATCGTGGGATTTGATTTTCACAGCTATCATCTTCCGTCGGATCAAAGGGTGGGGCCTCAAAAGGAGCCTGTGATTCTCGAAGGCGTTTTTGACGGTGAATTGTCGGGTGCACTAAATTGTAAAACTGAGAAGAACCCATATTTTTCATCAACATCGTACTTGAAGAAATATCGGAGATATCAGGGACATATGGTAAGACTCCTTGATTGGCCTTTAAACTGTCAAATATGACATCAGGTATCTCGTAATTTGTTTGAACGAGATCATAACACCTTTTATCCCCACTGTGCATTCCGTCAGGGTTTTGGTTTTGTTGATTCTCTTGAAATGCTTGAAAGCACACTTCGGGAGGGTAGAGGGGTAAGCCAGCACGTTGACGTCGTTTAATTCGGGTATTCCAATAGTTCTTTATCTCGTTATCTGTCCGTCCAGGCAACTGAAAAGGAGGAGAAAGAATCACATGATTTATAGGTTAACTGAAATTAACAGACTCATATTAATACAATTAAGTTACACGGCCCCTTTTTGGCACAAGGTCTAAATATAGAGAGAGAAAATGCACTAATTTCATCAGAATCAATGATTATATTCCAAAAGGAAAGCGGACTCTTAGTTTGGGACATCCCAACAAGGAATAGTGGACTCTTAATTCGGGACAAATGGAGTACAAAATAACTTAAAATAAATAAGCAACAAGTAGACCATAAGAAGAATATACGCTTACATGTGCAGCCATCCGTGCCCACTTGTTACCCATCTTGGCATGGAGTTCAATAATGAGTCGTTCCTCCTCTGGTGTGAACGCACCTTTCTTCAAGTTGGGCCTTAGGTGGTTTGCCCATCTCAATCGGCAGCTTTTACCACAACGAAAGAGACCTGAGTGTTTCTGAACTGCATTCCAATTCCCCTCTCCATGCTTTTTGACATACTCAATCAAAATCGCATCTTCTGCAGATGTCCAAGGCCCTTTCTTCAAAACAACACCTCCACTTGAACTTCCTCCACAGTTTCCTTCATCCATCAGAGGTGAATCGGGCTGATCCATTGAGAGCGCATCTTCACTCTCATTCGTTATGTGGCTCATCTTTTAAATTACTGAGAGCTGACCCAAAATTTCGAGTCAACAACTCAGAATCATTCAAAACAAAGGGCAAGATTCTGTAGACATGAAGAACTAAAAATCAAACATTTGACAAATTTAGCCAACAGAACGACCCGCGAAACCAGAAATGATTATAAAGCAAACCCATTATAATTTATACATTAATAAGGCTGCGATTGGTGATAGCAATCAACTTTTGTCTCTGTGTTTATCTTTTCTCCAGTCAACTTGAAATGGGTATATTTCAGCAATATTTCTATCTTATCGTTCAAGCTTAGAGAAGTTTTTCTTAATTTTCCCTGTTCTAACGCAATCATGCTAGTTAGGCCGTGGACTACAATACAACTACTTGAATTAATTCTGTTGTTAAGCAATGGATACAAAACTCTCTTTCTCATGTAGAATGGATTATGGGGCATTACACCTAGGTCTCACTACAAAGATCCCAAGTTATCACGAGTTACACGAGCAAATGGAAATGAATAACTTGCTTATTACAAGCAAATCATAATTAAAAAAGCATATGGTTCCTAATAGCACCCAAATTTTATGTTCGGCCACCAAATGTGCAAATCGTTAAACATGATGCACAATCACTTTCAAGAACGCTCTGGTGGCTAGCCAATTATTTTGCGATGCCCTTAGTAACCAGCTAAATGGAAGTCCACAAAAAAAGGCGCTGAGCCAAGTAACAAATATCGTTAAAAAGGGAAAATAAATCAATCAATCAATAAATAACAAGTGATAAAGATAAGGGACCAAGGTATCAAATCAAGAGAGTTTTTATTTTTATTTTTATTTTATTTTTTTGATAAAAGCAACGATAGATCAAGGTGGTCTTGGAGGATGGGGAGGGGAAATCTAATTAAGTGATATTAAATTCAAGAAGCTTCTAATCCCAAGCAGTGGTTTATTAAAGAAATCTATTGATGGAAACTAAGTACAAAGTTAAACAATAATTAAAGCAACCCAATTTTTAATTACTATTTGTAAGTTAATTCCCAATAGACCATCAAATAAAATATACACGGTGAAATCATTAAAGTACTTGAGAATCACATTTATTTATTTTTGAATCTGAGAATGACCTTTATTATTATCTTAATCATTTGTATTTAAGAAGCATCACATTAAACAAAGAAACAGGGTCCCTAATTATGGAATCTAAATCTCAAAAGTGCACATAACTAATCATTACATTACATATATATATATATATATACACAAAGATTCCCAATTGCTATACATATATACAGATCCCCGTAAAAGTTAGAGAATATTCATCGATTACGCCAAAACAAAAAAGCAAATCACAACCCGTAGATAGATTTAATTGTTTTTAATAAATACATACATATGTACATAAATACTATATAATATAGACATAAGATATAGATATACATATATTCATCAATAGAAGCATAATTTATGAAGATCTAATTGTAGCCAAAAATAGAAGAACAAGGGATTAAATACAAAAAAAATACAAATAAATAAATTACCTGAAGAGAAGAGATGGAAAACGGAGGAAAATGCAGGGGAATCGTAGAAAATTTAGGCGTACAAAATCTCCTGAAGCTAATTCCAGAAATTTCAAGGCTTTTTAAGGTAAAGTGGAATGAAGGAACAAATATTACTCAAAAATAAAGGGGAAAAGGTATCAATCAAGCCCGGAGAATTTAAAAAAAAAAAAAAAATGGAAGTAAAATTAGTGTTTGTTGATTTTCACCTGAATCATAAATGAGCTTAAACAAACAAACAAAAAAAAGGAAAAGAGGTGGTAGATTTATGAACTCACATTTGAGAAACCCTAGAAAAATGCAGGAGAGGGGGAATGAGAATTGTAGAGAAAGACAAAAAATCAGAGAGGAAAAAATAATAAATGGGGGAGATAGAAACCCTAAAGACGCGATCAGATAGAGAATATCGAGAGAGATCTAGAGAGAGAGTAAAATGGAAGCAAAATGGCGATGGAAGCGCAAGAATAGGAGAGAGAACGGAGGAAGTAAACCAGAATAAGAAAGCCTAGAGAGAGAGCGAACGAGCGAGCTGGTTGATACATACATACATATACATAGCAAAAGTTCAAACTTACATTCGCAATTACAAGTTTTAAAACTATCAATAATTTTCTACACATTTATAATTTTTGAATTTTGTAACGAGAGTTAATTGCTAGATTATCTTTTACTTTTGTAAATTTTTTTTTTTTAAAAAAATATATACATACATACAGACAAGTATTCACATGTACAAATAATCTAATACATATAAAAATTATTAATTTTGAGGAGATTTAATATTAAAATTTAAAAAATAATTTAAATAATGTGACATCGATATCTTAATTTAATAATTTTATTTTCCCACGCTTTCACTTAATCACTTATTTTACATTTGACCATTTTTTTTCATCAATTAGTTTTTTCACCTTCGAAATTTTAGTATACTGTATATATTTAGTTCAAATTTATTTAAATTATAACTTTTAAATACTATTAATATATATATATTGTTCCTTTTTAGTAAGGACCAATTTTTATGGACCAATTTTTTTGCAACAGTTTTTTATCATAAAAATATTTAAAAGTGTTTTTATGTCATAAAATTGTTATAAAAAAAATTAATTCTTACAAATTGATCCGCACTTAATTTTAACAGTATATATATGTAGGTGGCAATATAAATTGTCAAACTAATAATAATTATTATTATTAAAAATATATATAACTTTAATAACAGACGAAAAATATATCTTTTAAAATCAATAATAAAGATGAGTAATAATATACGATACGGTACCATAATAATATTATTATATTTAGAAAGAGGAAACGGGGCGGGTAGAGGGAGAAAGATCGAGGATACCTTTTCCTTTGTTCGCATTCGGTAGAAGGTGGGGCCCATTGGTCATGGCTTGAAGGCTACAGTGTGTCTATTTAGAGAGAATCATAGTTTTGGAAAATGTACTCCAAAACCAGATTCAGGGAAACACTGTCCCCATCACTTTTCTCCACGCGTATAAGAAACCTATTTTTCCTTCTTTTGGCCTTTTATTAATTAATAATTATTATTTCTTTTTCTTTTCTATTAATATTTCAATGTCCTCTCCCCTTAATAATTCAAGTATTTTTACTTTCTACTTTTTCCTAATTTAATTCTAATGTATATACCAGGCTATTTATGGAATTTCAACAAGTGAATTAGTTTTATTGGTAAATGCGCTTTTCCGAACCCAAGAAGTTAAACTTATACTGTACTTCTTTTTTCTTTTCTTTTTTTTTCAAAAAAAAAGCAGCTCTCTTATAGAATTAATTTGGCAATAAAATACAGAAAAGCCACTAAAGTGGTAATCTAATTTTTAACAAATCGAACGTATGTTCTTCCTATTTTACGTATTGTATGTGCACCTATTATGTTTTTTTAGCACTATATATTCACAATTACTCGGCCGTTGTTTTAATTATTTGAGTTTCATTTTGGAGAAAAAGAATGGGTGAAAAAAATTCATTCACCAACGTTAGATAAACTTTAAAATCTTATATTTATTTATTTTTATTTTTTAAAAAAAAAGGTTAGGAAAAAGTTTAATATTAAATAAATGGGAATTATTTTTGTCCAATCACCATTAAAGTGGATGTGCAAACAATATATTTTTTGTGGAATTTTATTATTTACAACTCCAAAGTTGCGATTCAATATTTAATGAGAGACTTTTTTTTTTTTTGGGGTGTGGATTTAATGAGAGACTTTGACTTAGTAATAAATGAAGTTTTTTGTGGAATTTTATTATTTACAACTCCAAAGTTGCGATTCAATATTTAATGAGAGACTTTGACTTAGTAATAAATGAAGTTTTTTGTGGAATTTTATTATTTACAACTCCAAAGTTGCGATTCAATATTTAATGAGAGACTTTGACTTAGTAATAAATGAAGTTGGTGTTAGAAAATGGGTATTAGAAAACACATTTTCTACCATTTTGAGGGCAAAATTGTAATAAGACTTTGCACTCGGATGTGAAAGTTCTTAATATATTCGTGTTCTCCTACGTGAGTACATTGAAATCGTGTATTTACATGCTCAAAATGGTTAAGTGGTGAATGAGTAATTGTCACTCAAAGTGAGCAAGTTGAAATAGAAAAATGCAATGAAAGTGGGAAGTCCCACATGCTTGGGTTTATAACTAAGCTCATGAGAATGCTTTTGAATGAGGCAAGATAAGAGGCTCTCTCTCGCGCACAGGCGCAGGGGGGGGTGCAAATCATGGACCGAAATAAGCCTAAACAATTTGTGTGCGTGAATGGTTGTGCGAATTTTGCATTCATTGTATTTATGTTGATTAATTAACACTTATTCAGTTTGAGAAACTGATAATGATTAATGTCAGTTTTATTTTGTTTAATGGCCATTATTCCCGATTGATTAAAAAGGAGATTCTGTCTCACTTACAATTCAAAAATTTCCTCTCCATTGAACCTCCTTCGCTTTTGTTCTACTTGTAGGTTTCCTTCTCCGGTGGTATAAAGATACCGAGGTAAGCACTATAAGTATATATATCCAAGGTAACTGTTTTAGAAATGGTATCAAAATAGACATGAATACAGAATTATTAATAAAGTTTCTAACAGTTGGGTCAAGAGGAGAGCTCAACCAACTGCTTGTGGGACTTTCACATTCTCTTAATTTGGTTGGGTATATATATGATTTGTAATGTGTACCGATGATTTTTATGGCAATATGTTATAATTGCGTGTTCAACGATAAATGGGAAGTGAACAATAGCAATGGAGGTGGTACGTACGTGTTTACATTTTGGGGTGGAATGGGAGCCTAATGTCATACATAGCAAGTTCCAGCCTAATCCATTTCAACCCACCCTTTTGTTTAATTTTGGTCCACCCATATTCACATCAGCAAACACAAATTACTTGTACATTTTCGCGTGGAGAGCACGCGATGATGGGTGATTGAGGTAGTGTGAGCGTTAGCTAGCATTCAAGTTAATTTAAAGATATTATTTTTTACGATGGTTGTTATATACACTAGCAATTCTTATTGGTTCCACCACCGTTAGTTGCAATACTATCACTTTATCAACACTACGACCATCCTAATTAAGATATATATAATTAAATAGATTGAAAATCATTAACAAGTACTAACATAAAAAAAATTAATAAACCCTTCTCCCCCTTCCATTCTCTCCATCCGCTCGCCTGCATCGTTCTTCTGTTCTATTCTCCCAAAGCACCACAACTACCATCACCACTCCGCAGTCCACAATGCTCTTCTCTTCCTTCCTTTCCTCACTAACCTCCCACTGAGCAATTGCCCATTATTCCCTTGAAATTCTAAAATAAAAAAAGGGGTATGAAACTCCACTCGCTTGAACTTAAACGAGTGGGCTTTGATTCAAACGCTTGAAATTGAACGAGAGTGTGTTGTGGATACTAAATAGTAATTAAAACTCAATTGACTAATACTGAGCGAATATGTTGGAATGGAGCCATTCCATATTAAACGAGTCAACTAAACATCCCTAACTAGCTCGCTTCGTGTAAAGCGAGGGTAGTTTATCTTATCAACTAAACATACTCGTCTAATGATAAATAAGTGATGTTAACTAAACTCGCTTAAGATGGAGCGTTTGAGATCACTTCGGCAGTAACGTGCTCTGTTCAGATTTTTAATGTTCATGCATATGTATTTATGCTACATAAGGGAAATATACAATTGTCAACATTCCCTGTCAATGTCAAAGGAAAAGAAAAAGAAGAAGAAGGTCGAAGAAAAAGTCGCCGGAGTTCATGTGCCGCCGGAGGTGGAAGTGAAGGTGGAGTGATTATATTAATAATGTTTAATTATATTTAACTAATTGTTGAATGGGAGTGAGGTGCAAATAACCAAATGAAACATTCTTTTATTTTTTTGGGTGAAACCAATGAGAATGGTGGGTGCATATAATTAACGTTCACTAATTTTTTTATTGTTTAGTTTTGAATATACTACTATTTGGTACGTATTTTACATTTGTTACCGGCGCACTTGGATATGATTTTGTGCTCTATGTATATGGATATATACATTTACAACATTGGGCAGTTGTATTTCAGTGGGTCATAATGAAAATTAACAAATTATCCATTTATTTTCTAAATGTAACTTGTGTTCTGTCATTATTCAACTTGTATGCCACCCTCATATATAATTCAAGTAATGTTGGAGGTGAGGATAACGTGGGGCCCTAAAAAGTGATCATAATTCTTACCAATCAGTTTGACGATTTTGTATTTTAATTATTCGACAAAATCGGTTTATTGAGGTGTGTCAACTAGACGTTATTATGCAATGAATGGACTTGCTTGCCTGCCTGCCTGCCTTATATCCACATAGTTTATCTGACTACACCAAAAAATGCTGAATCGTTATCCTGACCGAGCTCAATGGTCACAGTCCTCAACCGTGATAATACACGGCGTGACGAATTTTAATCCACAATTTTATACTTTTATTTGACAAAATCAGTTTATTAAGGGGTGTCAAAATGTATAGAGTTGCATTATATCTACATAGTTCATCGATCTACTCGGCAATATGATTCGTTATTAAATAGTTTTCTATAACACTTCCTCCATTGATTTGGTACAATATGATCAAGTATATGATCATTTACTCAGCGCAATAGAATCGAATTATTGTTGAAAACAAAAAAATATACTAACTTGATCCTATTGGACCTAGTAATATATAAATATTCGGCCTTATTGCACCGAGTCAATACGCACATACTCGGTTCAATTGCACCGAATCAATGTAGAAGCGTTACAAAGAAATTTGGGGATTCACAATAATCCCACCCATAAATAATTATACTTTGAAGATATGTATACGTACATACGAGGACAACATATATGTGATCCCTTCAACTCATGTGGCTAGCCAACCCCGTGCTTTGTTCAAGTAATGTTGCTTGACATAATTAAGTTTCTTTTAGTTAGATACTTCATGTCATTATATCTATAAAATGCGGAATCATCTTGCGCCATATGAACTGATATTATTCAGGAGACATGGTCCAAGCCCGCATAATGTCATTATATATATACCTCCCTCTATGTATATGTACAAACCCTAAATGGTAAAAAATATTAACCAACTTTTAATATTTTCTGCATTTAACTTTTTTTGCGATCAATTGTGGTAATGAAACTTTTTAATTTATGTCAATTAGTTTCATTTGTTATTTTCCGTTAAAAAATCTAACCAATGAATTAATTAATTTACAAAAATTACCCCAACTTTTAATGTATTTACACAAATCACTCCAAACTTTTAACCCTTCAATTCATTCCCCTTTAGATTAAAATATCTTATACTGAAAAAAAGAAAAATCAAGCCCATTTGAACCAAAAAAAAAAAAGAGAAGAGGAATAAGCATGCAGCTCAGCCATTTGCAATTTTTCTTTCTAGTACATCAATGTTGAAGAAAGTTTGCACAGTTCCATCACTGAAAATTTTATTTTGAGGGCTTCTTTTTCATCATTCCATTAAATTCATTCTTATTCTATTAGTTTTTCTTAGGAGGGCTTATTTTGGACGCTCACATTATTCTATAAATTAGCGGGGTAATTTATTTTTATTTTTTGAAATTCTCTTAATTTTGTGAAAAAAAAGGCAGTTACAATAGATTTTAATAGTAGTAGCAAATTGAAATTGATATTTTATAGTGATTGCATGATATTTATTTTTAATCAAATTGTAATTGCTTTTGAATGTTAATTAATATTTATTTGAAAATTTTGCTTTAATGATTTTTTCTCTTTTGAAATTTAACCTAAAAAAACTATTAAATTAAAGAAAAGAGACTTGAGTGTAGAAACATTTAATCTAAATGAGAGTAAATTGAAGGGTTTTGGTAAAAGGATGATCTCTATAAACACATAAAATATGAAATTACAAATTTAGAGATGGTTTATGCAAATTCATTAAACGTTGAGGGTGGCTTTTATAAATAAATTTAGTTTTCTGTTAGGTTTTTTAATGAAAGGTAACAGATAGATTTAATTGACAGTAATTAAAAAATTTATTACTACAAATTACCGCAAAAAAAATAGTAAAAACTAACGAACCACACATGGATTAGTAAAAATCACATCCATCAAATCAAAGGGTAGACACGAAGACCACAATGGAATCTAAAATCCATCTAAACAAGGTGATTTGGTGCAAGACTCCCACCCCATATAAAACTGGTTTCCTAACATTAATTTCGATGTATGTTGATCCTGTTCCTGTTTAGGATTTTTTTAAATGAAAAAAATGGGATTTCAAAATATGCAGTAACACCGGTGAGAGAGAGAGAGAGCATATTTGCTTTTATTAGATGATTTCAATTGATCTTTATGTGAAACGGCTAAATCCTATTTATAATATAAATGACTGACCGTAAATTAATAACTACTTCAACTATTCTAAGAGTGGCATGTGTCCGGTGGTCACGTGCTGAAAAATTGATCGAAACCGTTTGTACACGAGGTCGGCGTACCAAATTTGCTTGGCAAGTTAGTGCGCTTGGATGGAAAAATTACTTTTTAGTCCCTCCAATAATATATATTCAAATAAAGTGATTTATTTAATTATTTTTATTAATGCACAAATTATTTAACATAAGCATAAATAACATGTACAACATTTTTCGTATTGTATTGTGTTGTGTAACATATATATTATATATATATATATAAGAGTTGAGAAGATCCCTAATTTAGGGTGGTGGGTCCCACGCAAAATAAGAAATTGGTAAGAGTTGAAACCAAAGAAGATAACATGAAAAAAAACCATTCTTTTGTGAATAAAGCACAAAATACAAAAGCATTGGGTTTTGGTTGCTTGTGCGTCATGTAAACCTTTGACGAGCAATTTACGAGGGAGGACACCTTTCTCCAATTTGGATTGTTGATAATTGTGAGTTGTAATGCTTTTTGGAATTTTATACATTATTAGACTAAGCTCAAAAATAGTATACCTGATAAACGCTTAATATTGTCATTCATATGCTTATTTTCGGAGTTGTTTGACGCGTTTATTTCTCTAAAACTACTCGGTTTGCCAACTTATTTCGCGATTAGTCTCGTAGCACTTTTGTATTTAACAATGCTTGGAAAGGCATATTTTTGTGTTTATTTTGGTGTCTTTAGATTTCAAGAAATATTGTATTTAATACAATAGTGGAATTTTCCATGGACAAAAAGAATTCAAGATAGTGGAATTTTCCATGGACAAAAATAATTCAAGAAAGTCTCCATGTCCATGTGATTAAAGAGCATCCAAGAAAGAAAGTCTCCATGTCCATGTGATTAAAGAGCATCCAAGAGAGAAAGTGGAATTGTCCATGTGATTAAAGAGTATCCAAGATAGTGGAATTCTCCACCAAAAATAAACAATAAAAATAAAAATTAAAAAAATAAAATTAAAAAGCATTGTTTATTATTTTAGCATCCAACACAACTCTCCTATTTATAGTCTTCATTGTTGTGTTGGAGAGGACACTTTTTTTACTTCTCATTTCTCAATTTATAGAGAGCTTGTAATAGTTTTATTTTCTAGAGAGAGAAATGGAGTTCACTTTTATAATTCTTGTCTCTACATTTATTATGGAGTAAATTTCTTTGCTAAGGCTAAAAGATGAAGTTTGTAATGCATTAATTATGTAAGTTCAATTCTCATTCCATTGTTAGTATTGTTAAATACTTTTTGAATCCTTCATCTTCTCTATTTTTTCAACCATTCATAAGCTAGTAAGATAATTTTCATATGATGATTTGACTTTGTATGCCTTGTATACATAGATCTCAAGCATTAATGAGGAGATGATACACTTGTGTATTTCTTACTAGCCTATGTCCATTCTTTCTTTGAATGAGATACTTTTCATTGCCAAGCATGATTAGTCTTTGATATTCATGGAAACACCATAAATTTGAGATTTTAATCTTTAAATACTTTAATGATATGTTGAGTGCTTTCTACACTTTATGTGATTTTTAGACTCATCATTTTCTTAGTTAAAGTATTGCCAAAGAGGATCTTTTAAATTTATGTCATAAACAACTTCATTAATCATTTTAAGGATTCAATTTGTATTTATCAAATAAGTCTATATAGGACGGTTTGACCTCCACCTAGACCTCCCAATCTTAGACAAATGAAATGTTATGATTTATCGAGCTAAACTCCTTGTAGTTGGCCATTTTCATAATCAAGTCATTTGCCTAGGGGAAACTAACAATGAGTTCTTAAATGCCTAGTTTAAATTTATGCCTTTTATTTTTGTGTATTTTAAGTTTGAATCTTGGTTGATATTATGTGGGAATGGGTTGCACTTGCTTCACACCCTTTGTCACAAGATAAAAATGAGAGATACACTTGTGTTGATATTTGCTTACATCCTTTCTTTATATGGCATTTATATGGGAATGGGTTGCTTTTGCTCCACACCCTTTTGCTTAGAAATGGGTAAAATATTCAACACTTAGGAATTGCATTGAGAACTTTGAATGAGATTGATTTTACTTAACTTTGCAAAACAAATGAATTCTATAATGCCTTAGCCTTTTCTCATCTATTGTTACATCATTTTAATTTTTATTGCAAGACTTTAAAATCAATCATAAAAATCAACCAATTAAATTCTCTTCAAAAAGCCTTGGACTCGTAATCACCACATCGTCTTTCCGACTATCCTTGTGGTTCGACACTTGGACTTACCAAGTATTATAACTTGACAACCTACACTTGGGTACCTAAGCACGGAAGTATTTTCGGCGCGTCAAGTTTTTGGCGCCGTTGCCGGGGATACGGCGAAAGACAGATTACGGGTTTTGTAAAAAAAAAAAAAAAAAAATCACTTTGTAAGTATTCTCTCCCTTTGTAAATTACTTTTCCTACTTATTATTATTTTTTTAGGTGAAAAATTTTATTCGAGATCACCCTTCCGGGCTTATGCGCGGAAATTTGTACATTGATCTTCGCATAAGTCCACCAAGAGGCCAACCACTACCAAGGCATCCTAGTCCTTCACCTACTCCCTCCGAAATGGCTGACGAGGATAATGAGTCAAATACCGGAGAAAACAATAATCACCATCCTCCTGTTCGAACAATGAGGGATTATCTTCAACCACCTCGGGCGACGTCTAATTCTTGCATCATTCTCCCCACCGGACAAGCGGGAACATTCTCCTTTAAGCCAGGTATGCTTCAACATATCCCCTCTTTTCATGGTATGGAATCCGAAAATCCGTACTTACATTTGAAAGATTTTGAGGAAGTTTGCTCCACGTTTCGTGAGGCAAACACCAATGAGGAAGTAATGCGTTTAAAACTTTTTCCTTTCTCCTTAAAAGATAAAGGAAAATTATGGTTGAATGCTCTAAGACCGCAATCTATTCGGTCTTGGCAAGTACTTCAATCGGAGTTTTTAAAAAAATTCTTTCCCGTCCATCGGACCAACGCTTTGAGAAGGGCGATATCCAATTTTTCGCCAAAAGAAAATGAAAGTTTTTACAAATGTTGGGAAAGATACAAGGAACTTTTAAACGCATGTCCTCACCATGGCCACGAAACATGGAGCCTTGTAAGCTATTTTTATGAATCACTCACTCCCGCCATGCGCACGTTTGTGGAAACGATGTGTAATGGAAATTTTTTGAGTAAAAGTCCGGAGGAAGCTTTGTTGTACTTTGATGAAATAGCCGAAGGTGCCCAAAATTGGAACACCTACACGGACGAGGTTAAGGGTAAAGTTTCCGAGAGGGGGGGTTTGTACCAATTGTCCAAAGGTGATGACATTGAGTTAAAATTTCTTCAATTGTCAAAGAAAGTCGAAGCCATGGAGTCTTGTAAAATGAGAGAAAGCAGTGTAGGTACTAGCACCGTTTGTGTCATTTGTGAGAAGGTGGGACATTCCACGGAGGAGTGTCACACAATTCCGGCCTTCAAAGAGGTCCTTCAAAGTCCCTCACAAGTCAATGCCTTGAACTCGTATCCTAGACCACACAATGATCCAT
This sequence comes from Lonicera japonica, assembly GCA_021464415.1. Classification (NCBI taxonomy): domain Eukaryota; kingdom Viridiplantae; phylum Streptophyta; class Magnoliopsida; order Dipsacales; family Caprifoliaceae; genus Lonicera; species Lonicera japonica. The sequence goes on along the minus strand of CM038471.1, from coordinate 74,688,539 downwards.
TTTCTCAAAGGTACAATGAAGGGTGGAGGAACCATCCTAATTTTAGTTGGGGGGGAAATCAAAATACTCATCAAAATTCGAATGCAAATTCCTACCAACCAAGACCACCTCCACCCCAAAACAACTCTTTTGGTCAAGCAAACCCAAACCCAAATTCAAATTTGGAGACTCTTTTGCGGCAGTTTGTAGACAAAACCAATAGAGATGTTAGTGATTTGAAAATTCAAATGTCCAAACTCACCACTGCTTTAGCAACCCAAGAAAAAGGAAAGTTTCCAGCCCAACCAATAGCTAATCCTATAGGGCAAGCCATGATAGTTGAAGGGGAGTCGAGTGGGAATGTAGAGGAGTTAAAATCCATCACAACCCTTAGAAATGGAAAGATGATTGACAAAACTATAGTTCCTAAGGCCCAAACGCCGGTGGACATAGCCGAGTCAACACCAAGTGAAGGAGTAGAAGAAGAAAAGAATGTGAGGGAAAAGGAGGAGGAAAAGAGGAATGAGAAAGAGGACATAGAAAAAATCAGAAATAACATCAAAGTCCCTTTTCCCGAAAGGTTAAATCAACCTCATAAGGAAAATTGCAACACCGAAATTCTTGATGTGTTTAGGCAAGTCAAGATCAACATTCCATTGCTTGACGCGGTCAAGCAAATACCTTCATATGCTAAATTTCTCAAAGATTTGTGTACCACAAAAAGAAGGTTGAATGTTAAGAAAAAAGCATTTATGACAGAGCAAGTGAGCTCTATCATGCAAGGCACTCGTATTCCAAAATTTAAAGATCCTGGTTGCCCAACCATTTCATGTTTAATTGGCAATTGTCGCATAAAAAATGCTTTACTTGATTTGGGAGCTAGTGTTAATGTGCTTCCTTTTTCGGTGTACCAACAATTGGGGTTAGGAGAGTTGAAACCCACCAAAGTGACAATTCAATTAGCGGATCGCTCCGTTAAGATACCGAGAGGGATAATAGAGGATGTTCTTGTGCAAATTGATAAATTCTACTTTTCCTTTGATTTCATTGTTCTTGATATGCAACCGGTAGCAAATCCCGCTAATGAAATTCCTGTCATTTTAGGAAGACCATTTCTTGCCACATCTAATGCTATCATTAATTGCAAGAATGGAATTGTTAAATTGGCTTTTGGAAACATGACTCTTGAGCTAAATGTGTTCTCTTTAAGCAAACAACAAAATGATTTTGATGAAGAAAGTGAACATGTGAACATGATAGAGTCATTAGTCCAAGATCATTTTAATAATACTTACGATTTGGATTCAATGGAAGAGAATCTAACCACTTCCAATGAATTCGATGAGTGTTTGCAAGTGTTTTCCTTACTTGATGATAAGGTTCAGGATCCGAAGGAGCAAAAGGGGAGCACATCCGATCCAACACTAAAGCTTGAGGGACAAATGGAGCTCAAGCCACTGCCAAGCAACTTGAAGTACGCTTTCCTAGGTGCTTCCAGAACCTACCCTGTGGTAATCTCTTCCGAACTCTCAAAAGAGCAAGAGGTGAGGTTGGTAAGTATGCTTAATAAACATAAGAAAGCTTTTGGTTGGACACTAGCTGACCTCCAAGGGATTAATCCTTTAATTTGCACTCACAAAATCCACTTGGAGGAAAATGCTAAACCATCTAGACAATTTCAACGCCGTTTGAACCCAAACATGCAAGAAGTTGTAAGAAATGAGGTATTGAAATTACTAGATGCGAAAATCATTTATCCAATCTCTGATAGCAAATGGGTGAGTCCAACCCAAGTTGTACCAAAGAAATCCGGGCTTACAGTAGTAAAAAATGAAAAAAATGAATTAATACCCCAAAGAGTCACCACCGGGTGGCGAGTGTGCATTGACTACCGTAAGCTTAATGAAGTAACACGTAAAGATCATTTCTCGCTTCTATTTTTGGACCAAACACTCGAAAGAGTAGCCGGGCATGAATTTTACGCGTTCTTAGATGGATTCTCCGGGTACAACCAAATTGAGATTGATTTAAATGATCAAGAGAAAACCACCTTCACATGCCCCTTTGGCACCTTTGCATATCGAAGGATGCCATTTGGGTTGTGCAATGCACCAGCGACCTTTCAAAGGTGCATGCTAAGTATCTTTAGCGACATGGTGGAAAAGACCTTAGAGGTATTTATGGATGACTTTACCGTTTACGGTAAGTCATTCGATAATTGTTTGTTGAATGTTGAGCAGGTTTTAGAAAGGTGCATTGAGAAACAACTTGTTCTTAATTGGGAGAAATGTCATTTCATGGTAACAAAGGGTATTGTCTTAGGGCACATTATTTCGAAGAAAGGAATCGAAGTTGACAAGGCAAAAATAGAAATTATCTCAAAGCTCCCCACCCCCAAGTCAATCAAGGATGTTCGCTCATTCTTGGGGCATGCCGGATTCTACCGAAGGTTCATTCAAAATTTTAGCACCATTGCTAAACCCATGTGCAAGTTGCTCTTGAAAGATGCCCCATTTGAATGGACCAAAGAATGTGAAGAAGCCTTTGTAAAACTCAAGCACATGCTCACTACCGCACCCATCATGCAAACCCCCGATTGGAGTTTGCCATTCGAACTCATGTGCGATGCAAGCGATTACGCCGTGGGGGCGGTCCTTGGCCAAAGAAAGGACAAAAAGCCCGGGGTCATTTACTATGCAAGCCGAACTCTCAATGAGGCTCAAATGAACTACACCACCACCGAGAAAGAACTCTTGGCTATTGTCTTTGCCCTCGACAAATTTCGGTCCTACCTCATTGGGTCTCCTATTGTCATTTTCACCGATCATGCGGCCCTCAAGTATCTTTTTACAAAGAAAGATGCAAAGCCAAGGCTTTTAAGATGGATTCTTCTCCTACAAGAATTCAATATTTTCATAAAGGATAAGAAGGGTGTCGAAAATGTGGTGGCGGATCATTTATCTCTCCTTTCATTCACCGACCACATTGAAGAGAGTGCTATTAAAGACTCTTTTCCGGATGAGCAACTATTCACAATCTCTTCCTCACCATGGTATGCCGATATTGTGAACTTTCTTGTCACCGAAAAGATGCCAATCCATTGGAATGCCCAAGACCGAAGAAAATTCTTGTCTGAAGTCAACCGTTTCTATTGGGATGACCCGTACTTATTCAAGTATGGGGCGGATCAAATTATTCGACGATGTATTCCCAATGACGAGTTCGAAAGAGTTCTAAGCTTTTGCCATAATGAAGCTTGTGGTGGACATTTCTCGGCCAAGAAGACGGCCGCCAAGATCTTGCAAAGTGGCCTTTATTGGCCAACAGTGTTCAAAGATGCCTACCAACATTGCAAATCTTGTCCAAGATGCCAAATGTTAGGAGGGATTACAAGAAAAAGCATGATGCCGCTTAATCCAATCTTGGTGATTGAAATGTTCGATTGTTGGGGAATCGATTTCATGGGACCATTCCCATCCTCTTTCGGTAACCTTTATATTTTAGTAGCGGTTGATTATGTTTCCAAGTGGGTAGAGGCCCAAGCTTGCAAGAAAAATGATCACAAAGTGGTGATCCGATTTTTAAAAGAAAATATTCTTGCAAGATTTGGCACTCCCAAAGCGATTATAAGCGATGGTGGTACTCATTTTTGCAACAAACCTTTTGAATCTTTAATGCAAAAATATGGCGTAAATCACAAAGTATCACTCGCTTATCATCCGCAAACCAATGGCCAAGCCGAACTTGCCAATAGGGAGATAAAGCAAATTCTTGAAAAGACGGTAAATCCAAATCGCAAGGATTGGTCATTGCGTCTTAATGATGCACTTTGGGCTTACCGTACGGCTTTTAAAACAATTTTAGGAATGTCTCCCTATCGGATAGTATATGGCAAGCCTTGCCATCTTCCCGTTGAATTGGAACATAGAGCATTTTGGGCAATTAAAATGATGAACTTTGATTTGAAAAAAGCCGAAAGCAACCGAAAGTTGCAACTTGAGGAGTTGGAGGAATTAAGGAGGGATGCATACCAAAATGCTAAGATAAGCAAAGAACGTGCAAAATTTTTTCATGATAAATCTATTCTAAGAAAAGAATTTAAACTCGGGCACAAAGTTCTAGTTTATGACACGCGTTTGCATCTTTTCCCGGGAAAGCTGAAATCTCGTTGGACCGGCCCATACATTATTCGACATGTATTCCCTTTTGGGGCCGTGAATGTTGAGGATCCCAAAACCGGCTTTGTGTTCAAAGTGAACGGACAACGCCTTAAGCCATTTTTGGAATTCCCACCTCAAGAGGAGTCCACCACTCTTGAAGATCCGACCTATACCTAACAAGTATAGGTGATGTTGTATATACTTTTATAAAAAAAAAAAGAGAAAAAAAAAAAAATTTGCTTTATTTTCTTTCCTTCCTTTTTGGGTTTGGTTTGATAAACATGATATGAGGATTGAAATGTGGTTGTAATGCATGCATGTTATGTTTTATCTAATTCTAACCCGTTTGTTTTTGTTAGTGTGTACATATAGTAATTTTGCTTTAAAAAAAAATAGCTCTCTTTTCCTCATGAAAATCGAAAAGCCAAATGGGAGAATGCCAATTTCTCGTTCTCTTCACATTGAGGACAATGCGTTCTTCAAGTTGGGGGGTAATGTACTTAAACTTTAACGGCTTTTCAATTTCTGAATTTTTCATGCGTGTAGAGCTTCAAAAAAAAAAAAAATTAAAAAAATTGAAAGTTTGAAATACGATGATCATTTTTTTTAGAATTGTCTTTGAATTGATGGTTTTTGACATGAAATTCTTAATTCGGATAGGTAGTTGAGTGATAATCTCCATGGCATTGCTTCATTTAGATTCTTGAGCCTTGTAGTTTCCTGTGAATATGCATAATGTTGTGGTTTGATTTAGTCTTTGGTATCACATAGAGTGATTTTCATCTTGTGTAGAGAGAAATAATGTTCAAATGCAATAAAAGCTCTTTCGAAAAGATCCTCCTTAGAGGGGACACATGCATGGCACTTAAAAAATTTAAAAAACTTGGATGACTTTTAAACTTAATATTGACTTTAAGCTTCACTTGACTAAATTCATAAGTCATTTTGTCTAATATTAAGGATAGGCAAAGGTTACCATATGGAAAAGGGGTGAATAACTTCCTTTATGCATTTAAAAAAAAAAAAAAGAAGAAGAAGAAGAAGTTATGAATGCAAAATTACAAAGTGAGACCGCTGCCCTCCATAGAGATGCAAACCACCTTGAGCTAATTTAGCAAAAAGTCCAAGTAAAAGATAAAAAAAAAAAGTGCTTAAAATTGACAAAGTTCTTGAGCTTTTGTTTTTGAAATATTTCTCTCTTCCACTATTGATGAATAGAACTATTTGTGATTAAGAATGATTGTGTCAAAGATCCATATACATAGTGTGTTCAAATGGGAATGTGGAACTAGTTTCTAAAGGAGATTGTAAGCAATGGAGATCGTTATTCAAATGCCAACATTCCGGAAATTGTAATAGTAATGCCAAACACTTAAATCAATTCATGAAAATGCTTCAATTCTACTACTTAGATTTCAAACTTCGGATGTTTGTGGGTATCATCACTGTAAACCCTCACGAGACAAACCTCGTCTTCTAAGGGAACTTGGGAGTTTTTAAAATGGCTTAGTGCATTTTATCAATGCATTTTCGGATATTATATATAGCTATTTTTATTTTGCTTGCTAAGGGACTAGCAAGAGATAAGTCGGGGGGAGTTGATAAACGCTTAATATTGTCATTCATATGCTCATTTTCGGAGTTGTTTGACGCGTTTATTTCTCTAAAACTACTCGGTTTGCCAACTTATTTCGCGATTAGTCTCGTAGCACTTTTGTATTTAACAATGCTTGGAAAGGCATATTTTTGTGTTTATTTTGGTGTCTTTAGATTTCAAGAAATATTGTATTTAATACAATAGTAGAATTTTCCATGGACAAAAAGAATTCAAGATAGTGGAATTTTCCATGGACAAAAATAATTCAAGAAAGTCTCCATGTCCATGTGATTAAAGAGCATCCAAGAAAGAAAGTCTCCATGTCCATGTGATTAAAGAGCATCCAAGAGAGAAAGTGGAATTGTCCATGTGATTAAAGAGTATCCAAGATAGTGGAATTCTCCACCAAAAATAAACAATAAAAATAAAAATTAAAAAAATAAAATTAAAAAGCATTGTTTATTATTTTAGCATCCAACACAACTCTCCTATTTATAGTCTTCATTGTTGTGTTGGAGAGGACACTTTTTTTACTTCTCATTTCTCAATTTATAGAGAGCTTGTAATAGTTTTATTTTCTAGAGAGAGAAATGGAGTTCACTTTTATAATTCTTGTCTCTACATTTATTATGGAGTAAATTTCTTTGCTAAGGCTAAAAGATGAAGTTTGTAATGCATTAATTATGTAAGTTCAATTCTCATTCCATTGTTAGTATTGTTAAATACTTTTTGAATCCTTCATCTTCTCTATTTTTTCAACCATTCATAAGCTAGTAAGATAATTTTCATATGATGATTTGACTTTGTATGCCTTGTATACATAGATCTCAAGCATTAATGAGGAGATGATACACTTGTGTATTTCTTACTAGCCTATGTCCATTCTTTCTTTGAATGAGATACTTTTCATTGCCAAGCATGATTAGTCTTTGATATTCATGGAAACACCATAAATTTGAGATTTTAATCTTTAAATACTTTAATGATATGTTGAGTGCTTTCTACACTTTATGTGATTTTTAGACTCATCATTTTCTTAGTTAAAGTATTGCCAAAGAGGATCTTTTAAATTTATGTCATAAACAACTTCATTAATCATTTTAAGGATTCAATTTGTATTTATCAAATAAGTCTATATAGGACGGTTTGACCTCCACCTAGACCTCCCAATCTTAGACAAATGAAATGTTATGATTTATCGAGCTAAACTCCTTGTAGTTGGCCATTTTCATAATCAAGTCATTTGCCTAGGGGAAACTAACAATGAGTTCTTAAATGCCTAGTTTAAATTTATGCCTTTTATTTTTGTGTATTTTAAGTTTGAATCTTGGTTGATATTATGTGGGAATGGGTTGCACTTGCTTCACACCCTTTGTCACAAGATAAAAATGAGAGATACACTTGTGTTGATATTTGCTTACATCCTTTCTTTATATGGCATTTATATGGGAATGGGTTGCTTTTGCTCCACACCCTTTTGCTTAGAAATGGGTAAAATATTCAACACTTAGGAATTGCATTGAGAACTTTGAATGAGATTGATTTTACTTAACTTTGCAAAACAAATGAATTCTATAATGCCTTAGCCTTTTCTCATCTATTGTTACATCATTTTAATTTTTATTGCAAGACTTTAAAATCAATCATAAAAATCAACCAATTAAATTCTCTTCAAAAAGCCTTGGACTCGTAATCACCACATCGTCTTTCCGACTATCCTTGTGGTTCGACACTTGGACTTACCAAGTATTATAACTTGACAACCTACACTTGGGTACCTAAGCACGGAAGTATTTTCGGCGCGTCAATACCCAAAACGTTAATTTGCCTTAATTTAATGTGCATTTTTTTTAATAAAATAACATTCATTATAATAAAAAAAAGAATAACTACTTCAAAAACTTTATAGACATCGTAATAAAATGTACTAAATCAAAATCTTATAATACAAAATAGAATTTTTAAAAAATGAAAGATATCAAATATATTTATTCGTTCATCATGAGAGGATGTGTCTTGGTAGCTGTGTGTGATTGTATGTGTGTGTAAGGAGGAGATTAATGATCTCCAACTAATTTATTTATTCGCTCATCATGAGAGACATGGCCTTCATAAAACCAAAACGGTTTTGCTGTTTAGAGCCATGGAGCCAATTTTTAAACCAAACGTTTAATTTTTAATATTAATATGTAATCAACACGATTAAAACATTTAAGCGGCTAATAAATTGGCTGTTAAGTGTTAATTCAAAGTTTGTATGGAAATGGGAAAAAATTTTTGCTCCGGATGCAAAATATGGCCACGAATCTATAATGACCTTTTACAACTGAGTGTGAGATTCCACTTAAAATTACCCCTCAAATAACTAAAATTAGTATTTTAATACCAATTTTTTCAACAGTTGTTTTGTTAAAATATGATGATTTCAAAAATACTGATGAAAATTTGTAAAATTTTAAAAAAAAAAGACATAAAAATTGAAACTCTTTAAAATTTTAAATTTTAAATTATCTTATGATTTGTCAAATCACAGGAATGAAAAAAAAAACAAAACTAGATATATTTTCCAACATAATTCGTTCCTACACCTAAAAATGCAAGGATAAATTAATATTTTAATTCTTCATTACAATCCCATGATATATATATTATATATTCTACTCCTATTTGCTGCAAAAAGTGCTCCTGTGCTAGAGGAGGAGATTGGCATTCTATTATTTTTTTTAGGTCGATCTTATCCTCCTCGATCTCCCTACCATTGTTATATATATATATATATATGGATCAGAAAAAGAAAAATCTTATATATTAAAGTCAATAAAGGTTGAAATCTATCACCATTATTTATAATTTATTTATTTGGAAATATTTGCACTTGGAACATATAAATGGAAAATCATGCAAACACTATTATTAGAATTTTATTTTATTATTTACGACAACTATACATACCGGCCTGTGTGACAATATTCTTCTTCACTTCTCCCCCATCCACTGTCTATCACCGGCCCCGCTGGTGACATTAATTAAGTAAAAAAGAAATAGAAATATAATTAGAGGACACATGGCCGGCACTATGCATGTGGTAAATTAATTTTTGGTAATTAAAAAAAGGATGATTTTAAATATACCACTTTAATTAATCTTTTCATCCCACTTAAAGTTTAAATTTTAGCAATTTAACACTAAACCCAACTTGTAAACTCACGCCCATCGATCACTTTTACACCTGTAACTAACGTTGGTTCTATTTTCTTTCCTTTTTATTTTTATTCAATTTTTCCTCACTCATTTTCTTCTCTTCATTAATTTTCTTACTTTTTATTAATGAAAACATACAAGAATCGAGATTTCAAAATTTCAAATCAAATACAAACTTTTAGTGTAATTTTTTTTTTGTTATTCTCAACATTTATTTTACAGATTATTGTATGCAATTCTAAGTCTATTGTAATAGGGAAAAAAATATGAATAATCCTTTTTCATGTTAAACTATTTTTTTTCAACAAGTACAAGTTAAATTGTAACCAAGGATTGTGAAACTTTTTGCATTGAATAATTCATTCATCAAATTATTTCAACAATTATTATTGTGGTTCTGTGTTATTAGAAATTATGTCGTAATATTAATTCCTCGCAACATGAGCATTTACTTATCATAATATGTTTCGGCCACAAAAATTATGAATTATTTTGCCATTAAATAATTTTTGTGAATATTCTAGTTACTGACAAAGTTTTTTGTCACTAAATATTCTCCTTATAAAATCATACAAGTTTTAATAAACTCACCCCATTAAGAGGGTGAGTTGAAAGTTTTTTATAAAATTTAATGGAGTGAGAAGAAAGTTCTCTCAAGTTTAAGTAAGAAGTATGATTTAGTAGGTACATTTAAAATCAGCCTTAAAAAAACAAAACAGGCCTTGTCGTTCCAGAATAATTAAATTCATTTTGTGCCCGTACGTAACTTTGGTGTGGGGGGATTAAACTCGATCATGACTACTTTTTATTAGAAGTGATCAAGCTCTAGCCAGTGAGCTATCCCCCCGGCTCGTGGCTAGAGCACTTCAATCGTTTCCAATAGAAAGTCACGACATCTTCCTTCAATTTCATTCTCCATTTCAAATTAGGTGGCTCTGCATGTTATGGAAGAAAATGAATATTATCAGAGTAATAAATAATTGTTAATGATAATTTAATGCAACTTTTATATATAGTCGTAATAATTAATTAAGGGTTTAGCTTTGATTTTTAATTATGTCAAGGATATAACTACTGAGTTAACAAAGTTGTAATTTTGAAAGAAAAAAAATAAACTAAAGGTTCTTTTCTGACTACGAAAACAAAAACTATAAATTGTTTACTAATTAAAGTGAGATTTAATACATTGATTACGTTTAGAAAGTAAAAGATGAAAGAGAAAAGAGAGAAACCTAGACTCTGGATGTATATCATTGCAAAAAATTATAGGTATTGATATTAGCGCTCTAAGATAATCTTTAGGAATACTTTATAGGTATCTTTAATTTTGAAGGCACTTTTTAAAATGCTAGAATAATTATGTAGAGTGCTAATTAATAACGATACCCAAAATTAGTTGTGCAGGGTATGTGCTGCCTGAGCGTATGTATTGATGAATTCAGAGACACTTTGGATATGGTTTGGATGTAGAATCGGTACACTAATTAATTTGCTCCTCAATTGTTCATAAAGGATGAAGGAAAGACAAAAAATCCTTAATTTTGCAAAGAAGATAATTAAGGCAGGAGTACAACATGTCTGACAATTTCGATCAATGGAAAATTCGAGTATTAAACATATGAATTTTTTTATAAAATTTAATACATATGATCTCAATAATTAGTAGATTATTTTCATAAAATTTCACTAGATGATTCAACTTAAAATTGCGTGAAATGATCATCTAAAATTCAATAGTACGTCGAAATGAACATATATATCAAATTTTTATTATACCTATTTTCAGTTTAAATTTCTTAATGGAATCTTGTGAAGATAATCTACTCATTAATTATAGAAATTATCTCCAACAAATTTAATAAAAAATTTCTATCTTTTTAAATTTTGAACTAAAGCCCATTAAATGAAAGTATAACTGAGAATAGCCGAGTGCTGTCGACACCGGTCTATTATAGGACAAGCAATTTATTTGCTTAATCCTTTCCTCAGGTAATTCTAATTTGTTACTGTCAATGAGGGGTGAAAGAATTACACACCCACTCTACACAAATAGTAAATTTTTAATTTGAAAGAAAAATACAAAATATATTAATTATATATAATAAGTTTCAAAAGACAAAAATCCATTTTCGTATCCACTTTATATCCATAACCCAATCTGAACATATATAGTGATATGATACAATATATGGACCACGACCACAACCCATTATTATCATTAACTTTATCCACCTAGCTATTTGCAAGCAATTATGAGTATGAAAACAAAGAAGTCTCTTGTGGAAGGGGATGGTGGTGATGCATGCAATGCAAGAATTTAGGTTTTCTTTCCTTCCTCTCTTTTAAAATTCTTTGGATTTTCTCTAATGTTTTTTGGTATAAAATATATATAGAGTTTTATATCGCCAGGATAAGGTATAAACTGATCCGTAAAGGATAGTCGTTTAGTGACAAAATTTTATCGTTGAAAACATCTCTTCAATATTTTAACAATAAAATTTTGTCGCTAAAATTCTAATATTCTATACCTTTTTGAATCGGTCCATACCAAAATTGTTCCCTATATGTACATGACTTGCGGAATTGAAAGATATGACCAACCACTTGCATACGTGTACATATATTTAGAATCCGTTTGATAACAACATGAAAAATAAAAATAAAAACAGTTAATTTTTGTGAGAAGTTGGAAAATAAGTTGAGACATGTGATGAGATGTTTTCTTACTTTGTGGCTTTTTCCATAGAAAATTTTTCTTTGGTAGTTGAGGAAGAAAAAATTTTCACAAAAAATTATGAAGAATGAAGGACATTTACTCATAAAATGAACATGAAATAGAGCATCTCATCACATGCTTCAACCTATTTTCAAACATCTTACCAAATCAAGTATTTTTATTTTTCCTTTTCCATATTATTATCAAATAGAGTCTTAATTAATTCAACGTCTCAATATATATTGCACATGATACATATTGCAAAACTAGAGGCATATACGTATTTTAATAATTACATATAGAAATATATATTAAAGTATTTTGAGGTTATGGGATTCTCGTTATGAAAGCCAATTGTGTATGTCTCTACGTGTGTATTTGAGTAATTATTATGTGCTCAAGTTACAACTGTGTAAGATTGAAAGTATTGCAGTCACTCATATTGTTAAATTCATAATTTATTGATTTAAATGTTGGACAAAATATTTTTATTATGTTTAATTTCTAAACAGGTAAAAATTTAAATCAATTAATATATATATATATATATATATATATTGGTATATATAAATGTATGCATGAATTATAGACAAGACTTCTTTTGAAATGCTAGAAATTTTCTCACGTGTTTTTAGTAATTTTTCTGAGAACTTAATTTCCTTAAATAAAACAATTAATCGGGCGTTACTTAATTGTTTAAATATTTTCTCAGCGCATGTCAAAAGTTCCAGTCTTGACCTCGTGAGGATGAAACATTTTCTTTTTAATTTGATATAAAAATAAAATTAAAATTAAAACAATAAAACCAAGAAACACGTATATTTTAGTTTTGGGTGAAATACCCGTGTTGAACAACACATGTACAGATACGACACACCTTGAGGTTACATATCCCACATACCATGTCATTTGGCATGAAGAACATATTTAATATTAATAATATTGTGGATAAGCTATAACACGCCGTGAGTAAAATCATGGAAATGGCGGGAGAAAGAAAGAATGAAAATGGGTCATTCTAAATTAAACTTTATTAATTAGAAAGAATAAAGAGATGTAGTCTATAAATTATATATATAGTTTATATACCATCTCTTTCCATTCAAATTAAACAAAAGGGTTGACCAATATAAAAACAACGATAAGCAATAATTAAACTAGTTTTCTTTATTTTTCTTATTAGTAGTGTGTGGACTGTGGAGATATGACTTATTATTTGTACTAAATGTTTTTATATATCAATATTTTGCATCATTCTTATAATATTTGAAGTGTACATATATTATATGATTTTATATATATATATATATTAATGTATTCCTTGTTGACGATGTATCCGTCTCTAATATTTTTAAAATAAATTATATTCATGTGTCTTTATCATACCAGATAGGACACCCATATTTGTGTCTTTGTGTATGTAGTTTAAGCAGTATATATAGCTCTTTTAAACTTGGTGCCTTTCCCTAGGAAAACTCATTTTTCTCTTTATAATTGGCGGAAAAGCTAATTAAGCCAAGTTGGAGGCAAGCTAGGCAAAAGATGTAAGCAACGTATGAAATTCATTCCCCTCTATTTTCCATTAAAAGACGTATGTATGTACGCGTTTCCTCCTCTTATATTATATATATATTATTATCATCTTTTGCGACGTAGCCCGTAAATTGTGGTGCAAGGAATAGTTTCTTTTCTTGCGTATGCAAAGACATATATATATATATGTGGAATATATATATGTATATATACATAATTACATGCGCGTGTGTGAGAGAGAGAAACATATAAATATGTATTAATTAAGCTCACGTAGTCCATGCATTGATTTCGACCAATAATTTTCGTTTTTTTCTCTTTCATGGTGTATCCACAAATTTATTTTTAATGGTAGTTTACTTTCAATTAGTATGATGTACATATATACGTTTAGGATTGTCTTTGTACTGTCCGTAAATCATACTTCTGGTGAGAAATTTTTGTCGCTAAAAGACCGATTAGTATACAAATAATCCATACTAAAACGGTTCCCTAGATATATAATATGATATGAATGATGTGTCAAAAAGTTGTAATATTAAAAAAAAGTACTTAGAGAAGTGTTGAGTTTTGATCTGAGAATAGGCTTTTTTTTCCCTGTTTAACATGTTTTTGTAGTTGGAAATAACGCATTGCCCCTTGGGATATGGCTCTGTGCCCAACATATGCCTTTTTCATCAAAAAATTTGATAGCATATTTTGGATGAAAGTGAGATGTGTTTTAAACTTTGAAAATGACATTGAGAAAAAATAACTTTAAGAACAATATTGAGAAAGACCTTAGGGGTGTAATATACCATGCAACTACCCTATTTTTTGTATATTATTTGAATCTATTAATCTATTTTTTTTATTTGAATTTATTTGAGTCAAAAGGGTGAATATATGTCATTTATCCTTATAATTTTTATACAATATGCATTTATATTTCATGAATAAAAAGATAAAGGTAATATTACTTGAATAAGATTTTGATTAACATGTTCTACACAGAAACTTGCCTCTTAATATAATGGTTGGATGCTGAATTACAATTATATTCAAAATTATTAAAGTGTGGGGAAACAAACATTAATTCTTTCGTAACACAAATAACACAAGTCAATATAGTAAGTTAAAATGCCAACAGGACTGAGCCAATAAAATCTAAAACCAAAATTAGATTTGCCCGTTTTGTAACTTTTCCCCTAGGCTAAGTCTCGTATAGCCCCAGCATTTTTTATTTTTATTTTTGTTGTGGCCGGTTTTCGTTGTCTTAAACATTTTGCTTGCCGTTTTAAGTGATGAAAAAAAATGTAATGAGTTAGGTATATATATATATATATATATTTGTTGATTTTGCGCATTTAGCTAGATAGGGCACGGTGGTTACAATAGGAGACTCTGGATTTTGGTAAAGATCATTGATATGGATTGTTTGGTGTAATCAAATCAACATGTATATATGGTACTATGCATTATTCTTCTGAAATTAAAAAATAGACTTATTATATTTATAGGTATCCTTAATTGCCACTCTTTAAAAAAATAAAAAAAGAAAGAAAGAAGAAAGGTTACAAGTAATAATTGCGTTTTCATTAATTAATTCGAAGGAAAAAAAAATGTGTTAAAGTTGTCTCTAGTAAAATACATGGCTATGACACAATGGTAAGATTACATGGGAAGACGAATACAAAGTCGTACCAAAAGATTAGCTCCGTCCACGCACAATATATTTGTGATTTAATTGGATTTTGTTAATTTAGATAGAAACCCTTTATAAATATGATTTCAAAGGCTGAGACTTGTACTACCGTTGCAGAGGGCAAAACTTTTAATCACTTCACTTATGCTAAATTGAAAAATATTTTGGCAAAAAAAAAGAGTACTAGCTAGCAAGGGAAAATTGAAAAACAGGAGTACATGCAAGGAGGTTTTGTTGAAGCTTAAAATGGCTTCTAACTTTATAATATACAACTAGCTTATTTTCCATACAAGATGCATGGGTGACATATATATTTGATTCGAAGAAAATACTAACAAAATAAAATGGTTATCGGCCTGGAGCTTAAATGTATGTTTAACAATTTTAGTACCAAGAGTTTGATTCCTCTTACAAGTATAATAATATTATAAAAAAAAGTTGGAATTAAGTATGGCGGGATCTAAAAAAACAGTTTGTTGAAGGAAATTACACGCAATGTGCTATCGTCTAGATATAATATGTATTAGGGATTTTACTGTGTAAATTATGTATTATGTGCCATATTGGACTTCCTTGTAAACCTTATTTACTATTGTATTCATACCATATTCAAAGGGATTATCTAATGAAACATATAATTGACATCCTGATCGTGACATGATAATCCGTATTTTAAAGAACTCATATGCACATTCCTTTTTTTGAGTAAAAAATAAAATGGGACAAAAATCCGTCACATTGCGAGGTGTCGATTCTAATACTGCTCAAAAACAGAACTTGTATTTTGAAGTACCAGAAACACTACGCCTATCTCATTATGCCTCTTTGACCATGTCAAAAGTACATCACTCATTTTGCAAAGCCTATTCTTTAACAAAAACAGGATCGAGACCTTCATATACTAAATATACAAACGAAAATATCTCATTCTTACAAATGATGCAAGGAGATATATGTGGACTTATCCATCTAGAATGCGGACCATTCAAGTACTTTATGGTTCCGGTGGATGCGTCGACACGTTGATCACACGTCGCATTATTGTACATAAAAAATGTTACATTTGCAAAACTCCTAGCACAAATTATACATTTAAGGGCTTACCATCCAAATTATCCTATCAAGTCTATAAAGCTTGACAATGCTGAAAAGTTTACATCAAAATCATTTGATGATTAACGCATGTTTATTAGGATCAATGTAGAGCATCATGTTCCCCATGTACATGCAAAAAATGGTCTCACATAAGCCACCATCAAAAGGTTACAGATGGTGGCCAGGGCACTGGTTATGCACACTAACTTGCCTATATTTGCCTGAGTTTGTGCAATATTACACGCAGCTTTACTTATTCGTTTCAGACCCACTGCTAACCAACCATTTTCTGTTTACCAGTTGGGAACTGGATACGAGCCTGACATTTCACACTTACACATATTTGGCTCAGCAGTATATGTGCCAATTGCGCCCCCACAAGGCAATAAAATAGGTCCCCAGAGACGATTAAATATTTATGTTGGATACGAATCCCCAACAATTATCCACTATTTGAAAGCTTTGATAGACAATCTCTTTACCGCTAGATTTGCAGATTGTCACTTCGATGCGACAGTCTTCCCATCGTTAGGGGGAAATAGGAAAAATGATTTTTCAAGGGAATGACAGGAATTATCGTGGTTTGTTCCCACCATGTCTCATTTTGATCAATGCATTTCACAATATGAAAGTGAAATGAAAAGAATAATCGATCTTCATAACATAGCAGATTCAATGCATAATGCGTTTACTGATATCGCAAAAGTGACGAGATCACATATACCAGCTACAAATGTGCCTGCAAGGTTAAAAGTTTCCAACAAAGGGCACGGCATCGCAGACAGAGATGCTGGAACCACACCTAACCATACTTAGTGGAGGCGTGGTTGATGTCGTGGCTCCCCAAAGGAAGAGAAGGAGGCTACTTGGTTCGATTGACACCTACCCAAGAAAGAAAAGAGGGAGTGAGGCACAAAATGATCCATTAATCATCAATAAAAATAACACCTCTCATGAGATTATCTCTAATTATAGTTATATCCATGAATCAGTACTGAAGGACGCTCTGATGTTTGAAATGATTCTAGAGAACAAAGAAATCTCAATCGATTATGAGAGGGCATATGAGTTGATGGAAAAATCTTTCACATATATTGATGATAAATTTACATACAATGTTGCTCAAGAAATCATTGAGCACGATGATGTCGAACCTCGCTCTGTTACAGAATGTCAACAAAGAACAGATTGGCCTAAATGGAAATACGCAATCTAAGCAGACTAGATTCTCTTACAAAAAGACAGGTATTTATTCCGATAGTGCTAACCTCACTAAGTGTTAAGCCTATTGGACATAAATGGGTATTTGTCAGGAAGCGTAATGAGAAGAATGATGTTCTAAGATACAAGGCTCGCCTTGTGGCGCAAGGTTTCTCACAACGCCTTGGAATTGACTATGAGGAGACGTACTCTCCTGTAATTGATGTTATAACATTTCACTACTTAGTTAGCCTGTTAGTTTTCGAATGATTGAAAATGTAGCTCATGGATGTGGTTACAGCATATCTCTATGGGGATCTTGATTTAGATATATATACGAAAGTGCCTAATGGCCTTACATTACCCAAATCATGTGACTTTAAACCACAGAGTGCATTTGTAATTAGGTTGATGCACTCATTTTACGAATTAAAATAATCTGAACGGATGTTGTATACCCATCTAAGTGACTAATTGATTGAGAAGAGATATAAGAACGATGAATTATGCCCCTACGTATTCATGAAAAAAACAAGTTTTGAATTAGCAATTATAGCTATATATGTCAATGATATGAACATAGTATGTGCTCTTGATGAACTAAGAGAAACCACTAGCTACCTGAAATCCGAATTTTAGATGAAAGATCTTGGAAAAACTCAATTATGTCTAGGTCTTGAACTAGAACATCGAGCTAATGGAATATTAATCCACCGGTCTGTGTATGTCCAAAAGATGCTCAGGCGATTCAATATGGACAAAACGCATCATGTTAGCACTCCCATGATCGGTCGAAGTTTAGATCCAAAAAAAGATCAATTTCGTCCAAATGAAGATGATGAAAAGATGTTGGGAGCTGAAATTCCTTATCTAAATGCAACAGGCGCATTATTGTACTTGGCCCAATGTACTCGACCAAACATAACATTCTCAATGAACTTGTTAGCTAGATTTAGCTTAGTGCTAATACAACGTCACTGCAACGGTATCAAGAATATTTTTTGATATCTAAGAAGAGCCATTGACTTGGGACTGTTCTTTCCCTACAGAGAGGCAAACGTAATTGCAAATTGCACTACAATCTCTAAAGTAAGTATTGATGTCAAAAAGGCTAGCCCCTACATTAAAACCCTAAATGATATTTTAGTTGGTTTTACTGATGCAAATTACCTCTTTGACCCACATAAAGGTCGTTCCCAAACTGGTTATGTATTTACTATTGGGAACCCAGCAAGATCTTGAAAATCAACCAAGCAAACTCTTATGGCTACTTCCTCGAAACATCCTGAGATCATCGCTCTACATGAGGCGGTTCGTGAATGTAGATGGTTAAATGCTATCATTACACATATATAAAGAGCCTACTTGCATTTATAAAAACATTGCAACTTGCATCGAACATATGAAACTAAGTTATATCAAGGGTGATAATACAAAACATATATCTCTAAAGTTTTTCTATAATCAGCAACATCTGGCTCTCCTCAAGATTCAAATGAATCAAGTAAGATCTAAGGAGAATGTAGCATATTTGTTTACCAAATCTTTGCCTAAGTCTATATTTGAAAAATATGTGAAAAGCATAGGAATGCGTAGGCTTTTCAAACTCACTTGATCGATTTAAGGATCAGGGAGAATGTAGACTTAAGGAGAAGTCTAACACATACAAGTCATTAATCGCGTTGTACTTTTTTTCTTCGACCAATGTTATTTTTTTCCCACAGGGTATTGTTATTTGGTAAGGTTTTTAACGAGACAACGATTCATGCATAAAATTTTCAAATTCCTTGATTAATGTAAATATCAGGGTGAGGTGTAGACTTAAGAGGGAGTTCAGCATCCACATGATATTACGTTATACTCTTTTTCTTAGACCAATGTTCATTTTTTTCACTAAGTTTTGTTACTTTGCAAGGTTTTTAACGAGGTAATGATACATGCAAACTCAATTGATCGAAGTAAGGATCAAATGAAAGTATAGACTCAATGGAAGAAGTCTAACATAATTATCATAATGTTGTACTCTTTTTGTCTTCGATCAAGGTTATTTTTTCCCACAGGATTTTTTGTTACTTATAAGGTTTCTAATAAGGCAACTAGACATGTACCACTCTATCTCTGACTCAGCACAAGGGGGAATGTTGAAGGAAATTACACGTAGTGTGCTATCGTCTAGATAGAATATGCATTAGGGATTGTACTATATAAATTATGTATTATGGGTCATATTAGACTTCCTTATAAACCCTATTTACTATTGTATTCATACCCTATTTAAAAGGATTATCTAATAAAAGATATAATTAAGTTGTTCCCACAACACAGTTAAAATTGTATGGTACTTTACCCGGGTTCCAGGGTCAACCCCAATTATTCTATCACGGATACACAAGGCCAGAAAATGAGAAAAGGCCCATTCTGCGATACAGTCCAAGAAGCAACGAAGCTCACTAATTAACGGCAGTGATGAATGCAACCTTTTTTTGTCACTAACCCTATCTATATCATACATCATTACTTTTTAAATTTTTATTGCAAACACTCCTCTCCACCCCCCCCCCAACTTCTGAAACATAATTAAGTGGTAATACTCGATTGTCATTGGGTGAATATATTCATTGGCACTCGTTTGACATTGAATATCTGGTACTTGAACAATAACTAAGGTGACTATCAGATTTTGAAATATTCTTAACCAATTTATGATAAATAAATGTGGTAATACTCAGCCATCATTGGATGAGTATCTTCATTGATACTCGCTCGACATTCAACATCTGGTACTTAAATAATAACTAAGGCCAAAAAAAACAAAGAAAAGAGTTACATCTTGTAATGATAAAAAACCATAGAATGTTATTTCTTCATTAATTTCCCAAAAAGTTATTTGATAGTTACATCTTCACAAAAAATTATATGAGAGCTGTATCCTAACAAAAATTACATAAAGGTTAAGCTTTACAAAAAATTACATGAGAGATACTCTCTTTGACATCAAGCGAGTATGTTAAATGATTTTTTACAGACCTACTCTCTTGACATGAATCGAGAATGAAAACTTGCAACTTGGTTGACATGATGCGAGTAAATCAACAAATCTGTGCGTACGAATTTTTTTTCGTTTATTTTTTTAGAAAATATATATATATTTGTGTGTGTGCATTTTTTTTGTTTATTTTTTTATTTATTTCTTTCGTTTTAAAATATAAATTTGTGTGTATGTATATATGTGTGTGTATGTATATTTTAAAGAATAAGAATATGAGAAAGATAAAGAAGAATGTGGTGAAAATGGTGGTGAAAGGGGTGGTGAAATATGGTAAAATTGTTTTGTTATGATTAAGAAATGGATATATTGAAGATTTAAGTTAATTACATTATCAGTTAATAGTTATTTGCTTTAACCTTAGGATAAAAAAGTGAAATGAGAGGGTAGTAAGAATAAAGTTTTATTTTACTATTGATAAAATTTTCAACAAGTGTTAGTGATAAATAAGGAGGTGCATTTATCACCCCCGTAATTAAATGGAAGCACAGCCCCAACTTCCAACTAGGTCTATAATTGTACTTGTTTCGATAACAATCTCTTAATTCATACGTACAAAGTGTGAAGAATTCAATGCAATCAAAGTTCTTATAATAAAGGTAACTGTGGAATAAGTAAATTGTCGAATTAAGTTATTTCTTGACAAATCATGATTTTTTAACTTTCTTGTTCTGCATTATTCTTTTATACCAATTTAGGTCCACGCAAACTAAATGAATTCAGGATTTGTCAAACAATTGCAATAGCTTAGAACCGGGTGCTTGAGTCCACCTAGATCAATCCAAACCATTAAGTTTACTCACTTAGCCTGAAAATGAGAGGAATGCCCATTCCGCGATACAATCCAAGAAGCAAAGCTCACTTATAAAATGGAAGAAGAACTCCAACTAGGTGCATTTCCAACTTGGTCCAAAGAGGTTTATTTTAATTTATTTTTTTAATCCTTTAACTCATAAATCCTGAAAAAAATGTTCTTATAAATAACGAAAAATTATAGAGGGGGGCTACAAATGCTCGCCCTCTAGGCTAACAAGAAATCCCTTAAAAGGACATGAAAAATGAACTAAACATGATTAAGCATATACAACAAAGTTCATTACTAAAGTAAAGCAAAAAGGTCGTAATACTTGGAGAAAAGTAAATTGCCTAAAAACGGAAATACATCAAAGATTAAAAGCAAAACCCTAGGTTACATACATTGAAAAGGCATATCACCGCAAGGAATCTCAAGAGGATATTCTAGGAAAGTTGTAAGCTCAAGAGTTGACTTAAGCATAATCCTAACTTCTTTGTTGGATATGTGCCTTGCCTTCCAAAGAACGAGCAACTGGTTCTAATCCTTGCAACACTCGTTGACTTTTTTACAACATTCCCTATTTCGACACTCGGATCTCAACTATTTCTTCTTTTCCTCTTTAATTTTATGTTAGATCTCAACTTAGTAAATGGGTTAGAAGATGAGATCTTAGACAAATAATCTCCCAACCCTACAAAGATGCTCTCTTGGCTCAATCTCCTCCTTCCTTCCCCATTCATCCTAAGCCATTCAATTAATACGGTCCTACAAGGCCACTAATATAGAAGAAAGTATAAATTCTACCTAATAAAAGCATATCTAAGAGTAGTATATATTTACAATAGTATATATTTTAGTTTTATGTAAAATTTATACAATTTGTATTAATTACAGTATATATAAATTTATATTGACAATTGTTGTGCCAAAATCTAGAGCGATTCTATTCCTGACCATACAATCAAATGATTTAACAATAATTAAAATGATCACATTTTAACAAAAATAAGACAAGAATGTATAGAAAAGGTTCACCCTATATAAGGATATATGTTTGTCATCCTCTTGTGAATAGAGCTAAGAGCTCAAGGTGCTCTGTATTATAATTAATAAGTTCAAATTACAAGCCACCAATATCTCTCTAGCTATTATATCTTTATAACATTATAGTTGGAAGAGTTCTAAGGCACTTAGAGCCTAAATGTTCTACACTTGAACCTCTGTCGCGTGCTTTAAAACTTTATCTCTCTGTTTATCTCTTTCAAGTACTATTCTTTTTTTCTTGTAGTGCTATAGTGAAACTCTTGTAATAAAAGCTTGATTGCTTCGTTTTTTAAGGAAGTAAATGATTTCCATATATATATATATGACAAAGGGAGAAAACGTGTGAGAGGGCTTCAGAACAGGTCTTGAGCCATCCATCATCATCATCATCACAGACTCTGATTTTGCTTTTTCATTTATTCCGGGGCATTTAATGCAGTTGGTATACATTTAATGATGTTAAGGGAGGTTTTGCGGCGTTGGTGGAGTTGGCAGTAGTCACGCATGCAGTCTGCGTCTATTCTGACAGTGGTTGACCAGAGATCTCTAGAGCTCGTTAGAAGAGTTATGGCATCTGAGCGCCGAAATTTGGTGTACGAAAACAATGCTTGGGTCAAATACGCATGCTCTCCGGAGCTTGGGCTCCTAAACGGCACTCAGGCCAAAGCTTTGGAACTCCTTCTCTGCGGCGGTATTAACTGCTAACGTGGGAGGCCACGTGTCTTCTTGTGACTGGCTGAGTAAACCAATTTATTAATTTACTCTATCAACAATGGATCTTGATTTATTAGCCTTTATGATTAGATTTCAGAGTAATATACTTGAATTAAGAAACAATATTCTTTAGATCATCTCCAATCGTAATGTAAATATTGTTGTGTAAATCTTATGCGTCAAATCACTTTTCTACAAAGGTTGGAATTTAAAAGAAATATGTTTCAATGACACTTTTATAAACTTGTGTAAAGAATGGACCAATAAAAAACTAACGGATGTTGGACACTATTGTGTGTAGTTTTTTTATTATTTTTTTCTTGAATTACAATATACATAAACTTATATTGACAATGAATCTTGATTTGTTGGCCTTTATGATTAGATTTTAGATATATATATATATACACATATAAGTTTTATCAAATCTCTATATTTTGTATTTACACTTTAAAGTTTTATAAAAAAAAATTGAAAGAAAAAATTGACTTGGCAGTGTAAACTTAGGTGTATTTTACACATTCATTTTATATAAAAGCTAAATTTAAAAGATTACTGTAAATATATATATTGTATAAAATGAATGTGTAAAATACACCCAAGTTCACACTGCCAATTCAATTTTCTCTCTCAATTTTTTTTTATAAAACTTTAAAATGTAAATACAAAAGATAGATTTTTAATAAAACTTATATATATATATATATATATATATATGTAAAATCTAATCATAAAGGCTAATAGATCAAGATCCATTGTCAATATAAGTTTATGTATACTATAATTCAAGGAAAAAAAAAGGCTGCACAAAATCATGTCCAACATCCGTTAGTTTCTTATTGGTTCATTCTTTACACAACAATATTTACTTTACGATTATAGATGCTTTAAAGAATTTTGTTTCTTACTTCAATTATGTTACCATAATGCTACTTGTTTCCATACCATTTTTTTATTAGTCAGTATATAAAGGACAACATACTTCAACTCTAGACATAGACCCTATGAGGTTAACGTGGTTGATTGAGAGATTCCATATTCGAATTCCAAGTGCAATTGTTAGAAAAAGACAAAAAAAGTGCGACGTGTGAAGAACTCGAGGCAGCCAAAGCTCTCATAATAGAAGTAACAATGCATACGTAAATTCTTGAACTATGTTACTACTTGATTTTATGATATTGTTTATCTTTCTTGTTTTTAATTAATTAGTCAACAACTAATATGGAAATGTGTTAGCCTGATGTAGGTTTGTTATTGATTATGTTCTAAATAAAAAATTAGACTTTCAATTTGTGATATATAAAAATAATTCACAACCTTGTAATCCTTCATATACAGACAGAGGTCAGGTTCTGGTACGGTTCATCAGTTTATGAACCGGATATTTAGCAATGAATTTTGACGGCAAACATTGGAAGATATTTTCAGGCGGAAATTCACCAAATACGCAGTACGCGCCCGATTTTAGTGTGTGTGTATATATATATTTCTGATACATCCATGCTAATACCTTCTGGACCATTGGTACCCATTTCTCCCCAAATTTTAAAGATAAATGCAAAACAAGGGGCTAAAGCTAAATCAACTGATAATACGAGAGAACAAACACAGAAGGATACGAGAAAAGGGGGAAAAAACAATCCAGAAGATTTCAACTTTCTGTAATCAACAATCAGTTAACAAAAGAATAAGATTCCATATACACAAAAATCACCTCCAAGCTGGTCCCATCTAACGAAAATAGCTGGCAACTGATTTACATCTCTTATAGAAAAGAATGTTCTATATTATATTTAAATGCCCCATAAGAAAAACATCACAGATTAATTCCAAACCCTAGAAAGCTTTTCTCGCTAATGGACAAAAGAGAGTGAAATTCCTGGAGAAAGACACTACCATACAACACCATCACAAATGGAATCCATATTGGACCGACTTCCCCCAATTCAGTTCAGTAATATTATGAACTGTCTGAAAGAATCCCGCATGTGCAAACCAATGGGGAGGGTCTGGGATTCGCTTGAGTTACATGTATGTATATATATCCCATATGAGCGAGTGGGTCCGGTCTCCACTGTAAGTAAAATAGAGGGCGTGGAGGGAGGCTATTTGACACGGAAATCATGCCGGAAAATGGTGAGGTTCTGGGTGAACTTATCCCTGTTCTTTGAATCTAAGCTTCGAGTAACGTCTGTCATTAGTTTGTCAAAACACAAGGAAAGGCGCTGATGCTGTTCCGCTGCCTGCAAAGTACATGAAACAAAATGCAATGTTACTCCACGGAAAGAGAGAGAGAGAGAGTAGAGACTAAAGCAATAAGTTTCAGAAACTGGAGAAAACAGCCGCTGGATTTGCCATCTACAGTCATATCCATTTTTTCTTTCCCTTTTTTTGGTTAAATAATTCATAGCTTATTTAAGCCTAATTGTTATTATCCCTTTTTCCAAGAAAAATATATTTCTCCCCCTTTTATCTTACAGGCATGTTACTGATGTCTGGGAAAACTGAAAATATCTTACTTAGAATGAAAATTGATACGCTCGCTTTTATATCTAGGGCAGAAAAGAGATTTTCTCTAAAGTAACATTGGTCGGTCAATATGTCCATGGGTAAATATAGCTGAATACTTGAAGCAATATATATACGGTAATGCTCTTGTAAGGGAATCCCTTACTTTAAGAACAGTAAGGACCGTCCATTTTGAGGGGTAAATGAATGAATTTTTTCATGAAATTATGGAGATGGATCTCTGTAATGAGTAGTTCATCTCCACCAAATTTCATAAGGGAAAAAAAAGAGTCGATTTAGGAGTAGTAATATGATCCTACAAAATTTCAACGGACAGGGAAAAAAAAAAAAAACACTCGTCACATTTTTATTACACCTACTTGTAGTTTGAAATTTTTGGGAGATAAACCAAGTTTCATGAAAAAATTCATCCGTTTACCCATCGAAATGGACAGTCGTTTTAGTTCTTAAAGTAAAGGATATGCCCTTACAAGAGCATTTCCATATATATGTGTGTGTTCTATATAAACATTTAGCCAGAGTTTAAATAGAAGTACAAAACTACATAAAAACTGAATCAACTTAACAAATAGTGATAGACATCAACCTTGTCCTGCATTCAACTTAGTAGTAATGAGAATCTGAAATCAGAATTTCAGAACAGGAGAAAACTAACCTGTGAGCCCAAAATATGAGCTTTCAAATCGGAAAATATCTGCAGACAAATGCAGGCCTCTCAGTCAGTTACAAAACGGAAAGATGAGTGAAGTGCATTAAATGTTTGTACCCTTCGCCGAAAGTACAACCATATAATGTGTTACAGTACTTGTTTTGTACACAAGGTGTGGTACATGTAGCATTGCTCATCACAAAATAACGAAAAAAAAAAAGTAACATAGGATCTCAGAACTGTCCTAGCTTTCAAGTCACATCCTCCAATGGAAGGCCAAGTAAAAAAAGAGTAGATTTCATAAGTAGAATCACTGTCTCAAAAATCGCCGCCTAGAACACATCTAGAAAAATAGTAGCCTAGATGGGCAACAAGCAGCGCGGCCTGCCATTACCACCTTTTACGCACTGGGTAAGATGAGTAGAACAACAAAAAGGTTAGGGTTTTTATTATTGAGTGCATGAGTAAAAATAAGTAAAAAACCACAACCTAGACTCCTTTTGGACTGTTAAGAACCATCTCTCCCAAAAAGCTTTTGGGAGAGATGGTTTCTTACATGGTATCAGAGCGACCTAGGGTTTTTTAAGGTCCATGGCTCCTAGGGTTTCTAAGGTAGCAACTTCAGTTCACCACTGTGGGGCCTCCGTTTGTCGACACCTCCAGTGAGGATTGAGTAAGTACCCCCCCCTCCCCCCCCGATCAGAACTGTTATAGGTTGTAAATAGATTATGCAGTAAGGAAAGTCAATTAGGGATCCTATTTAGTATGGAAAGCTTCCTTATTTATGTGTACACAATTGTATATTTAAACCCTTATACATTCTCTCACAAGTAATACAAGAAACATGGTATTAGAGCTTGATTTTCTGAGAAGTTCAATGTTCAAGCCTTGGGGCCTCCATTCCCCATTAGTTAATCCGAAATTCGAAATTTGTCTGCTCTCCACGTGCAAGTATGGGGTCGCACGTGAGGGAGGGTGTTAAGCATTATTCATTACGGTTCCTTCTCCTAACAGCTTAAGCTTTTGGGAGAGATGGTTTCTAACATGGACCTTCGATGCCTAATAAAATCAAACGAGTTTTAAAACTCCATTTGGCAATCAAAAGACAAAAAAATGGTCAAAAAAAAAATAGGAGAAGACAGGGGCGGGCGGCAGGGGCTGCTTCCCTCTGATGGCTTATTTATGTGTAGACAACTATGAGTAAATAATATAAAATTTGTTTCGGCCCTTCGCCTAATGTCTGTCTAGCAATCTGTAGAACATTGAGTCTGTCTAGCGATTTGTAGAGCATTGCTTATGCGCATTGAAGCATAAAGCCTCCAGGCCAAAGCCTAACTAGGCTGACGTATAGGCCTCGTGAAAATTAATGAGGTTTAGGCTTTAGATCAGAAAATTACCGCCTCACCTCAAAGCGTAGGCTTCAAATGTCTTCTAAAACAATGTACATATATGGTGGCTTAGTCTTGTATTTTTCTAATGAAATCAATCCATTCATCAATAAGATTTTATAGTTCTTTCGATTTCTTTTCTCTATGCAATGACTAAGTTTAGTATCAGAGGCGACGGTGATCGCAATGACCATCAAGAACGGCCCAGGACTGAAACCCTGGCAATTTTGTCACTAGATCAGAATTAAGACAAGTTTGGAGAATAGTGCGATTCCCTTCTTAAATACATGGCTCAGAAGATCCGCTAGGAATGGACAATAAATGAAATCCATGTGGTTCAAAAGTCTTGTACAGGTATCATTTATCAACCCCAAGACTTTCAACAAACTTTGCCATCCACAAGCATCCCATCACCACCCGCTATACAACTCTCATCACTATTCCAAGCACCCGAGTGCAAACCTAGAGTCCATACACAAGGCCAATGTTTGGCGCTGGGCGGACCTAGGGCTCCTAGCGCCAGAGTGCATAGGTGACCCTCACCCCCTCGGCAACATTGCTATTTTGCCTATATATATGTTTATATATATAAGATAGAAAATATGCCTATGCCAAAATTTAGAACAATGAGGCACATATGACAAATACCCATCATCCTCTTTTAATGCTACACACTCCCAGATACCTCCAAACTATAAGGCTTCCGGAAATTAACCAACCTTCCATGTCTCCTAGCACATACAATGATACGAAAGGAGATGAAAAAATTAATGTTGATGTTGTTGATGATGCTAACAACAATACACGAATCATCTTGATACAAGTGAAGTGGTGTATGAATTTCAGAAGACAACTGTTGGAGTGATCGACATCATCACTAATTTGGTCCATGAAACTGATAAGATTAGAGAGGTTTAACAACTTAGTTATTAGGATTAGTACAAGTTTCAGTTGACGAATATTATGAGGAACTTGAGAGGCACTTGGCTTTAGCGTAACTTGAAATTAGAACAGCTTCATCTTGCAAGAAAAATGAAGCATCGTATATATTCTAAATATATTTCTTGAGGCATGGTAGAGTTTCAATTTTTTGAGGCATGGTAGAGGCATGAGGTCCAAGTTCATTTGGTTTGGGTTCACTCTGTAACCGATACAGATTTGCTTTTGGGTTGAGAAGTAAATGGAAGGACCAAATCATGTGCACTCCTAATCAGCACTACAACAGTCAGACTACCAGTCAAGCTCATAATTAGTTATATCAATTGCAACCAACTTTAATTAGAGTACAAGCAAGTTGGTAAACCACAGAGGTGAGAACTCTCACCTGCTCACTAATAAGTATCAAGCTCAGCATTGGTCTGCTAAGACTCCACTGATTGCTGCAATCCTCAAATAAAACAATCTCAAATAGAGTCTTGAGTATCTGAAAAAAAAATGAAAAGAAAGCTGAATGAGATCAAAATTGTTATTATCGATAAGGACCATAGGCTGTGGTTTATAGTCACCTACAAATTTTCCAAATATAAATGGTTGGCAATTTACTCCCATCAAATATAAATAGTAATCTATATATAGAAATCAAAACAGAAATTATCTGCTTAATATTACAAAAACGTAGATGTAATTCTGTTGTAGGCACAAGTAATTGTCTGTAAATGTGGATAGTGTAGTAGAAAAGATTAATTCTCCATAAACATGGTTAGTATCATAGGCACAATTTTGCAACATGTATAACATTATATGCACAAGTAACATCAATAGTAACTGCAGAGGGAAATAATTTAACGAACAAATGTAGTAAGTTTTCCCTTCAATGGCATGCCCAAGTGGCAAATGAGAGCAGACTGCCAATTGTAAGAAGGGTTTATGGCCTTCAATTTATCATAATCAATCGTCAGACAAAAACGAGAAATGTCAGAATACATTGCAAAGCCATCTAGAAGTCGATCCTATTTAAATAATGCAGAGGTATCCTACTGATCAAGTAGTTAGCAGTAGTTTGAAACCAAAAGTTGAACTTGAACTCTTTCTCAAACTGCCTTTTTTCCTCCATCACTTAAAATAAAATATCTAGCAAACAAACCACCAAAGATACCTGAAAAAAACACAATGAAAAATTCTAGAGAAAGTATGGGAATTCTCTCTCTTCTCTCTCCTCCCTCTTTTGAGCACTATTCAACCTATGATAAATCCGGTCACCACTCACCGCCCTCTCCCACCCTCCATAGCACCACAAAACCACCCACCCCCACCACTTTACCACCCTCCTTCACCGGAAAACCACCTTGCTCAACACTATTTCCCACCTCATATACATCATCAAAATTACATTCCACATACACAAATTCAGTTTTCATCAAATGATTTAGCAAAATTTATTGTACAACAAGCTCAAAAACAACAAAAATGGCTGAAGATCTAGTTCAACAGCAGCAGCAGTTGGCTCTCTTCATCTCTGGCCTTGGTACTCCTTCATCTAGTCTACCACACGTTAACAGTTCAGTTTCTACAGTCCCAGCAGTGGGCAGTGTAGTTTCTGCAGATTTTATGCAGAAATGTGAAGCTGCAGCAGCCACACTTCTATAACAGGTGCACAACTGAATCAAGCACTCCCACAACATTCAAATACCTGTTTAGGATCAGCTGTAGCAAGCCCTCCCTTTTCTGCAGCTCCAGAAAATCCCATTAAAAGTGCAGATTTTGGCATCAATGTTGATCCCCAAGCTAAGCAGGTTTTGCCAACCTCCCAAGCCCCCTCACAAATCTCTAATACCCCTTTACACTCATCTGTTCAAGTCTCACATTTGTTTGATGCTCATTTCTCAATTACACCACCAAAAACCAGCTCTTTAGGCCAAAATGTGGATTTCCCTGTCATTTTAGATGAAGATCTAGTTAGTGCTCCTCCTTTTAATGTTGTTAATAATACCACTAGTGGTATTCCGGAGTCTCAACACCAACAAAACAGCCCCAATGTTTTTTCCCAGCAAAACAGCTTTTTACACACTGCACAGTGTACTTTGGCAGAAAAGGTGCTGCCAACTTTTTCTGCTCCTGTCATTTCTGTGGCTGCTGGTGCACAAGGCTCTAGGGAAGACTTTGTTCAATATTCTACTCCACCTATCACCTCAACTAACACTCCTCCTACACCCCGTCAGTCAGCCAAATTTCCCCCACACTTCTAGTTCCATTCAACTAATTCTTTTGCTAGTTTGTTTAAAAATTCGAAGGAGACAACTCCCATAATTCTTGCTCCCATTCCTCAACCATACATCAAAGGTAACCTCCCAGCTATCAAACTTGATGAATCCATCTACCAAAAATCTGTGCAAGCTTGCAAACTCAACCTCATTGGCAGATTTACTTTACCCCAAGGTGCTTCACCTGTCACCACTTCATCTCTTCATTCTAAGCTAAATGAGAGGTGGAACGTAACAAATAGCTTCATTCTCACCCCTATTGGCAGGGGATTTTTCTGTCTTAGGTTCAAAAACCATGAAGATCAGAATCAAGCTTGGTTGAAAGGCAGTTTGAACGTCAATCCTGGCAGTTTTAGGCTACAACCTTGGCAAAATGATTTCAAACCTGAATTTCACAAGCAAACCACAGCTCAAATATGGATCAGACTTCATGGTATTTCCCAAGAATACTGGGATCCCCAGCTTCTCATCAGTATTGCCAGCCTTGTTGGCATTCCACAAGCTTTTGATCCAAACACCAAGAATCATGTCTATGGTCACTTTGCTAGAATCCAAGTGGAAGTGGACCTATTGCGCACCTTACACTCAAAGCTTCTCATTGAAAGAGAAGATTTCAGTTTTGAATTGTTGGTCACATATGAGAACATTCCTAAATTTTGTTGCCATTGCCATTTCATTGGTCATTTGATTGGAGAATGCAAAACCCTCAAAAGAATCCAAGAGACCTCCAACAAACCTTCCTCTTCAAAAGAGCTTTCTTATTATACCCATACAAAGAAAGCTCAATCAGCTAAAGCATCAGATATTGTTGCTATTCCCAGCCATAAAACTGACCATAATGCAAATCATCCTCTTCCAGATCCCACTACCAGTTTCCAACTTCTTGTAACCATTTCTCCTCAAGGTGCTGGCCATTCTTCTGTTCATGTGGGGAATTCTGATATAACTGTCCCTGCAGACAACAAATCCTCTGCCAATGAAGTCAGTTATGTTGTTCTTGTTGATCCTATTACAGCAGGAGAAATTAACAATGCCATTTAGGAGGTCTTTGGAACTCCTTCAACCATTCCCCCTAATCACAACCAAGGCTCTACATCATCAAGCCATATGATGACCAGCTCCAACCCTCAGATACACAGCTCATCTGTTGAATCAGTTGTTCCCTGTTCAGTTTCTTCAAAGTCTAAGAAAAATGTTGCCAAAAACAAGCCAATGCACCATAGCACTTCTTCTTACATACAACACAATCCCACCCCATCCTCTAGCAGATCTCTTCCCCACTTTAAACAGAGGCTCCACAACCAATTTGATCCCATTGCTAATTGGGAAGATGATGGTGAAGGTGAAAACTGGGATATTTTTGGGGAATCTGATGATGATATTGTAGAGACAGAAGTGCATCATGAAAAGCACCAATCTTTTAACATTTCCACTGATATAAAATCCATGAAAGACAACCCTTCCAAAGGCAGAAATTGGGCATCTTTAGTGGAAGAGGAGCCTTTCATGTCATGGGAAGCAAGAGCAGATATGACTTTCAATGCTACCATAAACAATATTGATGCATACAATGGTTGCATACAAGTGGATCAAGATGATAGATCTTCAATACTTGCACAAGATTTTCCTCCTCTTCAAAAGCAACAATTGTCTACTGGCACAACTCATCCTATTTCATCAGATAGCAAGCTTTGTTCTACTACCAATAGTAGTAGCCCTGAGTATGTTCCTTCACCTTTGAAGACAAGAGCACAAAGGCAAAAAACTGGTACCACAGTTCTCCCTTTGCATAGGCAAAAGAAGATGTCTAAAGCAGCCAAAAGAGAAGCTAATGCAGTTTCTAGGCTAGCTAAATCCAAACCTTCCCTCAAGAATCATGACCCCGACGAATTCCAATGGCAAACTCTTTTGGCAGATCAAAAGAAAAGACAGGAGGAAGAAAAAGCTATAAAGAATAATGAGTTAGGAGCAACTGTGCATATTGATGCTACTACAGCATTTAATCAATCAACAGATGACAATGAGGACAATAATGATGACAACCAAGGTTCACAATCTGTTAGTTTTTAGGCAATTTGGTCCTGCTTGTTCTCAATTTTACAGCAACAGCAAGCTCTTCAATGTCAGATACAGTGTGTTGTATCTCTTGCAGTCGCAGTTGGTTTAGTTTAGTGCTGCAGTGCATAGCCAGTTTCACTGCAGCTCATCTTGAGTTGCAGCAGTTTATTCAGTTATGTGCTCAGGTTTTGGTGCAGACAGTGGGTTCTTTTTGGTGATCCAGTGAATAGTTTGCTTTTTAATTGTTGTTCGCAGTTTATTTTCTCTTTGTTCTGTTTCTGTTGGCAGCTTAGTTGGGCCATATTTCGCCTTTTGTCCTGCCTTTTTTAGCCTTCCTGTTTTGGCTTTTCTTTTACTTTTTTGTGAATTTGCTTGGTGGACTTTAGTTCTTAGGTGTTTAGTCCATTTTGCAATTTCTTCTTATAAGTTGCTCATTTCATTGTGTTTTTTGAGGTCATTGGGGATGACCTTTTTGTATCCCCCACCTTTTGTTACTTTTTTCTTTATTTATTCTACTACTCTAATGTCCTAGTTTGGACTTAGAGAACTTACAAAAAAAAAACCCACCAAAGATAATGTTAGCACAATACTCATTCGGATACAAGCTGCCTTCTTTTGGATCCATTTGCTGCAATCCTCATCAAGAAAACATACTTCAGTAAAACACTATTCACATCAAACTTTTTATCAACTACATTACTACAAAGAAAGCACGTAAAATAAAAAGAAACAAGTTATCTAAACTAATTTGGAAGATAAATAAAACAAAAAAACAATTTCAAATGAGGTCTTGGGCACTAATCATGCAAGAAACACTATTTTGGTAGATATTCTGTCATTCAGATAAACCTATAAGGATTAAAATAAGATTGGAAGGAAATTAAATCACTGCAGGGGAAACATTGAATTCTCTCTACATTTATTGCTTAAAGCCTACATCTTTTCCAGCTACATAAAGGATTTCCTAAGCATAGTAAGACTATTAATGCGTAGCAAACAAAACCCATGACCATAATGAAAGCACTAACGACATCCCACGGGCACTAAACAAACACAACATTCACCAAACTCTCCCATATAAAATGCCCCCAATAACCTAGTTAAGAAAATCTAATGTGCTGCTTCTTCTAGAATATAATAATCGAGGCTGGCCAGAATACCCATATGCCATATTCACCACAATTGACCTAAAGCATGACACAGCTATGTTTAATGCTTGGTCCGTATAGAAAAGGTATACTTGATGAGTTCCCATATCTTACAAACAAGTTAATTGGAAAACTTATGGATCACTTTGAATTACACACAAAAAAAGGAGTCGTCTGAGTAGATATGGGAGAAAATGAAATATAACCCTTTAGATTACTGTCTTGCCTGTGGGGAGAGCAATGGGTGTTGTGAGAGAATAAAGGAATAGAGAGTAAGAAAGGGAGACAATGAGACAGGAGAAAGAGTACTGGGGGTAAGAACAAGAGACCAATGGAGAGGGGGAGGGGGAGCAAAAGCAAGATGAGGAGAAACTTAGAATGTAATATCGCTACATCTACAAAAACAAATACATCGAGTTACAACCATTAAAAGCTTCTAGAAACTTTAAATCTTTAATCATAGTGTACTTTTATCATAATATATCTTCTGCACAAAATGCCTTCGTGGGTTGACAACAATGGACGGGGTTTTGGTGGCTGCTGAGATGATGATGGAGTGCTAGGGGACAAGAAGAAAGGGCATGTTTTTTAAGCACAATTTTGAGAAGGCAAGGCATATAATGGTGTGTTGGGATTTCTTGATTCATTCTCAGATATGAACGGTTTTGGGAAGAAGTGGCAAAGATGGATGAAGGATTGTTGTCAGAGTTCGGGGTATTCGCTTTTCGTTAATGGTGTCTTAAGATTGGTTCTGAGCTTCGAGTGGCTTTTACACAAGGGGAATCCCCGATCCCCTTTGTTATTTACCATTGTTGTTGAACCTTTGAGAAGTCTTATCTATAGGGCTGAAGAGGTTGGGTTATTAGATGTAGGGTTGTGCAGAAATCAGTTGGAGCGACAAACCAACTGGACTGACCAGGACCAGCATACTTTGATAGGTCCTTTTGTATCCCATGATCAGGGTACTTTTGTCAATCTTTTTTTAGCCCACGGTCCGGTCTCAAAATACAAGGAACCGAGACTTCGGTTCAGCCGTTCAGCCTTTGGTTTGTGAAAAATAAGAACGTACCACCACACTTCTTAAATTTACTAAAAATAAAAGGTTCTTTTGAGCATATTGCATTTTTTTGCTTCAAATTCTAATATATAGCATACCTGTTATTTCGCAAACTATAGCATAGTTTTGTTTTTTTATGCGTTGTTTTGGGCAGTCTTTTAAATGCAGCCCAAAAATTTATGAGTTGAATGCTAAATGAAGCTCTAAAGTTGATGGTTCAAATGTGAAAATAGTCCAAGCCAGCCCGAAAAAGGGTCCCGTTTCTAGTACTCTAAAACCAACCAACCATTCACAAAAATGGTCCAACAAACGGACCATACACACCCCTAATTAGACGGGTGGTGTATTGGTAGGGATAGGGTTCACATTTCTATTCTTTGATTTCCCGATGATACCATTCTCGTTCTAGGAGAGTACTGCAAGGTTAAAGAACATACTGGTTATTATAGAAAATTTTGAGGAGATTCTATCCTCAAGATCATTGCGGAGAAAATTGGCATGATGGGGGGTTAACATTGGGGGGAGGAAGATATTTCTTCAGCTTCGATGGTTGGGTCAATGCTACAGGAGTGGCCTTTGGTTTACGTCCATATCCATATGCAACGAAGTCCAAAAAAGCTAGTGCTATCAATTCCTAAACTGTAGAAAGATGTTTCTCACTTCTAGCAAAATTGAGCAATACTAAGCATGGAGGTGCACAGACCTAAAAACTTTATACCAAACTCCAAAAGTGCTAGTCCAATCATTACTAAACCTTCGATACATTTTTTTTTCTTTTTGGAAAAGGGGAAAACCCCCAAGAATGTTATTAATCAATAACCTGAAACAACACCACAAGAATTTTTACATCTGGTATTTGAAATTGCAACTCTATCAACATTACAACCACCCCTCAGTTTTCTGGCCTAAACCTAAACTTTAAACCTTTGATACATGTTTCCCACTTATAGACAAAATTCAACAACTAATAATCATGCAGATGCACTAAACCAATGAAAACACATTTTACCACATAGTTTGATGCACGAAGGAAGCAGGCTTAAAGGGAAAAGATCATCGTCTTCTACCTAACTTCTTGAATCCACAAGAAAAGAGAGAAAATTCTCAAAATATTTGATATATTGATAAAAGATTGTATTCTAATACATATGGGGCATGATTTATTTATACTACTACAATGCTAAACCTAAAATAACTAGGATTGCATGGAGGCTACTCCAAATCAAATCCTTTAACTATAAGGAAACCCAAATTACCTAAAACAAAACATACCAAAACTAATACTCTAGACTTTACCAAAACCCTAATAACTAAAACAAGAAAAATATTGCCCCAAAATAATAAAATTAAAATTAGATAAATAATAAATTAAAATTGCCTTCACGCGTGCCGCATCATAGTTAAAACCAGATTTTTTAATGCTTGGACCTTTTCAACTTTTCATTGTTAAATGTTAAAAGTACAGTTACAAACTATACCCTAAGGCCTAAGACCTTAAATATGATGCATAATTCTCAAAAGTGTTCGTCAGAAAAAACCAACAGACAGCCTTCAATTGATACATGGGAACAGACAATAAACAACCATTTTATAATCTTTAAAAAAAAAAAGAATCAGTGACTTACTTCAGGGAACAAATTGGGGCACTCTGCAATATGTCGGGCAAGATTGATTGCAGCTGGTGAAGTGGGTGCCTCCCCCATGGTGATGTTGTTGAAATAGAAAGCAGCCAAATTATCGATTGCAGAAGCACACTGGTTTGCAAGACCAACAAAGTGCTGACATTAATTAGAACCGTGGATTTTTTTTCTTTTAATTTCATGTATTACTGAGCAAAATTACAGAAAATTAGAGGTTTCTGGTCAAAAAGGAAGAAATGATCAACTAAAAAGATTTCTCTACATCATAGTTATCAAAATGAAGGGTCCAGTCAAGTGGGAACAAATTTCAAACACACTCCCTCGACTCAGAAGATCATGAAAATATGATTTCAACACTTCCTAAAATCTTACAAGCAGTGTTTGATTGTTATTAGCAGCCCTACAAGAACTAATAAAATCGACGAAACTAATTATTTGATTATATTATATACGTTTATTAATATATGGGCCGGCTCTTAAGAGGGACTCCCCATTGCCAAACAGCTTATACACGCTCGACATTAAAAGAAGAAAAAGAAAAATTGCGGTCAAGATCCAAACTGAAATGCACCAAGAAACTTCACTCCTCTACAACCAGCACTCCTCTCATTGCAACCAACACAACAGAGAATCCTACTCCTTCGATTAACAACCAGGGTTTTGTGGGATTTTAAAGGAGATGGAGATATTTCTAAATTCTTTTTTTTTCTCTTTCTAAATTTAAAAAAAAAATCAAAAGCTGCTGATTTCGGGATTTCAGAGGTACCACCAGAAATCATATCATGTATAGCTGAAAATTCGATTTTGAACGAATTAAATTCCAAGGATTTCAGCACTAATTTTCATTTGTTTATCACCTTTGCTTGACCAACTCATGCTCAGCTTCACAAAATATGTCTGTAACATTTGGCAAAAATTGATTTGATCAACTCTGGATCCATTCTATAAAAAGTGGCATTTGGGTGTACATTTGAAGGGGTTCTAAATTTGTAGAGAATAACCTACATTTGATTAGGGTTTAAGTTAATGCAGATGAGTGGTTTTAGAAAATTAGTCTCGCCATCACGGGGGAAGAGTTGCTGTCACATATGGGAATGGAGAGCTTAGAGGGGCGTTGATAGAGAGATGTTTTAGAAAATTAATCTCGCCATCACCGGGGGCGGTGGGGGGCGGAGAGTTGCTGTCACATATGGGAATGGAGAGCTTAGACATATGGGAATGGAGAGCTTAGAGGGGCGTAGTCACAGTGATTTCTTCATGTAGAGCAAAGAGATGTCCCATATCAATGTTTTTTTAAAAAAAATCTGATTTTCTCTAATAATGGCCATGTATCATCTGGCAACAGGACTTTCCCATCCGTTCCTCTAGAATAACTAGAGGCAGGCCCTCTTAAGAGCCAGGCCGCCATATATAGATATATATTGTCAAATATATGGGTACGTATGCAGTGTGGTCTTTCGTATACATATGGTTTTGAACAAATGCATTTAAATTTTTATGCTCAGAGGCAGCCAGAAAAACATAGTCCCAGTATTTTCTGTTCAGATGCATGTTTTACTTGCTCTGAGGTTCATAACGCCCCTAGGCAGACAAGGAGGTGCGCGTAACGCAAAAGTCTTGCAACTTTTTTATGATGCATACGCTTTTTCGGGATCCTTACACCGTTCTGCACCAAGGTGTTTAGGGCAGGCCTTACATTCTGTCTCCTCTTTCTCCTTATATTTTTGAGTGTTCTAAAGAATTATTTCATGAGAGGGACCAAAAACATAGCAAAGAAAGAAAAACTCAAACAAAAACCTAAAAACCTAAAAAGAAGAAAAGAAAGAAGGAAAGTAACAGAAACACGGAATTGCAATCAAACCAAAACACAGTAATCATCTAATTATGCTTATCTTATACCTTTTGACTACAAGGACAATGTTATTATTTATGCTTGCTTATCTATATAAACTTTTCATTACTATATAACTGTCTCTTATTTCAAAATACAATTATTGAAAAACTGTATAATATTTCAACAAGAAACGACTAAAAATTATATGATATTATTAAATATATCAACAAAAAACAAAATAATATCATTAAATTATTTAAAGACTATTTGTTCCTTTAAAAATCATGACATTATTGGTATTTATTTAGTTAGTTCCAAGCATAAGTGCATAACAGCATACAGCAATTATTTAAATTAGTTGATGCCTAGCACCAAAGGCTTAGGCCATCTCCAATGGTGTTTCTACCCAAGCAAATTTCTATGATAGAAATGAATAATAGAAAAAATCTTCTCCAATGGACATTTATATCTCTATTTCTATCCTAGGTGGAAGTCTATTGGGATTGGGAATTTCTATCACCATTTCTACATGTAGAAATGGTGATAGAAATTCTCTATGTGACATGGCAATTTTTCATTGGTTGTTGTACACCCACTAATTCTCTCTCTTCATTAAATAGGGGACAAAGTAAGGAAGAAATTGAACAATAGAAATCACCATTGGAGAGCATATTTTCTATCCTTCTACACCAATATAAATATATTGCCAATAGATATAGAAATATTATAAAATAATATTGACACATAGGATAGAAATGCAAAAATAGAAAACACCATTGGAGATGGCCTTAGGCCTCACCATATTGAGGCTTCCCCCTCGCCTTTTGACACGAAGACACCTTGACCTATTCCTTTGCCTTTGAAAACACTGGAACATAGAGTGATAGCCTTTCACTATTCATTATAGATTATGATAGTTTTCTGGTGATGAAATACTATTTTTTTTTATCCGAAACAAAATGCTTTATTAAATAGGAATATAAAAGCATTACAAAGACTGGTGATGAAATACTATTGAAGAACCCCTTTGTCACATTTTGATATATACCTTATCAGGTTAGTATCTCTTCTACCGGCATTAAGGAATCTTAGAATTCTCAAATAATTTATTTGAACATGTAAATGAAACCACTCAGTTTAATAGGACCTGACCAGATTATCTATTTAGTGCCACTGGCAAATCAGCATGGTTAAGGGGCATTAACTGTCCAAAATTCAGAGTCAACTATTTTGCTGTTTCTAAATAAATGAGAATTTTATAAGAAGAATGCAATGCTGTAAAACACTAAAGGCGTGATCCAGGTATTTTTCCTGGAAGAGGCCAAGTGGAACGAGGTGTACTCCTCAACCCTAAAAACATATGTAAACCATTTACTAAATTTCTCAACTAAAATACCCAAATTTTTGTACTACCATGAATTAATGTACCAGAGTACACATACATATATATAGTATGTAGTGCATTACACAAGTATATAACAAACATAACTTCCAGAGCCTAGATAGAGTGTTTAGTGCACTATACAAGTATCTAACAAAGTTAAGTTCCATGATCTAGTATTCTTCTGTAGGCATCTTACATATTGTATTTACTTCATTATATACATGTATATTATTTTATTTTTATTTTTTTTGATAACCATGGGTATCGGGGCCCCACCCCCACTAATCCCATGAGGCCCTTGTTGCTCGACCGGGAGACGCTCCCAGTGGCCTAAGAAAGGTTTCTTGCAGCGGGGAATCAAACCTAAGACCATGCGCCTACCCACACAATCCTAAGTTTGCCCTTACCTCTGTGGCAACCCCATGGGTTTATATACATGTATATTATGAACTACGTGTATATATATGTATACAAATTTGGGACCATATCTGTAAGTAATGACTGTTACAAGTATATGGGGAGTATATATATTCCAGAGATGCATATGATGCATATGAAGCATATCAGAAATTAACTTTTTTGTAAAGCAACTAAATAATCCCATAATTTTGGCAACAAATATTTTAGTAGAAAGGTGCAGTGAGGCCGGTATAACTTAAGTTTTAATTGTTAAGTTACTGGTAACTACGTGATAGCCATAATTGGATGGATTAAATGTATTTCTTTGGGGTACATTTGATAGGAAAATGTGACAGAGCTTCAAAAGGTTGAAGGCTCTCTAGGTTGAAATATTACAATATATACTCAACTGGAGAATAGATCAAAGAAATAAATATGGGGGTGGGGGGAGAGAGAGAAGATTATTTGAGATCAAAGGTCTTAAAAACAAGAGGCTTAAGCCAAGTAAGTCTCAAAGGGTACTCTTCCCTGCCCCACCTTGAGGCATAAGACCCAATAGATTTTTTTGAAAATTGGAAGAACGAGAGAATCTATAATCGACCAAAAACAGAAAATTTTAAATCAATAAGAAGGTCAAAGGTGCTGTTATCAAATACATGCATGAAACATACCTGTGATGAGATATTTGAATCCAAACCTTTCAGACCAGATTCGAGGGAACCGACTATGTGCATAAAGGTATTCGTATCCATATTCAATATGAAAAGAATATGGCTGTTGAATAGAACCTCCAAAAATGCAAAGTATGCCCTTGTCAGCTGCAAAGAAACAAGACATATTCAGTTAACCTAATCAATTGCATGCAACACGAGTAAAAGATGCTCTTAAACCTAGCATATACACAGCAAGTTTCCAGGTGCTAAACGGAAAACCCAGGGTTATCAAGGCTTCTTAGAGCAACTAACCGATCTCCAATGGCGTACAACTAGTGTGAATTCCATATCCCTTAATCTTAGATGATTTATAATACAAATGATCTTTTTAGTTTTCTTCTAGTTTTAAGATTGCTTTTATCACACGTATAGAATTTTATAGCCTCTTGTAATCAGCTGAAGCAAGTTGAGTTTTCTACACTCCAACAGAATTTATTCACTCACAAATCACATAAGCTGAAGAGTCAACAAAATAATATTTGAGGAGAATGTGTCCGTGACAGATGTCATATCTCAACAAACATTTCTGCACCATTTTATATTTGGGAGAATAATGAAACTGGACATACAATGGTACAAAATAGAGAATACATGAGGTACATTGATTGCTCCACTACTTTTTGTAATTTAAGAAGTAAACAACAGGACGTATGATGACACCAAACGAATGCAGTATAAGCTGGTAGAAAACAGGTTTTAATTGATAGAATCGTTTCACAATAATGTACACAGCTCCACTATTTTTACAATTTAAGAAATAACACAACAGGACGTACAATGACATCAAACAAATGGAGAACATGAGTTGTTAGATAAGAAGGTTTGAATCGATCATAAAAACAGTTGATAGTCCCTCCATCTCAAAAAGATTGCCCCACTTTCCTTTTCGGGATGTCTCAAATTGACACTCCCATTTCCTTTACGGGACATAATCACTATACCAAATCTTACAATAGAAAATGAGCTGTAGTTTTTTAACCATTGATTACATTGAAATTAGTGTTTCCTTAAGAATTAGAAAAATCAAAGTGGGACTATCTTATTGAGACAAGGGAGTAAGAAATAAACTAACGAAAGGAAACACGAAATGCAAACTAAAAGTTGGAAAATTAAACAACATGCCACACGCCCAAAAGAAGAAACATGTTTGCTAACTGAAATGTGCAAGCACAGGCTCTACTTACCTTCCTATAAGCCAATATATCAGCCAGCGGAACTGACAAACACATCTTGAGAGCAATATCGAGTGCATCCGCAAGTGCTCTATCCCCATATAATTCAAACACACCAAAGTTCACATAGTTTCCAGCAAGAGCTGCCATTTGGTAAACAACAACAATATATATATATATATATCAGTAAGCAACACATTTTTTGAGAAACAAAACTGACAACTGGTATTCATTCAGCATATTTTAAAGGAACACAAGAACAGACACTACCACTAGTTAATCCTTTTCGTTGAATGAGGGACCAAATAATATAACAAAACCAAGAATCTGAAAAATATAGCTCCCGTACCAAATTAGTATTTCAATATTATTAACTTTTTATGTAATTAAAAAGGGTTCCCATGTTGAGTAAAAATAACACAGGTTATTATGAAGTAAAGAGGTAGTAGATATCATACCTCTTGCAAGAATAGTCAACGCAATCCATATTCCCTTGTATTTGAAGGCATAAATATCGGCTGCATTCGGAAGAGATAAAATTCTTGAACCATATGCAACTAGTAATTTGCTAACTTCTCGGAAAAGAAGTATGCCATTAGGCGAAGAGGAATCAAAAGTCAAACGTTGAGCTTTATTCAATACGAACTCAGCCATGAACTTTAACAATGGGGTCGTAACCTGCATAATTAATCAAACAATGAAGTAAACACTTTCAGGGAGAAAACAAAAATTATGTTAATTTTTCCCAATGATAAGAACACAAGAAAAAAAAAACAAGAGGTTACAAGGATTTAGGATGGACTGGAAAGCAAAGCACATTAACATAAATGATTTACAAAAAATAAATAAATCACATACAGGTTTCCAATGCCATCTTAATATCAATCCTTCTTGATTCTACATTGTGGAAGAGTAAAAAAACATAAAAGAGCCACTGGCAGGGGACATATTTGCAAATATGAAAAGTACATATACTCATAGGGAGAACTTTTACACTTCCAAATGTATGACAAATAAAAAAGTAGAAGAAATTACTATATATCAAAAAAAAAACCAACACTATGGGGGTGGAGCGCAAATTAAACGTGATATCCAATGTCCATTCTCAAACAAGAAATAACTAAAGCAATTAGACCAAAGCCAAAAAGAAATTCGACATATCTAATGCTCGGGATCTACACACTCGGCCTAAGATAAAAGAGGAGTAATATGTTAGGTAGCTCACAGCATGAATAGAATATACTCAGATTGTTATGAACATGAATCCTAATCACATGAGTGCAAGTACGAAGGTATTACATTTAGGACCACAAGAAATAGAAAACAAAAATAATGATTCCAAATTATCAATTATAATACTTAAAAATTACAGTAGAATACACACTTATATCCATCTCCTCTATCAATCACGGATGCCATCCTTAAAGAATACCATAACCTGTGATGGCACATGTGATGCATGTGCAATATTATATTGAGTAATTCCTTGGGTTTAAAACATGAGAACGCATTTGGTCAAGTGGTTATAAGTAATAACACAACCTTTTCATACCGGAGATCATGGGTTCGAGTCCTTTTTTTTATATTCGAAACAGAAATTTTATTACCACTAAACGAAAGAAAACAATACATAAGCAATCATGAAAATAAGCATACTAGTGGAAGAGAATTCCACTAGACTGACAACCCCATGCCTACTAGATAGAGGTACACTACATAGGACACAGAAGACACACTTAGCTAAGCAAAAAACTATTACAATCAATACCAAACAGAAAGCATTCTGAACTATCTAAAACGCCAGACGCCCTGGCCCACAATCCTGTAAGGACTAAAATATGCGCCCACAAATCCTCAACAGAACTATATTTCCCTTCAAAAATATGTTTGTTTCTCTCCATCCAAACACCCTAAGCTGCCCCTAGCATCGCAAATCTCCATAGAGCTCTACCTTTGCCCTAACCCTTATCAAAGTGCCATTTCAATTCCACAAAATCTAACCACTTCTTGGGAATAGCACCAACCATCCCAAATGCCTTAAATAATTCTGCCCAAATCTTCCTTACAAACCCACCATGAAGAAGAATATGATCAATGTTTTCATCAAACTGTTTGCACATCACACAACAAGAGGGGAACAAACACCAAAAAGGCCTCCTCTTTTGAACCACATCACATGTGTTAACCTACCACTTAAGAGCAAGCCAGGCGAACACTTTAATTTTCGTAGGAACCCCATGCTTCCAGATAAAACTAGACAATGAAACTGAAATTGACTGAGAAGACTGAGAAAGGACATTAAAAAAGGATTTACATGAAAATGAACCGGATGAATAAGCCACCCAAGATCTTTTATCAAGATAATTCTGATTTAACGAAACACTCTGGATTAGATCCATCATAGCTGTGAACTCGACAATCTCCTTATCATTTAGATTTCTACGAAAAGACAAATCCCAAGAGAAGCTTGGAGACCAAAAGGAACCCTTTGAAAAAACATGTTATGATTACAAGATAATCTGAAAATCCTTGGAAATCGATCCTTTAGAGGACTTCTCCCTACCCATATATCCTCCCAGAAACGGATTTTGTCCCCCACACCCAAAACTAATTCAATGTTTTGCACAAAGTCAATCCAAACTCTAGAAATCGACTTCCACAGGGTTCGAGTCCTATCATTAACATTTTCAAAA
The DNA here is from genome assembly GCA_021464415.1 of Lonicera japonica. Classification (NCBI taxonomy): domain Eukaryota; kingdom Viridiplantae; phylum Streptophyta; class Magnoliopsida; order Dipsacales; family Caprifoliaceae; genus Lonicera; species Lonicera japonica. The sequence continues at coordinate 74,643,910 of CM038471.1, read as the reverse complement.
GCACGAAGGACATTTTAGATAGATTTACAAAATAAACCCTTCTTTAACAGAACAGAAAGAGGATGTGAAGGGGCATTAATGTAATTGAATAGGGACACAAAAGGGTGGGATATGTTTAATTTATTGTATAGATATAGATAATAAAAAATCCAAGCTGAATGGCCATATATTTCTCAATATATAACATGCAAATTATTCTCAGAACTTTTGACTGTATTTAAGGCTCCAAAAACTTATTCACTATGAGCACTCTAAATCCAAAATTTGCGCGGATCAAAGCATTTTTTGTTCGAGGCTCTACGATTGATGTAGAACAAGAATAGAATAGGATAAGGAAGAAAATGCCCTCTGGGCATTGGCTCACAAGCTAGACCACAAATTCAATTCATGACATACATCTAATTGCAAAAGATAACAGGAACCATAAATAGTGTATTTTACATGGTTCAAAGTATCGGCCGATACATGTCAGAAACCTAGTCATACCGATATTCTTGCCAAAACCCACTGAAACTGCGCAGAGTCGCCAAAATCAAATCGATACACAACAAGTTGACTCAGTATCAGTGCACATAAAAGATTAAAAAATAAATAAAAGGATGGAGAAGTGAGTAAAAGAAAAGTAACTGACCTTAACACTGGTACCCTTACCCCACTAGCGGAAATTACCAACCTTTTTTATATCCTTACTGCAAGATTGATGCTGAATGATTTCGATTCATATGGACCATATCGTTATTTTAGCATAACTGAACTTATTTTGAGAAATTTATGCTAACAAGCTGAGGAGGGGTGAAGTCGTGAAGATAGAGGAACTGGCTGGAGGTACTTTTAGAGAAGCTGTCCACATAAAATAAATGGATCTGAGGGAAAGCATCCAGAAACCAAGATGGGAGAAGGCCTGAATGTGGTTGGGCCACAATTATAATCTAGGGTCAACTGTTCATTCCTCAAAATAAAATTACATGTTCATATAGAGAGGGGTAAACATAACTGTGGCCCTGCATTTATTACTAGTAATTGGACTTTTTTGGACCCAACTAACTTCTTAGAGTTCCAAGGATAATTTCCCTCATAAGTAATCACAAACATCCAATCCAATTAATAGAAATTTTTGGAACTTCAGATTCATGTGATTTCCTTTAGAAATTTCCAGCAACGCAGTAATTCCTTGCGTACTTGTTTTTTTCTTCAATGCTCAACACCCAGTTTGGGCCTGCTGTACCATTGTCCCACCAGATCAAGCCATTTGGGCTTCAGTCAACCTGTTGTTCACTAGTTATAAACTTTAATGCGACCCTAATTGATATCACATCACTCCCGGATCAACGGATTCATCTCTTTGAATTTATTTTTTTCTTGGGTTTCTTTTGGTCATCATCCCTACGGCCAAAATACGAAAAATGTTAACTGTAAGGAATAAGGGAGTACAAATTCTTAATGTCCTTTTTAGAAGTAAAGTAAGATTTTTGTAATATTATTTTCTAAAAATATTAATTAAAAAAAATGGCCCCCTCCCCCCAACAAAAAAAAAGTCACTAAGCCCACTCCTACTGCCCAACTAATGCCTAGCACTGTTTAGAACATTGACTCGGACTTGATACAGAGAATCTTGACAGTAAAAGCATCCATACCGGGTATGGTAAATTGATACCTCACACCGGAGAAATGTAGATGGGCAAAATTTAGCTTGTATGGTATAGAGGGAGTAAACTTACCATTTCTCTAAATTTTAGTCATATGGCCATGCTTTACTCATATGACCTATACGGGTGTGATAAGAGTGAAGCACACTCATATGGCACTATTCCTTTTTTTTTAATGCTCAACACCATATGAAGTGATTAAAAAAAAGTAATAGAGAAATCCATACGAGGCTAGCAGCCTCATTTTGCCATTTTCTCTTTTTTTTTTTTTTTTTTTTTATTTTTATCTCAACACCCATGTGAGGGGGGGAGCCTCGTATTAGCTATTTAAAAAAACAAAAAACATATTGCTCAACAGACATACAAGGATAGCACGCTCATATGACTGTTTTTATGCCATATCCGCTGCGTAAAATCCACAAACTTACTAACCAATTGCTAAATTTGGCATTTAATTTACCATACCTGGTATGGATGCTCTAACAGAGATGTACTGGTAAATGCCTTTTGGCCAAGTGAAAAAGTTTGTAGAGGACCCAGAAGGGTGAAGTTTGGAAGAGAGGAATACAGCTTTGAGGAACAATGGGATTGCACTGATACCGCTAATGATCCCCATATTAAAGATATTTGAGAACTAGAGGACGAACCATTGTCACCAGATCTCCCCAAAATAGACAGAAAGAAGACATCATACTGTTTGGCACTATACTAATAATAATAAAAGAGAGGAGACTGGATAGACTTAGGTTCTACTCAAGTTGCCGGTAACAACTGGAGTATCTTACCTACTCCCTCATCTGAAGAAGTGCCAGCCATCAAGATTCCAGATGGTTAGGCTCAACGAGCCAGGGTCTCTCTGGAATCAACACAACATGCATTCCTTACAGAAATGAGGCACACGTCTTACAATAGATGAGAGATAGAGAGAGTCTTATGACCATCCAAGTAGAATAAAGGTAATTGATAACCATTCCAACCTTTTTAATAGGCCTAGTTAATTTTATTTGTATATGTCAAGAAGCCGCAGTGAACTTTAGCGACATTCAAACCTGCACCCACTCCACAAACCATTCAGTTAGTTGCTCACTCTTGGGGAATAGAATTTCAATTATCACAGAAATGTTTTAAAAGGCGCGAGGCGAGTTTGAGGCGTTTTGTCCAACCGAGGCAAGGCGTAAGCCTCCAGGCGCATTGAGGCGTAAGCCTCACTTTTTATTTAATTTTTCCCTAATAAAATTCTGAAAATATAATAACATGTTTATCATTTCTAAAAAAGCAAAATAACGACTTTACAAACATAAGAACAATCTCAAATTGTCACACCAATAAAGCAAATATCATGCTACTACATAAAAGCTAGTTATTTTAGTGAATCATACCAAAATATTAATGCATGCATACAAATTCTTTAATCCCAAACAATTTATAAAATTGCATAACCAAAATATCAAAGTCTATTTTCGTAAATATTTATAAAATATAGAGCAAAAAAATATTATATTAAAAAACAAAAAAATTTATAACAAAAAAATTATATTTTTGAAGAAAAAAAATCTATTTTTTTGGAGTAGAAGGATAAAAACGCAGGGGTTTTTTAGAATCTAATAGTTTTTAGGCAAAAGGGCAAAAAGATAAATAGACTAAAAGATAACAGATAAATGACTTGAGGGTTTTGTGTGGGTCCAAAGATAAAGAGACTAAAATGTCTATTTCCTTCCATTGTCTTCAGTTCCATCGTCTTTCTTCTTTCCCATCTTCTTTGTTCCGCACGGTTTTTTCTCTACTGCCGCCGACCACCATTTTTTCTGGTGAGTTTCATTTTTCTCTTCCAAATCATGTCTCCTTTACCGTCTTCAAGTTCTCATCTCACCTATTCTCTCTCTTTGCTGGCCGTTATTCTCCCCCTCTTTTTGGCTGTTTAGATCTAGGGTTTAAAGCATTATTAATGCCTTAACGCCTCACAGGCCTTGAGGCTTACGCCTCAAGTGCGCCTCAACCCAGTGAGGCGTAGGCCTCATTTTTATCCCAAAAAATCACGCCTCAGGGCGGTTTTCCGACGCCTCACCTCGAGGCACGCGCCTCAAACGCCTCTTAAAACACTAATCACAGAACACTCTTGGTTTATCAAAGAGATTATTGAGTTATTATATATTAATGAATGCAAGATGGTAGGATTGGCGCAAGGGACTTTCGTGAAAGAAAGACAATACTCGATTTGGTTCTCACTGCCAATGAAGGGGTTGAGTAGTATAGGGAGAGAAGGAGGCAAGGAGTGGTGATGAAGATTGATTTTGAGAAAGCGTATGATCATATTGAATGGGACTTTGTAGACCATGTGTTGGAGAATAAAGGATTTGGTAGTAGGTGGAGGAGGTGGATTCGAGGGTGTTTGTCGTCAGTTAATTTCTCCAGCATGATGAACGGGAGGCCAAGAGGGTATTTCAAGGCAACGAGGGGGCTTCGGCAAGGGGATCCACTTTCTCCTTTTCTTCTTGTATTGGTCGTGGATGTTTTAAATTTATTGGTAGAAAGGGCGAAGAGTAGAGATTTGGTGGAGGGTTTTGATATTGGGAGGGATAGGATGAGCTTGTCGCACTTACAATTTACTGATGATATCTTTTCCTTCCTAAGAATGAGGAAAAAATTGGTAATCTTGCTGGCATTTTGGACTTCTTCGGGTATGCGTCGAGTTTGAGAATCATTATGTCAAAAAGTGAGGTAGTGGGCAGAAATGCGAACGTTAGCCAGTGAGGTGGGATGTGGGGTAGTGAGTTGGCCAATGTCTTACTTGGGGCTGCTGTTGGGGGACAACCCGATGAGGTAAGGTTTCTGGAATCCGGTAATTGAAAGAATAGGCAAGAGACTTGAGGGTTGGGCGAGAGGGTGTATTTCGAAAGCTGGGAAATTATCGCTTATCCAATCGGTTTTAGAGAGTATTCCAATTTATTATCTCTCTCTTTAGAATCCCTGCCACAGTAGCCAAAAGCATCGAAAAATTAGTGAGGGATTTTCTATGGGAAGGGTTTGAAGGGGGGAAAGGGGAGCATTCAGTGAGTTGGGAGGAGGTGGGTCAAAGCAAGAAGGCGAGAAGGTTGGGAATCGGGAATCTAATCAAAAGAAATGAAGCTTTGTTAGGAAAATGGTTATGGCGTTTCCCGGAAGAACAAAATGCTTTATGGCATTCTATTATTAGAAGCAAATATGGCGTTCAAGAATTCGGGTGGGAAGCTAATGCGGCGGCCAGGGGGACTCATCCAAATCCTTGGAAGGCGATCTCTGGAGGATTGAGGAAATTCACAGGAAATATCCAATATAAAGTAAGCAATGGCTCCAAGATTCAATTTTGGAGTGATAATGGGTGGGTGAAGTGGCACTGTCAATTAAATTCCGTAGAATTTCCAAGTTGGCTGTCCATCCAAAAGCGTTAGTTGCATCTAATATTTGCTAGGGATCAAACAATGATTTTGTGTGGGATATTCGTCTTCGCAGAAGTCTCACTGTTCAAGAGGAAAATGAGTTTGTGGAGCTTTTGGGGTTAATTGGGAATTGTTATGTTTCTAGAGATGGGTGGGATGCTAGAGAGTGGGAAGGAAATAAGTTTGGGCAATTCTCGACGAAGTCATACTTCAAGGTTATTACTCGATCCAATGAAACAGGTAATTTTGAGCCACGCGACACGATTTGGAAGAATGGAGTTCCATCAAAAGTGAAAGTGTTGGCTTGGTTAGCAGCACTGAAGAGGGTTAGTACAGCAGATTTGTTGCGGATCAAGAGGCCGTACCTACTTCTATCTCCATTGTGGTGTGTTATGTGCCAGAGGAGTAGGGAAACTTTAGAACATTTGCTATTGCATTGTTCTTTTGTGCACATTATTTGATGTACTATTTGGAGAGAATTAGACTTGGTTTCTGCAACCCCAGGTTCGTGGTATAATCTACTTGTTGAAAGGTGGTATTTTAAGGGAAATAAGAAGAGATCTAAAATTGTGTGGAGAAGTAGCTTTGTGGCAGTTTTGTGGTGTGTGTGAAATTCTAGAATCTTCGAAGATGGGAAAAGTGAGGAGGAGATTTGGCACAGGGTCAAGGCTACGGCATCTATGTAAGCTTCTTCCTTAAGTGTGTTCAGCAGTCTTTGTGTTTCCGATTTAGCTAGAGATTGGAAAGCAGCTCTGGTGTGGTGGATTGTAGCTCTTTAGCCCGGTCGTCTAGTTTCTGCTATTGGTAGGATTTATAGTGTAGGTTGGGGTAGCTGATTTTTGTAGCTTGATCAGGTGATGGCGGTCTCGTTTGTTTAGGCAGTCGACAGCCAACGTCAAACTTCGTCGAATCTTCATGACATGGACAAACGATATAATAGTGTTAATGCTAGGTCGTTGCCCAGAAGCAACGCGCTGGATCGTCCGAGTCCAGTGACAAATGAGCAAGGGCCGCTACATCGCCGCCTGGATGTAGTGAAAAATAAGCAAGGGTTCCCGCATCTATGTGAACGGGTGCGGGTAAAGAAGCTAGTTCATGAGAGGAGGATTCGTTTTGGGACTTGGAATATAGGCACACTCACAGGAAAATCTATGGAAATAGTTGACACTATGATCAGGAGGAGGATCAATTTCATGTGCCTTCAAGAAACTAAGTGGGTTGGAGCTAAGGCGAAGGAATTAGACACTTCGGGTTTTAAGCTTTGGTACACTGGCAAGGTTAAATCGAGAAATGGAGTGGGTATAATTGTCGACAAATGGTGGAAGAAGGACATTGTAGATGTAAAGAGGGTAGGAGATAGGATCCTAGCCCTAAAATTTGTAGTGGAGCAGGACACTTTTAATGTGATCAGTGCTTATGCACCTCAGGTCGGGTGTGAAGAACACCTCAAGATAAAATTTTGGGAGGACTTAGAAGGCTTGATTCAGGATATACCACTTAGAGAAAAGATTTTTCTAGGAGGGGATCTGAATGGGCACGTAGGGAGCTCTTCTGATAACTATAGGGGGGGTGCATGGAGGTTATGGCTTTGGGGTGGTAAATACCGAGGGAAAATCTATCCTTGATTTCTCTTCTGCTTATGATCTTATGGTAGCCAATACATGTTTTAAGAAGCGGGAGGAGCACCTCATCACATACAAGAGTGGGACAACATGCTCTCAGATCGATTTCTTCCTCTTTAGGAAAGGAGATCGAAAGAGTTGTATGGACTGTAAAGCCATACCTGGAGAGAGCTTGACTACCCAACATAGAGTCCTTGTAATGGATATACGAGTTAAGGGGAAAGTGAAGAGAAGGGGCCAAGGTAAGGTTTCAAGGATTAGATGGTGACATTTGAAGGGTGAAAAACAAAGGATCTTTCAACACAAGGTGCTGGAGGGTGGGTTTTGGGAGGCAAACGGAAGCGCAAATGATATGTGGGACAAGGCGGCCGAGGGGATCAGGAAGATAGCTAAAGAGACGCTGGGTGAATCGAGAGGATGTGGACATAGGGATAAAGAATCTTGGTGGTGGGATGATAGTGTACAAGATAAAGTTAAGGTAAAAAGGAAATGCTTTAAAGCTTGGTCTTTATGTAAGAATGCGGAAAATTGGGAATCTTACAAAGAAGCAAAGAAAGAGACTAAGAAGGCGGTGAGTGAGTCGAGGACTAAAGCTTTTGATGGATTATACAAATCTTTAGGCACCAAAGCTGGGGAAAAAGCTATTTACCGACTTGCTAAGGGTCGAGAAAGGAAGACAAAAGACTTGGATCAAGTGAGATGCATCAAGGACGAAGAAGGTAATGTCCTGGTTAAAGAACAAGACATACAAGAGAGATGGAAGGACTATTTTCACAAATTATTTAATGAAGGTTATGAGATTTTAGCATGTGGAGATGAGCTGAACATGCGAGAGGATGACCAAAATTTCACCTTTTATCGCAGAATTCAAGAAAAGGAAGTGAAAGAAGCATTGAAACGAATGGATAGTGGTAAAGCAGTTGGGCCAGATAGTATACCTATTGAGGTTTGGAAGGGTCTAGGTGATAAAGGCACTGGTTGGCTCACAAGGTTTTTCAACGAGATATTGAGGTCAAAGAAGATGCCGGAAGAATGGAGGAGAAGCACCCTAATACCGATTTATAAGAATAAGGGGGATATACAAAGCTGCGCCAATTACAGGGGGATTAAACTCATGAGTCATACTATGAAGTTATGGGAAAGGGTGATTGAGCGGAGACTAAGAAAGAAACCAACATTTTAGATAATCAATTTGGTTTTATGCCCGGAAGGTCGACCATGGAAGCAATCTACTTGTTGCGGCGTTTGATGGAGCAATATCGGAGGGATCAAAAGGACCTACACATGGTTTTCATTGACTTGGAGAAGGCGTACGATAGGGTACCCAGAGAGATTTTGTGGAAAGCTCTGGAGAAGAAAGGGGTTAGAATTGCCTATATTCGTGTTATCAAGGACATGTATGAAGGAGCTATGACTAGTGTGAGAACACATAGTGGATCCACAGAAGATTTTCCTATAACTATAGGACTACACCAAGGGTCAGCTTTGAGCCCTTATCTGTTTACCTTGGTCTTAGATGTACTCACGGTACACATTCAAGAGCCAGCACCACGATGTATGCTGTTTGCAGATGATATTGTCCTAGTGGGTGAGTCCAGAGAAGAGCTAAATGGGAAGGTGGAAACTTGGAGACAAAATTTAGAAGCGCATGGCTTTCGTTTAAGCAGAAGTAAGACAGAATATATGGAGTGCAAGTTCAGTAAAAGGCGGAGCACTACTAACTTAGAGGTAAAAGTTGGGGACAATGTCATACCACAAGTTACTCGGTTTAAGTATCTTGGATCCATTATACAAGAAGATGGGGAGATAGAGGGAGATGTAAACCACCGGATTCAAGCAGGATGGTTGAAATGGAGGAAAGCTTCGGGTGTGTTATGTGATAAAAAGGTACCACTCAAGTTAAAAGGAAAATTCTATCGTACCGCGGTTAGACCAGCGATGTTGTATGGGACTGAGTGTTGGGCGGTCAAAAGCCAACACGAGAATAAACTAAGTGTAGCTGAGATGAGAATGTTGAGATGGATGAGTGGCAAGACTAGGAAAGATAAGATCAGGAATGTTACCATCAGAGAGGGAGTTGGGGTGGCACCTATTCCAGAAAAGATGGTTGAATCTCGACTTAGATGGTTTGGGCATGTATGGAGGAGACCTGTAGATGCCGTGGTAAGGAGAGTTGATCATATGGAGGGAAGCCTGGTTGTTAGAGGCAGAGGAAGACCTAGAAAAACTATAGGTGAAACTATTAAGAAGGATTTAGAGGTAAATGGTTTCACTATAGATATGATTCACGACAGACCACTATGGCGTCGTTTGATCCATGTAGCCGACCCCACCTAGTGGGATAAAGGCTTGTTGTTGTTGTTGTTGTTGTTAAGGCTGGCTATGGATCTCTCGTCCAATTGCAGCCCTTTTTTGCTTGTATTTGATTTTTCATTTCAATATAAGCTTCCTTTCTGATCAAAAAAATAAATGAATGAATAAAGCAAGTGATGTACAGCCTAAATGTAAAGTGGAACTAAGGTCGTACACAGTGCACAAGGCGAGTACGCAAGATGGTAAAAATGATTTGTTTACACCTTCCTCCAAAAAATACAAATAAGGTAAATGGTAAGCACCTAAGTACGAATGATGAAACCAGAAACAATTCTAATATTATCAGAGCACGCCAAATTAGGGCATCTTACCTCCGGTGTGTCAGCCCAATGCGAGATGCCTTTTAACAGAATTTGCATGTGTGCAGGATATAACCAATCAAACAGAAGCCCATAAGTTCTGTGACTGAAAGACATCAGAAAAGGTTCATAAGTATGCAAGTAAACAGTTTTATTAACAAATTCAGAATCCACCTGATAACAACCAACCTGTTTGTGGCCATTGCAATCCCTCTGAGATCTCTCATCAAACCAATTAGTGCAAATTTCACAGTATCAGTTCGAAACATTGCATCAGGCGTCGATTCCAAACTGACGAAAACCTAAACAAATCCACGATATTACACAAAAAACTATGCTAAAGCACAAAGTTCGTTATCACTCGCAATGAAATTCATCCGCAGAAATAAAAGAGAAACCAATCATAACCAAGTTTCCAATATCCAAAAGCAATATATATGTGCGCATGCACACATATAGCTTCAAGATTATAGAAGGAAGTTCTAGAAAAACACGCATTGAAGTGAAAACTACAAAATAACATCTACGGAGGAAATATTATATACACAGGAGCTGGACTCTAAAGGGATGATGTTCTGATAGAAATTGTCCATTCTCTGATGTTCAACTTTCATTCATGGAATTCAGAATATTTAGAAGTTGATGTGCTCTCCAAATTATTCCATCGCAGAATTAAAATAATGCTCATGAAAGGCTTCAACAGCAATGCATTCTTATTCTGCGTGGTTTGCTAACATGACTTGCATTTATTAATGAGCAAAATGATCGACTTCAAAGAACTATGGTTTTAACTCTTAATTCAAACATCAAAGAAGCAGCAGGAGGGAAAAAAGTTAAGGATATTATACCTGCAAAAGTGGGTCCATTGAAGACTTAAATTTTACAGGACTCCCTTCCATAAAGATTAACCAGCCAATCGTGTAATAGAAGGTCGTCCTGCTACGAGAGCATCTGTACTCCTCCAAAAAAGGGAAGTGTTCCCTCTGCAATTTGGAATACACAAAAAGCGATCTCTTCAAGGAATCAAAAGTAATTGCTAAAGTAAATAATGAGAAGGAAAAAAACGGAAGCAAAATTACAGTATGATTTGCAACTATGAATTTGACAGTATCTAACTTCATAAGTAGCTTTCCTGTCATATATCTGAAAAAAAAATCGCAGTTTCAAAACACATACTCACTTTCAAGGAGACTAAAAAGTTCATGAACAAGAATACACTTACTAAAATTCCCAAAAAAAGTAAAGAGATAATGATCTAACCCAGATGCCAGCTCCAAGAACAGACTTAAGGTGTGATTGATAACTTCTTCACTCTGCATGCAAGAACCAACTAAGATACAATATATGAAATCCAAAAACAAGATGAACAACACAAAGAAGAAATAGTAATATCACCTCCGTATAACACTTGAGATTTGTAGCAATTTTACCAACAATCACATTTAACAATAGAAGATGATCATGGAGTCCAATCAGATCAGACAATCGGGCATACAACTGCTGCAACAAAAGTAGAAAGCTTCAAGGTATGCCTTAAAATCCAACCATCAACCAGGACAAAGTGCACTTTCATACCTTTGAAGAGTGCATAGCCTGATCACCTACATAAGACTTCCTAAAATGCTGAAAGAAAGTGAGAATTGCCCGATCAAGTCTTTGCTTGCTTATTGCACCATACCTCTGCCCAAGCACACAAATAGAATTAAAAGAGAAAAAAACTTTTAAATAATACCGAACATATATCAAATTACAATCATGTCTGTAATCTGAAATTCCTGAAAAATCATTAAAAGTCAAGTTGTTAGAATGAATTAAAATCACATACTGCTTTGGGGAAGTGAAGTGTGAAAAAAAGACAAAGGAGATAGAAAATAAGAGAAATGCCTGCCCTCTGTATGTCCGTATTTGTTTGCAAACCCATCGAATTTTTGAAAAACTCGAGACTACACTTGTGCTATAATAAATTACTGTAGCTTCCTATGAGCATTATGATATTATATGTGTTATATATATTTAACAGGAAAACAACTACAATATGCTTAACTACTGTAGTTAATTGCCTGTATAAAGTCGAAGAAAACACAAGGCAACCCTTTTTCTGCTGGTCTACCTGACTGTGTAGACCACTGTCGGTAACATTTATTAAACGTAAAACACGAGCTGAGAGTTCTGCATCAATTACTTCTTGTGAATCCACACTGTTTGTCAGACAAAACAACAGGAGAAAAACTGATAGTTATAATGCCAAACTAAATGTGTACTAAGTACCATAAGTGATAAATTAATCAGACAAACAAATTTTCAGAAATCAGATTGTTCACCTGCAACCAGTACACTGTTTTATTTTTAAAATCGCAGCAATCATATGAACAATCCAAGAAAGCTTGGCTTCAATCACAGAAAGTTCGCTATTATCAGCGGTCTGGAGCTGTGCTCTTTCCTATTGAAGAAATTAACCAATAACACAAACGATCACATCCAGAACTTCATGAAGAATTTAACTAAATGAAGCACCAATCATATAAACTCAACATACCGTATATACTTGTAGAACAGGCTCCATGACATTAATAACAAACATACTACTGCTTTCATACTGGCACTCATGGAGGAGAAAATCAAGTCATAAACCAGTAAAGTAAATCAAAAATTAGAAAGAATATAGATGTCTTCGGAGCAAAAGGTACTGAAATGAGGAATTCTATAACTAGAGTCAGTTGTCAAAAGCGCGCCTAGGCGCGCGCCTAGGCTCCAGGCGCAGAAGTGGGGAGTCGCCTACTACTAGGCGCATCCCATTCGAAAAGGCGAGGGCTTTTTGCGCCTAGGCTCCAGGCTCCAGGCGCATCAAGGCGTGGATTTTTGAAGCTAGGCGTTTTTTTTTTCTTTTTAATGTTTTGACTTTATTTTTTTGGATCGAAACAAGACGTAAAAAACCCTAAATCCCTACTACTCACCTTAGTTTCACGCTGTCTCACACTCTCACTCACACTTCTCTTGCTCGTTCCGTCGTTCACCCCGTCATTCAGTCGATCGTTTCACGCCAATCTTCTTCTTCCTTCTTCCTTCTCATGTTCTTCGTTCTTCTGTCGCTGCTATTTTTTTTTTCTTTCTTCTTTTTCTTTTCCTCGGAAGAGTTAATTTATGCAGCTCACGTTGTTTTGTCCTTTTCTACACCCTCACCTCACATATTTCTGCTCTCACTTTATTTCTGCTGCTCACGGGCATGATGTGTCCCTTTTTTATAGATAAGTGATATAGATAATTTGTTATATATATATATATTCCAGAATTATTAAATTATAAATAATATACATATTTTTTCCAGAATTATATTATTTTCATAATTATTAAATTATAAATAATATATATATTTTTTCCAGAATTATATTTTTTTCATAATTATTAAATTATAAATAATATATATCCATATATATTCTAGAATTATTAAATTATAAATAATATATATATATATTTTCCAGAATTATATTTTTTTCCAGAATTATTAAATTATAAAATATATATATATATATATTACAGAATTATTAAATTATAAATGATATAATGTTTCTTATTTAGATTTTAATTTGATGACTTATTTAGCTCTAGATTGTATGACATTAGAGTAGGTGGTGCAAATTATGAGTAGAATAATATATTTTAAGTTTTTGCATAAGGGTGCGCCTTACTTCGAAAAGGCGCGCGCCTGCGCCTTGCGCCTAGGCTCCAGGGACCTTGGCGCCTTGGTGCGCCTTGAGCTTTTGACAACTATGAACTAGACACATAATCAAATAATGTTCTAACAGTTAGTGTGGTTATACCTGAAATCTACAAAGGTATGGAAAGCAATCAAGCTGATCCTGAAGAAGCTCAACATTGTCTAGCGGATTCTCGGAAAGATCATCAGGAAAACCAGCCTAAATTAAGGACAGGCAAAGAGTAAGAAAAAAAGGAGTGAAAAAGGTCCCAGTTACTGAAAATTAATATCAAGACTCCCTAAACATGCTTTGAAATATACCTGAACAGAATCAAATCTTGATGTGATAAAACCTTCAGTTATCTTGGGGACAAATTCATCAAGAAGGCTTGGTGCATCACCCTTCAAATACGGTACAGATGTCACCAACCTGGACCACAACCCTAAAAGGTAGTACACGCTACTGCTGGCCCACTGCAAAAAGATATGAATCAGCATTTGGGCTCAAAGATTGTCAGACACAAGGACGTGTAGAAACAGGTTTGTAACTCATAGTGTTAAGTGGTGATCTTCAATGAGACTGCTTTGTACCATGTTTGTAGATCTTTGTTTTTTTGGTTATTAAGGGGGCAAGCTGCAAGGGTAAGGCTCGCCACAAACTATGATTAGCACCAGTAGGGGTCAAATAAACTCAAAACAATATACATAAAAGTTTCCTAGGCACTCTCAACAATAGCATTCAATTCCCTTAAGAAACTTCAACAAAACAAGGCAGATGTTATCTCGAAATAGAAATACTCATAAACATCACTAAACCTGCCAAGACTGCAAAGATTTTGATGTGAACTCTGCTACTAGACGGATCCAATCACTGTAGCCTTCCACATTCACAAGCTCTGACAACTGCAACAGAAAAGAGTCCAACAACTAAAGTCAACCATTTCTCAGCGCATAGCCAATCAACTATAATTAACAGATTGGTTTGCATACCACAGAATATGGAGGGCACAGAGTAGTTTGCATACCACAGAATATGGAGGGCATGGAGTTCGATTATGATAAATATATACATGGATGCAATTTCGATATCATTTGATTGCAGCATAAAATTCAATTTATTTCTCAGACTGCAGAAAGTGTGATGAAGTATAAAAGTACCTAAAAAACATTTTCATTTTGATTCCCTATTTCTTTTAACGGGTTTGGGAATTTGAAACGAGCATAACTAGTAATGAGAAAAGCAAAATGGATACAAGACAGAAGGATGATGAATTTTTCAAGTTAACTCAAACAATAGGAAAAGATAATACAACCAAGTGAATCAGGAAATCTCACTTCAATTACCGGTAGGCGGTTATTGTTTCTTTTTATAGTGCAGAAATCTATGTAATAGTTAGGAGTATTACAGGTATAAATTTCATTTAAAATTCAAGTCGTCTGTGGAGTAGAGTGCTTAGTGTATTTTACAGTGAAGGCAACAAATTGCTCTATAAGATGATCTCTGAAATGCGTAAGATCTAACATAGCAGGAAGGGAAAATCTGTTGCAAAAATAGATAAAGAAAATCACCTGATAATTCACTCTAAATCGTCCAAGAAGACGGCAATACTCATGGTAATTATCATGATCAGCAAGACCTAGTTCACATTGCAATCACAAAATAAGTAATGAGGCGTGGGAAACAAAAAAGATCAGAAGAACAAATATGCTGAAGATCAAAATCTGCCGTGTTGCAACCCCCCCCCCCTCTCTTCAAATAAAAAAGTTAATAGCAGCAGAGAACTAGCAATAACAGTAACAATTACCAAAAATGAATAATCCAACAACTGTAACAAATTGTGCCCTAGACATTATTATGCATAATACATGTATGTATATGACTTTACGTTTGCCTGCCACTAGGTGTACTTGGTTAAAACAACGTTAGAAGACCATCACACGCCCAAAGCAGCAGTGAGGTTAACTTGTAGCAATTGTATTAGACACTTGGTAACCAGGAAGGCATTATGCAGCTTGGGTTACGTAATATCTTGGATCAGAGACTTAACCGTCTTCCGAATATAGATGCAGTTATGTTGAAAAGGCGATTATCTCACTTGCAAACATATTTGGGTGGGATTAAATATATGACGGGGTTACCCGATATTGTAATTGTCGTTGATCAGCACGAAGAATATACGGCCCTTCGAGAATGTATCACTTTGGGAATTCCAACAATTTGTTTAATCGATACAAATTGTGACCCCGATCTCGCCGATCTTCCGATTCCAGCGAACGATGACGCTATATCTTCAATCCGATTTTAAACGCTCGGTTTGTTTGTACTTGTGCTTTGTTTGAATGTTTTTTATCTCCAATTGTGAGGGCCAGATACAAGGGAGCATATGGAACAAAGTTGAAGCAACTTGCAGCTTAAAAGGAAGAAAATAAAGCAAAGGAATGAAAAAAGAAAATATTATTCTCATCCAAGGACGTTTATCTGCACCCAAATTTCTTTCATGCAGCCCCATCAATTCTTGGAAGTAAAAAAAGGGATTTAGAACCGCAATTTTACACCAAGCCTCCATCTTCATTCAAAAATACCTAGCTAATCTACACAAATTTCACTGCCTGCTAAAACTGATTTTGCCACCTTTGATATTGCCAACTGTCATAACCAGCCACATCGCCACGGTCACCACCATCACCCACCACTGCTTAGGGCCCCGCCCGTCACTGTATCACGGCATCTGTGCATTAGCTGAGTCAGTAAAAACCCTAGGAAGAATATCCGAACAGCTCAGGCGCCAAGGACATTCAATCAGGAAAAATAGAGTAGATCCACGAAGACCAATATGATTCAGGTAAGGAAGAGAGCTACTAATGATGAATGCTTCAGAAAAATGGAAAGATAGGAGATGATCTGAAAACCTAATAGGCAGAAAAATAGAAAATATTTCTTCTTTCTTATTAATATAATCTTGTTTGTTTTTGTTCCAAAAAAAAAATAGAAAATATGATAAACTAAAACTGCTGTTCTGATGAAGATGACAGTGACATTGACAGCGACAAAAGAAGCAGTGGTTGTTGGTGAGGGTTTGAGTTGATTAACGTTGAGTTTGTTGGTTCAGAGTTGAAGACATATAGATGAGTTTTTTACAACAATATTTTCAAGAGAACAGTGGGACAGATAGGAAAAAAATGGGTGCGAATAAAAGCACTCTTATCCAAGTAAGCACAGCATAATTAGGAACATTGATATAAAGGAGCATGGAGTGGGCCTGACAACACTAAAGAGAAAGCGGCACTTTCGTGTAACATGCTATGGTCTCAACCACACTAATTTGAGTTTTGTCCAAGATAACCTGAGGGCCAATATAACTCAATTCATAAGAGATAATTTACACAATTCCATTTAAACATCTTGAAACTATTCTTTCTCCCACCTCACAACTCCCCACAGTAAATCTACCTCTGCAAAAGTTTAAATCTGAACACATTACAAAAGAATGTGTGTGTGTGTAGAGAGAAATTGGTATATATACATATCTAAATAAAACTAATAAATTTAATTGTTAAATAATAGCTGTGAATAATGTGTAGCAGGCAGGGATGGTGCCATAGGCACTCTAAAACTATATATAGTGCTGAAGACACTGGTCACTCACTAGATTCTACTAGCCCACTTTTATATAAATATAGATTTCTCGGTATTTGCACTGTACTAGGAATCTCAATGATAGACGAGTGATTCTTGGTTTTAAAATAAGGGTAGTTTTGGTTCCTTTTTGTGTAAGCTTATTTTGGTTCACTTGTTCAATACCTCATCTTTAGCTCCCTTTCATATTGTTAAGTTTATTTGACCATTTAAGGTTCTTCTCAAGGTTAAGGGAGTTCCACTTTCGGATGTTTGTCATGATTGGGCAGCTGTTGTTCATTGATGGATAGTTTTTTTGATTTATTTTCTTCATTCCAGTCTATTTGTATGTGCTTTGATGGACATCTTGTCTGCCTTTTTCTTTTTTACTCTAGCTTTTTTACATCAGAATAAAATACTTCTAATGAAAATAATAGAAACCTAGGGCCAGCAAATCCACCAAAATCACACAAAAGAGTACATATAAACAATTTCTCTTACCCAAAGAATCAAAGATATGTGCATCATTCATCTACATATTGCCAAATTAAGCAAAATCAATATGCGCATAAACTATATCTAGATAATTCTATCTAAGAATATCACAAACAGACATACCTTGCCCTGTTTGTAAAATTTCTTTGGTTCCTGTCATTAGATGGGCCAAGAACTTAGAACGCGTAACATCATTAGTGAATAAAGAGCGTCTTACAGAAGCTAATCGCACCAAGCACTCCAGTGCCTGCAAATAAATGGATCACATAAATTAAAAATGGACTAAGCACTCCATTTGACATGATTTTTCATTAGAACTTTCTATGTTGTGCTTATATGCAACCTAAAAATAATTGTCAACGGAATCACATAAAATTAAACTAAACCTAGTTATTTACTGACCTTTTCAAGTATGTATTGATAATTCAATATTATTTAGTTTAGTTATTTATTTATGTTATTTTATTTGTGGGTAGAATCCCACCTTGATAGGTATTTTAGGTAAGTTAGGATGTTATTCCCTATATAATGTGCCTGGTATTCATTCTTTATTATTATGGAATAAAAGAATTATTGTTCTCTCTAAATTTTTCATAAACCATAAGTACAAATAAAAAAATATTCACTAACCTCCTTTGATAATGGGGGCTTTGTGATTGCATAGTAATCAAAAAATATTTGCAGTGTTGAAGGATCCTCTAATACAGGTTTCCAACCAGAAGGAATCTGTGAAATACCAGAAGTCACAAGATTTGATCATTACATAAATTTAAATCATAAGACGGAATGCTAGAACTTTCTTAGCAATAGAAGACATAAAGATCACAAAATTTTTATATTCAGTGTCTGCTTGTTTTATGTTCATAAACCCATTTATACCTGAACAGTACCAAACTCTTCTGAACTTTCATCAATTGATGTCCCGACAAAATCAAAAGATAGACATTTTAGGGCAAGAGATAATGCCAACTCTTGCAAGCGGCTTCCAACTGCATGTTGCAAATAGCCAAATAGGCATCCATCGAAACAAAATTGAAAACACTATCAAAGCAATTAAAGAATACAAATTATCAAAATAAGCAAATACAAAACAGACTAACATATTACCATCATTTTTAAGTTGGCTCAGTGAGGTTAGAGATATCTGGAAAATTTGGAAAAGAGACTGATCCCTGAAGGAGCAAGCCACTCTTCGATGAAGCGTGGAAGGCAACCCTGGATTTGGCTGAAAGTTCATCGCCAAGGGACAATAAGGGTAAAAATTAGCTTCACTTCAGAGGAAAAATTTTTTTGGGGGGGGGAGAACAAGCAGATAAAGTCATGTGGAATACTGGAATGCAGAGAATGGAAATAATGCCAACCAACTACCTCTTGGAAGCTTATGTCACAAATTTAACCAGCTTTTGTTTGCTCAACAAAATACCAAGCAGACATTGATTCTCTAATTAGTTTTTAGGACAGTTGGATAAGAGATGCTCCAATCAGAAATTTAGCATTAATTGTCCAACTTATATTGCATGTCTGTCTTACATGATGAATCTTTCTGATGGAGGATCCGTGTCTCGGAATTTTCATCTGATTATTTTGTTGAACGCTAGTTAAAGACTAGAGTGAAATCTTATTAGGAAACGGTAATGTTGGGTTACACAAATTGCAGCAACCCTCCCGTGTCAGCTGTCCATTATAGGGACATGAACCTACCCCTAGTGGGGTTCGAGCCTGCATCTATGCCGCCATCAAGCCCTGTTTGACGGCTTGATTTCACTCTGGATACAGCAGATCTCAAGGAACATTTATGTTTTAATTACACGGTGAAACTCGCCTCCTTGGTTTCGAACCCGCAACCTCTTGCTTGGGAGCATTTTCTTGGTTTCACTCTGGAACTTCTCGGTTTCATCTGATTAGAACCCTAGATGATAGGGTACATGAGGAATTGTTCGATTTCCATTTTTCCTTCACTTTTCCTTCTTAAGTTTTGGACCAGTGATCCTACAAAAAACTCCTTCAGTAAGTTCCCTTTTTGCTGATCTTATTAGATCTAAAAGCGTCCTTCCCTTTCCTTGACCACTTTTATTGGAAGGCAAAGGTTCCTTTAAGGGTTAAGGCTCATGCATAGACTTTGGTGCTTAATAAATTAACATAATGCTTAGCAAAAAAAGAAGAAAATTTTAACATAATGATCTGCTTCAAATGAGATCTTGAGGGGGAGTATCCAAATTTTCAGTGTTATGAGTAGTAATCCAATTCCAATGTGCATTTAATCCTTCAATGTTCTATTCAGGCCTTTGATTGTATTGATCTCGGGTGAAAAAAAAGGAAATGATGGGTTACCCCTCTAGTATAAAGAAATTTGTCACTCAAAGATATATGCTATCAGACATTCAAAGAGACTGGAGGACTCTCCTCCATTAATCTTATATTGTGTTCTTCCCCATTTCATTGCTGTTCCTTTTATTAGGTTCTCTTACCCTGTATTTCCTTTTCTCCTATTTTAATAAATTATGTTTTCCTTCAGAACAAATGAATATCCTACCCCAAGCAAATATAACATTCCATTTTCTTCATAATTTGCTATAAATATCACCATATATAACAAGAGCTGAGTAATTTATCAAAATCTCCTAAGCTGGTAAGCAACTTACAATAGAAACCCAACCACACCAGTAACAACAGGAAGTGGGAGCGGGAGATGAGGTTTAAAATTTTCATTAGATACCAAAAAGTATATGTGAAATTGACTCGGAAGCTGCTTAGGCAAAATATTGAGAAATGTGCATTAAAAACCCAACTTGAAACTTGTGAAATCACGCATGTACAGAAATATTAATATTATGATTAAAAATACCACAAGAAAATTGATAAAAGGATGCATCTAGGATAGCACTAGGATAGAATTTTAAAGAAATAGATATTATGGTTATTGTTCTCGAAAATTTCAAAAAGTTTTTATGCTTAAAAAGCATGGTATAACCAAATGAAGTAGGCATTCCTTCAA
The DNA here is from genome assembly GCA_021464415.1 of Lonicera japonica. NCBI lineage: Eukaryota > Viridiplantae > Streptophyta > Magnoliopsida > Dipsacales > Caprifoliaceae > Lonicera > Lonicera japonica. The sequence continues at coordinate 74,623,754 of CM038471.1, read as the reverse complement.
AGGTATGAAACAGTTACGAATGACATGCTCTTACTGAACCATGATTTCGTCTCTGTGACCAAAACCATAACAAAAATTGAATGTACGAACCTGATTCATCTCACAAACAAGCTGGTTCAATATCTTTAAACCAATAGCATAGTGATCTGATGTTGCCTGACAGAAACATCAAGTTGGTGAGAAACTCAAATCTACGAGTTAATGACAATCAAGTGGTGAATTAAGTTGTCAGACCCAAAAAAGGAACTCAGAACTGAAAGCAATTGTAAAGGCTTGGTAAAGAAGAAAACATTCTCTTTAAAACTCTAATCTCAAAAGAAGTAGACATAAACATAGGCGCCCTAGATAGTGCCTCACAGAGTAACAGTGACTCCTCATCCTGATACTCAAAAACTGTCACATCAATCCCCCAAGCCACAAAATAAAATTCATTATCCAAAATAATCTATATATCATCTTTCCGGTTGACTCGTTAAAATATATAACTATATAAGCAGAAACAAAATATAAGAATTTTACTGTGAAGAACAGACGCTACAAAACTTGACTAAAACAGTGAGAACACGGAGGTTTACAGGTCCACTCAACCATCACCAAACCATGTACATTCACATGCATACAGAATTACAGATATATGCAAAATCTACGGAACTTCTACGTCACCGTGTTGCACTTTTTTTAACCAAATATATATTTACCTGGCTCAAAAATTTCATTGATTCTTTAGCCACCTCTCTGAATCTATCATCATCAAACCACCCAAACTTGGTAACACGACATAAGAGTTGAATCAGAGATCCAGTCACGAAGGGCTGCAATTCGGGTCCTCTGTTTGCCAGATAGTTAATAAGGTAGTTCCCTTTAACAGAAAACCCAGAAAGATAAGTTCAGAAAGTGTTAAGAGATATCAGAAATAAATCTATGGAAGATGTAAAGTACACAAGTTCAAGATATATTTTTTTAAAAATTGTTGCACATTTGAACGAGCAGAGAATTAGCATGAGCCTGGTTGAGCATGTGGGTATAATAACAAGTTAATACCAGAACAAAAGTGGAAGCAGACGTGGAATTTACTCCGAAACAATAGATAGGTGCCTAGAAAAATGTAAAAAGGTGAGCGGAACAAAAATTACGGATATCAAGACGGAGCTGTAAGGAGAGACTATGCTCAGTCACTTGCTTCAACAAACTGGAACTAGCTAGCATCAACGCATAAGGAGTCAAAGCATTGTCCAAAATGTACTGGCATCGTGAAATGTAATCAATATTGACAGAAAAGCATTTCAGAGTGTTCTCGGCATGAGCTCGTTCTGCTGAATCCTGGGAATTGTAGAGCCTCTCACATAAAGCTTCTAGTTGGGCTAAGCTCTCCATTTTCGTAAACACCAAGATAGATTCCGTATATTTCAGGTGATCAAGAACCAGCGTTTATCCAATTCAAGTCTACAAAATTTCCCACAACTTGCAGTCATACATTATGAGGCAGAAAATCATATTCATACATACATACATACACGTATATATATATATATAGATATAGATATATCACAAGCACACAAAATGTGCATATATATAAGAAATATTGAATATATATTGACCAAATAAAGAAAATTCATGCCATCACAATATCAACAAATGAAAGCAAGAAACGTTGCAATCGAAGTTGACACGAGATTCATACATAATTGGAGATGTTACATTGTTAATAATACATGAATGTGTACCCCAGTTTGAAACTGTTTTCTATTACAAATGGGTTGGTCAAAATAAGTACATTTATATGTACACAAAACTCCTGAGAAAGGAACCATGAGCTGGTCATCAGTAATTCCTTGCTATATATGATACAGCGTCAACCCTGAGAAAAGAAAACGGCCAACAAGAAAATTAATGGGTATTTACCGGAGAGCTATGCTTTTAAAGTAAGTTATCCAATAGATTCATCACTACTTCAACATCAAAGAGGCACTAATATAGAAAAAACTACAAAAACAGAATCAAGGCTTAAAGCATATCTACACTACAACGTATAAAATTTTGATATCAAATCTGCAGCCAAATTTGGCAGCAAACTGGAGGAGCGGACGATAGAGAGGCCACAAAAATGACTCAGGAGAACCAGTGTGCCAGAAGATTCGGATCCCTAGCAGCTTAACTCAAAGCAGCCCTCAGAAAACGAACGCGCAATGTGGGTCCAGCTCGTTTACCAATTTTTTAACAAGGAGAAAAATTGTACTAAAAGACAACACGCGTTACCCAGCATCAGTGAAACAGAGTGGGCCCCACATCCTCGTGAAAGGCCGTTTAGGGTCAGCACGCTGTCTGCTAGCGTCGGTCCACATCCAAGGTGTCAGCAGACTTACGACTTTTGGTGCAATAGTTGTGAATTAATTAGGAATCACTAGTTGATTGCCATTAAATATTTGAAAATGTGAAGACAATAAATTACCAGGTTTTTCCTTATTAACCAGGCAGAGTGTATTGGACGGAGGTTGACCTACCCTTGGGCAAATTACACTGCTGCCTAGAGCCCCGTTGTAAATAAGGGCCCTGTAGATAATTGTCGTGTATAATTTACATACTGCAATATTTCATTGTTTTTATTTTTTCTAAACTTATAGCAATAAAATGTTCACAAGATACTCTTTTTAACAAAGATATATAGGAGTCCAAACTCAGATACATTATCGGTACATTTAATGACACCTATTGTATGCTTTTTTGCCCAAATGAAAAAATAAATGGCCTAAATATCCAACAGGTAATCTGATAGGAATTCATCTCAAAATAAGTGTATTCCAATTTTAATAGGTGCTATACTTTGTGAATAATATCTTCCTCTTTAGTAGTTTAGTATTAGTCGTTAATACTAGATACTCGAGCTGTCAAACATGGTCTTACGCATCTTGATCTTCCTATCAAAGCACAGTTGTCCACCATTATAGTTTGGGTTATCAGTAGCCACCCTAACTATGTATGAAATTTTTACATTTAACACTCAATAGTAATACTTAATGTTTCAGCCAATTAGTTACTTTCTACTTTCAGTGTGCTATTATTTTCGTTACATTAAGATAATTAGAGTTTTTGTTATTATGAAAAAATGTACACAAAACTCAAGGTGTCAAGCATGGTATTGGGCACTTTAATCTTCCTACGAAATCACAATTGTCCACCATTTTACTTCTTGTCTGCAGTATCCAACCTGTAATTATTTAATAATTTACATCAATTTAGATGATTATAGTTCTTTGTCGGGAAAAACAAAAATAAGCCACATATTTTTAATTTACATGTCATAATGTCTGTCTAAGCTTAAGGTACTGCCTTCTAAGCAATTGACAGATTTCAATCTTAAGTTCTGACATTATTAAATTAACAAAACAGTCACCCAAAAAAAAAAAATTTAATAATAACAACACAAACGAAGTGCCTTCCCCTGAATATGAACTCTGTTTTAACAGCACATTTACAAATTTAAACCCTTGCTTTATTCCTACTGCAATAGACAAAATACTCCTTCCTTACTCTGGTTCAAAACTGAGGAAAAAAATATTAGACAGAACATCAATCAATTCACATAGAAGTAACATATCACACACAAACAAGTCCAAAAGTGATTACATAAGAGGACTAATCAAAACACTAGGCTTACGAAAAAAGACTTATATCTCCAAACGATCAGATAGATCTTCTATCCATCCATCGATTCATAAATTGATGATCGGAAAGATATTCAACATCGATTTAGGTGGAAAAAAAAGGACCTAGGTATCGCCGCCACGTACCTTTTACGGCGCTAAGATCGATAAACACAAAGAACAGATACAGATCTATCTGATTTAGATAGAAGAGAAGAGAGGAAGAGAGATTGTAGATTGTAGAGTATTCGATTTCAATTCTTTGTTGTGACTTCTTATCTACAAGTGCAAGCAACAAAGGCGGTGGTGGAATATCTGTCTGTCTGCCAATTTCTTCAGTAACTGTACGCAATCGACTATTGATTTGTGGAGGCGAGGGGAGGTGAAATGAGATGATATGAGCTTGAGAGAAAAGGGAAGAAAAGTTACATAGGAATCTACTTCCGACTCTTTGTACTGTAAGAAGACCTGATGGGCCGATGGATGATGATAGTGAAAATGAGTAACAGTTAAAAGGGGAAAGTTCTCGAATAGTATCAGCGTCACTCTCTAGCCTAGCCTGCCTAGGCCTCGCCCTAAACCTGCTGACGAGCCTGCTTGCGTCTGTTTTTAACGTGGGTAGTAATTTTTGTATCCGCGTGAAGACAATTTGATAAATTATTATGAAATATTTTTAAAAAAAATTGCATACGACTCTTAGGAGTGGATTTTTATATTAATTGTATTGTACCAATTTAGGACTGTTAGTATACTTTAGGTTTTTGATATTCACACACTCATTTTATCACTTTTGGTTTTTAATTTTCACTTTACATTATATGATTTGCTTTCTTTATTACTAATTGGATTGTGCTTATAAAATTTAAAAACAATGAGATTTATTTTATGATTCTCTATTCCACACTTTCACAGTACTTTTTTATCTCTGTGTTTTCGAAAATCTCAAATTTTTAATTACTTGATTTTTTCTGCCTGTTTGGTTTGACTTTCACAATTGCTTTCTTTTACTTGTTTGAAAATAATAATGTGCAAGTTTATGAGATGCTCCCTCATTTTCCCGATTAAAAGTATATATATGACTTTTGGATTTTTAAGAAAAGCGTGTTAATATTGTAACATTTTGTTTGCCAATCAATTATGAAAGAACTAGTAGTAAACATTCTCTCTACATATATGTTCGAGTTTGTATTCCCTATATAATATGGCACATTATCCTGCTTCTGTAATATAAAAGAGTATAAATTATATGTTAAGTTGTTAACCACACGTTTTTGTTTTCTTTATTTTTTTTAGTAATATACATGGCGATTTATTCATGTGTGTAATTTTGATTTGTAATTTTTGGTATGCTTCTGACTTGTTTTGCCACTTTTTAAATTAAGAATTATGTATGCTTGTGTTTTGAAACAAATAATCTATTTATGATATTTTGCAAATTGTAAACCTGCTATCAGTACCCTAATGAATGCTTGAGTATATATATCTTTCATTCTAGGCTTTGGAGCAGGCATGTCATTAATATATGTATAACATCATTAATGTTTGTATATATTAAAAAAATCTATTTAATTTTTTTTTATTAAATTTGGATTGTTTCAATTACGATATGGCAGTTTCAATTTATTTAATTAAATTTCATAATTATAGTTAATCATCTAAGTAATTCGATTGCAAATTTTTTTTTTCTTAAATATAATTTATTCAGACGAGGCAAAAGCAAGAAGAATAAGCGTATAAATGAATTAGATTAATAGTGGGTATGATCGTACGAGTTTGTTTGGTATCACTATTAGGATATTTTTTTCCTTTTAATTGTTTTGTCATATTGATGTGAGAGTAATTTTTTTCTTTATTTAGTTATATTTTTTAGTGGCAATTTTCCATGTATCTAAATTACAAAAGCGCATTTTATTATTATTTTTTTGCAAGCTTGATTTTTTTGGTAATCGACTGCACCATACTAAATTATTTGGTATATTGAAAAAATTAGTACGACAATGGTAATAGATTTTTGGCATACCAAATTTTTTGTACAATATATTGTACATTTAGTATAGTATGCTATTGTACAAATCCACCCCTAACGACTCATTTGTTATCACATGCACGACACGATTTGATTATACAAATTTAAAAAATAATAAAAAAATTAGTAAATAACTAAAATTTATATTATAAGCGAAAGAAATATCACATCACCAAAATATTAAAATAATGGCTCGCATTTAGTTACAATAAATAATATAAATTTTAGGTCATTAGATGTATTTTTAAAAGATTGAATCAATAAAGTTCACAATTCTTTCTTTTTTATTATAGCAATTTACTCTTTCTATTGCTTTTCTTTCTCGTTAACTTATTTTTAAAATTTAAAATAGATTAACTTTAAATATAAAAAATTTAAAAATTTTCATTTTTTAAAATCTACTTACCAATACTTATAAAATAAGATTCATTAAGACTATAAATTTATGTGTAGAAGAAAAACTATTATAACCCATTTTTCTCTTTATAAACCTATTTTATTTATATAACTCACATTTAAGCGTTAGGGTTTCAATTGTAGTCCGAAATTTTAAAAATCTGAGAAAATATAGATTCGGAAGAACCCTTTGGGGAAGAACCCTCTATATATATAACATGCATATACACACACACATGTATATATATATGGATAGAGAAAGGGAGAGAGAGAAAGGAGTCGGTGCACCATCTTTGGTTAGACTCCACGCAGGCCGGCTATGGAGGAGAAACAAAGATCATCGACATTGAAAGATATATGTATATGTATATGTATATGTATATGTATGTATTTTGGGAAGAAGGGCCCTTTAGACGATGTGTACGTTTTATAAAAAAAAGGTGTATAGCCGGATAGGACTGTTGAATGACACCTTAGCATATCGTTAACGGTAGCCAAACAGAATCTACTGTGTTACCATAATGACAAAGGAAAAAAAGTTCTGAGTTTAAAGTGTCGAGAAAAAAGTCTAAATTGTCAAGAAAAAAGTTATGTTACCCATTTTGTAGAAATGTGTGAAGTTTATTGTACTTTTTGGTCTTTTAGCCTTCGTTTATCTTAAGAAAATATTAATTATAACCTAATCAATGGTCAAGGGGACAACTTATTTTCTATCCTGAGATATGGTACATTAATTTGTGTTCCAAAAAACAAAGAGAAAATAAACTAAATGCAGTGTCTAGTGGAAAATAATAAACATAATTCCACAATAAGTCGACTGTAAGTTAACAATGGCATATACTAAACGCAGAGGCTAATGGAACTTATTATAGGGCAATGAGCGACTGATTAGTACAACTCTGTCACGGCCTGGGTCTAGCCCTCTCATAGATTTGGCTTACCCTTTAACTGGTTTTGATCAATCTTTCTTCTGTTTATAGGTCCAAATTATTATGGGTTTGTGCTCGAAGCCACGGATTTCCTATCAGAGTACTACTATGACTACATCATTGTTAGAGACGGCACCTGGCTGCCTGTTGGCAGCGCTCTCTGGTACTTGAAAGGGGCGTGTCATGTATGCTAGTATAATCTGATGACCCAAGAAGGCTTCTGACCATTCTCATGGAGGTTGATGCTTTCAACTCTTTGGCGCAAGCCTTCACCTTCGAAAACGGTGTTCCCATTCCCTGAGTCTGGGTTCTAGGTGGCAGTAGTGCTATCTATGTTACCTAATTTGTGGAATGCTTTGGTAGGTGGGATGGGTACCGAGACTGGTAAGCGGTGTGGTCGTGGTAGTTATAACTATTTTTCAGATTTGTATACACTATTTATCATATCTAATACACAAATACGTATATAGTACAACGGGGCACGAATTAGGCAACACCGAGTGCTATTATGCTAGGTCCTATACTTAAGCCGATCTAAAATTCTGAACCATTCAGTCCTATGAGTGGGTTGAGAGGGCTAAGAATTGGCAATCGGCTGTTGGAAAAGGGCTATTAGAAGCAATTATTTATCCATTTAAGGATTTACTTCTGATCATTCAGCGAGTACCAATATTGGTGGTCCGACATTCGACAGTTCTATTCATAGACACAGTGCTGTGGCTGATCTCCTCAGCTATGTGAGATCTTCGAATATTCGAGTGGCTGTGTATAGAAGTGTTGAAAGAATTCTTTAAGCCTCTTTTTCCCTTTATTCTTGATCTAGAGAAATTGGCAATTTGGGTTGTTTTTTCGTGAGCAAACAAAAATGGGAATGGTGCGTGAAAAGGTAGAGGTGATGCTATGTGCTGGGACTCTCGAAAGCCCACACTTCCGCTTACAAGTCTGAGTTGTAAATCTTTACAGTGCCTTTCTTAATTAGTTATTCAATTCAAAGATGCTTGAAAATTAGCTGCTCTAAGATGTGTCTGTGTAATTATCCATAGGCAAATCTATTAAATTTAGAGAGAACAATAATTCTTTTATTCCATGATAATAAAGAATGAAAACAATGCATCTTATATAGGAAATAAACACAACTCCTAATTAACCTAGAGTCCCTATCAAGGTGGGATTCACCCACAAATAAAATAGCATAAATAACTAAATAATACGGAATTATCAATACTCCCCCTCAAGTTGGTGCGAAGATATCCGTCATGCCCAACTTGCTCACTTGAAATTCGAACGGTTGCCTTAACAGGCCCTTAGTCAAAATATCTGCAACTTGTTGACTAGACGGAACAAATAGAGTACATATAATTCCACCTTCTAGTTTCTCTTTGATGAAGTGCCTATCAATCTCAACATGTTTTGTCCTATCATGTAAGACTGGATTGTGGGCAATACTGATAGCAGCCTTGTTATCGCAATATAGCTTCATCGGGAGACTTATTGGCCTTTTGAGTTCCTCTAAAACCCTTTGTAGCCAAAGAACCTCACATACTCCTTGAGCCATTGATCTAAACTCAGCTTCTGCACTGCTTCTAGCGAGAACATTTTGCTTTTTGCTTCTCCATGTAACCAAGTTGCCCCAAAGAAACGTACAGTAGTCAGAGGTGGACCGTCTATCAGTAACCGAGCCAGCCCAATCAACATAAGTATACACCTCTATCCCTCTTTTATCGTTCTTCTTGAAGAACAGACCCTTCCCTAGGGAGCCTTTGAGGTAACGAAGAATACGGTACACAACCTCTAGATGCTCTTCACATGGTGAGTGCATGAACTGACTAACCATGCTCACAGCGAAAGCAATGCCAGGGCGCGTATGAGACAAGTAGATTAGTTTCCCAACTAACATTTGGTATCTCCCTGTTTTGACTGAAACACCATCTTTAACATCACCTAGCTTGGTACCCAGTTCTATGGGAGTATCCGATAGCTTACACCCACTCATCCCAGTTTTTGACATCAGATCCAAAATATATTTCCGTTGTGATACGACAATACCAATTTTTGAACGGGCCACCTCCATTCCAAGGAAGTATCGTAGGTCACCAAGATCCTTAATCTCGAATTCTCTAGCAAGATTTCACTTCAGTCGATTCATTTATTCAACATCATTCCTTGTCAAAATCATATCATCCACATAAACAATGAGAACAGAAAATTCGTTTTTTGTGGACGTCTTTGTGAAGAGAGTATGATCAGACTGCCATTGATTATATCCTTGGCCTTTGAGGAACTTCGTTAATCTTTCGAACCACGCCCTAGGGGATTGTTTAAGACCATACAAAGACCTTTTTAGCTTGCAGATTTTTGTCCCAAATTTCTCAGTAAAATCAGGTGGAGGTTCCATATAGACTTCCTCTTCTAGGTTTACATTCAAGAAGGCATTCTTCACATCTAACTGATTCAGAGGCCAGTCCAAGTTAGCTGCAACTGATAAGAGAACCCGAACTGTATTTAATTTTGCCACGAGAAAAAATATTTCGGAGTAATCAACTCCATACGTTTGAGTGAAGCCTTTAGCCACCAGACGAGCCTTGTACCATTCCACTGACCCATCTGAATTATACTTCACAGTGAATACCCATTTACAACCAACAACTGTCTTTCCTTCTGAAAGTTTTACTTTCTCCCAAGTAGCATTATTCTCCAGTGCTCTCATCTCCTCATACACCGCTTCTCTCCACTCCGGAACATTTGAGCATCCTGAACATTGTTAGGAATAATCACATTCGACATACGAGAGATAAATGCAGAATAGGAGGGTGAGATATTTTTATATGACAGAAAGTTCGAAATAGGATATTTAGGAGATTTTGTACACGTTCTGACTCCTTTTCTAAGAGCAATAAGTAATCGAGTTGATCAGACTGAGTTGACTCGATATTAGCTTGAGAACTACCTTCAGGTATCTCGGAAGAGTTATTGTGATTATCATGATCCACCTCCAAGTTGGATTCTTGGGGTTGTAGAGGGATGATTTATTTCCTTCCTTGTTCTGGATTTTTTCTAAAATAAACAAGACCTTTATACCGTTTTTCACACATCTCTAGTCCATCGGTATTCAGATTTTGGGATGACACTAACCCTGGTTGTTCACCATTACCAACACAAGTATCTTCAATATTTAATTCATTTGTTTTCCTAGATTGTGTGTTAAAATAATTAGGTACTTGTTCATACAAAACATCAATGACTGAATTATCAAAACCACAACCACCATCTTCACTCGTGCTCTCCCCCTGAAGATGGGAGTTGTAATAGAATTGCCCTTCGAAGAAGGTAACATCCATAGAAATGTATAATTTCTTAGGAAAGCGGATCAAAACATTTATACCCTTTCTGATTTGTAGGATAGTCTACAAAAATACATTTGTGTGCCTTTGGAACAAATTTAGAATTTTTAGGGTCATGATTATGAACAAAGGCAACACTTCCAAATATTTTTAAGAGAATATCCCCTAATAACCGAGTGTTGAAAAATATGTCAGAAAGCAATTTGATAGGGGCTTTAAATTTCAAAGTTCGTATTGGAAGCCAATTAATAAGGTAAGTAGCAGTCAAAATAGTATCTCTCCAAAGGTATTTTGGAACTTTAGTTTGAAAAATTAGAGCTCGAGCAACTTCAAGTAGATGTCTATTTTTTCTTTCGGCAACTCCATTCTGTTGAGGAGTATAATTACAAAAACTTTGATGAATTATCCCATTTGTGACGAAAAAATTCCCTAACATCTTATTAAAAAGTTCCTTCCCATTATCACTCTAAAAAATTTTAATTTTGGTTTGAAACTGTGTGTATCATGGTGTAAAAGTTTTGAAACACACTCCCAACTTCTGATTTTTTTTTTAAGAGAAAGACCCAACATACTCTAGTGTGGTCATTAATGAAAGTCACAAACCAACGTTTGCCAGACCAAGTGGGCACTCTAGAGGGGCCCCAAACATCACTATGAATCAAGGTGAAAGGTTGTGATTTCTTATATGGTGAGATGAAAAAACCGTGCGTTGATGTTTTGCTAATTCACAAGATTCACACCGAAATTTAAGCAATTTTTTATTCATTAATAACTTGGGAAACAAATACTTTACATACTGAAAGTTTGGATGTCCTAACCTATAATGCCATAGTAAAATCTGACTATCACTAGAAACAGAAATATAATTAAAACAAGTCTACCGGTCTTGCCTTCCAGATGTAGACCCATTATTGAAGAAGTAGAGACCCCCATCCTGTTTAGCAACCCCAATCGTCTTCCCTGAATTTGAATCCTGAAATTCACAATGAGAAGACTAAAAGTTAACTTGACAATTGAGATTAAGAGCTAATTTGCTGACGATATAAGATTATACGATAAATTAGGGATATGTAAGACATCTTTAAGAGTGAGAGACGGAGAGACGATTATGGTTCCTTTGTCGGCAACCGTAGCGAAAGAACCATCAGCAATTTTAACCTTTTGATTCCCTGCACACGGAGTATAAGCCGAAAAAAATTCCGAGATACCGGTCATGTGATCAGTGGCCCCTGAATCTAATATCCAGTTGCTATGGAATTTGATACAGGCAATTGTAGCTGTAAACTTATTACCTGACTGAGCTATGGAACATGAGGAGTCAGAGTTTCCTAAAGAATGAGATTGAACCATTTTACACAGATGCTCTAACTGTTCCTTTGTGAATGGAAGTGTTTCTGAGAAAGATGGTGGCGCTGAATTTGCATTGCTTGCTTGGAATGCTTGTGTTCCTCCCCTCGTTTTGTTATCACGCTTCTTCCAATTTGCTGGTTTACCATGAAGCTTCCAGCAACTATCCTCTAGTATGACCTGACCACTTACAATGATCACACCATAATTTCTGCTTTCCTCCCCGCTTATCACTGTATACGGCTTTATCAAGGGTTACCAGTGCAGAGCCCTCACTATTTGTACGGGGCTCCTGTTCGTCTTTCAACATCATAGATCGTCGAGCCTCTTCTCTTCGTACTTCTGAAAACACCTGTCTAATAGTGGGCAAAGGTATTCTGCCTAAAATACGACCCGAACTTCGTCTAGGTCTTTGTTTAGCCCAGCCAAAAAGACAAACACCCGACCTCGCTTAACCTTCTTCTTGTAATGAGCACTATCATTCGGGTTTTCCCACTCTTCAGTTTCAAACAAATCCAACGCTTCCTATATGGCCATCATGTCATGGTAATAGGCTGTAACCCCACGATTCCCTTATTGCATCTTCCACAACTGGTTATTGAGTTCGAACATTTGAGAATAGTTGTCTAGATCTGAGTACGTTTCTTTAACCGTGTGCTATATATCTCGAGCGGTCGGTAGGAACATATAGGGTTTACCAAGTCCAGCCTCCATGGAATTGATCAACCATGAGGTAACCATCGAATTCTCCTCGCGCCATGACTTAAAGCCTGGGTCATTAAATGGTGGTGGTACCACCTCACCATTCACATAACCTAATTTTCTTTTGTCGTCAATAAATAGCCTCATTGATTGTGCCCATTCGAGATAATCCCTTTCATTCAATTTATGACTAATATTGGCCACAGGATTTTCACTCACCGAATAAATATTAACAAATTGCGACATAGTTTCTGTGAACGTAGAAGACGGGCTTGTGGTGGATCCACTAGCCGAATCTGTAAGACCCGGACTACTAGCACCCACCATAGCAAGTTTATAATTCATATGGTAAGAGAATCAAACCAAAAAATATAGAAATGATTGAACAATACCCCCACTGGACGGAACAGTAACTGAATAGTACCACGCTGGACGGAACAGTGCCAACTGGCTCAAAACTACACTGACAGACCAGTAATTAAATAGTACCAAACTGGATTAAACTCACCAAGCCCAATTCTGGACGAAGTAGTACCAAACAAAGGCCAGAATAAGGTGCGGAACAATGAGACGACTGGATCTGGAGATTTTAGTAATGATCGGAGCATCCACGCGCCGCCACGCGCGGTGGATGTTGACGGCGTGTGAGATTCACGCGCGGGAAAAGGTGGCACGTGTGGGCGCGTAAGGCGTTGGTTTCCGGCGCTGCTTCCAGGTTACACTCGTTGATTAATTCCGACCAGGCCTACGTGGTTGGTTTCAGGTGAAGGCGACGGCGGCTAGGGTTTTTTTGGGCGTGTGTTTTGGCTGGACTAGACTGCCAATGGAGTTCCTAACCTACCTCTGATACCATATTAAATTTAGAGAGAACAATAATTCTTTTATTCCATGATAATAAAGAATGAAAACAATGCATCTTATATAGGAAATAAACACAACTCCTAGTTAACCTAGAGTCCCTATCAAGGTGGGATTCACCCACAAATAAAATAACATAAATAACTAAATAATACGGAATTATCAATAAAATCACTAAATATCTAATTTACTCTTTTTATTATCTTTCAAGCATTATAAATCTTGATAACTTGAATGTCATAGATACTATAATCTAGTTTGCATAACCAAAAAATAAAAACAAATAACAAAAGAAAAGCAAGGAAAAGCCAAAAAGACTATAAAATAAAATACTATAATCTGAATTGCAATTTTAGTTCTCCTTGAATAATGAAAGACCAAGGGTGCTGTCTTTGTAAATAATTATTGTCTAGATAGGAAGGAAGACTTGGTTTTCTCCCATCAAGACATTCAATTAAGCTTGTAAATATACGCAATATTTAATGATACGATAACCTTTTGATCAAAGTAAGTGTTTCAAGACAAATAACTAGGCACAATCTTGAAACTATTTCAACAGGTGACAACAAAATTCTTGGCAAAGTTCTATCATGTATGGTCAAACCTCCTCAGACATTCTACTCCAAATAAGAGGAGATGATTCATGAAGCCATTCGAAATCAACAAATATATACATACATTATACGCTTCTTTATCTTCCCTTCAAGTTAAAATGTGACACTTCTTTCTTCACACACATGATCAATGATTGCAGAGATATCAACTAGAATAATGTCACAGAAATGGATTGGTAGTCAACAACCATCAACTGTGACATGACCGATAATGCTGAGGGTACGTTTAGTTCCGGGTGAAATGTTTTTCACTTAGGTGGAAAAAAAAATACTGGAATGTATTTCACCTATTTCCAGTATTGTTTTTGAGTACTCTGCGATTTAGTAAAAAGTAATTTCACCTCTTTGTCGTTGAATTTGTTTACTATCTTTTCTCAAGTGAAAATTATTTCAAGTGAAAATTATTTCAACTGGAACCAAATGGGCCCTTAAATTACCATCTCATTGTAAGATGTTTCTCGCTTTCTTTCAAGAGTTCTTCCGGTAGCTGAAGCTAACAGTGGACTTGTGGATGCACTTGATCTTCTTGCAGATACATCAGTGGTGGATGACTGGACAAACGAAGTCCCACTCAGTTGAGCATTTGCAACAGCGTCATCTTGCAGTTCGCTTGACCCAGCCCTGCTATTCGCTGAATCTGACACTGCTGGTGAGAAGTCTCTAATGCTGGTTGTGTTGCCTTCTATTATGTAGTTCAAAGTTTCAACTACCTACACGAATTGATGAAAATCCAAGAGAGGATGATAAGGTTTAATGAATATTATTATATGTGTTCTATGTTATATCAAATGCTAGGTGGAAGTAATGAGCTTAGTGCCTAGAGCACCTAGGCGGGGACTAGGTAGCTGTTTTTTTGTTTATTTATATATATATATATATATTTTTTGATCAGAAACAAGATTTAATTAATAAATAAAAAAAGTACAAACTGAGGGGACAAGGAGTGCACTGTCAAATCGTAATAAGAAGAAAGGTAAAGTGTTGTGGAGATGTTGCTTAATGGCAGTATCTTGGTGTTTATGGCAGGAGAGGAATGCTAGGGTATTTAAGGATAGTTTTTCAGAGGCCATTTTAGTGTGGAGCAAGGTCAAAATGGCTGCTTCATTTTGGGCATGCTCTTCAAGGCTTTTTGATCCTCTTATCACTTTATGATATTTCCAATAATTGGGGTGCTGTCTTAAAATGAGTTATCGTTATTTGTAATCTGGGGATCAGTGGACATAATCCGTATATGCCTCTTAGTGTTGTTGTTTTGTATTTTTGTTTGGAATGATTCACTTTGATTGTGTTGCTTTGTGGTGGACTGCCGTCCAGTGGAGATGTACTGTTTATTGTTTGCTTTTTTGACTGAATGAATAAAAGTTCTTGTTTTTAATAAAAAAAATAAAATAAAATTGTTCGTGATATCTTCCTCACTATAGTTTTTAAAAGGCTTGGTGTTGGAAGCCTAAAACGAAGCCATAAATTTGACTATTTCCCACATCCACTCCTTTTCTTCTTTAAACCCTCAAGTTAATGGTGCTATTTGACTAAACCTTTTAAAATAATTTTTATTAAACATAATTCCTTTTTTTTTGATGCCGTCCGTTTTTTGTCCAAAATATTTTTTTTGGACGATTTAGCTCCTCTATTTCTTTTACTTCAATTTTCTTCCTTCTTCAAAATAAAACCCTAATTTTTCTCTTTCTCTAATTTACACCAAATTACAATTTTGAATTAAAGTCGAAGTTTACAATTAAGACATTGAGATCAAAATTGAAATAATAAGTTAAAATTAAAAGCCCTATTTACCATTTCCACCATTTTCTCTTTAAACATTATACTTTCTCTCTTTAAACCCCCTTTCTCTCTCATCTCTACCAAAATCAAACCCCTCTCTCTACAAATTAGATTTAAGCAAAATCGAGGTCATCGGAGGTGGTGGGTTTGATTTCCATTTTGTTTGATTTTTAATTTTAATTTCTGCGACTTCGATTTTGCTTGGATTTAATTTGGAAAGAGAGAGAGAGAGATTAGGTCCAAGCCGTATATATATGTTAGAGAGGGAAAATTGGGTATTGATTTGGATATTGACTAAATCGAATACAAAGATCGAAATTATAATTTCTACCTAGATCTAAGTAAAATTGAACATGGGAGTGTTTGTTTAAGATCAAAACCACTTTATCACATGATTTCAACTTAAATTTTATTTTGATTTGGGTTTAAAAAGAAGTTGAAGAAGAAGATGAAGTACATATATTCATAGACATGAGTTTGATTTGGGTTTAAAAAGAACTTCAGTTGCTTTGTACAATTTTGATTTCAACTTAGATTTGAGTTTTTTTTATTGATTTTGATTGTGAATTAACTTTGGGTTTGATTTAGGTTTAAATCTAGTTTAAGAACACGAAACACCATTGTTTCTCTAGTTAAAGAACATGAAATTTGAATATTTTTTAAGAAAGAAAGGGCCAGCGTAAGATTGTCCAAAAGAAATTTTGGACGAAAAAAAGACGGCGTCATAAAATAGAGAGTTATGCCTAATAGAAATTATTTTAGGGGATTTACTCAAATAGATCTATTAGTGTGGGGGTTAAGTCAATAAACCCTTTTAAAAATATATTATTACAAAAAATTATATTAACCTCTAAGAAGGGGATTTAGAGTTCATTAAACGAATATTTCACAATTCAAACATGAAAAAAGTGATTTTCAAACAAAAAGGGTGACAAACACCAGACTAAGCGGCTGCCTAGCTTAGCTAACCTGCAAGCCGTCACCCAGTGCCAAGGCATAGATTTTTAGAACATTGTTGCAGTTTAAGTCGATGTTTCAGTATACAAGGTCCTTACCTAGCAAGCTAACACACATATTATTTTCTGTGTTACGTGTGGTTAATATAAGATTGTGTGATTGATTGGCATTGTAACCGGAAAGTCTGTGATTTACTTTTACGTTGTTTTCCGCATTCTGATGAAACCAAACTTAACATCAGGAATGTTAACATAAAAATAAAAGTCCTTTAAAATCATGAAGTGCCGTAGTTGATTTGCATCATTTTTGGTACCAACCAAACGGACGCAAAACACACAGCTTGCATGAAAACGTACACTTTATAACTAAAAATAATTTCAACTCCACTACAATGAGTTTTTACACGAAACAAACACAACCTAACTGTTGTTAATAGTACATATCTAGTATACACTTCGAATTACATTCTAGAACGCAAATGCGCAATGATTCAATTTTTGGAGGTCAATGGTATCTGTATAGAAATGTTTGTTCTTATAATTTTGGCAGCCAACGCATAGCAAAGGTTTGAGTTCATAAATTAGTTTATTTCCTCGACTCTATAGGCTGTCCGCTTCTCATAACTCTCTTATTGAGGATATGGTTCATTAGAATTCATCCTCTTCTTTTTCTTGGACTTGGGCCTTAGAAGGGGATTGAGAGATGAATGAATTTACTGCCTTAAATTCTCTTATTCAGTGTTGCAAGGGGGTGGATAGGAGAGTTTGTGTAGGACTAGTCATTTCTTGTGTGTCTTTTTATAGTCTGATTATTGTTTGAGTTCTAGAGCAAGCCGTTTCTCTATCTAGCGAGTCATTAGATCTTGTGTGATATGAATTATGAAGTTATTACTTTGACGTTGCTTTGTCTGTCTGAATTTGTTTTTCATTCACAAGAACTCCTATTTATTGTTTTTTTTGTTATATTTCTATTCCTTCTTATTGTTGGCTTGTAACAAACACGTGATTTCTAGCTACAGGATGACAAATTCTCATAAACATTCGGTTAAATATATAACTCACCCTTTCCATGCTATATCTCTTGGTAGGATCCTTGCTGAGACATTTTTCTGCTACTCGAACCATCCAAAAGAGTTGGTGAACGTCGTGGGCCTCTTCGATCCTTTGGTCAATTAAATCTCCGTAGTTCTTTTCTTTCAGAAGCGGTCTTGCCTGTTAGAAAGTTGTGATAAGACTGCATATATAAGAACGTGTACAAAATGAACAAAAATTCTGAGCTTGAATTAACTTGGAAGTGTCTTTTCCTAAACTACAAACTTGAACAAAGATTCTGAGCTTGGAAGTGTCTTTTCCTGAACTACAAACTTAAAGCATCTTCCATAGGAACGTATTGAAAATGAACAACACTCTGTTTTCCTCTTCTTTCTATCTTCCCATCAAGGAAAGCATCAAACATAATTTATGGTTATGAAAATTAGATATATATACATAGTCTGAGACAAACCGGTCTGTTCACGGACCGGCTTTTAGTGCTGAAATTCACTGGCGCTAGCAATGAGAATCTGTCGCTAAAAGCCGGTCAGCAAGCAAAAGGTCCTTTCAGAGTCTTGTAACTCTTGTTATATAATATATAATACATACAGACAGAGAGAGAGAGAAGCTGGTGAGCCTTTAGAAAAATAGTTCAAAACGATGTGATGATGTCACTATTACCCATCCCACTAGACTTTTGCCTCCAAATTTCTTGTCTGTTGTCTTCAGTCCAGTGATCAGCTGTAATAGAACCACCCCAAAGGAATACACATCTGTCTTGGTTGACACTTTCCCACATTCTGCATATTCTGGTGCCACGTACCCGAGGGTCCCAACCAAGCTTGTTTCCGAGGAGTGTTCTACATCGTCATATTGAGCTCTTGCAAGACCGAAATCTCCTAGCTGATAGCCCGTTAAACATGGTAGTATGTCAGCTAATTAATGGCCAAAATTAAGCTGGTTCTGTGCCATTAATTTAAGTTTAGAATATTTACCAGTGACTCATGGTCATGGGTTACAAGGATGTTGTTAGGTCTCATATCTCTGTGGATGATGTTGTTTGTGTGGAGATATTCTAAACCTTTGGCGGCTCCCATTGCTATTTTTATCCTCTTGTCCCAATTGAGCGGTCTTCGCGTGTATTCTGCACACATTAGCAAATAAAACATGGGCTAGGTTTCATTTTCTTAATACAACTTACATGTGAATTTAATATGTCATTAGACTTGATCCCTTTTTTCATATGACTTCCCCCATGTTTATAGGGTGTGGTTATTAGGACTTCACATAAGTACTCTAGCACTCAAAAACTATATTTTAGTGCATCTTTTGGGACTCCTAAAATTGAAGACACTTTTTTGGAATGCTAGAGTACTCCCACGTGGAATGCTAATAGCCATATCCATAAATTATTATACTTTATTTCTATGCATTTTTACATAATCCTTTGTGATATCCCGGTAAATGATCACGAAAACAAGGGGTGGGTTTAAAAAACATTTGAAATCCATCACTTTATGTTTCCATCATTTCTTACTTGATAAGTGTTGGTCCAAAGAACCATTGCAGACATACTCATAAACAAGCAGCCTATGGCTCCCTTCCGAACATGAACCCAACAGCATCACCAAATTCTGATGCCTTGCCCTGCTTAATACACTAACTTCTGACTTAAACTCTTTCTCTCCTTGAAAACTGGCATCCTTATGTTGCTTAACAGCAACCTTAAGCCCTTTTTTAAGCACTCCTTTATATACGCACCCAAATCCTCCTTCAGACAAAAAATTCTTTGGAGCAAACCCCTCTGTGGCTTCATGAAGCTCTGTATAAGTGAAATCCCTTTTCCATCCAACCTTAGGCCTCTTGTTCTTGCAAACTGAGCAAATGGAATTCTCGAATTCTTCTCCATCACTAATGCTTTGCTTTTGTTGCTCATTTGGGCTGCCTATGTCTGACGGTTCGGTTTGAGTTCGCTCTATGCTCTCAGGATAGGAGAACGGGGAATGTTCTCCAGCGGTTTCTTGTTCAGTGGTGGTGGTGGTGTTTTCTTCGGTCTGGAAGTTTGGAGGAGAGGTTTTTGTTTCCTTGAAACTGAAAATCGAGGCTTCGGTGTTCCCAAGGCTTGAAGTTGACAGTGTCGACGAATAATTCTGCTCACTAGATGATGAAAAAGATAGTGAACCGGATCTGTGATAGTTGTCCCATGGGGGCAGTCCACCACCCTCACTGCCTTGTTCCTTGCCATAGATAGTCTTTTGAGGAGATTCTGCCAAAGATTATAAATGGCTTTATGATACAAACATTTCTTCATAAAAAATGCATATATATATTATTCTGTATTGTGTAAAAACAGTAACTTCACTGATATACCAACACAAGAAGACTTGTAAAATCAACTTGCAAAAATCCCATGCATGAAGCCATGAAGGTCGATCTCAACATAAGTAGAATGCAAGGGCGGATCCAAAAAATTTTTTTGGGGGGGACCATACGATTTTTAACAACGTAACATAATATAAAAAATGTAAAGTTACATTACAAAAATACATACATTTCTTGCAATTTCCCTTTCAATGAAGATAGTCAAAGAATTTATAAGAAATTCATCTTCTATTTTACTTCGAAGTTTATATTTAACAATACTCATAACCAAGAATGAATGCACTCTCTCTACTATTTTTTATTATTATTTGAGAGAATCATAATAGAAATTTTATACACTTAATTTTTTATTTATATATATATATATTAAAAAATTAAAATTGGGGAGGATCATGGCCCCTTCTCATACATATAGATCTGCCCCCGGTAGAATGTATGCTTAAAAATGTTCAAAAATTGAGTATCGGATATGATACTTGACCTATGTATGTCAGTTGACTTATTTGACTTCTTGGTACAACATGAATACGTTTGACGTTGTTTTGCTAACTATTTTTTTTAAAATGAAGGGGTATAGAGTAAATTTAGAAAAATAATAATTTAAGTAAAGAAATAAGTAAAATAAACAGCTGAAAACTGATTGAATTAGGCGGTGGAAGAATATAGGCGTAAGAGGGGGGGGGGGGGGGGTCATGAAAGTCGAATTTGAGAAGCCTTATGATACTTTGAGGGGAATTTCTATTGCTGTAGAAAGGATTCCGGAAGAGATGGAGAAGTTGGATTAGAGGATCCTAAAGTTTGATTATCCAATCTTTGTTAACCATCCAGTCAAGTTGCGAAGCAGGTTTAGGAAGGGCATGGGGAGAGTAATCATAACCATCTAGTTAATTAGGGACTGTTTTTAAATTAAAGAAATGGGGTATTCGAGTTAGAAAGGAAAAAAAGAAGGAATTTGGCTCTTTTGGGCAAATGGCTACGGAGATTTCCTCTTGAAAATGACATTCTTTGGCATTTAATAATGCACCATAAGCCTCTTTATGCTAAAAAGGGGAGAAGGCGCAGAAGATATTAAACAGTTTTGTTCTATTGCTACCACATGACTATCAGAATGACGGGGTTTAAAAGAAAATAGATATTGAATCTTGTAAAAGTTGATTATACAACAATAATGTTGTATCTAGGAACGAACTGTTATCCTTATTAAGAAACCCAATTTTGGGTCTTATCTCTATGAATTGAAATATACATCATAAAGGTCAGTATTCTAAAAATTCCCTTCTAGGGCCTTTTTGGCCCCGCCTAGGTGCTTGGTGGTGGCTTGCCATTTCACCTAGTAGGTGGTCGCCTAAGCAGGCAAGATGGTGATTAGTCCTGATTGGTGGAGTTTTTCACTCATTTTTGTTTTGATTTTTTTATTTTATTTTCATGTACGCTTGAATTGAGATAAGTGTTCAATTAATCAACTCTTAATGTCTTTCGCTTGTAAAGTCAGATTTTTTTATAGTATTATCTTTTTCTATAAATAGATACGTAAATATTCGGCCATCTAGCACTAGCCATGTTCCCGCCTAGGCACTCTAGGTGCTAGGCCCCTCTTGCTGTCTAGCTGTTTTTAGAACATTGATAAAACCCAGCATTGAGTTTCTTACTCTGTAAAGAAACCTTTTCCCCAGGTATCATTTCACCATAGGATACATAAGGTCCAGTACTAGTAGTGGTTTTCTCTTGAGCCAATTTTGTGGTCTCTGTTCCTTTTGGCCCTCTCAGCTCTTCAATAGTATTGTCGCGTTTCATCCTCGATACTCCGCATGATAGATTCTCCATGAAGTATTTCCTGTCTTTCTTCATCTGCCTGCACCAATTAACAAAAATAAATCTTTTAAAAGGTCACTTTATTTTGTTTTTGTGATTGCTTCTGCATGAGTTTCAAGCTACAATATTTCAAAAGTTGATTGTTTTAGATTTTGTGGTATACACAGTAAGTGGCTTCTTCCAACAAACTCGTGTCAAAAGATATTAACATTATTAAATACACTTAAAAATGTCTGCGGGTGCAACTCTAAAATCGAGATACCAGATCCTTTTGAATGAGTTTTGATCTGTACCGTTGATTACATCAAAATTCAGTTTCATGTTTCTAATATCGTTCTAAAAGTTTTTGAGATATTCTACTTCAAGGCATGTAAGCATTTGTGAGTTTCCACAATGTCCTAGAATTTCCAACATATGTATGTAAAAAGACAAGGGTGTTGATTTGAAACTTTTTGCTGGAATCATTCTTTTCTTTTTCAGCTGAACATTGAACAATTTGAATCTTGAACGAACACAGACACAGGAGCTATGTTCTTATATTTGGAGTTGTTTACATCACAGAATTAAAGGTGAAGTCTATGCAGGTTTCTCTAATAAGTATGCAAAATTCAAAATGTATTATCTATTCAATCTCCAGTAGCTTAATTATGTGCATATGTGCATGTAGCTGTATATCACAATCTCATCTGCTAGGTAGGACTGAAATAAATTAACGATAATACTGCTACAAGTCTTGAATTATTCTCGAGACGTGTACCATGAATGCCAATTGTCGTTCACCTATTAGTTACATGGGTTTCTTTATTGTTCAGTTTCTGAGTTCCCTGCATGTAGGGCTATTGAATAGATAAATGTCGCAAACTGATTCGAGACACATAAAATACACATTCTTAACTATATACATTATTAAATGCAGTTCCACATGAACTAGTACTTGTACAACTTTGGTACATAAATAGAAATTATATATATATATATATATATATGTAATACTCTTGAAAACGACTGACCTGTCAAGTATGACCCAAGTCGCCGTTAAACTTATGGCAGCTTCTAAAGCAACCACCTTTGGAGAAGGCCCAACATGCATCAAAATCCGGAACTTTATCTGACAATTATATATGCATATATATTTCAGAAGAACGATTTTGTTAATGAGAAGAATCTCATGCTTTTTGATGCAAAAAATTTGAACTTCCATTTGTTTTTTTCGGTTGGGATCTAGTGATATGATATCTCATTCTTTTAGTATCACAAAAGCAGGTAGAAATTTGTTAAAGCAAGTGGGGAAAAGTTAAGAAGTTGATATCAAGTATTTCTGAAATTCTGATCCTTGTATTATTTTGGTTGTACCTTATTAGCTCCAAAGGAATATATTAGATGATGAAACTGACTCTTTTTTTTAATGAAACTACTTTGTATCCCATTGAAGTTGTCAGCAATTGATGATATAAACGAGGCTGCGTGAGTAAAATAATAATTATAATAGTAGGAAATTAGACCGCAGATGTTCATTTTTATTAGATAATTTTGTTTTAAGAGAAGAAATGATGCGTATGAGATTGCTTATTTTTTCTTTTTTTATGGTTGGCTGCATTTACTGGAGTTTATTATGCTTTAAATCATTCGTACTTCTTGCGTACATTTTATTTATTAATTGTATTCACCAAATTTTTTTTCTAGAGTAAGATGAGCTGAAATTGAAAAGGAGAATAAACCTTAAGAAAATCAAATAATTGAACACTAACAAAATATTGAGCATTTAGTTGCAGAGTATTTATGAGTGCTTAGAACCTTTTCCATTTGACACTGCTTACTGAGTTGCTTCCTCTCCCCACTCTTCTGGTACTGTTCCAACTTCCTCGCAACTTCCTCTTCCACAATTCTCGAGTTTGATCCCACAATTGAACTCGAATCCACTTTGCTTTTGTACCCCACTGAATATTCAGTTTTTAAGAGAGAGGGGTAAAGTTAGAAAGTTCCATTTAATGAAATGGTGAAAAGTATTACTCCACTCTGTCCTAAATTAAGAGTCCCCTTTTAAGACATAATAAATGCACCAAATCTCGCGATGGAAAACAAAAACTTTGTTTTGACCATTGATTATGTTGAATTTAATATGTCCTTAATATATGTGAAAGTTAGATTTGGACCCTTAATTAGGGATGGAAGGAGTATTTTTCATCTATTTGAAGTAATTAAGTATTTTGTTAGTACGAAATGATCAACACATGCATAGTTTCTTGCAAAGACAGTGAACAAAATTCAATGCCAGATAGCTGGGCTAAAATACCATCTTACTCTTCTCCTGAAACCAAACACGCCCTAGAAGTGGCATATATAAGAGAATCCATTATTTGTTAGTGTTGCGTAACATTTTCTTGACAACTTTTAACACCATTAATTTGAGTGAATTAATAAAGTAAAATACCAATGAATCCTTACACTTTTTTCTAGCTCCCATGAAAGATGATAACGTACTAGGGTTATTAACCTGGTGAAGAACTCCGAGGAGTATGAGCTCGTCTCCAGGCTTAAGTTGTAAGCTATGGAGGACCCCTCTCACTGCACTCCAACTTACGTCTCTCGATGCATCATGGATCACCACCACCACCTTCGTCTCTGCTCCCTCTGACATGATCGACTAATCTACAATGCAACTGTATATAAATCTACAATAGGATTTTCTTCTATATATATAGTTATCGTATGTGCATGCTCATGAAGATATATGTGTATATAGTCTTATTTACAAAAGAAGAAGAAAATAAACCCTAGCGATCATATGTATGTGTTTTAACGTTTCTAATCACTAACCTAAAGACTTTAAACAAAAAAAAAAAAAAAAGAAGAAAGAAAAAAGAAAAAGGAAAAAGGAAGTACTCCAAGGGCCCAAAATTATATATATAAATGTGTGTAATCTTACTTTATAGTAGAAGAAGAGAAAATGTGGGTAATATCTGTTTGTACTTGGTATGAACTTTTACGTATCTAATTGTGCATATTCTTGAATTAGGTTTGAGAAGATGCCTCGAAAAGGCAAGGAAAAAGAAATAGCCAAATTTTTTTCAAGAAACAGTTAAGAGATTCTTCTGATATTGTAATATGCAAAAAGTCTCTAATAAACGCGGGAGGGGGAAGGGTGATGCCGAATCCAAGCATAGCATCTCCAGAGCTGCTAGTGAGAGGGAGAGCGCATATTCGGATATCCACGGAGTCTTTTTTCCATTTTTCCAGAGGTTTAATGTGTTTTAAGGTGCAAAGCTCGTTGAATTCTATGATTTTGTAGGGGTAAATTATTTGTTTTTATATCTTTTATCTCTACGATTATATATTAAAAAAGAAATTAGAATTTGGTACGTCTGATGATAACTACTATGTTTTCAATAAAGAATTCTCCCATTGTTGGTAAGAGGTTTTTTGTAATGTTTCTTTTGACAGTTTTATTATGGATTAAGTGATGGGGACTTTGAAGTTCCAGCTTTTGTTTGGCTGGTTTTGTTTCACACTGTTTTTTTATTGTTATCATTATTGTAATTTTTGTTGTTAATTTGTTAGCATTTGTTTTGTTTGAGCAAGTAGCCGAATTAATTATATGTGTAATTGTTAAGCATATATTTTAATTTGGGATTTTGGAGTGGTGTGTTCGTCTCTTTTTTTAGGGGATTTTGGGATTGCAGTTTATACCTCTTAATAAATGTGACATAACAAGAGTAAAGATGAACTTTTTTCCTCCCATATTTATACACGATTGATATGACAAGAAACGATTAACAAAACTAATACTATACAACTTCAATTTTGTGTCAACGTAGCATGTTTTAGACACGAATATGACACATTATTGTGTCAAAAATTCAAGACATGATCATGACAAGAACACAACTTCTCATATCAAATACTTGAAAAATAACACAGTTTGCAGCAAAGCTTAATTGGGCTTTTGTTCTTCGAGGTATTTCTGAACAAAGAAGTTATCTTGGAATTAACATCATTGGGACTCTGTAATCAACAATAATAAAGATGATTGTGGTAGACTTGTGGCATTTTCCACCACTATTCATGTACGCTTCTTGTACTTAAATCTTAGTAAAATATACATTACAACACTAATGGTGTTGAAGGCGCGAATTTCAGCCCAATCTAACAATAAAAGAACACTAGTTTTATGTTAAATAATAATTAAAAAAAAGGTAACATATCCCAACTCATTTCAAGCCCATCTCTATGCCTTATTTTGTGCCCACCCCTTGCTAATGGTTTGTTAGTAAAAGTGCGCATTGTAATGTTTTCAATAAATAAATTTGATTCACGTGAGCCATCTCACCCTAAACAAAAGAGGTTTCTCGTTTAGTTTGAGTTTTTATTCGTTCCTAAAACTCAAAATAGTAATTTCACATAAAAAATTTGAATTTCATCAACTTACAATTCAACTTTTTGAAATGAAGTATAAGAGATTTCTATTATAAATTTTATCAATTTAGAACTTTTTTAAATGAACAAAACCAACCTATGTTATCACCTCATGAAACAAGGAGCCCCGGTCACTTGGTCATATGGATAGGGAAAAATGTTTGTACTTTGTAGGAACTAATCAAGGTGGAATAATTCTCATTGCAAATATTCGCTTTTGGAAGGGGACAATTTACAATTTTGCCAAGTTTATAATAACTTATTATGCCTATTGTATTACAATTTCACAAACGTTTATCCTTCTCGTCTTCTTATGGATTGATCCCTTCTTGTTATAATAGTGACAGATTAAAAGGTTTATTTGTATGTCGAGATACCATTTTCCTCATTGAAGCAACTTCCCTTCTCCCTGAAAAATAATTAAAAAAATGTCTCTTTTATGTTGTGTGTGTATATATATATATATGCCTCTGGCAAATTCTGTATTATAACTATTGCATAATCGAAATATAATATATATCAATTTTTCACATCCCTCTAAAATTATAAGCATTAAGAAATATCATTCCCGCATAGTATCATGTGAGGCGGGTATCAGTTCAGGGTCAGTTATACAAGTACATACATGCTTGTAATTATATATAATTAAGTGGGAACAATTTTTAATTCTAGAAATATATAAGATATAACGATTGTGCGGTTGATATTGCATAATTGGTAAAATATTGTGTGATTGAAATTTTACAAGATAGGTTTTTTTTCCTCAAAAATAAATAGTGCCTTAGTTGCCAAACTAGTATTTTAATGTGTATGCATGTATGGTACATATATAATATACTAGTTTTTGTGCACGTGCATTGTACGTGGTTTTAATGCTTTACAAAAGCCATTAAGCCTATTAATCAATTCATGCATACTAACAACTGAATAATTTGTATGAAGAGTGAAATAATAAGAAACAAACAAAAGCATAGTATCAATTGTAAAAATTCAATTAATAATTATAAGAAATCATAGAATCAGTATACTATAGAAAAACATTGTAGATATATGACAAAAATTATTGCACTAAATTCTTTTGGTACATAGGTGGCTAAGCAAACTCTTGATCAGAGACATAAGAGAGTAATATATTTTTTTACTTATAATTATAAATAAACATAATTATAAACATTAAACATAATTATAAATAAACAAATAAGTTTTAGAATATATAAATTAATATAAATTTATAATGGTATAAGCAATCAAGTAGAGTTGAGTTTAACATACATACCTTTGTAGTAAACTTTGGACAGGAATTCTAATTCACACAAAAAGATTTGCAATTTTAATTTTAATACGATTTATTATATAATTTTCTTCTTGGTAAGTTTGTTATATAAAAGTCTTGTACAAAACATTTAATTCAACATAAACTCTAACTTGTTTAATTATTTTAGCCAAATAAAATAAATTTTAAATATATTTGAAATACTAATATAACTCCAACTTGTTTAATTAGTTTAACCCAAATAAAATAGAGTTTAAATTTATTTGAAATATTTATACTAATATAAAAATATACAAAGTTATATTTTTTTTTAATGTAAATTTTAAAATCTTGTATTTAAAATCAAGAGACATATTTGTCTCTACAAAAAAAAACATTTAAATTATTTATGCTTTTATTTATAATATAAATACATATAGATAATAAGTTTTGTATGCAGGGGCTACATCCATTTTTAACTTTTAGAAAAATGAACCTCAGATGGATAAAATGGGAAAACAAAATTGTAAATTACTTTTATCATAATAAAGAGTCTTTTACTTTATAAAATAGGAGATATCCATATTTACAGAGATAACCTTTTGTTACAGTAGTGGTTGCTTACGTCGTCTCAATTATTTATTTTAAGTATAATACTCCTTCCGTCTTAATTTAATTATCCACTATTTTATTTTTAAATGTCCTAAAATAATTGTTCACTTTCTATATTTAACAAGTCATTAATTAGAACACTTTTTATTATTTTCAATATTACCTTTTAAACTCTCAGCACTTTGTTTATTGTGGGTCTCATCACCTTTTTTTATTAAAAAAAAAATAAAGGCATTATTTTTTAGAGTAATCATTATGTCTATTTAATTTTTAGTTTTTCAAAGTATGACAATTAAATTAAGACGAAGGCAGTATTTGTGTGATGAAGAGTAATATGCACGATGCCCTGTTTTACTAACATACACATCAAGTGTGTAATGTGTTATAGTTATCTCCATTATTACAAAACCAACCCAATTTCAATTGTTCCGAGACACTTCACTTTTTAGATTTTCAACTCCATCTCTACTGACATATTTTTCTCGCAAAAGAAAGCCAGAATTAGATAAGGGTACGGCAGGGAACACTTCTATAAATAAATAAATACAACTTTTAAGGAAGTAAAAACTACTTCTTTTGATTTGAATTTCTGTTCATACCTAGAGTTCAAAATGATAATTTTACATAAAATATTAACCAAAAGATTCCTAATGTGAATTTACTAATTTAAAGAACAAACAAAAAATCGAATCAAACGAGCATTAAAGGGTTGATATGGTAACTATTAAATTGAGTGTCCTAACCATAGTTAAGTGCATTAGAAAACACCCGTGTTATAAATGTCAGTTAATAGTTATCGTTAAAAGTCAAAATTCACAGCACCTTCTCCCACAACCAAAGTTGAGACAGCCCAACTCCATTTCTGATGTTCAAACACAAATTTAGCCCAATTTCATATTATCACATTATAAAGATTCAAGACCCAAATTCGAAATATTTTTTTTGGGGGGATTCACAAAATCAGTTGATAAACTAGAATGAAATCAGGATTAATGCCACATAATTCCCAAATATCTTGTTTTGAGGAAAGAATAAACAGAACAATGCCAAAATGAGGAGTGAATTCTGAATGTTCACTTAAGATTGAAATATTTAACCGAACAATTTCAGTAAATGTCCATGTAATGTGAATGGTGCACCGCTGTGGTTCTAGTGAGAGAGGGGCTGAGGGAGTCCCGAGGCGCAAGGTGGGTTGTGAGAGAAATTGAATCGAAGAGGTAATTGAAAGGAGTAAGGTCCAGTTAACATGACCCCTCCACCTTGTAGGGGGTCAAGAACTGCACTCCTCGGGACCTACCCTCATAAGGCTAATAGGATCACAACTTTGTTAGCCCAAAAACCATTGGTGTCAAAATCAAATCACAAAAGAGCAGTAAATTTCATCAGAGTGACTTCTATCTCACTGCCAAAGAAAAGCTCTACTTAAAAAATACATAAATCATTAAATAGATAGCATTTCAACTATGATAGAAGCAACAAGACTAAGTAGTTATCAATAATAAATCTTTAAACTGAGTAAACATAAAATATAATTCAACCTTCCATATGCATTAAGTAGCATTTCCCAAAAAAATAATACCTATCACCAAAAAAAAGGGGGCAGAGCAAGAAGAAAGTCTTATAAGTAGCATCAAAATATAACCCTTTCCTCAACCCCATAGCTGAACCCAGACCTCTACCAAATATAATCTCCCCTCAGTTTCCTCAATAGATTCGAACCCAAATATCCTATGCAGCGTACAAAATTTTTGAAAAAGTAACCCAAAAATCCATCACTGATATGTTGTCCCACACAGCAGCGGTGTGGGCAGTTGAATCTCATTACTATATATCCATCTACTACTCCAAAGTTCCTAGCAAACTTATACTAGCACCAATAACACTTCCCACCGAACAACGTGCAAAAATGCTCTACTTAAGATGCAGTAATATAGCTTTTATCTGTGTACCATCTTGAAGATAACGGTAATGAATTTCAAACCAAGGCAAGGAATGTGAACTAAACTGCACTTTTCTTGCTTCTAAAGTTCTCCTTCAACGAAGTGAACTTCTTCTTGCACTGGTTCATGGTCTTCCCTGGAACTGCAGTTGCAACTCGTTCCCAACGCTGGCTAGTTTCCTTCGGGAAAGTTTTCAGGGCCTGAACCAGTGCTCGTTCTTGGACAGCGGACCACGCGTCTTGGTCCGAACTCGAAGAAACCCCATTCGCATTTGCACCAGCCACATCGTTTGAACTCACCGGACTCGCAATTTGGCTTGAAGCTTCCTTCAAATTGTCGGTCTTAGCAGGGGTGCTTTTGGGACCGTTACTGGTGGGTACCGGCTCTACTTCATCTCTGGTTGTAAGGGGAGAAGCAATGGCTGGTGCAGGCTTTCTCTTCTCGAGGAAGGAATCAAATGCTTTGGCAGAATCAGGCTTTTGGAGGAGTACAGTTTTGGTTGCCTTGAGAATCTCCTCAACCGACCTTCCGGTACCAATATACTCTGAAATAACCTCCCACCTTCGAGAAGTTCCTTTAGGATACTTCTGAATCCCTTTACGTAAAAGCTCGATCTCTTCTTTTCCCCAAGGTTTCTCTTTTTTCTGATAGCTGCTTCCCGTTATGTTTCCGTTTGCCTTCATAGGTGCATTTTCCTGAGGATTCATACTCGTCTTCTGCTTGCTGTCGTGGTTCTTATCCTCTGAGTTATCTTTTCGTCCAAGTGCTTCTCTGAGAAGTTCAGCTTTCTCTAACTCTTCTTTTCCCTCAATTTTATCACATATGTTCCTCAAATGATCCATATCGAGTGACATACATAGGCTTTCCACATCATCCTCGACAAGATCAAGCAAATTCTGAGACAAAACGGAACCAGAAAGCGTTCGAAGGCGGTTTCGCTCTTTACGTAGTAGTTTCTTCTCTTTCTCCTTCACCTTCTTCTGCTGAGAAGCAATTTCTGCAGCCCTTTTTTCCTCTTCCTCTTTCTTACGTCTCTCCTCCTCTGCAGCCCGGGCCGCTTCTTCCTCCTGCAATTTCTTTGCCAGGTATTTAGCCTCCTTTCTCTTCTGCTTCTCGGCTTTCTCCACTTCCTTCCTTCTCAGAATCCTTGGGTCCCGTTTGTACGCATTGTCTACTAGAGAACGTACACGCGCATATTCTTCCTTCCTAGCCTTCTCTGTGAGTTTTGCGTTCTGTCTCTCCATCCACCTCTTATGATCACGAGACTCAGCTTGCTCAAGATCAAACTCGTCAGCATGTGGGAACTCTCTCCAGCTTCGAAAACCGTACCAGAAGTTGTAAAAACTATCCACTTCTTTCAGTGGGGTATTATCGTCCCCCAAAGTAGGAATAGGTTGGGTAACTGACCATCGCCCATTTCTCATAAAGGCGGGTCCGAATACCTTGTAGAAGTCCTGTGGGGCACAATCGGTGGGGATTTCATCGTCAAACTCGTCAGTGGAATCATAAATTCTTCTCCTCACTGGATCGATCAACACCTCATATGCTTCTTGAATGGCCTTGAAGTGGTTCTCTATTTCATCTTTCTTTGTTTCTTTTGCAGCTTCGGTTGCCTCAGCAAGAAGAAGAGCGGCCTGCTTGTCAGGGTGGTACTTTAAAGCAGTCTCTCGGTAGCTCTTTCGGATCTGTTCCTCGGTAGCTAGGTACCGCAAATGGCCGAGACCCAATAATGCATAATGATCCTGTTCACCGGCACCAGATTTCTTTTTACCTTTGGTGCTATATGAATCCGATGATTGCGCATAAGACTGCTCCTTTTCATTCGGCACATTCTTGTTCTCACTATCATCTGGTTCTTCCTTGCACCAACCACGGAGTTTAAGGGCTGCAGAGTGAAACGAATGCCCAGCAGGTTCGAACTTTGATGCCTTGATTGGAAGGCAATTTGAGGAAGCATAGATTGGTTCTCCATCTACAATCTCCTGGGAGTAGGATATAAGTAGAATATTTGACTGGGCAACCATGATTTTGACCCACAAACCAACAGCTTTACACTGGAATTTTACTGGAATAGCTGTACAATAACCAAACAAAATTGTCAGAAACACACAAATTTCAGAAATCATAGGGATTGTGCTTAATAATCTGTGTACAGGTGCATAGATCAACAGACCATTATATGCTAGATACATACAGAACTAATATAGTAGCGGTAAGATTTAAGAGCCTCAAACTATTCTTTCGTGGACTATCGACACAAACGTCGGGTAATAATTATAACATTACCCAATAATTACAGATAACACATATATAAAATATGCACTCATTTTACACACCATTTGAGATTAGTGAACTGCCCTAAAAGGCAAAAAAAATAAAAATCTATTTTTCAAGGGCATATCTTTCTCTCTGTTCACACTAGTTTCTCAAGCTTTAAAATATCATCATCATTTTCTGTCTAGATGTCCGATCTTATGAAACCTTATCACATTTGAAAACTATTCGTGTGGGCTATACACATCCCAGATAAATACGAAAACCATGAAGAAATTTATCCGATACGAAAAAACTGAAAATTATATGTGAATATGTGATGAAATCTTTACAAGGTTTGGTGTCTCAGTCAATATTTGAAGTTCAAGTTTTTACACAAGCTTTTGGAAAGGAACTACTGGCTCATAAAGTTAATTTTTGTATAATACTATATTTATCTAACGGAACAAACATAACAAAAGGAAATACAATGAAATTATAGAGTAAATTGTACGGCATTAGAATTTATAACTCCACATGGGAAAGACTAGAATGCTCAACATCTGAAGTACATCCAGAATTCCATACACCAAAATGGACTTAGCATTATAATTGCAACAAAAAAATGCTATTGACCAACTCCATACAATAAATTGAAAACGAAACATAACGAAAATAGAGATTTTCTATCAACACAGACATGGCAGAAGTCCTTCAATTATAGGACAGTAAAGCATGCTCAAGATCTAGAAAGATGGATTTTATCCATGTGAGGAATGAGGATAGAATAGTGTGAAATTTTGTTTCACTTCAATGACCTATTTATGGTGAAATTTCAAAGGCATTAATAAGTGCTAATGCCCACAAGACATGCTTTGAGAATGACTACTCACAAGTGAGTTAGAGTACTAAACTTCATTTATCTACAGCACTTTCTAGCTTACAACTACTCTTATGTCCTATTACAATTCAAATAGGATTGTGGAACAAAAAGAATGGGGGAATACAGGTTTTGCGCATCTAATTATTAACAAAAAAAAACCTTAATAATATCCATGGAACTAATACACCAAAATAGGTAGGGGGAGTGGAGGCAAGTAATTAAGTTCAAATCAACCAAAAAGACAAGTGATTGTCTACAAAAGGAAGGGAACAGCACAAAAACATGGACAAATCACATTTAGAACAACCATTTATATCTATTTCTAGTATTCATCCGTAATTTTTTTATGAAAGAATTCATTCAGTTGAACTTTTTTACACAAGGCATACATAAATAGATTGTTCATAACATCATTGTCAAAAAATAGATTGTTCATAACATATCCTATATGGTCCGATAACTTCTTTTGCTAACAGCAACTACCCCTGGACCACATAATACAATATCTTTCATAACAATTTGAAGTGAAGCCTCGTAGGTCAAAATACTTGAATCAATTAATGCAATAGAGAAGACAACGCAAGGGATGGGAATGTGACACATATTCGGTGCAACCCACCTCCCAACCCCGTTACTGAAAAACGAAAACACTGTAACCTGCGAAACACAGTCCCTGCACTCTAGAGTTAATATTACAGATTTGGGTGCAATCAGTTTTTGGAAAACAAATGTAAGAATAATGCTATGTCATACATACACGCATGCATCCTCTTTTTAATTTTCTTTTATTGTATTTTTTTTTCTGATAACTCGAGATATTTTGGCTTGTGCAACACCTGAGAAAATCACGCTAATACCCAATCATCCAATAAGATGAATAATTGGAACAGCAATGATAAAGTACTTTATATAATGATTATGCACCTTGTTTTAGTTCCGAGGTATTTTACAGTAAGCAACTTCTTATTTCGCACAAGCATTTGGAACAAATAGTGATAAATAATAAAAGGGATATATATAATTTAACAGACGAAAAAAATGATGAATTAGGCAAAATACATTCCATACAACTAATAAGTAGTTACGTTTGTTTATCAACAAACAATTGCCTCAATGAAACTGCTAATAGAAACAAACAAATGCTCTAACTATCAGAAGTTATAGCTTGAGTTAACAAATCAGGTGATACCAAGCTAAAAAAACAAACTGAAATGGATGATAAATGATAAACAAAAATTAGTTTAAAACAGAAAAAAATTGGTGAATTAAGAAAAATACATTCAATAAATGGCTCTAACATAAGCTTGATTTTCACAAATCATGTGATACTATAAGTAAAAACAAACAGACTGAAACAATTGCTAAATCGTGAGACTTCATACGATCGGTGCATGTATTAAACCTAAACGAAGATCGATTAAGAAAAAAATTATGAAATTTTAAGGACATAAAAAGGAAAATTGTGAAGATAATATAAATAATACCTAAATCAGAAGGTTGGGGCGAAGAAGAAGAAGGAAGAGAGGATCGGCGATGAAGAGGAGAGAGGGTTTTTTTTCAATGGAGACGGAAAAGGGGCTGAATGTATGAATGAAACCCTATCGATGTTTCACTGGGCCTCTCTCTCTCTCTTACAACGTGTTTTAGAAGGCTTACAAACGACGTCGCTTCATACTTGTAGTTAGGTTTTGAGGATACCTGTTTGTTTGCCACAAGGCTAAATGATTTGTTCTAGTGTATCTTATAGTATGCACTGCTTCATTTACTTGGGAAAAAAAATATATTAATGAGTTGTTTTCTTAAATTATTTTATTCGATATTAAACTTTTTTTTTATTATTATTGTCTTTTATTTTATCCCAACTCGTTTAGAAATTATTAAATTTTAAAAAAAAATTGATATTTATTTTTATTTTTGGCCATTAATTCTTTTTTACATATTTTTAAATTTGTTCTAATCTTTTTTGTTAAACAAATGAGCTTAAAATAATAGGTGCATTAACATCGGGCTACTCATCATCTTTAATTAATTATTTTTTTATCAAAGATGAATAAATAATCAAAGTTATCAAGTGTCATTGTATATTTATACGAAATACTAAAAAATAATCATTTAGTCTAAATTAAAGTTTTAGTTCATCCATCTTAAATAAATGTTTACAATTATATTTCAATATATCTTAATTTAATAGCGTCATTTAAATTATTTGAACGTAGCCAAAGCCCGTTAAAAATAAAAATGTTTATTACTTTGTTCTCTCGCAATAAATACTACTAAAATAGTGTTTTTACGTTTTTAACATGTTACATTGCATTACAAGGTCTTTGATATAGTTTTTAATCGTTAGAATATTGTGATTTTATTATTAATAATATTGCGTTATTGTTTAACAATAATATATTAAGTGGACCCCTATTTTATCTTAAACAATTGTATTATTGTGATTTTGTTATTAATAATGTAACGTGAATTCCTCTGTTTGAAATTTCGACAGTTTCTAATTAGGTCGGGGACATACAAGAGGCCTTAACATCAGCTAAAATAGTTTAAGGGGGTGATTTGTTTATCCGATAAACCACAGCGATTTTTGATTTATTTTTCCTATTTAATTTGAAATAAAAAAATAGTGTCGGTTAAATGGAGAAAACTTTGTCTAGCAGTCTACATTTAAATTAAATTAAATTAATCATAGTAGTAGGGACAAAATTAATTAGAGTGTTTCTTTACATCGCATTAAATAAAGCGCGGCCACGAAGTCGTTTTGAGTAATACAAGGGCAATACTCACTGAGTTTTAATCTGGCGTTACGTGGAAGATGCAAATTAATCATTGTGAAGAGGAAGATTTGCTAGGTGGAGTTAATGGAACACTTTATGCAGCCAACTAGCTTGCGTGTTTAGATGAGAAAGGAGTCGGTCGTTGCGATTCTCACAGATATAAATAAGACTTCTCGACGTATGTTTACAATTTAAAAAGCACAATTATTCGTGCTCTTTATTTATAAAGATCTATTTTATTTATAAATTAGAGTATATTCATGCCATTTGGCATGGTAAAATAATAAAATAAAAAAAGTAACGTGCTCTAAATCTAAATAGACAAATATCATTAGTTTATTTCGACAAACATTAACAGAAAATGTAAAAATAATTGAACAATGTATGAATTCTTAAATGTTACTCAATAATTTTCCTTGATTTTTTTTACATAATTTTATACTTATGATGGATCTTGTTTAATTGATATTCATTAGTATATTTTAAAAATTAAATTTTTATTAAATTTTATATTTTAAGTTATAGCATTTTTAGCATATACAGAATTATTAGTTTATGAGAATTTATTGTGTGTATATTATTGGTGTGAGTGTTTTAATTTTGATGTGTGTATAAAATTTATCTAAAGGTGTAGAACTAATGTACACCGTAACATGTGTATTTTTAACCATTAAATTTTTATACTTTTTAAGTCAAACTTGATATTTTATAATATAGATTTTTATTTTATTTATAGTTGTTATTTTATTTACTATTTCGTACCTTCAAGTACGGACATATCCTAGTCATATATAATTAAATACTCCAATACATCAATAATATTTTAGTGTCATTTTATTGCAATTTACATTTTGAAGGAAACTTCTTGTAATCAGCATTGCTACATAATATAAATGAGCATTTTTTCTTTTATTCAGCTCTATTTTATTTATTTATGCACTTGTTTTACTTTTGCTATTTAAATTTTATTAAGGGTGACATTCGTTTTTAGTTAAATTAAATATCTAAAAGTCTTTTTAATCGTGGCAACGTACGAAGCATAATTGCTTGATTCTATTTTGTTATAAATAGAATTAACTTTTGTCACAAGTAGAATTAACTTTTATCGCGGCTCTCAAACCCTTAATTGGCACGTCCAAAATTTGTTATATTTTTATTAAATTAATTCTAAATGTCAAAATTAAACTAAACATTAAGCTTTGCAATTTACAACACGATATAATAATACAACACAAAATTATCAGGTTTAGATGAACTCTTAACGGATGCGGGTCATAATCAGGTTGACCCGTCAAATCCGATTATTAAACGAGTCGATTCCGTGTAAATTCGCGAGACCCGAATAAAATTCGTTTAACCTGATAAGAATACAAGTTGATTTTGGATAATGTAAACCCGTTAGTAACCCATCTAACCCATATATAATAAACAAATATTTACTTAAAACTTTTAAATTTTGTATTAAATTTTTTATCTTGAATCGTGAACCATCACAAAACCGACCCATACACGACCCATTACCATACCTCACTCGTGAGTTTTAGGTTAAAAGTGAAAATGCCTAACAAATAAACCGACAATACTTTTATATAGTATTCTTTATTAAATTTATGCACATATAAAAATAAGATGTAAACATGCATTGCATGTGTTCGCGCTTACTTTAAATTAAAACAAGAGGGAGATGGCACCCAAGGTTGCAAAGTCAAGGACATTAGTGCTATGTTTGATGAAACAGTTAATTAGGTTATAAATGACAAGCCTTCTGATTCGAATCTTCAAAATTAATATTTATATATACTAAATTGATATATAAAAGATGAGAGCATTTCTGGTACAGATTACTGTTCACGGACCAGTGGTACGGATTTGGCCATTTGGCACGTTTTTCAATGGAATTTTTGATGAAGTTTGGTGGGGATGTTCTTCGTCATGTGTAGAACATCTCCACCAAATTTTATCAAAAAATTCAACCAGAAAATGGGTTCACTACATGATTGATATTTTTCAATCATGTAATTAACCCACTTCCCGATTGAATTTTTTTATGAAATTTGGTGGAGATATTCTAAACATGATGAAGAACATCTCCACCAAATTTCATCAAAAAATTGCATCGAGAAGCATGCCAAATGGATCAATTCGTACCACTAGTCCGTGAAGAACCCGTGTGTGTGTTTATTCGTTAACCATTTCAAAAAAAAAAAAATAAAAATATATATAACAATAAAATTAAGGGCAATTTTGAGTTACCCACTGGATAATAGCCATAATTAGAGTTACTCCTAGTTTGATAATCCTTTGAGTTAGCCCCTGACATTTAATAG
Source organism: Lonicera japonica (assembly GCA_021464415.1). Lineage (NCBI taxonomy): Eukaryota > Viridiplantae > Streptophyta > Magnoliopsida > Dipsacales > Caprifoliaceae > Lonicera > Lonicera japonica. The sequence goes on along the minus strand of CM038471.1, from coordinate 74,585,482 downwards.
AGTTAGCCTTTTTAGTGCAAAATGACTTATTTGCCTTTAGGGGTAATTCAAATTATACCTATTATCTATGGGAGTAATTCAAATTATAACATTAACCTCAAAGAAAATGTTTTCCAACTTTTTATTGTAATCCTAGCCTTAACCCTAATTTCATTTATTCTATTTAAAAACAAAATTCAACAGTTTTATTTTTTTTTAAACTCATAATACTTAATTGTTTCATTTAAACACAAAATACATAATTATTTATTTCTAAACACAAAATACACAATTGTTTCATCTCCATCCACAAATCAAAAAAAACCTCACAAACCAAACACAAAATAGAGTAGGATAAAGTAACAAATACAAAATATCCAATCATATATTTAATATATTGTCTAGATAATTCAAATCATTAGACAATGGTGTATAACGTCAATAACGTTTTCAATATCTCTCTATACATAAGCATACCTAGATTTAAAGATATACACAATAAATTTTTTTATTGTTTTCTCTCTAAATAAACATATACCTAGATTTTATATACATACATACATACATATATGCAAACTTCATTTTCTCTTTCTATATATACCTGTCCAAACAAGCCAGCTACTAAAAAAAAAAACTCGCTCTCTGCTTATTTCTACGAATTTCTCGTTTTTCTCTCAACACAGAGCTCCATCATTACTCCCCTTCCATTTTTCTCTCAATGAAACACCGCCAAGTTCCTTCCATCATCAACGAACCATCCTTAACATGTCCCTCTCTTTGCATTGTTCTTTCTCTTCCTCTATCTATTTTTCATTAACAAAATTGAACTTACAATCAACAATGAAGAAATTCAAAATATGAATATGTCAATTTAATGTAAAAGATTCAGAAGACTTGATTATCTCTACCCTAAAAATAATACCCCAAATAAAAAAAAGCTACAAACTTACCCCATTTGCACACCATTAAATTCGCATAATTACTATCATTTAAAACACACAAGAATGTGTCTCATCTCTCTCTATTGGCTAAAAATCCAAAATAAGCCAAACCCACATTTTTGTTTCATTTTTTTAAGAAAACCCACTTCATCTATGGCTATCAAAATAATCAAACCCAAGTTTTACATTTATTACTATGTATTTTAAATTTCCCCCAGATAAAGTTCAAAAGAAAAACAAAATTTAATAAATGTCTGGGTTCTTCTCACTAAAAAAATGTAGTAGTAGAGAGAAGCAAAATTCAAAGTCAAAGCCAAACATGAAGCAAATCAAACCCAAATTCAAAGCCCTATACTTGAAACAAAACAAAAATAGAGAAAGAACAAAGAGAATCGCCGAGAGAGACCGTTTCCATCGAATTTGTCGTTAAATGGCGTACTTTTAATTAAGAGGAATGTTCTGATTCAATTTTGTTAATTAAGTATTTTGAGTTTAAGAAAAAGAAAGTTATTGAATTTTGTGTTTAAAAAGAATAAATAAAATTAGGGTTAGTGTTAAGATTACAATAAAAAAGTTGATTTTTTTTAGGTTAATGTTATAAGTTGAGTTACCCTTTGGATAATATATATAATTTGAGTTACCCCAGACAAATAAGTCATTTTGCACTATAAATTTAATGGAAGGCTAATTCTATTAAACGTCAATAAATAACTCAAAGAATTATCAAATTAGGAGTAACTTTAATTATGGGTGGTGTTATTTACCCCCCTCCACCTGTTTCCGTCATAAACACCACCATCTAAAATTTAACTAAAAAAACATTTTAATACCACCTTATTTGTCACAAACATAACATTCCATTCCATTCGATTCCCTGATATTAGATGAGTACTTAGCAACACACTTTTCTCATGTGAGCCAAGTTTATGTAAGTACACTCACTTCTCATTAGGTTATCCTTATTTGGTAAACACTCCAGTTATCTATTGCCTGATGTGAGACGAGTTATTATAAATAAACTCTCTTTAAATAAGACGAGTGTGTACATCTGCACTCACCTCTCGTTAGGCGAATCTTAAGGGTGTTAATGACTAAAAATTTATCTTTAAAATATTTATGATAGTAATAATATTTGTGACAAAATAACGAGCGCAAATAACGTCGCTGTTAATTATGGCCATTATCCAGGATAATTCAAAATAGCCCTGAAATTAAACTCGTTCTTTCCATTTTATTTAATTTCTACCTTACTAATTGACTATTTCTTTCCATCCCTCCCGTTCAAACGGACATTTAGGTTTCCTGTGAATAGAACAGAAGCGAAGTATAAACGAGGGTGGTGAAGCGGCAAAAATAGAAAGAGAAGAAAGATAATTCATTTTCATATAGATTTTGTATCGTCCTCCTTTGCTGGTGATTCGTCTCTGATGATGATGTGTTCTAGAATCTGGTGTGGCCACCATTCAACTCCTCTCTCCCATCACCGCCATGTACGTATGTATCTACTCTATTAGGTTCAATTAATTTTCATTTTACCTCTTAATTCCAATCCGGTCCTATCGCATACTGTATGTAATACAGGACATCAACCAACATTACATTACCAAAATCCGAAAACTCTCCCCTTCCTATTCCTCTCTCCGGAAGAAACTGAATCAATTCCACTTCTCCGTGGATACTGTAAGACTCTGCTCAGTAAACGGCGACCACAATGTTAGTTTCTCTCTCACACTTGATAATGTACCTAGCTAGGTGTAACATGTGCTGCATACTACATTACAACTGATTCCAAGTTTAGGGTTCGTTTGACATTCCTTCCAAAGGGCGAGCTAGAGTATTATGTTAATGAGAAGATGACTTGTTGGGACAATAGGTAGTTAAGAGTTTGACATTCCTTTAAGGGGAAGATGGAGCTTTACTCTAGTCGGTAAGGCACCCACCGAGGGACCAAATTCAAAATTCAGGATCAGGGGTGGGAGGAGAAAAGATGGAGCTTTACTTATGTAATTAATTTTTTTTTCTTTTTTTTCCGTTTTCCTCCTAATGTGAGTTGAATAATTCCCCTTCTGTCTCAAGTCAGTAGTCCCATTTCCATTTTGGGACATAATCAAATCTCAGCGTAGAAAAGAAGTTGTATCCCCCCAGTGGATGGGGACAGTGGGTTGAACTTGAATTGTTGTGCATAGTTATTTTTTTAACCTTTCTAGAGAGATACCCGGCTCTTGATTATGAATGTGTTAAAAACCAAAGCTCAGGGGCTTGGTGGTCCTGGAAAGAGTTTCAGATGTCTATTCATGTCCAAAAGTGCTAGGTTTTAGTAAATTTTCTTTCTTTGAATCTGTTTGAACTATCTTTCTAAAATGTGTTGATGCTACTGCCATTTGTATTTTGCTATGTGCTTCCAAGTTTCATGGCTAATGTTTTCTCTCTGGTGGAAAGTTAGGCTTACAGTTTGTCAGATTCTTGCAGCAGCTCTGTAGACCATGAAGGTATTGATGCTTATTAAACTACCTTGGAATGCAATATATTTATATTTTATAATGATTGCAATTTTACATTTTCAATAATACCAACTGAAGGTTACCTCTGTATATTATTAGGTTCAGGAGAAGAAAATGAAAATTGCCAAGGAGAATCGCTGACATCGAATGAGTACATACTACTTGCCTTACAATGTTTTTGGTCAATCCTAAAGGCTACTGATTTTTGATAGTATTATTATGATGTTGAGTTTAGTTGTGTTTTTTATAATAGTTGTTGTTGTTATTGTTGTTAATGGTGTTGGTGATGGTGGGGCGTCTTGGTGGAGGTGATAGTGGTGGTGCGGCTACTCTATTTATATTTTACATGGTTTTAACATTTATATCTTGTGGAGGTCGTTGCTTGGTCCATGGCTTGCCGGAGGGTTGATGTCTATGATTTGCTTCAAAAGGGAAGCCTAAAATCGTGTTTTTCCCGTCATTGCTTTAACGCAGGGAGGTGGTTGGAGTATTGACGGTGTAGGAGGGTAATGCTCGGTAGGGTTACCTGGCACCGGAAAGAGAGAGATGCTAGGTTCTAGGGCGAGGTTGTTGCAATGTGCATTGGGGAATACGACTACTGTGGGTGATGGGTGTTGTGAATCACAAAGTAAGCCACTTTCTAATTTCACGGCGGTGATGGTCACAGAACTAAGGTTATAGAGGAAAGCAAAATACTTGTTTATTCAATACTAATCTGATAAAAGTACTCCATCAGTCCCAATTTAAAACCCACCTTTTCTTTTTGGCATGACCCAAATTTAGAGTCCACCTTCCTTTTTTGGGTTGTCCCAAATTAAGAGTCTATTTAATTACACTCATGTATCAAATCTCATGATAACTAGAAAGTTATTCTTGGTTAATGTATCGTTAAAAAGAGCAGAATTCAAACAGGGCTCTTAGTTTGGGTTGGATAATGAGGTTTTGAGCATGACTGCATGAGAAGATGGTTAACCAAATTGCCAAATTCTGACATTACTCCAAATATTAAGGTAGAGTCAACATTTAAATCATTGGGAATCTTTACGTTGAGATCTCAATCTTTGTTTGTTGCACTTTGCAGGATTTTGAAGAAACTGAAGAGATACGGAATATCAGGAGTATTGTCTTATGGCCTACTAAATACTGCTTACTATCTCTGTACGTTTCTCGTGGTATGGTAAGTAAATTATGTGTTTCTTTAGTGAATGGAACTCAATTTAAACTGTTGCTTAAAAATTTAAGATATCCCAATCCTTGTAATCACATAGATGGAAATTCCATTACAAAGTCTTATGCAATTTAAAGTCATATCATTCTTTGGCTATGTTAACCATGATATTCATTACGATTCCTTCTCCTAACAGTTTAGGCTTTTGGGAGAGATGGTTCCTAACATGGTTAAAGGTTGGTTTTCTGGGAGGTCCAAGGTTCAAGCCTTGGCACCTCCATTCCTCATTTGTTAATCTGAAATTCGAAATTTGTTTGCTCTCCACGTGCGAGTATGGGGTCGCACGTGAGGGAGGGTGTTAACCATGATATTTGTGAGGGAGAGTGTTAATCATGATATTCATTATGATTCCTTCTCCCAACAGCTTAAACTTTTGGGAGAGATGGTTCCTAACAGGCTGTTAAAAGAAAGTACCCTTTATGCAAGCAAGCATGAAAGGAATTGTCCAACAGACATTGTTTTGAGCCTTTTTGCTTCACAGAAGTGTCGCAAATATACTATTACAAATTTATAGTCATCCATCTCTATCTAGTCCATTGTGTAATGAAATGAAGATAGTGACAAATGTATAGTCATCCTCTTTATGTATGGGAATTTTGGGACCTTAAGCTCAAAAAGGACTTACAAAAAGTATCAAGTTTATTGTGAATACCAAGGGTCCGTTTGATAACAAAGTTGGAAAATAATTGGCAAAACAATTGATATTTATGAAAAGTTGGAAAATGAGATGTTCTATTTCTTTTTCGGTTTTCCACAGAATAAAATTCTTTGGGTGGTGAGTAATTTAAATTTTCGCATAAAACTTAAGGGAGAGATGGAGAATATCTCACCAAATTACTCATTTCTATTTCCAACTTCTCATAAAATATCAATTGTTTCTTCAATCATTTTACACTATGTTATCAAACGGAGCGTAACTCTCCTTAACACGTATGTTATTCGAGTTTACGTTTGATTGAAACAACATAAGAAGGATTTCTGTATACGCAATGGTTGGATGTGTATACTCTCTAGTACACCATATATGGGTTTGAGGTGTTCAATTTTTCTCCGAATATTAGATTAACCCAAAAAAATCTTTTCACATTCTGTACGAGCTTGTTTGATTGGAGTGAGCTAAGATCAATTCCAGATAAGATAATAAAACCACCTGCAAAGCATATAGGATGCAGTAAGATCTTCACAACTATTATAAACCTCTGAGTTGCGTACTGGTCCATGATTCACAGAAAAAGGTAAGGTTTAATAGGACACCTGCACAAAGTGCCTGGCTCCACGAGCAATTTATGAAATCTCAGGGGCTTGTTTTCAATATTTATGCATGAAATGAGTGTATCGGTAGCTTAAATGAAGGTGACTATGCTAGATTTGGGATCAAAATGGATCAAAGAGACCGTGCCATCATTTTCATTACAAGGTTAATGGTCCATGCTATTGGATTGAAACGGATGCCCATAGAATTTTAACAGGGTTTTTTATGGAGAAGTGCTTTTGATTTAGCAGCCTAGTAATTTTTCATTTTTGTATTCTGGGAAATTTGGTTGGTTTGAAAATAAGGGCTATAGATCGTAGTTGAGAGCAGCCACAAATTTTCTGTGTACATTCTACAGTTCACCTGGTGCGTTTTACGGGATTATTTTCCATTTTAACTAGGATAATGGTAAATTGGTTTATAGGTTTTACATTGCACCTGCACCTGGAAAAATGGGGTATTTTGCAGCTGTTGAAAGGTAAAAGCTCATTTTCTATTATTTACAAGAGTTTGAATGCAGTATAATTTTGAGTGATGTGCAGATTTCTCAAATTAATGGCCATGGTGTGGGCTGGAAGCCAAGTTACTAAGCTTCTGAGAGCAGGAGGGTGAGCTGCTAAACCTTGATTCTGCATGATTTTAGTCTCTCTCTGTCTCATACAATTTTTGTTTTAATGTCTTTCTAAGTTTGGAAAAAATATGTATTAGTATTGTTATTGCCCTTTAGAAATACACATTGTATTAGGTTTGCCCCTCTTTAATTTCTGAAATTTCAGAAAAAATTTCTGGCTCAGCGTCTGGTTATACCCATTCATAAGACTATTTATTTTTCTACTTTTGTTATTTGTGATAGTTTTGATGGGGTTAAGCCTTTTTGGCACGACTTTTTCTTGTCTGGGTTCCAAGGAGGGCTTTATTTCGTTCCATGCTTAATGCGGTTATAATATTATACTTGCCATTAACAATTTCTCGATACATTGCTATTACAACCTTTTTCTGTGTCTAAACTTTAAATCCTTAAGAACACAGTATACAAAATCTTTGTTTTTTTTTTAAGGGGGGGGGGGGGGGGTGAGGATTTCAAACCAACACCATTTGTACAGTCCCCAGGTGGCTAAAAATGCAGTGGAGCCCCAGCACCCCTAGATTGCCAAACGAAAGAAACTACTCCCTCTATCAAAAAAAATATGGGCCGACTTTCCTATTTGGGATGTCTCAATTGATAGTACCAGGTAGCAAATCTCAAAATGAGTTGTACCATTGATCAAGTGTTTCCTTAAAAAGTACTAATTGAAAAATTCGGACTATCTTTTTGAGAGGGAGGGAGCATACAATAATGACATAATTTGTCGTGGATTTGTACTATACGAGATGATCTTTTAATAGGTCAGCATACAAGATTTGTCTTGGCTAATAGCTGCAAATATAATTTTAAAATTTGTCCTGGCAGTGACAATGACAAATATAATTCCATACAATTAGTCTTGCCTGTGGACTGTGTCAATGTATTATTCTCTTGCCAAAAAGACAAAATAAGAAAGAAATATTTGTATCCCCTCTTGACTCAAATTCTTGGTTACGCATTGCTTTAGGGGACACTAACAGTTTCACTTAGAGAGGTGATTGCATTTGCAGGGCTTTGGCACTTGCACCTTTTGTGGACAGAGGATTGTCATGGTTCACTACTAAGTTTAAGTTTGAGTCACAGGGGAAGGTCTCTCTCTCTCTCTCACACACACACACACATATTCATCTATGCATGAAATGCATTTACTCTGGTGTTCCTTTTAACTGTATGCAGGCTTTCATGGCTATAGTTGGCTTTTGTTTTGGGCTGGCGATCATGGTGTTTCTCATTGTGACGTTGCTTTGGGCATAAAGCTTCATTATCGGTTGGTTCGAGTTCAGCTTTGTTTTTGCGATGGAGCTCCTCTGTTGATATCGGTATCTTTTCCATTGCCTTTTGAAATTTCACTATTAGTAAATCTGTCGATTAACGGATCATATTTGGAATTTTTTACTAACAAATAGATGACGGCCTTACTAATTTCATTATGAAAAATGCCCCCTACTTGAAATGGTAAAGTATCTAGGTATCATCATAGTAGTTGCTAAGAATATTAGAATTATACATGTATATTGCTTTGCTTTGCTACAACTGCAATGTATCTGTGCATATACACTTGATTGTTGAGATGACCCGTGCCTATAACACTTTCTATGTTTATTTGGGCTGGCATACAATACTTTTCAAGTTTGGATACAACAAATTAATTGGCTATATAATTGAAAAATATGTTTAATAATTAAACAAAATCAATTTTATTTAAATATATTTATGTGGGATTGAGTAGATAGATATCATTTTAGAGATTAAAAGAATTTGTGGGTATTGTGAGAGAGCTACCCTGGAGTGTGCAGTGTGTCAGTCCAATTTGAAAAATGCTCTAGAGTTGTGAGAGGAGAAATAATAGTTAGAAGTGTGTGTAGAATAAATTTCATGGCATTAGATGTGTGTGGTAATTAGTTTGGTGTGGAGTTTATAACAACCTTCCATATAAGATAGTAGATATAACTCGTGCATATGACACTTCATACATAGATATATTATTTAAATTCGTTCATAACAAATTAATTAGGCGTACTATAAGCAAATATTCATTAATCTGAATAAAAATTAATGTTTTTTTAGATATATTTGTTTTGATTGTGTAGAGATTGATGAAAGGCTTTTTCACATAGGTTTTACACCGAAGAGATTGCGTTTGCAGGATAACAAATGGGTGAGCTTATCTTGTGGCCAGAAAAATAAGAGAAAATGCTACAGCGTTAAAATTGATGTAGGTTAATAACGTTGTGTTGTTTTTATCTAACACGACAAGACGTACGCAAATTTTACCCTCTCATGTTAGTGTACGTGACATTTCTAAAACCGTCACCTCTAATCTAATTGGTATCAATTAGAGGAAAAAAATATTTTGGATTTGTTCTCCCTGGATTTGAGCGAGTCATCGAGCCAGTTTGCCGTGAAGCAATCAAAAACAAGTCTAGTGATAGCAAAGGTGATAATAACCCACAACCAAATAGAAACTGTCAAAACGATACAGGCTAAATGGAAATAACAATTCTGGGGACCAAGTACTCAAGTAGGTCCTGCCCTCTATAATGAATATGTATGATGATGAGGAATAATACAACAAAAGAGAAACAAGTAATATAAAGTACCCTCTCTTCTGTTTAGTAAATCTCAAAGTTTATTGATGATTCTATTTTCCTTTTAGGTTCTACTCAAGGTATTTCATAGTAAAAAAGGGCGGGGCTATTGACACACCCAATATCTCTCAATAACACTCCCTACATTGACTCGGTGCAAAATGGCCGAATATGTGATCATTTATTCAGTGCAATAGGACCGAATTATTGTTGGTAACAAAAAAAAAATATAGACTCGGCTCGATTGTATCGAGTAATGTGCATATATTCGGTTTATTGCTTCGAATCAATGCACACATACTTGGTTCTATTGTACCGAGTCAATACGAGAGTATTACAGAAAAATATGGGGTGCGTTAATAACCCCGCCCTAAAAAAATATGTTTTATTTTCTACCATTGATTTCGTTGGATTACTGTTTTTATAAAAGTATAAAAGTTAAAGTGTGACTATCAATTTAAAACGGAGGCGGTCTTCTAGAAAGCTCTAGGCCGAGTTTAGGAGGTGATTTAGCACCTAGGAAGGGAGGCTAGGCAGCTGTTTTTTTTGTTTATTTATATTTAAAATATTAAAATATAATAATACAAAATTCTGATTACTTATAGAAATGACTTGAGCTCATTAAACCAATACTTATAATTAGTCAAACATAAACAAAAGAAAAAATAAAATAAAATATAGTTCTAAAAGGATTTATCTCTATTAGTTATGCCGAATTGCCATCTGGCCATAGCAAAGTGGCAGACCACCACCGAACGTCTACATGGGTTTTAATCGGTCCTAAGCGAGAATTTTTAGAATACTGGATGGAATATAACAACATGAAAAAAGAAAGAAAACAAGAATATAGGGCAATAAGGCATACCGAATAAACTCAATTTGACACTTGAAAAGGTCGAATGAGATTTGATCACAGGAACTATAAAAGTGATCTTACAGAAATTCAAGAGTGGGTTGAAGTTGAGGGCTAATACGAAATCCTTTTGCAAGTACCAAGAAGGTCACTAAATCAAATTATCATAACAAACTCCTATTTCTTACCTTAAAGCAGTTGTTTTAAAAATCTCCACTTAGACGCTACTTGCAACTTACCCTAATTAGGCGGACGTTTAGTCTTGTAGGATGGCAATGTGGATTGACCGGCATTGACCGGCAGAAGTCTTTACTCTCTTTTGTTTTGAAATTGAGTAATGCTAGACTATTAAAAATATCCAACATCAATATCCACTTATCCCAAATCAATATTACCAAATGAAATCTCAACTTCTGTCAATGGTTTGAGGCAGGCAGGCCTTCGCTGTTGAGCTCCTCCTCCATTGCAGCTTCAATAGCTTGCTTAAATCATAATCTAAAGAAGAATTATGATAAACTAAAATCATTAAAAGGCATCTTTTAATAACTATAATAATGTCTGCCATAGATGTTTATGATTTGATAACAAAGCAGTAATTAAGAAGTTTTAGGACAAAAGATAGGGCATGATTTGATAACCTCAAAGAAGCCTAATATGATGGGCAAATCAGTTTGTTAAGAGAGGCCACATCATCCACATCCAAGTTTTGCAAAAGTGTGACTTGGATTCTCTTCATTCCATGCAATTCCTCTTGATGGGTATCCATTTTGAGGGCTAAAATCGAATAAATTTTTTCATGAAATTTGGGAGAGAATTCTATAATGAGTAGATTATCTCTATCAAATTTGAGATAATGTTGATTTTCACCCATTTTAATTTTCGATGATCATTTTCCTACTTCTACATTGAATACCCAAACTTGTAATTTTAGATGATCATTTCTCCACTTCTACGATGAATCTTCTCATGAAATTTTGGGGAGATGATCTATTCAATATAAAGATTATTTCCACCAAGTTTCATGAAATTATCACCCATGTCCTTAAAATGGAACCCATTGAGAGAAATTGAAGAAATAGAGTAATGGAAAGGAACTAAGTTTGCAGAAGTGAAAGCTATAAAAACTCGTCCCCCAAAAAAGGCTATAAAAGTTTCATTTTTCTCATGGCAAGCCTTCTAATCTCTGAGCCAAGCTGCATCATAGTTTATTCTTTACCATTTTGTAATAATCCAAATGAATCCATGCTGTAATTACAAAAACAACCAAGTTTCTCTAAGCAATATTTGTAGAAACTGAATCGACTGCTCATTAATAAAAGACGACTCAAAGAACTCTGTTGTGTTTTCTGCCGACATGGAATCATAAAAAATATATATGTTTTTATACTTGAGCTGGTGATTGATAATCCAAGCACATTTTGACTTAGACTTTGATTAATGCAATTCAAATTTTTAATAGCTTATATTATTTTTAGGCTAAATGACCAAAAATGGCAATGTGCTTTACCTCATTTTTCATTTAGGTCATTATACTTTTTTTTTCCATCAAAAGTACTAACGAAGTTTAGTCGTTATTTCAGTTACATCCAAAATGTAATTTTCGTCCATTAAATTTTAACGGAATGCTTATGTGGACAATGGAGTACTTACGTGGACAGTAAAATATGACGTGATTTATTAAAAAAATAAAATAAAAATAACACATCATAAAAATACACCTTCCTCTCTTTCTCTCTCTCTCTTCCCTAAAAAATCCCCCTCCCTCTCTTTCCCCCACCACCCCTCCCCCTTTTCCTTCCTCTCCTCCTTCCACTTCTTTGTTTCATTCCACCTCCACCATCCAACTCAATACCCTCCTTTCCGCCAACATCACCTCTGATAACTTTCACATCATCACCCCCTTTGCTCACACCCACCGCACTTTCTCTCCCCACCACTCTTTCCACCTCGATGTTTCTCTCTCCTCATATTTCAACTCAATCATTGGATGCTTTGTTTTTTTCGGTTACAAAGATTTTTGGTGAGGTAGGGTCAGAGGCATTTTTGATGGGACTACTAATTTTGTGTTTGCGTTTGTGAAATTTGAGAGATAGAGATGGGGTTAACCGATAAAGGAAGAATATGACGGTGAAGTGGGTTCACCGAAAAGTCTTTTTTAGGTGAGTGGAAGTTTGAGGTGAAATAGGGAAAGAGAGTGGGAGACGATTGAGTTAATCTAGAGAGAGAAATTGAAGACAAGCGAGAGGATTGCAAATTTACAGCTCTCAATACAATCACAGTTTTTTCTCTCTACATATACACACACACACATATATGTATATATGTATACAATCATAGCTCTCTCTCTCTCTCCCATTTCCTCTGCAACTCTTGAATAAATTCTTGTTCCTCCCTTTCCACGTTCAACTCCAATTCTCTTTCTAGCTCTTCATTTATCTTCTTTAACCATATATCCTCCTTTGCCGCCACCGATGGCGTTGCTTGGCGGTTTTGCAATCTTTTCTAAAGGGAAGGAGAAAGAATCTGATATGTCTTTAAATTCCACATAATCTCTTAATTAATTTTAAAAAATAAGCCACATTAGATTTTGGACGGAAGTTATTGTCCACATAAGCATTCCATTAAATTTAATCGACGGAAGTTACATTTTGGATCTAACTGACATAACGGCTAAATTTCGTTGGTGCTTTTGATGGAAAAAAAAGTATAATGACCTAAGTGAAAAATGGGGTAAAGTACATTGTTATTTTTGGTCATTTAGCCATTATTTTATCTTTTTTTGGTAAAAGCTTTCGTATCTGAAAATATTTCTACTAACAACGCAAATTTCATGTAAAGGAAGTAAATTATAATACTAATTCAAATTTTATAATGTGAACTATAAAAGAGAAAATTATATTATCTTATTGAAAAATGAATATTAACAGAAAACAAGTATGCCCTTTTAAGAAATAATTTACATTAAAGAAAAACAACATTAATTAAAATCAGCTATGATAAATTCTTTTTCTTTTGTGGGATAAAAAGGAATTATTTATTATTTTTAACTTTAAAACAAATCCAAAAGTTTAAAAATTGCAATACTAATTCCATTAATTTATTAAACAAGTACAAAGCTTGGGCTGCCTCTGCATACATTCCATTTCCAACTAAATCGTTCCGCGCTGCAGAATAAACATGACCGACTAATTTATACGGGAAAAAGGCAAAATAAATGTTAAATTTTGGGTTTTCCTTTTAATATTCTAATTAATTTCTTTAGTGTTTTCTCTAAAGCTGGGTCCAGTCGCTCCCCTTACTCAAATGTAGTACCGCTTTCCGCCATGTATGGATAAAAACTGTAAACTCCTTTAATTTATCACACTTTGGCACTTAACCTTCTAAATTTTTTAAAAATGACACTAAACCCCCTTAATTTATACTCTATTGACACTTACTAGTGTTCTAAAAGGCGGTCGCGGCGCCTCTCTGTCGGGAATAAGGGTTAGGCGTTGGATTAGGTGGGGATTGTTCATTAGGCGGGTTTAGGCGGGCGACTGGGCGGTCTAGGTGTAGGCTGCTTGGGTTTTTATTTTAAAAAAATAAAAATTAAATTAAATTTGGACCAAAACGACATCGTTTTACACGGGTTGGGGCTATTTTACAAAAAAATAAAAATGAAAGGCTAAATGTATGGAACGCTAAGCCGTCTAAGACCCCATTTAACAATAGCCCTACCATTCTTCTTCTCTTTGATTTTTTTTTTCATGCAATTGGGGCTTGAATCTTCTTTTTGTATTTTTTTTCTTTGCAATTTTTAATTAATAGGCTTGGACTTTGACTTTCGTAGTTTGGTGGTATGTTTGTTAATTGACATTTGAACTTCTTTTATGTTTATTTGAGTACTATGCTTGATTTGATAATTTTTTTTTGTTTTATTTTGTATATATAATTTTAGATATATTTAAAAATTAAAAATATAATAAAAAAACCGCTTGGCGCCTAGTCGTGCACTTAAGCTCTGACTAAGCGCTAAGTTGCCGCCCTAAGTCTGCCTAGTGCCTTTTAGAACCTTGCTTAAACCTCATTTTTGTTGAAAAATTCAAACAATATGACTCATGCTTTTTACGCACGATACATAATTCTAACTAAGTGACAAATACTTTTTATCATTTAATTAATTAATATAAGTAAATTGTGAAGTGTCCACACTCCACACTAATTTGTAACTTTATCGGGCATTTCTGATATTATTCTTGCTTCATGGTGGAACTTTGTTATGAAGTACGTACACTGTATGTATGTAAGAAGCCTATATGATGTGGAGATGAATTTGCAGGCACATATCCAAGGGCGGGTGCCTAATCAAGCTGGCTCATCCTTGACTGGGCTGTCCCAGTATTTGATTGTTGAAGTACAAAACTGATAAAGAGTGTTTGTGTGCCAACTGAATAATTAATTCCGGTTCTTCCTTATTAAGTGAAGAATCTTCGATTCGAAGTCAGCATCCTATAAGCAAAATTTTCATGTCTATGAAGCTTTGCTTCTTGTAATCGGTAATAAATAAATAATGTCTTCTTTTATTTGTTTGCCTCCTTCAGCTAAAGATACGACCCCGTGTCTGTTTTGATGGAATTTCTATACATGCAAAGACCATTGTTAAGTAAATTGCTAACCTCGCATTGATTAGAGATCGGGAACATGTCTTCTTAACGGCGGACCATTTTCATATATCCCGGATCTTAATGGAAAATAGAAATGTTATGTAACCCAAAAATGTCCAATAAGTTGCATAATGGATTTGAGCCGCACATTTGCAGTAGAGTTTGGGAGAGTGAAAGTGATGAGTGGTTGAAATGCATTGAAAGTTAATTTTGAGTTTTTAGTTTACTCGACGGAAAAACCAAACAATTACAGAGAAGTCTCATAATGGAGAAAGAGCTAGAGATCGTAATTAAAATGTGACGTTTATTGCAACAAATCCAATTTGTTAATTGTATATATATAATATTAAAAAAGGAAGAGTTTTCCACTATTCGTGGACATGACAATGCCATGACTTACAAGGGTAAAAAATGAGCCTGGGGGTTGCCTAGCCCTGAGCTTGGTTTCACATGCATGTCTCTCACCCGCAACATTTGAATTTGGGCTGCTTATCCCCTCCCTTCGTGGTTATTGGTAGGGTGTTAGACCTTCCCATTTAAACCAAAAAAGGGTAAAAAATGATTTCAAAGCCTCACAACTTCTCTCCCATACACTTGTACACCTTCTACCACCTTAATTACAAAAGTCCCAATACATTTCTTACTACAAACCAACAGGCGCATTTAAGCATCTCACTTTACACACAAATTTGAAAATTAAAACAAAGAAAATAGATTCAATTAGTATGGTTTGTATAACAAGAATTAGAACTAGCGCCAGGTTCTTGTTAGAACTAGCGCCAGAATTAGAACTAGTGCCAAATTTGAAAATTAAAGCAAAGAAAATAGATTCAACTATGAACATTCAGTGCTTACATTTCTTTTTTGTTGGATTTTGACTGTAATTAAAATCCCTGGATGAATTTTCGAGCAATTGCAGATTATTGTTATTATGTTCTTTGGGGGCGTTCAATATTTATGATTTGTATAATACGGGTGGTCCGTTATCTTTTATGACATACGCGGGGATCTTAAGAGGACCTCAGTGGGCATTCCACTATAATCTTTTTATTTTTTTGCATAATTTTGTATCCCATTCCTCTCATTGTAATGATTCCAGTTCTTCTTATTTAAATCAGTTGTGCGGTAAGTATCTCGGAGGCCCTTTATACTGTATTGAATGCTGATGAAACTTTCTGAACCCCGTTTTTCTAGTTACAAGTTTCTTCTGCAGCCGCAGCACCAACCCCAAACGATACTGACCGAGAAGGTGATGGATATAATAAGACGCTTAGAGGAGGGTCTTTTCAAGTGTGCTGCATGCTACATATGTTACTTTTAGTCAGTGTTCTAAAAGGCGGCGCCTAGGCGGTGCTCGGGCTCCCTGATTAATACCTAGGCGGGTGATTAGGCGCCGGGATAAATTAGGCGGGTGCCTAGGCGGGCTGGGAGTGAGCTAGGCGGATAGACTTATTTTTTTTCCATGTTTTGACGGAGTTGCGTATTTCTCTTTTTGTTAAAAAATTACCATTTAAAAAAATGGATACAATCTATCAATCATCATATGTAAATTCATCTTTCATTCTTCCGATTGAAACAAAACCTTAGCCAACAATTGTAATCGCTATAAGACGTTTAAGAAGAGCTTGCTTTGACTAGTTATAACTTATAAATACGCCATGCTACCTTATAACTTATATACAATTAGGGTTTGAATCTTCTCTTTGTATTTTTTTCTTTCTTTGCAATTTTTAATTAATAGGCTTGAACTTTGACATTCGTAGTTTAGTGGTATATTTGTTAATTAAACGTTTGAACTTCTTTTTATGTTTATTTGAGTACTATGTTTGATTTGATGATTTTTTAATATTTTATTTTGTATATATAATTTTAGATATATTTAAAAATATAATTAAAAAAACTCGCTTGTTGCCTAACCGCCTAGGCCCCGACTAGGCGCTAGGTCACTGCTCTAGGTTCGCCTAGCGACTTTTACAACCTTGCTTTTAGTTCTACTTATTTTCTTCCTTGAGCAGTTGTTTGTGTCCAGGATCCCACTGGATTCCCCGGATCTGCATCACGTTTGGGAGAATGGAATAAGAACAAGAATATAAATAATCACATAACGCTAAGAAGTAACTTGGTTCGGCAATTTACCTACTCTACACTAACTGTTATTATAAGAGCTTTGGGTGCCCCAATTCCCTATGCGTTTTTTCATGTGTCTGATGGCCTTTATATAACAGGCTGATTACAATAGATTGTCATAAAAACAAAGGACAATCATACGCATTCATAGCAGCATAATTGAAATAAGAAATTTGATCCTTATTCAGCATCAATTGCCTCATCGTACCACATTAATTGAGTAGCTTGGGACAGAATTAATTTCCGTGGGGCCGAGTTGGGACCTGGCCTGGTTCGGCTTGCTCTGTGTTTTCATTATCGAACCCGGATCAGTGAGCGAGTAATGTATTGGTCCTCAATTCTTGTCCTGTGAATTCTGAAGCTTTTTGGCCATTTCTGCTAAAGCAGAATCAATTATTCAACCACATACGTACTTTCCTAATCAGATTTATGTATGAACTTTTACTCTTTTATTTACTATTATATATATATTTATGTTGTTAGGAGTAGTATCTGAATCTGGAGACCTTGGAGATATTAATTGATTCTCTGTCAAATAAACACAAGAAACAATCAACTCCTGGTATGCATCAAAGTGATAACTCAAGCTTGATGGTTGCATCATCCATCGATAACTACATGCAATCTTGACCATCAACACAGAAAGCTTCTTGCCAACTGCCACTGGCACTGTACACAGCGATTCTTTCAATTCATCTAACGATACATACTTAAAACTCATAATAATTAGCAAGCAAGTTAATCTTTTTCAACTCTCATCATCTTTGTTCCAGTACGTATATTACAGGACCTTTTAGTGATGGATATCAACCGTCATTGTCCGATTTTTCGACCACTTCTGGTGCTAATAGCATGGTGTTGTTAGCTGGTGTACAAAGAATGACAAGCCAAGTGATACCCACTCCTGGATTCAACAACAACAATCAACTCACATGAATTTGGAGAATCTTCTAGTAATGGTGTTGGGTACTCTAGTGTTGAATCTATGATGGTATCACCTATATATAATCAAAATTTTAGAGGTCTAGCTTATTTTTCGAATTAACATTTTTATTGTCATTTAGAGTATAATTTCTCTCTTTATTTAGGACCAGTTACATAGGAATTTTTTTTTCAGCTTAGGAAAATTTATTTACTTTCAAAAATATGTAATCCTATTTTCTCAATAAAAGTTTAGATTTTCTTTTAGTTTAATCACCACCACAGGCCGGCCGCTGCCACCACTACTTGCCAATGTTGAAGCTCCGGTGACAGTCAGAGTTCTAACAACCAGGCCCGACCCAAGGGTGTGATAAAGAAGGCCGTTCCCAAAATTTTCAACCTTTTTAGGGCTACCAAATTTTTATGTTTATGGATATATATATATATATATATATAGTGTTATGCATAAAGTATAAAAGCCTACTCATATATTATAAAAGCCCAATCTTCATTCACCAAAAAGGCCAACTTAAATAATAAAAATTCACACAGAAATTGTTATCCCAAAGTATTAATAAAGCAATGATGGAAAGTGACATTAATGCTTTCCTTTCATTTACCATTGATTAACAATTATAGCGATTAAGAAATGGGTGATGTTATAGGCACCCCGATTTTATAGCCAAAACATCGATGTATCCTTAACACCGCAATAATGATCATGGCAACCATATGGTGACACCTCAAATTTAAGCACCGAGTCGGTGTCTTGTTGCCGAATTTCGACATTCGATTCGGTAACCTTCCATCGACTTAACATTCGACAAAGTTTGGCCGAGTCAATTTTTAGAAATATTTCACTGACATTTGATCTCGGCAAAAGGTTACCGAATTTTAACTTCTAACTCGGTGAATTGCCACCGAATGTTGACCTTGAAGTCGGCAACATGCTACCGACTTAGATGTTTTGTATTTGGGCAACTAACCCCGTATGGTGACACTTCAAATTTAAGTACCGAGTCGGTGTCTTGTTACCGAATTTCGACATTCGATTCGATAACCTTCCACCGACTTGACATTCGGCAATCTTTGGCCGAGCCAATTTTTAAAAATATTTCACTAACATTTGATCTCGGTAAAAGGTTACCGAATTTTGATCTCAAACTCGGTAAACTGCCACCGAATGTTGACATTTAAGTCGGCAACTTGCTACCGACTTGTATGTTATGTGTTGGGGGCACCAAACTCCTAATTTGTAGCCACAACACCGAATGGTTAATATTTTGGTTGCCATTATAAAAAAAAACCTTATTTCAAATTTGTGGTGTTCTGGCTACAAAAGAGGGGTGTGTATAACATCACCCTTAATAAATACCTAAGCTACAAAAAAAGAAAAAAATAAGAACACCAATTTATATTTGTACCATTAATAGGGCTCATTTTCAAACTTTGCCTTGGGCCTCCGAAACTCCCAGATTGGCCCTGCCAGCAACTATTGCCAGACCTCTGACGCGGGCCGTGAATTTTGTACTAAATTCGTAGTAGCCTCATATATAGATTTTAGTGCAATTCTATTTGTGCACCAAAATTGTCGGGCAATATAATATACAAATTTTAGTCTACTTTTGCAGTAAATGTGATTAATTTTTTAAGGGATAGTGCTAAAGTATTCTTTGGTAGTTAAAATCAAGTCTTAGAGAAGAAAATCAAGAAATAGCTCAAGGAGGGCAGAGATGCCGGTTTGAACTCTCTAAAGGGTCGTTTCAAATATCTTTAAAGGATAATTATTGGGAAATGTTATCCTTATTTGTATAATTTTCCAGCACTTTTTAATAAAACTTCTACTTTACTCTTTCGCTAGAGTTTTTTCTCATTGATCAATTATGAAGCATAGACTCGACACGTGAGACGCAATTTTTCTAAAATGTAAGACACGACACGTGGTGGTGGGGGGAAACGTTCTTAATTAATTAATTATATATATGCAATAAACATTATAAATATTTAAGAATTCAATAAAATGAAACTAGATTGCATTAATAACCCAAATACTCAAAACATCGTCACTAAATTGTTCTATAATTAAAGTATCAAAAAGCATATTGTTATATATAGAATGATAGAAAACAAAAGGGAAAATATAAAAAGTGGCTTAGTTGCCTCATCTTTAATTGATATTGCAATAAAAAAATACTAGGAGTAGTAACCCTTTAAATCAATTATCAAATATTAGAGACTATAATTAAATTCAAATGTCGGAGAGAGTGTCTGAGTGTCTGACAAGTGTCGGGCTTGACACATGACCTCCAGAAGAGTGTCCGTACTTCATAGCTGGTCAATAAAGAAAAACATTGTTATCTTGTACAAGTACCATAGATGTACATGCCTTTTTTTTTTTTAAAAAAAAAACAAACTGATAACTAAAGAAACATTTTATTTGGATTAAGTTAAAAATCCTAATTGTTCGATTTCACTAGGAATCCTGAAGAAATTGGTAATTTTTTATTCACAAAGTTTTGAGTTTTAGTAAGGAAATGACATTTTGTAATTCCAACTCTTCACATGAATTTATAAGCATTGATGTGAGAGTTTATCAAATTAATTAAAAATATATGGCATGTAAAAAACAAGGGGCTTTTTGTGTTTATCCCAATTAATTTAAATTGTTTTGCAATTAGCCCATTATGGATTAGAAATTAGTAAATAGCCCAAATGATTGGATAATTACTAATTAATATTTTTTAATTATTTTTTTTCATTTTAAAAATTATTTAGTTGATTTTCGAGATTACCCTTTTGTTGACATCTAATTGTAATATTCAATAATATCCTAAATTCTATCTTCTCATAATCTAATGGAACAATTAAATATTTAAAAATATTTTTTTTGTTGACTGGATAAACATTACTAGAAATTAGGTAGAAGGGCTTATTATACATTGATTTTTACCAAAAATCCAATGAATAATATTTTTTTGAATGAAGGGCCTATTTTTAATTGGTAATTAGTGTAAGAGGCCTATTTTGTTTTATATTTTAAATGAATGTATTTGAATAAATTTAAATATCATTTAATTAATAAAAACATGTTATGTATTACCTAAATTACCCCTTTTTATGAAATTTACACAAAAAATATGGACCGCAAAGTTCATATTGTAGTGAAATATGAACTGCAAAGTTCATATTGCAGTGAAATATGGACTGCAATATGAACTTTGCACTAAAAATATAGACTGCAAAGTTCACATTGCAGTAAAATATGGACTGCAATATGAACTTTGCACTAAAAATATCGACTGCAAAGTTCACATTGCAGTGAAATATTGACTGCAAAGTTCACATTGCAGTGAAATATGGACTGCAAAGTTCATATTGCAGTGAAATATAGACTGCAAAGTTCACATTGCAGTCCATATTTTAATGCATATTGGTATTTTTTTAGTTTATTTTAAGGGTTGGGATGTCATTTTACAATGAAAAAAAAAGACACATGTCATATTATCAATAAAATAAAAAATAGACCCTTTATTTTAAAAAAAATTATTCCTTGGCTTTAGTGTGAAAATCTTTCTCTAATAAGCCATTTTTTTTAATTGCCCCTAAACATTATTTATATATTTTTAAATAAATACATAAATATCTATTCACAAATGATCTAGTTTCGTTTTGAATTTTAAAATTTTTAACACCTAACTGAATTATCTAATCTAATATGAATAGACATATTATTATTTTTTGGGAGACATATTATGTAGATAGTTTTATTTATATGGTAGACATATTAGTTTAATACATTAAAAATATTTAAAACAAGCATATTAGTGTGATAGACCAGAAATATTTAAAATAGGCATATTAATGTGATACACCATAAGCAGGCATATTAATTTGATACACCATAAGCAGGCATATTAGTGTGATACACCTTGATTATCCCATGAAAATGATATACGTTCACAAAATAAATTGATATTGTAAACTATAAACCTATTTAACCATCGATCAACAAAAATAAAATGCAACAAATGATAAAAAACCTGATGAATAACGAAATATTGTGGCAAAAATCTTGATTGAATGGCAAGAAATATTTCTAAAATGCAAACGTACCTTTGACCAAAGAAGACCGTTGTAGCAAAGAAGTAAAAAGATGATGTGTAGACCAAACAAATGATAAAAATGAAAAATAGTTGTTTTACGTATGGTTTGAAAATAAAACACACCACCAATAAAATAAAAGGAAAAAATTAAATGATAAGGATTAATCCCATAAATATGCTCCAAAACAATTACCCATTATCCTATACTTTAGGTGGTTACCATAATCTATTTATTGTGATGACAGCTGCAAAAAATAAGGAGCCATAACCGATCCAATCAACAACCAGGGTCATATCATGCTTAAATCCCTATAATAATAATGAAATTAATTTTAAAATAAAACTGGGCCAAATACAAAACAATTAGAGTAAAAACAAGAAAGTGGGCTAAATCCTAATTTCTGAAATGGACTGGGTCTGAGTAAAAACAATCTTATAAAAATGGGTTAAATACTAATTTTCTAAAAAAGCAATCCTACCTCAATGTCATACTGATATTCAGGGTCCAACTCATACTGATTATTAGGGGTGTTAAAGTCAATCCGAAAATCTACTGAACGAACCAAACCGATCCGTAAAACCCCGAATCGAAAAAAAATCGAAAATAAGAAAACCGAACTGAAACCGAAATGTTTGGTTCGGGTTTGTGGCAAACTAGTCTAAAATCGAACTAAACCGAACCGAACTGAATTATGTATAAGAAAAAAAATATTAATATATACTCTAAAGGCATATGTTAATTATACTATAATACAAAAAATATGACATTCTATGAGAATATATTTCTTACAAATTGCATATTATGATAATCGTAAAATAAATAGTTATTAACACGTGCCCTTATTACTTAATTAACTACACAATGCTAAGATTTTTTTATCATATACATGATAAAAATATAATTCATCATTTTATTTAATGTGTTTCATTCTTATAATGTACAAATAAAATTGTAATTAAAGAGAAAACATGATATTTATATGTTGCTCATTATTTCTAAAAAGTCATGACTTTAATTTAAATATGAATTATTCTTACAATACTATTAGTATTACATTTTTATGTTAAATTGATTTTTAAAAAAACATATGTCAAAACCGAATAAAACCAAACCGAAAAGTTTGGTTCGAGTTTGGGTTTCGAAGATTTAGAAACCGAAACTGAACCGAAACCGAATTTTTATATTTGGTTTGGGTTTAGAGTACCTTAATTTCTACCCCCACCGAAACCGAAAACACCCCTACTAATTATGAATATTGATGTCATACTGATTATGGAAACTTTTTAGCCGCCGAGACATTTCTTTGTTATCGCCGGAATTTTGTTGCGGATGGGGCATTCGTCATCGAACTATACATATATAGGCACCAATATGTACATATCTATAGTGTGTGTAGCTAGGAAACAATTTATTTATAGTAATTTTGTAGCATTCAAACAGTAAATAAGCACTTTATAGTTGGATAACCGTCTAAATGTAAGATGCACAAAAATAATTAAATTAAAGGAGTCATCTTTGTAAACGGCTATCTCAATTGTAGTAGCCAGTAGGTAGTGCAAAAGGTTTTGGATAAATAAATTAAATATGTATAGAAATTGCAGAAAATTTACCAACAACTTTGTTTTGAAAAACAGTTGATCGATATTTTTGATTTTTATTTTAAAGAATCTGGATTATTCTCTCCTTCTCTGACACATAAACACATATAATATAATATATATCTGTACCTATACATGGATATATTTAAAAGGAACAAGGGTCGGTCAGGAGGATTTCCGCAGATCTTCGTATGAATTGGGCGGAGATGCCGTTTAAACTCTTGGGGCTGATCACGACATCGTTTGGTTCACATAAAATTGATTGATTGGTTCACAACGGTCCACATTCAAGCAACATTACCTCCACTTTGATTTGATATGATATGTTCGAGTCTAACCAGATGTAAATTCAATATTTATCCCCTCTGCCCAGTGTAAGATTGCTCAGAAAAATAACAAGCATGTAAATTAACACAATAGTAAGCAATTTATTTGTGAGGAAGAGGTATGATGATAATTACATTGATCACAACAATTACATATCCTATACTTGTATCCCCCGACCAAATTTTAAAAATATATACACAACCTAGAATTTTTAAAAATATATCTTTAAAGAAAAAAGAATGAAAAGAAAGGAAGAAAGAAACTTTACCATCTTCGTCTCCTTCATCCTTTCAGATAATCCTCTGCTCAATGATATCATTCATTGCAACCATAGGAGCTTTGAGCATTCAGTAGATTCTCTGCAACAACATAATAAGATAACATAATTGATTCTATTACAAATTGGAAACATAAGATAAGATTAAGGGTTTGTTTGATAAAAAGTTGGGAAAATGATATAAAGAACAATTGATTTTTTGAGAAGCTGGAAAATAAAATGACTGATGTGGTGCTATATTCTCTAACCTTCTCTCTTTTTTTCATGGAATAAAATCCTTGGTTGAATAAAAAAATTTCCACAAAAATGGAGAACATCTACTCATAGGGACAAGCATGAGATGGCTAATCTTCTATCTTCTCACATGGAACATCTACTCATAAGGAACTTCTTACAAGGCCTAAGCCGAATTTTAGAACCACTGCTCTATACTACTTTCAACAAATGCTGATGTGGTAAACAAGTTCCTTTTCTAGCAATGAGTAAACAATATTCAACATTTAGATTATGTGCAAGATCTTAAGCGACCGTCTAAATTAGTATTGGTAAAGGCGCCCCATAGATCTAGGAGATCCTAGGTTCAAGTCTCACCCGGGTGGGGAGGGTTTCTTAATTATTTGTAGTTAAGGGAAGATACTTAGACCTTCCCTGTTTTTTCTGAAGAAAAAGTGACCCTTTGGATTATGGCATCAACCTAGACAGAAAACATGTTTTGTCACAAACACCCTCCATGTTGTTTCTACAACCTATGCTTCAGCAGCCCACTCAGTTTCCATGATTGCATATTCATATATGCTTCATCTAGGAAAAAAGGCCCACAGGGAAGAGGTGAAGGAAAAGTTGAAGTGCTTACCTCTCTAATCTTGCTGAATCAAATAGGTAGCAATTCTTAAACCCTCCCTTGGGATGGCAGAAACTTGTTTGCTTAGTGGGTAAGAACTTTTTTCCTACTTCATCTGTGGAGGTCTGGAGACCACAATCACGGCACAATGATTCCACATCTGATTCCTAAGAAAATTATCAGACATGTTACAGATAGTATTATATTCTTTTTAATATAATAAGTCAATGAATTGGTCTGACTTCTGAGTAGATGGAATTTTTTTTCTACCTTCATGAGCAAGAGTTTGGATAGGTCAGCCAGTGGATATGGGTGAAGCTTGTAACCACCGTGATTCACACAGCATAGTGCCAATGTTCGAACCTTTTATATTTTCAAATAGATAATTTTGTCAGTTATATTTACTAGGCTCAGCAGAAAGATGAAATCAAAGCATTAAAGAGTGAAATACTAGATTCATTATATTATTAGATAACAATAAAAACTACACGAAGAGGAGGATATTATTGAACTTGAACCGAATAATTGATGGCCATTATCTCAATAAGCAACAAAATTAGGAACATAACTGCTGGCATAGAGAAATAAAGTTGCTCAAACGCATTTTCTAGAAATATAAATTCCTAAAACTATGGTGGCATGCACAATAAATGTGTTCGTATCACAATAAATACTTTTAACTAGTGATTTTCTGTTCAAACAAACAGACTCTTACAGCATCCACAAGGAGTAGCGCAAATATGCCCTACAAGCGCATGCAACGGTTAAGCTGGGTAGGCTAAAACATTGTTCCGTATATAGGGGTATAATAAACTTAATTCCACTAAGTTTGGTACCATATACCAATTTCATTTGCTTTTGATACCTTCTTGCTCCTACTCTTTCTCTCTCTAGTTAAAATCTCTTCCTTTACTCTCTCTCTCTCTCTCTCTCTCTCTCTCTCTCTCTCTTAAAATCACACTATTTATTTTATCTCCCAGTTTTACCATACCACTATTTCAACACCCAAGAAGCGTGAATATAGTCTGCCATTATGGATGCTCTTATAAGTAGTTATATCTCAATTTTTGGAAATAATCTCTTCCCTCTAGGCCTCAACAAATTAGGAGAAAATAATACACTAAACTAAAAAAGGACAACAATAATTGCTTTATGTTTTTAGTTCTCAGCTTGTTTTGACACGTGTAATGCTTGTTATGCACAAAAAAGGGCCAAAATTATAGCAATAACCTATCCCACTTGCTAGGACTCATTGAATATAAAGAGCAAAAACGTTAAGGCAATGGCATTTTATGTTCATAGTCCCTCTTCAGTGTCGAATAGAGTGTTAGCATGGACACAACAAAGTTTCATATTTTTAGTCCCTCTTTTTCAATGAAAAGCGAGTTGACACATGTAAACAACTTGAACATCAGTAGGGACAAAACATAAAACAATTATTGTTGCCCTATGAACAAATCAGAACGAAAGTAGGGATTAAAAACGTAAATCAATTAATGCTTGTCCTAGAAACAAAAGACAACAAAACATACGGAATAAGGGTGTGTTTGATAAAAAAAAGTTGGAATCCAATTTATGAGAAGTTGGAAAAAGAGATGAGTAATTTGGTGATATGTTCTCTTACTTTCTCAGTTTTTCCATGGAATCCATTTTTTTTGAGTGATGGATAGGAAAAAAATTCCATGAAGAAAATGTTCCATGAAAAAGTAGAAGACAAGGGGGAATTACTCTTCTTCTTTTTTTTTATCAAACGGACCCTAACAGTGGTTTTTCCTATTGTAAAACTAACCAGAAAACAAGGATGTACACAGATACATTTAGAAAGGAGAAAAGCATTTGTACATGGAAACAACCTCAATGATGTACGGTTCAATAATGCAATACTGCAGATAGGATGCCTCAGCTTCAATAGTAGAAATGAAACGCTTGTAATTACCCAGACGAAAATATCTGTTTCAGAAATAACAAAAATAAATATAATAGATAAAATTGCAACCGGTTCATTCCAGAACTAAAGATTATATTGAATAATAATCATCATAATGGAAAAGAGTTACAATAATCTCTTCAAAAGACATAAAAGCTACCTTAGAATTCTACGGGCAAAACACATTTCCTTTGACTTGATAATGGAAGAATGAACACGATGGAACCACAATGAGAGTGATTCACCCTGTGGATAAAGAAAATTTATATTTAGTGAATTCTGGATCTGTGACTATGCTGCAAAAGAAAACAAGAAGCTTGACTAAGTACAGCAGTGAATGCAAGAGATAAACCATTGGTTGGTTCTCAGAACCAAGATGGAGAAGCACATAAAATGAACGGAATTCAGCTTCATTCTCAGAAATAGAATGGGAATTTTGACTTGCATCGTACAGATTATACAAAGATGACAAAGCCTTTGTAAGTTGCTCCATGTTGAGGTGATGCATTGGAGAAATATTGGGACTGCCACTATGTCGTTGAAGCTTGTGGTGGGAGATGACATGGAATTTAACCTGAATGATCATATATATGAGAACCCGAAACTTGTTATATATCAGTGGATGTAGTACCGAAAATAATGCTTTAACACCACCAAAAGAAAAGAAAGAAAATTTTTGGTCTTTCTTTTACGTCAACAGTTCAAAAGATGATGCACTATGTGGTAATAATCTGCATACATCATTCCATTAAAAATTAAATTGGGAGGTTGTGATCTAGAGTTAGCTAAAATGGAATTAGTTCATGCAATTATTTATTTTAGCACTCTCTTAAAGAATAAAATGAATATATGTGAATTAATGTCCACGCCAAAAAGTTTAGCCTTGCAGTATCTCTCTAAAGAGAGTGGGGCCTCTCTTTAAGAAAAAAGACCATGGATGAATGTTTTGAGGAATTTTGGTGGAGATTATTTCCACGAGGACTAGATTATCCCTACAAAATTTCATAAAAAATTCAATCTACAAATGGGTTTGAAGAATGTAAGAGCCAGCAACGAGGGCATTGCAGATTTGGTTGGGAGAGAATGCCAAACCCTAGTGCGTGAGAAACCTAACATGAGGAGGCAAGGCGATGTGGCCCTATTTGCGGGATTGATGTGTTCCTTAAACTGTTCAGGTACGTGCCAACGCTTGATATTCAATGCCTTATGACATGTTCCGCTGCGTGTTGCTGTTGGAATTAGGCTGGCCCATAGAGACTGGGTTTAGGCACTGCACGGGGCCCGGAGGATTACCTCATGAGGAATAAGGGAATAAACAAAACTACAACATACATGATGCATAAGCATTGAAATAAGTTGTTTATGCTCATTCTTCGGTCATAATTAGATATAAGCAATTCCACTGGGTTCAATTGAAGTATTTCCATCAATGCATTCTAAGTTCTAACCTCAAACACAACGATAGTTCATTTTAAATGTATTGGAATTAGGAAGCGACTATGAATGGACCCACATAAAGTATCCCGAAAACAGGAGGCCAGAAAAGCCCAAACATACCCATCATAGGGGGTTGGGCTTTTTTTTTTTTTTTGGGAGGGGGGGAGTGTGTGAGGGATGAATGCTTGATTACCATAAAACTGTCACACTGTTGTAGAAGTGTCAATAAGACAAAGCAATACATCAGCTTTTGGAAAAATATGTCACACTGCTGTAGAAGTGCCAATATCATGATCATTAGTGCTCGGTAAGAGAACCTAGATATTACTCCTCAACACCACATGCATGCTTAAAAGTTAAAATGATTGTACATGACATATAAGAAGTAGTGCATGTGGTGGCGAGAAGTAATTTTTGAGGTGCCCTTAGCAACCACCTAAGCATTAGGTAGCACTAAATACTAATGTATGTAATTTATTGGATGCCTCGAAATTTTGGGCATATGGGCTTTAGAGGATCCCCATATATATGCATGGACATACAATTGGACATCAAACAACTTGTTTTATTTATGGTTTCCAGCATACATGTATTGTTCACTCAAATGGAGAGCAATATCTATACTAGGAAACAATTTAAATGAGTTGCTGGTTTTGTTGCAAGGAAATAATTCTTCAAAGTTCAAATGCTAGATCAGTAAGATGTTTATTACAACAAAAATAGAAATGGTAACCACAATGATGAAAATGATAAACTTACCATTCTCTCGTACATGAGGACTGCTTTATCACCGATGATATTTTGCATGGCAAGGTCTTGCCTTATGGACCTTGTCCTATCAAAGATGAAATCATGAACCACTTCAAATGGATATTCTCTAGAATTCAACAAGTTGAAAAGATAGTTTAATGTATCCTCCAACACCGGGAGAGGCCGCACATCTGAAGCTCCCACGTCCTTTGATGAAATAGTTCTGCAAAACTAGTGAAAATACATAGGGTGAATTGTACTTCATATCAATGTTATCATTCCATCGCATTAAAATAGGATATAAGTATCGATGTAGAATAAAAGCACCTAAGACGTTTCAGAATCAATTTTTATGAATATTTTTGACTTCTAGAACAAATTAAATTAAATTAGAGAACAGAACAGGTTAAGGCCCAATGAATACTTCATCAAACTGCACTCCAATACCCATGCATCTGTTTATGTACTCCCACCTTTTCCACTAAGATACAAATACTCTTCAAGACTAGACTCTTTTCAATGAATAAGGGAACAAGTTACAAGGCATTTTTATTATGTGAAACATTGAGAGAATGAGACAAAACATCAAGATTTTCTTTATTATTTTTTTAAGCAAAACTGAAGATTATCCTAATAATACAAAACTCAAGTCTGTCAAAAACTTAAAACTATTGTTGCATTAGCATTCGCTTATCAGTCTTATGCATAAAGAATGATTTCCTATTTTGGTACAATCAACTTTTCTTAGTTGCTTCCTTTAGCGTGTTAAGCATAAAGCTTATAATTACATGTCTATAATCAATACGAGTAATTTTTATTGTAAAGATCACCTTTTTAACAGCAAGGCTTGAAGAAGTTTTTCCAGGATTTCCATCTAACCTTTCAAATACAGCTAAATCTCGCAGCCGCTCGCGCCGTGCCCTTTCCTCCACTGTTTACACACAAACAAACAAACATAATATATACTGTATGTATTCATGGAGAGCAGAGGTTGGCAGTTAGCCGGTTGCATTTTTTGTCCACATAATTGTGTCAAAAATGCCCTTAATTAGTTCGGTAAAGCATATTTATTGAAACAGAATAAAGTAGAGTTGAACCTATGATCTATTGGCTAAGGAGTAAAGCGTCAACTATTATGGCAAGCTAAATCATAAACTCCCTCCGTATCAAATTGATAGTCTGGCAATCTTTTTTGGGATGTCTCAAGTTGATAGCCTCATTTTCCTTTTGGTACATACTCAATTTATATCTCAGCATAAAAAATAAATTGTATTCTTAACAACTGATTAGGTTGAAACTAGTGCTTATAAAGTACTTAAGTCAAAGTAGGAGTATCAATTTGAGACGGAGGGAGTACCTTTTAGTTGATTTATTAAGCTAAGCAACTTTTTTAAAAATTACCCAATGTAATATTTCACAGATATCACGATTACTAGTACATGAACAAGTCAAAGTAAAAAAAATAGGGTATGTACTAACGTAAAAATATACTTCATATAACCAATAGAAGATTGACCCATTGACCCTTAAAATGCGTTTCTAATGCTAAAGTCGAGTTTAAATATTGTACTGTGATTTTTTGTGAATTTAATGAATTTTAGAATCAATTACAGTTGTTCAAATATATGTCTAATAAATGGAGTACAATCAATCGCCATTGGAGAGAAGTACATTATTAGGTACAAGCAAACAAAATTGCAAAGACAGCTTCTAGTTTTGTTGATTTAATTGTAATAAATTTTTTTTATACAAACAATTATAGCATCAATTGGATTAAAAAGAAATATAGACAACACGTTAAAATTAAAGAAGAGAGGTGATGATACCTGGGCACATAAAAGGGCAAGTTCCGGCTATTGCCGGAAGATCTTCTTGATTATCATCGTCGTTGGAATTCCTACTACCGGTAGTATTATTATTTCTGTCAATTTTAGAGGGATTGTTGGATTGAAATTCGTGGGAAAGTGGATAACGAGAAGAAGAAGAAGAATGGGGTATTACTATTCTGCCTCCTCCTCTTCTTCTCTGTTGGTGGTGGTGGTGGGGTTGACTCTTCTTCTCCATCGCCACTTGAACTACAAGTGAAATGTCTTTTAACTGTTTATTGTTACTCCTTTCTTCCAGAGTTCTAGGCCTCTCCAATTGCCCGGGCCGGACCTATCCAGTCTTTGACTTGTTAATGGGCCGGGCGAGACTCGGGCTAACGGATTTGTTTATTTTTTAACTTTTCAGTTGGTATTTATAGAGAAAACCGCGGGGCTAATTAAATAGAAAGATAGATGCTCATCTCTTTCTTCTTCAAGCTACTAGTAGACTACAGGTAATATCTGTTGTTCTCCTTCCATAACTATTAACTTCAATTTCAATTTTACATTATATATATATATATATATAGTTTGTTTTTCTTTGTAGAATTAATTAATTAATGGCCAATCTCACTCTTCAGACATCATTATTCCTCTTCTCTTCTTATTTGCCCTATCAATTTCTCAGAATCACACCACAGACCTCAACAACTATTCCTCGTAACCAGCATTTCCTAATTATCACACCACAAACTTCTTCAACTATTATTAGCCAAAGAAAACAATTCCTTGTAATTGCACGTTCAGATAAATCATCATCACCATTATTGTCATTGTCATCTTTCACTGTTGAATTCCTCGTGAATTCATGTGGGCTTCCCTTAGAAGATGCCCTTTCAGCTTCCAAAAAGCTCCAATTGAAACAAAACAATTCCCAAAAATATGAATCTGTGTTGCTCCTTTTGAGATCCTTTCATTTCTCTGATACCCACATCACCAAACTCCTCATTAAGTTCCCCAAAATCCTTCAAATGAAGGTTAATAATGTTACGCCTAAATTAGAGTACCTCAGGGATAATGGGTTTTCGGGTCCGCTCCTTCCGGACCTAATTGTATCAAATCTGGGTTTTTTGACCGGAAGCTTGAATCGCAGCATAAAACCAACACTGGAATTCCTCAAGAAATATTTACAGACGAATGACAAAGTTGTTTTTGCTGCTAAACGCACTTCTAGGCTTCGGACAACTGATTTGAAGGGAACTACGGAGCGGAATATCGAGTTCTTGTTGGGTGAAGGGATGACTGCTACCGGTATTGAGACATTGGTTTTGTTGCAGGCGAGAACTTTGGTACACAGGCTTGATAGAATTGTCTATGCAGTTAGGACTGTCAAAGAATGGGGGCTCGACCCTACTACTCCTAAGTGTGTAGAAGCTATTAGAGTCTTGCTCTCAATGAACAATTCAACATGGAATCGAAAACTGCATTTGTTCAAGAGTTTGGGTTGGTCTGAGGAAGAGATTTGGTCTGTGTTTAAGCGGCAGTCAATCTGTTTAGCTCTTTCTGAGGAGAACATCAGGAGGACAATGGATTTTTATGTGAACACTATGAAATTGAAGCCGGGGGTTCTAGCATCTCATCCCAGTCTTCTTTGTTATGCACTAAATAGAAGAATTCGTCCACGCTATAATATTATACAGGTTTTGGAGTCTTGGAAGCTGCTTAAGAAGAAATTTAAGATTTCTACGTTATTTAGACTGCCTGAGAAGGTTTTCTTGGAAAAGTTTGTGGACAAGCATTTGGACCAAATTCCAAACTTGTTGGAGTTATATCGTGGTACTATCACGGTTGAGAAGATGGATCAACTAGAACCAAGTAATTTAAACGCTCTCGTGTAGAAATGTGCAAGTATAGTGTAATTGAATTTAACTGCTCATGTTTTAGCCTCTCTCTAGTTTGTGTCGATTAATTGATTGTTGTCTTCTTGTTATTCTCATTAATGTTTTCATATCCCTCTTATCATCTTTAGAAAATACAATAATTTATTGCTTACTCTCAATAGTGGATAAAATCACACGTGGACATGTAATTTTGGCCTTGGCGTGGGAAGTTTGGTTCGAAGGCCTTCCTCACGTTTGTACCTTTTTTGATTCTTTTTTAAGTTAAATTTTCGTTGTTTGATGAGTAACACCCTAACAGTTATAATTAAACAAAGAAGAAGAAAGAACAGGAAGTTGCACAGGAGGTGTAGTTATCGTGTTATACTGCTAAAATTTTGCCGTATTTTTCGGCCTTTCAGGGAAACTAATATGTTAAAAGACAGGAGGTGAACTAGATTTGTCAAGGATTCACCCTTACCTGCTAACCTCGAGCTAGAAATTTGCGAGCCGTAAATGCAAGGATCCTTACCTGGGCTTTAATTTCTGGTGAAACAATAAACAAACCTTGATGCCTCGTTTGATTCGGGTATTAAAAAGTGGGATGAGATTATTAATACCAATTTTTTTATAATACTTTGTTTGATTTGCGCAAATGTGCTAGGATTACTAATACTGGTACTAACTTAATACCACTCTTTGTGGTATAATTTAATACCAAGGGGGAGGTGGTATTGTTTATCCAGGATTAAGAAAAAGGAATCATATATTTTCAAAAATGCCACTACTACTACTACTACTACTATTACTACTACTATATTATTATTATTTTAAAAAAAAAAAATTTTTTTTTTTAGTCTAAAATATAATCTCGTATACAAGTTACATAACCAAATATGATATTACCATCAGCATGAGATATTCCAGTATTAATACTGCATGAATCAAATAGGATATTGGTATTAAATTAATACCAGGATTAATAGTCCATTACTATTAATACTGGTGTTATTAATCCCACTAACCCTAATACCTGAATCAAACTAAGCCTGAGAGTAGTAAATTTGTTTGCAGCTTGACTGCATGCGAATGATCATTAATGCATTATTGATAGTAAGCTATATAGAGTAGTATCTATATCCATTAGTTACCAGGATGAGGGCTGTTACGTTGCGACGGGTATTGGAGGTTTGCTTTTCTTGTGAAACCAAACTCTTGAATGATGGCTGAAGAATGCAATTCCTATATTCACCCAATCACGTGCAAGTTGCACTATGTTATCAGCATATACCATTTATTTTCCAGGTGATCCTTTCATACTCTTATTTAGATGTTATGTTTTCCTTTCTTTTTTACTTCATAGGTTATGTTGATTTGTAGTTGTCGAATGACTACCTGATACATCTCTCTCTCACACAAACACAAACACACACAGAGAGACGCAAACATCGAGATGTTTTCGCCAGAATTTTATTTGTAGTAATCATGTGGAATGGTCACAAGAGCTACACTCCCTCAAGAAGATGGCTGGCTCTAATCTTGTGAAATTGGCAACGCGGCTTCATTTTTGTTTTTGATAGGAAACGAAGCTGATATCATTACTCAAAAAAAGAATATGAACCATGCTGATATCCTCCTTGTAGAACAGAGGAGAAGGTATCCACTGAAACTATAGGCTCAGAATTCCAATCTCAAGAAATAAAAATAAGACAACAGCAATGAATTAAAACAAAACCGAAATCCCCAAACTTCTTGTATAGACCCTTCCCAAGTAAAATGAAGCAGAGATGCCTCAATGTTATCAGTATATTTAGTTGATGAAGTCCAAACTGATGCTCATAACTGAACTTGCTCCTATATATCTGCTGGACTTTTGTTATTCCCTTTAAAAACTCTATAATATCTTTCTTTCCACAGACCAAGCGGGCAAGCACCGTATGGACGCCTATCCGGGTGGTTTGAGCTTGCATCTCCAATGTTCTCGAGCTTCTATAAAGATTTGCTTTCGTTCTAGATTCGTTATAGCTCTTATGGAATATTTTAATTTTAATTTCGTAGTGAAACTCGCCTCCTTTATAAAAAAAATGTTTTAGAAATTGAATAATGCTATTCTTTTTAAGATAAAAATGCTTTTTTAAACTCGAGTATAAAATCATTGGATATGTCATTATACGTTTTCTTTACAAAGTTCTCAATCTTCTATTCTGATCTATTTGTCTCTGACTCCTTTGGATCTCCTCCATTGATGATGACTTCTTGTAGCGTGACCCCCCTCTTTCTCCATCTCGATGCAGGAACGACTGTTGTGAATGGGAACTGTGTTCAATTATCATCGAATTTAAACTTTAATTACACATTTACACCGGTACGTAATTTTATGTAACATGAACCGTATGGGTTGTATGCTCGTGCCCTTATTAATTTTTAGAGAGTCGAGTGTTGATTTAGGGGGTGTATTGGATTTAGAATCTATAAGATTTTTATGGACTTTTAAAGTTCATGGGTATTCAATTGAGATTTTAAAAAGTCTTTTAAAATCATAATGTATTCAATTGAGATTTTAAAAAGTCTTTTAAAATCATAATGTATTCAATTGAGATTTTAAAAAGTCTTTTAAAATCTTGATGTATTCAATTAAAATTTTAAAAAATCCATCTAAATCTTATGGTATTCAAAAGTCTAATGACTTAATAGGATTTTAATTAGTGGTGGATTTTGGTGGATTGTAAAGCCTTTTTTATACATAAAAATCCATCTCTTTATCTTCTCACTTACCTAGAGATTTCAGATGGATTTCTAATTCCTTTAAGAATTTTACTTAACATTCCCTCTCTCCCCCTTTCCTCCTCCCCCTCTCTCTCTCAAAATTCAATTTTTTTATTGTGTGATGAATGCATTATAATTTTTTCTTCTTCCCTATAAAGCCTTTATTCTCTCTTTTACTAATATGGTCATCATGTATTAACATAATTTCAAATGGTTAGACCGCTAATTATAGTTCAAATTTTTAAAAACAATTCATCTCAATTTTATTAAAAAATACTAGTGGGGTGAGAAGTCTAATTTTGTGGGTGCAGTATGAATTTTTATAATTTATTTCGTTAATTGTCTTTACATTTTTGATAATGTTACTTTAAACTCGTAATTAATTTATTTTATTATTTGTCTTTTGTCTTTTGATTTTTGATTTTTTTGATGAACTTATTAAAATCTGCAGAAATCCATGGACTTATTAAAATCTGTAGAAATCCAAAAGAATCCATGCTTTAAAGTATGTCAAATTCTATAAGGATTTAAAACAATCTATAGACTTAACAGAATCCACGGATTTTAAAAAGTCAGTTAAAATCTTTTAAAATCTGAATTAAATACACCCCCCTTAAATGTGAAATTTGATATCTAAATTGTCATTTTCTTTCACATTTAAAAGCATAAAATAAGGGCGTTCTTAAATAAATCCACAAAATCCGTCTTCTCGTCCCACTAAATTTACTGAAATAATGCAGGGATGATAAAATTTAGCCGCTAAAAGTAAATATTAAATACTATTAACTTTTGCATTAAAATAATACATAATAAATAAAATTTACACCATTCTTAATAAATTTCATTAAAAATTATGTATAAGTCATAGTACCTATGAAAATAAAATAAAATATTAGTTATGATAAATACATTTTTAGCGATTCTATTTCATATAATCTATTACTATTCATTATTTTCAAATGATTATTATTCATATTTTAAATTTGTCTATAAATTTTATTTTTGTGAAATAAGTAAATATAAATTATAATTCACTACATCAAAAACATTAAAAGACCATTGCAACACTCAACAAAAATAGGTAAATTTGATTCCGCACAAATCCTAACTAAATTGATTCATACTCCTGTAATTGAACTAGCATCAAAGCGCATAAAAATAAATCAATCTATGTTAAGCTAAAACTATATACACCATTAATAATAAAGGAGTCTCGAAAAAAATGATGTTCTAGATATCTTAAAACTTTAAAACTTTATTGGTATAGTTGTTGTGTGCATGAATTAATTCAACACTTAACTTAACTATGTAGTAATTTAGTGCATGAAAATTAATTCAATAGAAAGCCATATAGGAGACAATAGTACTTGTGAACTTTAGCTATGTCATTATAAATATAGATAATGAAAATTATAACATGAAAAGATCTACGTGTAAATTCATCATAAATTTTTCATTCTAACGACTTAAAACTACATTCTTCTTTCTTTTTAGAAAATGTTATATTTTGTGAAAAGGGGAAAAATGCATTGAAAAAATAAAATAGTTTTCATAAAAATAAATCATTTATTAAAATATTTTGTTACTTTCGAATCTATGATATTTAATTTTTTGGAGATTCAAGAAAATTGATTCCTTGGAAAATATTAAGAGGATATAGATTTTCTCACCAAACTATTTCTTTTTCCAATATTTTTTTACTAGTAATTTTAAGAATTTAAATATTAAAACAATAAAAGCACAACATATAATACATATTTTTTTATGACATATTAGGCACATGTTAACACTACATTTCTTTAACTTTGACATTAGATAATTTAACATGAATTTTATTAAAACTCTGCATGCATGCACAAATAAAAAGATTGAATAAATTAAGAAAAACATTATTGAAAACGTAATCGTGCTGGTGCAGGTGAAAATAAAAGTTTAGCACTCTATATAAAAGTATGATGAAACTTATTATAAGCTTACATCTGTGAGAATCCGCAAATGCGACTCCCGGGTCTCGTCCTCGTTCGGTGGGAGTCTGAAACATCGAAAATGATTCATTTGTTTCATTTGCTTCTATATATTGATAATTCATATCGGGTGTCCCTCTATTCTATTTCTAGATGCAAGAGGGTTTGTTTAGAGTCGCCAGTACATTTTACGAGAAAACGGACAAAATAATTGTGTAAGAGGGAAGGCTACAGATAAGACTTTCTTACACGTTTATCTACGAAACCAGGATTATATAGGGTTTGGGAACTATATTACGGTTTGGGAAGGTGTTAAGCACCCATTCCGCCCTTTCGGTCTCTAATGGTCTTATATGTTTATTCTATGTTGGAAAACTTAGATGCTTTTACTGATATCTTACTGCTTTCTGGAAAAAACCTGCTTTTCGAGTGCGTTTAGAATCTACCATAACTATGTCGCCACTTCGCTTACTAGGACGGGGATCGAAAGCACCCAGTCGCCACTTCGCGTTTGGAATAAGGCGTTTTGGTGTAGAAACCGTGGCGAGAAGTTGCCGTCCAGAACCCTTGGGGGTGTTGGCCTATTTATACTGCTCGAAGAGGATTGTCGCGTGACATTTCCCAATTTTATCTGTTTGTCGCGCAACATATCTGTTTGTCGCGCGACAAACGGCTGAAATGATGGGTTCTGACACTGTGATATGTCAAAAAGTGGATGGTCGGGTGCAGAGGGGTTTGTCGCGCGACATAAGAGTGATTGTCGCGCGACATACCAATATATCGTGCGACAATCCCGCTTAAAAACAGGTTTGTTGGCCAACAAACCCTTTCGGGATAGTTTCGGGTG
This sequence comes from Lonicera japonica, assembly GCA_021464415.1. Lineage (NCBI taxonomy): Eukaryota > Viridiplantae > Streptophyta > Magnoliopsida > Dipsacales > Caprifoliaceae > Lonicera > Lonicera japonica. The sequence continues at coordinate 74,547,304 of CM038471.1, read as the reverse complement.
CTCGGGTGGGTCCCGAACTCCAAAAATAGTAGTTCTCGAAGGTCATTAGAGTTCTTGCGGGGGTCACGGATCGGGGTGTCTACAGACCCTCTCGACTCAAGCTCCTTGCTTGCAAGGAATTGAGGCGACTGGAAGATACTTCGATTTGTAGCTCCCGCAAGAACCCTAAGAGAGTGTACGCATGCAAAAGTTTTTGTGAATGCCTCCGGAGAGGGCTTGTGTTTGGTTTTGCCTCCGGAGAAGGCTTTTGATACCTCATTGCCTCTTTTGAGGACTTTCATTTGCTACACTTGCCTCAGATGGGAGGACTACCATTGCTCCACTTGCCTCAGATGGGAGGGCTTTTGATCTTTTCGCCTCAGGTGGGATGATTACCATTGCTACACTGTGCCTCTCTGGGAGGGCTTTTTGATCTTCTCGCCTCAGGTGGGAGGACTACCATTGCTCCACTTTGCCTCTCTGGGAGGACTTGATCTGTAAAAAAAAGAAAGAACAAGAGCTGCCTCTAGGGAGGGTTTTTGTGAATGGGTGATGTTTTGCCTGTAGAAAGGGCTTATGTGAATGGATTGCTTCCGAAAAGGACTTTCGCCTAAAAAGGGCTTAGTGATTGGATTGCCTCCGCAGAGGGCTTATGTGAATGGATTGCCTCCGGAGAGGGCTTGTGCCTGTAGAAATGACTTGTGAGTGATGTTTTGCCTGTAGAAAGGGCTTTTGTGAATGGATGTCTCTGGAAAGGACTTTTGCCTAAAAAGGGCTTAGTGATTGGTTTGCCCCCGCAGAGGGCTTATGTGAATGGATTGCCTCCGGAGAGGATTTGTGCCTGTAGAAAGGACTTGTGAGTGATGTTTTGCCTGTAGAAATGGCTTTATGTGAATGGATGCCTCCGAAAAGGGCTTTCGCCTAAAAAGGGCTTAGTGATTGGATTGCCTCCGCAGAGGGCTTATGTGAATGGATTGCCTCCGGAGAGGGCTTGTGCCTGTAGAAAGGACTTGTGAGTGATGTTTTGCCTGTAGAAAGGGCTTTATGTGAATGGATGCCTCCGGAAAGGACTTTCGCCTAAAAAGGATTTAGTGATTGGATTGCCTCCGCAGAGGGCTTATGTGAATGGATTGCCTCCGCAGAGGGCTTGTACCTGTAAAAAGGACTTGTGAGTGATGTTTTGCCTGTAGAAAGGGCTTATGTGAATGGATGCCTCCGGAAAGGACTTTCGCCTAAAAAGGGCTTAGTGATTGAATTGCCTCCGCAGAGGGCTTATGTGAATGTATTGCCTTCGTAGAGGGCTTATGTGAATGGATTGCCTCCGTAGAGGGCTTGTGCCTGTAGAAAGGACTTGTGAGTGATGTTTTGCCTGTAGAAAGGGCTTATGTGAATGGATTACCTCCGAAAAGGGCTTGTCCTTGTAGAAAGGACTTGTGAGTTTGGTTCTCTGTAGTAGCAATTGATGAGAAGCTAAATAGAGAGTTCTCTGAGGAAAAAAGAGCTCATTTGGGAGTTTAAATACCCATTCTAAAAGTTTTGTTTTCTCTGGGAAAAACTGAAAACTTGTTTTGTAAGTTATTTTATTCCGAAAGAAAAGTTTTCATGATGGATTTCTTGATTCTTGTACTTCGTGCGTAACAATGATTCAACCGTTTACTTGTTTCTAAGTCGTTTCTGATTTTATCAAGCTGAGATGGAAATCTGTTTTGAAGGAGTCTCTGATCTCTTTAATCTTCATCAGCCATCTTTGAGGCATTTTCGCAGGCCCACATCATTTTCTGTTTTTCGATGTCCTTATTTCTCCCTCGTTCGGGGAAGCTTTTCCTGCCTTTTCTGTTTTTGGCCAGGAGCTTCTTTTCCCGTTTTGGCGTGATCAGGAGCCTTACTCACCCAAGACGAAGCCCTGAGCCGGTTTGGCCTAGCTGTCACTCTTGGTGTGGCTCTCCCTGCCATTCTATACAATTTTGTTTCTCTCGCTCGCTCTGGGCGCTCATGCGAGATTTTTCTCTTTTCTACTCTTTCAATTTTTTTCTATTCTCGTCTTATCTGATATTTTCTCATTCTCATTGCTAGATTTCAGTCTTCTAGAGATCAGGGATTTCTTTTGTATGCTGTTTGCTCTCGCGATTTGAAGAAACGACTTAGAATATGGCATTCGATATTATCGTGCGATGTGTGTTTTTTCTGCACAAAAGTCAAGAAAAACCACCTTGAAGTTCCCCTACCGAAAAATGTCAAGTTTGAGATATGATTGGTCATGCGACAGTTCAATGGAGTAGGTTTTGTCCCCCAAGCGGGCTCTTTTCTTCTCATTCTCTTATTCTCTCTCTAACTTCTCATTTCTCGAGTTTTCCCGTATCTGGATCCTCAGGGTGTTCATTGATGCAGTTCCCATGCTATTGACCAGGGATGATAGGGTAAATCGTGACCACGGTGTGATATACTAGGATGTGGAATGCACTAAAAATGTGCATGCTCGTGTTTGGTGATCTATTGAAAGATAATGTATGTTATGCATATACTAGTGAAGTGGTGTTTGAACATGTTCGATAACTTGATATGTAAAAGTATTGCTTACAGGCTGCGGATACTTTCCCTGCTGTTTTGTTGATCCTGATTCGCAGTTTCCTGCATGTTTAAACAAACATTAATTAATTCACATAGTTATTTCAATAGTAACATCCGATTTTTAGAACTTACATACTTTTACCTTTCAAACTTTAAGGACTCTCATAATTTACTCTAAAAATCATCTAACTCTCATAACTACCCAAAGTACCCTCAGGTTTTGAAAACTACATAATTTTTCCCTATAGGCCCACAACTCTCGTAATTACCCTAAAGTACCCTCAGGTTTTTTTTAAAAATTACATAATTTTACCCTCTTATTATATAACTCACATAATTACACAAAAGAACCCTCAGGTTTTGACATAATTTTACCTTTATAACCCTATATCTCCCGTAATTACACCAAAGTACCATCAGGTTTGAAAAATTACATAATTTACGCTTATAACCCTATATCTCTCGTAATTACACCAAAGTACCCTCAGGTTTTAAAAATTACACAATTTACCCTTATAACCCTATATCTCTCGTAATTACACCAAAGTATCCTCAGGTTTGGAAAATTACATAATTTACCCTTATACCCTATATCTCTCATAATTACACCAAAGTACCCTAAGGTTTGGAAAATTACAAATTTTACCCTTATAACCCTATATCTCTCATAATTACACCAAAGTACCCTCATGTTTCTTACACATATTTACATAAAAGTACCCTCGGGTGCAATATAAAGAAAAACATGCTGGTGTAAAACAGGCCTATAATGACATAATAAAAATGACCACCAGGCCCCTGCAAAAGTGAAAGGAATTAAGTGAGAAGCGAAAAAGTGGTTTTTTTTGGCAGTAATGAACCCTGTCTGTTGGAGAAATAAATTTGTAACAAGGTTTGTTACATGACAAACAATGAGTACATGTGTATGATTTCTCCGATAAATACACCTCTCTTCCTTCCTTCATCCCCACACTTACTCTTTTATCTCTGTAGTCTTCTTTACTGTACAAATGTTGACTTTTCTTCTATCAAAGCTCGAGATGCCCTGGTACCCTCGGGAGTCAAGTTTATCACTCCCCATACCTCTCTATTTGTGGAGTGTATGTGGCATGGCTGACTCGTTATTTCAACTATGCACGGTTTGGCTTTTCTTAGCCCCTCCGGGCTGACATCATTCGTTCAATCTGGCGATTGGTGGAGGAAGATCTGGTTGTCGTCCCTTATTAAATACAATGGTTTCAGTTCGTGGGCTTAGAGCCCTCTGAAGCATGAATGAAGCTCGAGTTGCACTGGTGGCTAAAGATACGACATGTGTAACGACCCGAATTTTCTAAAATACTTATTTACTCCAAATTAATATATGCATATATTGTAAATTAATATTTGTTCTCTTATTTGTTTTGTGGTGCATTTATTTTGTGGCCAATTTATTATAGTGCGTTTAAAATTATAATTTAAAATATATATGATTAGTTTTGAAACCTAAAGTTTTGATATGTTCTCCTTTGAAAATTCATGTCTTTTATTATGTTGAGAATTTTTGTGTGAAACCAATTTTGTTTTAAGCTAGACTTGATGAGCTTCAGTTTGAGCACAAATTTCACTACATTTAGACTTTTAATGAATTAGTTATGATTTTTGAAAGTTGACTTAACCATGCTGTGAGTTTGACCTGCGGGAATTAGAGAAAAAGAAAATTTATTTGAGGTCTTGAGTAATTATAATTAGATGGGCCACTAGGTTAATTTAATGGGTTAATTTATATGTATTCTTTTATTTATTATAAGAGTTATTTTAGTTGGCCTAATTGAGATGAGAAAAAAACCCTAGTATGAACATAAGTAGGTTATCAACACAAATAAGGTCTTAAGGAGAGGAGAAAACTATGTATTGTCATGTGGCCGCTTGTAGAGAAGAAGAAGAGACGCAAGAGAGAGCCCGAGTAAGCGCAGAATACTTTTGGTTCTTCCCCTTTCGATTATCTAGTGAGTGTTTCTCACATTTATTATGTGGATTTCGATACATGCATATATATATATATATATAACCTATTTGTTCTGAGTCAATTTATATTGGCGACTCTTTTAGATTTCTTTTGGTTGATCAATTTAGGTTTTACTATTTATAGTGAGTGATTCTCACCCTCTCTTGTGATTTCTATTCGTATATATTGTTTTGATTTTCTTTTGACCTAATTTTTGAGAAAGTGGTTTGTTGTATTTTTATTCAATTGATTATAAGTTTTTTAAAGACAAACCTTAATTATATGTCTTTATTAAAATCTCAGAAAAATACATAGACTAATATTATGAGTTACAAGTATTGTGGCTTTGGAATTGGAGTAATATGATTTTTAATTTGGGAGATATCAATTTTACAAAAAACAGAGTGTTAAAATACTTAATGTTGATCAGATTGCTGTCACACATCTGCAGTTTTGAGTTCGGTTAGGGTACTAAAATTTTCTGTAAAATTCTGGAAATATTTGGCAAGTTAATATCGTGTGTTAGGAGAATCTGGGCTTTGGAATTGATCGAATATGATTTTTATGTTGAGAGTTATTGAAGTTACAAAAACAGTGCGCAGCAAAATCTGATGCTGGACAGATTGTATACATGTTAGCAAAACATTCATAACTCCTAGAATATAAATGATTTTTAGTTGAATCCAATTGCATATGAAACTAGACATGGCTGTCTATATTGTGTAATTTTTCTGGAATTTTTATATTGTTCGTTTATCCCCAGAATGTCTGTGAAATTGATGATTGTGCCGATTTAAGATATTGTTTGTGCTCTTGCCTTATTTTTTTTGTGCAATATAACTTATGTTTTAAAATAATTTTATTAATAGCCTTTAAAATTGGGATTATGAGGTTCTAAAAGGATTTGTGGTATGATTTTATTTAGTTTGTGAAATTGTTTAATTGATGGACGTTTGGAATACTATGAACAATTCATAATTGGTGAAATTATTTATCTTAAGCTTCTAGAAGTTATATTTAGTAAATGTGTGAGTATGATTTTGTTTTTGGGACAAATCTACATTCTTGTTGAGGTTGATAGTAAAGTTTCTTTATATATTAAGTATTAGAGTTGTATCGACTATGAGTTGTTTTTATTAAAATTGACTAGAGAAGTCATAGAAAAATTCCTTAATTACGCCACTGCTCCCTTGTTATGATTTTATATTTGTTTTGATTCAACACTTGGGTGGATTTCCCATGATTTTTGTGAAAAGAAAACTTTGGTGAAAGCCAATGAAATTTTATGATCTTGACTGTAAGCCAGATGGTGGCTTGTGATGTTGTTGTACTCGTTCTATTGTTGAATAGACGAGTGGATTATTTGTGATTTTACTCGCAGAAGGGCGAGTGTTTTGGCGCACAAACGTATAACTAGCCTTCCGAAGAAGGTCGGAACTTTAGACGATATGCCCGTGCGGGTTCCGGTTCGGAGTGGCCGCTAGTTATACGGGGAGACACAGGGTAAGATGATCTGTGTAGGCCATGGGAGAGTATGGCGAGGTGGCATGTAATTAAGGTGCACACGGTAACTTAAGTGTCTAGTGGTTTCAAGTCTAGTGTTTTCAGGATGACGTACTTTAAATTATGTAATGCTTCGCTTGGACAATAGACAGTTTGTATCGTCATGTTAATTTGCATTTGCAATCTTGGACACTGTTATGAATTATTGAATGGTAGAATTTAGCGATTTTTCGCGATATTTTATTGGAAACGACATTCTAAATATTTTTCGTTCTTTGAGTTTTCCGAGATTCTAAATGGTTTGAACACAAAAGGGATATTTATGTTGCTGTGTTTTCTTATTTATTTTCGAGTAATTTAAGTTTAACATTTCTAATTCAGGATGGTAGGCCGTACTAATATTTTTTGCAGGTCTTGGCCTACCGTATTATAGTGGAATGGTATTAATAGTTTTGGTAAGTGTACGGGGTAAGAAACTACTTGCTAATACTTTGTCGAGAAACTACCCTTTTTGTCTCAAAAAGTGTGTGAAACTATTCGTCTTGCCACATAGTGAGATTTGAGTTAATTGTATTAGATATGTACATATGAATTATGTGTTTGCATCATGGACATATTGGGTGATACAGAATCAACCCATACCAGTATTTATATACTGACCCAAGTTGTCTCCATGCTTTTTGGGTACGTTCTCTTTATGAGCGTAGCCCAGTTTTGCAGGTATATATTAACGTGCTTCGTTGATCGTGCGAGGAGTTTTACTTTAAATTTATTTTCTTTATTTTGTAAAGTGTATATAGTTTGTTGGACTTTGGGAACGACACCGGTTTAGATACTCTGGCCAACTATTTTAATAGAGTAATTCTATTTCGTTTTTATTATGTAATTGAACTTTTTAAATAAAGTTTGGATATTAAAGTTTTGTTTGTTCCGCAAACATTTGTAAAGGATATTGATTTAAGATTGAATTTTAGTTTTTGAGAATGAGTATATTAAGTTAATTGTTGTTTTTAATTTTCACCCCCGGTAGTTTGACGGGCGAGTACATGTATATTAATTGGGTATTCGGGGTCCAAAAATCGGGGTGTGACAACATGGCTCCTTTCCGGGGCTAAAATAAGGTGTTTAGATAGCAAATGTACTGACTATTTATGAACCACTGCTTATGAAGTTTGAAAAACTGCTCTTTTTATGAAATAAAAAAGTTTTTATAATAATTAAACCGGGCCTGAAGTAACTTCTCAGGTTGCCTACGTTCCCCGTGGTATTTCCTCCATAAACAAAAGTGAGTTGGGGCTCAGGTTTACGTAGTTCTGGATTATACATGCTATTGCTTTAATAATAATATTTCTTGAATGTAGCGCCTGACCATCTACATCTGCGACTATTACGGCTCTCCTTGTGTTGATTTCTTTAACGATGTACGGCCCAGTTATGAACTTTTCTCTCGGATCTCTTATCGACTTCTCTAACCTTTCTCAAAAATACATTGTTCTCACAAATACCCCGAGTCTTCACTTTTCGATTTTAAAGGCCCCATAATGACGATACACGGCCTTCTACCGTTTCTCATTTAGCGATGCTAACTCACTTTAGCGGGTTGTTGGCCATATTTGGTCCGCCTGGTGCGGGAATTTTTCCTTCTTCGATTAGATCTTGGATGCGGTGTCGGAGGGCTAAACATCTATCTGTGTCATGGCCCACAGCTTGGTGGTATAAACAGTTCTCGTTCATCCTCAAGAAGAATGGACGGGATTTGGTGGAGGACGAGGGTTGAGTGGGGTAACCAGGCCCGCATTCCGTAGCAATTCAAGAGTTTTGGTCAGGGTTGTAGGGAGGTTGCTGAATTTTCTATTTTTATTGAGTTGATATGTATTGGAGGCTTCGGTTTGTATAGGCCACGTTAATTGGGGTTATTGCTGAAAAGGGTTTTGTTGGTACGGATAAGAGCTTAGCTGGTTTACAACGGGGGTGGCCGTGCTCTTCTCAGTATATGAGGCTTTCCTTGTTTGGGTGTCCTCCTTTCTGGCCAACTCTTCTTCTACTTGGGATCCCATGCTTAAAAGTGCTCGAAAATGTGAGAACACGTGCTTTCCCATACAAATCAATACAGCCGGAGTGAAATTTTTTTGAATTATCTCTAACTGCTCCTCTTCGTCTAGTCGTTTGGACATCTGGGATGCCAACTCTCTCCAACGGGTAACAAAATCACTGAAGCTCTCTTTTTCACCCTGTTTGGCCATCTCTAAGTGTTTACGGGTGACCTCCAACTCTTCATTGGACCCGTATTTAGCCATGAATTCCTTGACGATATCCCCCCAAGTTTTCGTGTGGTGCCTCTCTAAATCAAAAAACCATCTCAGGGCTGCCCCCGTGAGAGTCATATGAAATGCCTGGGCCAACTCAGGTTCTCCACAGCCAGATACTTACATGGATCGGATATATGATTGCAGATGTGTTTTTGGGGGCGTGGTTCCAGTAAACTTAGTGATAGATGGGAGTTTGAACCCCTGTGGTAGTCTTGCCTCGGGGTAGAGGGAGAACGCATTCATATCAATAACCTCGTCTGCTCCTTTCATTAGGGAAACTCCCTTCTGCAGGACACTCATTTGTTCCTTCAGTTTTTTCATTTCTTCACTCTCTTTAGATACTTCATCGGGCTGTTCCCGAGCTATAACTGATTCTGCATATACTGTTCGGAGTCGGTTTTTATCTGGGTATTCATTGGGATGGGCTACTAGGGCTGGTGGTAGGATAGGTCGTGCAGGGATTTGTGGCCATTGTGGGTACTGAGGGTTGAAACCTGGTTGGACTTAGGGTTGCGGCCAGATGATGGGTGGCTCTTGTTGCTAATAAGTAGGGCCGGAGTCCGGGGCCCATTGGTTCTGGTTATTGGGGTCAGTTTGAATAGGCCTGTTGGGATATGACCTGTTTGCTGTGGGTTGGTGCCTTGGACTGGGGGGAGTACTTGTGATGATTGCCCTTGATTAGGATCTCGATTCGGTGGTAGTCGTTCAAACCCCGGTGGCGCAGTTCGTTCGGCTGACCATCCTTCTATTCGAACCCGGGTGTTCTGCTGCTCAGTAGATATGCTGGCCAGGCTTTGACTAACATTTATCAATAGGCGATGCAATTCTTCTAGGGTAGGCGGAGCCCTCGGTACCTCTGCTAGATTCGGATCAACTGCTTGGATCTCTGAGTCATTCAGATTTGAAGTCGACATAATCGGAGTGCTCGGTCGAACTAATCTACCGATGTAGTCTCTTCCTGCCCAACCTTCCAGACTGTAGTCGTAGGGCTGTAGATATAGCGGAGATGAAGGAAGACTAAGGTGTAATTCATTTCTGCCAAGAGAAACCACGGAGAAAGAAAAACAACGAAAACCAAGTTTCGGGTGTTCATAAAGACACGTCAACAACAACTTGAGTGAATTCCCGGTGGAAGTTTAGGGTAGGCAGCGAAGTGCTCCTTGGGTTACCCTACTTATCCCGAATTTTAAAAACTCGTCTATTGATTTTATGAAAATTGGGAATATCTCTCCTCTTGAGTTGCTTTTCATGGGAGATGTACCGGGGAAAGCCACAACGAGCTGATCTCATTGTAAATTTCTACGACGGAGGTTGGTCAGCCTCCGGCCGTACTCGCCAATATTTGGGGGAAATATACATGACAAGGCCCTATGCGGTACGAACTCCTTACGGTTGATAAAAAAGATAAGAGTGTTCTATCTCGACTCTTCCTATATGCAACGTATGTATAATGCAAGGTGAAGGCTTCAGGCTCCCTCCTATTTGACAAGACCTCGCGATATACCCCAGGGGCGGGTACGTGCAAGAATCTTTTGATATACTTCCCGAGTACGTGAGTGTTCTCGTCACTCGATATACCTCGGGGCGTACTTGGCCAAGGAGAGTGGAAGTAAATGCTTTCAGTTTATGTTGGCCCAAGCAAGCCAACTCCCTACTCACTTATAATACTTCCAAGGGTTTGGGGTAAAAATCACACTCGTAAGATCCATGCATGAATAGTGATGTGCGTGAAAAGAAGAGTTTTCAAAAGATTTAATTACATATATCTTATCTTTGAGGTGTATTTTGAAAACGCCATTTTTATTTGAAAGATATTTCTTTACAATCACATATAACAGAAAGGGGAAATCCTAAACATATGTCTATGTCAATGAATGGACTTTACTGCGCCTCTAGGTCAGGTTAAAATTAAAATCCAAGCGCCACGTCAGGGGGAAAGTAGGGAAAGAAGTAAAAGCATGCATATCAACATATTTATAAACAAAAAATTCACACATAAGAGCCTAGTTCTCTCAGTCCCCAGCAGAGTCGCCACTGTGAGAATCCGCAAATGCGACCCCCGGGTCTCGTCCCCGTTCGGTGGGAGTCTGAAACATCGGAAAGGATTCCTTTGTTCCATTTGCTTCTATATGTTGATAATTCATATCGGGTGTCCCTCTATCCTATTTCTAGATGCAAGAGGGTTCGTTCAGAGTCGCCAGTACGTTTTACGAGAAAACGGACAAAATAATTGTGTAAGAGGGAAGGCTACAGATAAGCCTTTCTTTACATGTTTGTCTACGAAACCAGGATTCTATAGGGTTCAGGAACTATATTACGGTTTGGGAAGGTGTTAAACACCCATTCCGTCCTTTCGGCCTCTAGTGGTCTTATATGTTTATTCTATGTTGGAAAACTTGGATGCTTTTACTGATATCTTACTGCTTTCTGAAAAAAACCTGCTTTTCGAGCGCGTTTGGAATCTACCACAACTATGTCGCCACTTCGCTTACTAGAAAAATTGAGTTTTAAACAAGTCTACAATAAAACTAATATACAAATATCTTATTTAATTACTAGAAGATACTTTAGTTACCTTCCCGGCGATAATAATAAAAATAGGAGAGAAAATATAATACAACAGATAAGACCTCTGACGGATATCAGCTTTCCTCTTAGAGATATTTCCGGCGGTCTGACTCTAGAAGGTGGCACTCCGGGTGCCAAGATTAGATCCGAGACTCTTGCGGAAATAAATGTTATCACATATGCTTCCGGAGAAGGCTTAAAGATTAGAAAATATGAGAAAGAATAAGGCGTTTTGGTGTAGAAACCGTGGCGAGAAGTTGCCGTCCAGAACCCTTGGGGGTGTTGGCCTATTTATACTGCTCGAAGAGGATTGTCGCGCGACATTTCCCAATTTTATCTGTTTGTCGCGCGACATATCTGTTTCACTGTATTTGTTTGTCACGCGACATATCTGTTTGTCGCGCGACAAACGGCTGAAATGATGGATTCTGACACTGTGATATGTCAGAAAGTGGATGGTCGGGTGCAGAGGGGTTTGTCGCGCGACATAAGAGTGATTGTCGCGCGACATACCAATATGTCGTGCGACAATCCCACTTAAAAACAGGTTTGTTGGCCAACAAACCCTTTCGGGATAGTTTCGGGTGCTCGGGTGGGTCCCGGACTCCAAAAATAATAGTTCTCGAAGGTCGTTAGGGTTCTTGCGGGGGTCACGGATCGGGGTGTCTACAACATCTAAAAGATGTATGTAATTAATTGAAAATAATAGATACTTGTTTGTTGGAAAGAATAAAATTTTTTAATTTTTAAAAATTTAAGCGTGTGAGAATATAAATTAGTGGCAATTTTTTCAAAGTATAAAAAGAGGGGTGAGAAGAAAGGGTTTTACGCTATTTTTAGGTTAAAATTAACGTAACTTTGACTTTTGGTAGAGTGAGAAGACGGATTATTTAAGTACATTTAAGAACACCCTAAAATAATCCGAATTTCATGTTAAAATAATTTGACAAGTAAGTAGTATTGAACCAATCCAATGTAGAACCTTAAATGAAGGGAAGTTATGTAAATCCAAGATTTTAGGACAAGTTTAGAACAATTGTTTTATATGAGAACTTTTCGGAATTATCTGGAGTGAGAAATTAAATACTAAAATTAATCTAAATTAAGAAAACTATTACTCATCTGAATGCAACCTCAAGATTTTACAATCTCCCAATTGCAACAAAGCAAAAAGCATGTAAGAAATGCAAAACAATAATCAGAAACTATGAAATAAACACATCATAAAACAAGAGTTAAAACTGTGAAAGCATCAGTTGAAAAATAGAAAGGATACTGGAAACATCAACGCGATGCGGCACTTTCTTTCTATTCTCCTTCCACTTGTTCTTTCAAAGCATTTAAATGCGAAGCAGATGAAGGCCAAAATCTCTTTCCAAGCAAACTACCAACGAAAAGGCCAAACATTGCATCCCGCATACATTCAAATTTGCTTTTGTTATCTAAAGATTTGAGGATAATAAACTCGCATAGAAAACTAGGACAATCAACAAGTAACCAAAAACATGTATGTTTTGTGAAGATCATAACTAAATATCATCCTCTTAACACGCATAAATTGCAGCCGTCTCACAGTTTCAGTTTACAAACAAAACCTCCTTCGAAACCATTGACATAATAAATGTTTTTAATCGAAAGCAGAATCAGACGTTATTAATAATAGAAAAGGAAAAACGGTATATATGAAAGGCAGGCCAGGATCTACCACCACAAAAGCCTAAAAATATAAATTAGAATTATCATCTCTCTTCCCAAAACTCTTCACTGGCCACCAACTTCGTTATCCACAAAAATTCCCTACTTCTTTCCTATCAAACAGATAAAGCCAAAGTGCGTGGTGATAAATCTCCATAAACCACCATAGTACCATGATACACTTCCAGCAAGTTTGGAATTTGGTCCAAATGCTTGTTCACACATTTTTTTCAAGAAATCCTTGTCAGTCAGTGTGAATGTCCAAAAAATCTTATTTTCCTTGTTGAGCAGTTTCCTAGACTCCAAGACCTTTATAACATTATACCGTGGGTGAATCCTTTTATTTAGAACGAAAGAAGCTTGGGACGAGCTGCTACAACCTCTGGCTTCAATTTCATAGTGTTCACATAAAAATCCATTGCCCTCTTGATTTTCTCCTCAGAAAAAGCGAAACAGATTGCATGCAACTTAAATGCAGTCCAAATCTCTTCCTCTGACCATCCTAAATTCTTAAAATTTTGCACTTTCCGCTTCTGTGTTGAATCGCTCATTGAGTGCAACACTCGAACAGCTTGCACGCACATAGCAGAACTAGGGTCAAACCCCTATTCTTTGACAGTCCAGACTGCATAGACAATTCTATCAAGCTTATCCATCAAAGTTTTCCGGTACTACAAAACCAATCTTTCGATACTGCTACCAGTCACCCCTTCACTTAACAAGAACTCAATATTCTGCCGAGTTCCCCTCAAACAAATTGTCTGCAGGCCAGAAGTGCGTATACGTATTTCTTAAGGAATTCCAGTGTTGGTCTTATGAAGCAATTCAAGCTTCTAAACAAAATGACTGGATTCCACTCAATTAGGTCCAGGAGGAGCTGACCCACATAGCCATTATCCCTGAGGTACTCTAATTTAGGCTTAAGATTACCATTTACCGTCGATTGGAGGATTCGGGGCACTTAATAAGCAGTTTCTTGATATGGGTATCAGAGAAGAGAATTCAAAGCATCTCAAAAGGTCCAAAACAGATTGATGTTTATGCGACTTGTTTTCTTTCAATTGGAGCTTTTTGGATGCAGCAAGGGCATCTTTTAAGGGAAGCCCACATGTGTTCGTGAGGTATTGAACCGTGAATGATGACAATGGTGACGATGCTTTATCTGAATCTAAAACTGTAGTTAGCAAATGTTTTTGAGAAATAATTGTTGAGGGTTGTGGGGCGGTGATTAATCTTCTGAGAAATTGGGTGGGAAAACAAGAAGAGAGGAATAATAATCTCTTCCACAGCGAGATTGGCCTATACATACTAATTTGAAAATTAATTGAATATTATTTCAGGGTTAATATAATATATAATAATCACAGAGAGAAAGTTGAATTCAAAGAAACGAACCGGGAATGGGGGAAAGATACCTTTACCTGTATGTATGTATGTAATGTTATTGGTATCAGAAATACTAGTCCGGTAAATCTTCGTATTATTATTATTGTCAGTTCCTCCTCTGCTCTAGCTTTTTTTTTTGGATTGAGCTCCTCTGGCTCTAGCTTTAAGAGATCGATCCAGGAGGGTTTAGGGTTTTTGTTTACTTCAAATATCACTGTAATGTTATATACCATGTAACCTGTGTTATCGCACTTTAATAAAATTAACGAAGTATTGATGCATACTTACTTTTTTTTATCTTTTTCTTTTAGTGTTTCCACACTCCCCTACTAACTCAATTGTATACAAGTGGTGGCTAGGTTTCAAGTTCTTGTTAGAGTAATGATGGCTTGTTTTATATAGGGAGAGAAAGGGTGATGTTATATACACCCTTCCTTTGTAGCCAGAACACCACAAATTTGAAATAAAGTTTCTTTATAAGGGTAATCAAAATATTAACTATTCAGTGTTGTGGCTACAAATTAGGAGTTTGGTGCCCCCAATACATAACATACGAGTCGGTAGTAAGTTGCCGACTTAAATGTCAATATTCGGTGATAGTTTATCGAGTTTGAGATTAAAATTCGGTAACCTTTTACCGAGATCAAATGTTAGTAAAATATTTTTAAAAATTGACTCGGCCAAAGATTGTCTAATGTCAAGTCGGTGGAAGGTTACCGAATCGAATGTCGAAATTCGGTAACAAGACACCGACTCGGTACTTAAATTTGGGGTGTCACCATACGGGGTTGGTTGCTCAAATACAAAACATCTAAGTCGGTAGCATGTTGCCGACTTCAAGGTCAACATTCGGTGGCAATTCACCGAGTTAGAAGTTAAAATTCGGTAACCTTTTACCGAGATCAAATGTCAGTGAACTATTTTTAAAAATTGACTCGGCCAAACTTTGTCGAATGTTAAGTCGGTGGAAGGTTACCGAATCGAATGTCGAAATTCGGCAACAAGACACCGACTCGGTGCTTAAATTTAAGGTGTCACCATATGGTTGCCATGATCATTATTGCGGTGTTAAGGATACATTGGTGTTTTGACTACAAAATCGGGGTGCCTATAACATCACCCGGAGAGAAAATGAAGATGAATAATTTATTTTTTAGAGTGATAGCAAGAATATAGTGAAAAAGGAATTTTTGTTGTGAGCGAAGAAAATGAATGGATGGGTTATCTTAAAAATTAGATGGTTTAGATTATTTTAATTTGAGGTAATATTATTCATTCATTTTAATGCAGCCACACTTGTTATGCGTGCATGAGCTGAGGGTCACCACATTGTAATATGCTAGATTTTGTGCACACATAATATATGTGTTATTAGAGTATCTAAAATTTAAAGAAAAAAATTAGAAAATTAATACGTAATGTAGTAGTCAAGAGTCTTATTATTCTTGTGAAATGTGAGGGTTCAAATCTCGTTATTTGTGCTATTGTGTAAATCTTTTTTTGTGAAATAAAAAGTTCACAAGGGCAAAATTGGAAATCCAAAAATCCGACACAACTTCATGCCTTCTGACTTTATATAATTATAGATTTATTTACTGAGCCATAACTTGTGTTAATGATATACCGACCCCTCAAAAAATATTTTAAATTTTAGCCATCTAATTCTTTATTATTTATATATTTTTAAGATTTAAAAGTTATGACCCTTATTATATAAATAAAAATTACATTGTCCACGGGTATAGGTTTTAAGGAAACTGAATCCAAATACTGAAATATAGGGATAATTTGGGACTTGGCTTCTTGCCATTACACATTTGATTCAATTTTTCTCAACGGGGTCAAGTTTGAACACTAAACGGAAGGATTTTTTGATGAAATTTGATAAATATGATTTTTATAATGAGTAGATCATTTTTATAAAATTTCATCAAAAAATTCATTTTAAAAGTAATTGAGATGATCATATAAAATTTTATTGTACAAAAATAAATATACGTATTAAATTTTTATCATACCCAATTTCAATTTGAATATTTTAATAAAATTAGGTTATTGGGCAACGTAATACCACCTTAATAAGAATGGGTTCTTATTGGCCTGATCCAATAGCTACCCAATAAGCTATTGGGGGTTGGGTTGGGTTAGGTTTTCAATAAAAAGATTGGGTTGCACATTAACAAACCACCCATTTTGCTAACTACAATAAGTATGAGGTCACTAGTTTGAAGTAAAGTGTGCTAAGTTTCACCACATAACTAAGAAACATTGTACAATACTCCTCTTATTTGTTACACATCCATAATATAATTTATTTCAACGGTCTCATAAGAATCTATTATTATTTTTTAGGAAATTTCAAATAAAGCGTTATGTATTGAACCTTAAAATTAATTTATTTTTTATGAAAAAATGTCAGATTCAAATATAAAATAATCTTATAATCTTAATTAAAGAGTGGGGAAAAAATATTTTGCTTGAATAAAGACAAAAGGAAAAAAATTGGCATATTTATAACACACAGAACAACCTACTCTTAAATTGTTCCCACATTAATGGTGTAGTGTACATTCCCATCTCTTTGGTACGTAAGATACTAATAAATTTATAGAGGAATTCATACATATATATATAGCATATAAAAGGGATAAAAATAATTGATCCGATATCCAATTAGTTTAAATGTCGAGTTTTTGGCCTACAGTTGAGCTCTTTATAGAAGTTTTCTAGGGTCATTTGACGCATGACATGTGGCATTAGTGGAATGAGGCGTTGCCAACACACTCCATAACTAACAACCATTCTATCACTACTCAACAACCATCCATCATTATCTCCACTCCCTCTAAACATGGGGTTTTGTATCTATCACATTATAACAACTAATTCTTTACACTTATAAAATGAACTAGATTTTAGCATTTCAAATCATCATAAAAAAATTGCACAAAAAAAAAATCATCATAAAATTATCTAGGTACAACCTACCACTTACTTGTATTCACTCTATCACTTTGTAATCGCCAACAATATCAATAGAATATCAACGACTTCATTAGAGAGTGGACGTAAATCAAACATACTATCTATTAGCTAGAAGACCCCCCTTATTTTTTCATGTTACATTTTTGCACGTGCTTTTAAATTATTGTGGGAGAAACAAATTTTATTTTAAGATTTGTTGACCTTACAACATATATTAATGATTTTGGCACTACCAAAATATTATTAATGGAATTTCTAGTTCCAAAAAACTAAAGGAGATAATCAACAAACACCGCTGAAATATTATTGATTAAACGGGATAATTAGCAAGCCACCTCTCGACCATAGCCAAACATTCTTTAGGTTTATACTCTGGTACAACATGACATGCTCCCTGTATGGAAGTAAAAATATATAATTATTTTTTAAGTTTAATTACTGATCAATTAATTAATCTGAAATAAAGCACTAAAACAGCACAAAATATACTTTTATTTATTTGGCTTTTAACTCTTATATTATACACGCACACATGCTTACTCTAAAATGGATTGTCCTTATTTTAAGATATTGAACAACCGATCATTTAAAAGAGTGAATGAATAAATTTTTATCAAAAAAATTAAATCTAAAATTGATAGGCTGTCTTTTAAACCACTTACCATATAGGGATTTTAAAAGAAAGGTATTTGATATATAAAAATATATCTGTTAAATATATTTTTTAAAGTAAAGTAAACAATATATATTTTACCTAGAACCAAATCAATTCTAGTGGCAGATGTTTTACCTTTAAAGTTGCAAAGATCAATGAGTAGTCATTATGTGTAAAGGTCGATGTATATCTGCGTACAAAACAATATGTTAGTTCATTACATTAATTAATTTCTCTTGTCGCATTCAGTTTGTTATACTTCTTTTTGTAGAATTTTCAAAATTGAGGAGTTAATTAAGTTTTAATGAGACGAAAATACAAGAGAGACAATCGTAATAATCTCAAAATTAATAATAACAAAATGATACTTCAAATAATGATCATTATTTGAAGTAATAATTATATATATATATATATATAGATATTAAATAAAACAATGGTAAACAAAAGTGTTTTAGGAGTAAGAATCAAACCCTGCCACTTGATTTCATGTAAACCATGGGTCCCAATTACTTTTAAGAGTCAAATTTAAGGAACGTATCCGCTTCTCTGTGCCCACATATGGAATAATCAAGTCATGATCACCACTGTCAAAAAGAAATAACTAGTTAGGTTGAGATAAAATGTCATATCAATTTGAATGATGATAATTTGCGTATGCAATAGTAATCTCAATTTAGCTAATTAAGGGTATTTTTTTTTCTGTCTTTGTCACTTAGTGTCTCCACATTCACACAGGGATGAAACTAATCCCTAATTTTCATGTAGAAAAAATTTTCTTCTTCAACCACCATAGAAAATTTCTCTTTGAAAAAAGTAACAAAGTAAAAAGACATATTTCCGTGTGTTTCAACTTATTTTCCAACTTCTCACAAGAATCAACTGTTTTTATTTTCCTTTTTCATGTTATTATCAAACGGACCCTAATAGAGTTTTATTTATTTACTATTATTAAAAGAAGAAATACAAATCACCTAATTAAATTTACGAAATGCCCTAACCTAAGGTAAGATAGGTAGGTAAAATTTGTGATTATCTTATACAGTTATACGACATTAATGCTAGTCTAATTTCTTAATTAGCTGAATCATAAGGCGTGGTGCATGTGGCAACCTACAGTTTATGTGGGCGAATCATGAAAAAAGTCACAATGTAAGAAGATATTTCACCACATACTTCAACTTATTTTTCAATTTCTTACAAAAATCAATTATTTTTATTTTTTATGTTATTATCAAATGGACTTGTAGTGTATATATATATATATATTTCTTACAGGGACCTTTATATCTGTAAAAACCCAGTCCTAGTCTAAGTAAGTTAAGGGATCATGATACCTCCCAAAAATCGAGATACCTCCCAAAAATCGAGATTACTTTGAAAGTATGAGGTTGGGTTTCCAATTTCTCCAAACATTGGGGTTAGGATTGTAATTTTAATTTGGGCATCTTAATATACAATCAGACCTTTTCTTTCATAATATTCATGAGGAGAGGACCTACCGTATACATCTATACTATTATTCATGTGGTCTCTTTTTATTATTATTAAAAAATATACTTGGAAGAGATTTCGAACCTTGAACTTTTAACAAATTAATTAATCTTATGCTTAACCACGAAACAACTCAATTTTTTTATTTTTTTTATATTTTAGTTTGAATTAGATATATCTGATTAGCACATGCATCACGTGTGCATGCGATCTAATATATTGAAAATCAAGTTGGATTAACTTGATCCATAACTTGTAGAGCATCTACAAGACTATAAACTTGGGGTTGATTATTGAACTCTTTATGGTTAATTAGTAACAAATTACAGTTTTGATGTATTGTATACGTTATGTTTGGCGGACATCTTGATTTGCTTAGATTTGTTATTTAAGGATCTTGGATTATTAATGATATTTTGGATATTTTCGTAATGCAAGTTAGGAGTGTGCATTTCATTTTTCCTACAATATATAATTTATGTTATGATTTGATCACATATATAACTCATTTTAGTCTAGATCAAATTTAATTAAAACACGACCTAAAATTTAGCAGGCTGAATAAACAAGATTCTGGCCAACTCGACCTAATTAAAATGTCTACTTGGCATAATTCCTATATAGTGGAGATACTATGACATAAATACTAGATATACTTTGACATTATCTGTCTCAGGAACCACATCCTATATATTTTACCTGAGAGGTTTGTAACTTTCAAATATTTGCGTTGAGAGACGGACCGTGGACAAAAAGGCTCTATAAGTTAAAAAATAAAATAAAATTAACTTGTTAGGACAAGGCCCAATTGCTTCCTGATATAGGAACTTAAATTACCCGGTTAGTAATTTAAATGATATGTCAAAAAATGCGGAAGAACCACCAAAGCTGGACCTAAAGCCCTTACCTGATAATCTGAAGTATGTTTTTCTAGGTCCAGAAGAATCTTTGCTTATTATCATAGCTTCTAATCTCAATAATGCTCAAGAAAAGCACTTGCTTGAAGTCCTTCACGAGCATAAGGAAGCTATTGGGTGGTCTATCGCAGATTTAAAAGGGATCAGTCTGTCAGTTGTCATGCACAAGATTCACTTAGAGGAGAACTCCAAACCCTCCCGTGAATCACAAAGGAGGCTGAATCCAGTGATGCAAGAAGTTGTCAGGGCCGACGTACTCAAGCTTCTTGATGCAAGTATTATCTACCCGATATCCGATAGTGAATAGGTGAGCCCTGTGCAAGTAGTTCCTAAGAAGTCAGGAATTACAGTGGTAGCCAATGAGCATAATGAGTTAGTTCCATCTCGTGTTCAGACGGGATGGCGTGTTTGTATTGACTACTGAAAGTTGAATTCAATGACTAGGAATGATCACTTTCCCCTTTCTTACATTGACCAAATGCTGGAAAGGTTAGCCGACCATGCTTACTACTGTTTTTTGGATGGTTATTCCGGCTATAACCAGATTCTAGTGGATCCATCTGATCAAGAGAAGACAACATTCACGTGCCCTTTTGGTACATTCGCCTACCGACGCATGCCTTTCGGGCTATGCAATTCACCTGCTACCTTTCAGCAGTGTATGGTCTCTATTTTCTCTGACATGGTAGAGCGATTCTTAGAGGTTTTCATGGATGATTTTTCTGTATTTGGGTCTTCTTTTGAGGAATGCTTGGAACACCTAGCTCTAGTCTTAGAGAGGTGTAAAGAGAAGAATCTCGTACTTAACTGGGAGAAATGCCATTTTATGGTACAAAAAGGAATTGTTCTTGGGTATATCATCTCCGAAAAAGGAATTGAAGTGGATAAGGCTAAAGTAGATTTAATCTCCAACCTGCCGCCCCCGCGGACGGTTAAGGAGATTGGCTTATTCTTAGGCCATGCTGGTTTCTATAGGCGTTTTATCAAAGATTTTAGCAAGATTGCTAGACCTCTGTGCAATCTTCTTGCTAAAGACGCTTTATTTGTGTTCAATGAAGCATGCCTGAAAGCCTTCGAGACATTGAAATCCGCTCTGACCTCCGCACCCATCATTCGGTTCCCTGACTGGAACCTTTCATTCGAGATCATGTGTGATGCCTCTGATTATGCAGTTGGGGCTGTTCTAGGTCAGAGAATTGATAAAGTTCCTCATGTGATTTATTATGCAAGCAGGACTTTAAACGATGCTCAGCTTCATTACTCCACCACAGCAAAAGAGTTGCTAGTAGTCGTATTTGCTCTAGACAAGTTTAGGTCCTATCTCTTAGGATCTAAGGTCCTTGTCTATTCAGATCACGCCGCTTTGAAATATCTGCTTTCCAAGAAAAATGCGAAGTCGCGGCTGATTCGGTGGGTCTTGTTGCTACAAGAGTTTGATTTAGAGATTAGAGATAAGAAAGGAGCTGAGAATGTTGTAGCAGACCACCTCTCTAGACTCATAGTTGATTTTTCTGGTGATTCATTGCCCATAGTTGAGACATTTTCTGATGAGCAGCTTATGCATGTTTCCCAATCACCTTGGTATACAGATATCGTGAACTATCTTGTCACACATGAAATGCCAAATCATTGGTCGAAACAAGATAAGTACAAATTTTTGTCCGAGGTGAAGTACTTTTACTAGGACGATCCCTATCTCTTCAAGTACTGTCCCGATCAGGTAATTAGGAAATGTGTTCCTGAGGATGATCAAATGCAAGTTCTCTCCTTTTGCCATGATCAACCATGTGGAGGCCATTTTAGTGGAAAGAAAACCACTGCTAAGGTTTTGCAGTGCGGATTTTATTGGCCTTCCTTATTTCATGATGCCCATGCCTATTGTGTTGCTTGTGAGAGATGTCAGAAGTTAGGTGGTCTTACGCGCCGAAGTATGATGCCCCTTAATCCAATTCTGATAGTAGAGATCTTTGATGTGTGGGGGATATATTTTATGGGACCTTTTCCTAACTCTTTTGACAATCTCTATATCTTAGTAGCCGTTGATTATGTGTCAAAATGAGTCGAGGCTATTGCGTGCAGAACAAATGACCACAAAGTGGTGGTCCGATTTTTGAAAGAGAATATTCTTGCACATTTTGGTACACCCCGCGCTATCATTAGTGATGGGGGTCGCACTTTTGCAATAGACCATTTGAGAGTCTAATGAAGAAGTATGGAGTGATTCATAAAGTGTCGACTGCGTACCATCCAGAAACTAGTGAACATGCTGAAATTTCGAATAGGGAGATCAAGCATATCTTGAAAAATATAGTAAATCCTAATAGGAAAGATTGGTTAGTCCGGCTGACAGATGCTTTATGGGCATACCGTACTGCATACAAAACTCCTATTGGAATGTCTCCTTACCGTTTGGTATATGGTAAGGCATGTCACTTGCCTGTTGAGTTAGAGCATAGAGCTTTTTGGGCTGTTAGATAGCTTAATTTTGATGTTGACCAGGCAGGAACTCATAGAAAGCTCCAAATTACTGAGCTGGAAGAAATAAGGAATGATGCTTATGATTGTGCAAAGTCATACAAAGAAAGGATGAAAAGGGTGCATGATCAGAAGATTCTTAGAAAATCCTTTCACCATGGTCAAAAAGTCCTTCTTTATAATTCTCGCCTACATCTGTTCCCAGGAAAGTTAAAATCCAGATGGTCCGGTCCTTTCATAGTCCAACAGGTTTATCCTCATGGGGCCATTGAGATTCAGAATCCCAAAGATGACAGTGTGTTTAAAGTGAATGGCCATCGTTTGAAGTCACTTTTGGAGTTAGAAAACCCAGAAGTTGAAGTTATGCTTCTGGAGGATCCCGTTTATCGGGGTTGATTTTTTTTAGGGCCGTGATTCATGCATATTATTATGTATAATATTGTATATTTGGATTTTCTATTTTGCTTTTCTTTGTTCTTTTTCTAACAAAAGTGCAGATTTATATTTTTCGTTGAGCTCCATTGTTTTCAGGTGATATCTTTTTCTTTCTTATTTACTTGTCTTTGTACATTGAGGACAATGTAAGATTCCAGTTGGGGGGTGGGATTTAATTGCCTTATCATTTCACGCACTTCACATGTTGCACTTTGTTTGAATTTGAACAAACTTTTTTTTAAAAAAAAATATTTGAAAAAAGAAATGCAATGGTTCTTGGATTGATATTGAGTTTTCCTTTGTTTAGCCGGTGTGATAACGATGACGCATTTGTCTTAATACTTTACATGTGCATGCTTAGTTCTCCTACTATCATTATTAAGAGAAATTTCATGATTTCCGATCATCATTATATTTGAGCACATATGACAACTTATGCATGACTAGATGGAAGAGTGGGCATAACTAAAAATTCTTGAAGAACATAAATGTGGAGACTAAATAACCCGTGAGTATTTGAGCCAATCTTCCTATTTATGGGTTTTTACATCAACTCTTAATTTTTGAAAAGCATATCTCGTTGAGTAGTCTCATTATTCTTTGTTTTGATTGAACACTAAAAATGTACGTCCATGAAATGCAATTCTTTTAAAGATTCTTGATATTACTTGAACTAAAGAACTATAAACCTTAGGAAGTGATTTAGGCCATCTTTGACAACCTATATATAGCCTAATCCTACCCTTACATATGTATCGCTAGTCACCCCTTTGAGCCTTATATATCATTTTTTTGGTAGCCCAATATCCTTACCCTACTCCAATTAGGATTGTAAATCATATTTACAGCCTACCCTTTTATCTAAGAATATGTTGAGATTATCTATTCTATATACGGGCAATAGTAGAAAGTGAGCTTGAAAAAAAAAGAAAAAGAATGAAGAAAAAAAAATGAGAATAATGAATGAAAAAAAAAGCAAAAGAAAAGCTCGAATAAAGTCAAATTTAGCCCAGAGTGTTAATTTTATATCTCAATGTATTTCTTAGATTTTTGAATCCCCTATATACCCCTTCATTTGATTAGCCCTTGCCTAAAGCCTTACGTTACAATCTTAAAAAGTCCTAAAGATCCTTTGGAATATGGTTTTGAGGTGAGAGTGGTGGAGGGGATCCATTTATGCATTTCACTTTTCTAGTGGGATTTATCCTTTCATGAGACTCTTATTCTTTCATTTACAACGTTTTTCATGTATACATGTGAGAGGCATTTGAATTTGAATACATTTAATCTTTATAGCCCGCATGTAATGAGTGAAATTACACCATATTCTTGAGTTTTTCATTTGTTGAGTGTATGCCATGTGAGGAGTTGAGTCAAAGTATAGTTTGAATGGGATTTGCAAGTTTTGCTTATTTAGATATCAATGATGTTATGTTGTTGTCAATTCACACACATAATGATATTGAAGAGAAATAAATACTCTTATTAGTCTTGCTAGTTAGAGAACTTTGATGTTGTGTGTGTCACATTACCTAACTTGTGGGTGTTTTGATGTCTTTGTTGAGTTATTTGCACTTGTGAAAGAAGGGGAATAATTTTTAGAAAGAACCGTTGCATTCAAATTTTGTTGGTATATTCACTGCAAACCATCACGAGACTTCACTCGTCCTTTTGGGGGAATCTTGGGGTTAATAAAGGAATTTATTTTAAGACTTTTGCTTTGCTCGAGGACTAGCAAAGTATAAGTTGGGGGAATTTGATGTGCCAAGAAAATGGTACAATTTAGGGCACTAATATATATCTTGAAGAGCATATATTATTACGTTTGTTGTGTTTTTGGAGCTTTTCAGGTATTTGGAATTAAATCGAGAAGTTTGCAATTGAAGGAAAAAATGGCTACGCGTAAGGCCTAAGTTCAATAAACTTTTGACATTAATCCGTATTTAATTTGAAGAAATCTCCAGAAACAAAAGTTTTAGACCTTTGAGTTAGTTACGCGTAAGCGAAAACCTTGCATCAATCGGAGTTCGGAGCGCAAAGTTATGGCCGAAATACGATCAGTGCATTGAATTGATTAATTCCGGCGAGCCCATCAATTAATTTCAAATTCGGCCCAATATGTAGCACCAGCCCATTTATTAAACAAAGCTCAACCTTGTTCATTGATGCCAACCCAAGCCCATGTCTCATGCAGCAGCCCATTCATTAATAAAGCCCAGCAGCTCATTCATCATCTCCATTATAAATAGCAGCCGAGCAATCAAATTGGGAGAGCCTTTACTTTTATTTTTTTTTCCTTTCTTTTCTTTCTTGCTTTTCGATAAACAGCAGCGGTCACAATTTATTTAATTTTCCTCTTGCACAGTTATCGAGGCACAGCAACCTTTATTTATTTATTATTATTTTACTTTATCTTTCTTTTTACCCGTTCGATAAAAACACAACCGCATATATTCTTTTTTCTTTCTTCTTCTATTCTTCTTGTGCACGTGTGTGAAGATAGTTTCTTTATTTTTTCTTTTTTTTGGATTGCCGAGTACTGTTCTTGCTTTGTGGATCAACTCAATTAATTCAGAATCATTCTTTTGTTCTTCAATTTATTTGCGCGTACCAAGTAAGTATTTGATTTATTCAATTATGCATTATTCAATTATATATTTTATTTTAATTGAGAGCATGCTAGGCTAGGTTATTTTCTAGGGTTGAGGATGAGTATATTTGATTGATTCTCTTGCACGTATTCATGCCAATTGACTCTACCAATTTAATGCTTTAATGCTAAAAATATTTTTTCCTACTGAATGCCTATTTTAATTGATAAAAAATAAAATTAGATTCTCATTATTTTTTGTTGGATTCACCTTATGATTTGTTGAGAGCGGATATAGGGTGTGTTTTGACGGATATAGCGAGTGTTTTGATTTTATACATTTGTTTGGCTGTAGAAGAATTAACACTTGAATTTTATAATTTAATTGGACTTAATTGAATTTATTTTCCGCATCTAATAAAGTCGAGAGACCAAATTAGTGCGAAACAGAGAGTAGAGTTTGCTGGGCATGAATACTAGGAACATGATATCAAATATATGACTCCGCCACCCTAGTATTTTATTAATTGATTATTTCATTAGTATGTTTATTAGTTTATTATTTTATTCGTATTCTTAGTTAATAAATCATCCCATTCAATTTATAAGCTAGATTAGGAATTAATTAGAATTAGTGAGAGAGATACGTACGTTCCATCCGTTAAGTCCTTAGGGTTCGACCTCGCACTTGCCTAAGCTATACTAGTATTCGATTCGTGCACTTGCGAGTATTTAAAACATTCACAACAAATTTTTGGCATATATTAAGACATCTTATTTTAAGATTTGTTGACCTTACAACATATATTAATAATTTTGGCACTGCCAAAATATTATTAATGGAATTTCTAGTTCCAAAAAATTAAAAGGGATAATCAACAAACACCGCTAAAATATTATTTATCAAAGGGGATAATCTGCAAACCACCTCTCGACCATAGCTAAACACTCTTTAGGTTTATACGATGGTGCGGTATGACCTGCTCCCTGTATTGAATTAAAAACATATAATTATTTTTAAGTTTAATTACTGATCAATTAATTAATCTGAAATAAAGCACTAAAACAGCACAAAATATACTTTTATTTATTTGGCATTTAACCCTTATATATTATATACACATGCTTACTCTAAAATGGATTGTAATTAAAAATTGAAAAACCGATCATTTAAAAGAGTAGATGAATACTTTTTTTTTTTTTTTATCAAAAAAGTTAAATCTAAAAGTGATAGGCTGTCTTTTAAACCACTTACCATATAGGGATTTTATATAAGGAAAAAAAGGTATTTGATATATATATATATCTCAAATATATTTTTTAAAGTAAAGTAAACAATATTTTACCTCGAACCAAATCAATTTTAGTGGCAGATGTTTTACCTTTATAGTTGCAAATATCAATGAGTAGTCATTATGTGTAAACGTCGATGTATATCTGCATACAAAAATTAATATAAAAGTTAGTTCATCATATTAATTAATTTATCTTGTTGTATTTAGCTTGTTATACTTCCGTTTGTAGAATTTTCAAAATTGAGGAGGTAACTAAGTTTTAATAAGACGAAAGTACAAGAGATCGAGACAACCGTAACAATCTCAAAATTAATAATAACAAAATGATTCTTCAAATAATGATCGTTATTTGAAGTAACATTTATATATATATATATATATAAGATATTAACCAAAATAATGATAAACAAAAGTATTATGGAGTAAAGATCAAACCCTGCCACTTGACTTCCTACAAACCATGGGTCCCAATTATTTTTAACAGTCAAATTTAAGGAACGTATCCACTTTTCTGTGCCCACATATGGAAAAACCAAGTCATGATCACCACTGTCAAAAAGAAAAGAAAAGAAAAGAATTAATTTGGTTGAGATAAAATGTCATATCTAATTGAATAATGATAATTTGACTATGAAATAGTAATCTCAATTTTGCTAATTAAGTGTTTTTTTTGTCCTTGTAACTGAGTTTCTACACTCGTATTAACCACAAGTGTTTTTGGTGAGAGTTGAACTTCTATAGTGTAAGAATAGTTTGCTCACATGAACCGCGGGTTGCCACATGCATCATGCACACCTTATGATTAACCAAATTAAGAAATTAGAATAGCATTAATGATGTATAGCAGTATAAGATAATCACAAATTTTAACTATACTGCCTTAGGTGAGGGCATTTCGTAAATTTAATTAGGTGCTTTGTGTTTCTTCTTTTAATAATAGTAAATAAAAAAAACTCTAACGCTCTGTTTGATAATAACATAAAAACAGAAAATAAAAATACTTGATTTGGGCAAGAAGCTAAGAAATAAGTTGAATCATGCCATACTCATTTTATGAGTAAATGTCATACATTTTTCATATTTTTTTTGTGAAAAATTTTTGTTCCTCAATTACCAAAGAAAAATTCTTCATAGAAAAAGTAACAAGGTAAGAAGACATCTCTCCACATGTTTCAACTTATTTTTCAACTTTTCACAAAAATCAACTACTTTTATTATCTTTTCATTTTTTGTATTGTTATCAAACGCGCCCTAAATCTTCAAAGAATGCTTTTACAAACTATCTTTATTGAAAGGGGTGACTCTTATATATATCTGGGTGCAGCAAGTACTGATGCCATTTAAATAGGAGTAAAAATTAAAACTATGTGCCCTTATTTATTTTTTATTTTTTGTGGGTCGAACCCCAAATATACAGAGAAGGCAGGGCCGTAGGTACTATGGAAGCCGCCACTTGAATTTATAATTTTCTTTTTGTAGTGTATATTATTATTATTTTCTTACAGGGACCTTTATATATGTAAACTTTGAAAGTACAAGTTGGGTTTCCAATTTCTCAAAACCTTGGGGTTAGGACTGTAATTGTAATTTGGGCATCTGAATATTCAATCAAACCTTTTCTTTTCTCTTTTCTTTCATAATATTCAAGACCAACAGTTGGTTAAGGTGGGCTAAACTCGAATAATATGTCAAAAATGCATTGATTATTGTATCATACGTTTCAAAATATTTGAGAGTTTATTAATTTTACCTAAAAATTAGGGCTCGACATCTTTTACTTGTGAGGTTTCGATGATAGTTGACACTACTTCGGATATCGAATGAGTAATATATACTCGAACTATTTTCATGGGCAAAGTCTGAATTGCACCATATCCACTCCCTTATCGTTCCCTGCCAAACATCACAAATAAAGGCAAGGCACAATGTGGGATATGCCACATGTATTAGAATGGATATGTGACATGAGTAATAATATCTGACGGTATAATTATTTGTACTCTATAAAAAATAATATTAAGCACTTTAAAATAATATTTAATAACATAAAAACATTACAAAAGATGATAGAAAAATATTTCTAACTACCGTTTTGGAGTGCCTAATAATTTCTAAGGTGTGTCACTAGTCAGACGCATTTTTTGATCTATGTATATGTCATCATTTATTCCTTTGCACCATTATATATATATATATATATATATTCATATATTCTTACAACAGTTGTATATAACCCTATTTGAGGAGAAATGGTAAAGAGTCCACACCAAAAAACGAATTTGAAGTTATTTTTGGGATTTTTTTCCTGCTGTTTAGCATTGCTCATTCTCAAGCGTTTCATGCATAGTGAAAAAAATCATACATTTTGGAATCTAGCTATGTGGGATTCTAATCATGTATGCACGTGCAAATCGATCAACAAAACAAAATATCACATGAGAATAGGTAGTGGCATTTCAAAAAAAATATCATCCAATGTGTGCTAATTTTAATTTTCACTATATATGTTTTTATCCCAAAAATCGAGTAGGGGCTATAGCACCTACTCGTCACCACGTTGGCACACCCCTAAATAGGCATAATTGTGATTGAAATATGATGGATGGAGGTAATAAGACTTGAAAACTTTAGTGGTTGAGAAGAGATGTCTTGGTAATATCATGCCAATCAAATACTTTATTTTTGTTAAAGTCATATACCTCATGAATATGAAGAGCTTTTTGAACAGCCTTATCTTTAGCCCACATCGACATGAATACAACAGTATCATCCTTAAAAAAAGAACAAGAAAGAAAAACAAGTAGTTAATTAACTTCCATTCATACTCTAATGTCGTTTTGAAGAGAGCATATTTGATTGGTTAAAAACTTGAACTCACGTAAAGGCATTCAAAATCATTTCATCGTTAACTATCCAGTAATTGTCACATTTTTTAAAATAACAATTAATTTTCTATAATGTATGCTTTCCTTATCATTATGATCTATAATTTCTAGTAAATATAAATTGTGAAAAAGAGAGAAAGTGGTCAAGAATATTGTAAAGTATATATGTGTTCTATTATTATGAAAAGAGAGCGAATGTCTGATAGACTAGAGATAAATTGAGAAAGTGTATTATCATGACCCTCGTTTAATATAATTTTTTTTATAGGATACATGTATTTTATGCATCAGATAAAACTGTTAGATAATTATAACTTTTTAATTATATCAGTGTAGATCAAAATAATTCCATCTTTTAAATGTGATTGTTTAATATTTTTTAATGGATAAGAGGTCTCTACATGATAAATAGTATACCTTGATATTCAATCTTAACCACTACTGAACATGCACGTAATAAGATAATTTTATTCAATTATATCACTTATCATACACGTCAAACACAATGTCTTGAAAAGATATATTAATGGTCCGATTGTGTTGGTTTATTGGGACGTAAATTTACTAACAATAAATTGGGGGGATCAAAGTGGAATTGGAAGAAAATACTGATTTGACGACATACCTTTACATATATACTACATTACCCTCCTAACAGGAGTATAATATAGTTGTGGTAAAACACAAAAATATAAGTTCAAATTTTCTTTTTAAACACTTAGCTCTACATCGTATGGATAATGGATTAGCATTAATTAATATATGTATATACAAACAGTTCACTTTAAAGAGAATGGTTTAAAAAAAATTGAATATTTAAAAAGGTAAACAAATAAATCTTTTTATAAAATTTGGTAGAAACGATCATTTTATGAGTAGATACTATATACACAATTTCATCAAAAAATTTAAACCAAAAGTGAGTGTAATAATAATATGGGCTTTTTTGTTGTGCGCCCCTGAGTTAGATCCCCCTCCTTTTTCGTTGTGCGCTCCTGAGTTTGTGCTTTTCGGACTCACTTTACCATTTTATTTTAATAAAATAACGCTACAGTGCCTTGGTTTTTCAAGGCTTGAACTTCTTCAAAAAAAAATAAAAATAATCTAATATATATGCACATTTTTGTTTATTTATAATTTTTTTTATAATTATCTTACACACACTTAGAATTTTTTAATAAAATTTATTAAAAACAACTTTTACCAAGTTTAATGAAAAAAGAAATTGTGATAATAATTTTTTTTAAGAGAGAATAATATTTTTTTCTAAAGGGAGACTATATATATATATATATATTATATAATATAAAAGTTAAAAAGAGAGGAGATTACTCGACACCATGTTTCCATAGAAATGGGATTATCTTCGTAAAAGGCACCATCCCCTTTCAACGACTTTGAGTTTGGGGTCTCTATTTTTCCACACTTTGGCTCCAGAACGTGCTCACAATTTATTCTATCGAGGCACTGCATATCAAAAAAGTTAGCTACATCAACCAGCTGAAATTTTATTTACATTTTGAGTTATTTACTTTACCCCTAAAGTTGACCATATTTTCACTTCGGTCAACGAATTCAATTTTAGCCCTTTCTCTACATAAAGTTTAATCCTATTGTTACTTAGGTTTAAACTATAACGTGCCGTTGGTTTATTACACGGAAGATAACATGTGTCACTTAGATTTTCAGATAACGTTAGTTGCATGTGCTATTGTTCATCCAAAAAACACGTGAAAGATTAAATTTTTGAATAAAATAAATGGGGTCAAACTTTACGCATGGAACTAACAAAAGTTGAATTTCATGGACCAAAATAAAAATAAGATCGAACTTTAAGGATCTAAAGTGTAAATAACTCTTTCTTTTTCGTTTCCCTTTCTTGAAGGGACCTATGCTTTTTTTAATAAAAAAAAAAACCACCGGTACCTAAGATCTGGTCCCTATTTTCAAATATTATTAAGATGTGAATCTTTTTACTTTTAAAAAAAAAATTATTGTCCCTATTTTTTTTGGTAATTGTCTGTAACGATGAATTACATACAAGTACTGTATCTGTAAACAAGATTTCTTGGTAACATGTGCCATATCTATGGCCATTGAACTAAAACTTCCCGGTCACAGCCTGGTATCTATGATCAAAATATCATAAATACTCAAATACTATGTACTTGAGTTATCAACAGAGACAAATACCGTACCTAAGGGATTACAAACATTAAAAAAATATCAGGGGACCACATCCTAAAGAATTTTTTTTTTGCACGGGGACTAATCCTAAAAAAATTATTCGCTTACCCTCTGAAGCAGACGGTTCTTATTTTTCTTAAAATATGGAATTCTCTTATAGGTGCGTGTATATATATGTGGATTCTTTTATCTAGCTAGCAAAAGAAGTATATAAAACTTTGCTCACCTTAGTTATAGCGTTAAGATCATTGTGGCAAAATGCATTGGCAGACTTTGATTGAATGTAATCACCTAGGCAATTTACTTCGGATGACTGAAGAAATATATTGGGAAAAAAGCTAGTATTAGGCTTCTGGAAATTAATCAAGTGATTACCCTAAACATAAATTAAGAAACACACGTACGTACATATATACTAATTAAGATAATCAAAGAAGATTAAGTCACTCAAAATGAACAATGTCACATGCATGGCATTAATTATCGAGTATGCAATTAAAACTTAAAGAATATGAAACAATTAATTTAATTTATACGCAGTAATACTTTATGTTATTTGAATTTTTAAGACACGTTAAAAATATGTGATAGTGTTTGATTAAGCGGTAAAAATATATTTCTTCATACCTAAGGTCACCGGTTCTTATAAACATCAAAAGTTATTTTTTAGCCTCCTGCTTCCACAGATAGATTTACTGCAGCATGTTGAGTTCTGAGTTCGGGGTGATGGTGCGTTCTTGAGTACATCTAAAATAAGTAGCTGCCATTGGGGGTGTATGTTATGAAATCGTGTGAGGGATTGGTGTGTTTGATGGCTTCGAAAGGAAGGTCGATCTCAGTCTCTTCAGTGGCATTGTGAGAAGCTCTGACCGCGAAAGAGGCCTGCATTCGATCGAATTGTCGCTAGCTAAAGGGCTCAATGTTTGCATTTTACATGATAGAAGATCTATAATCGATCATGATTATGTACGTGTAGCTAGCTAGCTTGTATATAGGATATTCCTGTTAGATTATTTTAATTTGGAGTAGCATATTCAGTGTTATTCATTTTCTGATGTTTAATACTCAGATTAATTAGATGTCAAACATTAGAGTATAATATATATTGTTATTATTAGTCCTAAATTTTTGATCACTTATGTTAATATTTATTGGGATCATTATAAATCACTTTAATAAATAATAATGTGGGTAGGCCATGGGTAGGCTTATTATAATGGGTAAGTGGACCCATTTATTTTAATATATAAATGGGCTTCTTGTCTTTAATTGTGAAATTATAGTAAGGAAGGGGAAGTCAGAAATGCTAGCATAAAAAGAAACAAAGAGTTATTAGAGTTGGAGAAAAAACTTACTAACAGAGTCTGGCTCCGAGAGCCAGTGTTTGAGGTCGTGAATAATGGGATACCTCGAGTCGTACTCCCAGTCCTCCCCTGAAACAAAGAAGAATCGCTTCTTCCTGTTGGGAATGCTGTCAGGGAGGCCGTAAATGATCTTCGATGCCCCTGACATCATGGGGGCAGTTGAAGACACCTTTTCTTCTCACCGCTATCCTTGGGCAAGAAGAGGGAGATAAACTCCTCAATGGTGATGTCATGGTCCCAGCATAAATAGCCCTGAAGATCAATACTGACCTTATCAAATAGGACCACATATTGGGGCTGACTTGTGCAGGCGCAAGGTCCATAGTTGCCAACAATTCCTTCACGTGATCATTTGTTGGGAACCTCAACCCATGCTCGGATGTTGCTTCGTAGAAACAGACCTATCTAGGTTTGCAGTAACAAGCTCTCTTTTTCGGACCTGGCGCCTTAATCCTGACTAAGTCAGGTATCTGGTATTTCCTCTTGAAGATTGGGATGTTGGGGGTAATTAAAGATGGTTGAGGGGATACGAAAACTATCCAGAGAGCTGAGGTACTCTAAATATTTCTCAATGGCCTTTATGTCGTTGGACACACAAGGAGGAAGACAGACACGAGCTAGCTCTCCCTCACTATCTAGGATCTCTATGGACCTCACGTCGACGATGGGGTTTGGGGCGTCCCCCACAGATGAGCCCTACTCTTTGTTGAGAGGGATCTCCTGACCCTAGGTCTGGTTGGTGAAGTGCTCTATCAGTATCGCTAAGGTATGGAAAGGAGAAGAATGTGCGAAATGAGGAATGAGCTTGACGAAATTTTTAAAGGATACACTCGAAAATCTCTTAAAAGAGTTTTATGAAGGGGATTTGTAAGCCAGGATGGCAGAAAACTGGAAATGAAGGCTTTGAGAGCTCTAAAGTGCCTAAGATTCAAGATAAGAAGGAATATAAAGTAAAAATTCCTCATAAGGCAGAAGGGTTTATATATATATATGTATATGTATGATTGTTATTAGCACATATATATAATGGCTACAGATCAATCGAATCGAATTTCTATACATATATACATATGGATTCAGGCTCGTGCCGTGTACTTTTGGCATAATCATACTACGTATTTTATTTATTTATATATATATTTAATCATGTGGCGGAATCATGTGTGTGCTTTATATGTATATATATATTTATATATGTACTTTAGTTACATATAAATATTAAAAAGAAAGCTACTGTAAACGTGCGGCTCCCTCGGAAAAACGTGCAAAGGAGAAGGAAGAAAAATCAACTTGCTTATTGTTCTATTGTTTTCTTTTTTTCTTCTCTCTGATAAGTGTTCACAGCAATCGTAAGTTTGTTTTACCTTTTATCGAAAATTGTAAACAGCAGCTTTGGAGAATTATCACAAATAATTGTATCATCGAAATATCATAAATACTCAAATACTGTGTATTTAAGTTATCGCCAGAGACAAATACCATATCTAAGGGATTACAAACTTAAAAAAATATTAATAGACCACATCCTAAAGATTTTTTTTTGCACAGCGACTAATCCTAAAAAAATTATTCGCTTACTCTTTGAAATAGACAGTTCTTATTTTTCTTAAAATATAGAATTCTCTTGTAGGTGCGTGTATATATATATATGTGGATTCTTTTATCTAGCTAGCAAAAGAAGTATATAAAACTTTGCTCACCTTACTTGTAGCTTTAAGATCATTTTGGCGAAATGCATTGGCAGAATTTGATTGACTGTAATCACCTAGGCAATTTTCATCGAATGACTGAAAAAATATATTAGGAAAAAAGCTAGTATTAAGCTTCTGGAAATTAATCAAGTGATTACCCTAAACATAAATTAAGAAACACACGTACGTACATATATACTAATTAAAATAATCAAAGAAAATTAAGTCACTCAAAATGAACAATGTCACATGCAAGGCATTAATTATCGAGTATGCAATTAAAACTTAAAGAATATGAAACAATTAATTTAATTTATACGCAGTAATACTTTATGTTATTTGAATTTTTAAAACACTTTAAAAATATGTGATAGTGTTTGATTAAGCGGTAAAAATATGTTTCTTCATACCTAAGGTCACCAGTTCTTATGTTTGCAAATCAAAAGTTATTTTTCAGCCTCCTGCTTCCACAGATAGATTTACTGTAGCATGTTGAGTTCTAAGTTCGGGGTGATGGTGCGTTCTCAAGTAGATCTAAAATAAGTAGCTACCATTGGGGGTGTATGTTATGAAATCGTGTTTGCTCGGTTCCAAACTCAAGAAAAAGATGAGTTTTGTTGGAAATCGGATTTTTTGGCTTGTAATCAAACTTGCGAAAAAAGTGCAAAATCGAATTTGCACTAAACAGAAGTAAAGATTACACGCGAAAAAAGTGCAAAAACGATTTTGCACTCTTTTTGCGCATACGCGGAAAAGGTGCAAAATCCGTTTTGCACTTGGACGGAAAAATAGGTTTCCTTATCAAACTTGGTTTCCTTGTTTATTTTGGTCTCTATTACCTTGTTAATAGTTTTCATATTTACGTAAGATTATTATTACCTTATTCTAGATTGGATGGACTTTATTATATTGTTATATATAGATAGAATCATTTAAGAGATAAGGTAGGGCATGAGAGATATTCTTCTTTCTGTGGGATTTGTGGGAGAGTTCATCTTGTTGTGGGAGAGAGGTTAAAGGACTGTTGATTTTCTTCTTCTGTGAGAGCTTTTAGTGCAATAATTCTTGTGATAGATTTTGTAATTGTTTTCAAAGAATTAGTGAAATCTTTGTTTGTCGAATATTGTGTGTTCCATTATCTATCTTCTTGCTTGTTTAACATCCTTATTATCTCTAGTTATTAATACCCACTATTTGAATTACGATCCGTGGCGTGATTTATTGTTAATAATCACAACAAGTAATATCAGAGCGTGGTATTCAAGGAGGTGTGTGTTATAATGGAGAAATCTTATAGGATGGAGAAGTTCTATGGAATCATGGATTTCAGTCTATGGCAGATGAGTATGAAAGACTATCTCGTAGTGCTGGACTTGGATGATGCCCTAGAAGGTCTACCAATGGTGGAACAAAAGAAGAAGGATTCGGATGATATGGAGCTGGTTGAGGTCGTTGATGAAAAGTGAAAAAAGATGGACAAGAAGTGCTTGTCAGAGATTCGTCTCCATCTCACGATGAAGGTTCAAGGTCATGCTTCAATCAAGGAGGCTACATCAGCAAAACAGCTATGGGAGTCTCTTCAAGATTTGTTCATGGCTAAGACGATGACGAATAAGATCTATATCAAAGGTCTTATACATGACATGAGGATGGAAGAGCATACTCTGGTTATGAATCATATTTCCGCTTTTGATTCTTTATGCTCAAGACTCGAAGCTGTAGGTGAAGAATTGAAAGATCAAGATAAAGCCTTGCAACTAATTTGGACTCTGCCAGATTCGTACAAGACGCTAATTCAGAACTTTATGAGTAGATCATCTTTCACCACCTCGGAGGTGTGTTAAGCTCTGTCTGCGAAAGAGATGATGAGAAAGAGGGATTGAATCAATACCATTCAAGAAGACGCGTTTGTAGCGAATGGAAATAAATGTTCTAGCAAAGGACGAAAGACTATCTTTAAAGGAGACTGCTTTAAATGTGGTCAACCGGGCCATTGTGCTAGGGACTGCCCAAGAAAGAAGGATGACATCAGGGAAAAACCGGCTACTAACCCTGATGGAGCCGCAACCGTTGCGATGACTTCTTATGACAAAGAAGCCGATCTTATAGATGTCCTACTGATGTCTGCAAGCCTTACTGGTCAGGGAGGATGGTTCTTGGATTGCGGTGCCGCTATGCATGTTTGCAACAATCATTCATTGTATAGCACATATGAAGATTGTAGCGAGTTTGTCTACATGGGGGATGGCTCCAGATTGATAGTTTGTGGAGTTGGTGAAGTTCGCCTGGAATTGTTTGATGGCTCAGTTCAAACAATCATAAATGTCAGACATGTACCGGAGATAAAGTAAAATATAATCAGTCTCTCTAGATTAGAATCACTTGGGATATAGTACTCTACTCGAGGTGGAGTAATGAGAGTGTATCATGGCGACGATGTGGTCTTGAAGGCAAGTCATTGCGGGGGCTTGTATAGATTACATGAGAGAGTTGTACATAATGGTGCTAGGGAACCAAGAAGCATATATTCCGGTGGTGCATACGCAACAAGGATGAGTTATGACTTAGGTGGTGGCTCTAGACGGTTGGCAACTCAAAGTTACGTGCCAGTGATAGTATCCAATACGGACATGGTCTGATCATCAACATAGATAATCGGATGTAACTCGATCATTGAAATAGATGATTGAGTGGCCTTTGTAAAGGGTGAGACAAAAGAAGATTTCATGTGTCATCAAGGCGAAGAAGATGAAGATAGCGGTTGGTTTTGTTACATTCGCAAAAGGTGGTGATTGTTGTGTTTTTTGCTCGGTTCCAAACCCAAGAAAAAGATGAGTTTTGTTGGAAATCAGATTTTTTTGCTTGTAATCAAACTTGCGGAAAAAGTGCAAAATCAAATTTGCACTAAACAGAAGTAAAGATTGCACGCGAAAAAAGTGCAAAAACGATTTTGCACTCTTTTTGCGCCTACGCGGAAAAGGTGCAAAATCCGTTTTGCACTTGGACGGAAAAATAGGTTTCTTTATCAAACTTGGTTTCCTTGTTTATTTTGGTTTCTATTACCTTGTTAATAGTTTTCATATTTTCGTAGGATTGTTATTACCTTATTCTAGATTGGATGGACTTTATTATATTGTTATATATAGATAGAATCATTCAAGAGATAAGGCAGGGCATGAGAGATATTCTTCTTTCTGTGGGGTTTGTGGGAGAGTTCATCTTGTTGTGTGAGAGAGGTTAAAGTGCTGTTGATTTTCTTCTTCTGTGAGAGCTTTGAGTGCAATAATTCTTGTGATAGATTTTGTAATCGTTTTTAAAGAATTAGTGAAATCTTCGTTTATCGAATATTGTGTGTTCCATTATCTATCTTCTTGGTTGTTTCACATCCTTATTATCTCTAGTTATTAATACCCACTATTTGAATTATGATCCGTGGCGTGATTTATTGTTAATAATCACAACAAGATTGGTGTGTTTGATGGCTTCGAAAGGAAGGTCGATCTCAGCCTCTTCAGTGGCCGTGTGAGAAGCTCTGACCGCAAAAGAGGCATGCATTTGATCGGATTGTCGCTAGCTAAAGGGCTCGATGTTTGCATTTTACATGATAGAAGATCTATAATCGATCATGATTATGTAAGTGTAGCTAGCTAGCTTGTATATAGGATATTCCCGGCCGGCCCCACGGGAATTCAGATATATATCGAATATATTGAGGACATTTGCTAGTTTTTGTGGGTGCCTAGCTAGCTCATATGTACAGATTACGTGATTGATTGTATCGCTTCTTTATCTAGCTTAGCTAAGGGAATTTGGTTGGCCAGGGATTAATTGATTGGCTTAATTTCCTGCATGTCCGCCATCATCATCCCCTAGCTAGCTAGCTTCTTTTGTAGTTGTTCTCTTTTCTTAAAAACAATTAAATAAACTGTGTTCATGATCAATATAATATAATAGATCGATATATAGGTGAGTATACCACAAAATTAATAAACTGAATTAATTAATTACGTACCTTGAACAATTCATCTGATAAAAGAGCCAATCGATGAGCAGATTGGACTCTTGAATAAAAATCATTGATTTTATCGGTTAAAGGATTCCCAATCATGTATCCCTGCCCCCATTATTGTAAACATAAAACATCAAATTGTTGCTATTTAATCTACAATCCCAACTAATACAAGAACGTGAATGTGAAACAACTACAAGAAAAAAATTGAAAAACATTCTTTTTTATGAATTATCAAGTACTATGAGTTCCATTATGTAAATAATTTATTAGTACTAATATATTTTTCAAGATAGAGTGATACCATATCTTTAAAGATGCCTTAAGTCTGGCGGTTGAAACATGAGTTCAAACTTTATTATAAACAATTTCAAATAATTACAGTTGACATGGAGGACTACCCTTTCCTTTGTGTGGACTTCACTTCATATTTAGATTTTACATGTTGTAAGATGTCGCAAATTCACATAATATTCTTGTGGATTCCACTTCTTTCACTTTCTCTAAATTTTAAGTACTGTTTGGTAATTAGTTTCTAAATCTCCTAAATTATATCATTATATAAAGCCAAGTTCGATTTTCAACCGCCGTGAAGCTGCAAAACTTTATGATTGTTTATTTTACCGATGCGATCTCTTTTTATAAAAGATTGTTATCGTTAGGATCAGACTCTCAACCTTAAACAACTAACACTCCTACTTAATGACATGCCATCTTCACTTCATTTTTGTAAAACATCTTTTTAAAATTGTATACATGTAAGTAGCACAGGCATTATGTGTATAGGTGGCCTTGTCAATTACAAATGCACCCATTAACTAGTAGTAACTTGGCTGAAAAATATACTTGAACTATTGTGCCAAAATCTAAATGGGTTTTTTAATTTTTATTCGCTTATATATTTCTCATATATCAAATTATAAATTATACACTTATATATCAAATTACTTTGAATTTGATGTTTGTTTTAAAGAAACGTTAATTTTAACTTAATTAATTATAAAAAAGTTATTTTTTATTGTGATTATATTTTAAAATAATAAATAAACTATTAATTTGATATCTTCCCAAAAAAAAAAAAGAAGAAGAAGAAGTAAAAGTATCGATTTGAGATCGACAGATCGAGAGAGAGAATTATTATTTGGAATAGCGTAGATATATTTACCTGAATATTGAGAGGTGTCTCATTGCCATCTTCATTGCCTACAAAGGGTAGGAAGTGAAATTAAAGTCAACCGAAATGAGGTAACCTTATTAAGCTCAACAACAATTAATCTTAGTTCACAGTATCGTTTGGTTTAGGGGTGGGCATCCGATTTGATACAATGATTTTTATACAATTTGCATTTGATTCAATCCGATGTTAATTTTAGAATTTGGTATCCAATTTGATTAGACACGTTGTACCAGTTCAATCCCAATCCAATCCAATTTAACGTTGGATTGAATTGGTTTCACATTAGTTCAATTTGAATAAGAAAAAAAAGAGAGTCAATATGTCAAATCAGCAATATACCTTTTGAAAATTTTCTAAATTGGCAAATATAGCAAATTGATAAAATAAGACCGAAAAGCTTCTAGTAAAATCTCAAACAAAGAGTAGCACAATGAATAAACTATCATGACAATGTAGCAATAACACAAACACACGACATTCGAAAAAAAAACATATATACTAATTAAATGAGTTAACACAACTCACAAACCCCAAACCCAAAACCAATCCAATCTTTTTTGGTTTTCAAAAAAGTGAATCCAATCAATCTTGAAAATTAGATTGGATCGGCCTTTTTAGTTGGTTTGGATTAGATCTTGCCCACCCTAATTTGGTCAGGGTGAAATATTTTTCACTTGAATAAAAATCAAATTTAAAAACTGAAAACTATTCATTTTTACCCAAGAAAAAGTACTTTAAGGTTTGAATATATTTTTTTAATATATGGTAGGGAAAAAAAAAGAGCAAGAAGAACTAGCTAAAGCAAAAACTTAAATAAAGTGATTACCAGTGTATATGCTCTCTACAATGGCAGGAATGGTTATACCGGAATAAGAAACACCAGCAATATATAGAGGATTGTTGTAAAACTTTGGGTGATTTCTTAGCCACTGCATCACAAATTAATCCACAAACACCAAAGAAAAATAAAAGAAGTTAATTAATTATTCATATGAGAAGTCAAAAGAATAAGATAGAGTAATTTGTTGAGTTGTCCTGTATTTTAATTTTTTAGCTTTCCATAAAATTCAATTCTCTTGAATTTTATAAAAATTAAGGAAAAAATGGACGCTGTTACACACTTACACCAAATAACTCATTATTTTTTCAACTGTTAATAGAAATTAATTGTTCTTTCAACTATTTTTTACTTTACAATAAAACGGACCCTTGATTTTAAATTATGGTTACAAAAAATGCCAAATGAACTTCTGTTCGTTGTAAAAGCTTTCCTAACCTTCTTTAAAAAATTATATGTTTGTGTCGCTGATAGTGTATCGCTAGTCTTCCAAGCATCAAAGTTATCCGCATAGGAGAATCCAGTGCCAACAGGTTGATCTAAAAATATTATATTCGCCACCTACATAATTAAGATTAATATTTTTAACCATTCATCCATAGACAAAATATTTGTAAAATGTGTTTTCATTATAAAATGGGCAGATGAAATATTTGTGGTGAAAAGATATTTTCGTCACATATGGTACTCCTTTAACAACAAAATTTCGTGTTTCGTCACCAATTCTTTTAGTGATAAAAATTAAAATTTATCACATAAGTTGCGATTTCCAAGAGATTGGTGATAAAACTCGGAGTTTTGTTACTAAAGATGTTTCTTAAATATGACCCAAAATTTCATGAAGAAAATCATTTTTTTATCAGGGAAGATCTTTTGTGCTGCGGTTTTAATGACCACATCGTGACGAAAAAATTCATCACTAATATGATTTGTGATGAAAAACATAATATCAGTGACAAAAAAATTTGTCATGGGAAATTTATTTTATTGTAGTCCTTTGTTCCCTTTTATTCAATTTATTGCGTTTTTCACAAGAAAGCATATATAATTAGAGAAATAAATAAATAAAATATTGTACACCTTAGTCCATGAGTAGGGGTTCAACTCTAGTGTCAGATTCCATTTGGATTTTGCATAATTGAAAGAAAGTGGCCCTGCACCCATATGTGAAAGCGTTTAATAAGCTCTGAACAGCAGTAATTAATGAAACCAGAAAATATTGCTTTTAAGAGTTAGTAATAGCATTCAGTACGAAACCAATATCTATCTATACTATATATTAAATATATTAAAAAAAATAAAGAAGTTTAATACGTACGTAAAAATATTAAGTTACTCTTCTCACGTTGAACATTACCAAAAAGTAATATTAAAGAGGTAATTTGAATTTATGACTTTTTAACATTATTAAAAAAATCACACACACATATTTACTTACTACGAAACCATATGTCTAAAATGTCATTATATTTTGTAAAAAATTATTAAATATCTTATTGAACACTCGTACAAATATAGTCTAGCTTAAAATAGTATGTGTTTATATATACGCATCGGCCGCGGCAGATGGAGGGGAGATGGCCTTGGCGGAGCCATACGTAATGAAAGTTGGGGGTTTCGCATATTGATTTTTCAAATATGTTTAATTTAGCTAATATTTTTTTCAAAAGATAAATATAATAGGTAATAGTTTAGATTTTGGCCACCTTATTTTAGGAAACATTTACACTTTACTCATCTAAAATATATTATTATAAATTTATAATGAAGGGTGCCATCTGTACGAGTAGTCTGGCACTTAAAATTGATGTGTTTTAATACTTAAATTGGGATATATTTCTAGGATTATTTGAAATGCTATAACAATAAAGTTTATAAACATGGTATTTTTTGGATTACAAACATGTTATACCTTATTGGACCCCTTCAAGTTTTTTTCCTATAAATAAAATTTATAACATTTTGGATTTAAACATATAAATAAAACTTTAATTTTGCATACAATGAGATTTACCAATATATAAATATGGAGAAAACAATACGTAATAATTACAGGTCTATTTTAGTTAATTTATTTTGATTTTATTTTTATATTAAATATTTTTAAGTGGAAAATAAAAATAAATTTCCTCTTATGTTTCAACACCCCAAATTTAAAATTCTGAACCTTCCCTTGCATATTAGCAGGTAGGTATGCATTCAATACGAAATCAATTATCCTCCATTTCCCGGCTACATCCCCTAATAATTGAGGAGGAGAAATGGAGAATCTCTTTATACTTCATGCTAATCAGCAAAAAAGAAAGAATTAGGATCTGATTCTGATTTTGAATATTTTTAGGATGTTGTTTATAAAGTTTTTTGCTAAAAAATGCGGTCTTTATAAATAGTATTTCGTAAAGAGTATCTTGTACAGAGATACTCTTTTTTATTATTTTCGTCGAGAAAATTAGTAATTTTTCGAATTAGTTTCAATTTTTACCATACCGATTCTCACTCCTAGTTAAAGGTATGTTTAACTATTTAGCACATATATATATTCAATGAGCACACTTTATACATAATATAAGTGTATAGTAAAAATAATGTGATCATGAGTACCTACTTAATTACACGAGGGTGTAGGATGAGTGAGAGACACATACCTATTTCATAAAACAAATCAAAAAGGCATGAACAACCAGGGCCACCGGACGTCCAAATGATCAATGGGTCGTTTGTTGGATTCCTTTCTGATTCAATGAAGTAATAGAACAAATGCACATCTTCTGTTTCCCCTATCCCAATGTAACTTGACACACCCGCACAAAATGTATAACAAACTATTAGGTTGATGTCATGATTATAAAATAAACAAATGCAATTTTTTATTATAAAAGATAGAAGACTAGAGTGATGATATCTTTAAAATTAAATTTGAGTTACACCCCAATTTTTAGCCAAATTTAAGAAAGACATCTTCCATTTATGGAAAGGAGTCATAAAAATCCATGGAGCGTATTTTAATCTAAATTTGTTGACCCTTGTTTAAAAAGAATTATGATGACCATACTCTTAATTTAACGTAAAATATTTAAGATATTTTTGCTTGAGCCTCCATTTTCTATGCTCCTTTTTGAGTTACCCAACTTTTGCTAAAAACTTGAGTTACGTCCCCATTTTTTCAAAGTTGTAAATCAATGCCTTTTTCAAGAA
The DNA here is from genome assembly GCA_021464415.1 of Lonicera japonica. Taxonomy (NCBI): domain Eukaryota; kingdom Viridiplantae; phylum Streptophyta; class Magnoliopsida; order Dipsacales; family Caprifoliaceae; genus Lonicera; species Lonicera japonica. Next base: position 74,503,120 of record CM038471.1, on the reverse strand, counting down.
GAAAAAAAGAGTCGTACAATGTGGTGTTAAGTGTAAACTAATTGTTTTTCCCTACTATTATGATTATTAGTTGGCATTATAAGCAATTATGACGTAACATTAAAGGCTAAATGACAAAAACTGACAATGTACATACTTATGCCCTTTTCGCACTTAGGTTATCGAACTTTTTCCGTGGTCAGTCGTGATAATGAATCTTGTAATTGCTATCAATTGGGTCTATTGGTTACCTTCCATTTAAACCAACTAATGTAAAACAAAACTTATTTACATAAACCACTTCCAACTTTTTAAGTATTTGCATAACCCCCCCCCCCCCCCCCCCCCCCTTAACTTTTAAATTTTATATTCTATGTATTACATAGACCATTTTTCTAAAGTTTCAAAGAATTTTTCTAAAAAGAGTAAGTTGTTTTTAGAACAGAGATCTATAATAGAGTTCTTAACCTTAGCTAAATGTTAGTTTTTATGCCTCTTTTTTTCATTTTTTTTTTGCTTGTTTAGGATTATATTTTTTTAATATAATTTTGAGGTAAAAGTATATGAGAAACTTTAATTTTTACAATAAGTTTGAGGTAAAAATTGTTTTTTTTTAACTTGTGTAGCGTTATATTTTGTTAATAACTTTAAAACTAAATGCATACGTGCTATATGTTGTGTACGTTGATTCATAATTTTATGTGTAAAAATGCTGTTATTATTTTACTTTTCTCTTGGTAAGTAAAAAACAGGTTATTATTAATAAATAAACACACAAAAAAATATTTTCAACCCAAACCTAAAGAAGATCAAAGGATTTTTTGCATGTTAAGGGTGAAATAATCTCTACTTGATAGAAAAGTAAAGTCCTAATCAATTTTATTATTTTGAATTAAGTAATAACATTCGAGCATAAGTAAGTTGTCAATTTTTGTCTTTTAAAATTAAAAGGTTAGAATGTAACGAGTCGGGTGGTTTATGTATACTTGTGTAAATAAATTTAGTTTTCCGTTAGGTGATTTAAACAGAAGGTAACTTATGATGGACCCAAACGACAGCAATTCAAATGTTCATTATCATGATTAATCACGAAAAAAGTTCGATGACCAAAGTGTGAAAATGGCATAAGTACGTTGCCATTTTTAAGACTAAAAGTTCAGATATAACCACTCAGGTTCTCCCCCAAAATGGGTAGTACAAGTTGTAATTTAGGTTCATTGCACTGATGTAGGATATTTTAGGTTTTTACAACCTCCCTTATATGGGATATTTTAGGTCGTTACAACTTTAATTCTCACATCCTTGTTAGGCTAGGGTCACACAAACAATCACGACTTACTTGTATCGCAACACACAATATTCACACATTGTAGTGATCTTGTGTCCACTGTAATACTATATGTAACCATCCGAGTTCTAATGGATAATCTAAGTTGTATTTAGGTTCATTGCACCCACTTAGATACTAGGGACCATCCCATTACACTATCAATGTGGGATATTTTGGATCTTTACATTGAAACTATTAAGGTCACTTTGTTTGAGTTAACACATCCCAATCTTCGGAGCATTCTGGAATGTACATGACTCCATATTGGAGCATGGAATTCCCCAATTACACATGTCCCCCGTTTTTGGTTTATATTTTTAATTGATTTGATTTTGATGTCAAAAATATTTTTTTCATTATAATTGTTTGAATCAAATTAAAGATTTAAAAATGCGACAATTAATGGAAGCTTGCCGAATTTACATGATTCATCGCACATAATTCAGGACCTAATGCAAGTTGGTTATTTGGTTTGATTCAAAAATATATGTGGTGGTTGAGCTTAAAATTTGAATCTAAAAATCTTTTGAGTCAAATTTATTTTTAAGTATTTTTACCGAATTTTGCTAAAATCCGAAAAGGCCAGTCGATGTAAATTATTGAGGAAACTATTTTTTTCATGTCTAACATATTTTATACAATTGACTCTAAAATCTGAGTCGAATTAGTATCTAAGCGAATTTAATATGATGCAATAAAGTAAAAAAAAATCTTATTTAATAATAAAAAAAAATAAAGTTTTGAAAAGTCAAAGATATTCATCCTTTTTCTAAACCTCACGTATTGCCTGCCTTTAATTTATAATGGGCCGTAGACCAAATTTTTTTTTTTATAATGGGCCAAGCCCATGTTTCTAGCCTTTGCCACGTGTTAATAAATTGAAGGAAGCAGCGCAGCATGTTAAAGGGTGGATCCGTACACCTAATATTAATGCGTACCGATCCGAGAATAATTTGGCCTAAAGAATTACTTTCTAAGTTTTCTTACCGATATATATAATTCTTTTTGAAACGGTCCGGTGTGTATTTTTTTTGGCACGAATTTTTATTGCAATTTTTTTTAATATTTTTAACTTATTTTAAAAAAAACTTTGACCATATATATTTTTTATAAATATAACCATTAATTTAGGTCTAAAACACATGATTATAGAGAATTTTTTAAGGCAGAATTATACAAACGCTAAAATAAATTTTTGAGAGTTTTGAAACACTACTTAGATTGTTTTTACATGCAATAGAAGATCCTATTATTCTTCAAATTTAAGAACTAGAGTTACAAACGTTCACGGTCCTGCAGGAGTGTTTTTTGTTGCAATTGAAGACGAGGTGAGCGAAGTGGCTAACGGGCTATATGGCAAATCGCAGACGGGGGTGAAGGATTGTAATGAAGTGCATAAAAGGAGACGATGGGTAAGCCGTAAAAACCGGAAGCGCTATGCCAAATTAGTTGCGGTTGGATTCTACGTTCAAGGGATTGATGGAATTGTTGCGTAAATTGTGGGAAATCAACTTTTATAAGTCATCGAGTCTTAATTCCGTTTTGATCATAGTGAAGTATTGTCGATTAGTCTCGATGATTAGTTCTACACAAGTAGAAATACTTCATAAATTCCTAGTGTTGTGTGATTGCTTTTTTTGTGATTGATTAATATAATTGTTAGAAAACACAATACATGTTTTAACAGTAAAATTGATTAGACCTAGGGTTTCAATTACGCTTATCAAATTTAAAATTATTTTTGATAAAAAAATCTAAAATCAACCTAGGTAATACGATCCCTAATTTTAAGATTTTTCCTTCACCCTGTACGTTTAATGCATGTGTTGATACTTTGGCTAAACTTGGTAACAATCTTTGTAATTAGCCAGGGACCTGCTTGGATGTAATATAATGAAATATATATTTAGTTGAGCCGTATAGGCTCCTTTTTGCACCCAAAAAAATAAAGAATGTTTCAAAACAATTCTTTTTTTTTTTTAATAAAAAATGGAGGAAGAATTAAGTCTCATCATTTGTTTACTACAAAAAAAAAAGAGAAAAGAAATATATATATATATATATATATGTGTGTGTGTGTGTGTTTATTGTTTTCATATTTATATATTATGATTATTGAATTTATTATGAGATATATTTTACCTCTCCCATTTGATTGTATTCCTACATTTTAAATAGATACACATGATCTTGTTTTTAACTAATACAAAAATATCATTGTGTTTGAAGTAACGATGATTTCAATTATAACAATATTACGTACAAAAAAATTAATAGGTATAAAAATATAATAAATTTTCTTATAACACCCACACATCATGCGGGCTACACACTTATTCATTTCATATTATACTCCTCTCTTCCAAAATAATATCTAATATGTGTGCGTTTGGGTTTATTCTTTCCTTTTTTTGATCAATCACTATTTTTTTGCATATATAAGTAGTATTAATTAATGTATGTGTGCAATTGTCACGTTAGATAAAAAGGTCGCTTAGGATGGGATAAGATCACGTATAACATAATAGCATAAGATTGAGTTTGTCGGATAAATTATAAAACTGTCAGGCATTTGGAGTTATTTGCGTTAAATATCCGAATAAGATGTAATAACCCATTTAAGCGTTTGGAATGTGTCTAATTGGAAAAAAATTTCTTCAATTTTACTAATATAACCTTTTTGTGAGATATATTATGGTAAAATTCAATTTGTATTTTATTTTTATACTTTATCTTATATACATCGGATAATCATGGATTATGTTACCTTGTGTGTTGAGACAAACATTTGCTAATCCAATTTTTGGTTGTTCTTTGTTTGATTTGGTTTATATATGCTCTTCACGTATGAATATTAAAGCTTTTGGAGAGAGAATTTCTAAAACAAAGCAATGAAATTAATGATGGAAAAAAAGAAATTAAGAAGAAAGTAAAAGCTCACACCGCTAGCTAGAGAAATAAATAAAAAAGACGAAGAAAGTAACAATTCGTTTGGATTGAAAGAATAGAGAGAAAGCAAAAGAAAAGAAAATGAGTGATTAAAGATAGATTTGTTAATAATATACTAAACTAAATCTTTATTAGGCCATCTCCAATGTGTATGTTAATATTGTAGGGTAAAAAGGCATTTTTAGCATACACTATCCATAATCGTTTGCAGCGCGCAGGGGAGAATTAACCCATTTAAGCCACACGACATTCATTGTGTCGTGTGGTGTGCCACGTCACCACCACCCCACGACACAATGAACATCGTGGGGACGGTCTCCAACGGCACACGACACAATGTACATCGTGTGAGCATTATATCTCTCACACGATGGACATTCCATCGTATTAATGGTGATTTAACGGCCCACGATGGACATTCCATTGTGGAGATGGTATGGTAGCTGTATGGCAATTTTACCATTTCACTAACATTTTAGCCTACACTATTGGCTTTTACCCGGTCGGCTGCAAGGTGGCATACTCTAAAATTAGCAATTTAGAGTATGCATTGGAGATGGCCTTATAGAAATTAAAATTACATACCCAGTTTCAAGTTTGAAGGGAAGCTTGCCCGGATAGCCTGGTAAGGTGTTGATGATTGACTGTGACACAACAATTTGTGATAGAAACAGCACAACAATCATGATCCTCAAAACCACTTTGGGAGTCATGATTACACTCATGGTTGTCAAAAAAAGGTGTACTCAATCCCTCGACTACTGTTGAATTTTATAGTCTCACATTCCGTAAATACACTAAACTCACTTGAAGTATTGCCATTTCACACAATGCCCCATGATTTATGAAATTCAACAATAAACTCCTTAAGGCTCCATTTGATTGCAAGGTGGAAAAGGAAAATAAATTGAGTTAATTTTGGTAAAAAGATGAAAAATAAGTTAAGTGATAGAAGCGATATCCTCTTGATTTTTAATTTTTTCCGTGAAGAAATTTTCTTTGTTTGGTGATGAGTAAAAAATTTTCACCAAAAATATTGAAGGATAGGGGATATGTACTAATAAAATAAGTAAAATCTCTCACCTTTTTTTTCACATAAATTAACTAAATTTATTTTTATTTTCCATCTTTGTAAGGAAGAATTTAAAAAGATTTCAAACTGTACTACTTCCAAACAAGCCTAGGATATTTAGACTGTAATTTTTGAAGGAACTTCAACTATGAAAAATTCTAAAATTCAAAGGCTCATGACAGATTTTAAAACTATAACGATGAAAGATGAAGAGTCATTTGATACTTTTCATAGTAAACTCAAAGACATAGTGAATTCTCTCTACAACCTTGGCAAAATAATTTCTGAACCTCGCCTTATAAAAAAAATCCTACGGTCTTTGCTTGATAGGTTCTTCCCAAAAATTACTGCCATTGAAGAAAGCAAGGATTTGGATTTCTTATCGGAAAACGAATTAATTGGCTCTCTTCAAACTTTTGAATTTAATCGTCTTTCAAAATACAAGATTCAAAAGGAAAATGCAAATCAAACTATTGCATTTAGAGCTAAAGATAGAAACATAGCTGAATCTAATGAATGCACTATGTTTGATTTTTAAGAGACGGCTAATTTTGCGCGTAATTTCAATAAATTCATGAAGCAAAATCAAAAATTTGGCAATAGTGGTCAAAATTTTGGGAATTCAGGGAAAGGGAATTCTGAGAATAAACCCCAATCGAGTGAGAATTGTTTTGAGTGTCAAGGTAGAGGTCATAAAGCTTTTGAATGCCCTACTAGAATTAGGAGATTAAAGAAAAAGCTTGGTAAAAAGGGAATGCATGCCATGCTTAGTGATGATGAGGAAAATCCGGATACTCAAAAGGAATCTCATGATTATTTAGCTTTTGCCACAAAAGTTTCCTTAGAATAGGTGAATCCAGAGATTTCTAAGAATTCACTTTTTGATGATGAGGAAGACTTTTCGGATCTTCAATCGGTCTATGACGCTCTTTTACTAGAATGTCAAAAAAAATTCGTGGAAAATCCAAAACTTAAGTTCAAAAATAATTTTTTTGAAAAAGAGATTATTGATTTGAAAAAGGACAAAGTAAGTTTTGAAAATTCAAAGGTCGAGAAGACCGAATTTTTAAAGAAAAGTAGACAACATGAAAGCGATAACGAAAATTGTCTTGGTCTAATTAGTTCTTTAAAAAATGCAAATTTGGAGTATGAGGATAAAATCAAACGACTAGAAGAACGCGTTTACGATCTAACTCAACAACTTAAAAACGCTTTAACTATCAAAGTTGGGTTAGAAACTAGTTCTAAGAAACTTGAATCAATACTTTCAAATCAAAAGAGTGGAAATAACAAAGAATGACTTGGATTCTTTATTTTTGACGCTAAAAAGCAAACCAATACCGTATTTGTGAAAGCTACTTCCCAAAATTCAAGTTTTAAGGGTATTAGTTCTTCAAAGTCAAAAACTTTCGTTGATAGAACTCCTCGAGCTCCAAAGAAAGCCAAGAACGTTTAAAAGGGAAAACAAATTTTTACTCAAAAACCAATTTTTTAAAAAGTTTCCCATTCGGAAGTTTTTGAAGATCAAGTGATACCTTTTGATTTGTACAAGCACAGACTCCCACAACCTTCTTGGTGTGAGTATTGTGAGAGAAGAGGTCACTTGCGAGAATTTTGTCAGCAAGCTTTGAATCAAATGCCGAAGAGTGTTCCAATTCTTAAATCGAAACCTAAACCGAGAGGAAAAAATAAGAAAAATAAGAGGGTTAGGGTTTTGAAAAAAGAGGAACACACGAGGAATATGATTCCATGAATTATAAGGATTTAGCTCTCGAAAATGATCGTCGCACCTACTTAGGTGATAGGGAGTCCGCCTAGCATGGAATTGGTTGGATAGATGGTTATGCTAAGTGAGTTTGTTATTTCGGTCGGTTTTAGCTCCTTGCATAGGTATCGAAGTAAAGTGGATTTTGGAATTGAATTTTCGATTGCGATATTGCCTGAATTCCTTGAAAAATTCATTACTTGCATGCATGTGATTGTAACTACTTTCTATTCCGGATATCTCTAGATTTTCATAATTAAATGCTTAATTTGGAGATATGTGTGCATAATGCTTTGACGATTCGATAACCGGTAGCATATTATTTCAATCACATAAGAGTTTTTGTGTATATCCCACACACTACACTGCACGATCTACATTGATGCATGTTGAATAATCATATATGTTTAGGCTCTTGATTTTAATTTGAAACTTTAGAAGCTCCCATATACTGTTTATTTAGGGAGAGAGAGTCTAAGAAAACCATTATGATTAATGCAGTAAGATTTTGGTGATGTAGTTTTGAGCGCAAAATTAAAAGACAAGCATGTGAGAAAAAAAATGTAGAGGGGATGGAAAAGGGCTACCATAGTGAAAGGAGAACCGAAAGCTACCAAAAAGGAAAAAGCTGGCCTCCACTAGGGGTGAAAGCCTCTATCGAAAAGAAAAGAGAAGATGCTTGCACAAAAACATCACAAGTTTGAATGCAAAATTGCATATTTTAAGAGAAAAGAAAAAGATTGCTTCTGAGGGAGAAAAAAATTAGTTGAAAAATAATGGCTTAGAGGCTTTCTAAATTCTCTTGTATATGGATGCGCAAGTGTTTCAAAACTCATAATTATTCGATAGCGCTTTGTATGATCCATATTTAAAGCACAATGGGATATATACTTATACTCTGTGTTGCTTAGCGTATATATGCTGAATTGTTGATAAATTGTTATATGCATAGTACACGTATCATATTAATAAAAATCACGTCTTTTGAAGCTTAATTGATATATTCCGAATTTGATCAGTGTTCCATAACAATGCATGTTGAGTAATTATGCTAAAATATTTTTTTGGGGTAATTTTGCTCTTAAAATTCTAAACCAAATCCATGGAAAGTTGGGAATTGGTGATAAAAGGTTTCTTGAGGTCTTGGCTAAAAGGTTTTGAGATTAGTGGATATCTTTGCTAGCTAGAATCTTTTTGCTTAAACAAGATTTGCAATTTGCGTTAATTGATATTATTTGCTTTACATAATTCTTGTTTTTTTTTTATGCTTTGCTGCTTTCCATGCTCATTACTTTGTATATTCCTATTACAAAAAGGGGGAGAGATGAAGGGGGAGAATGCATATGTGAGGGGGAGTGGTAAAATAAGAATGTTTTGAGGGGGACAGAGATATAATTTTTTCAAGCTTATTTGATTATCTCTTTACCCCCATGCTTCACTAGGTGTTTGTTGAGCTTTAGGGTTTCAGGAATTAACAGGTTAATTATCCAACTCACTTTTTTGCCTTGTGAAGTGTTCGCAGCCGAAATCGAGACTTAGAGTTAGGCATGCCTTTGAGTCTTGTTATTGTATGGACTAACTCGACATAAAGTCTGTAATGAGATGTTATAGATAGCGCATCGAAAGCGTCTGGATTAGATGTATGTGTTTTGTTATTGGAATTGCCAAATGGGGAGATTGCTAGGTTTATATTTTTAGTTGGTTTGATTCCGATGCTAAGAACATTTTTCATTGTAATTGTTTGAGTTAAATTGAAGATTTCAAGACGAGACAATTAACGGAAGCTCGCCAAACTTACCAGATTTATCGCACATAATTTTGGACCTAAGGTAAGTTGTTTTTATGGTTTGATTCAAAATATAGGTAGTGTTTGAGCTTAAAATTCGAATTTAAAAAGCTTTTGAGTTAAATATATTTTGTCGTAATTCAAAAAAGTCCAATCGACATAAATTATTGAGAAAACTTATTTTTTTCATATCTAACATATTTCGTAAAGTTGCCTCTGAAATTTGAGTCAAATTAGTGCCCAAATGAATTAAAAGGAAAATTCTATCGTACCGCGGTTAGACCAGCAATGTTGTATGGGACTGAGTGTTGGGCGGTCAAAAGCCAACACGAGAATAAACTAAGTGTAGCTGAGATGAGAATGTTGAGATGGATGAGTGGCAAGACTAGGAAAGATAAGATCAGGAATGTTACCATCAGAGAGGGAGTTGGGGTGGCACCTATTACAGAAAAGATAATCTCGACTTAGATGGTTTGGGCATGTATGGAGGAGACCTGCAGATGCCATAGTTAGGAGAGTTGATCATATGGAGGGAAGCCTAGTTGTTAGAGGCAGAGGAAGACCTAGAAAAACTATAGGTGAAACTATTAAGAAGGATTTAGAGGCGAATGGTTTCACTAGAGATATGATTCACGACAGACCACTATGGCGTCGTTTGATCCATGTAGCCGACCCCACCTAGTGGGATAAAGGCTTGTTGTTGTTGTTGTTGTTGTTGTTGTTGAAATAAAATAAAAGGCAAAATAAAATAAAAAATTTTTAAATAAAGATGTTTATTAAATAAAGGAGAGTTAAACTTTTGAAAAGTCAAAGATTCCTCATGCTTTAAAAAAAGCCACGTGTTGTTTTTTTCTTTGTTAATTAATGGGCCCAGCCCACGTGGCACTTCTTGCACCATGCACTTCAATTGCAAAAAGGAAAGCAGCGGGTGTTTTGATTCGCGGACCGGTACAGGTTAGCATTACTTGGACTGGTCCGGCAGTAATTGTGTGCATGGAATTGAATTCTCTATTTCGGACAGATCCAACTTACGAGACCCGTACTGGTCCGGCTGATGTTTTCTGGGTTTGATTTTTTATCGCAATATTTTTTTAATATTTTTAACCTATTTTAAAAAGAACTTTGACTTTATATTTTTTTTTATAAATATAATCATTGGTTTGGGTCAAAAATACATGATTCTAAAGAGTTTTTTGAGCGAGAAAATATCCAAACGCTAGAATCAAATTTTTGAGAGTTTTGAAACACCATCTAAATTTTGTGTACATGCCATAGGAGATCCTATTGTTTTTCAATTTTAAGAACTAGGTTTTCAAACGTTCACAGGTATTGCGGGAGTGTCTTTGGTTGCGATTGAAAACCGGTTGAGCGAAGTGGCTAACACGATAAGGGATATCGCAGACGGTGGTGAAAGATTGTGATCAAGTGCGTGGAAGGAGGTGACGGGTAAGCTGGAACAGTGGGAAGCGCTACGTCAAGCTAACTGTGGTTGGATTCTACGTTCAAGGGATTGACGTACGGGACTGTTGCGTAAATTATGGGAAAGCAATTTTTGTAAGTTATCGAGTCTGTAATTCCGTTTTGATCATAGTGAAGCACTGTCGGTTAGTCCCGAAGATTAATCCTATGCAAGTAGAGATACCTCGTAAATTTCTGGTGTTGTGTAATTGCTTTTTGTGTGTTTGTTTGATATAATTATTAGATAACACAATACAGGTTTTGATAGTAAAATTGGTTAGACCTAGGGTTTTAATTCCGCTTATCAAATATAAATTATTTTTGATAAAAACTCTAAAATCAACTTAGGTAATACGATCCCCAAACTTGTGTGTTTTCATTCAAACGCAAACCAAAAATGAAAAAAGAAAAAAGTTTAAAAGAAAAACCGACCTTAATCCCCAAAAATCATATTTTATATTTATACATATTCAGATCTCTTTACTTTAGGACTGTGGAAGTATCATGCGTGGCTGCCTTACTAAGCTTCCAGCGGCCAAAGTTCAAGCGGCTGGCTTTGAGGTGAGGTGAGAAAGAGGCCGGAGGGAAAAATATGTAAGGTTTAATAAATTTATTAAGATTGAAAATTGATAAGATTTTTGAAAATATGAAAGATTGTTGTTAAATTAAAAAAAATGTAATGGGTAATTTTCTAACTCAATGCGAAAAAAAAAATTCATGTTGTAGGAATAATTCTACTCAATTCTTTATTAGATGAGCCCTTTAAATAGGGTACAAATACAATAGTAAATAGGGTTTACAAGGAAGCCCATTATGGCCCATAATACATAATTTGCACAGTAAATCCCTAATACATATTCTATCTAGGCGATAGCACACTACGTGTAATTTCCTTAAACACTCCCCCTTGTGCTGAGTCGAAGATAGAATGGTACATGTCTTGTTGCCTCATTAAAACCTTGTCAAGTAACAAAAACCCTGTGGGAAAAATAACCTTGATCAAAGGGAAAAGAGTACAACATTATGACAATCCTGTTAGACTTCCTTCATTGAGTCTATATTCTTATTTGATCCTTACTTCAATCAATAGAGTCTGCACGTATCGTTACCTCGTTAAAAACCTTACCAAGTAACAAAACCCAGTGGGAGAAATAAATCTTGGTTTAAGGAAAAAAGTATAACGTAACGTCGTGTGGATGTTAGACTCCCCTTCAAGTCTATACCTCCCCCTGATATTTATATTAATCAAGAAATTTGAAAAGCTTATGCATGTATCGTTGCCTCGTTAAAAACCTTACCAAGTAACAAAACCCAGTGGGAAAAATAAACCCTGGTCTAAGGAAAAGAGTACAACGTATGTGTGAAAATTTCATCATATTTCACACATTCCCTTGATCATTACTTCGATCATGAGAGTTGGAAAAGCCTAAGCACCCTTATATTTTTCACATGCTTTTCAAATATGGCCTTAGGAAAAATTTGGTGAACTAGTTTGCTATATTCTCCTTAAAGCTTTGTATGGGCCAGAGAGATACCCAACATCAACAAAATCAATCAAGATTTTGTTTGAGATTTCAATGTAGGGGTGGCCATTTAGCATCATCATTTACTTTAGATGTTACTGTCGTATACACTTTTTCCTCTCTGTAGGGAAAGAACAATTTCAAGCCAATAGTTCTTTTTAGGCGTTCAATTATGCTGCGTTGGCGCTAAGCTAAATCTAGCTAACAAGTTCAATGCGAATATTATGTCTAGTCGAGTATTTTGTGTTAAGTGCAATAATGCGCATATTGCATTTAGATAGGAAGTTTCATTTCCCAACACATTTTCGTAATCTTCCTTTGTACGAAATTGATCTTTCCTTTGATCTAAACTTCGACCGATCATGGGAGTGCTAGCAGAATGCGTTTTGTCCAGGTTAAATTGCCTGATTATCTTTTGAACATACGCAAACTAGTGGATTAGTATTCTACAAGCTCGATATTCTAGATTAAGATCTAAACAAAATTCGAGCTTTCCCAAGATTCTTTATCTCAAATTTGGATTTCAAGTAACTTGCGGTTTCTCTTATTTCATCAAGAGTACCTATTATGTTCATATCATCGACATATACAGCTACAATTACGAATCTAGAACTTGTTTTCTTTATGAATACGCATGGGCATAATTCATCGTTCTTATATCCCTTCCCAATCAAGTAGTCACTTAGACGGGTATACCACATCCATCCGAATTGTTTTAATCTGTAAAGTGAGCGTTTCAACCTAATTGCAAACGCACTCCGTGGTTTAGAGTCACTTGACTTGGGTAATGTAAGGCCATATGGCACTTTCGTATATATCTCTGAATCAAGATCCCCTTAGAGATATTCAGTAACCACATCCATGAGCTGCATTTTCAGTCCTTCGAAAACTACAAAAGTAGCGGAATGTTATAATGTTTAAGCAATTCTAAAGCGTCTATGTGAAACCTTGCGCCACAAGGTGAGCCTTTTACTTCAGGACTTCTTTTTTCTCATTTACGCTTTATGGCAAATAATTGTTTATGTCCTACAGGCTTTACACTTGGCGCGGTTAGCACTACCGGACCAAATACCTATCTCGTTGCCATAGAATCTAATTCTATATGGATTGCTTATTTTCATTTAGGCCAATTTTGCCCTTTGTTGACATTTTACAACAGAGCGAGGTTCGACATCATCGTGCTCTTTGACTTCTTGAGCAACAGTGTATCATTAATGCATCCATTAATTCATATGCCATCCCTTAACCCATTGAGATTTATTTATTCTCTGGAATCATTATAACTTCGGGGCGTCCCCCAGTATTGATTCATGGACATAAGCATAATCAGAGATAATCTCATAAAAGGGACTTTTACATTAATGATTAATTGATTAATTTGTGCCTTACTCCACCTCTTCTTTGGCATGAGTGTTTGTCGAACCAAATGGCCTCATTTTATTCCTTTTAAGGAGCCATGGCCTCAACCACACCTCCACTAAGTGTAGTTGCATTGTCTCTTTCTGCGACATTGTGCCCTTATTGGGGACTTATAACCTTGCAGGCGTATTGCAGCTGATATATTTGATCTCGTCACTTTTCGATATCAGTAAATGTATCAGGCATCGAATCTGTTACATTTTCAAGATCGATTATTCTTTTTCACTTCACTATACATTGTGATGTGCTTGGGGATCAAAATGAGACAGAGTGGGGACCACGACAATTCCTGTCATTCCCTTGAAAATTTCTTTTCTTATCTCCCCCTAACGACGGGAAGACTGTCTCATCAAAGTGACAATTCGCAATTCTTAGCGGTAAAGAGATCACCTGACAAGGATTTCAAATAGCGGATTATCGTTGAGAATTCATATCCAACGTTAATACTTAATTGTTTTAGCAAGTCCAGTTTGGTGCGCTGTGGGGACGCAATCGGCACATATGCATAAAATATCAGGCTAATATCCAGTTACCAACTGGTATGCATATAATAGTTGTCTAATATTGGACTTTGAAACAAATAAGTAAAGCTGCATACAATATTGCATAAATCTCGGGCATACATAGGCAATACAGTGCGCATAACCAATGCCCTATCTACCATCTATATCCTTTTGATGGTTACTTTTTGTGAGACCTTTTTGCGTATGCACATGAGAAACGGGGTTCTTTACTTCGATTTTATGCAATGATTATCAAGTACTTTTGATGTAAACCCTCCAGCTTTATCGAGTCTTATAGACATGGTACAATAATCAGGGTGGTGAGCCCTTAAGCGTATAATATGTACTAAGAGGTTTGTAAATGCAGCATTTCTTGTAGACGATTATTCAACATGTGACCAGAATGTCGAATTATCCACCAGATCCATAAAGTACTTTGAATGGTTCCGCACTCTGGATGGATTTATCTACAAATATATACTGTAAGAATGGTATATTTTATTTTGTATCTTTAGCATAAGAAGGTCTCGATCTTATTTTTGCTAAAGAGCAGGCTTTGAAAAAATGGAGTGTCGTTCCTTTGACATAGTCAATTAGGCATAATGGGAAGGGGGATATGGTTTTCAATACTTCGAAAATCAAGAATTACTTTGAGCATTACTAGTATCAACACATTGCAGTGTGTTAAAGTTTTGTCCCATTTATTTGTCACTCAAAAGAATGGATATCCGTGTAAATACTTTAACGCACGGTTTATCATGACCAAGGTGCACTAGGCAAGCATGCCAAAGCCTGTATGAGTCTATGTCCCACGGTACATTGTTAGTGACATCATAAGATTTGACAATCCTTATCTTAGTGGGGTACATTCCACTAGAATAACTCATAAGTTTCTTTAAAATGCGTTTCTTTACACTTTTGTTTAAAAGTAAAATAAATATATTTTTATTCCATTCTTACATTTTGTTTTTGTATGATTACTGTTGGTAAAAATATCTTTAACAAAGTTCGGGTTGCTCTATGTGCATATAGAGCGTATGTGACTGTAAACACCATTTTAGTAACAAAATGGTTGAGCAGTTCGTCGCTCTTATGATGATTTAATCATCATAGTCACATAGGTATTATATGTTATGAATTGCCTATTTCATTGTATGGCTATAGTGTTCTCACTATCAACTAATTATTAAAGTTATCATCGATTCATTTTTACAGTAATGAAATCGAGTATAAATTCCGAACTATGTAGTAATAAAACAAATAAATTCAATTACTTAAGAATAGAATTCGAATAAAACTAACAGTAATCAATCCAGTATCTTGTTTAGAAATCTAATCCATCAGATCAACATAAACTTTAAGACAAAACCATAGTCTAATTAAAAATTAGGCAATATGCCTGTTCAACTACTTCTGAAAAATAAACTAAATAAAGTAGATCAGTCAAAATCGGGTGCATCCATTGACTGAGCAAAGTCCTTCTTGTCTGCGATTGTGAAGTTGACATAAGCGTCATTGTCTTCTTCGTTCATAAAGTGAGATTCTTGTTCTTTAGATTCTCGATATCTCTTGTAACTGGCTGCTACTTTAGCGCTTGCATGGCAGTTCTTGTACCAATGCCCAGCAACTCCACACCTATAACATGGCTCGTCGCCAACTCTTTCCTTTTTGACCGGAGGATTGTTAGGTGCATTTTTCATCTTGTTTTCTTGACCACTATGTCCAATATTATCATTTCTTCTCCATACTTTGGAAGAGCCTCCACGACCCGCACCACGACTCCCACGTCCCTTTCCACGTTGTGCCTTGTTGCCACGTGGGTAGGGATCAACACGTCCAACCCCCCTTGCATTGGGGTTCTTTCCACTATTCATCTTACCGTAGTTAGCCTCAGGAATTTTCTTTGTCCCGACGGGCCTAGCATTGTTATTCAAAAGAACCTCATTATGCCTTTCAGCCACTTGCAGTATGTTGATCAGCTTATTGAATGTTGTGATTCTTTTGTTATCATACTCGAGCCTATACTGGTTCGCTAGTATAAGTGCTGAAGTAGGAAAAATGGAAAGTGTCTTCTGAATCATATCATCTTCCGTGAGATCCTTTCCACAGAAGTTAAGACGTGCCTTTAGGCGCAACATGTCCTTGTTGAAGTCATTAACCCTTTTATAATCAAGCAAGCGGATTTCATTCCACTGAACGGTCAATTCTGGGAGCAAAGTGTCATGAATGTTCCCAAAACGTCCCTTAAGGGCATCCCATAATTCTTTAGGTGTCTTCAATTGAAGGTACTCCCAACGTAGGCTGGGGTCAATATGTTTTCTTAGAAACATTAATGCATTTGCTTTCACTTTATCAGACGGTCCATTGTCTGTGGGGTCTTTGGGGTCAGTAAGTGTAGCCGAATATTCTTTAGCCACAAAAGCGGTTTCTACATCAGAAACCCACCGATGGTACTCAAGTCCTTCTGAGTCCAAAATGTCAAATTCGGGTCGAGTTGGGTCGGCCATCTTAAAAAAAATAAAATTAAAATATTACACAGTTATGAGTACATCCATATTAATTATGTTTTAGGAATATGAATTAGATTTCAAAACCAAGATTCGTAATGGTCACATTTTCGATGCTGTATGAAAATACTTTATCATAGTGATTATAATGCGCATGAATTTTCATCATCATGGCAACTTTCAATTAATAACATACTAAATAAAATAATTAACAATATAAATAATTGTGAGTAAAACAATTATATAACTAATATTTAAATTTTTTTTTAGCATGCTGATTTAATTAAAACAGAAATTTAATAAAAATAAAAACTGTTTTTTAAAATAAAATAGAAGTTTAATTAAAACAAAATCTAGCAACAATGATATTCCAAAAAATTTAAACTTATGGCGGAGAATCTCATATAGAAGTAAATATATAATTTTCATCAGTAAATAAGTTGAAACGGAGAAAATAAAATTAAGCAGTGGAATTAATTAATTTAATGGTGATGTGCTCAAGAGGATTAATAAAAAAAATTATAATTTCAAAAGGTGCTTACGGCAGAACAAGGAAAGGGACATAATTTTTAAAAAAAATTGTTGACTCCCTTCGATAATCGTGCACAAAAGGAAGAGAATATATATATATATATATATAATATCAGTAGTGTATCACACTTATCGAAAACCATACATAAAAGAAAAGAGAGAAAAACAAACAATATGCTTAATCATAAATAGTACGCAAATAATATATATATAATATGTTAATATATTGAACATAAACATTATAAACAGGAAGCAAGCATGGCAGATTGAGTAAATCTCTAAACAAGCATGGCAGATTCAATCATTCAAGCATGTATATAACTTTATATATGTATGTATATGTAAACAAGCGCTTAATTTTATTCGGAAACTACAACATATATATATATATATATATATCGATTGCTACAGATTTTTATTTTTTTTTTCAACAACAAAATATATAATTTAGCTAATAATTCTTAAATCTAATATTAGGCAGATATAAAGATTTGAACGATAAGATATAGCATTTAATAATTTTTAAATCTAATATCTTTAAGAAACTATTTGCGTACCTTGAAGGTTGGGCGACGAGAGTGGAGATTAGTGGTAATGGTGGTCGGCGGCTAGGGTTAGGGTTTTTAGCTCTGAGCGTGCTGATAACGTGTTGTAGGAATAATTCTACTCAATTCTTTATTAGATGAGCCCTTTAAATAGGGTACAAATACAATAGTAAATAGGGTTTACAAGGAAGCCCATTATGGCCCATAATACATAATTTGCACAGTAAATCCCTAATACATATTCTATCTAGGCGATAGCACACTACGTGTAATTTCCTTAAACAATTCATTGTTTTAACAAAACTTTTAATGAAACAGTGGTATGTCACAAGTCTATAGATCAGGGGGGTTTACTGCCGGATTTTATAAATCAGGAAGCAAAGTGCCAAATTTTGATAATTTAAGGATATTTTAATGTATTTGGCTCAATGGCAGATATTATTCTTGAAGTTCCTATCGAGCAAAGTGCCAAATTTTGACAATTTAAGGAGATTTAATGTATTTGGCTCCATGTCAGATATTATTCTTGAAGTTCCTATCGACCACCAAAACTTTAAATATTTGGCTAGGAGCCTGATTCGTCTTGGGCTGTGTCTGGAAAAAAAATGGAAAAATAAGCACTTCGCATTTTGATTCAAAGTAAATAGTTAAAAATTCAAACAGAGATGGGACCTAACTCCTCAGGGTTTTCGGAGTAAACAATTTTGTGCGAAAGGAATGGGTATGTGATGAAAAGCTTGCAAAAAGGGGGAAGGGAGGAGGGGGTGGTAATACTACTGCCAGACCAATTTTATAAGTATGTGGACCAAACGCCTGCTTTCTCCTTCATGCCAAAGCAATAGTTATTTATTAGTGTGGGCTCTTTGATCCAAGTGCATAAAAACATACTTAAACAAATAATAGTTGGTATAACAATCATGAGTAGGGATTTGTTTATCCTCCTCTATAAAGGGTCATGACGACCCTTGCATTTGATTGGTGAATATAATAAAATAGGATTTGACTCCTCTCAATTTACTCCTTAAGTCGGGGATCTAATTCGAGAGCTAAACAAATGAATTTTTTTATAAAACTTGTTAGAGATGATCTCAATAAAGAGTAAATTATGTCTAAAAAATTTCGTCAAGAAATTCAAACCGGAAGTGTACGTGATAAAAATTTGATACATTTGTTCTATTTCGACCATTCAAATTTTAGATTATCATCTCACCCATTTCTAGATTGAATCTTCTGATGAAATTTTGTGAAAATGATTTACTTATCATAGAAATCATCTCTACCAAATTTCATGGAAAAATTCATCCGTTTAGTTCTCGAACTAGACCCCCTTGAATGGAATTGGACCGAAAGGTAATGGAGATGAGTCAAGTCCAATAAAGTAATAATGAAGCAGTTATAATGGAGATGAGTCAAGTCCAATAAAGTAATAATGAGTCAAGTCCAAGGGTCATCATGATCATGTCTACTAAGTTTCATGAAAAAATTCATCTGCTAAGTTCTCGAACTAAATCCTCTTGAATGGAATTGGACCGAAAGGTAATGTAATAATGAAACAGTTATAGTGAACCCCTCACTTTTTACTACTTTTACTGATCAAATGCAAAGGTCATCATGACCCTCTCTCTCTAGAAGAGGGTAAACAAAGTTCTCTTACAACCCAAATATATTTATATATATAGTCTTTTACAATTGGGCCACAGATTTTGTGTTGGAAAGAGAACAATATTATATATATACAGTTCCATTCTCTTAAGGACTGTTCCTTTCGAGGAGGTAAATAGATGAAATTTTAGATTTTAATTAACTCACTTTCCATTTGATTTTTTTGATGAAATTTGGTGGAGTTGATCTACTCGTTATAGAATTCATTCTCACCAGGTTTCATGAAAAAATTCAACTGTTTACCTCTCGAAATGGATGGTCCTTAAGTTAGTTAACTTAAAGACGATGCTTAAGAGAAATGGACTGTATATAAAATAATTTTTATCAAATTAATGGCTCACATTTAATTACAATAAATAAGATAACTTCTAGGCTATTAGATGTTTTTTCAAACCATCAAATCAAATAGGTCAACAATTCTTTCTCTCTCTTATTTCACATATCTATTCTCTCATCAACTTCTTTTTGGAATTTAAAATATATTAACTTTAAATACAAAAATTAAAAATTATTAAAATTTGTATATTTGAAATATACTTATCAATACCTATAAAATAAGATCCATTATGATTATAAAATTGTGTGTAAAAGAAAAAATTCAAGAAAAGTTATTATAACCCACTTTTCTCTCTTTAAACATATTTTCTTCATATAACTTACATTCAAATCACTTTACATAATTTATTCATTTCAAATTCAATTACAACCGAATTATTCCTTTAGTTTATAAATAAAAAAAGATATTTGTTTTTATTTAATCTTTATAGAGTTTAATTTCTTCTTCTTCTTCTTCTTCTTCTTCTTCTTATATAAAAAAAAAAGCACATTACTTTTGTGAACCAGTGTTACTACCAATGGTACCATATATTTACAAAATTCTTCCTTTAGTTTAAAAATATAAAAAGATATATGTTTTTATTTAATCTTTACATAGTTTACTTTTTTTTATATATATAAAAAGTACATTACTTTTGTGAACCGGTGCTACTACCAATTTTACAATATATTTACAATTAAAATTTGTAAATATGTAATGTTATTATTTGGGGAATGATTAGGGATGGCAAATGGCATAAGTTTTTAAATATATATATATATGTTTAATCTTTTACAAATTTAATTAGTATTTTTTTTAGAAAAAAAGCACATTACTTTTGTAAATCAGTCTTATTACTAATGGTACCATATGTTTGTGATTAAAATTTTAGAAATAAATAATATCATTATAATAATAACAGGATGACAAATTGTTCAAAATATTTATTTTTATATATATTGATGAATGATTAGGGATGACAAATTGACCCAACCCAGCCTTAGTGAGGTGGCAAAACAGGGGAAAATTTGATTTTTTCAATTAAAACCACCTTAATCTAGTCGGGTCGAATATATATTTTTTGGAATTTCGAGTTTGGCTTTAGCAACCTCCCATGCTTGACAATTAGATCGATTGCCATCTTTATTTGTGATAGCTCATTTATGGGAGTTTAGAAAAAGTCCGGCTTATTATAGTGTAATTTGTTGCATATATAATTTTCTTAATATATGTTTTGAGTTGCATGTTGTTTAGATATATATGTAGTTATTTGTTCACTATACTCATAAAATCTATTTCGGTCCGAAATTACAATTTGTTTAATTTTTTTATAGCGTCGTGCTATTTGTTAGCGGCACGTTTTGAGCAATACAATCTCACTATTTTCTATAATATAGCGTATACCTATTAGTTAGGGAGTTATATATAATAAAAATTATATTAAGATATTTTCTCAAATAAATTATTAACGTGGGGGGTTAATCAGTAAACCCTATATAAAGATATATGGATTAGAGAAGAAGAGTGAATTGACTATTGGGCCAACGGGTGGCTCTAGAAAATTTTAACGTGGACAAATTATGTCCAAGACATATATATGTATTTAATGCTAGCATAGATGTCGCATTCTGCAATTACTTGAATATGAAAACGTGTTTATTATTATTATTATTATTAATTTTTTTTTTTTATTTATTTTTTTTATGTGTCAAATTGGGGGGGTTTATACTTTGTACATGTCTATCTAATTAGCACTTCTATTTTGTATCTGTCGAGAGTATAAACACTTAAAAAAAATAAAATGAATGGTTCATGTCTATCTTCATATATATATATATATATATATATGTAATAAAAAGAGAGTAAACAGAATTGTAAATCCCGTTTAATTGGTATCACAATATTTCAATATTGATTACGGGACCATCTACATATTAAAAGTCATATATAATGACAAATGACTGTTTTGTTACCTTACATTTATAATGGCATAAACATAACGACTAAAGATTTTTTTTATTATTATTTATAAATGGGAGAATGATATCAGGCCAATTAACCACTTCGTCAAGTGAAAGGTAGGTTACTTAATGCGTAGAGAGTTTTCATAATTCAAACCGGTGAGTCAGCTTGTAATATCTTATTTAATAATATACAATAATTCTTTAATTAAATTATGAGTGTGAGTTCACTAAAATTTGATGGAATTTTTTTATTTGTTACTATAAAAAGACTTAAAATCACCTCATACTTAAAATAGTGACAATTTTTTTTAATGGAAGCTCAAACACTCAAAAATCCATAGAGTTAGAACATTATTTTATAAATATTGAAAAATAAAATCAGTCTAAAAAACTCAAACTCGATGGTGTACGAAATCCATGAGTTTTTAGAAACATGCGTATCACTTTTTCTTACCTAACATTACGTACTTGTGAGAACCCAAGTCAATCCAAACTAGAAAGATAATAAAATGAATAACATTTAAATTTTTAAGGTGAGTAATTCCATGCTTCATTTACATATTTTTCTTTTTCTTCCAGTAAATATGTTAGGGCATGTTTGATTGTCAAAAAAGTTTAGTAGAAAAATGATTCTCAAAAAAAGTGAAGGAAAATGTAGCGAAGGAAAAAAAAACTTACTTTCATATTTTCTGTCAGGCTAATTGAACTTTAGACAAAATTTTATAAAGAAAAGTTTTAGAGTTAATGGCTAATCAAAGTTGACCTAATTTTCCCATTGTTGAAAAAAAAAATAGTAAAAAGAAAATTTCCCTGTTTCAAAGGAAATTATTTATTTTCGTATCTTTTTTTTTCTGATTAATCAACATTAATTGAACTAACAACTTACAAGAAATCCAATATTTAGAGTTGGAAATAAAATTTAACCTTCATCAACATTTAAAATAACCAATAATAAGTGAGAACACAAACTTAACTAGTTAACCATTTCAACAATTAAAAATAACATTAACTTAACGGTTCAGCAAAGTCGATATTAAAATAACAACAATTTGACTAAATCATTACTCGACAAAAATCAACATATATAGATAT
Organism: Lonicera japonica; assembly: GCA_021464415.1. Taxonomy (NCBI): domain Eukaryota; kingdom Viridiplantae; phylum Streptophyta; class Magnoliopsida; order Dipsacales; family Caprifoliaceae; genus Lonicera; species Lonicera japonica. Next base: position 74,480,719 of record CM038471.1, on the reverse strand, counting down.
TCAAACTTTATATGTAATTTAACTAAATAAATATTCAACAACAACAACAATTTAACAGAAATCAACATTTAAGACAGTCACAAGATTAATATAACTTACTATTTAGAACTATAATACAAAAAAAATCTTAAATTTTTAAACAATTTTAGATTTAACTCAATGCTCACACAAAATCTTCTTAGAATATGAACACAAACGTAGTTTCTTCTCCACAAATACACACCTAAAATACATGTTATATGCGATTGGAGTACGCGCGTAGAGGAATGAAGGATAGAGTTAATAGGGAGATTTGTTTAGTTTTTTAGGATGTGGGCGGTGGGTCTTGAGGAGGGAGATTAATGTGGGTTAATCACTTAAAGTATCTCCATCAGTAGTGTAAATTCTATGTGCAATCAATTTTTAAACAAAACATGAAACTTGAAAAAAAATATTCTCCAATAGTACTTTTGTAACTTCTTGAATAAAATTTGAAAGAACCAATAAAATATCAACACATGTTAGATGTTATTTTATACAATTTTATTTTGTTTCTTTCAATTTTTTCTAAACATAATCTTATAGTCACAATTGATCTTGATTTATAACTCTTGATGTGTAGATTTTAAATATATAATTTTGAATTAAAAGTTATTACATTTTTAAATTTTAGTAAAAAAATGGAGAAAGAAAAAGCTGACGTAGCAGTGTAAAGTGGAAGTGTATTTTACACATCTAATTTACACAAAACTCATTTTTAAAAAACTGTTGGAGATGAAATTTTTAATAAATTTTGTAAATTTTACACAAAACATAAATATAAAAGATTATTGGAAATGCTTCAACGAAAAAGTAAATTTAGCTGTTTTATGTGAGCTTGCCGGTGGTTTTAATATGGGCTGCTGGGTTGGGGTGGGTTTGTGGAAGGCTTGAGGTGGGCTAAGTTAGGAAAATTTTATATTTCTCAGTATAGCAAGTGGGTGTTAATTTTTTTTGGACTGGGCTTGAGCCTTCTTGCACCAGCCCTTGGTCCGTTCTTGTTTATATATGCGTTTGGTCGACATCAAAATAAAAATGATCATAATTTTGTTATAGTGCTAAGAAATCACTAAATATGATCAAATTCATCAATAATATGTTAAATATATAATATTAGTAATAACTAGAAATTTCATCGTAACTTTTCACCAAAATCCTGTGTTTTTTGAAGGATGTGTTTTGTGGGAAAACTTTCCTGCAAGAAAGTTACTAGAAAGTTTTGAAAAAATTTCCCCGCAAATCAAACACACAAAAAGTGTAGGAAAGTAGATTTTCCTTCACTTGACTTCACTATCCTTTTATTTCCTCGTCTTCTAAATGTACCCTTAAAATGGAAAATGAAGAAAGGAAAACGAAATAGCAGTTTGTTGCTTGCAAAAGGCAAAAGGTATGTTTTGAACCAAGAAATACATGGTCCGCTTTAAGTTTACTACACTCTTAAAGTGATACGGCATATATTTTCTAGAAGAACACTTCTACCATACTTTAACCTGTACTGCGTTACGAAGAATTGAGTGACAAGCCGAATATCCCCATATTGTTTATTACTATTTTTTTGTTGGCAATCATTATTAATTTAAGCTTATAAGCTTTGGGCTCTGGTCAATGGGGATAAATTAAATTTATTCAATCTCTGGTGCAATTTATTCGCTAAAAAAATTATTTAATCTCTTAATTATATTTATCATGCAATTGTTTGAACTTATATCTGATTATACTCTTATAATTTTGCAATTATACCGACCCATTTTTCGTCATGAGTTCCAAGTATATCTGAATATTATACTCTTGTATAAAACAAGTAAGCCTAACAGATAAGGCATGCACTCAATATAATTAAGGCTTAACAAAACGAGCTAGGGATGCAGTGGCGTAGCCAGGAATTTTTACCCGGGGGTGCGCCGCAATTTGAATGAACTCAAATTAAGCCCTAAATTCAACCCTCAAAAATTAAGCCCTAAAATCAACCCTACAAAATTAAGCCCTAAAATCAAGTTCCAATAAGATTAAGCCCTATAAAATTAAGCCAAAAATTCAACCCTATAAAATTAAGCCTAAAATCAACCCTACAAAATTAAGCCCTAAAATCAAGCTCCAACTAATTTTACACAATTACACATATATTGAGATCATATATGATATATCCTAAAATCTACCCTACAAAATTAAACCCTAAAATCAAAGTCCAACTAATTTTACATCATAATATATATCATAGAGAGCAGAGAATAGCAAAAGAAAGGAGATAAAGAAAGGAGAGTTGTATTACACAATTACACAAGTCCCTATCTTTTTTTTTTTTTTTTAAATAATTTGCTGAATCTCGGGAGTGCGGCCGCACTCCCTCGTACCTACATGGAGACGCCCCTGTAGGGATGTATATGATGTTGAGGCCATGCATCAGATTGATCCATCTGCGCGCTGAAGTGGATGGATCGATCCAGCTGCTAAGCCATCACCCCCTTTAAAACATGCATGCTTTTGTCGAATTGTACGTTAGGCGATCAATCCGATTGCTGAAAAAATTCAAATAAAGCCCATTTTTCTATCTTAATTAGTAAGCATTTGATCTCATGATGAAACATATCAAATACTCACTCACTCACTCCAAATACAAAACTTTAGCATAGAGAAATCCACGATGACTATTAAATGATTGATGTATGTATGTATGTATGTATATTGCTACATATCAACATGAATACACCAGCAACAACTGTGTATATATATATGTATTTCTTTTTTTCTTTTTTTTTATAAAATAAGGGAGGTCTAAGTCTCTTCCTTAAACTTACAAATAAAGAAAAACCCTCCCCTCCCACCCCATGAGTCGAACCCTTGCCCTCAAGGTAAGGGTGGAGGTTGCCTACCACTGGGCCAACCCCTCTCCTCATATATATGTATTTCAAAAGTGCTGTAGAGGACCTACTAAATTAAGTGCAATTCAAATACCTAAGGTTTTGAAAACTTTGTTCACCTATATAGTAATGAGAATTTATGCGCGTCTCAAAAATAAGATCGAATTACGTAAAGCCTCGATCTGTTGCTCCCTCCTAATCTTCTCTATTAAAATCCTCTCCTCTGTCCGTCTCATCAAAATATCTGCAGGCCCTTGAAGAATCTCCAAACCGGAGAAAACAATTCTCAAGAGCATCAATGCTAAGACGGCAAATAAAAAATATTTCTACATTTATATACCATACTTGTCACTCCCTTTATTAATGTTGATCTCCTTATGCTAGAATTATTTGATGAAATCGTCGGCTTTGGTCACCTTAGCCCTCCTCTCTGTCAGTCAACGGTCAGCGAGTCACAACAATGTCCGACGGAATGACCCTCCTAATAATAGTTCATTGCTTGTTATAATCAGTACCAACCTTAATAAATTATTTTTTTAATTAGACAAGGCAAGATTCAAATATGGATGTAAATGGGATGTTCATAACACAAATGAATACATGATAAAACCCATAGATTGAAGCCTAATATACAGGTTTAAGGAAGAGAAAAACCAAAAAGTAGAAGCCCGACAATTGTTCAAAGAGATTTGCAAGTTCAACATAGGCTCTAAACCTCAGACCAACACAAATTCGCAGATTCAAGCCTATAAGCACAGACCACCACAAAGAATTGCTTCCTCTTTCAATTTCAAGATTAATTCTCATTTTTTTTGTTTAATTTTAATTTCTGTCAAATCCACTTATCCAACTTCCAACATATTTTACTTGTAGTATACAACACTAAAGTTGTGGATAGCTCTTATAGATGCTATTGACGACAAAAGGAGAAATATATTACCCTAGCTTAATACATTATTAAGATATACAAGTTTCCAATACACTTTTCAGATTTTTATAAGAAAACCAAATTGATTCCAAATTAAACCTTTTCATATTACCTTAAGGTACTCCAATAAGAATTTCCAATCCGAGACCCCAAAACCTGCCTTTACAACATTATAACCTCCGAATCCAACTTCATCATATTCACATAAAGATATGTTGTCTTCCTGAATATATCCTCAAACAAAGCTAAATAGAGTGAATACCGCTTAAATCGCTCTTTGAGAGCAACAGTACGTTGAATAGCTTGTACATACAAAAGAGCACTGGTTAGGGTCGAACCCAATTCTTTGGCAGTCTGAACTGCATAGACAACTCTCTCAATCTTCTGCATCAAAGTGATCAGCTTACACAAAACCAATCTTTCTATACTGACAGCTCATCGCAGTAGTCAAATCAAATTGACGTCCACAGCCCAGAAGTGCGTTTAACATTAGTGACAATTTTGTCACTCAAGCTTCTAAGCAAAACGACCGGATTGGACACAATCAGTTCATGGAAAAACTGACCGCCCACTGTTGGATTAATTTTATATTAATACATTTAGGGACCACACATGTATATAATTTATGTGTGTTATCATTTATAAGCCTAAACTCAAGTGATCTAAATTAAGATTTTAAGTAGGCTTCGAAGTATATTTGTCATGGAATTAATGTGTAGATACCTATGGCCAATCTCTAATTCTATGAGGGGCGGAATTAGAAATAGTGGAAGTTAGCAACTGCCGCCAACCGCCACCAACCGCCATATATATATATTGGGTTATGGTCCCCAATCTCTCCCTAATTTTTCATTTTTTCTCTGATCCTCTCAAGAGAGAACTTAAGAACAAAAAGGGAAAGGGATTGGAAGACAAACCCGATAAAACTACATTCCGCTGCATCAATCAATCGCCATCTATAGAGTCGGGTACATATTTTTCTTCATTTATCTCTTTATATTTACTATGGTTTTGACATGGATAGATTAATTATGCTCTAACAATTAGTATCAGAGGAAGGTTCCATGATTAATTCCTTGAGTATTTTCTTGATCCGTATGTGTATATGATAATTATATGTATAATTGCATTTCGTACGGATTTAATTGATGTATGTGTTCACGGCATTTTTGAATAAAATATATATACACATCAATTTACTGACGTACGGGTTTTATTGCAATGACGAGCATTAATATAAGTTTATAGAAATATACACACATATGGTCAAAATTGTCAGTGGGTCATAATCAATTATTTGCATCAATTTGGATTCGGTTGATATTTGGATGCAACATTTTTTTGTTTTTTGCTTTCAATTAAATATATCTAATGACATGCAGTATGCATGTATTTTTATATATATGTTTAAGGATGGTGGTGGATATATTTAAGGATTGCCATGTATATAAATATGTGATTTACATATATAAACTCCTGATCTATGCATATATATACTTGTGATCTTTATGTGTGTGGCCGATGTGAATAAAATCGCTGCCTGATCTTTGCGCATACATATATATATATATATATATATTCATGTATCTTTTTTTATATTATGTGGTTACTTAATGGTTAAAGGCTTATACATGAATTTTAACAATCACGTATGCATTAATATATTTATTTATATATAATGATCTGCCATAATTAACCTTTTTTGTTCTTTCTGCAAATTTTGGTTGAGTTATATATATATATGGGCAAAATTTCAAAAATTTGATGAAGCAGATGAACAGTTTTTTCCGTGCCAGAGTTGTCACTGTTTATAGCAGTGACCATTTTATCCATAATTGTCACAGTTTTTAACTGTGACTAGTTTCAGTTTGTCACTGTTTTCGGCAGTGACAAAGTAATCAGAATTTTTTTATTAATAATAAATTTGATTAATTACATGTGACATCTATTATTTTTTATTACTTGTATTAACATTCTATTAAGGCCAATTTACACGAGATGTTACCCAAGTGACTTCTCTTATGTAAATAAAGAATGATTAAATGCTCGCGTTTGTTTCATTTATGCGAATATTAACCAATCCAAAGAGGGGATCATATTTGGCTGAATTTCATACACACTTGTGATGGTAAATATGTGACAATTATCAAGGTAAATTAATGTGAATAATAAATCAATCCAAAGATAGATTTATTATTTGACATAATTTATTGTCAATATTTGATCATTACAATAAGAGTACCACTTACAATTAATATCATTATCTAAAGATTTTGTATTAATGTTGTACTCGGTATCTTGAGATGTTATCATAAAATTAATCAATTTAAAGACTGTTTATTTTCTGTTCGGCTTTAAGGATGGAAAAGCGAACATGTTAATTGTTCTTAACTACATAGACATAAACTTGGCATTGAGAATGCCGATAGACTTGTCTAATAGAAATGTTAAATCCAATTGCAGTTTTGCATCAAAACGGGAAAGAATGACTCTGTACTTTTCGCCTCTCATCACTATAGTAGTTCTGGAATTATCCAGAATATAAGGAAAGCGAAGTATAGATCGTCCAGTTATCTCAAAATCGATGAGTCGAAACAATATGTTGCCAAAGTAACCTCTATTGCTAGATTTATTTATTTTCACATAATTGGATGTGTATGCTTATTATTCATGCGGATACTGACCGGTCAAAAAGAAGGGAATTATTTGGCCAAATAATGAGCATACTTGCCGTAATAAATATGAGATATTTATTAGGTTTTCCATGTGAATAATAACTAGCCCAAAGGAAGGTTATTATTTGATAGGATTTGACTTCTATATTTGATTACTGCATGAAGATGGCCACTTACAAATTGATATTTTTGATCAAAGCCATTAATATCATTATTGTACCATGCATCTTGAGATGGATCCCATTCTTGATTATTGGATTAAATGTTATGTGTGTAAGAACTGCTATAATAATTGTGAGCACGTTGAATTGATATTCAATTTTTTTTAGTTCTACTTTTATTTCTGCCAACATCGTTATAGATTTTTTCTTGAGGATACTGAGTTTGGGGGGGGAAGATAAGGTTTAAAATGTTGTCTTTAAGAAGTTGTCAATTTTCTTGTCAGATATTATTGATAGTAATCAGAATTTTAATTCTAATAGACTGGTTAAGAAAGTTTTAAATTAATAAGAAAATCAAAGAAATCTAGAATATCAAGAAAACAATAAAGAAGCTTCCCAATAAAGATTAACAATTTCAGAAAAGTCAAACTCAATTACATCAAGACAAAATATCGTCCAGGAAACTCATATACATTGGCATATATTAAGATGTTATTTCTCAGTAGAAACATTGAAGAAACGACATATACAGTGCAACTGCGAAGTTTAGTATCAAGGAGATACAAAATATACAATTTGTAAATCAAGAAATCCATATATGTGTCCAAGCAAGTTACTTGTGATTGATACTACAGATTCCATCAATTTATCGCCTCATACGGTTTCGGGGCTAAGGTGATGGATGCTAGTATATACCCTAAGATCAGTGGGAGTAAATTGACATTCCTGGGGACTATGTAGATAGTATTTTACTAGATTATGATATAGGTTTATCATATGAAATCGAGAAATTTCATATAAAGAATTTTAAGTTGAAAGATCTCAGGGATGTACTCTTTTGCATAAATACTAAAGTCTTAAGTTATCGTTTGATTATTGCGAAAGAGTTATATCGAGAAAATATCTTGTCAGATTTTCTGGTATACAAAACTAAATTCCAAGGGATACTTCTATTGTTTTCCAATAAAGATTAACAATTTCAGAAAAGTCAAACTCAATTACCTCAAGACAAAATATCGTCCAGAAAACTCATATACATAGGCGTATATTAAGATGTTATTTCCCAGTGGAAACATTGAAGAAACGACATATACAGTGCAACTGCGAAGTTTAGTATCAAAGAGATACAAAATATACAGTTTGCAAATCAAGAAATCCATATATGTGTCCAAGTAAGTTACTTATGATTGATACTACAGATTCCATCAATTTATCGCCTCATACGGTTTCGGGGCTAAGGTAATGGATGCTAGTATATACCCTAAGATCAGTGGGAGTAAATTGACATTCCTGGGGACTATGTAGATAGTATTCTACTAGTTTATAATATAGGTTTATTATATGAAATCGAGAAATTTCATATAAAGAATTTTAAGTTGAAAGATCTCAGAGATGTACTCTTTTGCATAAATACTAAAGTCTTAAGTTATCGTTTGGTTATTGCGAAAGAGTTATATCAGAAAAATATCTTGTCAGATTTTCTAGTATATAAGACTAAATTCCAAGGGATACTTCTATTGTTAAAGGACACAAATTAAGTATAAAGTTTCCATAAGCCTTGGCTATTGGAAATATTATTCATGGTTAAGCATTAACGCATTTGGTTTTAGCGTATGAAGTAATGGATGTTTGGTATATGTTTTAGGAATGCACTAATAGAGGCAGCAATCAAGATTTTACAATATTCATAAAGACTACATGCTCATATTTTGGAATCAGATGAGTTTGAGATCATTCAGTATTTTGATTATGTATTAAGGTTATGATTGTCACAAAGGCTGCAAAAGGTATTAAAGAATCATTAAAGTTTTATTGTGACATCGAGGTCTTCTTATTATTATGAAGTTAAGTTCAGAGTTGACAAGTATGAATAGAGCATATAAGGACAACTCCACTAAAATACAAATCTACTCACCGAAAGCTAGAAACCCGGGGCCATTACGGTCAACTTGGTCATGTGGTATTGTTTACTTGATGGTGTGACAATTGAGTGGGAGTTTGTGGCTAATTGCTTCTATTTGAGTATACCTGCAATTTTTCGATCAAATAAAGGATTTGGTTTTGACTCTGAATGTTTGCTTTCCATTATGGTACTGACACTAAGGGGAAAGTTTAAGGACTGATCTCAATTAAGTAAAGTAGGACTAGTTGGAAATAGACATGTGTAGATTACATTACATGTAATTTTCATGCTACGCACCATGATTGATCTATGTCATTTGGCTGTGTTGGTACACGTGACCATTGATAGATCGAGTTACGATTAATATAACAAAGACCGCTTTGATCCTATGTCAGTATAGTTGATGGATGAGATTGTTCGGATACCCTCAGGTCATGATAACAAGTTTTTGAACTCATTAAGGTTAAACACATTTATCAGAAGGATATATATATGGTCCAATGGGAGATTGTTGGATTAATTTTATATTAATACAATTAGGGACCACACATATATATAATTAATTTGTGTTATCATTTATAAGCCTAAACTCAAGTGATCTAAATTAAGATTTTAAGTATGCTTCGAGGTATATTTGTCATGGAATTAATGTGTAGATATACCTATGGCCAATCTCTAATTCTATGAGGGGCGGAATTATAAATAGTGGAAGTTGGCAGCTGCCGCCAACCGCCACCAACCACCATATATATATATATATATATTGGGTTATGGTCCCCAATCTTTCTCTAATTTTTCATTTTTTCTCTGATCCTCTCAAGAGAGAACTTAAGAACAAAAAGGGAAAGGGATTGGAAGACAAACCCAATAAAACTACATTCCGCTGCATCAATCAATCGCCTTCTATGGAGTCAGGTACATATTTTTCTTCATTTATCTCTTTATATTTACTCATGGTTTTGACATGGATAGATTAATTATGCTCTAACACCCATAACCCGGCCATTATCCCTGAGGTACTCTAATTTAGGCTTAAAATTATTAATTATTTACTTTCAATTGGAAGATTCGGGAGCACTTAATAAGTCGTTAGGGGATGTGGGTATCAGAGAGAGAAATTAATGATGTTTATAATGTGACTTGTTTTCCTTCAATCTGAAACTTTTGGATGTTGAACTAAGGGAACCCCACATGAGCTAATGAACTGTGAACGATGAGGAAATGAAAAGGAAACTTGAATGCATTGTACTAAACAAAGATATATATATATATATATATATATATTTACCTACAGTGTGTATCTTCGTGTGCATGCAAACCTAGTATGCATTTGCGCTGATCACACCCACTTGAACCCAAACGAAATGAGAATAAAAGTAGCGGAGAGGGTTGGGGAGTGGCAGAGAGAGGCTCCGGCCGAGGAAGGAATAGTGAAGAGGGGCGGAGTTAGCTTCACAAAAATTAAGAGGGTACCAATATTTTATTTGTTTATATATATACATACGTTAAAAGGTAAAAACAAAATTTAATTTAATTAATAATGCAAATTTTAAAAAAAATCCTCAGGTTTTAACGTTCTAATGGAAACAACCTCTTCAACTATTATTTGATTCTTTTTTCCCATATTTAATCTCAGTATTCTTATATTATAAGTGAGAATTAAAGAGGTAGCAATATTTTTTTTCACTCATATTGACTTGAAAAACAATAAGAGATATTTCTTTTTTTTATCAAACAATAAGAGATATTTAAATATTTAATTGTAGTATTTTTCAAGATTCTTTACAATTGTAATGTGTTTTTTTGTGGCATGCTAACTCTTATCATTGAACAAAATTAATTTATTTTTTTAATATAAAAAATTAATATATTTATAAATAGCATCTTTTAAGATTTTGCACATAATCTCATATGAGTGATGTGAAACCATGGCAATAATAAAATAAAAAAAAGAATGGGGAAGAGAAACCCACTTTTTGAGGGGTGGGGGGGGGGGGGGGAACTTCCAAAGGCGGTTCAATTCGAGAAAAACCGGGTCACCATGGAAAGCTGAAAAGAACTCTCTAAAACTTAATATATTTCAATGTAGTTTTTATTTGAAAGATTGAAAATAGATATAGAAGATAACATATAATTAACTACCTCCACTTTCTCATCCACTAGCCATCTAATTTGCAACCGACAACAACACCTAATAATTCTCTTAAAACTACATGCTACTATTATAATCAAACAAAATATAAAATAAAACATAAAATACTAAATATTAATTAACATTGGCAGAGGGAACATAGGACAAGTGGGGGCTTAAGTCCCCACATGGATTTGAAAATTTTTCATACTAGGTTTGGTATTTTTAAATTGCTATAGGGGGCCTTTTGTGAAATTTTAAACTATGAAGTTTTTTCTGTAAAAAATTTAGAAATCTAGGGTCTGATTTGTATGTATTATTAGAGAAAAAATGATCTTTTCCTTTGAACCCATTAATTATACAAAAAAACTGATATTGGCCTTCAAAATTTTACTTATTGTAGGTTTGTCCTTGATATAAGATTATATATTAAATAATTTAATAATTGAAGTAAAAGAACGCATAGAGACCCACAGAGGCGGATTCAGGAAATTTTAATGGGGGGGACCATTGAATTTTCAACAACGTAACATACTTAATATAAAAAATATAAAGTTGCATTACAAAATAAAAAAAAATAAAATTGCACTACAAAATACATACCTTTTGAACAATCAATATTGCTAGAATTGTACTCGACGTTCTTTCAAGTCACGGAATCCATCAATGATTGACTCGGTACTAATGTTTCTTGCAATTTCCCTTTCAATGAAGATAGTCAAAGAATTTATAAGAAAATCGTCTTCCATTTTACTTCGAAGTTTGGATTTAACAATACTCATAGCCGAGAATGCACGCTCCGTGGTTGCGGTAGAAACTGGAAGGGTAAGAATCAACCTTATCAATCTATCGATTAGAGGATAAACCAAGGACTTTCTACTTTTTACCATCCATTGACATAGATCAGAGATAGTGCACAAATTTTGAAATTCTGAATGCTGGAGTACGTCCAAGCTCATAATGTTGTAATTGAACCTGCAATGAATCTCTTTCATAATCCGTGAAGTCATTTGGATAAAATTCATTGACAAGATGGCAAGCGTTATCTATATTGAAAGACAACCGCGAATTGCGAGGGTCAAACATAGAACTTGAACAAGTAGCTTCACCGTATGCTCACTAAACCTATTATTTAACTCTTGCAATTGAGAGTCTATTGTAGCAGTAAAAATATTGATACGATAATGATCTTTAATTGTAAATAGATTTTGTTTGTTCCGAGCTCGACCTCCTCTTTCAACATATAAAGCATTCATATCCGGAATATCTATCGCACGACTTTCACAAAAAGACTTTACCTTGACAAAGAGACTATCATACCCATCATCTCTCCCGGATAAAACCGGCAATATCGACAAATCTCAAAACAATACCCATTTGTTCCCTTTTTGATTGATCTCTAGCCTCATCAACAATAATACAAAACTTTGCGTCACCAATTTCTTCACGAATCGCCTTCCTAATCTTCATTGAGAAAACAAGTAAAATTTCTTTTTGGACTGATGGACACGTATACGAGGCATTTTGAGGTGCTTTATCCAATACAACATTTGCAATATTTTCATTAAGCTTAGCCATAGCACTCAAAAATTCAAGAAAATTTCCACGATTAAGAGAATCTTTACTTTCATCATGGCCTCTAAAAGCCAAGCCTTGACATGCAAGATACTGAACTGAAACAACCGAAGCTTCGAGTCGTAATCGATTTTTTGCAATTTGTTCGGAACTTTGTTTATCAATAAGCTTTCGGACATGTTGTGCTTGATTCATTAGGTCCTCACATGACTTCTCAGCAATTTTATGTAATGAATTCGGATCTTTTCCTATGTGATTCAAAAACGCACAATCTTTCCCATTCCTTACTTTCTTCCAATTCTTAAAGCCATCAACGAAAAATGTATTTTGACCGTGATGCTTACCTGGTTTGTTAAATAAATAACAAGGTAAACAAAATGCAGCATACTCGTAGGGGAGTACTCTAACCAGGATGGAAATATCTTGAACCACGATGACTAAAAACAATGAGAATGCTTTTCAGGTCCGCTCGAAGGATACTCTGCTATGATACATTGATAAGGGCCATAGTTAATGTAAGCTCGTCGAACTTCATCAAGTTTATCAATGGGATACTTCGATATTGCCATACGTAATCCTGGGTCACGCTCCAAATTGTTGATATCAAACTCCACTGACTCAATTCTAGGTGATTTTTTAGTACGATTACCAACTTTTTCAACTACCGATAGTTCTACATTATCTTCTACAATTTGAACATGCTTCCTCTTGAAAAAAGAGTCAATTGTAGGTGATTTTCCCATATCTAAAAAATAAAAAATTGAATAACAAAATATTAGTATATATAAAATATAAGGAAACATAAGAAATGTGAGTATCAATTTAATTATAAGAAATGATGAGTTAGCATTTGGAACTAAATACTATGTGGTATATACAAAAAATATGAGGTGAATTTTATTACATTGTGCGAGACAGTAACAAAAACTCATTAAGGCAACAAAAAATAAAAGGCAACAACATATCCTATTAAAATGATTAATGAGGAATAAAGGAATAAAAGGCAAAGCATATTGTGCTCATGTGCTGTAAGTAGAAATGCAAACCATCCTATTAAAATAAAAGGCAACAACAACCCACCATTTAATTCAAAAACAAACCATTTAATTTTGTGCTGTAAGTAGAAAAATGATTAATGAGGAATGAAGGAATCTATCAAATTAATTAAGTGAAGTTGACTTTTTTAGGTACCAGCACAGCCAACAAAGCAACCAATGAGCAGAGCATATTGAACCAAATTAACCAATGACCCACCAAATGGCCAACAAAACCAAAAGCAGCATATACAAAGTACAAAAGTAAAAGGTTAAAAAGCCAAAAAAAACCTCCTGGGCCTCTCCTCCTTGCCGGCTCCTTTATCTCTCATCTCGGCAATCGGCATTATATTTATATATATAATATATATATACATACACATACACTCATCCACACTAAATCACAAATTTACAGTGCTCTCCTCTCTCAATTTTTTTTCTTTCAAGTTTCATCTCACACAATCAATTTGATTAAGCTAAATTACCAAAAAAAAAACCTAAATCATAGATTATGGAGTATAGACTACAGAGATGATTGCCGGCGGCGACCTAAGGAGGAGTACGATGACAAGTTACGACACGGTCGATGGTGAGCTAGCTGCGCGCGTGCCTGTGTCGTTAGAGGCAGAGCTGGTTTTTCTTTTTCTCTCAAAGCTTCTCTCTCTTATTTTTGTGGGTTTTATTTGGGGGACCACAATTAAAATTTTACAAACTTAGTTGGGGGGGACCATGGCCCCCCTTGTCCAATGCATACATCCGCCTCTGGAGACCCATATTATATTTCTGAAATATATATTATCTTCTCTCATCTTACTTATTTTTAACTAAATAGAAGGAAGGTCTAGGTCTATTTCTTCTAACCATAAATAACAAAAATCTCCTAAGCCACCTAAGGAAAATGTATGAAATTAATATACGAAAATGTGTAAATTTGTCAAAAAAGGAAATAATCTGAACTTCGAAAAAGTTATATTAAAAAACATTAAAAATGAAGGTGCTTTTCAATATTTTCAAGATATGAAGTCTCAGAAAAAAAAAATTGTGACTTGTGTTTTTTTATGTACATACCTTTATGTAATAGACGTTTAAAATACAATATTTTTTGGTGTTATTACTTCTTGTAATTAAAAAATTTGTTTAATTTATCAAGTACTTATAGAAATATTCCGCCATTGTTAATTAACATAAAAAATAGAACAATGGGAAAAATTGGGAAGAGGAGAGGAACATAGTCACATAGTCCATATTTTGGGTAAGAGGGCTACATGCTTGGAATGATATATACATTGTGTATTTACGCTACACTTTTGCACCATGCGAACCAATATTTAATGTGGTGGAGATGGCTAAAGAGCTTTTTACAGAGCTTTTTGGTTCTTCAAAAAAAAAAATAGTAATAAAATATTAAAAGTTGATTTGCTTTTTATTATGTGTATATATACTTGAAAAAGATTTATTAATTATTATTGACTAAAGAACAATGAAAAAAATAAAGTTAGATTAACATTCATTTTCTTGGTTTGCTTTTTTTTTTTTTAAAAAAATAGTAATAAAATATTCAAAATTTTGTATATATGACAAAAAAAAATTAATAGTTTATCCCTTCAATTAAACTTAGACGTATTCATTTTTCATAACCCAACCTTTACGAGAATCTCACACAAAATATATTATATATATAAAGAATGAAGATGCTGGAATATAATCACGTGATACTAAACTGTACTGAGTATGGCCATCTCCACTCCAATTGTTAATAATGTAAATTGTCACTTTCATAGCCCCACTGCAACAAAGAAAATGCCAAAAGAGTAAGGTAAAAGTTATACCAAAGTTAGAAATAACAACCGACAATTTTATAAACTACCTAATACATGATCGGGGTAGAGGAAATGGCCTTTCATGGCACATCATGTATCGTGAGAGACAAAATTTAGTCCTTCCCCGACAAATCATGTGTCCTGTGAGGGGTATTGTATGGCACGACACATGATGTATCGTGCCAATGAAAGATATTTTAAGGTTGATGCTCTGTTAAATTGTGAAATAGCTCAATTTGACTAACTTTGGTATTGGCACGACATATGATATGTCGGGTCAAAGATTACATATATTTTCTGATACATTCTATGTCGTGAAAGGTAATATCCACTTTTACACGTACTATCTATTGAAAATGACCTAACGATCGGATATAGCATCTTCCAAACGCTAGCAGAACAGTGGTCCCCTCCTCAATAAAGGCTAACAAGGTTATGAAATTGGATTCTTCTTGCTTTTTGCGTGTCGTGATTTTCGTTTTGAATTATTTTGTTTCATCAATTTTAGAGTTAAAGTTCTGTGTCTCCACCTCACCAAATTCAAATGATTTATTTTGAAGATGTTTACAATTTGATCATCTTTGATAATGCACTTCACCAAATTCCCAAGGAGTTCCACTTTGTTTTTTCTATCAACTAACAATTTTGCCCATGAAATTAGTGGCGAAGTTAGAAATTGTTTAGTGGGTTCATTTAAGAAATTATTATCTATTGGTATTTGCTAAGATACTTTAACTATTATTCATTAACTTTATATGCATGTTTAAAATAATTGTATTTCAAATTTTTTTTTAAAAATATACATATTATGGTATGCATTAGTTTTACACCATTGAATGAGTTTTATACGCACACCAAGATGTCACATCATTAAAACACACACATCCAATAATATACACACAATAAACTCTCACACATGCACTAATAATTTTGTCTACATTAAAAATGTTATAACTTAAAATAAAAAACTCAAAATTTAATATTTAAAATCAATAAATTAAGATCAATTAAACAAGATCCATCATGACTATAGAATTATATAAAAAAAATCAAGAAAAAATCAAGAAAAACACTTAAGGACATAATGTGTTCGTCTCGGGTTGTCATTTTTAGGAGTGTTCACGGTACATCAGTCTAATATTTGGACTATTTTCAAATCATACTGACGGTCGTGGTTGTATTATTTTCACATCTGGCCTTGAGTTTAATTTGTTAAAAAATTATTTGCTGAGAGATCAAATAAAATAAAAAAATATGATCAAAAGATTCTTTAAAAAATTAAAAACAAGCCAATCCAATAGAAAGAATCTACATTTTGGTTGTTGAAAACGTTAGACTAGACTGGACTAGACAATGAGCTCAAAATAGACTGATTGATGTTTATCAATTTAGATATGTTACACGTTACTCTTTTTTATTCTATTATCAATCTTATTTAATTTACCGTACTGAATGACAAACATATAACCTAATATTTTAAATATTAAGTAGGGTCTAAAGACTCCCACAACCTCCTTGCTAGCCATGCCCCTAGTGAAATTCAAAGACATCCACTCTGCCTCTTTGTTCCTGCTCCTTCCCCTCTCTCTACATGCTTGTGGTGATGCCGCATTAAGGAGGTCTCACAAATTTTTTATTTTTTTTAAATAAAAAAAAGAAGAAAGGTCTATATCTATTATTTTTTTACTACAAATAAAAAAAAATCATCCCACTTTATATATGGTTCAAACCCGGACTCTTTATGGATCCGAGTGAATACTTTTACTACTTGCCTGCACTAAAAATCAACTTTTTGTTTCATTATTAGGATTTTTAAGATATTTAAACGGAGTCTCAAAGTTTGGTTGATTTTAATGTGAAATCATCTTTTTGTATTGTGGGCTTGTGAGTTGTGGCTATGTATTTTTTTTGGTTATTTTATCCTTCAGATTATGTGGCTCTATTTTTTATCATCTATATATTGTGAAATTTGGTTTTATAAGGTTATCCATTACGGGTATGGTATAAATTAAGTTAAATTGTCAAATTTATTGGATGAGTTTTACTATAAGTAAAAGTTAAATTTGGGAGAGAAAGGTGAATGTCACCCACCCAAGGCAAGGACGGGTGACATTCACCCACCAGTTGCCCATAATTAAAAATTGCAAAAATATACATGCACAAAGAGGATAAGGCATAAAAATAATGGAGATGAAGATGCAAGTAAAAGTAAATAGAGAGAACATGAAGAAGAAAGAGTGAGGGAAATATAAGATGCCTCATTTTGATAGAGAGGCGAGAGAAGTGAGGGAAGGGGAGGGGGGGATGGGATGGGTTAACAAATTTACATGTCTTGTTAAAATTCAGTCAATCGTTAAATTTAGTCGAATTATTATATGCTAAATAACTTTTTGTTAAATTTATCATGCCGACAGTATTGGACAATTATTAATTATAAATTTTTGTCTTAGTTTAAATAGTCTAAGACACGCCTTCTTATTGAAGGACAAAATTTTCCTGACCAAAAAAAGGGACAACGTTTTCTACTGGGTGGCAGCCTCCAAATGACTTTTCAACTGTTTAGATGGGGTTTGTTTTCGCCTTCAGTAGTTTAAGTAATGACTAATGATAACATCTATTAGAAGAAAAATGATTGCGTAACCGTGAGTTATGGACAAAATATCAACCTCACATTTGAAAAGTAAGATTACCGGCTACCATTTTGGCCAGTACATTATTTAGAAGTATCAAGTACTTGATTATTTTAGTGATTATTTATACTATTTATAATTAGAACCCTAAACTTTTAATTAATTCTCTTGGACCAAGTTACCTAAGGAATATCTTATTTTTCTCGATCATGCAACAACGATTAAATGGCTTCCTACTTTTAATTTATTTATCTATCTAAAAAATAATTTATTTTCTTAATTAAGATCCCATTTTGAGTTAGCTTGCATTACAAAAGCAGGTATCAAGATTTATTAAATAAAAAAAATGATAACTTGTATCCTTGGGCACATGTTTACCATGTTTTGAATATAAATAATAATCACATGTGTAAGAATCTACGTTGAAAAATTAACAAAAAAATCCTAACATTTGTGGGTACATGCAGGGGCGGACCTAGGGGGGACATGGCGGGTTTCAGCACAAGGAAAAATTTTGAAAAACTTTATTAGCACTAGTAAAAAAATATATAAAAAAAATTTAGTTTAAGCCCACCCCTTAGCCCAGCTCAAATATATATTAGCTAGAGACTGTAATAAATGAATTTAAATCATTAAAAACTCGTCGAAGCTCAACTTTGTTGGATACTTTTCGTTATGTATGGAATTTAAATATTTAAATTATGTTATTAATTTTTTTTTCACTACATAGTTATACTTTTGATATTTTTTGTCTATTGCTATTAGCCCACCTCTCGGAAAATCCCTGGGGCCTCTGGGTACATGTAAGTTAAATCATAAAATCTCAAAAATTGCAATGTTAATCCTAAAGTATAATTAATACTACAATAAAACACTTTCATCTATCCCAATTACAAAACACCAAACAACGGGTGACGTGGTTGCTGACGAGGCTACTACGTGGCAAGTATTATATATTAACTAAGTATATCTTTAATTATACGGCTGGTAATTCAATTCTATCAATTCCATTTAATTCGTATCAAAATGTTCTTCATTTCGAGTGATACTTATGTTTATATATATACATATATATAAGTTAATATATGAAAGCATATATTTATACTGTAACATTTTATTTCAATAAAGTTTAATCTTTTAATTGGGCTTATCTTTAGCTACACAACTCAGAATCTAATTATGCTAATTCCATTGAGTTCGTATCATAGTCATCTTCATTTCATATGGTACTTTTATATACTTTTAAGCTCATATATGTAAAAAGTTTATATTTATACAGTAACATTTTGTTTTAATAAAATCTAGTACAAATGTATCTTTAGTTACACAATTCGAAATCCATTAACTCTATTAAGTTCATATCAAAATTCTCAATAGAGTTCATGAAATTGGATTTCAAGTTATGTAACTAAAGATATGCTCAGTCAAAGTATTAGATTTAATTAAAATAAAATGTTGCTGCGTAAATATCAATTTTCACATATTAACTCGAAACTATATAAAAGTATCCCTCGAAATGAAGCAAAATTTGAGATAAACTCAATGGAATTCATAGAATTAAATTCCAAGCTATGTAACTGAAGTTATGCTCAGTTAAAGTAGGAACTTAGTCACCTTAGCAGCCACATCACCTGTCGTTTGGTGTTTTTTAATTGAAATGGACAGAATGGCTAGATTGCAATACTAATTATACTTTAGGGTTAACATTTTAACTTTTGAGACTTCGGGGTTTAAATTGTATGTACTCCCAAACTTAATTTTTTTTTTTTGGCTAATTCTTATATGTGCCATATTAAATTTGTATTTAAGTTTTTTTTCTTAATATAAGTGTATGGGTGGACCAAATCGTATCATATTATACCATTATCAAACTTTGGTACAGTTTAGTAATGGTATAATACCGCTCGGTATTGTATTGTACCAAAATATTATGGTATGGTACTGGGATAGGATAAAATTATTTTATCACACCCTCTTATTTTACGCATCAACGCAATCTTAGGGTTTAGTAATGTACCATGTACTATCCACAAAGTCACACATCTCTTTCATTCTCTCATTCTCTCTCCCTTCTTTATTCTCTATGTTCACTACTATAATCTTTTTTTCCTCTCATCTATTTCGATTTTTCATAATTCTCTTTATCTGTTTCTATTCATATATATGTTATTTGTTTGTATGAAAATGGGTAATTGATTTGAATTAATTACTTGATTTAATTCCCAAAATGACACCCAATATCCAAATTAAGACATGTTAGTGAGTTTAAATGGTGAATAACCGTATTGGTGTAACGCTAACCTCCTCATTGTCCTTTTTCCCTTTTTAAAGTGTTAAAAGAAAAATATTATTTATATACTTTAAATCATAATTTGAACTGTAAACTCATTTTATTAAAGTGGCAGCTATTGTAATCTAATCAGGAGCAAAATTATGCAATTTATATTTTATTAAAGTAGCAGTTCCTAAAATGATGTTATGTTGAATTATTTTTTAAAGCTTGATTATTTGGCAATATACCATACCATATCGTAGCATACCAAATTTTTGGTATACCTTTTAGTGATAATAGACTTTGGCGTACCAAATTTTTGGTACGGTACATGGTATATACGGTGTAGTATGGTATTATGCCAAATTCACCCCTATATAAATGGGTTATTAACAAGTACCCTTAAGATACATATTAACACGACTCGTTAAATAAATCCATATTTAATGTTAAAGGTTTTTTTTAGCCACTGTTTAGTGAACACCTTTTGAATGCTGAGTATGAAAAATGTATTTTTTTAATTGAAATGAAGCTATGATATATATTTTTTATTTGAATTTATGACTTTGAACATTCAATATGTGCTAATGGCCTTGTAATACATTTGAATCAAAACCTTTATTAAAAAAAAGTTGAGGCATGTGATAAGATACTCTCAATTTTATGAGTAGATATTCTACATCTTTCATAATCTTTTGTGGAATTTTTTTGTTGTTCAACCACCAAAAAAAATTTGTTCATGGAAAAAGGCACAAAGTAAAAAGATATCTTACCACACGTCTCAACTTATTTTCCAACTTCTTATAAAAATCAACTGTTTGTATTTTACTTTTTCATATTGTTATCAAACGAAGTCACAATTTACTATATTATTTGGTTCGTTGAAAAAAGCGTCCTTCCAAGTCTCACTTGCAGCATTATAACTTCGATTGCATCTCCTCTTTTAAATTTTTCATCAATTGTAAAAAGGAAAAGAGTTTTTAGGACTCTTTCACAAATATTATTCTTGTGAGGGGATGGGGGCTCCAATTTATCCGAGGAGATTCCTATGTAATAAGTCTTCCTTGAAAAAAGCAGCAGTAAGTTTAAAATATAAACCAAAATTTAAAAGGAAACAAATGTTACTTCTTATAGGCTCCTAACATAAATATACAATTAAATTTTAAGAAAGGGTCATGCTAAACTAAGAGCATTTTTGGGATATTAAAAAATAGGACTTGTATACAAAATATTCTACAAAAGAAGTAGGGAATATTTTTTTTTAAAATTAAGGACTTATATTTGACCAAATTCTAAAATGATTGCAAAGTTAACTTTGCAGTAAATTTTTAAATTGTATTTTTTATGGAATCATGCAAAATCAAGTATACACTACATGTTTTTTAGCATATTATTATAAATAAGTGTTTAATTGACAGTGCTTTAGAATAATTTTAACAAATTACATATTCAAAACCTATTTATTAATAAAATACACATAATAATTTTTTCGGAATTATGCAAAATTAAGTTTGCACTCTTTATTTTCTAAAATATTGCTATGTATTTTTGTTTATTTAATGTTGTTTTAAAGTTTTATGAATGAAATATAAGAATATATTTGTTAAAAAATATAAACACATTATGCAAAACAAATTTGCACTAAATTTTTTTTATTGCAAAGTTAAGTTTGCACTGAACACAATTTTGTGCAAAGTTAAGTTTGCACTCAACACAATTTAGTGCAAAGTAAAGTTTGCACTCTGTCAAATCCCTTATTTTAAAACGCAATTGATAAACAAGCTCTTATCTCATAATGATAATGATATTTAGGCCCTTATTTCTAAAAAATATTATTCGTTGATTTTTTTGCGAAAAACATTATCATGCAAACCCTTTTACCTTATTTCCAGGAGCATCTTCAGTGATAGTATATAATTTTTTTTTATATAATTTTTTTTATCTCTAACAATCTTTTAAAAAATTGTTTTGTGAAAAATAAAAGTATAAAATACACACTTAATTTAAAATACCATTTCAGCTTTCTCACTCCTCAATTTTTTATAAAGATTTAAAATGTAATAACTTTTAATACAAAATGTAAATTTTAATAGAAATTATATATTTGAAATCTACTAATCAAGACCTACAAATCAAGATCCATTGTGATCATAATATTATGTATATATAATTTCAAGAAAAAAATAAAATAAATTATATAAAATAACATGTAACATTTGTTCATATCTTATTGGTTCTTTTTAATTTTACAAAATTTCCATTGGAACATATTTTTTTTAGATTTAAAGTTTTGTGTAAAAATTGGTTGACACTTGAGATATACACAGGGTGGTTTTGTTTCTATCTACAATTTCTTTCAGTTCATCCATATTTAACTAGATAGGAAGTTAATCCGCGTTTTCTTTTCATTTTACCCACTTCATCGGTAAAACTTACAAAAAGTAATATATTTTTAACTCTTTAATTTTTATTTTAATTATTTATAAATGGTGTTGAGAATATATGATATTCTAATGCCCTCATCTTTTCCATTACCTTAAATTCTTAAAACTTAACCCTAATTTTTACATAAGCTAATTTGCACTTATTCCGCCATGGATGCTCACTAAAAATCTACCTTAAAAAAAGAAAAAGAAATAGATTTCATATTAATGAATATGATGAAACTACGATAGAGTATGTTATTCAATTCCTTTACAACACGATAATGGGGGCCTTAGTATAGAAGAGTAGGATCAGTTTGATAAAACAGTGAATGGTAAATTGATCGCCAATAGGAATAAAATGGAATTTTAGAGAACCAAATCAACTTATATTTTTAAATTGTATATATTAATGGTTATAAGCAGTGTTCATATTTTAAAGGTTGGTAATTGTGAATGGTGAATTGATGATGAACTTGAATTGCTATAAAAATTAGTAGTTGATTAAAAATTATGTACAAAATCGGTACAAGTATGTATATATGTATACATATATGAACGTTGATAATTTGTTCACAGATGTGAGATATGAATTAAGATTTTGATAGAATAAGGAAGATGGGGTGTTTTAAGCACATTGTATTTCTTCAAATAAATAGCAATAGATAATTTAATGGGATAAACTAACAAGAATATTTTTGGTATAAATAATCACCAAAAATCAAACTACCCTTCGTTTGGGTGGATGGACTTCAAGATTAGGCGAATAGAAACAAAATCACCCATATACATATCAATTTTTACACAACTATTAGAGATGTTCTAACCGATGCAAGTCTTGGTTAACTTATAGATACACTTTTATTACCGTGAGAGTGAATTTGCACCACAAATGTTTTACTATTATATATCAGGACTCCTAGTAAAAACAATTGTTTTCTATTTACAAAAAAAAAGACCTTGTACAATTGTACTATTATAAATTTAATTTAGAGTGATAACGTCATTCTTAATTTTTTTCTATCAACACCCATTCTTTTAAGCACCAAAATTTAGTTTTAATTTGGGATTAGGTAGGCAAACAATCACGCTAATTTATTTTCTTCTTCTTATCCAATCACAATTATAAATTCAAGAAAGAAACTATATGGTTCAAATTTTATTGTGCATTTTTTCATACTTGTTTAGAGAGAATGGTGATGGATGTTCTTCATATATTAATTCACTTAGTTGTAACAAGAAGATGACAATTAAGAAGATGAGAAAGTGAAGAAGATCGAGCTTTTCTGAGGATAGGTTTAATAAGAGAGTTGCTTTATCATTAATTAGGTGCCCAAATAATTAGGGTGCTCTTTAAAAATTAAAAATTAAATTGGGTGCTTAAAAATGGGTGTAGAAACAAGAAATTAATAGAACCTTTACGGGAATCCTTTAATTTATTAAAGTAATTAAATTTTTTCATGTAACATGTATTGTTCCATTGAATTTACGATAAAAAGTTTTGAAGCGACTCCATCCGTCTCAAATTAAAATCTCTTCCATGACAAACTCAAAGAACAGTAAAACACCCAAACTTCTTTGATGGGGGCTACAACTAACGGTAAAAGACAGTGATTCGAAGTAACGAAAAACTTCATAAACAAATCTTAGGGGGGTGTATTGGATTTAGAATCTATAAGATTTTTATGGACTTTTAAAGTTCATGGGTATTCAATTGAGATTTTAAAAAGTCTTTTAAAATATTGATGTATTCAATTAAGATTTTAAAAAATCCATCTAAATCTTATGGTATTCAAAAGTCTAATGACTTAGTAGGATTTTAATTAGTAGGTGAATTTTGGTGGATTGTAAAGCCATTTTTATACATAAAAATCCATCTTGAAATCTTCTCATTTACCCAGAGATTTCAGATGGATTTCCAATTCCTTTAAGAACTTTACTCAACATTCTCCCTTCCCCCTCCCCCTCCCCCTCTCTCTCTCAAAATCCAAATTTCTTATTATGTGATGAACGCATTATAATTTTTTCTTCGTCCCTATAAAGTCTTTATTCTCTTTTTTACTAATGTGGTTATCACACATTAACATAATTTCAAATGGTTAGATCGCTAATTATCGTTCAAATTTTTAAAAACAATTCATGTCAATTTCATTAAAAAATACTAGTGGTGTGATAAGTTTAATTTTGTGGGTGCAGTATGAATTTTTATAATGTATTTCGTTAATTGTCTTTACATTTTTGACAATGTTACTTTAAACTCGTAATTAATTTATTTTATTGTTTGTCTTTTGATTTTGGATTTTTGATTTTTTTGATGAACTTATTACAATCCGCAGAAATTCATGAACTTATTAAAATCTGCAGAAATCCATGGACTTATTAAAATCTGCAGAAATCCAAAAGAATCCATGCATTAAAATCTGTCAGCTTCTATAAGGATTTAAAACAATTCATAGATTTAACAGAATCTACGGATTTTAAAAAATCAGTTAGAATCTTTTAAAATCTGAATTGAATACACCCCCCTTAGTTTTAAAAAATCTTCGTACTATTGGGGTGTTGGAATCTTAATTATCTATATCGACTTTTTTAGGTTAATTTATTTTAATGTTTAAAAAATCAGAAATATATATGATAATACCAAAAATTTCAATAACGTAAATATCTAACAAAAAATATTGAATATATATATATATATATATATAGATTAAAGTCTTACTCAAACACTATAGATTATAACAAACAATATTTTTTGCTTTGTTATATTAGCTTTTAACAAATTATCAATCTATGGCACGCTATTGACATACTAAACCAATACTCTTACACTCCAAACAAATATCAAAAATCATAGTTCTAATTTGGTATAGGCCAATTAGTGTCCATACCGACCAATTTTCACCCCCAGTCCTAATTTTTATGCTTGTTTAAACGAGTGAATAAAATTTTCAAACATTTACTTACTACATATAAAGTGGTTAGTGAGCCGGGCGTCACCTCCTCCTGCCGCTGCGATTGTTAGTAGCAGGCTAAATTTATCACTTGTATATAAAAAATGCACAAACAATATAAGAAAAAGTGAGCAGATCCTAATTTTTAATGGGTTGGAATTAATAGAATGTATTTGTAACCAACCTTAAAACTGGTTGGCATCCGATCGTAACAGGAAGGTCTTGGATTCAACTGACATGGTCGTGGTTAATGAACTATTTGTTAGTTCATCTCTATTGTGGTGGTTCTATGTCCACCCTTATTGTGATTGTGAAGTCATAGTTTGTATGAAAAACGTTATGTTATATAAGAAAAGATTGTGTAATGAGTTTATCATTTTGTATAAAAAGAACAAAAACAAAGAATATAATGTATTTATAAAAAAGAAGGGGCTAGAACGTAAGAAATACAAAGTTTGAGTAAAAGTAAGCGATTACTATATATATATATATAATAACCTTATAAAAAAAGTGAGCAATTATTATAATTTTTAGGAGTTTAAAGTGTATATAATGTAAATATTGGGTAAAAATAAGTAATTACGTAAACTATTATTGAATAACATTTTAAAACTCGCAAAAATTTGCGCTCAGAAATGGTCCGTCAGATTCAAGCCATTTCGCAAACCATGAGAAAAGCATTTTCCTTAAAAAAGGATGGTAAACCAGCTGTAAATCCTCACAGACTCAGCGTCTGTGAGCCAAGCACAGCTCATATTAGAATGTTAGAAACTGTACTGATCATAATTTTACAAATATTTGATAAAATTAGCACTCTAAAATTGTTTTTAGTAATAAAATAAATATTTCAAAAGATCTATATAAAGTGTGACTAAAGAAAATTTTGAAGTGTTATAATACTTTTGTTCACAAGGTTCTAAATAGTACCAAATATATAATCAATCATTCAAAAAAAAAAAATTCTTAAATTTCTGCCGCACAATTATTTATCCCTTATTTGAAGATTCAAAAATCACTAGATTAACTAAACCCGTATCAAAATCACTACCAACTATTAAAAAAATATCTTAAATTTTAGCTGTATAATTATTTATCGTTTGTACATTTTTAAAATTAAAAAAACATCGTCACTTATTATATACACTATATAGGTTATAACTATGGACCATTTAATTTTTTTATTAAAATTTTAGTCTTTCATCTCTTATATATTTTAAAAATTCAAAAACCATGATACCTTAATTATATAGATTAGGAAGAGGCCTAGCCTAATCCGATTTGGCATAACAATACATGCAGGCCAATTCATTTGTTCCACGTGACTCTCTTCCCTGAAAATTGCCTATAAATAGAGCAACTTAATCACCCTAGCTATCTTATCCACACAATTCACACAAGAAATTGAAATGGAGTATTCTTCTTCGTTGCTTCTCTTTGTTCTTCTCTCCTCTGTTTTATTACGTGCAGCTACTTCCTTAGATGCAACTACTAAAGCTTTCATTGAATGCCTCAACACCCATTACCCACAAAACTCCGAAATCCCAATCTCGAAAGTCACACTTACCCCAAAAAACTCTTCATACACCTCTGTATTAGAGTTCTCAATCCAAGACCTAAGGTTTACATCACCCTCTACAAACAAGCCTCTAGTTATTGTCACGCCAGTAAATGAATCCCAAATCCAAACAGTCCTTTACTGCTCCAAGGAAAACGAAATCCAGTTAAGAATTCGATGCGGAGGTCACGATTTTGAGGGTCTTTCTTATTCGACACGCACCGATATCCCTTTTGTAATGATAGATATGATTAATCTTCGATCAGTGGATGTTGATGTTGAAAGTGGCACCGCTTGGATTGGTGGTGGTGCGAATCTCGGGGAAGTGTACTACGGAATTGCCGAAAAAAGTAGTACTTACGGCTTTCCGGGAGGTGTTTGGAGCACCGTCGGCATCGGTGGGTTTATTAGTGGGGGAGGATACGGATCACTGAAACGTAAGTATGGCCTTGGTGCTGATAATGTTATCGATGTTCGATTTATGGATGTTAATGGGAGAATACTGGACAGGGAGTCGATGGGAGAAGATCTTTTTTGGGCCATTAGAGGCGGTATTGCTTCAAGTTTTGGAATTGTTCTTGCATGGAAGGTTAATTTAGTTGAAGTACCGGAAATTGTCACCATCTTTGCAGTTCATCGAACCTTAGAACAAAATGGTACCGAGTTGCTTTATAAGTGGCAATCCATTGCGCCCACAATCGATAGAGATCTTTATCTTAGAGTTCAATTTTTAGTGGTAAATCAAGATGGTAAAAGAACTATTCGAATCGCGTTTGAATCGTTGTTCCTTGGTGGAGCTGATAGGCTACTTGCCGTGATGAATGAAAGCTTTCCTGAATTGGGTTTGGTGAGAGAAGATTGTATGGAAGTAAGCTGGATCGAATCTACGGTATTTTTTGCCGGAGATGCCTCATTTTCATTAGGCACATCGGTTGAGGTTTTGCTTAACCGATCCGCCCCGCCTAAATCATACTTCAAAGCAAAATCCGACTACGTGCAAGTGCCGATTCCTGTGGAAGGGCTTGAAGGGATATGGAAACTATTCTTTCAAGTAGATGATGGGGCGACCAATATACTAATGACCCCATACGGTGGAAAAATGGACGAGTACTCAGAGTCGGCGCTTCCGTTCCCCCATCGAGCTGGAAACTTATACATGTTGTACACCGGTGTTACTTGGCAAGCTGATACACCAGTCGCGGAACAACAAAAGCTTTTGGATTTTCTCAATTCCCTATACAGCTATTTGGGTTCTTATGTCTCTAAGAATCCAAGACAAGCGTACGTGAACTATAATGATCTTGATATTGGAGTAGGGACCAGCTATGAAGAAGCAAGTGCTTGGGGTACTAGATACTTCAAAGACAACTTTAAGAGGTTGGTTCAAGTGAAGACCGCAGTTGATCCTGATAATTTCTTCAGGCACAAGCAAAGCATTCCCACTTTCACAGCAAAATCGATCGGCCAAGTGAGATGATGTTTATTATTTTCCAGAATAATTATTTTAGGCTTTTCATTATTTCATAAATTTTAATTGTGATGCCTTCTGTACGTTCTTCTTTCGTTCTTTCCTCTTTTTTTCCCCCTTTTTTCTCCTTCTTACTATAATGATTTTGATGTTGCAGTAGGGCCGAGCTCTGAAGAAGCAAGCGCTTGGGAATCAGATATTTCAAAGATGACTTAATTTAAGAGTTTGGTTGAAGTGATGAAGACGGTTGTAAATCTATATAAATATTTCCAAGAATAAATATTTAGTTCAGATTTTAATTGTGAAGTCTTCTCTGTTCCTTTTTTTATTTTTCCACTATGTATGGAAGTATACGCGATGCATTTGCTCGCTTTACTTCATAAATGCACACATATAATTCAGAATGTAAAGAATAAACATTATGAGTTGTTGGTTAAACTGTTTAAATTGCTATAATTAAGGGTGTCCTTGTTCACATCCACCTAGGGGTGTTTTCGGTTTCGATCGGGGTAGAAATTAAGGTATCCCCGAACTTCAACCAAATGTAAAAATTCAGTTTCGGTTCGGTTTCTAAATTTTCGAAACCCAAACTCGAACCAAACTTTTCGGTTAGGTTTTATTTGGCTTTGACATATGGATTTTTTTTTCACTTTTTTTCCCCTTTTTTCTAAATCAATTTAGCATAACAATATAATACTAATAATAATGTAAGACTTGTTCATATTCAAATTAAAATCAAGATTTTTTTTAGATACAAGGAGCAAACATATAGATACTATGTTTTTTATTTAATTACTATTTTATTTGTACGTTTACAAGAATAAAACACATTTAATAAAATGATGAATTATCTTGCCATCATGTATGTGATAAAAAAATCTTAGCATTGTGTAGTTAATTCAATAATAAGGGTACGTGTTAATGATTTTTATTACTATTTTATTTGTACATTTACAAGAATAAAACACATTTAATAAAATGGTGAATTATCTTACCATCATGTATGTGATAAAAAAATCTTAGCATATATTGTATAGTTAATTCAATAATAAGGATACGTGTTAATGATTTTTTTTTAAGATTATCACAATATGTAATCAATAAGGAATATATTCTTATAAAATGACCATCTTATTTGTATTATAGTATAATTAACGTGTACCTTTAGAGGTACATATTAACATTTTTTTTTCTTATACATAATTCGGTTCGGTTCAGTTCAGTTTAGTTCGATTTTGGACTAGATTGCCCCAAACCCAAACCAAACTTTTTGGTTTCGGTTCGGTTTTCTCGTTTTCGGTTTTTTGTTCAGTTCAAGGATTTTACGGATCGGTTCGGTTCATTCAGGTCGATTTTCGGATTGGCCTTAACACTCCTACATACACCAAAACTTGCAACTCACCCGTATGAGAGAGAACTTTCAGTTCACTCCATTCCTTTTTTTAAATTCCTAGTAACTCACGCCAATTCTTTTTCAAATGCCAAACATGTAATTAAAAAAGTTCACCTATTTTCACCTAATCTCTCTAGGCAAATCCTTTTCAATAAAATCATGGTATATGTTCGGCCGCGATATCTTAACAATGTTCATAGCCACCGGTGTTGGCTCGGACAAATCATCCAAACCCATTATTATAATAAACCATCAATTGTCTTGCACCATCATCCACCCTGTTCCCACCACCACCTGCATACGCTGCGGCAAACCACCGTGTTTCACCACCGCCTGCGTGAGGCCCTGCAAATCGTCCAACCATTGCACGCGTTATTTTCCTTAAATTCACATCTTATCTAAATTTTTCTGCTCCATAAAGTGCTCATTTTCATCTTGTGTAATCAACATATTTAAAATATGGGTTGAGTTCTTTTATCATGCATGTTAAAGTGGTGAAATCACATACTCGTATTAGGCAAATTAGTTTCCATGAAGAGAAGAATGCAGTAGTTAAGTTGCAGGAGGTGGGAGGGGTCAAAGATAAGGGCTTATTTAGTGATCTACAAATTACTGCATTTTAATTTCTATTAAAATTTTAAAAATAAAGTAGGTGTGAATAGACTAATTATAAGAATACATTTAAGATTACCGATTCTGAGGTCGAATTTATCTATCACATAATTTTTATCTAAAAATATAATAATAAAAAAAAAGTGTTGACTCTCTGTATTAATATAATTTTTGGGTTGTATTTCACGTACGTGTCCACCTACTTTTATTTAATTGTTTTGATTTTTGAGCAGTCCATGAAGATTTCGATAGATAGGATTCCATATTATATATATATTTTACGTTTATACTCCATGCATCCCTAAAGTAGAAAGCCCCACACATCATTTCCGTACATTCGTATATTCGTACTTTAACTACTTATGAATTATTTTATGCATAAATTTATTTTTATTTGTTCTTTAACTTGGGGTGGGTGCCCTCTTTTGAGCTCCTTTTCTGAATCGATTTCTTTATTAAGAAATATGAAACCATGCACATACTTTATTTCTTTGAAAACGATAAATTTTTTGTACCTAGTATTCATATATGGTAAGGGAATATCTTCCATATTGTTTACACCAAAGAAATTGACTTTATATTTATCTTATTATGGATCAAACTTTAAAAACTTCATTTTTTTTCCGCATCGAATATTCAGTGTATCTGAATATTATTGTTGTTATTAAGAAAAAATAAGTAAAATTTAAGTTAATAACTCACCAAGATTATATGATATTCAATATATATATATATACAAACATAACGTATAATAATGCAGGCCGTCCTAAGATTTATGGAACCAATGTGAGTTTGTAAACTGTTTCCTATAATATATATGAGTAAAATATTAAAATATTTTTTTAATAAAAATTTTAAGGTAAAGATTGCAATTTTGCATGCAATTTAACCAAAACCAGACAAAAAACATGATTAACACGAGACTTTGTATTGTGTTTTAGTATGCTTGTTTTAATGTTATCATAGTCATGTTAAATTTGTTGAGTATATTAGGTTTTCTTATTATATATGTTTCTTTATTAATTAGGTTTCCATGTTGTATTATATTTCTATAGTTTTCTCTTATACATAATCTTATAAATAGGATCATCTTGTATCAATTCAATACACTTCATTCTCTGTCTCTAAAACACTCATAATATTTGACTAAATTATCGTAGTAAATTGTAACAATATCTTGTTTCATGTGTCCAAATGTGAAGTAAAATTTTTTAAAGTCTTTATATTTAAGTATGTATCACTTAAAGACAAATTATTTTGTCGCTTTTTTGAAGCACTGCTGACCCCTTTTGATTATCAGTTGTAAAATTTTAAATTCGTAAATGACTTTTTACAGTACGAATATAGACCATTTACAATAGCGCGCATAAATGTAATGTTCTGGCCTTTTTTAAAAAATAAATAAATTAGACCCTTAGGCTCCGTTTGATTGCAAGTTGGAAAAGAAAAATAAATTAAGTTAGTTTTGATAAAAAAAAATGGAAAATAAGTTGAGTGATAGAGGTGATATCCTCTTGATTTTTAAGTTTTTCCATGAAGAAATTTTCTTTGCTTGGTGGTGAGTAAACATTTTCCACCAAAAATATTGAAGAATAGAGGATATATAGTTATATACTCATAAAATGAGTAACATCCATCACCTTATTTTCTATCTTTTCACACAAACTAACTAAATTTATTTTCCTTTTCCATCTTTGCAATCAAACAGAGCCTTAATATATTAAAAGTTTTAAACCTTTTCCAAAAAATATAAGAATAGAGGATAAAATATACTCATAAAATGTAACATTTATTTTCTATCTTTTCACACAAACTAACTAAATTTATTTTCCTTTTCCATCTTTGCAATCAAACAGAGCCTTAATATATTAAAAGTTTTAAACTACACCGTAACAACTACATACTTTTCCATTCGTTATACATTTTCAAGATTCAAAATCCATAGTCACCTTGTTATATATATATATTGGACCTAGAGTTGACCCAGTGACTTGTCCACATTATACAAGTCCTTTGGGAGATCAATTTATTTAGTGGAGATCTTGTATTCGATTCCCCTTAGATACAAACAACTTTGAGCCATTGATAAACTCCCACCACGAACAGTGATAATACATTAAATATAGTGTTAGAACGAGTAGTACTTTATTGATCCTCGTCTAAAAAAAGTCATAGTGATTCTTGCATTTCAATAGTGAATATAATAAAATAATTTATTGAGCTCTACAATTTTTATTATATTCACCAATTAAATATAAAAATCGTTGTAACTTTTTCAGAAATAAAAAATATATATTTAAAAGTTTCTAAATGGTACACCTTGCACAGTATGCGAATCATGATTTGTGCTACTCACAATTACGGCTCGTACGTGGACGTCAAGGAGACCATGCAGGGTCCCCCAAGCGTTGAATTATTTCTCTTGAGGATGTGGGCAGGGCCGACTTATGTAGGATCGAGGGGTCAGTCGTTTACTCGTTTTCTTTGAAATTTTAGGATTTTATTGCGTATACGGGAGGAAAACTAAAAATTAATTTTAAAGAGAGTTAATTTTTTATTTTTTCCTACGTAAAATATATTACTAAATTTAAAAGTTGATGGTTTGAGAAGTGTATAAAAAGGTTAACCAAAATGGGGAGGTAGTATATAAAAGTACATCAAAATTGTTTCCGGGGGTGGGAGACATGATATTACACATATAAAGGTTTATTATTGACACACAACATTTAATTAACACTTCATAAGTACACATTTCGTCTTCCTAACACTCCTAACACACTATCTAATTTTAAATTTAATTAATATTAATCTAAAAATACTCATCTCTTTTTATAATTCAAAGAAATAAATTAAATCACTCCACACACCTCACAAATCTCATATTTAATCTTCTTCTTTCAATTTCTTTTTCCATATATGAATCGATCATTCACGACTCAGTTAGATGTTAGATGCAATGCTACTACTAGATCTTATGTTTATGAAATTTAACTTGATTATTCATCTATTTTAAGGTAAAGTTTTGCAGGATAACTATGTCGTACTTATAATACACAACCACACTGTTGTGGATGTTCTTATAGATACTATTAACTAGAAAAAAAAAGAATATAATTACCCCTAACGCATTATTAAGACACATAAATTTTCTATTCAGCTTTTGGATTGTTATAAGAAACCCCATAATGAATATAAAACCTTTTCACATTACTTTAAGATACTCCAATAAGAAACCCATAATGGTTAATAAACACCCAAAAATGACATATTTTATACTCAAAAAGTTTCTTGGTAGTTCGTTAACATTGTTTAAATTGTGCTAATATCATGTTTTGTTTGCTTTTTAAGTGAACATAGCACAACTTTTGCCAAATTTAACTAATAATGCAACAAAGATGTGTCAAGAAGTAAAGTAGCAATTGCTCAAGTGATTAGGCAAGCTTAAAAGTGATGATTGGTCATACCCTTTGTGGTGTGCAAGTCCAAATCTAAAAAGAAGTGCATTAAAACTTAAGTACACAAAAGAATCAGCTTTTGTTAATTTTTGCGCCAACTCGGTATTTAAATCATAAATTTGCTCTCAAAGCTGATAATTTTGCGTGCTATATATCGTTGGAAATAAGATTCAAAGGAATACAACTTTTGTGTTTCGACAATCTTCTGGTTATTGCAATTTAATGGTGAAAAAAGGATCCAAACTTATTGCCTCCGTGCAATTGCGAAAACGTGTACGAAGCCTCTCTCTTGTGGTCCCTCTATTTGGCCCATTGACTATAGCTTTAACCCCATGCTTGTTCCACTTCTAACAGACCATTCATTTTTACCATTAAAGCCCATCATTATACACTAAATTCTAGCCCATCAT
Organism: Lonicera japonica; assembly: GCA_021464415.1. Lineage (NCBI taxonomy): Eukaryota > Viridiplantae > Streptophyta > Magnoliopsida > Dipsacales > Caprifoliaceae > Lonicera > Lonicera japonica. The sequence continues at coordinate 74,446,447 of CM038471.1, read as the reverse complement.
TTAAGTAACCCGTGGCCCAATTCTAAAGACACAACCATAAAGAGAGAAATAAACTTGTGAATATATAGGGAGAAAGAGCTGTGCACACCACCGTCTGAAGAATCATTCAACCTAAGTTTTAAATTTTAAGATAAGTTTTATTTATTGCAATTTTCATTATTATTTGGTAAGCCTCTCTTTGGATATTGTTGAGATTAATATTTTAAATGAGTATTGAAATTTTATTTAATATCATTTTGTATTCAATATTTATGATGGAAAGCTAATCACCTTTCAAGCAGAGAAATGAAGCCCCAATCTTTGATTTAACTAATATTATTGCATGTTGTACCCATGTGCTTAATTTAATTAAAATATATATATTTTGATTTACCTCCAAAAGATGCAATCCAATTTAGTGTTAGATTTTAATAACTAAATTCTCTTCTAAAGCTTTAATTGTTAATATGGATGGATATTGAACCTTTGTATTTTCTTTAACTAGCAATTAATTGGAATCTTACTTTAATCCATGTTTTTATTTTTAAGAAAGAAGAAAATTGAATTTTACAACAAAGTTAAAAGATAAAAATTGGTTTCATTTTTATATCTTGAAATTATTAATTCACTAAAAGTACTAGGATCATGCCACAAACCACAAGTGACTCCTAAGTGTTTAAGTAAATTATAATTTTTATTTTATTTTGGATACATACATGGAGCAATTTAAATAGTTAAATCAAAGTAATTGGTGGTGGATTCTTCACTATTGATCTCTCTCAATTTTGGTTAATCTCTCTTGTGAATTGATAATTAAGAAAACTTTAATTTTAATTTTAATTTAATTAAAAGAAAAGAAAAAGTCTTTTCAAAATCAAAATGAATTTTAATTTATCAATACCAAGTTTTTTTTACATAATCTTCAAGATGCTTACCCAGAGATTTGAATTGACCACTTATTTCCTACTTTATTACAGCTTTTTAAGATTTTTTTAAAGATATGGGTTTAGTTTCTTGATGCGAGTAGAATGGCAACACTAATTATATGGGAGTAACTAAAATCTTCATTATTTCCCTCACTCTCACCCCGTGGAGAAAGACCTGCCCGGATAGTTGATTCTCAAGAGTTAGGATAATAACACGGATATATGTGGAAAAAAAAAAGGATCAAAATAACAAGAAGTACAATCAATCAATATAAACAAAATGAAAAGTCTACATTGTCAAAGATACAGGACCAGCTAGAAAACCTTTTCACTTTAATTATGTGCTCACTTTTGCACGAAAGAGGTTAACTTACTTCATTGTGAATGGATATCATCACCCCCGACAGAACCATTATATAACCCATGCAAATTCAGAATTTGGTCCAACTACTTGTCCACATATTTTTTTCAAAAAATGGTCCTCGGTCAGTGCGAATACCCAAAAAACCATAATGTCATTCTTAAGCAATTTCCTATACTCCAAAATCTTTATAACATTATACCGTAGACAAATTCTTGTATCTGGTGAGTGCCCAAGGAGAGTGGGACGAGCTCCTAAAACCTCTGGTATCAATTTCATCGTGTTTACATAAAAATCCATTTTATTCCAGATTTTCTCCACCTCGGACCATCCCGAAGACTTAAAAGATTTGCAGTTTTTGATTCAAGGTTGAATCACTCATTGAGTGCAAGACTTCAGTAGCACGTATAAACGAAGGAGTACTAGGTTCGAACCCCAATTTTTGATAGTCTGAACTGCATAGACAACTCTGTCAATCTCCCACATCAAAGTTTTTGGGTTACCCAAAATCAATCTTTCTATACCGTTAGCAGTCGCCCCTTCATTTAACAACTCAATATTCAGCTACATAATTCCCTTCAAATCGTATTAACACCCACCGTGCGCAATTAACAGCCACAACAACTTTGTTATTTGTGTGTACGTATTTTTTAAGGAATTCCAATCACCGTGCGCAATTAACAGCCGCAACAAATTTGTTATTTGTGTGTATGTATTTTTTAAGGAATTCCAATCTTGGTTTTTAGTGCAACTTAATTAAGCTTCTATGCAAAATGATCGGATTCAAAACAACTACGTCCGGGAGGAGCTGACCCTCAAAACCATTATTCCTGAGATACTATAATCTAGGCTTAAGATTATTATTTACCTTCTGTTAAAGGATTTTGGGGAACTTAATGAGGAGTTTGGTGATGCGGGTATCAGATGGAGAAATGAAAGGATCTCAAAAGGAGCAACACAGATTCATATTTTTGGGAATTTTTTTATTTCAATTGGAGCTTTTTGGAACTGAAAAGGCATCTTTTTAAGGGAAGCCCACATGAGTTCATGTGGAATTCAACTGTGAATGATGACAACGACAATGATGGTGATGATGGTTTATTTGAACGTGCAACTACAAGGAAATGTTTTATTTGGCTAATAATAGTTGAAGAAGTTTGTGGTGCGATAATTAGGAAATATTAGTTATGAGGAATAGTTGTTGAGGTCTGTGGTGTGATTTTGAGAAATTGATTGGGCAAATAAGAAGGAAAAGGTATAATGATGTCTGAAGAGTGAGATTGGCCATTAATTAATTAAATCTGCAAAGAAAAACAACTATATATATATAATAATAATAATGTGAAATTGAAGTTAATTATTATGTGCATGTATGTAGTATGTGTCTATGATCTGCTAACACTAGTAGTCTGTCATAGTCGGTTCTTGTGTACATGCTTGAAGAAGAAACATACAAAGAGACGAGCATCCATCTAGAATTTTATTAGGATTCTTGTTTCTCTCAGTTGGACTACCCATAGCATTTGTGACCACATCCGAGAAAAATGAAATTTCACATTAGGGGTGTTTTGGCTAATCCGAAAACCAACCGAACGAATGGAATCAAACCGATCTGGAAATCCCCAAACCGAAACCGAAAATGAAAAAATTGAACTGAAACCAAATAATTTGATTCGGGTTCAGGGCACATAGTTTAAAATCAAACCAAACCGAACTATATATAAAAAAATGAAAGATGTTAATATATACTTTAATGTCATACGTTAAGCATACTATGATTCAAAAAAGAGATTATTATTCCTCTCTTCTTATTATTATTATCTGAAAATTTCAATTGCGCTTTATTTTTCAAATTAGTATGCATAATTAATGGCCAATCTCACTCTGAAGAGATTATTATTCCTCTCTTCTTATTTACCCACCCAATTTCTTAGAACATTAATCACCACCCCCACTAACCTCAACAACTATTTCTCAAAATTATTATTAAAGGAATTTGAGTAAAATATTTTTGTAGTCCGTCCTTTGGAAAAATTATTCTCAGTAAGAATAGAATTCTCTAATAAAAAATTTTGATAATTAAAATATATTTTAAATTGTCCTCTTTGTTAAAAAATTAAAACCAAACTTATAAAATAAAGAACCATAAGATAAAAGCAAAAATAAACATTTCATAAAGAGAAAGAGAATTCGGTAAGCATAGTGTGGTAAATACTTGAATTTAATGATGTGATTCTAGATCCAAGGGCAACTCCAACCCATTATATTATTTTTGTGTCGATTTAGCATAAAAATAGTGTTATTTTTACACTATATTTTTTTCAACTCCAGCCACAACACTAAACATAACACAAAAAAGTATATTCTCTTTAAAAATAGAATATTCTTTTTATTATTCTATTATTTTATCAAATCATATAAATTATTATATTGTACTAATTATTTTATTATAGATATTATTATTAATTAACTTATAATAATTTAAAAAAATAAAAATCACTAAATTAACATAACATATTTATTATGGAAATAAAGATTACATTATTGGAAAAAAAAAACCATTACATTTAACTTTAAGTTAAGTGTGTTTCATTTTAATATAAGTTTAAATTTATGAAGTTTTAAGGTTATTTTGTTAGATTGAATTTTTATCAATTTGTATGTTATATACATTTTTTTTCCTTATTATTATATACTAAAAATATTAATTACAATAATGTATACATAAATTTAATTAGAATAAATTAAATTTTTCAATAAAACAAATTATTAATATTGCTAATTAAAAAAAATAAACTAAAAAATTTAAATTAGAAGTATAAAAATAACTTAATTGATATTTAAAAGTAAACAACATTTAAGATAAAAATTTAAAAAAAAAAATGGCGTCCATTGTCAGATCAAATTTGGTGTACCGCTGTGGATAACACCAAATTTACTACAAAAAATGCCATCCGATTAGAATAAAATGGGGGGAATCAACACTAAATATAATAGAATGGTGTTGAGTTAGAGTCGGTCTAAGGCCATCTCCAATGGTGTTTCTACCCAAGCAAATTTTTATGATAGAAATGAATAATAGAAAAAAAATTCTCCAATGGGCATTTCTATCTCTATTTCTATCCTAGGTGGATGTCTATTGGGATTGGGAATTTGTATCACCATTTCTACATGTAGAAATGGTGATAGAAATTCTCTATGTGACATGGCAAATTTTCATTGGTTGTTATGCACCCACTAATTCTCTCTCTTCATTAAATAGGGGACAAAGTGAGGAAGAAATTGAACAATAGAAATCACCATTGGAGACCATATTTTCTATTCTTCTACACCAATATAAATATATTGCCAATAGATATAGAAATATAATAAAATAATATTGACACATAGGATAGAAATGCAAAAATAGAAAACATCATTGGAGATGGCCTAATTCACCATATATGCAAAAAGCAGGCTCCACCTTGTAGGGTCAAGGGTGTGTTGGCTGATCATTCAATATATATATATGTAGGGGTGTTCAAAAATCGAACCGGACCGAGAAATCGAAAAAACCGAACCGAAAAATGGATCGATTTGGACCAGACCATTTGAATTCGGTCCGGTCTTCGGTCTTGCATTTTAACACTACGGTCGGACCGGACCGGTTTTAATATATATATATATTTAAATATATAATATTAATACTAAAACCAAACCCTAATATTAATAATATATATTATTGTTGTGCTAATTTTTTTTTCTTTACAATAATACAACTTTTGGGCCAAAAAAAAAAGTTCAGACCGAATGGACCGACCGGAACCGGACCGAACCGGTCTGGTCCGGTCTTTACATGTGTTTTAGTCCGGTCCGGTCTTTTATTTTTTGGGACCAAAATTTCCGGTCCAATCCGGTCTCAGGCAATTCGGTCCGGTCAACCGGTGACCGGACCGTGAACACCCCTATATATATATATATATATATATGTAACTCAATGTTAGAACAGAGTTCAGCGATATTAGACACAAATTCCGAGAAATGGCAACTGTGAGCGATATTAACGAAAAGCCAAGTGTTAACACGGAAGAGGGAGATATCATTTCCCGTGGTAAGAAGAAAATCAAGGAAACTTTGTTGGGCGATCGAGGGTGAGTTTGCTCTTGTATCCGAAGGAAGGGCTTCGGTGGAGGAGAACTTCTAGGCAAACTCGTTTAGTGGACCTAGGGATAAGGGTATACCTACTTCGCTTAACCTCGATAAGCTTGTTGCTAGGGAGGAGGAAGATGCTCCCATGGAGGTTGAGCCGCTTAAAGGGAGGCCTTCACCTCGAAAGCTTTGGTTTGTGGAGGCTCTAAAATTTACTCAGCATCAACATAAGGATTTAATTCTGTGTGAAACTCTCACGTTAGATCTCGATAAAATTTCTATTTCGCCATCGATGAAGTCCGTGCCTTATCCGTCTATTAAGTTAGATCCATAGTTCAAATCTAGTTTGGAAAATCACTGGAGGAAAGCGATTATAGTGAAAGTTATTGGCTGAAACTTAAGCTCTACTTATTTGAAAGACAGGTTGTTCAACTTGTGGAAACCGGCAGGCGAATTTTAACTAATGGAGTTGGGTAATGACTTCTTCCATTTTAAGTGTGATGGTGAAGATATGTTGCAAAATTCTAACGGGGGGGTCCTTGGGTTATAGCGGGGAACTATGTTACAGTACAAAAATGGAAACCGAGCTTTTGTGCTAATCGGGCGGCTATCTCTATTACCTGTGTGTGGGTTAGAATTCCAGATTTCCCGATGGAATTTTATAACCAAGATCTTTTATTCTCTATTGGCAAATGTTTGGGTAATCCTATTAAGATTGATACGAATACTTTTTGGGTAACCAGAGGGAAATATGCTCGTATTTGTGTTGAGGTCGATTTCACCAAGCCTTTAATGAGTAAGGTTTTGGTGGATGATCTGTTTTTCAACATGGAATATAAGAATTTATTTACTATCTATTTTCGTTGCGGACGCGTTGGTCATAGGCTAGATGTATGTCATCTACAATTCCATGCAAAATGGCGATCATAACACTGGTAAATATTACAATGGTGGTAAGTCAGTATCCGGGCGATGTTCAAGGAGGGCCCAAACATATGCGCCATTAAGGCCAGTGGATACAGAGATGGGGGGTGACCGGATGTTACCCACTTACGACCCATGGATGTTAGTCAACAAAGGTCAAAGGAAAAAGAAAGGTCCAATGCATTATGCTAACCTAGCCCATAGTGCCCTCTTGATAAGAATAGATTTGGCCATCACAGATGGGACAAAGGAGAGAGCTCGGGGTCGAAAGTTCATCATGGGCTTTCTCAAAGTATAGTTACACTTCCTCCTTATGGTCAGAAGCTAGGAACTAGTTTGGTGGACAACTGTGAAGTTCTGACTGATGTGCACGTGAGGGGTAATAATGATAGGAGTGTTATTTGTCAAATTACTCAAATGGATGTAGACACTACCCATCTTAAACCTATTTCTTTTTTTTGGACTAGATACTTTCTAGCACCAGATGTTTTTGCAGCTGTCGGGATTCGACTTGGAGAGCTCCCAGTCAAACTCAGCACTGATCTCAGTGCGCTACCACTGGGCCACTTGCTGGTGGTTCTTAAACCTATTTCTACACATCACTATAACACGTTTAGGAAGGAGGCTCACCCAAAAATTTATCAAACCATGCAGACTGAAGGGCTGGCTTTGAATTTGCACTCATTTACGACTAAGTCTTCTACTCTTCCTCTTGCTTCGATTTTTCTCCTTGAAACCATTATTACTTCTAGTTGTAACATTGCATCATCATTGGAGCTTTTTAATGAACAACCAAATTCCGATAAATGCCTTCCCACAGTTACTTTTTCAATCAACGAACATGGTGTTTCTTCTGGTGTGGCCGGAGAGTATTCACCTGGCCATGGCAGAGATTAATATGATACTACATGACCTAGTGGACGAGATGGAATTTCGTCTCTTCATGGCGTCCGTCATCGAAGTCGATCCCAGATATTGACGTTTGGAATTGCTCATGAGGGCGTTGGAAATTTTGGAGCCTTATTTGGTAGTGGTTCAAACCGAACTGTCACACCATTGGGCAGACAATGACGCACCAAGGGGAGCTCCTCCTAGTGACGCACTGATGAGCGAGATTCTGTATCTCACCGTGCCACGACTAGATTATCGTCCTCCTATGAAAATAATTAGTTGGAATTGCCAAGGGGCTGGTAAACGTTCGTTTGGAATACATTGCTTAGGTCTCAAGCTTAGTTACAATCCTCATGTGATGGTGATTATGGAAACTAGAGTCTCGGAGCGGCGCGCTGATCATATTATTCCTACGTTAGGGTTCTCTAATCATTTTCGGGTTCCAACTGTTGGGTTTACAGGCGTTTGTGGGTACTGTAGAACTCAAATGTGGTCTCAGTGGAGGTGCTGGCTTTTTCTACACAAATGATACATGCGCCGGTCAGGTTCAATATGGAAGGCGATTGGCTTTTCGCAACTGCATATGCTAGCCCAATTCCAGTTCTTCGATCAGTTCTGTAAAATACCTTTGCGACTATGAGTCAATATGTGCACTTACCTTGGTTAGTTGCTGGCGACCTGAATGATGTAGTAGCTTCTTCTGAGAAGGTTGGGGGTGCGGGATTTGATTTTCGGCGAGCCTCGCTTTTCAACTAACGTATCAATCATTGTAACTTACTGGACTTCGGCGTCTTGGGTATGCCCTTCACTTGGAAAGGTACTAGGAGAGGCGGGTTTATTGTTCAAGAGCGATTAGATCGAGCTCTTGCTTTGGAGAGTTGGCGTCTTCGGTTCCCAGAAGCTTCAATCTTTCACCTACCCAGGGTATTCTCTGATCATAGCCCAATTCTAATAGATTCTCACTATCAAACTAATCGTACCTTACCGAAACCTTTTCGGTTTGAGTCAATGTGGACAACGCATTCGGAATTTAAAAATTTCCTCCGAAATAGTTGGTGCAATCTCAGTCCTATTGAAGATTCTCTGCAAAAATTTACTTAAGAAGTTACGAAATGGAATTCTGAAGTTTTTGGGAATGTATTTTAGAATAAAAGAAAGTTATTGGCTCGAATTAAAGGAATTCAAAAGCAGAATGACTATCGGGTTAATGGCTTCCTATTAAATCTTGGGCAACGATTGCTTGCGGACTACGTGAGGGTTCTCAACCATGAAGAGATTTTATGGTTTCAGAAATCTCGAGCTCAGTGGACGTCGCTGGAGGACCGTAATACCAAGTTTTATCATATCTCCACGGTTGTCCGGTGGAAGCTTAATAAAATCAAGAGCTTGAAACTAGAATAATGTGAATCATGTAACCCCAAGGGGTTTGGCCTGGTGGGGAGGCGAACATTATTGGTGACTATAGGGCTTATGCCCCAAGGGTCCCAAGTTCGAAACCGGGGCATTACTTTTGGTGGTCACAGGTTGCAGCGTACCTCCAGCGCTGTAGTAGGGCTCATCCTGGGTTCGAGTGACTAGTCGGGTGCACGCAAGCTGGCCCAGACACTCTCGGTTAAAAAAAAAATCATGTGAATGACGTACAAAAAATGGTATACTCTTGTTGGATGCAAGATTATATTTTCTCCGCCTGTTTGGGGAACTTGAATTCATAAAGACTCCTTTGTCTACTTCCGGAGTAATTTGTAAAACCCTTGATCAGGATGATCTTGAGTTATTAACGCGTCCAGTCTTATATTGTGAAATGACTCAGGCTATTCGGTCTATGTATGCGCATAAAGCACCGGGATCAGACAGTTATAATCCTATTTTTTTCAAAAATATTGGCACATTGTTGGGCAGGCTGTCAACCATTTGGTTTAACATGCTTTTGCAACAGGGGAGTTTAATCCTAAATTAAATTCAACTTTATTAGCTTTTATTCCCAAAGTAGAGCATCCTGAATCGATTAAACATTTCCGTCCGATCTCGCTGTGTAATGTAGTATATAAAATCCTCACCAAAGTGTTAGTTAATAAACGGAAGTCTTGTATTGCCAAACTAGTTAATCCTCTCCAGGCTAGCTTTGTTCCGGGTAAACAGGCGGCGGACAATATTGTTATCGCTCAAGAAATGGTACATAGTATTAAAAGATCTCAAGCTAAAAATGGAGGTATGTTGTTGAAATTAGACCTCGAGAAAACCATGACCATGTCGACTGGGAGTTTTTGATGGAGTCCTTGTCAATGTTCGGATTTCCATCTATTACACTGAAGCTTACTCGGAATTGCATTTCATCTTCAGAGTTGGCAGTGCTTTGGAATGGTTCGAGAACGAAAATGTTTAGGCCATCTCGGGTCTACGCCAGGGGGTCCCGTTATCTCGTTACCTATTTGTGCTCTACTTGGAGCGATTATCTGTGTTAATTAGTCAGGCCGTGGAGACAAAGATGTGGGAAACGGTTAATATTCGCCGAGGTGGACCAAAAATAAAAATTTCGCAACTTTTCTTTGCCGATGATTTACTTCTTTTTGGTAAAGCGAAGCCCGGGCAGGCCAAAGTGATGAAGGACATTGTTCAGATTGAGGTTGAAAGGTTGTTGCACATGCTTCGAGACTGCCCTTCATCTCATCAAGTTTGGGAATTGGTGGTGCCTCATTCTAAATGGAATTGGTTTTTTAATCTCAAATTTGAAGCTTGGCTGTGTCGGAACATAGAAGATAAGGCCAGAATCACAAGTTTGGTGCAGTTAGACTGGACTACATCGTTTCTAGCTAATATTTGGATTATTTGGAAAGCAAGGAATGATATGTGTTTTAATAATGTTCCTTTCTCTGCCCTAGGAGTTACAAAACGTACAGGCTACACGTTTTGCTTAGGACATGCTTCTTAAGAAGGAGAGTTTCCATGGTATTCACCTTGATCCCATGAATGGTAGATGGTTCAAGCCGCCACCGGGATATGTTAAACTCGACATGGATGGCAGCGTAAGAGATGGCAAAGCTATGTTTGGCGGGATACTTCGTGACCATGAAAGAATCTGGTTGTGTGGTTTTACTGGTTCATGTGTGTTATCCTCTCCTCTCGGTGTAGAACTCACAACCATGAAAGAAGGATTGCTGGCTGTTCAAAACAATAATTGCATGCGTGTGATTGTTGAATCGAATTCTTCGCAAGTGGTCCAACTTCTTAATGGGTATCCTGAAGAAAATCATCCTTATCTGAAGCTTGTTTTAGAATGTAGAAATTTGCATAGGCGACTGTTGGTTTGTTCTATAACATATATACCCTGTAACTATAATAATAGTGCGGATTGTATTGCTAAGTTAGGTCACTAATTAGTTTGCTCTGTAGGAGAATCGGTTTGATTTTTTGATCCGCCCTTTAACGTGTTAGAGGAGCTGCAGAATGATAGAATAATGTAAGTTGGTTTTGTTATACTCCATTCGTCCCAATTTAATTGTCACACTTTGAAAAACTAAAAATTAAATAGACATAATGATTACTTCAAGAGAAAATGCTTATTTCTAAAAATGTCCTTTACTTTTTTTCTCATAAAAAAGGTGGTGGGATACAAAATAAAAATAGTGTGAGGAGCTTAAAAGGTAATATTGAAAATAAAAAAATTGTTATAATTAATAACATACTAAATGTAAAAAGTGGATAACTATTTTGGAACATTTATAAATAAAATAGTGGACAATTAAATTGAGACGGATGGAGTATAAGTTTTCTTTTGTACCAAAAAAAAAAAAAAAAAAAGTTCAGCCATATTATATTTAAGAGTTATATTATATATTGAAATTTTCAAGTGCTACATTAGATTTACGTCAATTCGGATTCGAGACTTGTCTGCTGCTTTCTTGGTTTTCCCTAAGGCCTCGTTTGAGGTTTAGCAGTGGGATTAATAATACAAACTGGATTATTAATCTGTTTGTCCTTTATCTCTATTAATACTATTTCTTATTTATTGTTTGATTCTTTCTTTATTATATTTTGAAACAAATAAAAAAAAATTAAGAAATTTTTTTTAAAAAAAATTTAAAATAAAGAAATATTTAAAAATATATATATATAATTTTAATTTTTTTTAAAAGAAAATAAATTAAAATAATAATAATATAGTAGTAGTAGTAGTGGCTTTTTGAAAAAATTATAATAGTAATAACATTTTTGAATGGTACAATCTTGGATAAACAATACCACCTCTTATTAAATTATACTTGGTATTAAATTATACCACAAAGAGTTATTAAGTTAGTACTTTTTCCCAGCACATTGTGTCAAACAAGGTATAAAGTATTAACAATCTCATCTCACTTTTTAATACCCGTATGAGGCCTGATCCAAACCTGTTTCTTATTTATTTATATTCTTTCTTTAGAAAGGCTCAAATGGTACAAATTTCTTCTTCTTCTTTTTTTGTGTTATAAAGTAGTATTGAGTTTCTTATTTATTTATATATGCGATTGTGTAAAATGGTCCAATTTAAGTTTTGAAAAAGCCCTTCAAATTATAGGACTGACTGTGGCAAGAAGACAAAAATTAAAAATGTAATTATTTAGAGCCTTTCTACTGATTATATCGTACACTTCAAAAATTAGCATTTTCTTTTTAACTAAAAAAACTCTTTTTCAAATTTTGATGATAACATTATAGGATATATTTGGTATTTTTAATTTATTGATAGTAATTTTGACAAAAATTATTTATTAAAATAAAAAATAAAAATGAGTTTAAGTTATGTCAAAACTGAGTTCAAATAAAATTTGCCATAGTATAAGGGATAGCATTTTCACGTGGCAATAGAAAAGTGGTCCCTTCCCCAAGCTAATAATAAGATCAATTAATAATAGTAGGTGGAGTTATTTGCGCTTTACCAAACAAGTAGGGAGTTCCACTTTATTTTTTTCATTGAGTACAATGATAACTTTGCCCACGAAATTCAAAGAAATCCCCTTATGCCTCTTTCTTCTCTCTCCACATGCTCCAGGCGACGCCCCGCGTTAAGAAGATCTCATAGTTTAATTGTTTTTGTTTTTTTTTTTTTTGTCCAATAAAAGAAAAGAGGAAAGGTGTGTATCTATTTTTCCTCTAATACAAAAAAGAAAAAAATATATATATATGGCCAAAATTTATACTCTTTACGAATTTAAATGGATACTTTTATTATTAGATTAACACATTTTAAAATAAATCATCTTTTTATTTAGTTGTTAGAACTTTTATTGAATCTAATATTGAAACGAAGCCTCATATATAATTTAGTTGATTTTAAAGTAAAATCGACTTTTTGCATTATGGGCTTGTGAATTGTGGCTATGCGTTTTTATTGAAGGACAAACTTTTGCTGACCAAAAAAAGAAAGGACAATATTTTTCACGTGGTGGCAGAGATTGGTTCCCTCGATGATTTTTCAACTGTTTAGATGGTGTCGTTTTTGCCTTTAGTAGTACAAGTAATGATACATGTATTGAATTAAGTTATTACATTTAAATTACACGTTAGAAAGTTAGAAACTGTATTTCCGGGGTAATAAATAATTAAATATTAATACTACATAAAAAGGACGAGCACTTCAAAAATATTTTTAATAATAAAAAAGTGTCCTAAAAAAATCATACAAAATGTTATTAAAAATAATTTTAAAATGTTAAAATTCTTTTGTAGAATACTAATATTATTACCTTGTATTTTTAACAAATTATTTAGGTGGCATTCAGTAAAAAAATTGAAAACTGAAAAAGATGTTTATTTAGTTCTGAAAATTGTTTCTGAAAAAATGTAGTTTGTTGAATATAACACATTTGAAAACTATTTTTTTTTAACATGACAATTTTTCCCTTATTGTTTGTTTGAACACATCACATGATCACTATGTGTGTGTATATGGCTCTGTGTGTGTGTCTGCATCTGTGTGTGAATGAGAGAGATATATAGATCACCTGAACAGAGAGCAGAAGAGAGAGAGAGAGGCGCAGTGGAGGAGACCACCGGCGGCGTGGATCGATGCCGCAGAGGAGATGAGATACAAAGAAGAAAAGCGGTGCAACGAGCTATTCTCGGAAATGGAGATGGATATGTTAGCCTAGGTATATACGATGGTTGTGTAATTTTATTAAAAGAAAGAGGGTAAAATGAACATTTTACACTCTTTAAAATTAAGTTTTATATTTAAGTAGTAAAGTTACAACTTAAATTTTTGAATGAAAAAATTAAGTTTTAAGTAGTAAAAGTTAAGTGGCCACTTAATTTTTTGGATTACTAAACAACGTTTTAAATCATTTAAATATGAAAATTTTAAATTTTTAGATTTAAGTAGCATTTCAAATGGTAAGTGAACAACCCCTTGGTCTAATAATTTAATTATTTAAGTCAATACATCTATCATATTTTTATTTCTCTTATTTAAACATTCTACTTTTTGTATTGAAAACGATCAAAATTTATACTTTTAGATTATTTTCTTTTCAAAATTTTAAATGGTAAGAAATTCCCATCCAAACTTAGATTACTTGTATTCGAGTTATACCAATTTTGTTCTCCTATTTCACTCGTAAGTTGTAACAAAGAAGATATTTAGGGCTTTTTCACTACCTTAGCATTCTTTTTTACTTTTTTTTTTTCTGTACCAAAATAAAAAATGAAAAATGCCTTTCACTTATTTACAATTATTCAAAAGAAAAGGCCATAGGAAAATTGAACCTAAAACTTTCTTAATGGGAAGTGAGGCCTATTGCCGTTAAGTTAAATCTCTTTAACTAATCAAATTAATTTATTCAATTTAGTGGCACCATTTTTTATCTGTTAACCATGATACCTTCGTTATATAGATTAGAAAGAGGCCTAGCCTAATCCGGTTTGGCATAACAACATATGCAGGCCAATTCATTTGTACCCCGTGACTCTCTTTCTTGAAAATTGCCTATAAATAGAGCAATATAATCACCCTATCCTATACAAACATAATTCACACAAGAAATAGAAATGGAGTATTCTTCTTCATTGCTTCTCTCTGTTCTTCTCTCCTCTGTTTTATTATGTGCAGCAGTTAATTCTTTAGATGCAACTACTAAAGCTTTCATTGAATGCCTCAACACCCATTATCCACAAAACTCCGAAATCCCAATCTCGAAAGTCACACTTACCCCAAAAAACTCTACTTACACCTCTGTATTAGAGTTCTCAATCCAGGACCTAAGGTTTGCATCACCCTCTACAAACAAGCCTCTAGTTATTGTGACACCAGTCAATGAAACCCAAATCCAAACAGTCCTTTACTGCTCCAAGAAAAACGAAATCCGGTTAAGAATTCGCTGTGGGGGTCACGATTTCGAGGGTCTTTCTTACTCAACACCTAACGATATCCCATTTGTAATGATCGATATGATTAATCTTCGATCAGTAGATGTTGATGTTGAAAGTGGCACCGCGTGGATTGGTGGTGGTGCGAGTCTCGGGGAAGTGTACTACGGGATCGGCAACAAAAGTAGTACTTACGGCTTTCCCGGAGGGGTTTGGAGCACCGTGGGCATCGGTGGGTTCATTAGTGGGGGAGGATACGGGTCGTTGAAACGTAAGTACGGCCTTGGTGCTGATAATGTTATCGATGTTCGATTTATGAATGTTAATGGGAAAATACTGGACAGGGAGTCCATGGGCGAAGATTTGTTTTGGGCCATTAGAGGTGGTATTGCTTCTAACTTCGGAGTTGTTCTTGCATGGAAGGTTAATTTAGTTAAAGTACCAGAAATTGTGACCGTGTTTGCCGTTCATCGAACCTTAGAACAAAATGGTACCGAGCTGCTTTATAAGTGGCAATCCGTTGCGCCCACGATCGATAGAGATCTTTATCTTAGAGTTCAATTTTTAGTGGTAAATCAAGATGGTAAAAGGACGATTCGAATCGCATTCGAATCGTTGTTCCTTGGTGGAGCTGATAGGCTACTTTCAGTGATGAAAGAAAGCTTTCCTGAATTGGGTTTGGTGAGAGAAGATTGTACGGAAGTAAGCTGGATCGAATCCACCCTATTTTTTGCTGGAAATGGTGCATTTTCATTAGGCACATCGGTGGAGGTTTTGCTTAACCGATCCGCCCCGCCTAAATTATACTACAAAGCAAAATCCGACTACGTGCAAGTGCCGATTCCTGTGGAAGGGCTTGAAGGGATATGGGATCTATTCTTTCAACTAGATGATGGGGCGACGAATATACTAATGACCCCCTACGGTGGGAAGATGGACGAGTACTCAGAGTCGGCGCTTCCATTCCCCCATCGAGCTGGAATCTTATACATGATGTACACCGGCGTTACTTGGCAGGCAGATACACCAGTGGCGGAACAACAAAGGCGTTTGGATTTTCTCAATTCCCTATACAGCTATTTGGGTTCTTATGTCTCTAAGAATCCAAGACAAGCATATGTCAACTATAATGATCTTGATATTGGAGTAGGGACCAGCTATGAAGAAGCAAGTGTTTGGGGTACTAGGTACTTCAAAGACAACTTTAAGAGGTTGGTTCAAGTAAAAACTGCAGTCGATCCTGATAATTTCTTCAGGCACGAGCAAAGCATTCCTATTTTCACAGCAAAATCGGACAGGTGATCGAGATGATGCTTATTATTTCCCGGAATAAATATCTTAGGCTTTTCATTATTTCTTTATAGATTTTAATTGTGATGCCTTCTGTTTTTCTGACCCTTTTTTTTTCACCTTCTAACTATAATGATTTTGATGTTGCAGTAGGGCCGAGCTCTGAAGAAGCAAGCACTTGGGAATCAGACATTTCAGAGATAATTTAAGAGTTTGGTTGAAGTGAAGACCGTTGCTAATCTAAATAAATATTTTGGTTTAGAATTTAATTGTGATGACTCAACTGTTCCTTTTCTCTTTCACTTGCACTGAAATACATGCTATGCATTTGTATGCCTTATTTTATGCTTGTAATTCAAAATAAAAAAAAAAAAGTATGTAGTACGAGTTGTTAATTCAATGCTTTTACTTTTACTACAGGTATCCCCCAACCTTGGAGATAATTTTGCATTATGGTTTTATATTTTGTTTTATTTATATATTGACACCTTAAACACCTTCTTTTTTTCTTTTTTTTTCACAACGGAACACCTCACGTTTTTTTTTTTCCACGGGTATTATGGTTTTCTACTTTCGATATAGTTTTGCACTACGGTACAAATGAACAAAACAAAAAAGCTACCTGAGGAAGATTTACATTTTTTTTTTCACAACAATTAAACACCTTTCATAATTTTATTAAAAACACCTTAACATTTGGGTTTATCATTCGTGCATCATTATTATAAATACTAGTTGTATATCATATTTAAATGATACTTTTCTGACTTAAATTGAATGACCATTTTAACATTTAGATACTATTTTTAACATAGTCAATGGTTAACAATAAAATTTATTTATTATCGTGAGAAACGATACATTATTGATTATGTTCTTAAAGGAACCTGAACTCTTAATTCATGACATACAAAAACAAAATAGCAATTTGGGTTTAGTACTACAGTAAATGACCTAGACTAATAATATTTTATTCTTGACTATTTATTATATTGAAGCTATTCTCTAGCTCAATTAGTAATCTGGTTTTATAATCATAGCCGAACATAACAGTAAATGAAACAAACCAACCTATCAATTATAGGGTTGGTTCAATTTAGTTCTTGATTGTCCTTTCCTTCTTTTTTTCTTTAAAAATAAATAAATAAAAGAACTAAGTTGTTTGTTTGCTAAATATTATATATTAGACGCATTTAAAAGTAGAATAAAAACTTTATCCAGTTCACATCTAATATTTTAATTTATTCTTGACTATTAATCTACTAAAACTAATAAAAATGGAGCCCCTTATTACCACATAGTGCCACATGTTGGCTTTATATCAATTGAGCATTTATATCCCATTTATTTAGACCAGCCCCTTATACCAATAAGTGCCACGTGTCAACTTTACAGATTGAGCATTTAATAATATTTTATAGGCATTTAAATCTCACTGACTATCATATATCATATATTATTATTATATAGTTATGGAGGAAGAAAATACATATATTTAATTATTTTTCTTATATTCTTAATGAAATAAAACTATAATCTATCTATATTCTATACTATATGCTATTATTATAAAGGAAGTAGATACTTAATTACTATTAATTATTTTTCTTATATTCTTAATTGTAGTAACTTAATTACTTATTAAATTTTTTTTTATTCTTAATGCATAATAAAATAATAATTATTATTATAATATTGTAAGTAGCACAATTTATTATAAGTTTTCTAAAAATGTTTAAAATAAAAATCTTATTTTTATTTGCATAGCAAATAAGTTGTATTATCGAATTAATTTGATTGAAATTAATGTATCATAAAACTAACAAAGTAAAAGTCGCAAATAAATTTAAAAATAGGCAAATATATTTTATTTTCCTTAATAACATATTTAAGCCATTATTAGACAAAATTATTAAAACAAACAATACTAAAATTGTATACTTAATAAACACTCGTGCATCGCACGAGTTGTTAACTAGTTATATTGAAACTTTAGTACTACAATAAATGACCTAGATTAATAATATTTTATTCTTGACTGTTAATTATATTGAAGCTATTCTCTAGCTCAATTAGTAATCTGGTTTTATAATCATAGCCGAACATAACAGTAAATAAAACAAACCAACCCATCGATTATAGGGTTGGTTCAATTTAGTTCTTGATTGACCTTTCCTGCTTTTTTTTTCTTTAAAAATAAATAAATAAAAGAACTAAGATGTTTGTTTGCTAAATATTATATATTAGACGCATTTAAAAGTAGAATAAAAAATTTATCCAGTTCATATCTAATATTTTGAAAAAAGAAAAAAAAGTTAGATAAGTCTCTCAATTCCATTTAATTGTAACCACGGTTCTTAGGTTGGGGCTAGCTTCTAGCTAACCTTACAACTTGACATAAAAATTAGGGTTGAAATTTTGAAACTAGAACTAATATATCACAATAAATAAATAAATAACACCGAACCAATCCAATCTACAATCACCATTAAATTCAATTGCCCGGGGTAATTTTTTCGGATTTACACCCTTAGTATAACCAAAAAAATGGTGGGTAATTGGGTAAATTAATTCTCTTAAAAGAATCTTATTTACTTTATGGTCTTGTTAAAAATTAAATATATTTCTAAGCATTCTTTTATAATTATGAGAAACTTATTTTGTGTACAAGAATCCTAATATATTTCAAATGGAAAATGATTATCTAAAAGTGCTATAGTTTTATTAAAACTTATAGTCAATTATTAGTCACATATTCAATCAAGGCTAAACATGATCAAATTTCAATCCATCTTTATCATTATTAACATTTTAGCCCATGCAAAATAGTAAATTCTATATATTTTAAGTAATTATTTCTTATTCTTTCATTAATCAATTAAATTAGTAATTTTGACAAAAAAAAATTAAAATTAAAATTAAACATAACAGATTGATCTAGTATTTTTTAAAAATATTTCAAATTAAAAATCGGATATTTTTTTAGTGTTTGAAATTATAAGTATTTTAGTTTTTCTTTTATTTGTAAAGAAAACAAGTTATAGTTTTAGCCATTCAATTAACCTCTTTTAATAGTTTAATAGTTTTAAAGCATTTTTATAAATATATAAAAAAAAATATTACATACTTGAGCATATCTTATTTCTATTTGGTAATGAAAAAAAATCTAATTTAACATTGATACAAATGTCACATGGTTGAGTATAAAAAGTTCAATTTTTTTAGATGTCTCAAATTGAGTATCTCAATCTTAGCGTGGAATTGACTTTAATAGTTTTAAAGTTTCTTTATAAATCTAATTTTTTTTTTTTATATATTTGAGCATATGCTATTTCTAATTGGTAATCGAAAATCTAATTTTACAATGATACAAATGTCAGATGGGTGGATTTGTATAAAAGACAAAAATATAGTTTTAATTTTGTAATTATAAATTTAATGATAATGGATTTTTTTTCAAAACTAAACACAGAGTTCGAGTAAAAATAAGTATCCTTTTTAGATTTATAGTTAAAAATTATTTATAAATTTATAAACTTACAGTGTGTTTAGAAGTAGGGGTGTTAAGATCAATCCAAAAATCGACTGAACGGACCGAACCGATCCATAAAATCCCGAACAAAAAAAAATCGAAATCGAAAACTAGAAAACCGAACCAAAACCGAAAAAGTTTGGTTTGAGTTTGGGGCAAGCTAGTCCAAAACCGAACTAAACCGAATCAAACCGAATTATGTATAAGAAAAAAATTAATATATATTCTAAGGACACACATTAATTATACTATAATACAAAAAAGAGAGCATTTTATAAGAATATGTTCTTTAATAATTACATATTGTAATAATCTTAAAAGAAAAAAATTATTAATGCGTATCTTTATTATTGAATTAACTACACAATGCTAAAAAAAAAATTATCACATACATCATGGTAAGATAATTTATTATTTTATTTAATGTATTTTATTCTTATAAATTTACAAATAAAAGACTAACTAAATAAAAAATATGGTATATATATGTTTGTTCATTGATTCTAAAAACCCATGACTTTAATTTAAATATAAAATATTCTTACATTACTATTAGGATTACATTGTTATGTTAAATTGATTTAGAAAAAAGGAAAAACATATATATATATATATATATATATGTTAAAATCAAAAAGTTTAATTTGAGTTTGGGTTTTGAAAATTTAGAAAGCAAAATCGAATCAAAATCGAATTTTCAAATTTAATTTGAGTTTAAAATATCTCACTTTTTAACTCAATCGAAACCGAAAACACTCCCACTAACAAAGGTACATTTCAAGTCGGAGATGGTAAGAAAAACGGCTGTAATAAGTCTGTAGTGTGATGCCAGGCACTGCTCTTTATATTAATATTAAATATAGATTTTGTTAATTTTGTGTTGTGTTTCACATGTTCACCTATTCAGCTATTCTTATCTATCTTCAGTTGTTTTGAGCCACCCATGAAGATTTCAACAGATAGGAATAGGAATAGGAATAGGATTCCATATATATATATATATATGTTTATCCTCTTTCCCTAAAGTCCAAGGCCCCACACAGCATTATCATACATTCGTTCTTTAGCCACTTTTGTATTATTTTATTTTATGCATAAAATTTATTTTTGTGTCTTCTTTAACTTGGGGCGGGTGTGGGGGGGCGCCATCTTTTGAGCTCCTTTTCTGAATCGATTTCTTTATTAAGAAATATGATACCATGCCCATACTTTATTTCTTTGAAAACGATGAATTTTTTGTACTTAATATTAATATATGTTAAGGGAATATCTTCCTTATTGGTTAAAGCAACGCAGTTCATTCTTTTTTTCTTTTTTTTAATCATATTATGATTCAAACTTTAAGAAACTTCATTTTTTTTCCCTTTTTCAATATCGAATATCGAGTATATCTAAATATTGTATTAATATTTTAAAAAAAATAAAAAATCTTAATTGATAACTCATCAAAATTTTAAAATCAAACAAATTAGTTTACAACCCCGCGCAATGTGCGGACAATTTATAAATTAAACAATACACCTCTGAAGTATTTATTTATATAAATAAAGAATTGCAATAGGAAAAAACATATATTTATTGTGAAATTTAGATGAAAAAAGAATTTAGTTGAATAATAATTATCAGTAATTGAAGAAAAACATAGTGTAGGATAAAATGGTTCAATATAAAAACTTTGAATTTACTTATAAAATACAATTATCTGTATCTTACATCCACAAATATAACACATATTCTACTATTGAGCAAATTAATTTAATTTGCTAATGCAAAAAGTGAAACTAAGAAAACGACCAAATTATTTTATATTAAAAGAATATCTTGAATAAGAATGAACAAATATAATTAATCAACAAAAAAAAAATGAATATCTATTTATTAAATAACATCTATGAGAATTTCAATATGAAGAAAAAAATAAATGAAAGCAGAGAAAAACCTCACACTATTTTACTGAATGTGAAAAAATAAAATTTGAAACAAATCCCAGCTATAATAATACTAAGAAAAATAAGTATTCATCGACACACATGCATTATAGCTGCGTTCAAATTTTTAAAAGCGAAGTCTTAAAAGCATGAGCTTTATAAATATGATAAAAACAAATAAAATAAATTTTATAATCTCTCAAGACCGCAAATCCTTTTTACGTTGTTTAAAAAAAAAATTCTTTACATTAATTAACATTGTTTGTCAAGTATATGTGCCTACATTCAAAATGTATTTAATGCTAGCCAAAAATCGCGGAAATTAACAATTTAAACAAATATAAACAATTTAATAGAACAGAAGACCGAGTCTCGTGTATCACACGATCTCCTTAAAACAATTACACCGCCTCCCGCGGTACTTTTGAGGTTTGTTACGGCATTTGTATCCTAGGATGAAACGGTAAAGAGTGTCTACCTTTAGCACTTTGGTGTCACTCACAAAACGAACTTAAGTTGTGTATGAACTTGATCACCACCAAATACAAAACCTTCAGAGAGCAAGAGAGAATAAAGTGAATAGAGGTGTGTGTAGACTTGGTGGAATGAAATCTCAAAGCCTCAATTAACAAGGGGGAGGAGCCTTTGTATTAATTCATGCTTAATCAAAAACCGTTTTTTAGTGTTAATTACAATAATTAAACAAAACCGTTTTTAAGAATTAATACAATAATACAAACGTTTTTTGAATTTAAAATTTTGAATTCAAATTAAATCTCTTAATAAAGAGTAATTAAAATGGGTGACTTAAGAAAATAAATGAACTGGAAAAACTCTAAGGCAAAACATGACCTTGCGCGGTGGCCATTTTCGCACACAAGCCAAGCCTAGTCAAGCCAAATTCGATCCGTAATTTGCACCCCCTGTGCCTAGATCGCAAAAGAGAGCCTTATATTTCTTAGAAGCTTAGAGCTAGTAAAGGTTATCCTTATAAACTCATAAAAGTTTTCCCAAATTTCCAATGTGGGACTAACATTTCCCACTTTATTTTCCATCTCAAGTGTACTTTGGGTGACAATTTCTCATTCACCCCAAATCCGTTTTGAGCAACAAATACACGTTCGATGTATCGGAAACCGAATCCAATTTTCTTTCCACCGAGTGGAAACCCCATTTAAAATTACCCTCAAAAAGGCATAAAAACCAATTTTTTTCCAACATTTAAAAGGGTTCTGTGCAATCATATTTTTTCTATATATAAGTTTCACTTTCAGTGCGTCTTAATCCTTACATAAGCTAATAGTGAAGAATGTCTTGAGCAGGGGCGTCCTGTGTAGGGGCAATCGCCCGCAATTAGATTTATACCTGAAGGTACCTAAGTATAAGAAACAAAAGTTTATCAAACCCCACCCACTGGTTTCTTTTTATTCTTTTATTTTTGTTCCTTTCTTCCTTCTATCCCTTTCTTTCTTTTCCTTTTGCCGACATCATTTCTCTTTCTCCGTAAAAAGCAAAATTTTCAACCTTCTATTTCTATTGGTTGTACGAGCATCACTTGGACTACTTATCCTCTAGTCATCTCTCTCACTTTACACTTTTCAAGGTATTTATTTTTTAATTTTATGTATAAATTAATTTTTTGATTAGTTGCATAATATGAGTTGTATTTCTTAATTAATTGTATAATATTATGTGTATTGCTTGAAGTATTGATTTATTGTTGAATATTTGGTGATTTCTAATTTAAAATATTTAGGTGCTACAATATTTTCAAAATATAAAACCCCGTAGAATTTTATTGTAATTTGTAGGCATTAAATGTTTTAAGACTTTTAATTGTATCAAGTATTACTATTAATGCGATTATATTTGTGATTAAATTTGTTCTCCTCAGCGATTGATGTGCTTTAAATATATTTTTATTTGTTTTAAATTTTGCTCCCAGTTGGTTAAATTCCTAGGCCTGCCACTGAATTCTTGAGTAATGATGAATTACCTGGAATTGCTTACAAATTTACCTAAATATGAGCCATTGAAGTGAATATATAATAAGATAGGAAAAAAGATTTGCAACAACCAAAAGATACATAAGAATTGACTAACCCAACAAAAATGAGATTTTATAATTTAATTATATAACTGACTGAAATTAATTATTCCTTGGGACAATTAAAAAAAATGTCTTATTAGAGAAAGATTTTCACACTAAAGCCAATGAATATTTTTTTGTAAATAAATGGCCTATTTTTTATTTTATTGATAATATGACATATGTCTTTTTTTTCCATTATAAAATAGCATCCCAACCCTTAAAATAAACTAAAAAATACCAATATGTATTAAAATATGGACTGCAATATGAACTTTACAGTCTATATTTCACTGCAATATGAACTTTGCGGTCCATATTTTACTGCAATATGAACTTTGCAATTCATATTTTTGGTGCAAAGTTCATATTGCAGTCCATATTTTACTGCAATTTGAACTTTGCAGTCTATATTTCTAGTGTAAAGTTCATATTGCAGTCCATATTTCACTGCAATGTCCATATTTTTTGTGCAAATTTCATAAAGAGGGGGTAATTTAGGTAATATATAACATGTTTTTATTAATTAAATGATATTTAAATTTATTCAAATACCTTCATTTAAAATATAAAACAAAATAGGCCTCTTACACTAATTACCAATTAAAAATAGGCCCTTCATTCAAAAAAATATTATTCATTGGAGTTTTGGTAAAAATCAATGTCTAGTAAGACCTTCTACCTAATTTTTAGTTATTCCTTTTGAATTAATTTTTTGGGATAAATCTTGAACTTATTATGTATTGCGAAAAGAATGAAAAAAAATATTTCCTTTAGAAAAGAAATACATGAAATTTATATTGCTATACATAATCTACATAGAATTAATTTTAAATCCATAAATACAAAGGTCCAATTCAATATCAATTTTAAATGATTTTTTAAGAAGGCTAAAGAAATTTAAAACCTTGACAAAACTAAGTCCTTGCTAGATTTTTAGTCCATAGAGTGTAAGAGTTGATAGAAATATTTTTCTAAAGTAACCAAAGAACACAAAAATTTCATATCATAAAGCAATTCATAAAATTTTATCATGAGTCCAAAAATCCACCACATATATAGATAATTAAATTTGATAAGAAGAAAACTTTACTGGTTAAAGGAATATGTACTGATGTAAAAAACCAATTCACTGCAACACATAAATGTATTCATAAGCAAGTTCGAATCAAACTGAAACAATATAATATTCAAGCGATTTTCATCATACTTGTCAAATGCAAATGAATTGAATAAACTGTTTCATAAATAAATTGAGAAAATATCACAGATACGCAAAATAAAATGCAAATATATATATATATATATATATATAGACGAATTGATGAATGATATAATAAGACAAAATATTTGTAAACATACACATATATAAACACAGTATAGGAATATACAAGATAAGTAGATAGTGTGTGAGGCGACCTTAAAAAGAATTGAAAGGGAAAAATTAAAATCCACAATGGAGAAATAAAAATTCATATATCATTAAAAGAATGTAAAGAAAAAAACTGGTAGTTTTCAAGTTTACGAGTGACAAAATTTAGGTAATGTTTGTTTTTCTCTGGATGCTTAAATGAGAATATTTTAAGCATTCGGAAGTATATAATGATGTTTTTTTTTTAATGATTAAAAAATTAACTGTTATATTTAAAAAAAATTAAGCATAATGCACTTTGAATGCTGAATGCTTAATTTAAAATATTTCATTTTCCTCTTTTATCTTTATCATTTGAAACTAATTACACAAGTTACTTAGGATTCTAACGTTAAATTTATTCAAAAAGCTATTTGACTCCGCATAGCTCTCATTGCTATCTTATAATTCAAAAAGACCAGTTTGCATTCTGCCATTTTTGCTATTTTTGCTTTCTTTTTTATCGTTGATTCCTCTACATGAAAAAAGATGAGTTAATGAATTATTATTATCATTATTAATATTATTATTATTGTTGTTGTTGTTGTTGTTGTTGTTGTTGTTGTTGTTGTCGTCGTCATTATTGTTGTTGTTATATACGTAGATGATGTTTGCTTTACATATCTTAAACTGATACATCAAATATTTAAATTTAACTATGTACCATAGCTGCAAATCAATTAATGCTAAGTTAAAACTATTGATCATATTTATATTTTTATCTTACGGTATTAGTAAATTTATCTTTTATATTAGTTTGATATGGTATTTTATTTAGAACTATGACTTTATAATTGTTAAATTAATTTGAGTTTTTTTATGGTTTAAAACATTATATACTCTCATAAGGGTAAAATAGTCAAAAGCATTTTCATTCAGCATTCAGAACCAATTTGAATCAAGCGAACACCTAATATTCAGAGGCCCATTTATAATAAAAACAAACAGCATTTTCAGAGCTTGAATTCGGCATTCCGCATTCAGCACTTAGCATTCCGCTTTTAGTATTCAAAGGTTAAAAAAATAAACACACCCTTACTCTCTAATATAGCAGAAATATTAAAACAACAAAAAGTATATATACGTGAGAGAATAATTAGGGATTGAGAGAAATTAAAGAAATAATAATATATGATTATAGATATACGTACTAACAATAGAGCAAAATTAATATTGTGGGAATGTTGTAGGAAGAGACATTGAGAGTGGATATAGGATTGCTGCGAGAAGAGAGACATTGAGATGAGATGTGGAATTACTACGCATGAGAGGAAGAAGAAGAAGAAGAAGAAGAAGATGATGATGATGATGATGATGATGATGATGGGTAGATGGATGGTTTTCTAAGACAATGCCATTTCTTTTTTAGCCCTAAAAGACATGTCGAGAAAGACAAAAGTGGAAGAAGTTTTGAATAAAATACTTGCAGATTGCAGTTCTTTGGTAAAAGAAGAAGAAGATGATGATGATGATGATGAGAAAAAAATGATGATGATGACAATGATGATGATGGGGGGAGGGATGGTTTTCTTAAACAATCTCGTTTCTTTTTTAGCCCTAAAAGACGTGTCGAGAAAGACAAAAATGGAAGAAGTTTTGAATAAAATACTTACAAATTGCAGTTCTTTGGTAGAAGAAAGAAGAAATCTAATTTATTTTGAAATAAAAGAGAAGATGGTAATTATAAATAAGACACGGAAAAGTCGGTTGGAGGGGGAAGTTATTTTTTGAAATTGAGAGATATAAAGAGTGACACGTGGTGGAATGTGGATGCGACCCTTGGCGAAATATGGTGAAATTCCTTCATTATTAATATTAGTTATAAGATGAAACAATGTTTATAATATGATATTCAATATACAAACATTAGCAGGCCACCCTAAGATTTAATGGACCAATGCGAATTTGTAAACGCGCTTTATACTATATACATTTAAAATAATTATTAAAGAAAATTTCAAGGTAAACTTATTTTAAGGAAGATTGTAGTTTTGCACGCAATTTGACCGCAATAAGAAAATATAACAAATTAATGAATAACCCATTTACGAGAGATAAATGATTGGATGATGGATTGTACATTTGGCGCATATTATAACTAGTATGTATAATGAATAGTTCATTTATGCGCCGGATTAAAGAGTCGGATAAGATTATATAATCCCATTCGGATATGATAAAACAATATTACTTCTTAAGTGAGATTCATTAATCATTCTTTCAGTGTGATAAGAAGCTTTAGTAGGTGTAGACACCCCAATCCATGACTCCCGCAAGAACCCTCAAAAGCACCTTTTTTTAGTCTAGAACTCACCCAAAAATACTAGAAGTTGCTCCAGGAAGTTTATGGCCCAACAAACCTATTCCCAGAGGGATTTGTTGTGCGACAAATCCTTTTTTAAGGCCTTTTGTCGCGCGACAAACCAGATTGTCGCATGACAAACCTTCAGATGTCGCATGACAAACCCCTCTGACCCAGACCATCCACTCCCTGACACATCAGTCTGTCAGAAGCATCACTTTAGCCGTTTGTCCTGCGATATTGATTCACATGTCGCACGACAGTTCCACTTTTGGAGGGAATGTCGCTCGACAATCTCCCCCGAGCAGTATGAATAGGCCAACACCCCAAGGGCTCGTTTGGTTGGAGTTTTAGGAATGAACTCGGTAAAAAAAAAAATTTATTTTTTGGATTTTTTTTTCATTTACTGGGAAAAATATTTTTTTCCCATTTTCTGAGGAAAAATAATTTTTTCCATTTTTTGGAAAAAAATTAATTTTTTTCACTTTCTGGGGAAAAAATAATATTTTTAATTTTCTGGGAAAAAAATAATTTTTTTCATTTTTTGGGAAAAAATAATTTTTTTCATTTTTCGGGAAAATTTGTTTTTTTCGTTTTTTGGGAAAAAATAAATTTTTTCACTTTCTGGGAAAAATATATTTTTTAAAATTTTCTGGAATTTTCTTTTTCATTTTTTGGGAAAATTAATTTTTTTCATTTTCTAGAAAAAAAAAAACATTTTTTGGACAAAAAAAAAAGGATTCCTCAAATTGGGAATCCAAGATTCCTCCCAATTTATAAGGGAATAGATTTTGTCAAAATGGGGGAATTTAGGATTCCTAGAATAGATTTTGCCAAAATGGGGGAATTTAGGATTCCTAGCTAAAACTCCAACCAAACAAAATAATCCTCATGGAATGGAATTTAGGATTCCAGGAATCCTCAAAAGCTCGAACCAAACGAGCCCTAAGGGTTTTGGGATAGCAACTTGAAATCAAAAAGAGGAGGCTATTATCTCTAAAAATCTGATTTTCTAAAAGAAGTTCAACTTATCAAACTTTCAAGGAATCTCCAAGTTCTCGATACTCGACGTCTTGGGTATTAAAGTCAAATTCTCAACTGTATCCGAAGAAGAAAAGTTTATATTTCCCGGATCATATTTGGTTATATTATATTTTCTCTTTTATCTTATTTATATCGTCAGGAAAGTAACTAAAATCTCTTATAGTAATCAAATAAGATATATGCATAGTTGTTTTATTGTACTTTATTTAATAGTTATATTTAATTCTTATGTAAGTTTATTATACATATTTGTTTATTTTATTAGAAGTACTATAAGTGAGTAAGCTTGTTTGGGTCAACATAAACCGAAAGCATTTACTTTTAATATCATCGTCTTAAATTATTTACTATATAGATTAATTATATCCGTTATTCTATCCACTTTATAGCTGGATAAACTTATTATCAAGTTACTGATAGTTTGTTGTTTTTAAACAAAACTTCTTTTCAAAATCCTAATAAAATCATTTTCAAAATCAAAGGAGTTTGTTATTTTCAAACAAAACTTCTTTTCAAAATTCTGATAAAATCATTTTTAAAATCAAAGGAAGTTAAGCTGTTATCATCCGGTTAAAACGAAGTTTTCAAAATTCGGATTGATAAAATTTACTTAGGAATTAAACTGCAATATATCTAGTACTCTCTCCTCAAATAGTTTAATTCCATATCAAATCAATTTCGATAAATATCCGATCTTTTTTAAATTAATCAAACGAGATAATTGATATTGTTATCTGATGAAACAATACCGAATCACTCTCATTTCAAAAATTGTTAAACTTTTGTCATTAAAAAGTCAATTTTCGACAAGCCAAAACATCGGATTACGGAATACAATATTTTTATCCCTTTTCATGTTTTTCCTAAAAATCATATTTCTTTGCAAAGCATATCTTAAAAAGTAGTAGACTTCTTAGTAAAGGCATCCAAGTTTTTCAACTTAAAATAAACATATAAAGCCACTAGAGACTGAAAAGGGAGAACGGGTGCTTAACGCCTTCCTAAACCGTAACATAGTTCCCGAATCATATAAGAATCCCGGTTTCATATACTAAACCCGTGGAGATAAGGCTTGCTTTGGCCTTTACCCCTTCTCGGACTTTTTGTACGTTTTCTCGTAAAACGTGCTGGCCACTCTAAACGAATCCACTTACATTTAGAAATAGAAAATATGACTTATCCTTACATTGAAGCAAATAAAACAACGAAATCCGTTCTGACGCTTTAAACTCTTAAAACACGGAAATGAGATCTGGGGGTCGCATTTACGGATTCTTATAGTGGGATACTGTCTAGATATCCAATGCAGACGAACACCAAATATGTAATATGTTACCCTTTTATCTTGCGCGTCAAACGCAGCAATTATTCATGCACTAGTAATGTATAATGGTACATTCAATGGATTTAGAAAATATTTCAATTATGAATTTAAAAATATATCCCACGCCAAAACCCAAATTGTTAAGATTGGATCAAAAGCAAATTTCTAGTGTGGCATGCACATAAGTATTCATTAATTTATTAAAAATATTATGTGATTACCTTATTATAACTATATTTAGGCAGTGCCACATGCATAAAATTAAATATTGGTAAAAAAAATAAAAAAATACTCACTTTATCTTAAATTAATAATGACATTATTCTTTTCGAGACATCTTTTTTTTATAACCTCTATTTCTTTTTGGTTCATAGTCACTGGACCAATAATAAAAAATAAATTATAATCTTGATTAAGTTAAAATTAACAATTTCTTAGAAAATATAAAAGATTAATTGGAGTTGTCATCTTAGATCAGTTAGATGTAAAAGAAAAGGATATGAATATATATATTCAATGAGGAGGAAATAATATCCTCTGATACCATATAAGGGAATTATAGATTAATAGTGTAGAAGAAAAGAATATTGCCTAGAGCTTCTCATTAACTCATGAAAATATATATACATGAAATTACAATATGATTGATGTATATCTCAAGAAACTCCTACAAATATGGACTTATCTAAAAGATTAACAAGATACAAATTCAAATACTAGCTACAGTTCAAATTAATACAACATAAGGCAAACTAATTGGAGGAGATATATATGGACTTATTCTATATTATATAGTAATGTACCTTTTGTAATCCCATTTCTCAGAAGAACCACTACAACTATTTCTCAAAAACATCTGCTTAGTACAGATATTCAAAATCATCATCACCATTGTCATCCTTCATAATTCAATATTTCATCAACACATGTGGGCTACCCTTAGATGATGTGCATCCTCCCAAAAATATTTCTATTAAATCCAAACACTTGACTGAAAGCTTGAGTCGCAGCATAATACAAAGATTAGAATCCCTCAAGAGAAAGAAGTCATAAAAATATGAATCTTTCTTACACCTTTTGATATCCTTCTAATTATCGGATACTCAAATCACCAAACTGCTCTTTAACTGCCCCCACATCATCCCAGTCGAATGCACTTAAAAATCTTAAGCCTAAATTTGAATACCTCACACAAATTATGGATTTGTGGGTCCGCTCCTGCCTGACCTAATTGTGTTGAATCCGTCATTTGGCTTAGAAGCTTGATTGACTGCCCAAAATCGGCGTGTAAATTCTTTGAGAAATATTTATAGGCAAATGACAAAGTTGCCTCTACTGTTAAACTCTTGTCGTGGCTTATGACATTTGACTTGACGAATGATGGAGTAGAATATCAAGTTCTTGTTAAGCGAAGGGGTGACTTGTAGTAGTATAACAAGATTGGTTTGGCGGCACCCGAGAACTTTGACGCGCGGCTTGGTAGAATTGTCTATGTAATTGGGATTGTCAAAGAATTGGGGCTCGACCTTAATACTCCTAGGTTTATAGATTCTCAATGAGCAATTCAATATGGAATCGGAAAGTGAAAATTTACGAGACTTTGGGATGATCCGAAGTAGATATTTGCCATGTGTTTAAGCAGTATCCAATGTGTTTAGCTTTTTCTGAGGACAACGGAGTTTTATGCGAACATGATGAAATTGAACCCGAATGTTATAGCAGCGTCATCCCCAAGTACAAGAATTCACCCACGGTATAATAATGTCATAAAGGTTTTGAAGTCTAGGAAGCTGCTAAAGAAGCGCAAGAAGCTTTCTCGAAACATATATGGGCAATCATTTGGACCTATTTCCAAACTTGTTGGAGATATATCACGGTGTTATTGCGCAGGATGAAATTGATTTCCAACTACAATGAAGTGAGTTAGATTTGCCTAATAATTCTAAAATGTAGAGTCGAAAAAATCACAGCCACAAATTGAAAAACTAGGGTCCTGATTTTACTATGTCGTCAATTAACCTAATATCATCGTAATACTACATTGGCTAATGGTAAAGGGCACATCTTTTTAGTAAGGGCGCATTCAATTAAGTTAAATTCTAATTTTTACCATTCTTAACAAGGGCACACCCGCTTATTAAAAAAAACTAAATTTGTATTATGTGTCTCCATTTTTTCCTTACATTTCTTCCCTTCTCCTTCATTTAGTGTCTTTGCTCTTGTCTATTACATTTAAATTTGTGGAAATTGTGATTTTTTCACCGGGTGCAATGTTAAATACTTTTAACAATGTCAATCATTTTACTTTATATTTTCTATATTTTATGTTTAATTATATGTACACACATATTAAGGTTAACAGTATGGGTACATCCATTTTTCAATTAGGATACATCTTAATAAGTTAAAATTTAATTTTTACCATCTTCATTTATTATTAATAAGGATGCACCACTAATAACTGGTAAGATATTTATTGAAGGAGATAACAAGAAAATTTAAGTACTTTTTTCTGTCACAAAAATTCTAGTATTTTAAATTTTTGGGGGATGACATTTTCTTATTTAATTTACAAGTTTGTCCACAAATAAATTTTATTTTTATTGTTCTTTTGATGAAATAATTGTGTACATGAACCATAGAAAGATACATTCAGAATAACAAAATAGCACATTATTAATTATTGCCATTAAAATTTTTATCTACAAATAACCCATCTATAATACTTTAGATATTTTTTAAGAAAATCAAAATTCATAATATGTGTGTAAAGATAATTAAAGTAAAAATAAAATGTAGAAAATATAAAGTCAAATGATTGATTTTTTTTTTTTTTTGAATAAGTGAGTGTGCCTTACTAAACATGATAAATATTAGAGTTTAACATAATTGAATCTGCCCTCACTAAAAAAAAGATGCGCCTTTACCATTAGCCTACTGCATTCTATCTGAATTAGGTAGGATTTAACGCATCTCTTTGCCCTTTTTCAATCACTTTCACTTTTTTCTTCTATATTGATTTTGTATTTTTATGTTCGCTTCTAAATAGAGGGAGAATAAAGCCAAGAGAGACATTTTATTTTCATCAAATAACTTGTTGATTCAAGGATTGTGTATTTTCTTCAACATTTCGAAGAATTATATTTTTTGGGTGTGTTTGTCATGCAAGATTAGAGTGTTGGATTGAATTATTTAATCCTATCTTAACAGGATAAAACAATCCCACATCTTAAGTGAAATTCATTAATCCTTTTTTCGGTAGGATAAAAAAATTTAGCGGGATAAATAATCCACTCCAGCATCCAATCGCAATGAACATTAAACATGGAATAGAACAAAGTTATCCTATCATACTTTTTTATTTCTTATCCGGACCCGTTAAAACGCAGCCTCTGAGTTCCCGGAATAGGGCAATCGTTTACAAGTAAAAAAATGTTTCCGAGGCAAAGATCTTCTGTTCATTCCTCTCAATTCTTCTTCTCCTATTTTCACAGTAAAATAGAAGTAAAAAACTGAATTAAATGCAAATGCTTCATTTGATCTGATGAAAAAGAAGTGCACCCATAAATCTATTCCATCATTGTTGACGTAGACATGGGTTCAATTCACTTCATTATGCCATTCTTTTTAGGGTTCCAAACTCGTATTTGCCCACTTTCCAACTATTTACTGCCCAATTTTGGTCAAAACTAAACCTGCTCAATTGGATCAAACTTGGCAAGATTACCATTCTTTATTGATATTTGCAGTCATACCCTATTTGGGGGATTATTGAGCTTATAATCCTCCATCCTCTCCCTTGTCAATGGCTGCCAACGGCGTTAAATTGAACCTGATGCAAAATGATGTAGTATTGGAATTGTTTTTAAGTAGGTTATTTCGCAGCAAAATCTGCACCCAATTACTTTTGATGTGTGGCTGTGATTTATTTGAGTCTATATTTAGTGATGAGGCAAATCCAGAGGAGCCCAATCGAGGTTAGGCTTTCAGCTATAGAAATGCGAACATAAAGTGAAAAGATTTTCTAACTGGTTTTCATTGAACATAAAGTTTATAATTCTCTTTCTTTGTTGCTATAATGACATATCGATGTCTAAACTTTTAAATTTGGATGCTTGCTCACTTGATTTGCTATTTAAAAAGTCTGTCTAAACTTTTAAATTTGGATGCTTTTTCACATGATTTGCTATTTAACAAGTCTGTCTCAACTTTTAATGGCAGAGGTCGAGGAGCTTATCTACAGTAATTTGACAAGAATTCTTTGACCAATCTCAGAGATGTCTTCGCCCGGGAGAGTGAGAGAATGAAGGTAATTGTTTCAAGGGTTTATCATTTTCTCTTTTTCTTGTCAATAGTATCTATATGAGCATCTACAACTATTGTGTTGTATAGTATAAATATGATATATGTATCTTACAAGTACCGTGCTGTAAAAGGAAAATAGATGAAAGATAAAGTTAAGTTTCATTAAATTTCTTATATATACTCCAACTGATTCTAATCCGTTTGGGTTCCGAATGAAAAACAAACAACTCCTATCTCTTTGGAACCAAAACGGATTAGAGAGTTGTACATGTGGGCTTTTCTCTTTTGAACTCAAAACTGTTGGAAACACATAGCCTTCGGCTACAATTAACCTTACACCACTATACAATGCCTCAAGTAAGTAGTATAAAATTACGGGCTTTTTAAACTTTGGCCATCACCATTAATAATATGTAGTTAGACTTTGACAATCATTTTATTTAAATTAGACTTTAGCCACCATTTTATAACTTCCGTTATTTAGCCGTTGTGTTGGTACTTTTTTTTTCCAACTTTGCCCTTGTGGCTAATACACGTACACAAGAGTCAGCTTTGATTACTTTTAGTAGACATTATTATTTGTCCTTCAGTTTTTGTGCAACTTGAATCATTGCCATAATTAGAAATTGTCCTAAAGGAGAATCTTATCCCCCTCTTGTGCATTTTATGTGAAAAATGGGATAGAATATTGATGATGTTATAATCCTTTACGAATTCACAAGCTATTTTTTGAAATACGGCTTTTGAGGATTTGGTAAGATTGGTTGTGTCTTTAGAGTTGGTACGAGTTTCTTTCAATGGATTGTGAATTTTTAGAAACAAAAATTAGTCAAATGTTTGTGGAAATGCATAGCATTGGCTTTCGCTTGGTTTCTGGTCATCATCTCGAAGACATTAATGCCTCTTTGATTATTAATCATCGGAGAGATGTAAAAAAGTAGGTGACAGTATTGATCATGTTATAATCTTTCTTTGGAAAGATGCATTTAAGGATTTGGGATAATATTAATCCCTTTTTACTTTTCTTATACACTTGTTAATTTTCTACACTAATGCTCTCTTTGTAGGATTTTGGTGTTACATTAATGAGTGCTTGCTGTTGCATCAATGTTGCTACTGAAGATGCAAATTTGAAAGCTCCATCACCATTAATCTCAACGACACCCAAATGAGGAAACCGCCCAAAAACCATCTCATTTCTCAGCCTTCCAAATATTCCAACATATGAAACTAAAAAGCAAATCGCATTGAATATTTCCTACCAACGAGCACCAAGTATCCGCCATCCAATGCTGGAATAAAAGACAACGATATGCAGGAGTAGCGGCTCCCTACTGTTTGCAAATAAAACTGTGGCTAAAATCTAACAAGCACAGACACAAGATACGGATCAAGTAAAGACAACAATAGGGACCTTTGTGTTAACTTTCAAACTATGAGATTAGATTTGTAAGGTATACAAAACTTTGGGATTTGACCTGTAATTATTATTGAGAAAAGTGTTATTCGACCTTTACCCACTAGTTATACAGAAACTAATCTTGACCCCCAAAATTTTAGTATTGTAATTTGTAAGTTTAACCTTCATTTATGGTGGTTTCCATCCATTGACCAATTTAAAATATAAATTATACTATAGCATCCATTTTGTAACTTCAATTAACTAAATTGGTGTATTTTTTATTTTTTTTAATTATACCCTTGTTGCTAAAGTTTAGTATAACAAATATAATGTGTATTTTTTCTTTTTTCTACAATCCTATTAACTATACTTTCGAGTAGTCAAAAGGTCTTGATAGATGATTTTGGTTGTATAATGATTTAAGACAATTGATTGTATAATTTTATTTTATTTTTATTCTAATATTATGAATTATAAATCCAGGATTAAAAAATCACATATTTGTAATTACTATAATTAATTTCTTTTTGTTTGCTTAACTAATATAGGGAATTTGATTTCTAAATCCAAATATTTTTTCACTAAAAACTAATACACTATTTTTTTATTCTCAACATAACTGACAAGCTATAAACAATAATAATAAAAAAATATTGAATCATTAATAACACCATAAATTTATAGTTAATTTCTTCTTCTTTTTTTTAGAAAATTAATCTACTTACTCTAAAAACACTAAATACATAAAATTTATTTTTTTGTACTCCCCCTTTTAAGAGTCATATTGGATAAAGTTTTGTCGTATTAGTTATACTATTATACTTATTTTATGTAAGTTATATATATAGGCATATTTATGTGCTGAAACTAATTTTTTTTTTATGTGCTGAAACTAACTTTAAACAACAACAACAATAGTAGTAAAGTGTTAATGCTAATATTAATAAAGAAATAAGAATTTAGTTCCAACATTATTTTGTTCCCAAATTCTCCAGCTTGGGATTTGGAAATAACACACCTCCCGCATAAGATTTGGAAGATCTGATTTTAAGCTAAATATCAAATCTTAAGATTTGAGTGGATTTGTAAATCCAACTCTTAATTTTACGCCAAATAAAATATTTAAAGGGGCAATTAAAAAAAATGGCTTATTAGAGAAAGATTTTCACACTAAGGCCAAGGAATAATTTTTTTTTTAAATAAAGGGCCTATTTTTTATTTTATTGATAATATGACATGTGTCTTTTTTTTTCATTATAAAATGACATCCCAACTCTTAAAATAAACTAAAAAAATATCAATATGCATTAAAATATGGACTGCAATATGAACTTTGCAGTCTATATTTCACTGCAATATGAACTTTGCAGTCCATATTTCACTGCAATGTGAACTTTGCAGTTCATATTTTTAGTGCAAAGTTCATATTGCAGTCCATATTTTACTTCAATGTGAACTTTGCAGTCCATATTTTTAGTGCAAAGTTCATATTGCAGTACATATTTCACTGCAATATGAACTTTGCAGTTCATATTTTATTGCAATATGAACTTTGCAGTCCATATTTTTTGTGAAAATTTCATAAAAAGGAGTAATTTAGGTAATACATAACATGTTTTTATTAATTAAATGATATTTAAATTTATTCAAATACATTCATTTAAAATATAAAACAAAATAGGCCTCTTACACTAATTACCAATTAAAAATAGGCCCTTCATTGAAATTACCAATTAAAAATAGGCCCTTCATTCAAAAAAATATTATTCATTAGATTTTTGGTAAAAATCAATGTATAATAAGCCCTTCTACCTAATTTCTAGATATTTAAATTTGAGGTCCCAAATTTAAATATCACCCCTGATTATGAATGATATCATGAGGTGTTTTTCCATTAAAAATAAAATAAAATACTCCTTTAAGTTTTATACGTCCTGATTTACCCTTTTAAGAATTTGTAGAAGATTTATTTTGATTCAACCAAAATATTCCATTTTAAAAGTGAATCAGTTAGAGAACTTTACTTCATGCAACCCATATGCAACTGAGAAATTCAATTTGGTAGTGAGTGCATTGAAAATTTGATATATATCTTAAATTTCTATCATCTCACTAATGTTTAAAATGAATCTTTTGATAAGTTTTAGCGTAGATGATCTACTTATTATAAAAATCATTTCTACCAAATTTTATAAAAAAAATTATATGTTTACCTTTTGAAATTGACAGTCCTCCTTTTTTTCTTTTTTCTTTTAAAAAAGCCGATTATCATCTTTAGAGCGGACATGTACATTTATATATACACATACATAAAATATGAATAATTTGTTCTTATGAAAAGTAAAATATAATATCATACAATGGAATTTTGAACCTTCGGATATTGAAAAATAAAACTTATATAAAAAAGTATTTTACAACAGAACCAGAGAATAATATTTTTGTAAATTAAAAAATTACAAAATGAAGTTACAAAGTCTTACAAGAAATCACTCCATAATTCCAATCAAATTCTTAGAACATGCAAAATACGATGAAACTTCAATGAAGTTACAAAATCTTACAAAGAAAACATGCAGATGCTCAGATATGATAAATATACAAATTCCATTTAAAAGAAACCAATATTCAACTAAGAACACTACAATTATCAAGGATGGATGTTTCCATCATAGCTCATTGATCATAATTTACCAATATTTGCATATTTCAAATCCATTCCAATAAAACTTCGATGATCCGATTTTATATGCTTTAGGTACTTTCAATTCAGGGATGAAACACCTCGACATACATCTGCGTACTTTATTCCGTGATACAAAAATAAGCCTAAGAAGATTGGGATGTATTAGTAGTTAAAAACTCAACCTATATATATATGTGTGCGCGCGCCTCAAACACTGTTGCTCTTACTATCTATTTCTCCATGTGAGTCATGAAATACAAAACAAATAGTGGTATATTTATGATCAGAAACTGAATCCACTATTCCAATTAGATTCTCGTTAGAACACACAGATACGATGAAACTTCCAATTATGTTCAGAAAATCCTACAACAAAATATGCAGATGCTCAGTATGATAAATATAGAAAGATTGCAATTAAAAGAAAACCATATCCAGCTAACAATACTACGATTATTAATGATGAAAATTTCTACTATAGCTTCTGCTCATAATGTATTCATTCCAAGTCATATCTACAGACAATATATATATATATATATATAGAGAGAGAGAGAGAGAGTATATTCTTACGTAAATTAGAAGGAAAGATGACTAATGCTCATTAAATCATGGCCATATCGTGAAAAAACAATTGACTAGCTCATACTTGATATCTACAGCTTTAATGAGAGTACCAATATTGGGTATTTTAAATCCATTAGTTCAATGTTAAGGGTTGTCTAAGCCAGCTTACATGCACCTTGACTCGTCGCTACCAAGGCGATCTTAAGGGTGCACTCCCCACATCGGGTTGAGACTTTTTGCTTCATGAGGCATCAAGTCCCAGGGCTTTGACAGCTGGGCCAACCCTTGGGGATAGAACTTTCCTTTTAGAGCATGAAGAAAGAAACTTAACCGAAAAATACACATGCACCGTGGCATGATATCTCCCAGAGTGACTCACAGAGATTTAAGCCTGGCCAAACTATAAAGCAGCCTCTAATATACTGGAGGTGCTGCTGCCCTTTAGAGAAACCCGGCATAAAATCTATGAGGCATAGACACAAATCAAGCAATTAATGACTCAACACTTTAAAGAAATTCTCACGCTTTTGCTTGGGCCAGGAGGGAGATAATTTGATGAGAGGTCTCTTTTGGACCAAGTCACAATTGTTCATCCATCTTTTAGCTTGGAAAAATGTTGACCATCAAATCATCTTATAAGGTTCAATCATTGAGAAAGAGGGCGAAAATCCACTAAAAAGTCAAAAGTATGATTTACAAGAGAATTCACCAAATGAAATTCCCTTTTACCCCCTTTTATGTGAACCATGTTCTAAGAGTTGTTTTCTTTCAAATTTCCAGAAACAGAAGTGTCAAATGAAGCATGAGAAATAGGAAAAGCCATAAAGTCTAAAGACAAGTACACAAAGAGACTACTATCTTCCTTAAATTTTCATTTAGGTATCAATCTTCTATTGTTTCTACTATGTTGGCACAAACAAGAACACACTTCAATATCTTTCTGGCTTTATTAACAGAAAAGATAACAAGTTTAAATTTGGCTAATTCTAACTATTCTAGAAAATATTCTATACAAACCAAATTCTAAATACAATCACCCCACATTTAAAATTCCATGCGTAAGCCCATCTACCCTTCTCATGAGATCCCCAAAATCAAAATCCTTCACTTTGTTAAGACCTTCTGCGTCAAAACAAAAGGAACATTAGGTATTAAGTCTTAAGGAATTACACAGACACTAGTTGATATGAGTTTGGCTGGATGAGAGAGAATTATCCATATTCCATTTGTGGCCCTAGTCTTGTTGACAAAGCAACATATAATACGCATGCATGCAAATGAAGTTGTACACACGTTCAAACCCACCCCCCCTGGCGGCGGACCATACCATCAGTAAGCGACTAGTTGTCAAATTAGAGTAGATAACCTCCAGTATATCTGTATTTTTCAGACAGAAATGTTAAGGGGAAAAACATGTGAGCTAGCATTCATATTTAGATGCCATTGTCCATCTGTTGCAATGAAGGAATATAAAAGCTTGCAAAGGGATAACTGGGATCCACGAACATGAGCAACAACAATAATAAACAATAAGCAGAGTTCAATAACTGCATTGACAAACATGAGCACTTGGCTTGAGATCCTATTTTTTGACAGTTTCAACTGCATTGACAATTTTAACCACCTTATCATCAGAGTTCTCGGCTAACATCAGCTGACCCTAATTACATATACCCTTTATAATCCGAGATTTCTTCTAACAAACTCTGACCCCAGCTGATCCACGTCAACCGTCCCAATGGGTGCAAGATTCCTACCCTTTAAAAATCGACACCATATAATCAAATATAAAAAGAATAAAAGCCTCTATTTTACTAGCCATTCAAGATCGAACCCTACCAGCTGCACTCAAACTCAACATTACTTAAATGGAGAAATTTAAGATCCACCCCTCAAATTGCCACCATGTCACCCCAAGTCTTGAAACTAATTTTCAGATCAACAATTGATCCATAACCATGGCAGTAAAATATTCCAGGATTCAACACACACAAGCCTCTATCAAAATTAAACACATAATCTTAATCACCAAGTAAAAAGTAAGGCTACAAATAAAATCAATAATCCTGTCTATATATGCCCAAACAATAAACTCAAGCATAGGTGAAGAAATCTCAACAAATCATCTTATAAGGTTCAATAACTGAGAAAGAGGGGGAATCCGTCAAAAAGTCAAATTAAGATTTCCAGGAGAATTCGCCAAATGAATTACCCTTTTAACCCCCTCTATGTAAAGTACCAAACGATAAAGAAAAATACTCTATTTATGATCAAGCCAAGGTGGAAGTGTGGAACCAAAGACATTAGCAATCATAAAAATAAGACAACAACTATGCGATAAATATAGACAGAATGGAGAGGTTACAATCGCAAATATCTGTTAGTTTTAATATTGTAGCAGTTAAGCAGCAAGTATTTTCATTATACTTGCAAATTTCTACACGAAAGATGTTTAACTTACTTCATCAGTGTAGTGTAGCTGAATATCGATCTCATCAACGCTGATATTACCACAATATAGCTCCATCAGATTTGGAACTTCATCCAAATGCTTATCCACAAGACTTGTCACGAATTTTTCCTCACTTAGTTTGAGCAAGTAACGAAGCTTCCTGTCCTTTTCAAGCAATCCTTTGGACTTCAACACTTTCATGACATTATACCTTGGAAGAATTCTTGTACTTAGCCCGTAGTTGAGTAACATGGGATAACTTATAATAACATCAGGATTCAAATTCACAGTGTTCAAGTAAAAATCCATTAAAGTCCTGATCTTCTCCTCAGAACAAGCAAAAACTGCCGGATAGCGCTTAAATGCAGAAGTAATCTCTTCCTCAGACCACCCGAAACTCTTAAACATTTGCACTTTCATATCCCACGTTGAATCGCTCATTGAGCGAATCACCCGTACAGCTACTAGAAACTTACGAGCACTAGGGTCGAGACCCAATTGTTTGACAGTTTCAACTGCTTTCACAATTTTATCAGGATTCATCATCAGAGTTCTCGGCTGCTTAAGCAGCTCCTTGGCTACGGTGGTAAGGTTCGCCCCTTCACTTAACAAGAAGTCGATATTTGGTTGCACAATTGCCTTCAAATCACATGTCATGAGCCTCGACGAGCGTTTAAGAGCAGCTACAAGTTTGTCATTGGTATGTAGGTACTTCTTGAGGAATTCAAATCTTGGTATGATGCAGTCAAACAAGCTTCTCTCCAAAATATTCGGATACGCGGCAATTAGGTTCGGGAGGAGGGGACCGGCAAAGCCATAATCTGTGAGGAACTGTAATTTAGGTTTAAGAAAATTGTTTACATTGTATTGGAGGATCTTGGGGTACTTAATGAGAAGTTTCTTGATTTGGGTATCGGAGAAATGAAAGGATGTTAAAAGGGATAAGATTTCAGATTGATGTTTACGTGACTTCAATTCCTCTAATAATTGGAACAACTCCTGGGATGCAGAAATTAGGGCTTCTTCTTCATCATCATCTTCTTCTTCTTCTAAGGGAAGCCCACTTGATGAGTTTGTTTGATCTTCAGCTGTTGTTAGTGATGATGATGATGATTTACGAAGAACAGACGCAGAGAGAGTTGTTAGTAATGATTGTGAAGAATAATGGGTATTATTAGTATTATGAAAAAGCAATCTATTTTGCAGAAGAAGAATAAATGAGGAGGAGGTTTGTAATTGTAGTTGCGGTGGCGGTGGTGTTCTTAGTATGTATGTATGCATTTTGTGGTTCCTCTCGCTTAGCTTAGCTTAAAGATCTTTGGAGAAATCCGATCTGCACGGGGTGAATGGTTTAAGCAGACGCGCACAATAGACCAAGCCTCTTGAATTTAATGGTTGCTTCATTTATTGGCGAGTGATAATTGCACTACACAAAATATTTGATTATATTTTATTTTTTATTTATTTAATGATAAATGAAAAAGTTTATATTATTTATCTAATAACAAGTAAATAAATCTATGTTACTTGCTCGATAACAAGTGAGTAAGTGTATATTATCGAGCGAAAATATAAAATCAAGTATTTAATGGTGTGCAAATAATAGTTATCCATTTATTTGATTACATGAATACTTACTTTGTTTCTAAAATAAAATATAATAATAATAAGAGGCTGTTTTACCTTTTAAATTTTAAAAAGATGAAATACGATTTTTATCTTTATTTTTTAGATAAAATTATATTTTTAATATAAAAGGATAACACTAAATTTGTCCAAATAATATTTACTCAAGATATATGCAAACAAATGACACTTATTAAAATATAACATTCAGAAACAAAATAAACAAAATTTTCAAATTTAATTTTTAGATTACAATACCAGTTTTCAAACTCGGATAATGAAACAAACTCTTATTTTATACATGTCAATTTATTTTGTTTTCATTTCGATATATATATAGAGTCCGAATCTCTTACGCACCGGTGCACATTTCAAAATTTGTGGTCCAACTAACAGATGAAATAAAAATAGCTTCTCTCTCTTAACACACCATTGAAGCCAACTACTTCCTCCCTCTCTCACTCAACGACTTCCTCCCTCTCTCACTACAATAACAACAAAATAACAAATTCGTATAAACCCATTTCAAAGTAACAAAAATAACAACAAATTTGTATAAACCAACGTCAAAATAATAGTAATAGCAACAAATTCGTATACCCAACTTATTATTCGAAATTCTTAGAAAAGTTGGGTTCGAAGAACTCAATTTGAAATAAACCCAGATTTGTATAAACCTATTTCAAATTAACAACAAATTGGATATACGATCC
Organism: Lonicera japonica; assembly: GCA_021464415.1. NCBI lineage: Eukaryota > Viridiplantae > Streptophyta > Magnoliopsida > Dipsacales > Caprifoliaceae > Lonicera > Lonicera japonica. The sequence goes on along the minus strand of CM038471.1, from coordinate 74,403,226 downwards.
AATATAGCATGAAATTGGTTAGCATTTTACTTCATCTTTTATGAATAATTAATGTTTGAACTCAATTTCAAACTTTTTAAATAAACCCAAATTCGTGTAAACCCATTTCAAAATAACAACAAATTCGTAAACCCAACTTATTCTTCGAAATTCTTAGAAAATTCTAAAAATACCAAATTTGAAACCCTACATTTGATGAGAGAATAAAGCCACTTAAGGGATGATGATGGTTCGTTGATATCGCTGGTGAAATTGGTTATCTTCGTTGAGTGAGAGAAGGAGGAAGTGGTCTGCTTCAATGGTGTGTTGAGAATTGAAAGAGAGAGATAGAGAGAAGTTGTGTTTTAGAGAGAGAAAGGAAAAAAGCAACTTCTTATTTTTTTAATAGGTTTAAGCTTATAGCCACTTTTTATTTCATCTGTCAGCTGGCCCACAAATTCTGAAATGTGCACCGGTGCGTACGCACCTGTGCGTAAGGGATCCGGACTATATATATATATTTGTTCATTTGTATACAATTATTTTAGGATATAACGTATAATTGCATAAGCCCTAAACACAATAGTCATTTTTCTTTACCTAGGGTAATTTGAAGAAACGAAAACGGCCATGATCGCCAATTGGGTAACTATCTCAAACCCTAAATCTATTATCATCTTAGATTATTATAAAGTAAAGGAACTTGAAATACTAAGGTACTAATTATTACAATTAAAGGACAACAATTCGCATAAGCATCAATATGTCTTGGACCTTTCTAGATCCTTTTAATTCTCTCACACCCTACATCACCAAACTCCCCATTAAGTTCCCTCAAATCCTTTAAATGAAGGTAAATAATAATTTTAACCCTAAATCTTGTAACCAATTTTGACTTTTTTTACACCATTTCATATTATGACATTCGGATTTTAGCTTATTTATTCTCTTCATATTTACTTTTGTGTTAGAGTGGATTAGGTGAAGAGATCTTGCACAAAGAAGGAAGGAAAGAGGAGATTAGGCCAAAAGAGCATCAATGTAGGGAGGTTTGAGTCTTGAGACTTAATTTTAGGATAATTTGAACTATCTTTATGTAACGACCCGGTCGCACCTCAGTACGATATTGTCCGCTCTGGGTAGCGTCCTAGCCAGGCCTCAGCCCCAGGACATCTACCCTCACGACTTTGTTTCTGGGAGCTCACGACCAGCTTCCCAGGGGGTCACCCATCCCTGGATTTCTCTGGTCCAAGCACGCTTAACTTCGGAGTTCTCATGGGATCCGAAGCCAGTGAGCTACCCAAAAGGCCTCGTACTTAATTAGCGACCATATCTTACTTATATGGGTCTCCAAGGATCCCCCAACTTCCGGTGTGGATGCCCCCTTTGAGCTACCATTCCTCCACACAAGGGAGTACTCATCGCTCGAGCTACCATTCCTCCACACAAGGGAGTACTCATCACTCAGGGCGTCACATCCTTCCCCCAAGGGAATCGACGTCCTCGTCGACACACCGTACTCTGTGGGGTCCGCTCTGATACCATTTGTAACGACCCGGTCGCACCTCAGTACGATATTGTCCGCTCTGGGTAGCGTCCTAGCCAGGCCTCAGCCCCAGGACATCTACCCTCACGGCTTTGTTTCTGGGAGCTCACGACCAGCTTCCCAGGGGGTCACCCATCCCTGGATTTCTCTGGTCCAAGCACGCTTAACTTCGGAGTTCTCATGGGATCCGAAGCCAGTGAGCTACCCAAAAGGCCTCGTACTTAATTAGCGACCATATCTTACTTATATGGGTCTCCAAGGATCCCCCAACTTCCTGTGTGGATGCCCCCTTTGAGCTACCATTCCTCCACACAAGGGAGTACTCATCGCTCGAGCTACCATTCCTCCACACAAGGGAGTACTCATCACTCAGGGCGTCACACTTTAGTTGGAGACACTTGGGAAATAGTGGGTGATTTTATTTCTACCTATCATATTTTGCAGTTAATCCACCCTTAAACTATGGGAATTTTGTATAAACTTTCACACTATTACCCTTTCTAAAATTAATAAGTATATCTATAAATTAAAATTAACTTATAATTTTATAAATTAATTAATTAAATTTACCGGTGATTTGACCAACATGGTTTACCGACTGACATGGATCTTTATTGTAATTAATTAATTAAGTTTTTAATTAAAAAATTTACTGGTGAGAAATTTTACCCCTTTTAGTTCTCCGGTTTAAGTAAACAAACACCACAGACCAAATAAAAACCCTCAGTTATCCATTTACGACCACCTCTTCATCAACGATTACCATGGTATCCTTCGATCATCGACCAACACATATCGGTCCAAAATTACTAAATTGTGTGCATTAAGTTTGGAACCTAATCAACCCTCAAACTTCACATTTTCATCTTTTTAATTGTCGGTGAAAATGGAACTGAAATTAATGGAGGCAAAAATTGGGCTTTTGCTGATTATCTACCAAATCGTTCTCATCTTCTATCTTAGTTTAATGTTTGGAACTGATTACAGAGATAGGGTTAGGGCTACAAATAGGTCCATATTCTTTCTGTTAAAATAACTCTTCTCCATACTCCTCTTGCCTTAAAAAAAATAATAACTCTTGTTTGATCCTTTAGTCATCTTTTTTCTATCTTTTTTCTTGCTCTTACCTTGCTCAAAGATTTTGGTTTTTAGGTTTTTTAATTTTTTATACTTTTTCATATGGGGTTTTAAGGTTTTTTTTTTCTCTTTTTCAAAACAATGATGATTGGATGGAAGTACTTGTAGAGAGATTTGAGACTGAAAGGAAGAAATACAAAGTTTTGGAGGTATAATTGTGTAGACACCCCGATCCGTGACCCTCGCAAGAACCCTAACGACCTTCAAGAACTGTTGTTTTTGGGCCCGGGACCCACCCGAACACCCAAAACTTCCCCGAAAGGGTTTGTTGGCCAAACAAACCTTTTTTTCAAAAGAGATTGTCGCACGACATATCACATTGTCGCGCGACAATCCCACTATGTCGCGCGACAATCCCCCTCTGCACCAGACCATCCACTCTCTGACACATCAGTCTGTCAGAAACATCATTTCAGCCGTTTGTCGCGCGACATTGACACATTGTTGCGCGATAATCTTCCCCGAGCAGTATAAATAGGCCAACACCCCCAAGGGTTCTGGGCAGCAACTGGGGATCAAAGAATTCTGATATTTAATCTGATTTTTTAGTCTTTTATCGAGCTTTCTCTATTATCATCTTATTTCTGAAGAGTTATCGAATCTATTCTCGACACTCGACGTGTCCCGTCTCTGGAATCAAATTCTCGAAAATACCTGAAGAAGGAAAAGATTATTATCGCCAGAAATCTCTCCGCCGCATCATATTTTCTTTCTTATATTATTATTCTCGTCGGGAAGGTAAAGAAAGTCCCTTCTATTATTTAAAATTAGATATCTGTGCACTTGTTTTATTTCTGTTATTTTGTCCACGTTTTATTTGAATAAACTTATTACCAAGTTACAAATAGTCTACCGTTTTCAAAACAAAAGACCCTGATAAAACTATTTTCAAAACCAGAAGAGTAAGTACATTATCGTTCGGAATAAAATCCTGTTTTCAAAACCCGGGGATAAAACTTACCTAGGAATTAAAACCCGGCATATCTTGTCTGGTTCATAGATTGCGATACACCCAGTAGAACTCCCCTCAAGAGTTCCAATTCTATATTAAATTAGTTCCACTACAAGATCCGAACCTTTCCAAAATAATCACAACTCGAGAAAACCGTCATTATCTGAGGAAATAATACGGAATACTCTTTCAAAATAAAAAGGTTTTTGTCATTCACATCTTTTAAATATAAAAACATCGGATCTCGGAATACAAGGTTTTCATCCATTTTCCCGTTTTTCCCCAAAATTAGGGTTTTCACTTAGAAAGTAGTAGACTGTCAGTAAAAGCATCCAAATTCTTCAATATAGAATAAACATATAAGGCCACTAGATACCGAGAGGGCGGAATGGGTGCTTAAACACCTTCCCAAACCGTAATATAATTTCCGAACCCTATAGAATCCTGGTTTCGTAGACAAACATGTAAAGGAAAGGCTTGCTTATAGCCTTTCCTCTTACATGACCCTTTTTTTGTCCGTTTTCTCGTAAAACGAACTGGCGACTCTGAATGAACCCCTTTTCATCTAGAAATAGAACATAAAGACACATGATCTGAATCAACGGAAACACTCCAGCAAATGGAACGACGGAATCCGTTCTGAGGTTTCAGACGCCCAACCAAACAGAGATGAGACCCAGGGGTCGCATTTGCGGATTCTCACAAATTGTATTAACATGGAGAGTTTTTATTTTATTTTTATATGAAAAAGGCCACAAGAACCAACGAGTATAGATCCAAGCAAATCTAAAATTTTAAACTGGCTATACTTATTAATTTATTAGATATTTTAGTATTAAATTATTATTCAAAATAATATTTATAAATTAAATTACTCATCCTTAAGAAAGGAACATGAACTCATCAATAGTGAGTTAACTTTGTCTTAAAATTGCTATTTGCAGTTTTTTTAAGTTTTATTATATTTATATAGAATGAATTAGTTAGTTACTTAATTTGTCCATTACATATACTATTTACCCTTTGTATGTTATTTTCAATTTTTGATAACATTCTTAATTGTCAATAGAAGCCCCTGTGGTGTTCAATGAAATGTCTAAAATGAAAAAAAAAAACTCAAAAATGAGGGATAGCTATTACTGTGTTCGATGGAAGCTCTTAGTGATGTCGTCTGTTGTCTTCTCCATCATCTTCAAAATAAATTCCTCAATAAAAAACCGTTCGAATCCCTCACATTCAATCATCCCCTTTCGTTCATTCGTCTATCTCTTATATGTTCCCGTCTATTTTTTTTAAGGCATTTAGGTGAAAGAATGAATTACCAGTCTTCGTATCAAGGAGAAAAAATGGTACGTGCCATAATTTCCCTTCAACACTGCCTTTGATTCTATATATCTACATTACAATATTTTAAGAATCTATTTTTTTATATATGTATGTATTTCAATTACGGAGTTAATGATGTGTTTCTCAAGAACATAAGTATTTTGATTAATAGGTTTTCTTAGTCTTTATTTTCCCCCTTTTAAGCAAATATGGTTTATGTGTTTGCATTGACTTTGAATTTTTGTTTGTGCTTTTATTTTTGTTAATTATATATTGTGGTTTACAATACTCTATTAAACTAAAATTGGAAGTTCCACATAATATATCAAATCTCACTCAACAATTAAGTTGTAATTTTGATAATTAATTATATTTAATTTAGAGCTTTCATAGGAAGCACTAAACTCAATTGCACTATTGATGTGAGACGGAGGGAGTGCATTTGTTATTTCTATATATTTTCCCATTGTGTTTTAAAGAAGTCAGATAGATTGAATTTGATATGAGATATGATGCCATATTTACTTCTGCATTTCACCTTCGGTGCAAAACAGTGCTTACAACCAGCATGGTATAGACTATTCACAAAATCCTCTCATCTATTATTTGCCAGTTTTATGTCCAGTCTGAATCCAATTATTATTTTGTTTTTATCATATTGGCTGGTGATAGTATTAATTGGGTTCATATATTAAACCTACTTTCTCTCGCAAGGTGTTTTCTTCTAGCCTCTTTTTGCGGACAACGTTTTCAGGTCGGATGTTTCATGCCTCTTCGTCTCACAATTGCCATTATCCATCGTTTGGCACCTTGAAGCCCTAGCCTCCATTAGTCATAAGAAAGGCATAAATCTTCTAATTTGCCTTTTAGTTATTTTCACTCTCTTACGTGTATTTTAGTGTGTTTCTATCTGGAAGAAGTATCAATGGCAGTTCTTCTGCCGGTCATCGGCACACTCTATGTCGGCCATCTACATCCATGATGCTACAAGCGCCCGATCACTTTGTTAAAATTACATTTACTTTGATTCTTCTTTTTCTTTGCGTAAATAAGTGAAAACTTGAACTTGATATGTGCATTTGTTTTGCAAGTCACTTGCATTTACTTTCCTTAAGGTACTCATAGTTTTTATTTGTGTTATTCATTTAGTGATACTTAATTTGGATAAGTTTAGTTTTTCCTTTAATTTGGTGTTTTCATGAACTTAATCATGGTGCTATTAGTGTCGGACAAGTGGATTTGATATATAGCCACTAATTTATATGCATCTTTTTATAAGAAATTTTGGTTTCTATCTAATTCTTGATTACATTTTTGTGGTCCAAATGTGTTTTTTCAATTGATCATGTCTAAGACAAAGAAGTTGAACACGTATTCATTGCTTTAGTTGTTGATTTGCTTCATATGGTATGATCACATATGATGTTATTATTCTGTGATTTAAGTTGATTTCATAGTGGGTTTATGTAGTATGAGGTGCTCATTGTCACAGTCTACTAAAATATAGTCAATTTACTTTATTTCCATCCATTTAGTACACTGAAACTTAACAATTACCCTTCATTATTACTTTGTCAACTTCATCCTTCTAGTAACCTAATATATCTTCTATTTGCAAAGAGCCAATAAGTTTTTAGGGGTGGGCTTTGTCAGTGTATATAACCCATATTGTTGATTACCCCTTTTTTGGCATTTAAGTTTCATTTGTTACTAGCTTGTTGTCCTATGTTACGCTTCTTCTATCTAAGTATCACTGTAAATGCATTACCCTTTTTCGACCCGCTCAACATGTTTGGCTTGCGCTTAATTAATTTCTTTGTCTATGAGATATATTGTCTAATTGGACATCTGTTGGACACTTATATCTTGAAATTTTGATGATTCATTTTGTTTTCAAAATTGCAAGGCCATTTGAATAAACAAGCTTTTTGATGAAGTAACTGCAAAGTTGGAAATCGTATATGAAAAATCACGCTAAGACAATTATACATATATGCATGTATGTAACCTTTGTAATACTTAAAAGTTAACATAAACGTGGTTATTTTATTTTGTTTTCTAGAGTAAACTTAAACAATCAAATACAATGTCTTCCTAAATAATAATTCATATTTTGCTTAATAGTTATGTTAAAAGTTTTAGTGAAAAAATTGCAAAAAACATATATATAAAACGCCCACGCATCGCGTGGGTTGCAAACTAGTATATAATGTAAATTTCTAGCTACGATGATTTGAAATGAAGTAATGGACTTTCTCGCTGGGTTGTGTAAGTTGAGCTTCGGCTCTCCTAGTGTCTAAGTCAAGGAAGGGTCGACTTGGGGTTCCGAGATGTTACTTTGGAAGGCGATAACCTTTTTGTTATAAATGCACATTCAATTCCTATCCTCTAGCCATCATATAAGACATCAGATGTACCACACACATAACCGCTCTCTAGCATAAATTATTAGGCATCAAGCATCTATACTATATACCCATCCTCTAGCCCTATATATATTAGGCATTAGATGTATCACACACATAATTGCTCTATAGCCTCAATTATTAAGCACCAAGCATCCATTCCATATACCCATCCTCTAGCCTTATATATATTGGGTATCAGATGTATCACACACATAACCGCTTTATAGCCTTAATTATTAGGCATCAAGCATCCATTCCATATACCCATCCTCTAACCTTATATATATATATACTGGGCATCATAAGTACTTTTCCATACTCTTCTTTCAATCAAGTCATGACTCAACTCCACTTTACCAGGCATGATAATATCAACATACATATTCCACACCACCCTTCACATTTATAAATTCAAATGTATATAAATTCCAAGTGAGTACGCTCACTTCAAGTTCACACCAACGTAGTTCCAAGTTCTATTTTTCTCGGTGCGTTAGAAGTATATGTTTCTTCACCTACCAATCTAACATAATTAGTATTCTAATTCTACATAAATATAATCATTTATAAGTGTGCAAAATACACTAACAATTACACAAATGTATACTCCTTATGCACTTGTTAATTTACAACACATTACAACCTTTCAAAATTAAGTGCAGTCCGAATCCTCTACACAAACCAGGTACTTTCCGTTCTCCTGTCATTCTCAATTTTTAGAGTAATTACACAACATGTTTATAAACAATATTCCAGAATTTAAGCATAATCTAACGGCTAAAACATCGGATATTCAGAAAATAACTCAGTACAAACATGCTGTTCAGAATATAACGTATGGCAATACTCCAACTTCATGGATTAAACTGTACCAATTGGCTAAGAGCTAGATGATCTACCATATATTTCTGAAAAGTTCTGTGTGTCTACTTTTTAATGCAATTTACGGTGCATAAATCGGATTTTTCTACAAGGAGTTATAACAATTCTCCCACAGTGACACCAATCTGCCAGAATTATAAAACTTATAAATTTTTAGCATGATTTCTTCTTATATCATCTATTATTATCTCTTCTTGATCAAGAAAATTCAATTATATCATCACAACACACAAGAACACCAAGAAACAAACTCAAAACTATGTTCTTTCATTTTCAATCATAATTTTTCAATTTCAATTACGACAAACACAATAAAAGGATGATAAAAACATAAATAGCATAGTTTAAACTTACCAAACTTTAATTATCTAATTTTCTTTATTTTTCTATTCTTCTCCTTGTTTTTCTCTTAATTTTCTCTTATATTTTTAAGATTATCAATTGATTCAATCATACACATATTATGACATTTACACACTACCCCCTCTATTTCTATTTCACACAACTAAATCCACGTACATACTTTATTTTAAAATAAGTTCCTCATAAATTATTATTCTAACATGAGTTCTTATAATATAACAAATATAACTTACATTTTTTCCACAAAATCAAACATTATGGCAAAATGCACAATTCCACTATTCACCACACATTAGGAATAAATTGATACTATCAAATGCACAAACATGATTGTAAATACTAATAAATACTTAAACATATTTAAATGATACTAAAATATTTGTTTTAAGATTTGGGATGTCACATATACTTTGGAGAGTTTTGGGTTTTAGTGTGTTGTTGAAGTACCTTTTTTTTGATCTATTGTGAAGTCCATCCCTAAGTTACTATTTTACTAATAGTACTGAGGTCTAAAATTCTTCAATTTACATAATTGTTGGACGAGGTTCTTATTTAAAAAAAAAAAGAAAAGAAAAAAGAAAAATAACTTGTGACCCTTAAGAGATTATTTATTGTTTTCAAAAATTAAATATGTTAATCATAAGTCACATATTATTATTGGAATCGTCAAATACTTTATAAATAATATTGAGAGAGAGAGAGAGAGAGATTTTTCTTCTCCCTTTTTTTTTTAAAAAAATGAATTAATATTGGGGGTGGTTTGTGTAAATACTTGAAAAATTGGGATAAATTCTGTTAGCCAAATTTAACGGAATGTAACGGATGGACCAAATTGACAGCAATTAAAATTTTGCTTCCCACGATTAACCAAAAAAAAAAGTTCGATGACCAAAGCACAAAAAGGGTCAAAATTCGTTACCATTTTTTGTTATTTAGCCAATAAGTTATTAAAGCAATAATCGAACTAAGTGATAATTTTAATTACGAATTCATATATATAGTCAACGAGAAGATGAAGATTTGATAACTGTGTTGGAAAGGTGGAGTTTTTTGTATGAATAGGATTCTTTTTGAACTTAAATTGATAAATAGGTTTGTTTTAATCTTATTTAGTCAAATAGGGTAGTTTTGACTTGGGACCACTTGGACCACTTTGTCTTATATGAGGGGACCACTTGTAATTACAAGTTTATACCCTGAACTATCTAGAATTAAACCTGTCTAACCTTATTGTTTTAAAATAAGGAGTATAATCTGACCACCAGTCCGTGTCGTCTATTATCGTCTGTATTATCAGACGGGTCTTCTGTCGGTGAATCACTATCTGGTTCACTCGGAGATCTTGGTGGAGTGGGAGGTCTAAGAATTTCGCTCCAACTCAACCCGTATGGACACTGATGGAGCTGAGAGGCTGTCAGTGGTTTCCACGGGAAGTCTATTAAGTGTAAGGCTTCTAGCCTATAAACTGGAATATTCCAGTTTATATCATTCACAATATCTCTAACTGGGGTTAAGATATTGTTTTCCATGTACGAGTCTAATTCTTGGTCTCCGTAATTAGATAATAACTGTCTGTAAGCACGTAAGTTATACGTACTAGCTGTCTCTATAAATCTGAGACGTCTAATTCCTCCGTTTTCACGTAGGTATTCTGCAGTCTCAGCAAGTCTTCTTCTCTGCACAAACTTTAGCTTTTCTAAAGTTTCTTGCAGTATACGTCTGAGATCGTGGATTCCTCCACAAACGTCCACTTGGGCGTTGTCTCTTCCTTGAGGAAGGTTTCTTCGAGGATTATTTACTTCCTCTTCGTCTATATTTTGTACTAACGCTTGGATATAGTTATCTGTAGCGTTTTCCAAGTCTGGGAGTTTCTTTATTTCTCTAGACACCCACTTGCAAACGTGGTGTAGATAAGGAAAGGTTCCTCCTGATCTGAAATGTGCTGTGCGCACTAGTCTTTGTTCTTCTGGGTTAATTAGACCCCACCTTAATATAGGCTGGGTAATTCTAATGTCTGTCTGATTAATAAATCTTTCGTAGTCTTGGTCTATGTTGCTCATAAATTAATTATGTGATAGATTCTTTATGTCTTTAATATTTAGCTAACAAAAAGTACTTACAAATAATTATAACAATAATATACCTGAATAAGATGTCTGGTCCACCTTGCTTCCGATCACTTTTCTTGCCTTTTTCTTCCGTCTGAGGTCTGTTCTATCGCTTCTGCGTTTATTCTCACTATTCATCCACCTTTGCAGGATCGGTCGTTCGTTTCCTGCCTACGCCTCGATCGCCTAACGCACCCTTGCTAACGGCTTCACGGCTACGGCACCTGCCAGCAACAACCCAAAATCGGCCACTCACCGGTCTTGTATGAATTAGAGATAAGGTTTTCTAAACCCGCCAAGAGATAAGTCAAGTTTTTGGAAGAATACAGCAGTACTCGGGGGTCAATGGAAGTTGTACTGAAGGAGAAACATAATTTTATTCAAGTAAAATTATTATTACAAACTACTTGCTTTCCTTTTGCTAGCTAAAGGAAGCTTTTACTCATTCATGCTCTCTAGAATTGAAAAACTCTAAGCTAAGAATGGAAAAACTCGTACTTACAAATGAAAACTCCTTCTCCTTATATAGGGAGGATACAATAATGCAAACCGGTTACCGGCTGCTAAAAGCAAAATCGAATAAAAGACAGGCCCCACAGCTTTAGACGCACTAGGCGAATAGTGAGTGAAGGAGGCTTGCCGACACCCCTAAATGATTCTACAATTACATATAATTATACATACTGATAAACAGACAAATTACGCACGAATAATGCACATCGGGTGCTGCTTTTGTGGCCCCATCGACATGTGCGAGAATAGTGCTGCAATCAATCTCTTTTACAAAGTGTAAACTTTAATAATTTACAAAGATTCGTCTGGTCTTTTATAATTATACAGATATAAGGCGTCATTGCTTACGTTTCTGCATAAGTCGATGTCGCTTTCGTCTCTTCCTTTCTTCTAGTCGTCAGCTGTAACCTTGATGAAGTCGTTTGGACTTGGGGCTCTGCTGGCAACGTCTAGTTGATAGGTCTGGATGGAGCCTTTAATGGTGCTCCAGTATTCTTCTATATTTGCAATATTGGAAGTGGTGGTTGGAATTATCACTTCCGTGCCCTTGGTCTGTCCTCTAGCCATCCTCCTTCCAAATGGTTCTTGAGCTTGGATGATTAGGTCTTCTTCTTGGCACACTGTGTACCATTTTTCTTCACTTAAAAGTTCTTCCGTAATCCTTATGATTCCTAAGGATCGGTTGACTTTTAAGGCTGTAGGGTTCTGTCTTCCCTCAATGGGCTCAAGTTCTGCTGAACAGAGTCCTTCTACGTCTGGGCATGGTTCTTCTGAGAACCGTACCAGCTAGAATCCCCCAATTTCATGGTTGAATCCTGCCTCTGGTCCAATAGAATAACTTCTTAAATATAAAGGAAGGTATTCTTTAACCGTCTCAATGTAATTGGCTATTTTTTCGCCAAAACAGTCTGCATCTGTGGTTTCCTGTACAAAAATCTGACCAATGAGTCCTTGGCTGGCCAAGAGCTCTACAGGAATGTCTGTCTTTCCCCAAATATTTATTTGAGGTACCTCTTCACAGAATCCTTTTATGAACGAAGCATGCCCTGGGATTGTTCTGTTGAAGAGATAATTGCTGATTTCTTTTAAGGTTTCAGCAATGTCTAGGTTCAATGCGTCTAGGTCCATTGTTTCATTATTTTCTACGGCTCGTTCTTTTCTTAACGGAGTAAGAAGATTAATGAAGAACCTTTTCTTCTCATAAACAAGATCTTTTTTCTTGTTTTTTTTGGTGCAATTTGACCTATGGCTCTAGCATAGGTCACTTCTTGGGGTCTGGGAGCTTCTATCAAGTTCCTGGGAAGAGCTGGATTTATCTGGGAGATAGCAATCCACTGCATCCTCATAAATCTAGCTGTAGCAACCAAATTCTGTCTAAACTCTATTTTGAGGTTATTGGAATGATTCCACCATAGAGCGTCTATTAGGGTGAGAGTTTCCTTAGTAAATTCTCATCTGAATTTAGTTAAATCTGGAAACCTCTGGTCTGGTCTGTATTCAGGGAAGAACATTCCTCCGATTATTTTGTTCTGTCTGCAAACTTCTTCACTCCTTCTTCCTGGAGGAATAAGTATCTCATCTAGACTTTTAATAATAGGTCTAGGCATCTTCAGCTTGTTCTTTTCGCTAGTCTGAGTCTGAGGGTCATAAGCACCTTAAAGGTACCTGGCGACCTCAACCTGGTCAATGAACCTGGTCTTTCTGCTGGAGCTTCCCTTTGTCTCCATTGGTCTAGTCTGTCTGTCTGTAGATATCATAAAACAAATTATTAGATTTTCAGCAAATACAGGTTCTCTTGAAATAATATCAGGAACTGTATTCTTTTTTCCCTTGATATGAATTATGCTAAAATCATAATCACTAAGAGATTGCTGCCATCTAATTAATCTATTAGTCTTTGATCTATTTAGATTTAGATCTCTAAATCCGACAGCATAGCTGGAGTCTGTATACACCGTAAAGTGTTTTGGTCTTAGAAAAAGCATATATTTTTCTATTGCTCTAACTATTGCGAGAACTTCTTTCTCGTGGGTTGTGTATCTAGTTTCGGGATTAGTGAATGTCCCTGAGCTGTATTTACACAACTTTTTCTTCTTAGTCTGATAGTTTAAAGCATAGTAGATTGCACCCCATTGTTTATCTGAAGCATCTGTTTCTACGATGAAGATGTCCTCTGCATTAGGCATCTCTAATCCAGGGATATTTTTGACTTCTTCTTTTAGTTTAGCCATTATATCCATGTCGTCTTTTGTCCAAATAAATGGATTAGTCTTTTCTGTTCCTTTTAATTTAGCTGTAAAACTTCTTCTTTTTCCGGCTAAATCTTTAAGGTAGTCTGTGGCGCAATTAAGCAGCCCAAGAAAGCTTTGTAATTGCCTCCTGTCTATGATTCTATCTGGAAAGTCTAAAATCTTTCTGGTAATATGGTCTAACGGAGATATTTTTCCATTTTTTATATGGACTCCGATGAAGTCTATCTCTTCTTGAAATAGAAGCATCTTTTTATGAGAGATAATTATAACCGTGATTATCAAATTCGGCTATTATTATTCTAAGATGTTCTATATGGTCTTCTTCTGTATGGCTTGCTATTAATACATCATCAATGTATACTAAGCAAAATTCTGAATAACTTTCTAAAAATGCTGTCTATTCTTCTGTGAAAGACTTGTGGAGCATTTTTGTATCCAAATGGCATACTAGCCACTAGCCATTCATACTTTCCTTGTGGCACGCTAAAAGCTGTCCACGGTACGTCTATGCATTCCTGGTATGGAGTCTGGATGCCGGATTGCCAAAAACAAATTTGCTAAATAAATTTGCTAAATATCTTTCTATTTTCGATAAGACTAATAAGATTATTCTTATCTGGTATTTTGTATGAGTCGAACTCACAATTCTTATTGAGAGCTCTATAGTCTAATACCATCCGTCTTTTTCCTCTTTTCTTTTCTGATTCATTTTCAACATAAAAAGCAAGGCTATTATGCCTACTAATGCTTTCTTGAATCATTCCGCCCTTGAGTAGGCTATCTATCTCTGTTTGGAATTCTTCTCTATCTCTCTGGGAATATCCTTTCTTATAAGTGCCTCCATTTATGGTGGCGTCTGGGTTTATGGGTATGATTTGGCAGTATGCCTTATATTTTTCCCATTTTTCTATAGGATTTTCTCCAGTAGTAGGAATTGCTAATTCCTTGATCTTATCCTTTTCTACTTCTAAGGATCTGATGTCTATTTTCTTTCTCTTTCTCATTTCTTGGATAGCCAAGAGTTGATGTCTAGTCTGATCAACAATTTCTTGTTGAATTAATGTTATCTGTTTATAACATTTCTTGTCTGGACAAGTGCATTTGTGTTTAAGAGGGACTGTAATTTCCTCTATTTCACCACACTTAGCTGTAAAACTCTGAGGGGAGACCCATGAAGGTTTAACTTGCATGAGGTCAAATGCTCGGTCTTTAGATATGAGCATTGTCTGAGTATCAAATTTGCTTATATAAGATAATTCTATTTTATTATTATATTGAGTAAACGGCTGAGTCTTTTTAAGGAAATCATTTCCAATCAAAAGATTTCCGGTGAATTTACAAGGAGGATCCATGATATAGAATTCATGGGTAAATTCATTCTTTCCTATTTGGAAATAAATAGGAATAGTCTTTAATGGTAATTCAAAATAATCACCATTAGCAACTCGTCCGGAGATAAGTTGTTCACTAGGTCTATAATACTCATCTGGAAAGGCATTTGCCTTGCAGATACTGGTAGGACACCCTGTATCTATTAATGCAGAGAGCAGTCTAGGATAATCTGGGTTAAGAACCTTTATTTTTTCTATGAGGCTCATAAAACTTTCTGTAGTTGAAACTCGCAGATTATTCTGTTCTCTGATTTCAATTCCTTTTAGAGGGTTTGAAATATCAGGGATAGTCTGTGAAGGACACTCGTCCATCTTTCTCTTTCCCTCCTTAATCTTTCTGAGTCTATTCGTATCAATTTCTTGATAGTATTTATCTATGTCTGAGTCTAGTATGTGGTCATACTTATTTTCATACATAGTACGAAATTCTTGTCTCCAACAGTCTTCATGGTAATGAAGTTTGCATGTTATGCATACCATGAATAACTCGAGTGATATCATTGTAAAACAATAATCACAAGTGAAGTCTGCAGGGCTACATTTCATCTCGAATTTACACCTATGGCTAGGATTCGTGTAGCACTGTGGTATTCTAACCATTCTTTCTGGTTGGGAAGGTCGCCATACGTCTGTTAAACTACAGCAGTATATGGCTTCTTCATAGTCTAGATAAATAGCATTGTCTAATGGTTCATTATCATCAATTGTGGTGATAACGAAACATTCTTTAAATTCTTTTTCTTCTTCGGAAGAAGGTTCACTATCTGACTCAGTCGTATATGCACTATATACACTGGCGTTGTCATCTATTTCGAAATCTGATAATTCGATATTATAGATGAGGTCTAAGTCTTGTGTGTCAGCTTGGGTAAGCATGACTTCTACAAGTCTAATGCTAGGCTTTATCTCTTTATTCTCTCTCTGAGAACAATTTCTAGCAAAATGTCCAGTCTTTCCACACACCCAACATTCATTCTTTGAATTATTGGTTGCTGGTTTTCTGTCTTCGCCTTTTCTATAATTAGGCACTTTCTTTCTGGAGTCTGAATTCTTCTTGAATATCTCCTTCTAGGAAATATTTTTTTTCTCTTCTTTGGATTTCTAAAGCTAGTCGATTTTCTGAATTTATATTTTTTATTATTGGGGTCTGTATTAATCGTAGCTTTAAAAGTCTGTCTCCAATGTTTCTTCTTATGGTTCTTGGAAGAACTTCTTCCACAACCCCATTGGATAGGTGCCATGTCTCTTTCGTCTTTGATTGAAGGCATATTTTTAAATGTCTCCTTAATCAAAGCGTCTTGTGCTTTCTCGCGTCTTTTAGCGATGATATAGTCTTTGGCAAAATTTATTCTTTCACCAAGAGTATCTTCTTTAGTATTATTAACTCCATGCCACTTTCTATATTCATTAATAAGAAGGTGTCCAATAGCTGGGAGTTTTCTAAAATACTCGTCTTTAAGAGTTGTAGTAAACTCTTTTATCTGATAATACAACGTTTCATAATTATTACTATATTCGTTGATTTTGTCTAGGCTGCATATACTAAGTAATGATAGCTTAGTTTTAGCAACGTCTACTTCTGATTCTTGGGCAAGGTGACTTGCACCAATGAATTCTGCTGTAAAGAGTTGTACATAACCGTTTATAGTTCTCTGATCTCTTGTCTCATTAAATCTTGCTAGTTTAGCTATACTAGCTTCGTCTGTTGCTGTTCTTAAACTATCTAAATAGTTTTTTACAATTCCTTTTAAGGATTGCTCAGCATAACGTCTACATGATTCTGCATCCCAACTTTCGTTAGACGCAAAGCACATGTACATCTGATCTTGCCATTCTTTTAAGGCATTCTTTCTATCTTGTACATTATCCAAGTTTAGGTAGATACCTACTGGATTAATGGCTACTGAAGCCATATTCTTTGTACTCTGGAAGTCTATGGCTGTCGTGGGTAATCCCTTGACATAGTCTGGTTTAGTCTTAATAATACTGTCACTATAAATAGGAATATTTATAGCAGCAGGAGTCTCAAATAGATTAAACCTGCTTCTAGAGGTTTCACTTATCTTAGCATTGTCTCTTCCTGGGATTGCCGTAGCAACTGGAAACACTTGTTGTTCTTCATCTTTTTCTTTAAGTCTTAATTTTCTTAGGAGCTCCTTTGTGTCCTGAGAATTTCTTAAGTCTTTTATAATCTTACTAGATATCATCATATTATATCTAGTTGATTTGCTTCTATCAAGATTCTTTTTGTATGTGTCTCTTTCTTGATCTGTTAGGTCATGTCCAAAGTTTTGGATTCTGGCCTTCTCATACAAAATATCATGATTGTCTATAGAATTTCTGGGTCTATAGTCTGGGGCATGTTGTAATATTCTAACAGTGCTAGTAGTACTACATTCTCCTTCTGAAGGATCATCCAACGTGGAATCTCCCATGTTTCTAAATCTTGATTCCTCAGTTTTAATGCTCTTTGCTTGAACTTAGGAGGAGCAAACTGTATATTAATATTGCCTGTGATATTATCTTGAGCAATATATAAAGGCTCATTCTGTACAGCCTTTGTCTCTTGGAATTCTGGCAACTGCCAGAGAGTCTTAGCATGTTCTCTCATAGGTCCAGTATTTCTAATACTGTACGTATTATTAAAGTCTGAAGTATTCGTTCTAACAAGGATCTGTTCATTTACTCTCCCTTGTGGAATACCTGGTTGCATTCCTTCGAATGCTTTCTGGGAAAACTTAACATAGCTTTGATATTCTATGTTAATGTTTGCGTCTGGTAACACGTAATCTTCATACCCTGTGGCATATAAGATTAACTTAAAATGTTTGGCTGTAGGTATAGATACTGTAAATGCCGGAGTGACATTGAAGTATCCTATATTGTCTGACATCTCTAATTGGGCTATTCCAACTAGGCTCTTCTGAAAATCTTTCCATCTTTTGTCAACTAAGCAACAAAGGATGTTAACTCCATTCTGCGGTCTATGCAGTCCTTGGATTCTTGCTTGGAAGAGTCCAAAGGTTAGGAATTGAAAGTTCCTGTCTGTTCCTCTAGATCTTAACCAGTTTGGTTCAAAGATCTGTATTTCTGTATAATTCTTTTCGAGGATATGATTCCTACTACAATATGTCATGTTGTAGCTAGGTGTCTTAGGAATAGCTCCTTCTCGGAACAAGTCTACGTATCTGACTGGAGGAAGCTGTCCATTACTAATGGATTCTTCAGCGTATTTCCAATCCATTTTTCCCCATTCCTTCCATTGAAGTGGGTGTGAAATGTTTCTTTCTCTCCACCATGTTCTTATGTTGGAGGAACAGTCTCTTACTCTTTGGATCATCATATTTTGATGTCCAATGCTAGGGGTAGGGCTAGCTACCTTCTTAGTCTTGTCTAATCCATCATTTTTAATTCTTCCCGTTGAAGGTTCTTCCTTTATTATGATAGATGGAGTCTCTTTGAACTTGCAAGTGATTTCTTGCTTTTGTTCAATTTTCTTCTCGATTCTATCTAATGATTCTGAATAATCATTTTGTCTTTTGATTTGACTAATAAGGGTTTCCTTAAGAGCCAACTGGTCTTTATACAACTTGACATATAATTCATCGTTTATAGTCTTTGTATTTTCTTTTAGAGAACTATGTGCTGTAGCAATATATTTTTTTAATTCATGCACATTTATTTTCTCTGAGTTTTGTCTAGAAGCTATCTCTTCTGTAAGTCTAGCATTTAAAGCCTTGGAACTTCTTTCAAGCTTATCGACATACATCAATATATGAGGTGTGTCTAAATCTGCTTGACTTGTCTGATTAGGTTTTTCATAAATGGCTTGTATTCCATTCATGATTTCCTTTAACTGTCTTTCTACCTTATCTGAATTTCTTCTATATTCATTTATGGTAGCTTCTTGAGTCTTGAAATGGTTTTCCCATTTTCCGTCTAGATAATATGCTAAGTTTTGTTGAAACTTAACAAAATCATTATAGAAGGTTCTTAATCCTTCTGTCTTAGCTTGTAAAGCATTTCTTAGATTTTGAGCAAATTGATACTCACAATCTTGGGTAGCTGCTATAGCTGTAGAAATGAAGTTTAGTCTATCTAAGATGCAGAGTGCTGCTTTGTTAGCACCGCTGATTTCTGATTCGATGAATCTTCGCGAGAATCTTTCATCGCTCATCTTTTCTATTATCTTTCGATAAAAGTCTGATATATCTTGTGGAATAATTCCACCTGGAACTTCCTTCCAGTCTGTATTAACTATTTCCATTTTTATATTTCTGGAATATAGTTGTGTAGTCTAGGTATGATCTTAGATTGCTCAGAGGATAACTTCTTGAGCTCTGTGTCTAATTGGCGAATTTGTTTAGTTAATTCGTCGATCTTAGTCTCTAGAGAAGGATTTTTCTCTTTGCAAATCTTTTTTGTTTCTCTAGTTGTGTTGAGGATTTCTCTCAACGTAGTAACAAAATCCGAAGGGATTTGTTGGTCTAGTTCTTTAATTAGTCTAGTATTATTTTTGGTCTGTAAATCCAGAAGCTAGATGTCTGATTTGATCTTTTGGAGATCAATATGGGTCTGTTGCAAAACTAATAATAAATATTGGTTTTGGTCTAATAAGCAATTTATTGCTCCTGCAATAACCTGCTTGCTTTCTGAATGTTTTAAAGGTATATGTTCTTCGTGTGAACAACCTTCAATCTGAGTCGTTAAACACCCTTCTGTTCCGATATGGTGAGTCGGAATTGGTTGGTAGTCTGGATTTGTTCCAAAAATAGAGGCGTAGATGCGAGGGAATATTCCCAAGGGCATCTATGTAAACAACCTTTATTGTTTGAAGTCTGTGAGGAAAGGAGTTTGGGATAACTCAATACCTTTGATACCAAAATAGGGGTTTGTCTCTCTTTTTAAATCTGAGGGGTTACAAATTAATTTATAACCAAGTCTAAGGACTAACGTCAAATTTCTAAAACTGTCTAGTAAAGACAAAAAGTCTAAATCACCTTATTTATACAAATAAGTAGAAAACTACCTTATTTTTACAAATAAGTCGTAAAAGTGCCTTAGTCATAAAAAGAACTCGGAAAGGTGCCTTTTTTTTTAGCGTTTTGCTTTAGAGAGAGAAGGTGATAATGGAGAAAGAGAAGAGAAAGGCTCCTAAAAGCAAGTGAATACAAGACATATATTAAGCGGTACTAATGGGGGTGGCGGAGATGAAAACTCTTATAAAAATATATACAATTGTTTGGTTAGGTTTTTAAAAAATATTTTTTAGTGTTTTTTTTTTAAAAAAATATTTCGTGTTTGATTCATCCATTTTAAATTTTCATTTAAGTAAAAAAAATATTTTTTGTTTATTTTTTCCTTTTTATTCTAAAAAAACTTTAAGAAATGCAAAAAATAAACAAAAATTACATTTTTTTAAATAATTATTATACACAAATCGAATTGAAAAACATTTTTTTTTATTTATTTAAGTAAAGTGAGAGAAAACCACTTTTACACAACAATGGAGTATTATTTTTCGCATCATGTTCAAATTTTACGCGAAATCTATTTTTACAAGATATATGGAGTTATTTTTATTTTTTGGGTACTTGCAGTTGATAGAACATATATTGCACTCTGTGTATTTTATTTTAATTTTTATTTTGCAAATGGGGAAAGGTAGCACCTAATAAGAGCAAAACCAATCGTCATCCTATCCCTGAATTTAAATTTTCGGAGAATTTTTTCAAAAACTCAGTCCAACCCTCTCCAATCTTCTCAGAGCATCTCCAACTGTTGTATAAATATTTTTGTGTAAATCCTATGTGTCAAGACACTTTTACACAAAATTTAAAGTGTAAAAAAAATATGCTCCAATGGTACATTTTTGAACTTTTGTTTAAATTTTGAATGAACCAATAAGATAATTATGCATATTAGATATTATTTTATGCAATCTTTTATTATTTTTTCTTGAATTTTGGTATACATAATATTATAACAACAATGGATCTTGATTTGTTGGTCTTAATGAGTAGATTTTAGATATATATTTTTTATTAAATTATATGATTTCTATTAAAAGTTATTACATTTTAAAGTATCGTAAAATAATTGAGAAAAGAAAAAGCTGATGTGGCATTGTAAACTTGGGGTGTATTTTACACATTCGTTTTACACAAAAAGCTAAATTTAAAAGACTGCTGGAACTCAAAATTTTTACAAATTTTGTATATTTTACACTAAACCTAAATATATACTACTATTGGAGATGCTCTCACCCAACATATTTGAGGACTTACAATAGATCTCCTTATAATTGGGAGAGTGAATAAGGCTATTCAAAATTTCAAATATTCTTACAAAGTAAATTTTGATTATTTCATTTAAAATAATTTTATTTTGCGAACATGTCAAGTATTCTTCTATAAATGGGAAAAAAATAGATTTTTCAAGAGAATCAGTACAACATTAAATACATGTTAGAATTTTTTTTTTCTTCTATATTTATGTTTTTATTTTTGGATAAATATAAATGTTTGACATTAAAAATTAACAAGATTGTTTTACCCAACACATGTCTATCACTTTAATATATCAATTTTCATGTCAGATATTTTTTATTGATATTGATGTACCCTGATCAACACTATATTTATTTTATCCGCACATTTCATTGGACATCAAAAGATATTCCCAAAGATGAGGAAGGAAAATAAAGTTAGGGTGGTTTTGTTTTCATCCACAACTTTTTTAGTTAATTCACCTTAAATTTTTGGCAATTTTAAACAAATTTCACAAAATTACTTTTTTTTAAAAATTTAGAAGTATATTCACTGCTTAAAATTATTTTATAAAAATATATTATTCTATAATTTATATTCCTATACAAAAGCAATAACAAACGAATCATTTCGAGTTTGGAGATTAAAAGCAAAAATGCCTTAGCATATGGATAACTCTTACATTTAAAAGCTCCAGAACTAGAAGAATCTTTCAATTTATAAATGTAAACCAAAGAATGAAGTTATTCTGCTTTTCTTTTCCCAAGCTAGTTTGGTTTAAGTTTTGAGAATGAAATGTGTATTTTAAATTTATATAAAAAAAATTTCTTGGCATCTAGAACACTTTTCTAATGTTTGGTTCGAACATGAATTTTTCTTTCTTAAAACATAAAATTACCTCTCTATATTTGGTACAAACGAGAATATAAATGAAATACGTTTGAACTATCAAAATGTTTTTCATTTTATAAAATTAAAAGACAAGTCTTAACAATTTTACAAAGGCAAAACTTAAGTTTTTATTATTAAAAATTGAAAAAAGTTGTTGTATGTGATTAATAATAAAAAACAATAACGATAATAAAACAAAAAGTTTTAAAATATATTTTTCCTTTTTAAAAGGATATAAATGAAAAAAAGTTGTTGTCATTGTAAGTAAAAAGAATATTTTAGTCTCAAAAGGAAATCTTTGAAAAAAATTTAGTAAAAAATACTTAGAGTAATCTTTTATTCTCATTTATTTAAAAGGAAAAACTTTGAAGGAACACTTCATTATTGGAATGATATATTCTAAAACTCGAATCAAATAATAAAATATTTTTGAAATAGAATGTATTATTTCGGGAATAATTTAAAATTCGAACCAAATGATCCTCCGATGATCAATGTTATATTAATTATGGTGGGTAAATTAACTAGTTTGGTGGATATTTTTGTATTGAATTATTTAAAAATTATTAATAATGATTAATATTTTTTTTAGGCAATTAGCCATAAGGGTTCATTCTAATAATAATATAATTATAAATGATACTTAAAAATTAGCCATGTAAATTAAGGATAATGTTGGTCGAATAATGACCCTAGAGGGGGGGTGAATATGGTTTTTAAAACTTAATGTGGAATTAAAATATTTTTAAAATGTTTAAGCAAAGCAACAGTATCAAGAAAATAATAAATAATCAATCCCAAGATAAGTAAATAAGCAATCTCAAAATACAAGTAATAATATAGCAATGAAAAGAGAGCTTGAGTTTATAAAGATTAAACCAATTTGAAGCTCAAGACTTTTTGTCCTCACGATTCGGTTTCCTAAACCATAGGTCCGCGCTCGGTTAGTTTTCCGAGAATTTCATTATTCAATCTTCTTCGGGTGAAGATCAAACCTTAATACAAATGTTGCTATGCACACAACATTGACAATGTAGTTATACCCACTACACTTTTCACAAGATATGCTTTCTTGGTCTACAAAGAGACAAACTCTCTTTTAAAATAAAAAATAAATTGTTTGTGGTGATACATACCAATATAATAACTCTCAAGTGTATTTGAAGATTACAAATGAAGCTCGCACTAGATTATTAAAATTGATCAAAAATATATAGCTCAAAAAATGAAAGATTGATCAAAATGTGTTCTTGAAACCCTATGACCTCATATATATAGCTTGCAAAATCATATAGCCGTTGGGGATGATTAAGAAAGCTTTTTGGTCAAAGGTATACAATTTCAAACTTTTCAACAGCAAGTTTTGACAAAAAATTCAAATTTGTTTTGATAATTTGTCCCAATTTGACCGTTGGATTATGCTCAAATTTTAGTCAAAAGTACTAAGAGATGTTTTCTAACTACTGTAAAAAATTTAAAATGATCGGCGTTCGGGAAGGCCTCCATCTTTCCGTTAGATCAAAATTGTGCGAAAATTGAGCGAATTTTAAATGTAAAATAAAAACATTTTTGCAATTTAACAATTTAGTTCCAAATACAATTCTAATGATTTGTGAACTTCAAAGATATGTTTCTAAGATACCTATTTTTATTAGAACTTAAAATATGATGATTTAAAATTAATCTGAATTTATTTTGAAACTCGGTCTTTGTACAATAATGTTTTTCAAATAAATTCAATTTCAAGCTTGTTTAAATCAATCTTTAAAAGATGCGTGAATACGTTTGAACTATAGGAATTTGATCAATAAAGTAACTTTACATAAATCTTAAGTACGCACTCAATTACTGAATTAACGAGTCTTCGAATGCTTTGATTTGTTTCTTTGGATTGATCTTCATTTGAAGCTTTTTCCTTGAAGCTTTTCATATAGTCTTTTAATCATTTGTGCTTCATGATTTGCATTGAGAGATTTGATATTTCTTGTCTTGTCCAATGATCAAATAGTGAAAGAGTGATTCTTGTCAATATTTTTCTTGAATTTTTCAAGTAAATGAACTGTATACTTATATCAAGAAACATATTAAATTACACATGATTAATTTATTATTATTATTATCAAAATAAGATTAAGACTTTAGGTCAACAGATACTATACAAAAAAGACACTAATACCCCTTCTTTATAATATCTCACGTCTCATTGTGACACTAACAACAATCAGAAGGTGCTAAATGCATTTAGCATCACTTGGACAGCAACCAGAAGATGCTAAATATATTTAGTACCACAACCAGAAGGTGCTAAATGCATTTAGCACTTTCTGAGCACCAACCAGAAGGTGCTAAATGCATTTAGCACCTTCTGAACAATAACCAGAAGGTGTTAAATATATTTAGCACCACAATCAGAAGGTACTAAATGCATTTAGCACTTTCTGAGCACTAACCAGAAGGTGCTAAATGCATATAGCACCTTTTGAACAATAACCAGAAGGTGCTAGAAGGTGCCAAATGCATTTAACAATTCTGACATAACCAGAAGGTCTAAATACTTTAGCACCACCTGGAGCACTTTTGAGCACCAACCAGAAGGTTTAGCACCAATTGTTTCAGCATGAATGTTCTGCAAAAAAGATTACTTAGTAGTACACATTCACTACCTGTATCCGCTCTTAAATCATCATCATCATCATCATCCTACGCTGTAGAAAGAAGAATTAGATTACCAAGCCTTACCAACTCATGAATGGCAGATCCCGTTTAATGAGATCGTCCTTAATGAATTACAAAGCTTAAAATCTGAGCATATATACAAGCACAAATGTATAATCTATGAGTACTACAAATAAAATGAGTACCGAGATGTGAAGATGGATGTTGAAGATTAAGAGTACTGCAAAGAAAGAGGTCGAACGAGGCGTCTTTGGATCTTTTCGACGGTGGCAACTGGACTCGAAGCTTCATCTTTGTTTTGTTCCATTTTTGATGATCTTCTCGCTTTGAGAGTTCAGTGCTTGGTTTATATATATGTAAGAGAGAGAGAGAGGGGTGAGGGAGAGGGAATTATATCAGGGTATTTTTATCCATCAACATTTATCATTTTGCTTAAAATAAATTAATATTATGAAAGCTGTTGTTATTGTAAAACCAAATTATAAAATTAGTATTACTTCCTTTTATTAAATACAAGTCCGTTTTTTGAATTGTAAAACATTATAAAATAAGGCCTTATAATTCATTATATTTTTTTTGTCTTTTTGTTTATAGGTGTATTTCAACTCGTGGTTAAACCGGCCAGGCAGATTAATATATATATATATATATTCTCAAATAAATCCCTCAGTTTATCATAAAAGTTAAAGGAAAGAGCTCCAAAGGCATAAACCCTAAACTTGCGGCCCTTTCCTATTAGTATACTCTCTTACCCGGGAGGGGAGGGGGACTTTAGGAACCTCGTATGTATGCTTGAAGAAGAATCACAGAATACATACATACATTACATACATTCACCAAGAGGTACTATTTTCCATTCCATTAAAATATTATTAACTTTTATCTCAAAACCTCCAGTTGCCAATGGCCAATCTAGGTTTGAAAAGATTACTCCATCATTTCTCAAACGATTTTATTAGACTACTCAAAACAACACCACTTCCACAATTACAAACATCCTCCTCATTTTTTATTGTTATTGTTCTGCAAAAAAGATTACTTAGTAGTACACATTCACTACCTGTATCCGCTCTTAAATCATCATCATCATCATCATCCTACGCTGTTAATTACCTTACCAACTCATGTGGGATTCCCTTAAAAGATGCCCTTTCTGCTTCCAAAAAGTTCCAATTAAAGGAAAACAAGTCCCATCAACACCAATATGTCTTGGACCTTTTGCGATCCTTTCAATTCTCCGATACCCACATCAAGAAACTCCTCATTAAATACCCCAGGATCCTCCAATCTAAGGTACACGGTAATCTTGAACCTAAATTACAGTTCCTCGCATATTATGGCTTTGTGGGTCCTCTTCTCCCCGAGTTAATCGTCGCCAATCCGCATATTTTGCGTAAAAGCTTGAGTGACTTCATAAAACCAACATTTGAATTCCTAGGGAAGTACGTACGGACGCCTGACAAAGTTGTACTTGCTGCCAAACGCTCGCCAAGGCTTATCACATCTAATTTGAACCGAGATTTGCAACCAAATGTTGACTTCTTGTTAAGTGAAGGGGTGACCCCTACCACAATAGAAAAACACATTGTTAGGCAGCCGAGAACTCTGATGATGAAGCTTCATAAAATCGTGAAGGCAGTTGAAACTTTCAAAGATATGGGTCTCAAGCCTAGTGCTCCTATGTTTCTTGAAGCTATTCGAGTAATGCTCTCATTGAGCCATTCAACGTGGGAAAGGAAAATGCAAATGTTTAAGAGTTTCGGGTGGTCTAAGGAAGAGATTATATATGCACTTCTGCGCAATCCAGTGGTTTTGTCTTCTTCTGAGGAGAAGATCAGGAGTTTAATGGACTTTTATTTGAACACCGTGAATTTGACTCCTGCTGTTATTTCAAGTTATCCCATATTACTTAACTTCCGACTAAGTACAAGAATTCGTCCAAGGTATAATGTTATGAAAGTGTTGAAGTCCAAAGAATTGCTTAAGGAGGACGGTAAGTATCATTGGCTATTCAATATAAGTGAGAAAAAATTCGTGACAGGTATTGTGGATAAGCATTTGGATAAAGTTCCAAATTTGATGAAGCTATATCGTGGTACTATCACTGTTGATAAGATTGATATTCAGCCACACTGATGAAGTAAAGTGTTTCAAGTGCATAAATGTGAGTACAATGGAAGTAGTATTTAACTGCTACTATATTAACACTGAGAGTTCTTTGCTATTGTTACTTCTCCTTTATGTTTACTGTTTCTTGTCTAACTGTTATTTATTGATCCCAGTTTAATGTTTGCAAGCTTTTAATTCCTTCATTACGACAGATAGTAGCGATGGTGTTTCTCTACTTCAATATGACGAGAATTCGTTGAGTGATTGCAGGGTTTAGGGTGTATAGAAGTAAATTCACTCTTATGTTTGTGTGTATTTTGATCAAAGGCTGGAGCTGCCCCTGCAGATTACAGAGTTCCCCTTTCTAAATGAAATGGATTATGTGTTTCTATATTGTTGTTTTTAAACCAAACTAGGGCGAGAATCTCTCCCACTTCTAATATCATGTCCAAACAACTAGTGCACTGTCCTAGTATTCATGCTTTTTTCGACACTTTTGGAGTGCGAATAATCTAATCTTAGAACTTGTTCTTGAGGAGAAATCTTAACAATGGGGAAAGTGAGGGATTTGTGTCTTTGTTTGATCATAATTAGATGACTCTTCTCTACCATTTACTCCTTTATATAGGAGAAGTTAAAAGGGCAATTCATTCGGTGAGTTCTC
Organism: Lonicera japonica; assembly: GCA_021464415.1. Lineage (NCBI taxonomy): Eukaryota > Viridiplantae > Streptophyta > Magnoliopsida > Dipsacales > Caprifoliaceae > Lonicera > Lonicera japonica. The sequence continues at coordinate 74,375,760 of CM038471.1, read as the reverse complement.
TCGTAAGTCATATTTTGAATTTTGGCGAAGTCGATCCTTATAAGAGGGTAGGTGGCTGAACAATTATGATGTGGTCCAAAAGAGACATCATAATACTTATCTCCCTTTTGGTGCAAGCAAGAAGGTGTTAATTTCTTTAAAAGGCCGCAGCAGCGCTTCTGTTGGGTCCATATGAAATCTCTTTGTGAGCCACTTTGGGATAATTTATTAGAATTGTACATATACTTTTTCGGTGCAGCTGCTTTGTTCATGCTCTATGAAACCATTTTAGTTCTTCATGCGAATGAGGCCATGGTTGCATTTATCTGCTCAACAAGTGCTTATCAAATCACAAGTATGTATTCTCAACTGCGAGGTCCGCCTATTAGAGAGGCAAAGTTTAAGGTGTTTGATTGAATTTTTGGTGAAGTGGGTATTTGTTCCTTTATTATGTCTCTACTCTCTAGCAACAGCAATGTTCTAAAAATTGCTAGGCGCTCCTAGGTCGGCGAGAGGGGGCCTAGCGCCTAGGGGATTAATCGGAGATTAATCGGGGATTAATCGGTCAAACGATTTTTTATTAAAAATATTATTTTAAATAACATGATACTAACAAAACATAATAAACATAATATATCTTTCAAATTAACATTAATTTTTCAATATCTAACCAATAAAACATGTCTTTTTTTTAAATTATATTTACTATTTATATAATATATATATATATATATATATTATTTATTTATAATAAGATGATACTAAATTATTAATAAATAAAATATAAAAAAACTTTTACAATAATAAAAGGATATTCAAAAAAAAGATAAATATTGTAAATATTTCAAACAATCAAGGACATACAAGTCATTTGAACATTCACAAAACCCTAAATATAAAATATCTCATTATTATGCTTCTCTCTCTCTCTCTCCTTCAATTTGCAGCAGCAGCAGCAGCCGGACATCTTCTTCTCCTCCTCTATTCTTCTCATTCTTCATCTTCTCCTCCTCCTTTATTCTCCTTCGTTCTCCTCCTTCTCCTTCGTTCTTTTCCTTCTTCTATGTTCTCCTCCTTCTTCTCCTTCGTTCTTTTCCTTCTTCTTCGTTCTCCTCCATCTTCTCCTTCTCCTTCGTTCTCCTCCTCCTTCTGGGCAGAGAAGATGAGGTTGAATAAAATAAAATAAAAAAACTAATCGGCGCCTACCCACCTAGACCACAAAATCGGCGCCTAACCGCCTAGACGCCTAAACATGGAGGACTAGCCCTAGGCCGGGCGGAGGAGGGGCGATTTCCGCCTAGTCGCCGCCTAGGTGGCGCCTAGGCGCGATTTTTAGAAGACTGAGCAACAGATATTGTTGGGGTTGTATCCCATAAGGGGACCTATGTTATCTCTGGCGTTGGGCTCTCCAATGTAAAATTTTAGTACACATTTAGGGCTCGTTTGGTTCGAGTTTTGGGAATGGAATGGGCATGGAATGGGCATGCTTGATTCCTGGAATGTTTCTTTCTTGGCATCTAGGATGCCATGCCGATGTTTAGTTCAACCGGAAATAGGAATGGAATAAAGTATCAATTACAAAAATATCCTTCTTTTTATAAGATGAGAAGACATCACATACTAATTTTTCAAAAGAGACAATTACTATAATAAATTACAAAAATTACACATGCCTAGCTAATAACTATCCTACAATTTTTGTAATTAAAAAAAAATTACAACAGGAAAAAAGAATATAAAAAAGTTCCAAATTTTTTTTTTTTCATTTTTGTGCAGCAGCGTAACTAAAAAAAAATAGTTTCAAACAATATTTTCATACACGGATGGAAAAAGAATTATTTATTTATAAGGAAGAGTGTTATTTTGGTCCTAACATGAAAAATTAAAAAAGATGCCCATTGGTAATGGTTTATTCCTTATGATTTAAATGGGAGAACTTGGGGGGAAAGGTTTGTTCCTGGAATCATTTATTCCGGACTTAAAATTTGAACCAAACGCAGGAATCGTTTCGGAATGGAATATAACATTCCCGGAATGGTTTAAATCTTGAACCAAACGAGCCATTAATGACTATTAGGTGTGTCTCCTCTCTGCCTTCTTGTGCTTTCATGGTTGGTGGCTCGTTTGGTTCAAGATTTGGGAAAGGAATATGTATAGTAGATTCCAGGAGTTTTTCCTGACATCTAGTACTCCTTGCTAGTGTTTTGTTCGGATATTTATGCTCCTTTTCTATCAATTTAGGAAGGACAGCTTTGAGAAAACACTTGTTTCCTGGATCGATACATTCCTCGCTCAAAACTCAAACCAAACATCGGCATCCTTTAGGAATGGAATTTAATTTTCCAGGAATGCTTTAAAGTTGGTACAAACGAGGAATGCGATTGTCAGAGCATAATGGATGCTATTTCCTCTGAAGGCTGAACTGGTCTCTCTGTTAGCCAGAGATTTGGAAGCTGCTGGTATCGATTGAGTTTTATCTTGCCTTTGGTTTTACTTACTTTGTGCTAAGTTTAGTTGTTTTGACCCGGTTTCTTCTAGAATTGTTTTTTTTTTCTTTCTTTTTTGTCCAAAGAAAAGATCAAAAGAAGGTAGTACTAGTAGTGCATCGATTCACGAGTTAAGTATAACTAGCCAATAGGCAAGACTTTCGGGTAGGAGTCAGTGCCCCTCCCTTGTTCAAGCTTCGGTAGTAAATCTAATTAAAGTTTGGACACTGTTCCTGCAAATGTTAAGTCACATCCAAAGTAGATGGGTTCCTCCCCCAACAAATGTTATTAAAGTTAATGTTGATGCCCCAATGGCTGTAGGGGATAATTTGAGTGGTCTGTGTGTTTTTTTCCAGGAATAGTTTGGGTATGGTCTAGGAATAGTTTGGGTATGGCGGTGGGTGCCAGGTCCCGAAAGCAAAGATATTGCTTGTACATTGAGACAGCCGAGTCATATGCTATTTTAGAAACTAGAAAGGGTGTGCTTGAGCGAAACAAATGGGTTTCTTTGGAAGTGCTAGTTGAAAGCGACTCAGCGAATGCTATAGATTTGATTAACAGGAATTTGTGTTCCCGCTCAGAAATTCAGCAGTGTTCAATGATATTTTGCAGGTGTCATCACCAAGCAGCGCACGTCTTCGTGCATCATGCTATGGCCATCTCTGGGATTGAGTGTTGGGGTAAGATATTCTAGATTGGCGTAGTTCGGTTGTATCCTCTGATTATTATTATTATCATTCCTTTATTTGGTGTCCAAAATAAAAAGTGAAAGTTTGGTTTCTTTTATTACAATTTGCATTTTATCTACATCTGCAAAGTGTTTTTTGTAAGATTTGCTTTGACTTTGTTAAGCTTCATCTCATTTGTATGTTCTAGTGACTATACTATTAGAATTATGGAGTCATTTTGTGAACACAAGAAACTTTTAACTTGATTTTTTTTTTATTTCGTGACAGGTTACAGTAGAATTAAGAAGATTTTTTGTGGTGTACTAAACGCGTGTAATTATATTATGTTTTAATGTTGTTTATGAGCAAAATATTGAAGCGTTTGTACACATGGTGATTGGTTTGTTGAAAATTGTTCAAAAATTAAAGTTGTTGTCGTTTTTAAATTGGCAATGAGTAGCTGAATTTAATATGATATTTTGGCTGAATTATGTATATCATATTCGGTAACAAGTTCCCAAAACAACGTACTAGATTCGGCGCCTTGTCGCCGAATTGTTGTACCAAATTCAGCAGTGTGTGACCGAGTGAAAAGAAACTACTACAACTTTAATCTTTGCGCAATTTACAACAAATAACCAAAATATATATACAAATACTTCATTATTTGTTCACAAACCTTAAAACATAATGTAATCCATGTAGAAATTTGATTTGGGGCTCTACTATTTATTTTGTCTAAGCGAGGAAGGAGGAAAACTGAAAAGTTAAATTTTGTTAAGTTAAAAGAATTGTGGTGTATTTAGTGATATTTCAAGAATTTTATTATATTTTTTGTGATACTTTTAAATATATGATAGTCTTAAATTGAAAAAGTAATGTAAATAGAATTTGCTAGTATGCGAAAATGAATTTTCATACAAAGATATGTGAAGTGTCATGTGTTTGGCGCGAGAGTGGATAAGATATTTTAATCCTATCCCACGTTTGGTGCAATACGGGATTAGAATGCATTCGGGATTGATTATCATTTTATCCTTTTAGAATTGGATAAATATATACCACCCTTAGAAGTGGTATTATTTTATCCCATGATTGCCTGATAACAAAATGAATATAAAAATTAATTTTTAATTAATTTTTTTTAATCTTTTTCTTTATACCTTTTAAATAATTAAATTTATTAATAAAAATTTTCAATTACCCAAAATCACAATGACTCAACTAATAAAATTCATTTCTTTTATAATATTGCATTTTTTTAATTAAATGAAGATATTTATAAGAAACTTTAATTTTAGAAAAAAGGTAACATTAGAATTTGAAATTATACTTGATGCCTAGTTCCTAAATACTGTACATTATATAAAACTTTTCTACCGAAAGAGTTTTTTACAAAATTTATTTATAAATAGAAGAATCGCATTAGTTAAAAAAAATTGTGCACAACAATTAACATTGCATATATTTCTAAAAGAAAAGCAAGTTGTATTATATAATATCTGGACTTGTAATTCGGAATTTCATCAAATGCAAAGTTTATTAAATTTTTATCCGATTAATTCTTATCATGTCTGATCCTGCTTAATCCTTATCTGATTGATTCCTTTGCTATCCTATCTTACATAATTCCTATCCGACTAATTTCGACTCTTATCCTATCTGGCTTTTATCCTATCATATTCTACCTCTTTATCCGGCGCGCCAAACGCACCCTTATAGTATTTGGCTCTTTTTCATTATGCTCTTAATAGAACAATTTTGAAGGTCAAATTGATGCATTTTTTTTGTAAAATGTGGTAGAGATGATCTTTACAACAAGTATATCATTTTCACAAAATTTCAACAACAAAAAAAAAGTTTCAAACCGGAAGTGTGTAATAAAAATTTGATTTCATCCATTGAAAATTTAGATGATCACCTTATCCACTTATAAATTGAATCTTTTAATGAATTTTTTTGAAAATGATATATTCATTATAGAAATGTTTGCATTCGGTGATAAATCCATAATATGTATGGATTTAAACTAAAAGGACACGATATAAACATTTTCAACCAAAACCCATTTGTTGCCAAATCTACATTGTTATGGACAAATTAAAATGTCCATTAAGCATTATTTTCAATTTTCAAATAATGAAATCCAATAAGGTAAAATTTAATACACCCTTATTTGATAGAAAAAAAAATTAATAATACAAACAACTCTATTTTAGAATACTTGTAAAGTTGTAACTTTATAATTAAAATGTATAGAAATAAAAATTAGGAAGCAATTGATTACACTATTTTTCATATATTCATAATTTTTGCAATTATACTCTTAATTCTTACTGCAATTCATATTTTTGCAATTAAATTTATAAATTTCCCTGTAATATTTTATAAAAACTTGTATTAAACTTCTAAATTTTGACATATTTTTATTTTTTTGCAAATTGTAAATTTTTGTAAACTTGTAAATTGTGTAAAATTCTTTTGCAAATCTAAGTGAAATTTATAAATTTAATTTCAAATTTCGCAATAAATTTCACTTCAAATTTACAGTAAAACCCGTAAACTTTAATTAAAAATTTGTAAAAAAAATTGTTACTGGCAAATGATTCTAATAAACATAAACAAAAATGCAATAGTAAATTAGAAAACAAATCATAATAGAAAATAATTTATATGTACAACATATATATATAGATACACGAAAATTTTCAAGTACGGATTAGTCCGTATGAATCGAGCCTTTTTACGACGTTTTTTTGTCACAAAAAATGTCCAGACCGAGCAACACCAAAAACCAACTATATAGATTCATATATTAAATTTCATACAATTAATTATAATTTTATGTTTATTATTATTTTTAATAAAAAAACATATTTTCATTGTATTAAAATATTTTATCCTAAACATTTTGTAGAACGTGCCTAGGCAAGTGACAAATAACCTCTTTGATTTTTAACTTTTAAGTGAAAGAAAAAACAAAAAAAAAAAAACAAAAAATCCTTCACATGGAAATACGTTTTCCCAACATTTACAGAGTAACCTTTTAAACCCTCAATGGGGATATCTCTTTCTATCTCTCTCTCTAAACGCGTGGATATCCGGTTGACCTGACATTTGATTGTAGCAAAACACACAGGTAAACCTATATTTATTCAACTTTCTCCTCATATTATCTGATAATTTAAGTTAGCCTGTTCATATATATATATATATACAAGGGAATTCCATTGGACAATGGCCAATCTTATTATCAACACATTGGTCTTCCATTTGCCACATCAATTTCTCCCAGCAATCCAACAATTACAAAAAAAACCAATTATCCAGCATAAACGATTTCTTAGTACATATTCAGATTCAGAGCCACTAAATGTTTGTGTTGCTGCTCATGCATCATCATCAGCATCATTGTCGTTGTCGTCTTTCACAGTTAAATACCTTACAAACTCATGTGGGCTTTCTTTACAGGAAGCCTTTTCAGCATCCAAAAAGTACCAATTAGATGAATTGAAGTTACAGAAATATGAATCTGTCTTATCGCTTTTGAGATCCTTTCAATTCTCAGATACCCACATCAAGAAACTGCTCATTAAGTTCCCCTACATCCTCAGATTTCGCCTACACACAAATCTTAAGCCTAAATTGGAGTACCTAACGGAAATTGGCTTTGTAAGTACCCTTCTCCCCGAGCTAATTTTGTTGAATCCAGACATTTTGCTTAGAAGCTTGAGTGGTTATTTAAAACCATCAATGAAAATCCTTAGGAAATACGTGAAGACGAACGAGAAAGTTGTTGCTGCTGTTAAACACTGGACGTGCCTTTCGTCGTGTGATATGAAGGGAATTCTGCAACCGAATGTCGAGTTCTTGTTAAGTGAAGGGGTGCCCCCTACCACTATAGAAAACCTGATTGTGTGGCATTCCAGAACTTTAATTGTGAAGTTAGATAAATTCGTTACCATAGTTGAAATTCTCAAAAAATTGGGTTTTAAGCCTACTTCTACGACGTTTATAGTAGCTCTTCGATGTTTGGTCTCAGTGAGTGATTCAACATCGGAAAGGAAAGTGCAGTTGTTTAAGAGTTGGGGATGGTCTGAGGAACAGATTGTATCTGCGTTTAAGCGTGATCCACTTAGCTTAGCTGGTTCTGAGGAGAAAATTAGGAGTATAATGGATTTTTATGTGAACACAATGAAATTGAATCCAGCGGATATAGCCGCTTATCCCACGGTACTTAGGTTCAGCCTAAATACTAGAACTCGGCCGAGGTATAATGTTATAAAGGTTTTGGAGTCCAAAAATTTGATTAAGAAGCCCAAGAAGCTTGTCTGGATATCTGCACTAACTGAAAAGGAATTCTTGAAACGCTTTGTGGATAAGCATTTGGACCAAGTCCCAAATTTAATGGAGATATATCGGGGTACTATCACGGGTGATAAGATTGATATTAAGCTACACTGAAGTAAGTTGAAAAGTCTCTGTTAAATGTGCACATATGTGAAAAAACTGTTTAACTATCGTGTATTAACGGATATGTACTAATTGTAGACTCTAGATTATGTTTATCGTTGTTGTTACTTTCAAGCTTGTTTATTTATACCTGTTAGTATCTTGAGAATCAAAATGGATGACATGTTGTGTTCCATTTAACAATTTTGTTTCAAGTGTAGAGCTCCATTTGGAGTTTATCCACAGTGATTTGACAAAAATACATATACCAATTTTAGGGAGGTCTTTCTCCATGTGAGAGAGAGCGAGAGAGGTGGTTTAGGTTATTTAGGTACTTCAATAAGATTTTATTGTTTTTTTGAATTTTTCTTGTGATTACCTTTGAAGTAAATATGAAAAGAGAGTCGTTCTGAATACGCTAAAATGTTCATAAATAAAACTTCGTTTATAATTTATTATTACTATTTTACCCCTAAAGAAATGGCTATTTTACTCTCATCAGTCGTTTTCCAACCAATGTTCCAAAAACTGCTAAGCGGATGTAGGGTGGACACTACACCAAATTATTAGACTTGTAACAGTTAGAAAAATTCAATTGTAAGAGTTGTAAACACTTATAATTTTTACGAGTGTTGCAATCACTTATTTGGGATTTAAAACAAAATTAGTAACATGTGGTAGGGGGCCTGGTGCCTAGGTGGTGACTAAGCGAGGGATTTTTGTTTAGTTGTTTTAGAAATATAATACTGCAAAAATCAGAAATTGACTCCTAAAAAGGACAATATGGGTGTGTTTGATTAAAAAGGTTGGAAAATGATTGAAAACACTACTAATTTCTAGAGAAGTTGGAGAAAGAGATAAATGATTTGGTGAAATGTTCTATTCCTCTCTGGATTTTCCATGGATTAAATTTCTTTGAGTGGTGGGCAAGAACTTTTTTCCCTGGAAAATAAGAAAAAGGTGGAGAACATCTCACCAAACCGCTCCTCTATATTTCAAACTTCTTGTAAAAACTAGTAGTGTTTTCAGTTGTTTCCAACATTTTTATCAAACACACAGAGTTCATTTAACGAATATTGCTCATAATTCAAACATGAAAGGAATAATTTTCAAAACAAAAGGAGTCAAAAACTTCAATGGTCCCTTATAAAAAAAAACTCCAATGGTCCTGTCAAATCGCCATCCTGTCAGGCCAGGCGGGAATTTTTAGACCATTGTTGCCAACCACAGTAGCTGAGCACTTGCTGCTTTGACTTTATCCGTTGGATAGACACACATATGCACAATTATTGTCTTGATCTTAGGTTTATAAATATACACGATTGGTTCTATAAACAAAACTAGGGACACATTTGGACCACCATGGACAGCTCTGACTCTCTCTGGTGAACTCTTTCCAGGTTCCTTAGATCTGAGGCTAGGATTGTTTTTGTTGGGGATACATATTTTTAACTAGCCAAATGTCTTGAAAGTTGGAACTGAAACAAGCATTTATGCTCTTTCCTTCTTTTGAATTTCCAAACAAGTTAATTGTTTTAGGAATCTTCATGTTTTTTTGTGCTGATTTGATGTATTTGTAATATTCTTCGTAATATAAATAAATTATCTTTTGTTTTTGATCAAACAAATTTTTTTTTCCAAAATCACTGAAGCTAATATTGGTGGCCGGTCGATCATAATTTGAAATGAAAATGGTACTTTAGTAATAGAAATGATAGGTTATGGTTTATATATAAAAATATGATTTTCATTGTATAGAATGGGGATTTTAATCAGAAAGTTTTGTAGCGTATTTGGAATTAACCAAATGTAACCCCTGAGGTGATAGCCTAGCGGCACAGGTTCTTATTCTTACCTCATCTTTGTGCATGTGGAATTGAGGATCTAAATGTAGGATTATTTAGGTGCTCTAATAGGCTTAGATTACCCAAGTTATAAAAAAGGAAAAAGAAACAAGAATTACCCAAAGTTTAGTTTAGAACATATTCCTTTTTCTACAAAAGCCAGAAAAAATAAGCTTCTAGTAGGTGGTTCTACCATGAGTGGAGTGAGAGGGTTCGATGTTCTTCAGGGAGATGGTTAGTGCTTAAAGACATGCCGAGTAAAAGTAAAAGCATTACGAATGGCTGTGTGAATTTACCCAAGAACCCTAGCCGTTAGATGTCTATAATTAGAAATTAGCTGTTAGATGTTGGGATAAAGGTCAAATCATGTATAGGAGAACTCTCTTCTGCCTTTTAATATTGATTAGCATAGCTAAAATTTAAGATTCTTTGAGTCCAAATCTAATATAAACATATACATATATATATGTTTGCTCATGTTGCTTTCTTCATGTTCGAAAAGGAAATTTTACGGTAATGGATGCTAAAGTAGTTAATAATGTTTATTTATAATTCTTTGGAAGTGCCGTCAGAGAAACTGGATAAGATTGGTGCTTTTCCGCGTAGTTGATATGAGTTTCTTTACTATTGATTGGTCTCTTTTGGCAACAAAAAGAAAGCTAAATGTTTGTGGAGATGCATTTTTTTGGCGCTGGCCTGCTCGGTTGGGTAGAAAGAGATGCGAGGACTTCAGAAGAAGACCAAATTTCTTGCTTTTCTGGAGTCATTCTTTCAAAACAGTTTTTGAACTCGAATTGGCCATTGCTAGAGTATTTATTTGAGTTGGTTGCCCTTATATGTATTCTACATTTCTACTCAGTACTTTCTTTGAAATGGGGCTTCTTGGGGTCAAATGTGTACCTGTGATTTTATTAAAATAGGATCATTGCTATTAGCAGTTCCCTTGCTCATGCATTCTTTGTAAAGAAGATTGGGGAAGTATTAATTATGTTTTGGATTTTTTTGGACTGAACTTGTTACAGGCTCATCCCACGTTGGTAGATAATGCAGTGGTTGTTGACATGTTGGTTCATTGAACCTAAATAATAATTTGGGCTAACTACCTTAGGAGAGGACTGGTGGTGTTAGATATTATGGTATCAGAGCCAACCTAGGTCAACTATCATGTGGCTGTGGTTAATTGTGTGTTTGTTGGCATAAACTGTTTAAGTAGGTTTGTCCATGACATTTTTGGTTATTCATGTTTACTATTTATGTGAGCTGGTTGTGTGAAGAGATTGCCTGCCTAACCCACTAATTTTGTGTCCGATTCTAGTCGTGTTGTCATTGTCATGTCAACAATTGCCACCGCTAACTGCCCATGAAGGGGTTTTAACGAATGCCCTTGATGGGGTAGCCTCCTCGGTTTTGAAGCCGCAACCTCTCGCTTATGCGAGTGGTGCACTTGACTTTGAGCTAGAAGCTCACAATTGCCTCAGTCTTTTTTATTAACATTTTCCGTACTTTTTTCTTATATCTGCATCTTCTTTCCATCTGGTGTTTTGGTCTATCAGTCTTTTTTCTCCACTGCTTTCTTATTACTCCATTCAACTTCTGTTTCCTATCTAGAAAAGAGGCAACTTAATTTGCTAGAAAATAATGCCTTGCTGATGCACTTGAAAATGTTGAAGTTGCTGAAGTTTATCTTATAAATATATTGTTGTGAAAAACAGTTGTTGCAATTATAAGTGGTAACATGGTTGCTGGTATTGTTTGACAATACATTGTGTTATGATTGCATAAGAATCTGTAAGTGCATTGAGTTAACAATAGAATAGAATGAAAGTGCCATTTGCATATTTGTTTGCCAGTTTACATGAAATTTATCCTCCATAACGCTAATAGGTGATGCCTGCCCGCTTTTCAAGAGACAGCACCCTCCAAACCTATCAAGCACATCATGTACTTCTCAAAGGGCTATGCGCTGATACATACATTTATGGATATGCATTTGATTACGGATTCACATCGATATACATCTTAGAGCACTATAGATTTCGAGCTTTCAAGTGGAAGGAGTTTTGCTGTATATTTCTTTCTATTCCTCCACTTGTTCTCTGTTGTTTGCTGTAGTTGAATGCAAATTATCCCCAGTGCAACATGAAATTGGTGAATATTATGAATCTATATGATAGTACACTACCAAGGTTAGGTTGTCTCAACAAGAGGCAATGTGGCATTGTGGCCAAAAGTCGATAACACTTAACATATCTTTGTAAGTGAGAAAATTCATTTTTGCATACTAAAATAGCCTTCCACCTTGTTCAAAAAAAAAAAAAAGGTTTACCACCACCGAACACCAGGCAACCACCGATTGACTTCTGGGTACCTTAGCGCTTAGGAGATTAATCCGACAAACTATGTTATATTTATTAATTATTAAAATATCACAATACGAGTAAAATCTAGGTTGAGCGCCTTGGTGAAAGACTCCATTAGTCTCGCTGAATCGACATCTCAAGAGACTACACGACCATCTAATTTAACTAAGCGGCAGAGACCAATCGGCTCTAGGCAGAGATTTTAAAATATTGACTGATAAAACAAATTATATATATATAGTCTTGGGAATGTATTTTATGGTATACTAGGGTATACCTGTGTCATCCAGTACGGTGAAATAATAGGATAAAAAAGGTAATGTGCTCTAAATCTAAATAGACAAATATCAACTGAAATGTATTTTCAATCATATTTTTTTTATCTTATTTTCATCTAGACAAAATATTTTTTTAATAAAATAAAACTCAACAATGTATGGATTCTTAAATGTTACTCAATAGTTTTTCTTGATTTTTTTTACATAATTTTATAGTCATGATAGATCTTGTTTAATTGATATTGATTAGAAGATTTTAAAAATTAAATTTTTATTAAATTTTGAATTTTTTTATTTTAAGTTATAGCATTTTTAGTATAGACAAAATTATTAATTTGTGAGAGTTTATTGTGTGTATATTATTGGTGTGAGTGTTTTAACTTTGATGTGATGTCTTGATGTGTGTATAAAACTCATTCAAGGGTGTAGAACTAATGCACACCATAACATGTGTATTTTTAACCATTAAATTCTTATAATTTTTAAATAAAAAATTTGGTCAAACTTGATATATTATAATACAGATAGCTGGTAACTTTGTGCGATAAATTTTTATGTTATAACGTAATCTTGTTTGATAGTTAAACAAGAATAAGTTATGAATTTATGATATACTGAAACAAAATAGAAAGATGAGCCAAAAAAAAATAGAAAAAAGTACACAAGTATAGAGTAAATAGTATTTGCGTTAATCAAGCCTCTTGACCCAATGGTATAAGGCTGTTATTATGACAATTTTGGGTCACCGCGAACAGAGATTAGTCGAGGTGCTCGAAAGCTGACCCGGACACCCCATGAGGAACCAAAAAAATAAATATTATTCGAGTTTTTACTTTTGTGGTAGAGCATACTTACACATAATTTTCTTGAGATTTTATTATTGTTTATGCTTGACAGCAAATCGGATATATGTAATTCAATTTTGTATTTAAATACGATCTGATTGATAATATACTAAATCCAATTTCATCTGTGATTTTAATGGATATACAACATACTAATACATATCCAAATGAGGTACTAAACAGATGTTTAATATGCATATTTTATCTGAAATTGGAAAAATTATTGGCCGGAACACGACTATTAACAAATTTTATTATTATACCAATTAGTAGATTTTTTATATAATTTTTTATTTATTTATAGTGCTGCCTACATTTGATATTCTTTGAATATAAATTATTTAAAATTTTTAGTAAAATTACATGTATATGATAATTTTAAATTTGGCGTTTCCAATATCATACTTTTCGGTGTTTTTGATAGAGAAAATTGGTCTTGCAATCTTATATATATATATATATAATAGAAAACAAAACCAACCTAATTTCTTTGGTATTTTTAGTTTGGGAAATTAATTTTTTCTGTACTAAATATATCTTACAAAAATTACTTCCTCTTTTTTTTTTTTTATCAAATTTATTCAATTAATTTTATATGAGTAACACCCTTGTATTGTATGAGAGGTAAAGGACGGCGGTTGACCCCAACGGACACAAATGTTGGGAGCCAAGCCAACCATCAGGCTTGGCCTGTTCTGGCAACTCATGCCACATTCGGCCGGAAAGGAAATTAAAAGTTGGGCTCAGGGGATAAAGGAAAATATTTGAGCCGAAAATACTTCCGTAAAATTAGTCTCTTTATCTACTTTCAACTCATTTCACCAAATTTTCTCAAACCCTTTCAATTCATTTGCTTATTTTTGAAGTGCCAAACAAGACCTTAAATCACATCCAGCACTTTCTTTTTCTAGGTATGAGAGCAAAATAAAATAGACAAATAAATAACGAGCCAACTAACAAGTCAAACAAAACAAAAAGAGGTCTAACCAATACCAAAAGTCTCGAGGAATTAAAGAAATCATGATTTGCAGAATTTGAACTAAAAAGCGACAACTTCATCTCACTTAAAATTGGAATTAAGAAATTTGGATACATGTATATATATATATGTGTGTGTGTGTTTTTATATTTTTTTCATTAACAATCATCCATCTGAACGAGTTTAGAAATTTGAATCAGAAGATTCAGTTTAAAATATATGAGATGATTATCTAAACTTTTAATAGTGTAAAATGAATATGTATATCAAAATTTTCTTACACTTACTTCCCGTTTCAATTTATTGATAAAAGTTTGTAAAAATGGTCTTCTTACTCATTATAAAGATTATACCCACCAAATCTTGTGAAAAAAACCATTTGTTTATATCTCAAACGAGACACCATTAAACAATAACTCATCCTTCAATTATCATCATGCTAATGGTCATTTTATGTTTTTTTCATATCCAATTTAAAAATGGGTTCTTATTACTTAAGTAATTGCTTTTTGTTACTATTTTTTAGGGGAATTAGCATCTAATTGATTGTACAAGTGCTGCCCATACTAAATAAATGGGATAATTATCAAATCTTTAACTTTCTTATTTATTTTGGTTAACAATGTGTGTTTTTTTTTTTATCTATTTAGAACTGTGCATAGTTCAAGTACAACACGACATGCTAATTTGGTTTTTCAATTTACCTATTTCAACTTGAGGATAAGTGTTTTTTTAAATGCCTCAAAGTGTTCAATAGTTCTTTTGTTGTGTCATCTTTGAGAGTAATTGATTACGTGGAATTAATATATCTTTAAAAAATATTCATGGCATTCGGTGATTTTGGCTATTCAGACATGTTCATGAATCTTTTTTCTTCTTGGGATTCTCGCTTATATTATTTTGTTTATTTCGTAGACTCTAGACTTGAGAACCCGGAAATATTGAATTTTTGGGTTTTAAAAACAAAATTATTAAAGAAATAATGCGGGTTTCTTCGAGAGAAAACAAGCAACAGGAAGCAGTTTGTACCCAAAAAGTTTCAATTGGACTGTAACTTTTTTCATTAGTTCAAGAAAATCAGACCTTTTTTTATAGCGTCATCGGTCAATTTCCATTTATATATTTTGCATGATGCCATCTTCACTGGCTTTATCTTTTTTCTTTTGAAAAAAAGTTGTTTTTATTGTTTTTTTAACATTTTTTTTTGGAGTTATGTTTGGGTAGTTAATAATCACACAAGTAATATCTTAACTTTCTTCCTAACTTAATTGTTAAACTTACGAGATCAAGTGGTAGTAATGGAACTTATTGTAATACTTTTATCCAGATTATAAATTGTTTGTGACTCCTTTTTTTCTTTAACACAAGAAATTTATCACACTCACATTAACATGGACTAATCTCCGTTTAGGAAACTAACTATTCTTGGCCATAAGTGCTTTTAGCAGGAATCACACTTTCATTGCTTCGAGTTGCACCACAGTTCCTTTGGCACGGGCTACTCATAGTATACACATATGGATAAAGTTAAAAAACAATGGAAGCAAATGGGCTTGTGAAAGCATTTAATTGGGGTTGGTTTAGGTTGAATTGTTCTATGAAATAATTTGGATTTTGCTTGTTCTACTTCATTGATGTATAAGAATTCATTAAATAACTACCATAGAGTCCAACTTAATCCAAAAACCTATGTCGACTGTGCTGATGAGTAGGGGTGGCAAAAAAAACCAATCCGCCAGGTTACCGAACCGATCCGATCCGTTTAGAGTGGTTTCGGGGCGGTTTGTTTTAGACCGGTTCGGTTTTGGGTTTAAAAAAAAAACGCCGCGGGTTCAATTTCGGTTTCGGTTTCGGTTTCAGTTTCTTTCCTAAAAACCGCTCTGAACCACCCCGAATATATATATATATATATAATATAGAAATATTATTTTATATATAAAAAATATATATATATATAATATAGAAATATTATTTTATATATAAAAAATATATATATATATAATATAAAAATATATATTATTTTTGAAGAATAGATACTTAATTTGTTTGAAATTTAATTGTATGTCTAGATTTAATGTCTAAAATTTATTTTTAGCTTAAAATAATGGTTATTCGGGGCTGGGCGGTTTGGATTGGTTAACCGTAAATTGATTTGGATCAGTTTCGGTTTAAAAAAAAAACCCGTTTCGATTCGGGATAAAAGAATGCGGTTCGGTTTCGGGTTTAAGCAAAACCGCCCCGTTGCCGTTCCTAATTTCCTACTGATGAGCATACTCTATACTCTGAATGTCTGCCAAGCCAAAAACTATTCTTTTCTCACTCATCATGTATCAATATCAGTCCTATCATTATTCATTGGGCAAAAAAAGCCGTACCAACACCAATATTTATACAATAAGCATTAATGAGTGTTCCCTTATGATCTCGAAAAACTAATTGTGTAATGACGGGTTTTCTTTTTCACCAAATACATATCCAACTAAACATCACAAAATTTAACGCGTGGACAATCCAAATTTGGATTGAGCTTGATTCGACCTAAAATCTAAAAGGTTAAGGCATCAAGCTAAAATAAAGCTAGGTTATTAGTCTTATAACATAATGATAATGCTCGCTGACAAGGAACATAAAAGGGAGGGAAAGGTGAAGGATTTAGTTCACTCCTTTACAACTAAAAAAAAAATTATTGTTTGGATTGGGGGATAAAGAAGGAAAATAATAGAAGATATTACAAATAGCTTTTTTATATAGATTTATGAAAGGAATGGAAAAGAAACGGCGGGATTGTTAATCTGTTCTATTCTTTAATTCTGTTTTCTTCCAATATTAGAAGGATTAAGAGTAAAAGGAAAAGAGTTTAATAGATTATTACCCATAATTTCAAATTTATGTAAACGTTATACGGTTATAGTAAATCACATTCATTTTATTTCATTTCATTTCTTCTTTCTACTCAAACAAAAGTTAATTACATTCATATCTTTTCCATTATTAGCTTTCCAACACAATAAAATTAAACTTATCCATTTCCATTCACTTCCTAATTAACCATTTTCTTTTCATTCCCTCCACTCAATCTAAGCAAACTCGTCATACATCTATTACTCGCATATATAACATTTCAAGAAATTTTTTTAACAAAAGTGAAGAATGGCACATGTGTAAACTTTAAGTATCGAATGCGTAAAGATTTGCAAGCAAGTTCTTTATGAAAAAAAACTGTTGACCTAATGTCTTAATCTTATTTTGATAATAACAACAAATCAATCATGTGTAACTTAACATGTTTCTTGATATAAGTATACAGTTTATTTACTTGGAAAATTCAAGAAAAACATGACAAGGATCAATCTTTCACTATTCGATCATTGGACAAGACAAGGAAGATCAAATCTCTCAACGCAAATCATGAAACACAAATGATCAAAAGACTATATGAAAAGTTTCAAGGAAAAGGCTTCAAATGAAGATCAATCCGAATAAACAAATCAAAGTATTCGAAGACTCGTTAATTTAGTAATTGAGTGAGTGCTTAAGATTTATGTAAAGTTACTTTATTGATCAAATCCTTATAGCTCAAACATATTCATGCATCTTTTTAAAGATTGATTCAAACAAGTTTGAATTTGAATTTATTTGAAAGACATCATTTTACAAAAATCGAGTTTCAAAATAAATCCATATTAATTTTAAATGATCATATTTTAAGCTATAATAAAAATAGGTATCTTAGAAACATATCTTTGAGGTTCAAAAATCATTAGAATTTTATTTGGAACTAAATTGTTAAATTGCAAAAATATTTTTATTTTACATTTAAAATTCGCTAAATTTTTGCCCAGTTTTGATCTAACGGTAAGATGGAGGCCTTCCCGAACTCCGATTATTTTGAAATTTTTACAGTAGTTAAACAACATCTCCTGAAAATTTTGACTAAAATTTGAGCATGATCCAACGGTCAAATTGGGAGAAATTAACAAAAAAAATTTGAATTTTTTGTCAAAACTAGCTGTTGGAAAGTTTGAAAATGTATACATTGGAGCCAAAACCTCTCTTAATCATCCCCAACGGCCATATGGTTTTGTAAGCTATAAATATGAGGTCCTAGACATGTTATAACAGACTTGAATCATTCTACAAACTTAGTTTACATATATACAAAGTTATTCAAGTATCAATTCATTTTATTGATCATATTCTTCATCTTTTGAGCTATATATTATTGATCAATTTTGATAACTCTAGTATGAGCTTCATTTATAATCTTCAAATACACTTGAGAGTTATTGTATTGGTGTGTATCACCACAAACAATTTATTCTTCATTTCAAAAGAGAGTTTGTCTCTTTGTAGAGCAAGAGAGCATATCTTGTGAGAAGTGTAGTGAGTATAGCTACATTGTGAGTGTTGTGTGCATAACAACATTTGTATTGAGGTTTGATCTTCACTCGAAGAAGATTGAATAGTGAAAATTCTCGGAGAACTAACTGAGCGCGGACGTATGGTTGAAGAGACCGAACCGTGAGGACAAAAAGTCTCGAGTTTCAAATTGGTTCAATCTTTCTAAACTCAAGCTCTCTTTTTATTGCTATATTATTACTTGTATTTTGAGATTGTTTATTTACTTCTCTTGAGATTGATTACTTGAAATTTATTTTTTCCTTGATATTGTTACTTAGCTAAGTTGCTTTGCTTAAATATTTTAAAAACGTTTTAATTCCGCATTAAGTTTTTAAAACCCTATTCACCCCCCCTCTAGGGTTGTTTTCTGACCAACAAAAACATCACAAAAGTAAAATAGGTATTTCAAAAGACTGAGATAGTTTCACCGATAGTTGAAATCTAGGTTGGATTGATATTATATAATATTATAAACAGGTATTGTCCATTCCGGACATTACGGTGAGACGAATAAAAGCTGATAGTTAAAAAATAATAATTATTTGTATGATCAAGAACTATTCAAGTGTAATATTTACGACATTGATACTCGAATTTATTTGATTTTAGACATAATTAACTTACTAATAACAAAAGGTAAATTATATTATGTCATAGAGGGTTATATAACTACCCAAATTAAATAGATTTACATTTAAAAATAAGTAAGAAAAAAGCTGTATATACCTTGTTTCAAATCTGGTCCAGAAAGAGTATGTCAACCCAAAGGAAATCTTCAAATTATTAATGCATGTTGGAAATCATCAAACCACGAGAATAGCACTTCCCTTTCTATCTTAATTATCAGCTTTTATTCTTCTCGTTGTGCTGTCCTGCACAGGCAAGATAATACTTAATTTATATATGTGGAAATAGACTATATTACACAATTAAAAGAGATGTCAACAAAAAAAAAAATTCAAACCCAATAACAACATTACATGAAAAGAGAGATCAAAAAAGTTTAAAATCCAAACATATGTTTCAAAGAGTAAACAACAAAAAGAAACTAAAATGTACACACATGTTTCAAAAGAGCAAACAACAAAACGAGTTGAAATATATACAGAGTTTTTTAAAAAAAATTCTAAATCTACATTGAAAAATAAATAA
Source organism: Lonicera japonica (assembly GCA_021464415.1). Taxonomy (NCBI): domain Eukaryota; kingdom Viridiplantae; phylum Streptophyta; class Magnoliopsida; order Dipsacales; family Caprifoliaceae; genus Lonicera; species Lonicera japonica. Next base: position 74,356,316 of record CM038471.1, on the reverse strand, counting down.
ATAAATAAATAGCGTAATAAAGGCAATTAGTGAAGAAAAGCAAAGGACCCAGGGACGTTTTAATTTAGGGCGGGTATAAAGTACTTGCTTCCAATGCCACATTGCCACCTAGGCTTTCAAAAATTGGGGTTTGTTATTTGGGTTTTGTGTTATCCATCCAATCTCTTCTCCTCCTCCTACAAACAGAAGCAATGACTGCCCAGACTCCAGAAGAACTTCTCGCTGCTCATCTTGAACAGCAGAAGATCAATGTAAGTATTCATACTCCCCGGCCCCTTTCTCTCTCTCTCTCTCTCTCTTTATTTATACATTTACATACACACATTTAACTTTTTTTATGAGGGTTTAAAATTTTGTTTCTTCATGGACCCAAAAACAGGTGTTCGTTTGATATGAGTACGAAAATTAGTTCTCAAATAGTTTTTTTTTTTTTTTTTTTTAATATATAATTTGTAATGAGTAAAAACAAGTAAACAACCATGATTAAGACTGCTAAGTACTTAGAAATCTTGATTTTACTGGCTAATGAAAGAATCTGATTTAGATGTATGATAAAAAAATCTTTCTTTTTTTGTCCTCGGGAAAATCTAAGCTTACTCAATTTTTATATTGGACAAACTGATGTGACGCCATTCAATGATTCAAATGAAATGGTAGGGTGACATATTTAATGAGTTGTGTGCCTTTCTTTTAATTTGATTGGTAGTTTGTACAAAAATTTAGTAAGTTTAGTGCTACTCCCCCTTAATTGCTTTCAGTGGTTATGTATTTCTATCCTGTTGTATTAAGAGAAATTGAAGTCCAAAGACAGATAAATTTATGTTTTTAGTAACTTTATCAATGGGGAAACGGAAGTATCACATGAAGTGATTATGGTCCAATCCATTGGCCCTTTCTTTGATTTTTACGGTTCTAGCAGCCCCGGGATTTTATTGCTTCTTTGGGTAATACTGACTGGACTGCTAAGAAGGAAAGTTGACCTCCATTGTATGAGTTTATTAATGCGTACGGTTATATTACTCTCGCACCTGTGTTCTTACTAAAGTAGTAATATTGTCGCAAAAGATCTTCACAAGAGAACTGAAATTTAAAGGGAGCTACTTTGGGAATTGGTTTTCAGTGTTTGCGTAAGGAAAATGCTAGTACCATTCTTGCGTAACACCTTCAATATAATGGGAAGAATTGTTTTTTAATCTTAAAAATGAAATATAAAAGATTGGAGCGTTCAGAGAAAGATGCCCTTTCAAGGGTTGAGATGAACGTACAAGGAATAAAAAATTGAAGAGTTTAGATGAAAGATGCCTCTTTTAAGAGCTGAGATGAAATATATATAAAGGGTCGATTAGATCCATAATGCTTTTGCACGGTGTACCACTAGTAAACTATATTGGTGGTTTATTCTATATTAATGTTGTAGGTTATGCTCATGGATGGGCATTTGGTGGAAGTGGCATTTTTGGAATGTCTATTAGATGATGGGTGACCTTAATAATACTTCATTATTGTGTAATCTCGGATCCTAACTTGGATTTGAGCTATATCTATATGCCGAAGTTACTTTAACACAGACAATTTTCTCTTATATGCCTATAAATAAATTCATTAATGTAAGAATTTCTATAGTGTTTTGTTTTCTAATGAGCTTTTCTCATACTGTTCATTGAGACTTGAGAATTTGGTTTACTGTTTTGTTTTCTAGTTAGCATTTCTCATTTATGTACTGTTGGGGGAATTGGGCAGCCTGATGACCCTGTGGTTGAAGAGGATGATGATGATGACGATGATGAGAAGGATGAAGATTATGTTGAAGGCAAGTTATCTTTGCAACCTAAACTTTTTTCAGTGCTTGTTCTAGCATTGTCTTTACATTGTTCATATATATGTCCTTGGCCATGCAAAAACTTGCACTTTTATTTTCGTAAATGTGAATGGCCGATTATGGGCCTACACTATATTGTCAATCATACGTGTTTAGAAGGGAAAAGTAGTACATGAACATATACTACAAGATCATTAAATCTTGTCCCTGTTTCACAGAGCTCTCTGGAAATTGCATCTCAGTTGTTTTAAGTTGGGTTTACTATTGTTAACCTACTACTCTTTCTAAGAACCAATGCTTATTCTACCTCTTGATCTTTTTTTCAACTAACTTTTCCAATTGGAAAGTTGATTAAAAGTTTAAAACTATCTGAAATAATTTATTTTCCTCATCTCTTCTCTCTCTCTCTATATATGTATGTATACTGTTATCAAAAGACAATTACTTGGAAAATCATGGGGGAAGTACTGTTATGTAGTACTACAATAAACCCTTGGTTCAGAGAATCTAGCCACATGTGATGTTCTATCAAAGTTGAAAGATCTATATAATTTGATCTACATCCAGTGAAAATGGTTCTGCCATATAATGCAGTTACAAGTTGTTCAATCTTCTAAAAAAGATTTGACGATTTATATTCCACTTAGAATTTCCAAACTTATGAGACCTGTGCAAACCATCTCAGGGGAGATATGAGATTGCCTCTGGAAGAAATACAATGCAATTAGACTGCATATATATACGCACACATACAGTTGTTTATGTGGATCGGGATTCAGGAAAAACATCAGTTCATATACCATATTGTCCTCGTTCTAATTTTTTGTCATTCGAGTTTGTTGACATGCAAGATATGGGGATGCTCCTTCCTCATCCGAAGTTGAAAATGTCATATATAATTGAAATGATGTGACTTTCGAGTTAGTAACTCGCATTCAAATTATACCAAGTCAGGCTACTTTATTATATATGTTTCAGTTTCTAAATTTGGCCTCTTCTCTCACCCAGATCTGTTTTAAGATCGTTCTAGGTTTTCTAACATTAACTTGCCTAATTTTTGACCCCTTTCAAATAGGGGTGTCAGTTTTAAGCCCAACCCATCAAGTAATTTGCCCATTAAAAACCCACTCCAGCCAACCACTTAAGTAAATGAGCCATTATTGGCTGGCCCATTAGGATCTTATTTCTTATTGGGTCTAAACTGACTGAAAGTTTAGAGAGAACAATTAATTTTATTTCATATCCTAAAGAATGAAAACAATGTTCCTTATAAAGAAAAAACATCTTAACTTACCTAAAATACTTATTAAGGTGGGATTCTACCCATAAATAAAATAACATAAATAAATAACTAAACTAAATCAAACTGAATTATCAATACTCCCCCTCAAGTTGGTGCGAAGATATCCATCATGCCCAACTTGCTCACTTGAGATTCGAACGATTGCCTTAACAGGCCCTTGGTTAAAATATCTGCAACTTGTTGATTAGACGGAATAAAGGGTGTACATATTATTCCACCCTTTAGCTTCTCTTTGATGAAATGCCTATCAATCTCAACATGTTTTGTCCTATCATGTAAAACCGGATTGTGGGCAATACTGATAGCAGCCTTGTTGCAGTATAGCTTCATCGGGAGGCTTATTGGCCTTCTGAGTTCTTCTAAGACCCTTTGTAGCCAAAGAACCTCACATACGCCTTGAGCCATTGACCTGAACTCAGCTTCTGCACTGCTTCTGGCGATAACACTTTGCTTCTTGCTCTTCCAAGTAACCAAATTGCCCCAAAGAAACGTACAGTAGCCAGACGTAGACCGTCTATCAGTAACCGATCAAGCCCAATCAGCATCTGTATACACCTCTATCCCTCTTTTATTGTTCTTCCTAAAGAACAGACCTTTCCCTGGGGAGCCTTTGAGGTAACGAAGAATACGGTACACAGCTTCTAGATGTTCTTCACATGGGGAGTGCATAAACTGACTAACCATGCTTACAGCAAAAGCGATGTCAGGGCGCGTATGAGACAAGTAGATTAGTTTACCAACCAGCCTTTGGTATCTCCCTGTTTCGACTGGAACATCGTCTTTAACATCTCCTAACTTGGTACCCAGTTCAATGGCAGTATCCGATGGCTTACACCCACTCATCCTAGTTTCTGATAGCAAATCTAATATATATTTCCGTTGTGAGACTACAATACCAGTTTTTGAACGGGCCACCTCCATTCCAAGGAAGTATCGTAGGTCTCCAAGATCCTTAATCTCAAATTCTTTGGCAAGATTTTGCTTTAATCGACTCATTTCTTCCACATCATCCCCGGTCAAAATCATATCATCCACATAAACAACGAGAACGGAAATTTCGTTTCTTGTGGACGTCTTTGTGAAGAGAGTATGATCAGACTGCCCTTGATTATATCCTTGGCTTTTGAGGAACTTCGTTAATCTTTCGAACCACGCTCTAGGGGATTGTTTAAGGCCATACAAAGACCTTTTTAGCTTGCAGATTTTTTCCCCAAATTCCTCAATAAAACCAAGTGGAGGTTCCATATAAACTTCCTCTTCTAAGTCACCATTTAAGAAGGCATTCTTCACATCTAACTGATTCAGAGGCCAATCCAAGTTAGCTGCAACCGATAAAAGAACCCGAATTGTATTTAGTTTTGCCACTGGAGAAAAGGTTTCAGAGTAGTCCATTCCATACGTTTGAGTGAAGCCTTTAGCCACCAAGCGAGCTTTGTACCGTTCCACTGACCCATCTGAATTATACTTTACAGTGAATACCCATTTACAACCAACCACTGTTTTTCCTTCTGGAAGCTTTACTTTATCCTAAGTAGCATTCTTCTCCAGTGCTTTCATCTCCTCATACACTGCTTCTCTCCACTCAGGAACACTTAGAGCCTCCTGAACATTGTTAGGAATAACTATATTTGACACACGAGTGATAAACGCAGAATATGATGGTGAGACATTTTTATATGACACAAAGTTCGAAATGGGATATTTAGGAGCTTTCGTACACGCTCTGACTCATTTTTTAAGAGCAATGGGAAGATCAAGTTGATCAGACTGAGTTGACTTGGTATTACCTTGAGAATTACCTTCAGGTATCTCAGAAGAGTCATCGTGAGTATCATGATCCACCTCTAGGTTGGATTCTTGGGTTTGCTGATGAATGGTTTCTTTCCTTCCTTGTTCAGGATTTTTTCTAGAATAAACAAGACCTTTATACCGATTTGCACACATCTTTGGTCCATCGGTAGTCAGATTTTGGGATGACATCCCTGGTTGTTCACCATTACCAACACAAGTATCTTCAATGTTTAAACCATTTATTTTCCCAGATTGTGTGTTAAAATAATTAGGTACTTGTTCATTCAAAACATCGACCACTGAATTATCAAAACCACAACAACCATCTTCACTCGTGCTCTCCCCCTGAAGATGGGAATCGTTGTAATAGGATTGTCCCTCGAAGAAAGTAACATCTATAGAGATGTACATTTTTTTGGAAATTGGGTCAAAACATTTATACCCTTTTTGATTTGTAGGATAACCTACAAAAATACATTTGTGTGCCTTTGGATCAAGTTTAGGGAATTTGGGGTCATGATTATGAACAAAGGCAACACTTCCAAATATTTTTAAGGGAATATCCCCTAATAACCAAGTGTTGGGAAATGTGTCAGACAATAATTTGATAGGGGCTTTAAATTTCAAATTTCGTGTTGGAAGCCGGTTAATAAGGTACGTAGCTGTTAAAATAGCATCTCCCCAAAGGTATTTAGGAACTTTAGTTTGAAAAATTAAAGCTCGATCAATTTTAAGTAGATGTCTATTCTTTCGTTCGGCAATTCCATTATGTTGAGGAGTATAATTACAAGAACTTTGATAAATTATCCCATTTGTGGCAAAAAACTCCCCTAACATTTTATTAAAAAATTCCTTCCAATTATCACTCCGAAAAATTTTAATTTTGGTTTGAAACTGTGTGTGTATCATGGTGTAAAAAATTTGAAACACACTCCCAACTTCTGATTTTTCTTTTAAGAGAAAGACCCAACATACTCTAGTGTGGTCATCAATGAAAGTCACAAACCAACGTTTGCCAGACCAAGTGGGCACTCTAGAGGGACCCCAAACATCACTGTGAATCAAGGTGAAAGGTTGTGATTTCTTGTATGGTTGAGATGGAAAGACCGTGCGTTGATGTTTCGCTAATTCACAAGATTCACACCGAAATTTAAGCAATTTTTTATTCATTAATAACTTGGGAAACAAATGCTTTAAATACTGAAAGTTTGGATGCCCTAATCTATAATGCCATAACAAAATCTGACTATCACTAGAAACAGAAATAGAATTAAAACAAGTCTGCCGGTCTTGCCTTCCAGATGTAGACCCATTATTGAAGAAGTAAAGACCCCCATCCTGTTTAGCAACCCCAATCGTCTTCTCTGAATTTGAATCCTGAAATTCACAATGAGAGAACCAAAAGTTAACTTGACAATTGAGATCAAGAGCTAATTTACTGACAGATATAAGATTATACAATAGATTAAGGACATGCAAAACATCTTTAAGTGTGAGAGATGGTGAGACGATTATGGTTCCTTTGCCGGCAACAGCAACAAAAGAACCATCAGCAATTTTAACCTTTTGATTCCCTGCACACGGAGTATAGGACGAAAAAAATTATGAAGTACCAGTCATGTGGTCAGTAGCCCCTGAATCTAATATCCAGTTGCTATAGGATTTGATGTAGGCAATTGTATTTGTATACGGATTACCTGACTGAGCTATGGAACATGAGGAGCCAGAGTTTCCTAAGGAATGAGTTTGAACCATTTTACATAGATGCTCTATTTGTTCCTTTGTGAATGGAAGTTTTTCTGAGGAAGATGGTTGCTCTGAATCTGTATTGCTAGCTTGGAATGTTCGGGTACCGCCCCTTGTTTTGTTATCACGTTTCTTCCAAGTTGCTGGTTTACCATGAGGCTTCCAACAAGTTTCCCTAGTATGACCTGACCACTTACAATGATCACACCACAATTTCTGCTTTCCTTCCCGCTTATCACTGTCTACGGCTTTATCAAGAACTACCAGGGCAGAGCCTTCACCATCTGTACGGGGTTCACGTTCGTCTTTCAACATCACAGATCGTCGAGCCTCTTCTCTTCGTACCTCAGAAGACACCTCTTTGATAGTAGGCAAGGGTATCCTGCCTAAAATACGACCCCTAACTTCGTCCAGGTCCTTGTTTAGTCCAGCCAAGAAGACAAACACACGACCTCGTTCAACTTTCTTCTTGTAACGGGCACTATCATTCGGGTTTTCCCACTCTTCTGTTTCAAACAAATCCAACTCTTGCCATATGGCCATCATGTCATGGTAGTAAGCTGTAACCCCACGATTCCCTTGTTGCATTTTCCATAATTGGTTATTGAGTTCGAACATTTGAGAATGGTTGTCTAGATCTGAATACGTTTCCTTAACCGCTTGCCAGATATCTCGAGCAGTCGGTAGGAACATGTAGGGTTTACCAAGTCCAGCTTCTATAGAATTGATCAACCATGAGGTAACCATCGAAGTCTCCTCACGCCATGATTTGAAGCCCGGGTCGTTAACTGGTGGTGTTACTACCTTACCATTCATATAACCTAATCGTCTTTTTCCATCAATAAACAACCTCATTGATTGTGCCCATTCGAGATAGTTTTTTCCATTCAACTTGTGATTGATATTTGCTACCGGGTTTTCATTCATCGAATAAATTGAAGCAAACTGCGATATAGGATTTGCATTGTTGGGCATAGAAGATTGACTTGTGGCTGACCCGCTAGACGAATCTGTGAGACCCGGCGCAGTAGCACCCACCATAGCAAGTTTATAGTTCATATGCTAAGGGACTTAAACACACCAAACCAACAAAGAACTGAACCTTGAAATTTGGACGGAACAGTAGATAACAACAACGGCAGAATCAAACGGACCACCCCCAAATCTGGACAGAATAGTAACTAGGTCTAGAGTACTGTGTGGAACAGTGAGACGACGAACCCTGGAAATTTTGGTGAAGATCGGAGCTGCCACGCGCTTTCACACGCGGTGAATGATGACGGCGCGTGAGATCCACGCGCGGGAATAGGTGGCGCGTGAGGGCGCGTGTGACGTCCTTTTCCGGCGCTGATTTCGGGGTTTTGCTCGTCAGAGGATTCCGATCACACCTGTGTGGTTGGTTTTGTGGAAGGGTCAAGAATTGCACACGCCGGTGAACAAAGGACGGCGGCGGCGGCTGCTAGGGTTTGTTAGGCGTGTGCAGGTTATCACGGCTAGGGTTTAGACGTGGCCATGGCTAGGTTTGGAATTTCTAACCTACCTCTGATACCATGAAAGTTTAGAGAGAACAATTAATTTTATTCCGTATCCTAAAGAATGAAAACAATGCTCCTTAAAAAGGGAAAACATCCTAACTTACCTAAAATACTTATTAAGGTGGGATTCTACCCACAAATAAAATAACATAAATAAATAACTAAACTAAATCAAACTGAATTATCAATACTGACTTTTATTGGGCAGCCCCTTAACCCAATTAGAACCTATTAATAACGTAATTATAATAAATTTCAATCTAACTCATAAAATACCACCGCTATTGCCATGTTTCCACCATCAATCTACCACCAACATCGTACTGCAGCAAACACACCCAGAAAAGAAATTAGAATTTTGCATTCCTATTTTACACACAAGCTAGATAAAATTGAAATGAAACTATTACATGTATATTTGAAATCCAGACAAACCTGGATTTTTCCTACTATCACTTTGCTCTTGGGGTGGCTGTTTCTGCATAAAAAAGAAGACAAGAAAGAAGAATAACTAACCGGACTGCACATGCTTCCACTTAAGTGCTCAGTGAATTCCATCACCTACAAAGACCAGCAACATGCTACATCATTGCAATTTCTGTAGTTGAATCAATTTATCAAGAAGCCTTTTCTCTTGAAAATTTAGTCAACACAATGAACAAGTTTTGAAGCCCTCCACAAAAACGATTAGAAACTCATGACATTATACTACGAAAAGAAGAAACATTAGACAACAATTGTGGTGGTGTGGCGGTGGTATTGGGTGGCAAGATTAGAAAATGGGTCCTACCCTGCAGTCAATCTGTTTTGACTTGTTAAGTTGATGCATTAGTTCGGGCTTAACCTCTTAAGGACCAACCCATTATACTAGCCTGTAGGGCTGGCAATTCCAGTTCACATGTTGGGTTTGGGCCGTGTCAAGACAAATGTATAAAAGCCATACCACCAACCTGAACACGACCCGTTTAATTAATCGTGTCAATTTGAGAAACTCAAATGCGACCTGTTTGATATAAATGTGATGTTACACGTAACGAAAACCTGGTTAATAAGTAGGTTGTGTCGTGCTAAATAGGTATTTGAACCAATTAACCTATATAATATAAATTGAATATGCATGGCCTATTGAACTTTAAGTCTAAACGTGTTGATTGCGAGTCAGTTTCGGGTTAATCGTGTCAAACTTAGTGCATGAACACGACCCGTTTATTAAACGGGTTAGCCGTGTTTGACTTGAAATTGACACAAACCTGTTTATGCTTTACCTAAACTTGCTAGCTTCAAAGTACTTTATATATTATATGCATTATATCATGTCATTAGTCACTATGATTATACTTGGCCAAATGTATATGTGTGTGTGTGCGTGCCTGTAAATTGCCCTCCCAGGAAGCAATCTCTGGCCAGCTTGTTGGGTTAGCAGTGTTATTTAAATTTCAAATTATGTCTGCCTTTTGTGTCGTAGGAGGACAAGATGCAAGTGGTAGGTCAAAGCAAAGCAGAAGCGAGAAAAAGAGTCGTAAGGCAATGTTGAAGTTCGGAATGAAACCAATCCCCGGTGTTAGTCGTGTTACTGTCAAGAAGAGCAAGAATGTTAGTTCCCCTTTCCTGTTGTTTATCTCAATATTTTTCCCTATTTTTTTTTTCCTATATAATGAAGCTTTGGGCAGTGAAACAAATATTATTACGATAAATGGTGCAAAAAATATGTATATGCATATATATACCTATCTGTATAATAAGAGAGAATGGTTTTTGAAATAAATGATTGGATGGTTGAGTTGAGTTGAGTTGAAAGATGTCTGTTTAAGGGTTTAGGTGAATATAGTATACAAGGTATAGTAGATTTGAAGTAGGCCTAGGAATTAGAGGCATGCCACGAAATTATCGGGTATGGTTTGCTAATAGTGGATGCGTTAAAGTTGTTTTGCTTAACGAATTGTGTTTGTATATATTCAGAAACATGGTCAACACCCGCTAAACTGCTAAAAAAATTGTGAACACTTTGTATGGTTAAGGCCTTGAGGGGTACCTATGTCATTTAGTCATTTAGAAGCCCTGACTATAAATCTCATAGTTTTAACCAAATTTTTCCATCTTTTTTTGTGTATATCTGTGTAATTTTTTTTTTGGTCACGTATATTTGTGTTTGATTGTGTGTTGATTTAGTTCAAATATTCCAATTTTAGTATTTTATGTCAACTGAGTTAAAAAACTTAAAATGAATTGGGATCTTGTTATTCCTTAGCTAAACAGGTTGTGTATGAATTCAATTTTTTACCTTTTCACCCAACACGAGTCCATCTCGACCTGAAACAGGCACAAATCCTGACCAATTGCCAGGCCTAACAGGCTAATTGGAGAACGATGCCATGTTTTCACATTTTTTTCAAATATGTTTTTTGGGATCACCAGACTGTAACTTCTTCTTCTTGTATTCAGCCTCTTTATCATATAATTTCACCATTGCTAATAGCATTGTGGTTCTTGTTCCATCCAGATTTTGTTCGTTATTTCAAAGCCCGATGTGCTCAAGAGCCCGAATTCAGACACGTACGTGATATTTGGAGAGGCAAAGATCGAAGACTTGAGTTCACAATTGCAGACTCAGGCGGCAGAGCAGTTCAAGGCACCCGATCTCAGCCACATGATTTCGAAGCCCGAGTCATCAGCCGGGGCTCAGGACGACGAAGATGTGGACGAGACGGGGGTGGAGCCCAAGGACATCGAGCTGGTCATGACCCAGGCCGGAGTTTCCAGATCCAAGGCTGTCAAGGCGCTTAAAGCTGCAGGCGGGGACATTGTCTCTGCTATCATGGAACTAACCACCTAGACAGAGAGAAGAGATAATTTTTTTATTCTGTTATGCGATATGATTGTGCAGTTTTGCTCTTTCTTTAATTTTTTCTTTTTCTTTTTCATTTTATGTGTGGATTCTTAGTTTTATTATTTGTGTCTATTCATGTTAAATTATGTTGTATTAGTAACGATTTGAATTTCTTCCATTCCTCTCTCTCTCGCCAAAAAAGTAACAATTTGAAAAAAAAATAAAATAAAAATTAAATGAGGCTTTGCATTTCTTCCATTCCTCTCTCCCTCTCTCTCTCTCTCTCTCTCTGGTTAAAAATGTTTATGACATCATTCTTTGGCGAAAATGCAACGATGCAACGAGGCAATACCTGCTTGGCCGCTAGGATACGTATTTTAGCTCCCATTTTTTCTTCGGTACATATTACGAGATCTTTTCACACCCCTAAAATTGGACAAAATTGGACATGATCAGAATTAGTTAGATAAAAATTAAATAAACTTTGTGTTTGATACAATTTTAAATTAAAAATGCGGATAAAATATAATACATCACAACTTGACCTTATGTGAAAATATACATGTAATTTTAGTTTTTGCCCACAAAAATAATTTGTTTTTGTTTATTTAATGTAATTTTCTTATTTATGAATATCAAATAAATTTCTTAAAAATTCATTCATTTATAAAGAGAAAAGTTTTAAATTTTTTAAAAATTAAGCTACATATATTATATTTTAATAGGCACTTGATTTTAATTATTTTACAAAAGCATTACTTTCTAATGTAACTTAATTTTTATTTTGTTTGTAAGTATTAAGTAAAGTTTCATATAAATTCCTTCACTTAATGCAAAATATAAAAATACAATACCATATGAAAAAATGAATTTTATGAATTGAGTAACAATAATTTTGGGTGATCAGACATTTTTGTTAATCAATTTGATTATTTAAAGGGTCCAAAGAAAAAGAATCAAATAAAAAATAAATGAATTAAAAATATTTTTTTATTTATTTTGTTATCCATTAACAATGGGATAAAATAATATCACTTATAAGGTTGGTATTGTTTTATTTGGTTCTTGTAGGATAAAAGGGATTATTGAGATAATTAATCCCGTTTGATATCATATCCAGTATTGCACCAAACGTGAGATATAATAAAGTTATCATATTCGTCCTTGTACCAAACGTGAGGATATGAATTTATCTATCACATCTTTTTCGACCATAAACATATAATAGGATTAATTAATCGTATCAAGTCTCTAATCTTGTCTAACAAACACACCCCTAACGTATGTGTATGTGTATGTGATAGCGCATGTAGAACTAAAACTCTTTTAAAACAATTTTTTTTTTCTTATCAAACCACATTGTTTCTTAGCAAAATTAATTTAACTCTGCACGTATCTTTTGGACTCCTTATTGTTTAGTTTATGACGTAATATAAGGGCAACATACCAAACACAATATAATTCATAATTAGAGTAAATTACCCAAATAGACCCTAAATATTCAAGTGGATCTCAACTTACCCGTCAAATATCACAATGATAAATTATATTTTATCATTAATTAAGTTTAAATTAGGTTTTTTTTTTTTTTTATTTTTATTCTGATACAAACGTGGGATAGATGGAGTATTAATTTCACTTTAATATCACTTGTACTCGAACTTTTGGTCACATCATATATTTTTACAAGGAAGGCCACTAATGACACACTCCAATACACTCACTAACACCCTCCTTCAAAAAATATATTTACTTTACTAATAATACACACCTTTGTTTTTTTTTTTTTTTTTTATTTACTCAATGGTTAAAGTACTTAAAACATTTAACACACACCATTAACCCATTTCACCTCCTCCTTCTTTATCATCATCATCATCCTCCCTCACCTCCTCCTCCACTACCACCATCGCCGCCGCCACCGTTAATTTCTAAAACTTCCATTTTTTTTAATAGTTTTAATAGTTAAGATAAACCATTAACTCTTAATCTTATTTCACTTTTCTTCGTTGTTATTCTTCATCATCATCATCATCATCATCATCATCATCATTATCTCTCTCCTCCTCCACTCTTTCTCCTCCACCACTGCAACCACCACGATTTTAGGCTTAATTTATGAAAATATATATATATATATGAAACCGAGATGTACCTCATATAGCTCATATGAACAATAAAAACATAAATATGTATGAAAAAATAATCCGAAGCAAAAAATGGGACAAAGTCTGTATCAAGATCCACTCGACCAACAAACACCGAAGTGCACAAAAGTTCACTTGGTTGATCTAAGCTTGAATGGAAAGGAGCATACTTGTTTCTTTGTGGCCGAGTCAGTGTAAAATAGATTCAGTTAAAAACAATTCAATGTACTTGGCACACTTCAACTGAGCACACAAAAACCCATGTTTAAAAAAGATAGCAATGTACTCGACTAATTCACGCCGAAGTATGCTACACTATGTACGGTCCATGTGGGCCAAGTGTACAAAAAATTACTCGGTTCATGTAAATTGAGTTCGAGTAAATTTTTTACATGAACCGAGTAATTTTTTGAAAAAAAACATGTCAATGTATTCGATTGATTCTGACCGAGTACATTGACATGTACTCAGTTACATTGAAGCGATGGCAGTTTCATATCGAGTGGATTCAAGTTTAACAACAAAAATCATACTACTTAGTACACTTCAATATTTACGATTTTGAGGAACATAAAATCTCTAAAATAGTAAAGAATGAAAATGGATGTAAATAATGTAAAGAGAGGAAGATACCTTGATTGATCTTGAAAGACAGAGATAGTGACGGTGGAGAGGCGGCGGTGGTGACGAATGACAGAGTGAGGAGAGTTAAGGTTTGGGAGGATTAGTGTTTTTTTTAAGTTTGATTATATTATTAATTATCATTAATAATCTTATTAGTTGTCATTAATTACAGAAGTGGGTGCTCATCTGGATAGAGTGTTAATAAGTTATAAAATGTACTAAAGGAGTGTTAATGAATAGGGGAGTGTTAGGAAGAAAAGTGAGGTGTGCCATTAGTGGCCTCCTTTTACAAAATGTCAATTTAGTTGACTTGAGAACCATTAGAAATTAAGAAAATACTAGGTGTACTAAATTATTGTATAAATTTTGTGTATAAAATTGATGTGATATCAATCAAAATGAAATTGATAGAGTCACACATTTAATGTATTGCCAGGTTTTATTTTACTTATTTATTAGTTCAACGATTGTTTGTATAGAAGTTTTGTAAAAAAATGAGTAAATCTAGCATTAAACAATAATGCAATGGTGCAATCAATATTTCAACAAATCCAGGTCCAAGATCGAAATCTCGCTCCGATAATTGATTATTTTTCATTTTTCCCACCATAGTGAGAAAATATTCAATACAACAGTTACAATGTCACATGTTAACACATATTTAATGAAATTGCAAAAAATGAGAAAGTGTTTTTTTCTCTCTCCTCAATCACATGAATCATTAATTTCTTGCAATTTAATTAGATATGTAATAACATGTAGTTTTGTAACTGTTGTATTGAATATTTTATCATTCATAGCCCTAAACAATATTCAATTACACCTAAGATAAATATACAGAAAGGGATTTTCCCTTCCATAGCTCTGAACAAGATTCAGTTACCGAAGGTTGGTACCTAAGCTAAGATTCTGTAGTTACCTTCCAGCCATCCAAGAGCTAGCGAGCGTAGAAAAAAAAATAAAAATAAAAAATTACCCCCAACTAATCCGTAGAACAAAGTAACAAACGAATTTCCGAAAGTCATAATAAATTTATACTTATATTGAACATATCAAGAGTTCATATAACAAAATTAAACGTAGCAAAATTCAAAATACGAAACCAGCAAACAAAATGTAGCCAAAAGGAAAATCGCAATAGAGAGTTTTGTTGCCATTTAGAGAACAGAAAAGGAAGAATATTACATATATACATATATATTCTTTGAAGAGTTAACCAGCTATCAGATTCATTTCAAAAAGGGAAAAACCCTATTGGATTAATCCAATTACACTGGATGATGTGGATGGAACAACCCATATGTATCTATATCGAACAAGTCCATCTTGAAAAGAAGCTCTATCTATATATGAGAACCCCTAGTCACTGGGGAGGTTAACAAAACAGATCATAAAAAAGTATTGAGTCAAAAAAATTCCTTAATTCACCAAGATATATTTCACCAACTACCCCAACCACTAGACCCTTTGTTTTTGCTTTCATTGTTACCAGCCCAACCACTTGCACATCTGGCATCACCTCCACCTCCACCCCCATCCCCGCCCCAGTTGCTGCCACTATTTCTGCCAGATTTGGCACCCCATCTACCGTTGCTTGTTTCAACGCCCCCACCACTGCCACCCCAACCACCAGATCCCTTGTTATTATCATTGCCGGAAGCAGCCCAACCACTGCCACTGGAGCCACCATGACCTCCGCCTCCAACCCAGTTGCCCCCCCAACCACCACTACTGCTCGTGTCAGCACTTCCCCCACCACCGCTGCCTGGATTTTTTGCTACACTGCTGCCACCCCAACCACCGGATCCTTTGCTAGTATCATTGATGGAAGAAGCCCAACCACCGCCACTTGAACCACCATGACCTCTGCCCCAACTGCCACCACTGGCTCCACTCTTGCAACCCCAACCACTGTCACATGTGTTAGCACCACCCTCACTACGATTACCTGCAGTCTCGACCCCAGTTCTGCCACCCCAACCACCACTACTTGTATCACTGTTGCTTGCCCCCCAAGTACTACCCGTATTATTCCCACCACCAGCGTTGCCACCCCAACCACCTGAACTCCAACCACCTACAGTACTGCTCCATCCACTTCCATGCTTCTTGCCAGAATCTG
Organism: Lonicera japonica; assembly: GCA_021464415.1. Taxonomy (NCBI): domain Eukaryota; kingdom Viridiplantae; phylum Streptophyta; class Magnoliopsida; order Dipsacales; family Caprifoliaceae; genus Lonicera; species Lonicera japonica. The sequence continues at coordinate 74,340,402 of CM038471.1, read as the reverse complement.
AACCCCATTTCGAATTGGAAGAATCAACTCTTTCATTTATTATCCTACCACCCCTGCCTGAGTTAAATCCATGTCCCCTTCCCTGTCCACGACTACCACCACCACCACCACCTCCACCATGCTCACTGCTGCCAGCAATCCAACCTCCACCACTACTGCTACAATTGCCACCACCACGCCCACGTCCTCTTCTGCATCCATGGCCTTGCACATGCCCATGCCCATTGCCACTATCATGTTCACTACCACCACTAGTCCAACCTCCATGAATGCCACTCCAATTGCCACCACCACCAGCATCCCTGCTGCCCCAACCACCTGCAGAACCACTACCACCACTTCCCCATCCTCCAGGAAAAGCTTCTCTTCCAGGCGAATTCTGGACCTTGGTACCTGGAAAGTTTTTCCATCCATCATCACGGCCAAGGCTGTGGCTTCCACCCTTATCCCCACCACTGCCACCCCAACCTCTACCACTGACACCATGATTGTCTCCATCAGCACTCCCATCAGCCATTTTGCCACCCCAACCGCTAGTACTACCACCAGTCCATTTGCCACTGTTACCATTACCATCAGTGCTGGCACTACCCCAACTTCCAACTCTAGCACCACCACTTGACTTGCTGGTCCATCCGCTAGGGACAGATTCTCTATCATTATCATCACCAGATGGTCTTCCACGTCCGCCATAAGGCTTAGGGAACCCACTTGCATCTCCATTGCCCCCACCAGCACTGCCTACACGAAATAGATTTTGATAGGGTATTCAGATATGTTTCCCCAATTATCGTGTCACAATTAATCTCTTTAGCATATACATTTTCATAAAAGAAAAACAAAAGGTACAAGGAATGCAATTTAACAGCATTTATATAGCACCTGACCTGAAGTATAATTTATTTATTTTTAACTGTTTAGATTGTAATAGTTGCCTGCGATAGTTCTTTGTTTAGTTAGCAGGTTGTTTTGTTCTCATTCTAGTTTTTTCAATTTTGATTTCCAGAGGATGCCTCATCCTCTGAATCTTGGCAATCTTTGTAACGTCTTTCCTTGTTTTTGGAATAAATTTTGTTGTTTCCTATCAAAAAAAAAAAAAATACTTAATGAAGATGTCAAGGAATCAATGTCATTTTGCCACCAACACAAAATTACTTCAATTCTCAAAATGGCAAAGTCTAAGTCGTAGCAGTAAAGATTTTGTCAAAAGGTTGAAAGGTGCTCATTATAGTCTTTACCACTATTGATTATTTTAACTTGCATTTATGCTAGGGACCAAAACAACTTCCTTTTCCAGTTACTGTAGTTACAGGGGCCTTGTTGGACTGTACGAGGAACAAGCATGCATCTATGATAGACGATAAACTTGATCAGTTTAGCTCAGGTAAGAATCAAATTCCTAAACCATGACTATTTAACTTAAATAATTTGCCAAAATTCGTAATAACTTCAAGCAGCGTACTCAAAAGTTTCGGTTTACACATTCTAATATGATATGCACGGGGCATTACACCTAGTGATGAGGTCAAAATCAGGATGCTTCATGTCGAACATATTCTCAGAAGATGAAATTATATTGATAATTGTTATCCAAATTGTCTTAATTACAATGACTCCCTATCTATGGTATGTTTTGATCAAAGACAATAAAAGAATGCTATAACTCAAATAAATTTCATAAACCAATCTACAGCCATAAATAATAAAATCTTAATTTCAAATACAAATTCATGAAATACAATATAGTTATGAACTTAAACATTAAAGGTAATCAGGACAGACATGAAAGTGCATTTTTTTTTTTTGAGGGGGTTGGGGGTTTACCTCTGAAATCAGGAGATCTTATTGGTACCATTGCAGAAACGGACCGGACTGAAGGGGTTGAAACATGCTGTAAATCATCAATGTGCTGTTGGAAATACGCCACAAGTCGGTCAATGTTATCAAACATTCGCTTGCGAAACTTGAATCCTTTTGGGTACAGACCAACATATTCGTGGTGTGGATTTTCACTCCTTATATAAGTTAGAATGAAAGATCCAGGATGATTGTGAGAAACACCAAAACTATAAACAATCTTCTTCGGATTATCTGATTTCTCAACTCGTAGAAGTTCATCCACTTCTGCCCTCGTGCCCCTCCGGAATTTTCGGTATTTAAGCATTTTTTTCAAGTGATTTGCCAGTGGTTCCACGTATCGATCCATCACCTGTAGTCACATCAATACAAAAATATAAATAACTACACAAACTATCTGTTAAGAAGAGACCACGAAGCTAAACTTATGATTGAAAAATAAAATAAAATAAAATGAAAAACGTATATTCCTCAGATCAATGTGCATCTGTTGTAAATTTCTTGTGGACTAAATTGCTTATGCAGTAAAGCCAGCAATTTATAGGATAAACTTCATTTCTTAAAAGCTAACAAGATTGGCAGGATCAATTCAATTCATTGTCAAAGGTTCACTACTTATATTCCTACTACATGATTTGAACATGCTTAAAAGTAAAAACACGCATTAGTTCTAAAAGAGGGTTGCTTCACTGTAAATACACACATTAGTTCTAAAACAGAGTTGCTTCATCCCCCATCCTGATCCTTTCTTTTCTTTTTTCCTCTCTGGAGGAGTGACAGGGTAAAACATATCATAAATAGATACTCCCTTTTTCCCAAATTAAGTCCACTATTCCTTTTCAGGACGTCCCAAATTTAGATCCACTTTCCTTCTTTAAACATAATGAATGTACCAAAACTATCAATTAAAAACAAGTCTTGCTCTAAATAGATGTGATTGCAATGAAATTAGTGCATTGGTTAAAATTGTGAAAGTAGACCATATACTCTTAGTTGGGGACAGAGGAAGTATAAGAAGATTAATAGACATGCATACCATTAATTTCTGAACACAACACAGTAAAGAATTTCTCAAACAAATGAAGTAGCACGGTAAAAAGAAGCATATAAGTTTAAAAGAAAGGAGTACAACCTCATCCAAATCCTCGAACGATTCATCCCCTATTTTCAAGGTTTTCCCTATACGAAGCAAACTTGTTACATCTGTATGGTCCTTCCCCCCTTCTGTTATGTCTTTGTGAGCATAAACCCCATCATAAACTTTTAAAGAGAGAGTTAAATAATATGGGCCTCTTGAACTTGGATGAATAACACTTCGACCAACATCCTTATTGGAAAGGAACTGTGTAACAAAATTTAGACCAATAAAAATGCATTTCGGGTTAGTATGTCACAGTATAACAAAGACATCATATATAATAGTAATATAGCAGTTTTATTTTTCAGGCTCCTTCACATTTCTATATTTTGAATGAAAATATGTAAAATTGTTCTCTTTCTCTGCATCTCTCTCTGGTGCGCCCGTTCTACTCCCTTTTTTTTGAAGAAACCATTCTACTCCCTTGCTTTTTATTTTATCGACATTACAATGGTTGTGGCTATTAATAATCTAGTTGTCTCAAAAGATAGTCCCACTTTGACTTTCGCATTTTTTAGCGGAACACTAATTTCAAAGTTATCAATGGTCAAAATAAAACACATTGCCTATTGTGAGATTTGGTACATTGACTTTGTCCCGAAATAGTAATTTGAGACATCCCGAAAGTGGGACTATCTTTTTGAGACGGTATTCTCCCCGTACCAAGGACTTTAGCTTATTTTTAACTCTCTTTCCACTATGCTTCTTTCTAATTTGTTAATCTTCCACAATCAAGATATTCTCTACAAGATTCTAAACACTTTTTAATCAAAATATGGATTCAATTGGAGCCTTTCTGCAAGCATACTCTCTTTCTGAGAAACCATCCTTATAACCCTTTGGCTTCTTTGGTGTATGGTTGGAGTTGGATAGTAGAATTTATTCACAAATATTGATTTTCCTTTTATTATCTTTTTATCTTGTTTGCTATGTATGTAAAATTGTAAATAATCACCAATGTTTGGGCAAGTAGGTCTCTCGAGCCATAACAAAATAGATTATGTTACATAGGAATGAACTAAAATCAAACATAAAGCACATAATATAACAGACACCTGTATTGCTTCAACCTCAGTCATATTTTGAAAATGTGGATGAATAATCATCCTATGCTTCAATTGGTTTTCTGTGGGAGCTTTGCCTTTAGGGACTTTGTCCTTTTGACACAGTAAGCTACTCGTGTCCTCATGGTAATATGGATCAACATCTTGAATTTGATCTGTGTGTCTCTTAAACTGCCTTTCATTGCAAGTAAGAAACACCTGACACCTATTCTTTTCGACTGACTTGATCTTGCAACTAAGTGTAAAGCCTTCATGTAGTAAATCAAAATCATTACCATCAGTTGTGAAGTCTTGCTTAGAGAGAATACCCGTCAACCCAGACTCTAAGACACAGAATGCTCGCTCAGATTTTATGTTGCGCACTGTTACAAGAACCGTCCTACCTTCAGCAAGAGTATAGTCGTTTTCACCAGATACCATGTAGAGCAACTCATCTTGAGATAGTACTTCGTAGGGCTTACGCCAATCTTGAAAACCATGAAGCAATTCCAATACTATACCTCGAAGAGTTTCTCTTTTATTAATCAGCCCACTGTCACTTGCATATCGATCAATATCGAAACTTTTTAGCTGTGCTTGATTATTCCTAACATATTCTACTGCAAGATCCTCATCATCTCCTCGATCGTTATAATGCATATACACAGTCTTGGCCAAAAACTCTGCATCACGATACGACTCTGGGTGAATTCTCGTGTCGTCCAATATATCTATATCAGCATTATAAGCCATTTTCCCACTAGAACGAACACGCAAGAACCCAACTGCGTTTATAAAGATCTTTTTTGTACTTAGCCCATGTTCAGTCAACTCTTTTCGAGTGCAAACCACCCCGGCTTTGACTAATGCCCGCTGAATGGATATTGCCTTTCGTGGTCCAATGCCAGAGACAAATTGTAGAGGAGCAAAAAGCCAATCATGGTTTATTGCCATGTTTATGTCAATGCCCACTTGGTTGGTGACATCTACCATTATTTGCTCAATCATCTCATATTTCTCATCAGATGTAAGGAAGTGATCTAAAGGGTTAAGTTTCCATGATACAATCTCTCTCTCAGCACCGCACAGTGTTGCAACCATGGTCAATGGGTTTTGAAGAAAACGGCCAAGAGCCACAGCTCGCTTGACGATTCCTACAAATAATTGGCATAACTGATTAACTGTAAAGGTAACCTACCATAATGGTGCGATTGCAAAAACAAAAATCAATGAAAACTAATTTTAGTCAGAAACCGGAAAAAAGAGGCAAGTGTAGGTGAGAAGTTATATTATTTTTTGATTTTTATGAAATCCAATTCTTCAAGGTTGGATGAGAAATAGGGATGGCATATGACAATGGGTTGCCCGGGTTCGGAACCCAGAATTTTTGTTGGCCCAATTACTTATTTGTTGAGGAGAAACTGATCCAATTTTGCGTCGATGATGTTTATACCGTTCAACCAATCTGTGGTTGATTGTCAAAGCCATGTAATTAATACTTGGGCGTTTGATCAAACCCAAACACATCTGAAATATATCTGCCCCAAATCTGAGGAGGGTAATATTTTAATAATTCCGAACCCATCCAAACCCATCGTAATCATATGGTATTTTAAGGCTGGACTGGTCAGGTTAAACAAATTTATTTTATCCAAATACAATCTTAAATTTATTTTAAAAAACCCAAAGCCGCCCAATTCAAAAATAGCCCACCTTAAACCTATCCCATTTAAGTCATTTTGCCACCTCTAATAAGAAAATTACCTCCCCTAATAAAAAAAAATATTTCCATAAAAATGGAGAACATCACGCCAAATTGCAAACCTCTTTCTCCGGAGTCCGGACTCATAAAACTTATAGTCCATTTGGATTGAAGGGGAGGGAGGGAAAGGAAATAGTTAATTAGGAGGGGAAGGAATGGAATAGAATGAAAATGAATGAGTTTAATTTTATTGTTGTTTGGATAGCTAAAGATAGAAAAGAATGGAATGGAAATAAATCTTGTTTGGATAGAAAGAAGAAAAGAAAAGAAAGGAATGTGATTTAATATATTATTAACAAATTAGGGTTAAATTTGGAATAACATGAAAAAATTATTAAAATCTTTTCCTTTCCCTCCCAATTTTCCTAATATTGAAAGGAAACAAAATAAAAGAATAGAGGGGATTGGCATTCCCTCCCAATCCCTCCGTTTCCTTTCCACTCTCTCTTATAAATCTATCCAAACAAGTGAAAAGCAATCTCACCTCCTCTTTTCATTTCATTTCCTTCCCATTCCCTCAATCCAAACGGACTATTAATCATTCTTCAATCATTTCTCATTTTTTTCCTATCAAACTGACCCCTAATATTGCACAAATAATCCCGAGATTTGTACTACCTGATTGTCTGGGCAACTGGTCAGAAGAAATGCGTGAATGTTCATAAAGACGAGGTAGAGATTCATCCCCATAATAAATGTTGATCGAGTCCATCTCTTCGCCAACGTCGCGAGGGTTTTCCTCCAGCGTTTTGAATATGATCTGATGTGGGATTGGAGGAAGAAAATACATATGATAAAACTAATGGACTTAGAAAAATATTTTGAAGAACTACATAAAAGGGAAAACTACTTAACACTGTTTTTGTGATACTACATTTTGAGCACGATGCACGTCGTTAAGACTTCGCTTTTTTCCATACATACGAATCTTAAAGAGTTGCAAGGAGTTATATCTAATTATTATTTTTTAGTACAATCATTTGACTTAAGCCCCTTTTTATACGTAATTCTTTTGATACACCCACAGGGATTTGATTTAATTTTAACAATTATAAAGGTAGGGAATAATTCTAATTTAACATACAAAAGTGGAGACAAAGTAAAAAAAGCCAAAAATTTAAACAGGTTTATAGCAATTTTACGGTTTGTTTGGATTGAAAGGGATGGAAGAAAACAAAATGATTAATTAAGAGAGGAATGAATGGAATAGAATAAAAATGAATGAATTCAATTTTATTATTATTTCGATAGGTAAAAATGAAAAAAAAAGTATAATAAAAAAATCTTATTTCAATAAAAAAAAAAGGATTATAATTTAATATATTATTAACAAATTAACGTTAAATTTAAGATAAAGCCAATTTATTAAAAAAAAATTCTCAAAATCCTTTCAATATTAAAATAAGATAAAAGAATAAAGAATTTTGTTTTCTCTCTACTCCCTCTCGTACCTCTATCCAAACGCATAAAATACAGCCTTTTATTTTTTTTTTCAATTTCCATTCCTTCTCATTCCCTCAATTCGATTCGGATAGAGTGTTAGGGTTGTACAGTATACCTCAAAGATATCATCCCTCAGCCGGGTACAATACAAATTTGCAGCTCCAAGAACAACGACATGAGGCTGATAATCTGCCATGAACTTGATCAAACGCTGCTTGTCGTTCCTTTTTCGTTGTTCATCAACAACATTATTAACCCGTATATTAAGCGAACCCGTAGACAAAATATCCAGTACCTCACCCGATGAATCCAGCATCACAAACGTGGTTGGTGGCTTTCCAGAGCCCCAACAGCATGCCATAACCCTAGGTACAATTTCCTTATCTGGACTAACTTCATTTACCTTAGGGCGATATGGAGCACACGAAACTTTGCTCCACAATTTTTTACCATATTCCATAGCCAACCAGCTTTTTGCCCTGGTGGTTAGCAAATTACGCACTTCTTTCACCATCGAAGGGAGAAGGAACTCTGAAAAAGCTTCGCTCAGTATTAGTTTACGCTGTTCGTTCCAAAGACGTGCTGATTTACTAACACTATCACTGAGATAACAAACGTTAGCCTCGTCCCTCAACTTGTTTATGATATTTTCGGGCAATTTTATGGTCACATTAAGGAGCTTCTCTTCTTCAGCCTTTTGAATGAGCAGCCATTGTGCATCCTCAAATTTAGAAAGGGGCTTGTTACGAAGCCACTTCACCCTTGCATATTGGTGAAAAGAATCTATAGCAATGTTGCCTTCTATCGTAGGGCACGTTGAGACTTCAACTTTATCCATAAAAATACTTCGGACATGTTTCCTGAAGCATGGCTCGCAGCTGATTTCTGTTGCAGCCTAAATGTGCAGGAAAATGATTAAACGAAGGAAGGGGAAAATGATTAAACGAGGGAAGGGGAAGGGGGAGATTAGAAACAAAAATCTATTAATCAATTGCATACCATGCGCCTAGCACCTTTCAGTACTGCTTCAGGACTTTCAAATAAGACACATGTAAAATTTGAAGCAACCTCCTCAGGCGATTCCTTAAGATCATCAGAGACCTCCTTACTCTAGTGCCATGAAATGCAGAAATTTACACCTTCACATTAACTATAAATATTTGTATTGCAAAAACGAAAGAAATCTAGATGCAAGCTTACCACCCTTTCTAGAGTAATATGCAATCCGAATTGCTCAGCATTAGGTCCAAACTTGCTTGCAATTTCCCATAAGCCAGCTTTACTGCAGATACTATACAGTGAATTCTTTTTTGGCCTCTTGAATTGCCCTTCATCTACAACTTCGCCAGGAGGAAAATGCAAATTAAATTTCAGTTCAACATCATTGATCTCTCGTTCTGAATCAGCTTCCTCGAGAGACTTGATAATTGACTGAAAAAGCTGTTGATTTAGATTAAGCCTTGATTCATCGTAAATTGTGCAGATCTCTTCTTCATAACGCTTTTCGTAGTATGAGCTAAGAACAGTCTTCCGCTTCTGAAGCTGTAACCACTTTCTGTCCAATCCCTTGATGGCCCAAAGTAGCTGCAAGAACCAATATTTGTTTCCGTTAATTAGCCGCTTAACTACACACATATTCCATATAAAGCAACACGAATCTGCTAACTTTGTTCGATAGCCCTGCCATTTAGAAGTTTCTCTCTCTCACACACACACACAAAAACAGAGACACAGTACCTTGTGCCACTTTAGTTTAGGTTTTGCATCAGTCTCGTCCACGCCTTCATTTTCTGTCTCGTATAGCTCAAGATCTTTCACTAGACTAAGGCACTGCTCCTTTCGATATGAAGCAATGAATGGAACCTACACAAGATAACAACCAAAAACTTGTATTCAGAACCAACCTTAAAAGGTAGAAAGGGAACTAATCTCAGTGATAATAATAAAAATAAAAAAAATCAGCACTTACATCATACTTGTCAACATGATGCAATTTCAAAAACCTCATAATGTCATCAATGTCAATTTTATTTAGAAGTGACTGTCCTTCATCAGACTCCTCTGTAAATCGCCTCTGGAAAATCCATTGTATGGTGGGAAGCTGACTATGTATCCAAAAACTCTCCTCTCTCAAACTTCTTTCGTCAACTGGGGGAGGGCCCATACTTTCCTCGTATATCTGTATTGAAGAAACTGGGAGGTGTATATAAGATGGGCGTAGAAATTAGAACAAGCAAAAATTGCAGAATTCCACTTATATTTTAATTATATATGTATGTACATATATCCATTTGATGATTTGACCTGCATCCTTTCTGGCAGGTCATTCTGCCTAATTTGTTCATCCCTCTCCGTCAAATACTTCTCCACAAGGAAGGACGGCTCATATTCGTTTTCAAGCTTCCTCTCCAACCCAGAATAATTGTCAGTACTAGAGATATGTTGCTTGCGAAGTTGAAGGAGTTCGTGAACGTCACCAAATATATCTTGAGCTTCGGCCAGTGAAGCAAGTGAAACTCCTGGAGTTTGCTTCAATGACTTTTTCTTGTGCTTCCTTTCTCTAGAGGGATGAACTCCAAAGGGTAAGAGGCTGTTAGATATGGCATTAAAGTAAACCGAAGAACAGTTCGAATTCACAATGTACCTAGTGGGTGTTCGACCAATCTTGGTTCCCTCATCTTCATCAACAATAAAGTCTGCCATCTCATCCTCTTCGCCACTATCTCCCTCCTCTACAGCTGGACTTTCATTTTCCACGCCTATATCCTCAGGAGGAGGTCCTAGTAAGAAGCATACATAATTATGTCCATCGATCATAATGACAAAACATAGAAACCATTATACTTTTCAAAAAAATTTAGAAGTCAGTATAGGATAATTACCTCCTTCCTCATCATCAAATAAACTTTTGAAGACCCCCTTCTCAGAGTCTCTGCCAGCCTTTTTTAGCCTCTTAAACTTCTTGCTAGCCTAAAGATAGTAAACATAATTTTATTTGTTTAGACCGTTAAACTACTTCCATTTCATCAATTGAAGCACCAATTACACAACCAACCCACCCATTTTGTCATATTATCAAAATAAAGGTACGAGTACAAAGGAGTTACCAAATTTGGTCTGACAAAGCCTGAAATGTTATCCTCCAGCAATTCATAGTCATCATCGTCGAGAACAAAATTCTTCTCCGCATCTCTGTATCAAAATGTAGTCAAACCACAAGGGTAAATGAAACATTATTAACGCATTAAAGGATGCATTTCAGAGAAGAATTTGCACCAAAAAGGTGGGAGGGTGAAAAGTTGAATACCTTTTCTTCCTTTTCTTCTTGTGACTCTTTCCTTGTTCTTCTTGTTCCTCCTCCTCTTCTTCCTCTACTTCATCTACTATAAACCCATCTTCCTCGTATTCATCCCGGTCTTCCTCTGCTAAACCACAGTTTTAAAAACGATAGCAACAGCAACTACTTTATTTCTATAATAACAAGAATAATAGATAGAATAATAAATAGAATCATTAATATTAAATAATAACTATGACAATAATCATAACCCATCTGAACCAAAAACATGGAACTAAATTTTTTTCTTTTTGGGATTCTTTGTCTGTGGCTAAATTTTTTCACTTAGATAAAAAAATGAAAATAGATAGAAAAAAATACTGTTTAATTTTCTTCTTTTATAAGGTTAGAAAAATTAATAAATATTTTGTATAAATATTTCAGACATTCAAGAAATTCCAATCCCTAAAATTCTGTTTAAAAGAAAATTCCAGTTAGCTAAAAGGAAAAAATAACTCTAGTTTAATTCTTCACAGGGGAAAAACTATTTCATTCAAGGAAAAAAAAATGGAAAGAAATTAAAAGGATTTGGATAAACATAAAAAAAAGAGGAAAGAAATTAAAAGAATGGGTAGATATATTTATATTTTCAAATAATAATAAAAAGCAACAAATCCCTAAACATCAGCCCAAACACTAGCGTATCCCAAAATGTTAAAAAATCAATGATAACAGTACAACTTCATACTCGTAGATGCATACGTACATATATATTCAAAAAAAAAAAAAAAAGAAAGAAGAAGATAACATGAGATAAAAAAGAGCATGAGAACCTGATTTGTCATTTGTGCGAAAAAAGAAGAGATATGGAACAATGTAAAGTAATAGATATTGTAGTTGTACCCAAAAAAAAAAAGTAAAATATATTGTAAAGAAAGTTGATGGAAACATATACCAGATAAATTTAAATATATATAAATACATATTATATGCAGAGAGAGAAAATAGCTGAGGAAAATTTATATGAAGAAACAGAGTGTGCATTGCTCAGAAACACCAATAAATTTGAAAAATAGCTACAAACATAACGCAATGAAACAGTACTAAAACATCAAACAATAGCATATTGGCCGATAAACCCTAGCAAATATGAAGTAAAAGAGAGTTGATGTTACCAGAACAAAATCGTGAATAAACTTGTGTTTTTGAATAAATTTGAAAAACAGTCAAACAAACAAATAGCATATTTGGCCAGTAAACCCTAAAAAATAGGCCATTACCATCTTCTTCATCGTCTATGGCTTCGGCATTGACAGTTTCCATCTCCTCTGTTTTTCAGAGAGAGAAATTAAGTATGTTACTAAGATAAAGAGTGATTGATAAAGTGTGTTAAAAAACAGAGAGTGATCGATTGAATGAGTAGCATTGATGTAGCAGAAAGAAGTTTATTTGTTTTCTTTACCGTCGTCTTCTTCTTCCTCGGAGATCACTGCTGGTTTTCCTCCACCTGCCATGGAGAACAATGGCTTTTGGAAACCCTAACAGAGAAAGAGTAGAGAGAGAAAGAGTGGAAGGGAATAAAGATTGGACAGAAAGAAAGAGGAAGGTGTGTGTATGTATTGCACGTAAACGGATATTATGCAGAGCAGAGTGCTCGAGGACCAACAGGGAGAAGAATTGGCGTCTTTTTACCTTCTTATTGCAAAACCAGCAGTGGGACCCTCTTATAGTCACCGTCAACAATTAATTGCAACTAGGTAGTGCGACCCGTTAACTCTTAAAACAAATACAAAAAAAAAAAAAAAAATCTAAAGTTGTTTCCAATTTTTAGACCGGAAAAAAATATCTTTAATTTCAATTGCATAATTATTGTAAAAAGAATTTTTAAAATATAATTACCAAACCTTTATTTCTAAGATTAATCTTTAAAACTTCATTCTTGCCCCCGCTATATTTTCTTCCATACATTTAACTCGCTCCACCTCTATTTTTAGATAAAATTTAATCTCTCTACTCACAATCTTAATTTTTATGCCATCCAATATTATTATTGTGTTATAAGACTATTCATAGAGCGAATTATAAATATGACTAAAACACACACAAATATTTAAGATAAAGATCGAGTAAATAACATTTAATGTCTAATATAATAATTTAGTTTTTTTCTAGGTCAATAATTAAATGTAAGTGGGTTCATTAGACCTGATTATGGTACAAGCAGAAATAGTCTCAAGTAAAATTCATCTTGGGTCAAGTTTGTAGTTTGCATAAAATAAAATATATTTGATCTGCGATACCCTATATATATATATATATATATATATGGAAATACTCCTATAATAACATAAAATTACAATAGGTGAAAGTAAATGTGGGTTTGTGTCTAAGTGTACAAGCAAGTGAGGTGGATTCAAGTTTTCAAATGCAATACCCGCTTTTTAGGTTTCATTTGGTTGACGGATTTGAGGATTCAGAAAATCAAAGTTATTTGGTAAGTACAAATTCCGAAAACACTTTCTCGATAGAGGAAAAAGTAGGGGGTAAAACCATTCATCTCAAAATCGATGTAATTGATTTTTCTATGTAATTTCCAAGCGTTTATTACAAAAAATTTGGATAACTATACCTTTACCTAAATACTTTTTTTACTTTACCAAGCACAGAAAAGAAATTTAACAAAAAATTTAATTTTCCACCTCTATAAAAAAGATAATAGAATTAATTTCTCTTCCGTAAATCAAACAAAACTTTAGTTGAGTCAGATTCATGGTGAATATGTTTATATATGGGTTGGGTTCAAGTTTGGCAAAACTAGCCCAAACCCAACCTATTATCATCCCTACTGTTATAAGAAAGAAGAAACTATAGATTATTTATTATTTTAATAAAGGAAGCAAACTATATTTTATTTATTTATTTTTAAAGGACAGAAGAAAATAAGCCATGTGTTATTCAACCGTGTCCTTTGCCTGTAACTGTAAGGGCTCGTTTGGTTCGAGTTTTGGGAATGGAATGAGTATGGAATGAGCATACTTGATTCCTGGAAAGTTTCTTTCCTGGCATCTAGGATGCCATGCCGATGTTTGGTTCAACCGGGAATAGGAATGGAATAAAGTATCAATTATAAAAATACCCTTCTTTTTATAAGATGAGAAGATATCACATACTAATTTTTCAAAAGAGACAATTACTATAATAAATTACAAAAATTACACATGCCTAGCTAATAATTATCCTACAAAAATTACAATAGGAAAAAAGAATAGAAAAAAGTTCCAATTTTTTTTTTATCATTTTTGTGCAGTAGCGTAACTAAAAAAAATAGTTTCAAACAATATTTTCATACACAAATGGAAAAAGAATTATTTATTCATAAGGAAGAGTGTTATTTTGGTTCTAACATGAAAAATTAAAAAAGATGACCATTGGTAATAGTTTATTCCTTATGATTTAAATGGGAGAACTTGGAGGGAAATGTTTGTTCCTGGAATCATTTATTCCAGACTTAAAACTTGAACCAAACGTGGGAATCGTTTCGGAATGGAATATAGCATTCCAAGAATAGTTTAAATCTTGAACCAAACGAGCCATAAAAGATTTGCCGCCTCTTCTCTTTGCCAATAGGATTACACATTCAGACCCAAAAAAAAAAAAAAAAAAAAAGATTAAATAGAACTACACATAAAAAAATAAGAAACGTAATTAACATCTTTGACACAAATTATAAATTAGGGTTGATCCTATAATTTTAACACTGGTGATCTTGTTTAACTTACCTGAATAATTTACTCAATCCACCAAATTTTTTAGTATGTCTTAGAAAAAACCATTATTTACAAACCAAAGAAACCCTTATTTAGTTCCTGTAGAATTTCAAGCGGAATCCAAAAAAAAAAAAAAAAAAAAGTATATTCACGTACCCCCTCTATCAAGTTTCACCCAATCCCCGTCACGCCTTAGTGAGGAAAAGCTCTAAAATACATTTTAAAAAAACTAGTTGAATACAGAGAAATATTGTAATCCAAAAAAAATTAAAAGTTACAGTCCAAATGAATATAAACATTACGTTTGCATTGTAGTATGAGAAAGATAAAATAGTAAATTATTGAAATTGATTAAAAGACCCCTTTGAATTGTGCTTTTAGGATTTATTCTTTCTGACTCAATAGCTCTGGATATATATAACTGTAAATGAGGTACATGACAATAGTTTTTATAAAAAAATCAATGAATAATATTTTTTTTAAAAAAAGAGTTTAGATACAATTATTATTCTAAAATAAAAGCTTGTTTATTAATTATGTAATTTGTTAAAATTATTTTAAAATACCGTCAATTAAATACTTTATAATAATATATTAAAAAACATATAGTGCAAATTTAATTTTGCATAATTTCATAAAAAAAATACAATTTAAAAATATACAACAAAGTTAACTTTGCATTCTTTTTAGAGTTTAGTCAAATATAGATCCTTAATTTACAAAAATATTATTCTTTAGTTCTTTTATAAAAAAACTTTTTTAAACAAATCCTATTTTTTAATACCCAAAAAAAAAACATCATCGAACATTTTCTAAACATTAGCTGACTAAATTTTATGGAATGTTCGAAGAATTCATATTGTTACCATAACGTAAATATTTATATTTGGGTAGTAAAAAGTCAACAATTTTCCACAATACAATTCCCGTAATTATAAGATTTATAAATTTGATTGATTAGGGGTAGTTTAGTTCAAACAGTTAATTTATATGAGTTGGCAATTAAATAAGGTAAGAGCGACCAACAATTAGAATTAATATTTCAGTGGACTAAATCCAAAAGCTGCTCAACATCCAATATATGACCAAAAAGTACATACAAAAAGTAGAATATTTGTAAAAGCCATGTGTTCGGTTACTAGTAGAGCAGTGTTTTTAAGAAAGTGAATTGCGTTTTTTTTTTTTTTTTCCATCAGTACATAACCGCGCTTAAGAGAAACGTGATACGTGTGTATATATATAAGGGCAATAACTCTTAAACTTTTACAAAAAAACTTGAAGAAAAACAATTAAGATTCTCAAAAGTGGTGTACTTTTAAAACTTAATTGAATAAATAAGGTACTTTTAATCTTATTTAAAAAAATGAGAATAAAGTAAAAAATGTGACCGTGAATGGCAATTTTAAAAATAAAAACATGAGCCTAAGTCACGCCTTTAAACAAAAAGAAAATGATTCCATTTAAAAGTGTGAGAAAAAGTTACTTTTTTACGATTATGTTTTTATGGGTAAAAACGTGACCACTACTAACTTTTTTTTTCTAATAAATTTGGGCACCATTACAAAATTCAATCATGGTCTGTGAGTGTTTTAAAAATCGAAAATCAGGAGTTATCCGATCGGATTTCCTTGAATCGGTTCTCAAAAATCGGGTGTCTCAAAAATTGGGTGAAAATTGGGGAAAATCAGCAAAATTCTGAGAAAATTGGGGAGCTATTGACAATTAGAAAACAAAACAAAACTTAATAAAATGACGTCGTTTTGGAGGCTTTTTTTCTTTCCTTTACACTTTGTACATATTACATAACAAAAAATGCTAATTTCGTTTGATTTAATTACTTTTGAACGTGCTTAATTTAGTTTAAATTTGTTACTTGTACTTTATGTTACTCTTTAAGGCTTTATTTGATTACTTTTGAACGTGCTTTATATAGTTTAAACTTTGAACTTGTTAGTTGTTAATTGTGCTTTGTGTTGCTCAACATATTATTTGTGGCCTTGTGGGTATGGACTTCTTTTTTGATGAAAAATTGACGTTATTTTGGAAATTATTTGTGGGAATAGAAATGTTATTATATTATTTAATTCCCAATTTTTCAAATTATGGGTTTGTCAATTAATCTCCTATTTCTTTCCGATTTCTCTAAAAATCCCCAATCCCCACCTTGTCGATCTAAGTTCGATTTACGATTTTTAGAACATTGAGTCCGTCCATGGCCGGGGGGTCAAGCTCCATGAGCAAAGTGAGCTTTTTGGAGCAAGAGGGCAAGACTGGTTCCAAGAACATATAGGATGGGCAATTACAAAGTCTTTACAACTTAAGCGAAAAAGCCCAATAATTCATGTAGTGCATTAAAATTAATTAAGCATGCACCCAAGAAATAGGTTGTTTAGGTAAGAAAGGGCCTTGTTTCGACTTTTGCACAAAAACTTCTATATATATATATATATATATATATATATAAGGGAAAATGATTTTTAAATTTAAAAAATGTACAAGGAAATCAAGAGTTGGGTTACTCAAATTTAAGATATTTTTTAATAGTTAGTAATGCCTTTTAAGTCTTTAACACTATTTACGATCTAGTATACGCATATTAGGGTTCTTAGCTTACCAGTTTTGGAGGTTCGCCGACTGGCTAAGTTTAAGGTGCACAGTGACTCACTCTCTCATGTCAATGGTTGGGCTATGCTAACTAATGGACCTTCTTTTGTACCTTACACGCCAAATATTCTCCTGGGAACCTAACCTACTGTGAGGTTGAGCTCGATTGCTCTTTCTGCTTCTTTCTTGCTGGTGTGTGTCCACCTCCACGTCTCACATGCATTTATTGGCCCCACAAAGCATCAAACAGATATCTCGCACCACAAGTGGGTTTGTGTAAATTGGTGTACCTCAACAGAGGGGTGTATGCAAGAAAATGTGAACCAAAAGAATTTTTCTTGGGACACAAAACATAATGGTACGGTGGTAGAATGATACCCTTTCATTTGATTTTTCAAGTACAACAATTATCTATTGCAACAGAAATAAATCTTGTGATCATACAGCCTGAAAAATAATTTTGTATAAGATAGACGCGCAATACCTCTGTATGTTGCCGCACAATGTTCTCTGAATCTTCTGCATCTTTTGTTACTCAAGCCTAAATATTGAGCAATTCTGGGTCAAGAGCTCGATAATCTTACAAGTAGCCCTGCTTTTTTAGCTTCAAAAGCCATTGAAACTATGGAACAACTCATACTCAATACTCAAGTCCAAGATCCCGCTCCATGAAAATAAAAAACCTTAGATAGTACATCCAACTCTCGAGAATGAAGCCTTGTGGAAAAATTTAGTTCACCAGTAATCTCCGCAAGAGCAGGTTCCTTCCTTAAAATGGTGGAACCGGTGCATATCCCGCACAATGATTTCCCGTCCGGTCACAAGTGAAATGTACTTTGTTGCGTTATGGCAATCACCACAAACACGAAGATTCTTCCTAATATGAATAGTTGTACCCGGGCTTGTATTTAGAAGGCCAAACGCAATAGCCAGCTTCTCACTATGGCTACTGAGTAACTGTTCTTGCACATCATTTTCCACATCGTGTATCGAGTTAATATCGGGCACATAACCAGCATTTTTAATCTTATCAATAAGTGTCTCAAGATACGCATATATCTTTTTCGACTGGGGATGCCAAGAGCTTCCAGAGTAGAAAGTATGAACCTCATTTCTCAAATCCACTAAACTGCACCCGGGTGTTTTTTGAATACCTTTCTTCTCCATTGTAGTTCTCACTTTGGCGACTTTGTCCCACATCGAAGCTGTGGCATATATATTAGCGAGCAATACATGGTACCCACCTTCCTCTGGGTTTAACTCAAAAAGCTCGTTCGCTGCTTTTTCCCCCAAATCTATGTTCTTGTGAATCTTGCAAGCACCCAACATGGCACCCAACACGTTGATTGCTGGCTTAACAGGCATATTTTGAATGAAGTCCCATGCCTCATTCAGCTGACCAGCTCGACCGAGTAGGTCAACCATGGCTCCATAGTGGTCCATGGAAGGCTCAATGCCATAATCTTCTTTCATGATGGTGAAAAACCGTCGCCCTTCTTCCACAAAGCCCGAGTGGCTGCAGGCTGAGATAATACATAGAAATGTTACTTCGTTTGGCTTTGTATCTCCTTTTTGCATTTCATGGAACAGTTCTACTGCAGCCTTTCCCAGCCCGTGTGTACCATACCCATCTATCATAGAATTCCATGTTGTTACGTGCCTCTCACCCATTGAGTCAAATAAATTTCTTGCTGTGTGAATAGCTCCACATTTTGCGTACATGTCCACAAGAGCAGTCATAACAAAAACATTCTTGTCAAAGAATGTTCTAGTTACAAGTCCGTGGATCCACTTCGCTTGACGTAATACTGATAACTCAGCGAGGGCTGGGATGACACTCACCAACGTGAACGAATCAGGCTTCATATTTTTCAGTTTCATTTTGCAAAATAGATTCAGAGCCTCGGTTACATGCCCATTTTGCGCGTAGCCTAATATCATAGCGTTCCAAGAAACAAGCGTTTTACTTTGCAACTTTTCAAATAATTTAGCAGCAATGTCCACTCTTTTACACTTGCAGTACATGGAAATCAACGAGTTCATCACTGAAATATCGTAGCCAAGTGCATATTGATTTACTAATTGATGAATAAACTGTCCCCTTGTAAGATCACCCGAATCAGCACAAGCATGTAGAGCACCCATTATAGTAACAGTGGTTGGTTTCAATCCTTTATCTAACATTTTCTCGAAAAGCATCAATGCTTCCTCTGAATCTCCACTTTGGGCAAATCCATCAATCATCGAATTCCACGAGACCACTGTCTTGAAACTCATCCTATCAAAAATCGATCGAGCAGTCCCCACTAACCCGCATTTGGAGTACATATCAACCAAAGCAGTCGAGACATTCACAAGAGACTCGAACCCAGACCTTAAAACATAACAATGAATTGATTTTCCAACCCTCAAACACCCAATATTAGCCGAAGCAGGCAACATAGAAACAATCGTAATTGAATCCGGCCTCAACCCATCCTTGTGCATCCGCGACACCAACTCCATCGCTCTCCGCGGAAGCCCATTTTGAGCATATCCAGCAATGATTGTATTCCAGGACACCAAATCTCTCTCAGGCGTTCTATCAAACATCTTATAAGCTTCCTCAATCAACTTACATTTCGCATACATATTCACAACACCCGTCATGGCAAATAAGTTCGACGCAAACCCATTAACAATCAACTGTCCATGGATCACTTTCCCCCTTCTAAGATCCCCATTATCTCCACAAACTTTCAACAAATACGTAAAATTATAAACAACAGGCCTCACACCATCAACCAACATTCGACAGAAGAACGATAGCCCATCATAGAGATTACAATTTTGTGCATACCCTTTAAGCATTGTGTGATAAAGTGGATCAATTTTATCATCAATTGGCTCGAAAACACGGGCAGCTTCACTTAAGCTGCCGAATTTGCAGAACAAGCTGACCAACTTGGTTTGAAATAAGTGTTCGTTGTAAAGTCCATTCTTGATGATGAGGGGGATGAATTGGTGAAGCTCTTTAATGGAAGTGCAGAGTTCGAGGAGTATAGCTGAAGGGTGCTTGTATACATGGGGTGGGATGTGGGTCCTTTGAGAAAGAGTGTGGAGGATAAGAGGGGATGAGGGGTGGCGTATTTTAGAGGGAGGGGGTGTTGTGATGGAGAGAGGTGTGAAGGGGAGAATCTGTGAACTCATTAAGCTGAGTCCTTTTGATTTAAACACACACACAGAGAGAGAGAGAGAGAGAGAGAGAGAGAGAGGGGTTATTGGTAATGGGGGTAGAGCTTCTTTTAGATGGAGAAAAGCTAACAGTAGAGTGGTGTGGTGATGAAGGAAATGGAAGGAGAACTGAGGACCACGAGAACGAATTTCCTACCATGGAGATCTCTGCTAATATATATACTGTCACTTGCTTTCCTAGGGTGGAATTTCATTCCACGAGGCCTTGGTTGATTAAGGTATTAGGATAAGTGGTATTAATAATACAAGTATTAATAGTATTGAATTATTAATTTTGGTATTAATTTAATATCAATATCATGTTTGATTCATGCAGTATTGATACTGAGATATCTCATGCTGATGTTAATATTATGTTTGGTTCTGTAATTCGTATACGTAATTATATTTTGAAATAACAAAAAAAATAAAAATTATTATTATTATAAATAATAATAATAGTAGTAGTAGTAGCAATTGTTGGGGGAGGAGGGGGGGGGGTGGTGGGGTTGGGGTGGGGTGGGGAGTGGTGGGGGCGTGGGGGTTAGGGCATTTTTGAAAATATATAGTTCATTTTTTTTAGTCCTGAATAAACAATACCACATTTCCCTGGTATTAAATTATATCACAAAGAGTGGGATTAAGTTAATCCCGGTATTAATAATTCCAATACATTTGTGCGAACCAAACAAAGTATTATAAAAAAAATGGTATTAATAATCACATCCCACTTTTTAATACCCGAATCAAACGAGGCCTTTGGTTAAATTAATACCAGGATCAATAATCAAGTACTATTAATACTGGTATTATTAATCCCACTGATCCTAATACCTGAATCAAACGAGGCCTTTATGAATAAACTTTAAAATTATATAGTCTATTTAATATAGTTAAATATACTATTTACCCTTATTTTTGGTTAAGTTTTTTTTATGGTATTCTAAGTTTTAGTTAGGTATTTCGATTTTTGAAACATTAAAACCAAAATCATCCTAAAAAAAGTTGGTATTTTTGGTTTTCGAACGAATTCTTACCCCTACTCTAGACCTAAATTTTCAATGTACCTAAGAAATTAATCTACTTAATCCCATTTAATATGTGACAAAACTCCAACTTCGGAAAAAATTCGCAAGATTGCGACTATAAGATAAATTTAAGGT
The DNA here is from genome assembly GCA_021464415.1 of Lonicera japonica. Taxonomy (NCBI): domain Eukaryota; kingdom Viridiplantae; phylum Streptophyta; class Magnoliopsida; order Dipsacales; family Caprifoliaceae; genus Lonicera; species Lonicera japonica. The sequence continues at coordinate 74,319,135 of CM038471.1, read as the reverse complement.
AGCCAAAGTCTTTATAATTCATTGTCCTGATGTTATCCTTGTAATAAAAAAGTACCAAATTCAATCTACATGAATGCGATTATTGAAAATTTTGTTATGTCTACTCCTGGTCGTGGTGGTTATAAAATTATGGCTTGTGTAAAAAAAGTTGTGTCCACTCTATGTTATGGTTACAAATTATTGCTTGTGAAAAAACAAGGAAGAAAAATTTAAGGTTTTATGTATGCAAATTGATATATTAGGTACTAAAATGAGACAATGTGCAAATATTAAGAGACTAAAAAGGAATAAACTCCAAACACAAATCCAATTACAATCTTACTAGATATAAGCTCTCAATCGGACTCTCGTGGGCAGACTACCTTTTAGCGACCAAAATACATACCAAATGCATTAGCAACGAAGAAAATTTTGATGAAAGCCGGGGTTACTCTGCTAAAAATCGGTCCAAGAACGAAGCCATTTCTAAGCCCAACAGATGAGGAGGAACCCAGCTATGGTAATTGATCTTTTACACTTCTAAAATTTACTTATTTTCTCACTTTGGTCCTAACGTTTCATTTGTTACATTTTGATTCTGAAAGTTTGAAATTAAATTGGACTTTCATCAAAAATTGAACCCATGTCCCTCTTTTAGATGGAAAATTCATGTGCAATATATATCATTTTTGAATGAGATGCAACTTGAACTTTAAGGGCTATATTGTCCAAAATGAAATTTAAAGGACCAAAATGAGAAAACAGGTAGTCTTCAAGAACATAAAGGGTTAATTGCCCACATTCAACCAACTAAACCCAGCCACAGAAAGATCAGCAATAAAAAAGTGTCCTTTATAACTAGTACCTTCTTCTAAGCCAAACCTGTACATATTCTTCCATTTCATTTGGGGGAAAAAAAATAAGCGTCCAAGAATCCCGCCACTATAAAATCTACAAACAGTAACTTATCTTCCACAACACTCCTCTTTTTTCACAGTAACTTCAATTCTGTACTAGATATAGCCCCCACCGCCCACCTGTCACACACCCCAAACTCACTTCCACCACCAAAACTGCCGAAACAAGTACATTTTCCTCATTCGGCCGTTGTATGCCATGAATGCCCTTGCTTTAACGGGGTCCCCATTCAAATACTCGAATGCGTACATTTGCTTCCCTTCATCCAGACCGTCGATCTCCATCACGGCCTCCAAAAGTGCTGGTGCATCAACTGTGTTTTTGCTCTGCTCAAACGCGTCTGCCAAGTGCCTTATGCTTGACGCTACCACCAGCATCGCATCCTGCAAAGCCTCATCAGAGCCACCGCGGGACCGCTTCGGAATGTGCTTAGGAGTTTGCCTTGGAGGTGGAACCAAAGGCACTTCTTTATTACCAGACGGTGGCATAGGAGTATATTCTGGCTGTCGGGTGGATGATTCTGTTTCCGTTCCATCTGTGTCGCTTAGGTTCTCAGAACTTGGTGAGAGGAAGGAGGCGGAATCTTCCTCGTAGTGGAACTTAGTAGTGTCTGTCGCTCGGGTTCCATTCATGTTCGCTGTCATCCTAGCCCAACGGCTTGGGACTTGATAGTTTCCGCAGACAACTTTTAGTTCATCGTACATCTCTATTTGTTTTCCTCTTAGCCCCCTTGCATCAGAGTGTACCTATTCAATATATTTAAGGATCACCAACATACATTCAAGAGAAATTTGGTTTGAAATATTTTTCGTCTAGATAAACAGTGAAATGGTGAAAACAAAAAATTCAGCTATCCGTCATAATTTTGTTCACTATTTTACTTTTGTTTATATTATATCATTAGTGTATACTTCCATTCATAATTTAGTACAAACAACAAATTTAAATGGAGCATATTTAAATGTGTTTCAACCATATCATTTTTACCCAGGTGGCAAAAATATTGGGAAAAATTACAGTGGCCTCCCTATTTCTGGAATTAGTACGCTCACCAAATGTTATAGTAACCTCCCTTATTTTTAGGATTTCCAAATTTTAATTTCATTTTTGATAAACTTCTTAAATTTCAAAAGCATGAATGTCAATCTCAATGGATAATTAAGGTTTCCCATGGGTACAATTGAGATATTTCACATATCATAATTAGGTGGGCAGGGGTCACTATTAATAAATCCAAAAGTATAAGGGGGATCGCCACTAATAGATTCAAAATTCAAGGTGAGTGTAGTTTCCCGTAACATACAGAAAAGTGAGTTTAATACAGCAAAGATCCAGAAAGGATTTCTGCTCTTTATTAATAAGTGGATGCCCCCTTTCGAGGGGAAACGGATGAATTTTTTCAAAAGAAATTTGGTGGAAATGATCATAATGAGGTGAGTAGAGATCATCCCCACCAAATTCATAAGAAAGCTCAACCCGGAAATGGGTGAGATGACTATCTAAAATTTCAATGGCCTCAAATGCACGAATATATATCAATTTTTCAGTTTGTCCACTTCCCGATTGAAGCCTTTTTTTGGAGCCTGACTAGAACTTAATAAACCCAAAAGTCAAGGGAGGTCACTGTAATCATTCCAAAAATATTTTATCCCGAACCAAATGGACCCAAAGCAAAAGGACGAAATAGAATGCAAGATAAGAAAAAAGGAACTGACTTACAGCAATGTATCTCTTCCAAAGATCATCATTGTCACACTCGATCATCTTTGTATTGGGATTCCAAGTGAACCCATCTTGACAAAGCATGTCCCTCATTATCTTATACCTTTTCTTGATCGTCTTAAGACGGTTAATAACCTTCTGATTATTCAAAGACAAATTGAAACGCGTATTCACAGCAACACAAGCGGCTGTGTATGCATTTTCATTGAAGCATTTGTCAATTTTGTTCCCGTTTCTAGCTTGGATAGCAAGGGCTTCTATTAGACACTTGTCCATTGTTGCGGACCATACAACGTTCTTCCCTTTATGCTTTGTCTCCTTTCTCCCGCCTTGTAAATCGTATTGGTCCATTCCTGATTTTAGTGAAAGGGGAATGTTATAAGGTGAATAAATTTTGGGTTGCTAGGAGGAGGGACAGAAGGAATTAGATGATACGTATTGAATAGCGGCATGCTGATCATTATAGTTGCAGCAGCAATAATGTATAAATAATTGTAGTTATGCGACAGCTATGAATATCATTAAAAAGGTATTGAAGTAAAGTTATGGAAAAGAAGACTTTATTTGGCTCCCGTTTGATAATAAGTTGGAAAATGATCCCAAAAACAATTGATTTTTGTAAGAAGGTGGAAAATGAATTGAGTAATATAGTGAGATGCTCTCCATCTCATGCTTATCGTTATGAGTTGATGTCCTCCATCCTTCTTTATTTATTGTAAAAAAAAAAATTATCGTCACCACCCAAAGAAAAAGATTTAATGGAAAAACGAAAAAGTAAGAGAACATCTCACCACGTCACTCAACTCATTTTCCAACTTCTCACAAAAATCAATTGCTTTTGCTATCATTTTCCAACTTGTTATCAAACGAAGCCTTATTTGTGAAAATTCACCATGAACGCTATTGTAATAACTGTGTGACCCAAAGAAAAGGTCACTATCCAGTGTTGGCAGCAACAAACAACCAAGTTGAATCATCCCCTTCCCTCCCACCCAAAACACATACGCACAAAAAGGAAAATGATGCAAATACTCCATAATATTTTATTTTATTTGGATTGTCTACCTTTCTCCCAAATCTTTAGGGGGGGAGTGAGAGAGAGTTTGTGTGGGTGTGAGAGATTCCATCAATACCCGACGCAGATCCACCACCACCACTATTACATGTACATACATACATACATAGTGTCACATGTTATCCTTATGTTCTCGTTTCGCTAACTTTTTACTCTCATTTTTGCTCAAACAACCTTACTCTTATACTAGTTATATCGATACATTCTAGTTCTCAGAAGTCATCTTTTCTCATTAAACCTCCTCTTAGTGTCAAGTGGAGTTATCCAAACCAACTAACCTCCTTGCTATTCGCAATATATGAAAACCACCCCCACCAAAAAAAAAATACAGAGAACGTTGTAATAACTGTAACATTAGGAGGATAGAAAATTCAACCAAATAGGAATACAAGGGTACTGAGGGAGCATAAAATATTGCTAAGGTATATTGGGCCGGCCCAGCACTTTGGGGGGCCATACGTTGGATATAACTCGGTGGCCTTGTAATGAGAAAGACCAAGGAAACAAATTGAATGGCTGACATCAGCACCATGTCGAGTACGATCAAAACTCGGCCGACTTCAACAAGGGGCATGCCACGTGACCCGCAAGTGGGAAGGTGCGAAGAATGTGTAAATGGATGTTGTGGAGTCATGCGAACCCTAACTAGATCGTGCAGTGTCACCTACTCATATTGTACGCCACCTACTCGTTCTGAACACTACTAACTCATGCAGGACACCATCAAATTGTGACACCAGTATGGTGAAAAGTTAACTAGTCATGGATGAGACTCAATCTACACGTAAATACAATAGGGTAACCCATGCTTTACCCTTGTCTGTCTTTTTTCTAGTTGCCCTAATGGAGCATTGTAACCCTCACTCTATGAATATAAATAGAAAGGGATAGCTCAAAAAGGGGCGGGGGATCAAATCTAAAATCCTAAAGAAAAGGTAGAGAGAAAAGCTGGTAGTTTGTTTTCTTTTTCTTAACACCACTTACAAAGCAATAAAAGCATACACACCCCCACAAAAAGGAGGACGTATTGCCAGTAGACGTAAAAATCACTGGAGGAACCTACCCAAAAGCAAAAATACCTTTGTCCTCTCTCCTTTACTACTAACGGTGCATTCATTTCTGCGAAGAACTTCATCATGTGGGCCTGACCGAAACTTTGGTCACCCAAGTGTGTTTGATAAACGTTGGAAAATTATTGAAAACACTACAAAATTTATGAGAATTTGGAAAAAGAGATGAGTGTTTTGGTGAGATCTTCTCCACTTTTTCCGCTTTTTTCATGGAAAATTGTTCTTACCCATCATACAAAGAATTGGATTCCATGGAAAAACCGAAAAAGTAACAGAACATCTTACCAAATCACTCATTTGTTTTTCCAACTTCTCATAAATTTAATAGTGTTTTCAATCATTTTCTACACTTTTTCGTATTGAGTAATAGCTGCTTAACATAGGTTCTCCCTTAGTCAAGCACACATCCAGATTCACATTTGTAAAGTATTGCATCTGGTATTTGTAAGGTAATCAGAATAATAGCTCAACAAAATATGCATGTTTGATTTATATGAAATATGAACCACAAATAAAAGTACTATTGTTTAAGTAATATTGCTCCAATGCATGGTGATTTGACAAAGCTTACCTGAAACATAAACTATTTCTCCAATGCATTTCATCGTATAGATTCACAAAAGAGTTTATCATTGTGATGCACCCATACCATCTATTTTCTATAATTGCATGTTTGAGCAATTTTTGCAAGTCCAAAATCTTTGAAGCAATTACCTCAACTCTTGCATCATACTAAGAGTATGATTGGGAATAATATTGTTGATCGTTAAGAATCACATCGGGCCAAGTGACTAGATAAAAGTTTAGTTTAAAAATCAAAACTAAAAGACCAAAGTATATTAACAAAACAATCCAGGAACACAGTTAGTATTACCAATGTTTCATAGGGTATTGTATAGTACAGAGAGGCCTAATTTGTTTTATTATAGAACTACAGAACCAGAAACTCTTGTAAAACAATACTCAAATCTACAGTTTTACACCAGAAATGTGGAAAATCCATGCATAATTGCCAATAGATCAAACCTCAACCAAACTAATTTAAACACAAATTCCAAGCTATATCAAGCTCAACTTCTCATTGTCTTTTGAAAACCTGCCATATAGATCTAGATTGCATTAGATGTCAGAACATATCTCAGGCTGATGCCCAGGTAACATGCTATCTATTAATATCTAGAGGGATTATTCATAAGAGTACACGTGACCGCCAATGTACCATAAGATCACTTTTACACCAGTTAGTACCAACCAAGTCACCACGAAGCTATGAAGCACAGACACGACATGCAACATGCAATTTTTCCAAAATGTAGGACACGACACGTGGGGGGGGGGGGGGCACGTTCTTAATTAATTACACACACACGCATATATATGCAATAAACATAATAGATATTTAAGAATATAATAAAACGAAAATAGATTGCATTAATAATCATCATCCTCAACTAATGATGCAACGCATCAACTGTTCATTTTCGGAATTGATTTATTTATACATACATGCGTAGAGAGAAACAAAGCAGTAGCAATATCAATTCAAGATGTGTATAGATTTATTTATACATACATGTGGATATGTAGAGGGGGGGAGAGAGCGTAGCATACCTTTATCTGGGAGAGAAGAGTCGAAGACGATGGGGAGGTTGGGGGCTAGGGTTTTACAGGAGATATGAGATTTGTATTTCACTACTTCTATTATTAAGTTCCTCTATTATTGTTTGAACCCTCAGTATTTTTTGTTATTTCAAATTTGACCCATTTTTAGGTTTTAATGCCTAAAACTAAAAAAAAATACATGTCGGGATTAAAAAAAAATAATAATAAAATAAACAACACTCCTCGACTCGCGTGTCGGAGCGTGTCGGGCCCGACATGTGACCTCAAAGAGAGTGTCCGTGCTTCATAACCAAGAAGTGAGACCAACCAAAATGTGTCAGTTTAGACCAGTATTCTTCAAAAAATTTAGACCAGACTGGGCCGTGAGCTAAAACAAGACCGACCAAAGTGTGTCATTGTGATCTGGTTTGATTGTTTGTCCAATCAGTTTTTTGCACACAACTAGCTATATCATGCTCTATGACTTATTAGAAACTCCCAACTCCACACACTTTTTACATCCTCAAATGTTATTCTCTTATGCGCTATTGTCAGCTTTTACTCGTTTCACCGTGCCATTCGCCACATGTATGCCCTAGTATATATATATAGGTTAAGCATTATATATAGGGTAAGCAGTCCACACCCCTTACCTCAAAAGAATCACTAAGGGAAAAGAAAAAGGAATAGATAAAGAGAATCAGAGTGAAACAAGCTTTATGTTCGGCACTTCTCATTTACATAGTTTATGTTCTGCTGCAGGGTGAAACATCCAACGGGATAAAATGAACAGAGGGCATAAATGGATTATAATGGACAGTGATTCAGTGATCAGTATTCAGATTTTAGAGGCAATTTACGTCTGAATCATCCAGAGCCAAAATTAACACTTATATCTCCAAAAAATTTAACCAAACACACACACTTGATCTCATCTGAAATCTGAATAAACTCCATTCAGACTTCAAACGTGCAAAACAAGCAGCCCTTAAGTAAGCATTTACACGTTCAGAATCAGGCTAGTTCAACGCATTAGCTCTATAAACCAAAAAAAAAAATGGGAAAGTTAGCAATAGAAAATTGAAACCACTACAAAATTTTACAATACAAAAATGTGTATCTATGTGTATGGAAGCCTGCCATCAAAAGCTATCTATATAATACGGAGCAACGGTTTTTTAATCTTAAAAATGTATAAGGAATAAAGAATTGTGTGGCTGAAATTGAAGATGTTTTTCGAATGATTGACGGTGCAGTTGGTTACCACCTAATGTTCAATAAAACACTAAATATGAAAAACAACATAAACAATCCGTGTGTGACAGAGAGTTACCTACCAAAAGCAAGATCAAATTAACACAAATTTAAACAATAAACACAAATAAGAGGAAAAGAAAGAGAGAAGTACCAGTAGCATATGAGAAAGGAGAATTGGATCTTTCGAATGGAGGCGATCTCTTGCGGATTACTGATGATCTCGACCTCATGTTGTTGAAGCTGCTGAGGTAGATTCAAGAGGAGCAAACAGCGACAAATTTTAACTCATTATCTTCAATTTGCTTAGTTTAGGGCATTTTCTCGAGAAAAAAAGTGTCCCAAATTTTCTCACACACTTTCCCGAAGGCCAAACGCGCGTGATGAAAATGTACCGTAAAATATTTTTTTAATTATTTAAAAATGTTTTCTCGAGAAAAATGCTTTTTTGTACCCCATTTTTTTTTGTTGATTTAAAAATATTTTTTTATCACCCTCTTCTATATTTATCATAAACACATTCATATCACAAACATTTCTCTAAGGTAAATTTCTAATCACTAATCATTCTTAAGACTAATTTAATAAGAGGTGAGTACAATCGCACACATTCGTTCCAATCGGGGAGAGTTTATTTGTAATAACTCATTTAACATCAGACAATTGATTATTGAAGTGTTTTTTAAATAAAACTTGCCTAATAAAAGATGAGTATACTTATATAAACTCGGCTCACATGAAGAAAATATATTACTAAGTACTCACCTACTATCAGGCAATGAAATGAGATATTTGTGATAAATAAAGTGATGTTAAAATATATTTTTAGTTAAATTTTGAAATGAGCGTTGATGAAAACTTTTAAGGGGTGTAAATAACACCACCCATTTTTCAAGGCCCTATCACTAGGGATGGCAATGGGTCGAGTTCGGGGTGGGTTCGGCCAATACCAAACTCGACCTGCATCTAAAATACTCCGCCCCGAACCCGTCCCGAACCCGATGCGGGTTTATTTTTTGGAACCCAAACCCGCTCTGCGTTTATGCCTTAAAACCCCTTAAAATCCGAACCTGCCCCGCCCCGCCCCGAATTCGTAAGTTCATAAAAAAAATTAATCTTATACATTTATATCATTATATGTTCATGCACTATTCATTGGCGCACTGCCTTTAAAAAAAAAATTAAAATAAAAAGCACAATAGCGCACACACATATATATATTCCATCTTGATTATTCTTAAACAAACAAAAATAGTCTTTATTTTATCTATTTACAAAATTCACTAACAGATTTATTATCTATATATAAATATATTTCATCCGGATGAGGCTAGAGATTCTTAAAAAGCTATATATATATTTAATATTAACATATATTTATATATATATATATAATCATGCGGGTCGGGTTAGGTCGGGTCGGGTTTAAAACTGTCAAAACCCTAACCCGCCCCGGGTTTTTTCCTTTGAAACTCAAACCCGACCCGCCCTCAAAAAAACCCGACCCGAACCCTCTCCATCCAGATTGGGTCGGGTCGAAAACCCGCCGGGTTGAATTTTTTTGCCATTCCTACCTATCACCAAAGGCCACATTTGTCGTTATTTTTTTAAGAATAATATTAACATGTGTATTAAATGCATATGTTAATAATTTATTTATAAATTAAAAAAAGTTTAAATACACATTTAATATGACACAGATTTTCATTCTTCAAATTATTCTTTTTAAGCATCGTATAATTAATATGTGCTCTTAAAATACAAGTTATTATTTTTTGTTAAATACAAAGCTATAATCATGTTGCTCTTAGGAGAGATTCAGATGAATATCTTGCGTGAATATTCATATTTTTAACTATAAAAAATCATAAATGCAACGAAAAATCTTGTGCATTTTGATTTACACACAAAATAGCAGGCCTGTTAACACCTATCAAATTAATTTTAAAAAAAAAATTTAAGGATATTTAAAAAAAATATAGACTTGCGTGATTTCTTGATTAAATTCTGGTAGAAGTTAAAGATAAAGGGCTTGTTTGGTAAGTAATTATTTTTTCAAATTTTAAAAACTCAACTTAAAATCAACTTTATTTTTACACTTTCTAAAATTTATTTTACTTTACTTTCTCTCTCTAAAAAAACTTTTAAAACACCATAACTTTAAATCCAAAAATCAAAATTAGATAAAAAAAAATATATATATTTGAAACATACTCGTCGAGATCTATAAAATAAGATCTATTGTAACTATTTTTTGAAATTTTTTTATGAGGCATTTTAATTGGTTGAAAAAAAACTCAAATAAAAACCGAATTCACTTTTCAACATACTTCTAAATTCTACTAAACACCATATTTTAAAATCTAACTTAAAAATTCAACTCAAAACATCACCAAAGTGTTTTCACGTAACTTTTAACAGAAAAAAATATAAAAACTTTTATAAAACATAAATTATAAAGCAAGGAAACACGTTAAATAGAAAAATAAACAAAAAAACAGATAAAGAGAGAAAGAGAGAAAGAGAGAAAAAAAAATTAAACACGAAAAAACATTAAATTTATATATAAAAAAAATGACTTTTCTTTCTCTTCTTTCATGTTTTTTTCCTTCTAAGATTGTCTTAAATGATTTTTCAACATTCGTTTTCTTCTTTCGTTTTGATTTGTTTAAAATATAATTCTTTGAGTAAGGGTGTGTTTTTTTTTTTTCACCTTTAATTGCTGAATGTTGATTGTTGAGTACTGAATGTTGATTGTTGAGTACTAAATGTTGAATTCAAGTTTTGAAAATGTTGTTTGTTTTTTATTTTAAATGAGGTTCTGAATTTTAAGATTTTGTATAAAACAATGGTTTAAATTCAGCATTAAGTATTCAGCGGGGCTAATAACTCTTAATGCTTAATCATTAAAAAAAAATAGGGGTTAACCTTTTAATGGTTTAGAAAAAAACCACCATATGGCACATTTGAATACTTAAAACTTTCTCATTAAGTATTCAGAGGCAAAAACAAACACCCTCTAAGTAATGAGTTCATGGAGTATTACTAAATAAAAAAAATTGATTAATGGAGTTTAACTAGTTTAAGAAGTAAAAGCAAGTAATTGTTGCGTGCAAATAGCACCCACCCAAACAAAGAGAGAATATATTTTTTCTATTTATTTTATATTACAAAGGTAAGCCTCAATTCAACCGCGGTGTCAAATTTTTGTGTTTTCTATTTTACACTGAGGTCTCTTTTTTCAATAAAAAATATGCTTTAAGAGGATTTAAACTTTAAACATTTGACAAAATAATATGTTGCTTAATCACTAGACCACGTAACATTTTTATTTTATATTTTAATTTGAACTAAATATATTTAAATAGCATACGCGTCGCGTGTGCATGTAATATAGTCTTTATTAAAAAAATTCTTTCACAATTAGTTTAACTTACGAAAATATTTTTTTAATAGAAGTTTAATTATATGGTATAGTTACCGACTCTAAATAAATTTTTTAACACTCTAAAATTCTTCACAAATACAATAAAATATTTTTAAAAATACATTAAAGTGTCACTGAAAATTATATACAAGTAGACTCATGCTAATAGTCGCATTCTAATCATATTATTACCAACGTTTTTATTTCATTATTTCTAGTAGGTGATCGGTACGACTCACCATTCGTAGTTGTAGTTGGGCAGTGTCAAGGCGGGGACCGCTGTCAACAACTCGACGGTAGTGAGTGGCAGTGACTGTACATTTTCTAAAAGAGATGAAAGAAATGAATGAAGGATGTATATATATATATATATATATATATATTTTGAGGTGGGGAAGCATCTTTATTTGAAAATAGAAAAGTAAGATGCTCTTCCCTTTGACATAATTATATATGGAGAACGCATTTAACTCAGTTGCCTATATATAACAATGTTCAAGAGAGTGGGGCAATTGTAATTTAAAAAAATGACTCAAATTATGCGGTACTACTAGTCTTATTTTCTATATTCAAAAAAGTTTTGAGTGAGAAAATGTTACTTCAAGATCAGTGTAAGACCATAAGTCTCGACGATAACTTACAATGATACTTAAAATTATCAACCGAAAAGGACTACTGACAACAAATTTAAATTTATGCTTTTACAAACAAAGTATTATATATTTAACAATCTTTTAGGGTGGTGATGTTAGCACCCGCAATATCTATTCGTAATACTCCCACCAAAAAAAAAAGTAAGTTGCTATTTCCACCCCACTTCATCTTTTTTAGTACAAAAGTTAATTAACCGTAAACTAATTTTTCACTCACTTGTTTTAATTTAAAACAAAAGTTAATGAATCTCCCTTCAAAGTTAATCAAACATTTATCCCCAAATAAATTTCCCTCCAAAATTCATCTTTTCTACCAAAATAGGCAACAAAACTTTGATCTCCACCATTGATGCAAAAGGGTAAGCTTGAGAAAAATGGAAGGAAAAAAGAAAACTTTGGAACAAGATAAGAAAACCAACAAACAAAACTTCCATTAATGCAAAACTCTAAATTTGAGGAGAATGGTATAAACAAAACCTCCATTGATGCAAAACTCAAAAGTTGAGAATAATGGTAGAAAAAAGAGAGAAACTTTAAAATAAGGAAAGGAAAACAAGTAAGAAAAAGTTAATGAAAGGAAACACGAAGAAGGTTTATTCAGTTCTCCGTAACCGAGTTGCAGGTTTGTACACTCGGTTGCTCTCAACCGAGTATGAAATCCCATAAAATGTAATGCTCTCGGGACCTTCATTCGGTTGAGAGCAACCGAGGGTGATTAATGTCACTCGGCTACTCACAGCAGACCATAATATAACAACAATCGGTTGCTCTCAACCGAATGAAGGTCCCGAGAGTATGACATTTTATGGAATTTTATATTCTGTTGAGAGCAGCCGAGTGTACAAGCCTGCAACTTGGTTATGAAAAACCGAGTAAGCCTTCTTCGTGTTTTAAACATAAAATTTTGTTTTTTGTTTATATATTTGATGTGTATGCTATAAAAATCATATAAATAATAAAACAAAATAAAAACATGTATGTCTCTTTTTCATTAACTCTTTCTTACTTGTTTTCCTTCCTTTATTACAAAGTTTCTCTTTTTTCTACTATTATTTTCAAATTTTGAGTTTTGCATCAATGGATATTTTGTTTTGTTTTGTTTTGTTTATACCATTCTTCCCAAACTTAGAGTTTTGCATTAATGGAGGTTTTATTTGTTGTTTTGGTCCTACCAGAATTTGTTGTTAGATAGAGAAGATGGTAGAGATGGTAATTTTGCTTGTTTGAGAAGATGGTGGAGAAATTTTGGGGTTAGTTTGGGGTAATTTATTTTATGTTATTATGTAGTTAATTACTTAATCATGTTATTAATTAATTAAGTATGAGATTAATTCCTAAAAATAAGTGGGAGTGGTGGGAGTGTTTTGTATAAAGTGGGAGTATTATTAAAAGAAAAAAGAAAAAGTGGGAGTATTACCAATAAATATGGGGGGGGACAGGGGGCAACGTCTCCACCCATCTTTTAGTCTTTTAGTTTTTCGGATGGTCCAATTAATTTCAAGGTACAATAAATTGATACATAACACTAGGGAATTTAGACTCTTGGCTATAAGCCAAAAGTTAAAATTTAGGCAAATAAAAAAAAGTGTAATAAAACACCAAAAATCCAAAAAAAAAATCACGAAGAATTAGATCAATAGCTTCTAGAAATCATAAATCAATTAATATTAACTTTGTTGCTTTTAAAAACACATCTCAATAACAAAATTAAATTTTAGCAATCTTTGAACTAATAAAAAAATGACAACATTTTACCCCCATCAAATTCTCATCCACAGTCTAAGTTACAACAATTTTTTTTTCAAAAACTAAAATGGTGCCAAAATAATTTAATTGGTTAAAAGGAAATATATGACAATCTTTTCGAATTTAAGTAAACTTTTAATCCATTTTTAATGCAATTTGCAAACTATTTACACAGTAAGAAATGAAAAATAATAGATCCCACACTTTTGATTATTCAAAAAGAATAATGGTATAACTATTTTAGAAGCGGAAATAAGTACTTTAACATTCAAATATTATCATCAATAATGCTTTTTGTGTATCTTTTAGGAAACTTTATACATACTTATGATGCATATTGGAGTGCAAATTATTAAATATACTGGATATTGAAAAATTGGGGTTGTTTGAAAAAGTTTTCTAGAAAAGAATTAGGAAATAATATTTTTATAAATTAATGGCTTTTATTTGACCAAATTTCAAAATTAGTGCAAAGTTAACTCTGCAATAGATTTTTAAATTGTATTTTTTATGAAATCATGCAAAATTAAGTTTGCACTACATGTTTTTTAGCATATTATTATAAATAAGTGTTTAATTAATAGTGCTTTAGAATAATTTTAACAAATCACATATTCAAAACCTATTTATTAATAAAATGCACATAATAATTTTTTTTTAGTTATGCAAAGTTAAGTTCGCACTCCTTATTTTCTCAAACATTAATATGTATATGTGTTTATTTGATGTTGTTTTAAAGTTTTATGAATGAAACATAAGAATATACTTGTTAAAAAACATAAATACATCATGCAAAATAAATTTGAATTAAATTTTGGGTCATTTAGGTTTTTAGGTCTATAGTTTTGCCATTCTTGAGTTAGAGGTATGCAGTTTTTATTTCTTAAGCTTTGGGGTTTAAAATGGATGGTTCTGTTACTCAATGAGTAAAAATACATTAGTCAACATAAATTTGAACCAAAATTCCAAAACTACCCCTAATCCCTTCTTCAACTCCTCCATTCTCGCCGATTCTTCTCTCTTTCTTTACTGACTATATCCAAAGGTAACACTGCACACATTTTTAATCAACACATACATATATCTACAATATAGAACTTTAATTTATATTCATTTCCTTTGTATTTTTTTTTTTTCAGTCTCGAAGCTAAGCTTCCTCACTCTGCAGACAAGTCCAAAGAATCTAAATCGGTATTTTTGAAATCTCGTAATCTTTTTTGTAGTTTTTGATTACTGAGAAAATGTAGGAAAGTAAGTACTGAAACCTAAATTTATATTCTAAATGTTCATCATTATTTTTGTTAACCTAATTCGGCTATCTAGCTCAGTGCTTCAAACCTATTTTCTCAGCAATTAAAGCAGCAGGTATTAGGTTTTATATTTATCATGTGAATTTCACTTACCTTTTATTTTCAACGTGAAAATTTAAATGTTCTTTCGCGATTTTGAGTACAAAAGTCTTATGTGGTTAAGGAAAATGATGAGGACATGAAGAAAACAAATGAGCCTCAATCACAGACTTTTGATGAAGAAGACGAGGGCGAGATAATCGAATATGATGTTGAGCTGGAAGGTGAAACTGTAGAAGGCGATAATGGTACTCCTCAAAATTAGGGGTAGTTTTGAACCAACACGAATGAAGATGAAGAAGGAATTAGGAGTAGTTTTGGAATTTTGGTTCAAATTAATGTTGACTAACATCTTTTTACTCGTTGACTAACTGAACCATCTATTTTGGACCCCAAAACTCAAGAAATGAAAAATGTAGACTTCTAACTCAAAAATGACAAAACTATGAATCCCAAAACTCAAATAACCCTTAAATTTTTTTTATTGCAAAGTTAAGTTTGCATTTAGTCAAAGCCTTTATTTTAAAACACAATTGATAAATAAGCCCTTATTTCAAAATAATAATAATATCTAGACCCTTATTTCTAAAACATATTATTCGTTGATTTTTTTTACAAAAAAACATTGTCATAAAAAACCTTTTACCTCATTTCCAGTTTACTGAATTCAGATATATATATATATATATACTTTTTAATAAAACATATGTGAATTATATATGAGAATGGATGTTATTTAGATTAACAAGTATGTTTGGGACAAATATTCATATATCATTATTTGCCATAGGTTGTTATTAGAAAATTTGAAGTGATCCACTTAACATGAACGATAATTTATATATTTGAACTAAGAAAATTCGGAAAAAAGGTAATATCTTTTTAAATGGATCGTTCCAATACCTCACTTAGGATTTAGGAATACAAGTTGCGAAACTATATGCATGTCAGACTAGGTAAGGATTATTAATGGATGACTTCTTTTGTAACTTGTGAACAATTATTAATGGTGTAAACGACATTTAAAATGTTCCGAAAATCTGCCACGCCTGTTGAGATGGCCCAGTAGTTATATATTGAATTTGAATCACTTGAATGCCACTTATAGCCAAGATAGTAAGGCACAAATAATCAAGGTATATATATACATGCAACCAGGATTTGGCGAAAAATTTTCGTCTTAATATTTTAGTGATAAAAGACTGTAACTAAAAGTTTTAGTGCATATGCATTTGTCCATACCAAATCCAAACTCTATATATATATTTAATAGAAAACTGTTCAAAAATAATTTATATTTGTTGATGCTCTTTTTGTCAAGGTTAACATTACCTTTTCGCCTTTTTGACTAATCACGGAATTAGCAATAGTAGTGGATCCTTATTAAAAGAAAAGAAAAGAAGCAGCATATACACCGAGTTTACTTTCATGTCCAATTTTTTTTTAAAAAAAGGAATGAAGTTCCCTTAAGTATGCAAAAAAAAAGGGTTATTTTCGGAGAATTTTATCGGTAAATTAACAGACGACAGTTTAGGCAAGCAAGTGGAGGTTCATTGTCGTTGAATCTTACAAATAAATAAAGACAGAACATTTTGAAATGTAAGAATATTCACTTGTTTATTCTTGTAAAATCATTATATAAATATTTTTAGTATTTCATTTATAAGTTTCCCGCTTGAATAATTAAAGTCATAAAGAGAAAATCTCTGAAATTGTAAGGTTGCTAAACTTAAAAACTCATTTTAAATTTCATATAAAAATTGAATTGACTGAATTGTTGTGGAATCTTATAATCAAACACAAATTGAAATTCGAAGAGAAAGTGTTGTAATGGCAGTATTACCTATACGTAATACTAGATCTACATTGAGTGGTTGAATTTTGGAAGTGTACTCAACATTTTTATTAGTAAAACAAGATCTATATTGAATGGCCAAGCTAAGGTTCTTTTTTTTTTTTTTGAACAATTGCATTCGGAGTGATTCAAATACATGTTCTCCCGCTAAATGGATTATCTGTTACATGGACCTAGTAAACCACTAGGCCAACCCCACAGGGTTGCCAAGCTTAGGTATTAAACATATATACTATTACATAACATGAAAGATTAATACAAATAATCGATTAATTGGTGTATTAATTAAATAATACTTTAATTGTTATGTTCTTGTAATGGGCTTGAGGTATTAAGCCGTCTCCATTTGTAATTTCTACTTATTTAAATTTTTATGATAAAAATAAAAGAAAAAAGGATAAAACTCTCTCCAATGATAGTTTTTGACCGCATTTCTATACTACAATGGCGCCCACAACAATTGGTCCAATGAGATTAGTTATGTTTTTTGAGAAAGTGTCAAAGATAGCTTAAATTTGTTGATAATTAAAATAATTGTTTTAATTTAATTAGTTAATGCATTAAATAAATATATAGTAGTAGTGGGTCCTTATTTTTTACAAAATAGTAGTGAGTTTTTATTTATTTATTTTTTCGAAAGTTTGAAAATAAAAAATAAAAAAAAAAATCCCACCAAACTCAAGCTATGGACAAAGAATAAAATTATCTTAAAAGTTAAAACAACGGCATGCTTACAGTGCCACTTCTAATTTTTTTTAATCAAAAAATATATTTCACTCCTCGTCGAATTGTACGGGACTTTATGTCACTTTTCATTGACCACCACTGGACTGCCGGGGAAGTGTTGTAATAAATAAATCAATTTAAAACTAGCAAGCATGCGTATAAATTGATGATTACTATAATTATGTAATTAAGTAAGGCTTATATTAACGTATATTCTAAAAATACATATTATGTATTTATAAATAAATAAAACGAAATAACAACATGCATTAAATTAGTAATATATTCTCATACAAAATATTATTGTTTTTATTCATAATAAGGTTAACATGTGCATGTATGATATATGTTATCATTTTCCATCAAACAATGTCTTATTAATTATGTTTTGTTTTTGTTTTTGTTTTTGTTTTTGTCCTATTAATTATTAATTAAATTCATAACTAGTTTAAAAATCGGTTGGTTATTAATAACAAACATATTTTTTGTTCATTGAAATTTTAGACAATTATCCCACCCACTTCCGTTTTAAATTTTTGATGATATTTATAGAGATGATCACTCATAATAAAAATATCTACACTTAATTTTATAAAATAAAAATAAAAATAATAATCATCCATTTAGCTCTCAAAATGGGCCCCATTAGGATGGAAGAATGGAGTACGGAGAGGAACCAAATCCCTATATATTTTGTCCTTTTGAGTGACTAACCTATTAAAGGTTTTTATTTTTTTTCCTTTAAAATTTTAAAAAAACAATTCAATAAATAAATATTTTCCCTCTCTTTAGATGGCAAGACTAAGTCGTGAAAATGAATTTCTCATCACTGAAATTTGTTTTTATGTCATATATCACACTGAAATCCTCTCTCGCGTGCAACCCGATAGGGAGGAGCACGTGGAAAGGACCTCTCTGATAGGCTCACTATAATACTACATGTTAGAAACCATCTATTTTCAAAGATAAGTTGTTAAGTAGCGTAGCAAGCGAGCAACAATGCCTATCATTCTCTCCGAGAGTATTTGAGAAATATCTCTATTCTTTCCTTCTAGAGGGTCCGTACTGAATCTATAAGATATGGATACAAGTGAGTCAAGTCTACCTGTGGTTAGAGATGGAATTCGAGATTTAGACATCAATACTAAGAGTACAGCAAGAGGCAGTTGCAAATTTTATTATTGTGCTTAACGCATTGAAGATTTGTTGTGGAGGATGCGTACATATTTTTAGTGAGGCTGATGCCGGTGTGCTTCTGGTTTAAATATTTCTACTACTACTTTGTGGTACCCACTTTTTACCGACGGGCATGATTTGTCGCTTGTTTTTTAGCTTTTGAATGCTGAATATAAATGCTAAATGCTGAATGAATTTTTGAAAAATGTGTTTGGTTTTAATTGATTATGAATGCTTAATATTGAATGAACTTTTGAAAAATGTGTTTGTTTTAATTGGTTCTGAATGCTGAATACATGGCATGTTACAATTTTACCCTTGTTAGTGTTTTATAAATCTATTTAACGACTTAAAAGAATAAGGGTACTAATGGAATAAAATTTCATTAAAGTTAAATTAAGCATTCAGCGCATGATTTGCCTCTTAATGCTTAATGCTGAATTTTAATCCAATTCAGCATTAAGAGGTAAGAAAACAAACATCAATTACACCTCTTAATGCTGAATAGACTTCCATTCAGCATTAAGATGTAAAAACAAATACCACCTTAGTTAAGTACAATCTTAAAAAGAAGGCCATCATTCTTGTATTCCTTCCATCTAATTAGTTCATGTTTGACTTTTACATTTTTTTAAGAATACACTAATTTTATCATTATCAATGGTTTATAACAAAAACTTTTTCCCTACAATGAATTTCGCGTTGACTATGTTCTAGAGATGAAAGAGGACTCATAATTTAGGACATCCCAAATAGAAATGGTGGATTACTAATTTGGGACAAGGAGTAAATTAGTGTTGGATGTGTAAGAATGAACAAAAAAATTGTCGATCATCTTCTTTGTTAGGTATCTTTTTGAGTTGTGGTTCTTTCGGTATAGTTTGGTCCGTGCCTAGGTTGACAAGAGATGTGTTTTATCGCTTGAGGGCAATGTCACTATTCTTGAACAACTTGGAGCCAAGCCTTCTTTTCACACTATTACAAATATGAAAATAATGGAAAAAATTGGATTCAGTTGTCAATTGTCTTTATCAAAAATAGGATTGATTACGAATTCGAGCCATAGTACATGGTTTCATAAAACTGCATGATTTTCCCGATCTAAATCAAGCAAGTTTTATGGCTTTACATGTTCTATTTGATACTGGTAGTAGAAGAACCTGACCCATTATTATTTAAAAATTAGAGGAAACATAACCAAGTTAAGATGATACGAGTCAACCCCCTTCTCGAACTAAAGATCTTACCATTTTTGAAGGAACTAGAGTTCCGTCTCTTTTCCATTTACTTCTATTTAAAAGTTCTTATGTGTTTCCACACCCCATTGAGACCCCGAAAAATGGACAAATTCCTTTTCTTAGGAACACATAAAAAATTCGTCACTATAAAAAGGATAACGGTAACCCCACCATTAACTATTTCCTTTATGAATTTCATAGTAATAAAAATACGTGTCCTACCGAAGACTTAATTTGTAACTTGTTATCCTCTGGCCTAGTAGGCAAAGATTGACCTCCATATAAAAGATGATTCATTCGAATTGACATAGGAGTCCAACTAAATTGCACTGCCAGAATCCATATTGTATATTTGAAAGAGGTTGACCTCCTTGCTTCTCTCATGGTACAATCCTCTTCCCAGCACACCCCTTTTCTACTCGGTCCACAGAAAAATGTAGGACTAGCACCAACAGTTTATCACAGAAGAAAGGACTCACAAAGCTAAGATCACTAACTAAAATTAATCTAATACAACACAAAATACTATACTTTATAAAATAGATATAATTTAAAAGAACTGCTTTTTTATGTATACTTTCCCCGATTCCGTTGTTACTGTTGGCTTTACGCAATCAATCATATTATATAAATATCCCTTCAACACAACATAATCTCAAAGACCCACCAAAGCACGAAAGCCAAGATCTTTCAAAAAACGGATTCCTATTCGAAGAGTGCATAACCGCACGGATAAGCTCACACTAACCCGTCAATTTGGGATACAATTTGAGATTTTCCTTGGGAAGTGACTAGCAGTTTTAGAAATCTCTGTAAAGAAGCTCCGTTGTCCACTTTTTGGTCACTTAATTGGGATTAGGGAGCTTTAAAGGAAGTGTTTAAGGTTATTGAGCTTCTTACCCGTAAGTTGTTTTATTCGATGTTTGTGTTTCACTTTGAATTTTGCCAATATTTTTTCATTAAAAATAGGTCTAAGTGTGTTTCTTTTTACAAACCAATAACCCAAATGGTAGGAGATGCGGCCTAAATCCTAATGTTGCAAGTGAGACTCCAACTCAGGTGAGCCTGGGCTCGGGAAGGCACATTTTCCAACCAACCTCGCTCCACACTCTGAATATAGCCAATATTTATAATCACACAATCAGATCAAAGTCTCAAATATAATCGAGTTTCCCTAAACTGTGTGGAAAACGAGAACCAATGATTTTGGTCATCTGCGGCTGTCCTAACTTCCTAGGATAAAAACATCTAGTTTGACAGAATTAACGGAAATAAATAATAAATGTTCATTAATCGAAGTAATAACACATCAATCAAGCATATATATAATTATATTCTCCCCGGTAATTTAAGAAACAAAAATATTCAAAATCATCAGGCAAGCTCAGCTGGGTTTACTCTTGACAAGTTCAGGTCTTTTAATGGGTTAGCCGGTCAAATATGCTTCAAACAGCGCAGCAACTAGTATGGATTCGAAACAAAGCAGATTTATAGCATATTTAGGAGTTGCGGACACTCTTACACTGAAGTTATTACTAATGACAAAAGGGACCAACCGGTCCCCAAGCCTAAAATTTGGTGATTTGGTGAAAGATCAAAGGTAAAACTGTCTCAACCGCTTTCAAAATGCCTTATATTCATTAAGCACAAGGAGAGAGATTTATATACTGATCTGCTAGACTCTATGATACAGTAACACGAGAAAAATTGGGCAACTATTCCGTTTGCAGTGAATATGATACCCTAGATTTTGAAAAGAAAAAATAAATCAACAAAGAAGCAAACAAGGAACTGCAGAAAGCTCACCTTGAAACAGATTCAATGGGGGGAAACAAAAGGAGAAAAAGAAAAAACAAGTTTTCAAGATTTACTTACTAAAACAATATGAAGGATTATGAGAAATCATGAACCTATTTCACAGATATATTTTCTTTTTTGATCAGAAACAGAAGCTTAATTGTACAGATAAATGGAAAAAATGAATGCCAAAAACGATACCTGTATTCACAAGAAAATTTCTTTTTCAACAGTTTAAACACGTTACAATACCCATATTCCAAAATAACTCCAACGAAGCAATCCCATATTGAAGCATTTGCCCTTTTTTCATTTGAAACCCACTTGAACATGGTGTTAGATCCTTTTCGAACTTGGATATAACTACCCTTATCGAACTTGGATGTAACTACCCTTAGAAGTGTCTAAGCCTTTTAATTTGACTTTCCGATTCCTTACATTTTATTAAAATCATGTCTAAATTTTCTGTTTCTCACATTAACACCTTCCCTTTTCCTTTTGGTTGTACCAAGATGAATGCAACACCTAAAATTCCACACAACACTATATGCTCTTGGAACTGTAAGTGTCAATATCCAAATGAATATTGAACCCAAATTACAAAACTATATCCATGTGAGAAAAAAGAAATTCAAAATATGTAGGAAACAATTGAACAATATTGCAACTGATGCTATTATAGATTGGAATATAAGCAGCAAATCATTGGACACAATGTCAATGGTCATGTGTGAGACCCAATGGCATATTTTCACTGTAAATGCCGCTAAAAAGAGTTACCATTTTCACTAAGTTTATTATCAACTTAACTTCAAGTAAGGTTAAAACAAAAAATAGAAATCATCATATCAATTATTGAGAAACCAACAAATGCTTTGCTATGTTTTGATATCAATACAAATCAATTACCAACAATCTAAAACCCAATAGAAAAGTAACGTGACAGAAAAAATATATATAGCAGTAAAAAGATTTTCACAAGTAACCAACCTGAAAAACTATACGATTCATAAATTTTCTTTAAGGCCAACGGTACATTCCACAGAAACTTGTACTCTTCATGCAGTAACTTGTAGTTCCAAACATGAAGATGTGAACTCTCAGCCTACATATTGTGACATTCTAGCAGCCATATTAGTAACCTGTGCCTGCATCTGAGCCGCCCTGACTTTTGAAGAAGTGGCCCGGTGAAAGAACTGCTCTCTAGACAACAACCTCACGTTCCTCAAGTACTGATCAAACGGTATCGACCCTTCTTGTGCCGCCTTATCTAATGCATAAACCACATCTTCTATAGCCAAATCAGAGGCTGTAGAATCAAGCATCTGTTTTGAAAGAGGATCACAATGATCAAAAATTTCATCCACATCCATATTCCCCATATTAACCATCTTACCCTCATTATCTCTCAGCCAACCCTCCAATACATCACTGTTCATCAGAACCATTTGTAATTGCTGTTCTAACCCCTCTTTCTCATTATTCATCTCTCTCAATCCTTTCGAGATTTGATCCTCTCGTTGCCTCAACACTGCCTGTGCATTAAATAAACCTTCCATTTCAGCCTCCCTATTCTTCCTCATGACCCCAATATCACTATGCACGCTCTCCACTAGCTTGTTTATCGCATTCCGCTTAAAGACCTCAGCTGGATCCTCTGCCCGCGCCGCTGGCGGTTGAACCTGAATCCTCCCGCTGCTGCTGCCACTCCCATACGGCGACGGAGGGTAATTCCTTGGTGGAATAGCCGGCCTAGAAGAGCCCACCGAACTTGAATTCGACGAAATCACCCCATGATTTGGGGGAACATAATTAGGGTTAGGATTGGGATTGGGATTTGGGTTTGGATTGGGTCTGCGCTGGGAGTAGAGCGGTGGATCACGGCCAAAGAAGTGGCTCAAATTACGAGCCAAATCAACCAAATTGGAGCTAGGATAGATCCAATTCTGGAGGTAAGGAATTGAAACCATACCAGAAGGGTTAACAAAGGAGTGGGGGCGCTTGATTATCATATCGCGAGTGGGGTTGACAAACACGAGAGGAGCATGGCGTGGGTATGATTCCATCAGCCACATAACTATGGGGATATTGTAGGTGACATCTTGGAAGATCATCGGAACGGTGCCATCCGCCTGTAGGAGGTTGACAGTGCGACCATCGTTGTGGGTGAAAGTGGCAGTTTTGGGTTGGAGAGAAGGGTAAGCATCATTGAGAGAGAGGAGATGTTGACGGATAAGCCATTTGACATCTTCAGTATAAGGGAGGGCTGATGGGCCACGCTGAGAGAGGACACTGCTGAGGAATTGTTGGGTGAATTGGGAGTTCGGGGGTGGAGATGGGGAGCCTGGTGGAGGAACCATAGATGTAGTAGTGTTTGGACGGTTGATTTAGTGGACTTGGAGTTCTTTCAGAGAGGTTTGAATTTTTTGGGAGGACTGTAGGGCTAGTTTGCTGAATGGGTGGAGACCGGCGGTAAGTCGCAAATCCTGCAGTTAACAACAATAGGTATACAATATGTGAACACAAATATGAAGACAAACTATCCACCAACAAAAGAAGTATTACACCAAATTTTAGAGTTACGAGTAAGAAAGATATTAGATCTCACAAAAAAAAATAACCACAAAAACAGGCCTGCTGAAGGGTGCAAAAACAGGTCAGAAAGGAGAAAACAATATAGGCTATAAAATTAAAGTCAAAAGAATGATAAATTAGAGAAAATTCAGAGAAAACAGAATGGAGCTTTTAGCAACTAACAAGCATAACAAAAGCCATGTTCTCTTGAAGGTGCCAATGGGAGAAGACAAGAAAAACAAAGGAAGAAATCAGATCGATATAAGGACAACAACTTATTTGAAAACAATAAAATGTAAAATTGCAATTTAGATAAGACCTTCGCATAACAATAGTTAAAAATCAGAAGATCAAACAAAGTACAGTACACCGTTGTATACGAAGAGGCTATTAGCCTATTACACACAGCAGATTTGAAATGCTAAAATAATTATACAAGCGAGCATAAAAATCTCCGCTTACAATGTTCAAAACATAAATGGATTTTACAAAGAATGTCAATAATAGATACTACAACCTCCAATCTGGTACAATTCCATAAAATTCATAAACTAAAACCAAACAATTCCATACCAAACCCATGTGCACAATCAAAAGGTAATAATGGTCATTCTGTAATATTAAAAACAAATCAAAATGCTCTATATATCTTTGGGCGAATTCAAGATAAAGCAAAGAAATTGGTTTAACCTTCGGCAGCAGATTGAAACATTGCACATTATTCTCATGAATAACAAATAAAGACCAAACTTTCCACCAGTTCACTTACAACATGTATGAATTGAATGAATTACAAGGTTTTTTAATCAAGTAAAACTTGGACCCTAGAAAAAAGTTAAAAGTGACAAAAACTAAGAACCTCCACATAGCAAGGGGCAAGGGTTTTTAAATCCTTGTATGGAGGTTGAAATTGCAATATACTTTTCCGAAGGCTAATAGTACTAGTATAATGAATAGTCAATCATCAATCAAAGGTTTAAATCTAGGAAGGTAAAAAACCCACCAACAATCAAGAAAAGCTATGGCATGTGCAGAACAACAACAATCAATCAAATTGAATAAATTATTTGGAATAAGATGAAGCTAGGGCATATAAAAAAATAACAAATCAGTAGAATAAAGAAAGAAAGAAAAAAAAAAGTGAAGCACAAATAATTAGGGCTATCGGGAACAAACCGGCGATTGTGGATGTATGGTGCGGCTATGGTGGAGGAGAGACAACGGCTAGTGGTCTGATGGAGGGAGAGAGACCGAGAGAGTTTGAGAGAGGAGAAAAGGGATTTTTTTTTTCTTGTGAGAGAAGGAGAGACGGGGTCGGAAGTTTACCCGGTGAAGTTTTGATTTCCGCGTACGAGGCAGTAGTAGTTTGTAAACTTTCATCCTCATTTTTTCTTTTTCTTTTTTTCTGGGGGGATGGCCATCAATATTTTACATCCTATTCTAACACTACAAAATATAAATTTTAGAAAAGTCAATATATATTTGTCACGAGATATAAAATAAACTAAGAAATAAGATAAGATGTCCACTTGTTTTTCGTTTTGTTCATGAATTTTTTTTTATCTACTTATAAAAAATGAATGTGAGATAAAAAAAAAAACTTTATCATATTCGGTAACTTCTCACATAAATCCATTAGTTTTGCTTTCATTTTTATCAAATAAAACCTTCATGTATAAAGAGCATCTTTTGAAACAATTAATTTTGCTTTTAATTTTATCAAATAAAACCTTCATGTATAAAGAGCATCTCATAAGATGCTCATACTTGAATACATGGTCTTATTAGGTCATCACAGACTTAAAATCTATTTGATAGATATAAAAATTCGGATTTAATTACTTGTTTTGCGTTTTAAAATTCCAGAGCTCTTTTTTCCTTTTAGGTTTGAATACTTAATTTTTTAGAGGAGTAAAATAATTTTTTTGCTCTAATTTTTAGATGAAATAATGAGCTTTAGAGTCTCGTTACGTAATGCTTTATGAATTTAAGGACGGACTCATGTTTAATAAAAGAAAGTAGTACTAATTTTATGATTTTATTTTATAATAATAATTTATTTTAAAGAAAATAATAAATATTGATAGACAAATATACCCTAATATAATGTTTACTGATTTTCACATACAAATTCTATTATAACAATAACAAAGGTATGATATAAATGAACTTACATTAGAAATAACACCGCCGTTATCGACGATGGTTGTGGTAGTGGTCGACGAGGGTAGTGATGGCGATGAACTGAGAATTTGTAACAAAATATTAAGGTATTAATTAATTTATTATTTTCTCTTTATATTTCATTTATTAATCTCTCATTATGTTTGTTTTTTATTTTTATATTTTTACATGGTACTAAAACTTTTTTAGCACCTTCAATTTAATTATTTGTGTTCACCTGTAGTGCTAAAACATTTTTAGTACCTTCAGTTTAGTTATATGTTCACATGTGATACTAAAACTTTTTTAGCACCTTTAGACAATTGGTGCTAAAAAGGTTTTAGTACCACATATGAACACATACTAAATTGAATGTGTTAAAATCTATTTAACACCATTCCAATGTTAGATAATTGGTGTTAAAACTATTTTAGTACCATTTTAATGTTAGACAATTTGTGCTAAAACTATTTTAACACCACATGTGAACACATATAACTAAATTGAATGTGCAAAAACTTATTTAGCATAATTTCAGTGTTGAACAATTTGTGCTAAAACTGTTTTAGCACCATTCTAGTATTGGACAATTGGTGTTAAAACTGTTTTAGCACCACAAATGAACATATATAATTAAACTGAAGGTGCTAAAACCTATTTAGCACCATTCAAATGTTGGACAATTGGTGCTAAAACTGTTTTAACATCATGTAATTAGTTAGTATGTTCTAGACAATTTGTGATAAGTATATTTTGGAGACGTGAAAGAGAAGATTGTTTGGATTTTGAAATTTTTTATTGGGATCGGTACTAAGTGTCTTTTGGAAATGTGAGATGTTATATTAAGATTATTGTGTTATTAATTAAATAAGGAATGGGCATCAGTGTATTTTTTGTACAATGTCCTTAATTTACACTGCTAATTTATAATTGTCATTTACAATTATGTTATTATTGAAATGGACTTTTATACCCAATTACCTCTTTTTAGATATACTTATTTTTATAGATTAAAAAGAAATAATGAAATATTATAGGATATGAATGCCTGGGATTAGCAAAATTAGTCCAACTCCAGTACTTTTAGTCCAATTTTTTAAGGGTTTGGCTACTTTTAGTCCAATTCATTTTTGAGATGAAAAATAAATTAGTCATATAAGGATTACGTGGGATTAGCAAAATTAGTCCAATGTGAGTACTTTTAATCTATTTTTTTAAGTGTTTGGCTACTAGCATTACCAATGGTTTGGAGCATCAAAATTATTTTTAGTGACGCTCTATATGGATGGTTGCTATATACACCACCATTTGATTAGTTTTATCTCTCAACAAATATGCAGGGGGTGAATATCTACATGTTTGTTGTATATGCGCTGAGCCAGTGTTGAGTATAAAAAAAATTAAAAATATTGGTTCAGCTTATGTGCATATTCACTCACGTCATATGCGCCGAGAATGTAAAACCAAGTAAACGGTGGTTGTATTTAGCAGTGGCCCTATATATGAATATTTTTGTGATAATTTTGTTGTAGTAAGGGTTTTGTTTGATAACAATATAAAAAATGAAAAGAAAAATATTTGATTTGTGTGAGAAATTAAAAAATAAGTTAAGTCATATGATGAGATGCTTTCTATCTCATGGACATTTTTATGAATAGATATTTTACATCATTCATTATTTTTTGTTAAATATGTTTATTCCTTAACCACTAAAGAAATTGTTTCCATGGAAATAGTCAAAATGTAAGAATACATCTCATCACATGGCTCAATTTATTTTTTAACTTTTCACAAAAATTAACTGTTTTTATTATTATTTTTTATATTATTATGAAACAAAGTTTAAAAATAATATTGTGTAATGCAATAGTCACACTTTTTTGTTTAAATTCCCTCATTTTGCATTAGATAATTTATGAGTCGGTTATAGCTGCATACTCGAAAAACAATCCATTTGACTCTATTATTTATTCTTACACTTTATTTTATTAATAAAAGCTGATAGTTCCGATGTAATTTTTATTTTATTGATGAATGTCAAATAAATATTTCGTTGACAGGAAAAAAAGAGCTATTTTATATATATCAAAAGAATCCCTTTGTTGATGTAAATTTTATTTTACTTTATGATTATCATACTTTGTAAAAAATAGTTTTGTAAAATCACCATAAATATGTGCAAAAAATGAATTTTGTGAACTAGGGACCAAAATTATAATTTGGTCAAAATCTTAATTAATCAATTTAATTATTTAAAAATGGTGAACAAGATTCTTAGTATTTTTTTATCCCACCACGTAAGCCGGATAGTTATATTCGATTTTTTGTGAAATATAAGGTTTAAGTGTGACTGATTTATCTCACATAATATCATATCTAAAATTTGTACAAGACATGGAACATGATACCTATCACTTATCCTCATTCCTCCCTACCACCAAATATAGTATATGATAATTGATAATTCTATCCTATTCAATAGCAGCAAACATAGAAAATAACCAATCGAATGCCATAGAAGATGCAGGCCATCTCCAATGATCATTTATATCAAAGCAAATTTCTATATTAGAAAAAAAGAAAAAGAAAAAGTGCTCCAATGAGACTTTCTATAGCTATTTCTATATGAGATGGAAGGTTTCTATAATAAGCATTTGCATGTTGAGACGGTAATAGAAATTTCTTACATGACATGAAACAATCTTATTGGATACTATTAATTCTATCTCTTCTTGAGTAAATAAAAGAAAGGAAGAATGATATACAATTAGGCTCCGTTTGATTGTAATGTGAAAAAGGAAAATAAATTAAGTTAGTGTTGGTAAAAAGATGAAAAATAAGTTGAGTGATATAAGTGATATCCTCTTGATTTTTAAATTTTTCCATGAAGAAATTTTCTTTACTTGGTGGTGAGTAAGAATTTTCCACCAAAAATATTGAAAGATGGAAGATATGTACTAATAACATGAGTAACATCTCTCACCTTATTTTCTATCTTTTTACACAAACTAACTAAATTTATTTTCCTTTTTCATCTTTGTAATCAAACGGAGCCTTAGAGACCAATTTTATTTTATTTTTTGCTAGCCATTAAATATATTTGCAATTAAATATAAAAAAAAAATTTAGAAAATCGTACATTAAATAAAAATGTAAAAATAAAAATTACTACCGGAGATGCCCTATACCCCAAAATCTGCCCTTTTGCAAGAGGTGGGGGGAAGCACCATGCCCCGTTGACTTGAATCCATTGACTCTTTGTTTTTTTGTTTTTTTTTGAAAGAAATCTATTGACTTTTATTGTGTTAATCTTCAACTTGTTTCTTTATTCTAAATATGATGTACAACTGTTTTTAATATAAAGTCCGAGAGGAATAACTATTAGCTAATAAGTGTGACTTAATTTATTGATTTTTTATTAAAATAAAAATATAATTCAAACATTACAATAATACTAATGAAAATTTGTTTTAAAGAACCTACAATATTATAAAGAAATTGATCATATGGGCCTCGTAATACAAGATAAAATCTTGAAAAAAAAGAAGTTATCAAAAATAAGCACCTGTAAAACACATCTCAAAATATATAATAATTATCAGAAACAGTTCATTCAATTGACGTATTTATCAACGCCGAAACATAACTAAGAATATAAAAACAAAATAAAATGAAAAAAGGAAATGCTAGAAATTAAAAAAAGAATAAAAAAGAAATGGCTTGATTGTATAGGATGATGAATTTTCTTCATTATATGTATAGCTTGATTGTTGGCTTCAATTACCATACTAAGGATCTGTTTGAATTTTTTTTCTTTTTAAACTTAGATTTCTTAAAGTTTTCTTTAGAGGCTCTTATTTATAAAATGAAATAAAAAGGAAATGTTGGAAATTTAAAAAAGAATAAAAAAGTAAAAAAGGTGAGTTGGTCTGACTGTTTTAACAATAAAAATGTGAGACCGACCCACCATTTTATTGTTAAAAACGTGAGAAGGTATACAGTTTTAAGCCTTTCTTTTTTTACAAATTTAAAAATTCACCATTTATACTCACATTTTTTACAATAAAACGGGAGCCACTCTCATGGTTTTAAGATCGACACCATTCACCTAATTAAGTTGAAAACTATCACATTTATCTAATAAAAATTCAAGAAAAAATATTTAAAAATTGTATAAAATGATATCCAACATTTACTACTATCTTATTGATTTATTCAAAATTTACATAAAAGTTTAAAAAAGTATTGTTGGAGCATATTTTTTTTAGACTTCAAGTTTTGTGTATAAATATTTTGACACATAGGATTTACACGAAAAATTTACACAATTGTTAAAGATGTTCTTAGTATTAATTAAGTGCTTTACAAAATTAAAAATTAAATATAGGTGGAAAAAATGGGTGTTACAATTGGTGTCGTATTTTTACTAGCCCCCCTATAGAAAATTATATATGGACTCGAATTTGGCCTCTATTAAGGCTTAAGATGTAAAGATAAACCCCATCTTAAGGTATACTTTTTTCGTCTTTTTTTTCAAGGGTAAGTGTTGTTCGAGTTAATTTTCATATACCTCAACTAATCTCTTCCTGAGTGATTTTAAACTTAGCTTAAAACTCTTAGGGTTTGTTTGGTTCGAGTTTTAAATCATTCATGTGATGCTACATTCCATTTCAAAAGAATTTTATGTTTGGTTCAATTTTTGGATTAGAAATTTATCATTTCAGTAATAGAGTATTCCTTCAAAGTTAACACCCTCTTAAATTAATGGGAATAGATGATTACTCTATATATTCTCTTTTAAATTTTCTTCTAAGATTTTTTCTTAAGATCAAAATATCATTTTACTTAATGAGACAACTTTTTTTTTCATTTAGATTTTTTTTTTAAAGAAAAAAAATTGTTATTAAACTTTTTCTTTTTATCATTAAATACATACAACGACTTTTCATAATTCTTAATGATAAAAATTTAAATTTTACTTTTGTAAAATTGTAAGGACTTGTTTTTTAATTCTATAAAATGAAGAATATTTTGGTAATTCATACATATTTCATTAATATTATCGTTTCCACCAAATATAGAAAGGTAATTCAACGTTCTTAGAAAAAAGTTTTCCAAAAATTTAAAATGTATATTCGATAAGAATTGAACCCTGGTTGACAAAATGTGAGAGCACCTTATTTACCAAATGGACGATGAGTAGTATGTTTATATATATATTTTGAGAACAATATGAGTAGTATATTTATATTTGTGCATTTGTACTAATTGCACCCGCAATAAATCTAAAGTGATATATTTAATTGATATAAAAAATTATGATGGTATTATTGTTAAATTAATTATATTTATTATCAAAGTAATATACAATTTTAAAATTATATGGTATAATTTCTCAAATTAGTACTATAATCTGATTAAAAAAAATGAGGAAAGTATAGGTCGTCGAAAACTAACAATCTGGCCCTGTTAACTAAAAGGTGGTGTCTATAAAACTCATCCTTGAAATTGAAAGGATCAATTATAACAGATGATCGCCGTATTGATGTAACATTTTATTGTCTATATAGTACTCCTTGCACCAATCGCAACATGCAAAAGATCAAACATCCTCCTGTTCCATGGCGCACAGTCATTTGTTGACGCGCAACATTTATCACAAATACCTAGAGCCATAAACAATGTGAGTCGAGAGACGAAGTAAATGTTGCGCCAAACCGCTCACAACCGAGCACGACGCAACTGGGAGGGTCTCACAAGCCCAAATGGTTTACCCGAAAGAAAAACCGACACAAAAAAGCACACCCACAATAAAGAAATAGGAAATAAATAAACAATTGCGCAAGACAAGGTTTTACCGTGGTGTCGGCGTAAAAGCCACTAATCCACACAGACGATAGCTTCTATTGATAATTGGAACAAAGAGTGATTACAAGCACACAAGAAAAAATTTTCTCACTTTTTAGCTCTCAAGTCTTACTTTTCAAGTTATCAAGTTATCTACACAAATGAGCCAAAAACTAACTAAATAGGCAAAGTGCAGTAACCATGATCGATCATGGTATACCCCATGATCGATCATGAAAGCCCCCTGGAATTTCTGCCGACTCCATGATCGATCATGGACATACCCATGATCGATCATGGTCCACCAAATAACAAATGTGAGCCAATCTTCACAAATCTCCACCTTGGCGAGCCATGCAGCTATTCATCCAGCAAATTGCCTACCTCACTCCACTTGTTCCTCCATCAATACTGCCATAGCATCACACCCGGCCCCGAAGAGCCTCTACCTCCGAATGGGGCCTTAACACCAAAGAATGTTAACCAAAGTCGAGCAATGCTCAAACTTGGTTATCGGTACCACCTTCGTCATCATATCTGCGGGATTATCCTTGGTGCCAATTTTTTTCAAAATTATTTCACCACTCTCGATAATCTCCCGTATAAAATGAAACCGAACATCGATGTGCTTCGTCCGTCCGTGATGAACTTGGTTCTTGGCCAAATGAATAGCACTCTGGCTATTACAATGTATATCGACATTCTCCTGAACCATCCCCAAATCACCTATCAAACCCCGAAGCCACAATGCTTCCTTGACTGCCTCTGTTGCTGCAATGTACTCTGCTTCCGTAGTAGACAACGCCACTACACCTTGCAACATCGACCTCCAGCTAATCGGACCACCACTAAATGTGAAAACATACCCCGTGGTCGACCGTCGCTTGTCAAGATCCCCAGCATAGTCCGAATCAACATACCCGCAAATAATAGACCCCTCGGTTCTCTGGTACACCAATCCCTTATTCTTCGTTCCTTGTAGATACCGCAAAATCCACTTAACGGCATTCCAATGCTGTTTTTCCGGATTTGTCATGAATCTACTCACAATGCTCACTGCCTGAGCAATATCCGGTCGAGTACACACCATGACATACATCAAGCTTCCTACTGCACTAGCATACGGAACTTGAGCCATATACTCCACCTCTTCATCTGTTTCTGGAGCCATAGTTGCCGAGAGCTTGAAGTGAGGAGCCAATGGGACACTCACAGGCTTTGAGTCCTGCATCCCAAACCGGACTACCACTTTCTCTAGATATTGCCTCTGAGTGAGGCACAATCTTCCCTTTTTTCTCTCCCTTACTATCTCCATTCCAGAATCTTCTTAGCTCCACCCAAGTCCTTCATCTCAAACTCGAGACTCAACTGAGCCTTCACCGTGTTGATATCAAACATACTCGATGAACAAATAAGCATATCATCAACATATATAAGAGTAAGTAAATAAATGAATCCCCCTTGAGTTTCTTGAAATAAACGCAATGATCAAAATCACTCCGCTTGAATTTCTGAGCCATCATGAATGTGTCAAACTTCTTGTACCATTGTCTAGGCGATTGCTTCAACCCATACAAGGACTTCTTCAGTTTACAAACACAATCTTCCTTGCCAACAACCTTGAACCCCTCCGGTTGAGATATATAAATCTCCTCCTCTAAATGACTAAATCCCCATGCAAGAACGCCGTCTTGACGTCGAGTTGTTCAAGCTCTAAGTCAAACTGCGATACCATAGCTAATAGCACTCTAATGGAAGTGTGTTTTACTACCGGAGAGAAGACTTCATTATAATCCACCCCTTCCCTCTGTGCAAATCCCTTAGCTACCAATCTTGCTTTATACCGAACATCCGAATCTAGAACCCCATCTTTCTTGGCAAACACCCATTTGCACCCAATTGACTTTTTCCCCTTTGGCAACTTGCAAAGATCCCAGGTTTCATTCTTGTGAAGAGAATCCATCTCTTCACCCATGGCCGCCTTCCATTCATCACAATGACTATCCGCCACTGCCTCCCGATAAGAAGTCGGTTCATCGCCATAAACCACCAATGCATATGCCACACTATCTTCATAGCCAAATCGTTGCGGTGCTCGTCGAGCTCTAGGCTCTCTTCCACTCGCCAAAGACGGTACCTCTCGTTGTTGTTGACTAGACCCCTCAATAGGAGTCTCCCCATTCTCCGAATCACTATCGAAAGAATTAACTGGATTAGTCACTTCCGATTGCATCGGAATAGTCACCACTAGCGTAGTAACTTCCGTTTGCACCACTCCTCTACTCTCACTCTCATCGAGAGCCTTTACATTTTCTCCCGTAGGCATCTTGAGCAAAGAAACCTCATCAAATGTAACATCTCTGCTAACGACCATTTTCTTGTCTTGACGACACGATAACTTGTATCCCTTGACTCCAATTCTTGAACCCATAAAGATCGCCTTTCGGGCTTTTGGATCAATCTTATCTTCACGGACGTGATAATAAGCCGGACACCCAAATATGTGTAATGAATCGTAACTTGCATGAGATCCTGTCCAAACCTCCATAGGAATTTTGTAATCGACCCCTGAAGATGGCAACACGTTCACGATGTAGCTCGTATAAGATAAGGCCTCCGCCCAATACTGTTTCCCCAAATTTGCATTTGACAGCATACACCTCACTTTTTTAAGTAAGGTACGGTTCATCCTCTCAGCTACTCCGTTTTGCTGTGGTGTACCTCTAACCGTGAAATGGCGAATAATTCCCTCATCTTGACAGTACTCCTTAAACGGATCACTAGTGTACTCTCCGCCGTTATCGGATCTAAGCACCTTGATCTTCCTGCCAAGCTGATTTTCGACCATCTTCTTCCACCTTAGAAAGACCCCAAAGACCTCGTCTTTGTGCTTCATGAGATATACCCAAATCCTCCTAGAGAAATCATCTACAAATGTAACAAAGTAATGATTACCTCCTAAGGATTTCGTCTTGGAAGGTCCCCAGACATCTGTGTGTATGTAGTCAAGCAACCCCTTCGTGCAATGAATAGCCGTCCCAAACTTTACTCGTGTTTGTTTCCCGAGCACACAATGCTCACAAAACTCCAGCTTGCAGCTCTTCGCACCCTTGAGCAAACCTTGTTTACATAACACCGTCATCGCCTTCTCCCCGGCATGTCCCAATCTCATGTGCCATAATCTCGTCGAATCCGAACTTGTACTTGCTCCACCAGCTTCCGTAGAAACTGAAACGCTGCCCGTCACCGTACTACCTTGAAGGAAATAAAGATTACCATCTTTCTTTCCCTTTATCAACACTAAGGCACCAGAAGTAACCTTTAGCATTCCATTCTCGAGTACAATCTTGCACCTGTTGGAATCTAAAGAACCCAAAGAAATCAAATTCTTCTTCAGATCCGGGATGTACCTAACTTCATTCAAAGTTCTGATTGCTCCATCATGTAGCTTTAACTTGATCGTTCCAATACCCTCCGTCCTACAAACGTGATCATTGCCCATCAAAACCGTTCCTCCATTCACCTTCGTCAAGGTATGGAAAAGGTCCTTGTTTGGACACATGTGGTACGAACAACCCGAGTCTAGAATCCACTCGTCCGTTGAGCTTTTCCTAGGAGTAACCACTAACATACTCTCGAAATCATCATCCCCTGAAGTAACAGAATTCGCAGTATCATCCGCATTCTTCTTCTTCCCTCTGTCTACCCAAGCGTTAGGACAATTTTTCTTCATATGCCCCTTTCTTTTGCACTTGTAACATTCCATGTTATCCAAGTACTTAGTACGTGACTTGGACCGAGAGTTGTTGTGCTTTGCTTGTTTTCGATCATCTGTCATTCCCCGCGTCACCAACACATCGGACGATGTACTACATTTCTCCCTCTGTCTCTGCTCATTACCAAGCAGTGCCGAAGAAACGTCCTCATATTTCACTGAATCCTTACCATATAACAAAGTGGTGCTCAAATGGTCATAGGATTCCGGAAGTGAATTGAGCAATAAGATAGCCTTATCCTCATCTTTCATGTCCTCGTTCAAGTTTAACAAATCAGAAATCATCTTGTTAAACTCATCGACATGCTCACTCATTGATATACCTCTAGCATATTCAAACCGGAACAGCTTCTTCTTGAGATAGAGACGGTTCTCTATGCTCTTCATCATGTACTTCTCTTCCAGTATCTTCCATATGCTAGCCGCGGATTTCTCACGCATAACGTAGTATATCACATTTTGAGCTAGATGCAACTGGATAGTGCTACAAGCCTTCAAATCATACTCTTCCCATTCAACATCTGTCATCATCGTGGGCTTAGCTGCCACACCCAACAATGCCTTATGCAACTCCTGTTGGATCAAGACATCGCGCATTTGGCATTGCCACATGCCGAAATTGACCAACTTTCCGTCGAATTTCTCTACGTCAAACTTTATCGCTGACACCTTTGAGGTTTTAGAAGTAGTCATCTTCAATCACCAATGGACTTGACAAACCAACAACGAGACAAAGATTGAAAAATCTCACTTAGGAATTTTATCAAACACTTGGCGTGCGACACAAAACCCACCTTTCTCGTTTTAGCCTCTGATACCAATTTGTTGCGCCAAACCGCTCACAACCGAGCACGACGCAACTGGGAGGGTCTCACAAGCCCAAATGGTTTACCCGAAAGAAGAACCGACACAAAAAAGCACACCCACAATAGAGAAATAGGAAATAAATAAACAATTGCGCAAGACAAGGTTTTACCGTGGTGTCGGCGTAAAAGTCACTAATCCACACAGACGATAGCTTCTATTGATAATTGGAACAAAGAGTGATTACAAGCACACAAGAAAAAAATTTCTCACTTTTTAGCTCTCAAGTCTTACTTTTCAAGTTATCAAGTTATCTACACAAATGAGCCAAAAACTAACTAAATAGGCAAAGTGCATTAACCATGATCGATCATGGTATACCACATGATCGATCATGAAAGCCCACTGGAATTTCTGCCGACTCCATGATCGATCATGGTCCACCAAATAACAAATGTGAGCCAATCTTCACAGCAAAAAGCTTTTCAAATTTCGGTCATAAACATTTTTGAGCTTAAAACTGTTTTCAAGCCGTCTGCTTAGACCGCGATCGAGCAACGCGTAAAACGAGTTTATCAAACAAAAGCTCAAAATAAAACGCAAAATTGGTTCATTTACCCACAAACAAGCCTTTAACAAAACTGTCGCCAGTCAATCTCGAATAGCTTGCTTTGTTTTACGACCCTACCTAAGCTCAATTAAGATAAAATCGATAATGAGATAGCAAAGCAAGAGACCAAAGGGAAAAACCAAAATTTATAAATATAAGATAAGAACAAAAGATGTTTTTTTTTTTTGACTGGTAATAAACAATCAATACATCAAACACAGCCATTTCATACAACAACTAAAATCCCAACCACATCTTTGTTGCTCAAAGTTCTAAAAGCCCTAGGGAGAAGGATAAGTAACAAACTGCCTCGGCAAGCTAAATATGTCCTTTCCTGCAAAAGGCGAAGTCCACTCGCACGGGACCCCCGAAGACACAGTGGTTGGTTCCATTGGCACACCCCCATCCCGAAACCCAGCTACATGCCTACCATTTGAGCCCCCAGCATTCCTTAAGCCCAATATTGGCCTGCTTGCCTTTGGAGGCGAACCAGTACACTCCAACGTCCAATCGATTTTGTTGTAATCACAGTTATAAATCACCTCCCCCCTTGCGTTCCAATCCGCGTGTCCCTGAGCCCCAGTTGAGCCCCAACCGGAAAACAATCCGAGCGAAGATGGACTGTTAATCGAAGGAGACTGTGCACCCACTGCACTCCACGTCCTTTGCAAGCTGGCTAGTGCTGAATTGACTGAGCCGGACGCATGTGAACGGTGCTGCATATATTGCGTTTGTGGGTAATATGGTTGCGCGTTCAAATTCTCTGGGCCAATATTTCTACTATTATGTGATTGTGGAAGGAAATGCTGAGAGGTCAAATTTTCTGGACCACGGCTGCCATGAAACCCACCAATGCTTTGGTTTTGTAACACTTTTCTGTTCAACATGAGAGTTTCAACAGTTGCAGCTTTGTTTGCATATGCGGCAGTGGCAACAAAGTTCTGCTTTATGTTCATCAATTGTGGCCGTTGCATCATAATCACCGGCTCCCGAACCGGTATATTTCTCCCTTCATTTCCACCACCATCATTGGACTGAGCCACAACTTTCTCTGCCACAGAGCTTGAACCTGCCACTGCCCATCTCTTCTCTGAAAGTAAATTCAATTGTGACGTTGTAGGTTGCGGGCTTCTACTCCCAGTTTCCAGAGGTTTTGCCAACATCATTCCCCTACTGGAGTTATTAATTTCGTTCCTAATCGGCTGTGCGGTAACCGTAGTAGCTGCAGGTTTTTCTGGCTTTGGAGGAACAATAGGTGGGTCTGGCTTCGTTCTCAATGTTTCTTCCACCATCTCGAGGTCACCCTCGCAAGAAACAACGGCCCGTTCCACCTCCTGCTTCAAGCACTTGTACCTTACCACCATTGCCGCAACCCGAGCAAGCTCTTCGCTAATATCAAGCTTCAAATTAGCCCCACTTGCAACACCCTTCTGTTTAGCTGCTTCTTCATTTCCCTCGAAAAGCCAGTTGACCGACTCCTCTAATCTGCCCTCGTTCAACATAAGGGCCAAGGTGGCCCGCTCGGCCGAGAATCCCATGGCCACAAGCTGCTGAGAAAGCGAATCCAGCTTCCTCGACATGAGGTAGCCGGTGCACCGCTCATGCAGCTCTTGTGCGCGCTTTTCCCTTTGGCGCTGATGTTTCTTCTCGTTCTTCAGGCGAATCTTCTCTCGCTTATCGTTGTCGGATCCTGGTATTGTTTCTTGCCGAGTTGCACTAGCGGGTTTGTCTTTATGGTCCTCAGACTCGCCAGAGGAGCTTCCACAGTTGGACAGTGAATCGTAATCAGCAATATGCTCCTCTCTTTCATCTAACCTATGGAATGTACCAGAAACAGGATCGTAAGCCTTCTGTTGTTCCTTGGCAGAATTAGGAGAGGGAAGTTCCTTGGACTTGGACTTTGTTGCTGTATTCATATCTCTCGATTGTAAGTCAATTGATATATCCTGCATTGTTAGAATGTCATCTTAATTTTAGTTCCTAATGGGAAAGTACCGAACTCATAATTGAAGGGAAAAAGAAAACAAATGCAAAGAATGTAGCCATTGTGTGCTTAGAACTAATGAACATATGAAAAACAATGTCCCCGTTACATCAAATTTTTTTGCTTATAGATTCTACATGTTACGAAATAGGGAACCATGTAAACTTGCGCACTTTTGATCTACCATGTCCATTCATGTAAGGTCACTTACCAAAGTATCCATAATTTACTTGCAAAATCATAATAACAAGATGGTGGCAAATATCACACAAATGGGAAAGCGCATATATGGCTGTAAGCATATCAAGAGAAGAAAATTTGAACAAATGAAAATAACTGTACTGACTTATTTTCAACCATGTCAAATAGATGTAGTGAAGTTTAACATCATTTCCCATCAATATGGATTCGCAGACTTATTGTGCACGTATTTGTACACATTATTTACAAAGAAAGCCTACCTTCTCTATCTCAATCCTATTGAATGTACTCCAACAGAACTTTGCAGTCTAATTGGTATACTGTTGTGAATATCATTCTTCATATCCTTCTCATTGTTGTGGAAAAGTAATTCCTTCGCTTATCTTCTTTTTTCTTAAAAGAAAAGAAGATTACTACCTCCGTCACATATC
The DNA here is from genome assembly GCA_021464415.1 of Lonicera japonica. Classification (NCBI taxonomy): domain Eukaryota; kingdom Viridiplantae; phylum Streptophyta; class Magnoliopsida; order Dipsacales; family Caprifoliaceae; genus Lonicera; species Lonicera japonica. Next base: position 74,279,159 of record CM038471.1, on the reverse strand, counting down.
AAGAGTCTATTTGGGCCTTTAAGAAAAACACTAATTTCAACACAATCAATGGTTAGAAAGAAAACTGACTATCATGAAAATCGGTAAATTGTTTTTTCCCAAAAAGGAAACGCACTCTTGATTTAGAGTTTATTATAGGAATAGTATTTGTATCTAGGAGACAAAAAACCATAACAATCTGAATACAATATTTGTAATTAATTTAGAAACCAGATGCTCTGGAAAACTCTCTGTTATCTAGCCATTATAGAAGTCGTTGCTCTAGCACTCTCGCACCCACGCTCACACCTTTGGTCACTTAGATTGTGACATGTTATAAAAAATATCAGATATTATAAACAATTAATTAACCAACCAAATAATAGGGAACTTAAAAAGCCTACCTAATAATAAATAGCACTTGAAAAACTTACCCCAAGTCCATCTTTGTTTTTCTTTTTTGATAGGTCACAAAGAAATTTATCAATAAACCAGAAAATTATACAGCAATAGAGGACAAGATGTCCACTAAGAATACAACTAAATAGGGATCAAAACAAGAAAGCAAACTGGACCCATGTAAAACCTAAACAAACGCAGCTAATTCCAAAAAAATCTCCTTCCAGTTGAGCCCAATAACATTGAGACTATAGTGTTCGAATATTTGAAAGAGGGAGGCCCAATAACTTACCCAAAGTCCATCTCAAACTTTAAAATACGAAAGCAGGAAATACCGAGAACATTCATTTTCAAAACTCTAAAATAAGAAGACAGAAAGTTCGAGAACAGTCATTTTCAAAACTTTATAAATAGAACATGGGGCAATTGTTGCAAATCCTAAATCTGGAAAATAGAGTGCCGCAAGAAAGAGAGATCTACATAAGGGAGATCGAGAGCCAAAATCACCAATAGGTTAAGATTAACCGATGAATCACAGTTACATACGTCCAAGGAAAAAGTTGGATCTACAAAAGCTGTACAAGGTTAGCTAAATTTCCTTCAGATCTATTTTTTTCTCTTTGTTTCCTTTATCAAGCATAAGGGAGATTGAGAGCCAAGATCAGCGATCTGTAGAGATTCACTCATGAATCGGCACACACGCACTTTATAGGAAAACAATGAATCTAGAAACTATGTAAAATGTTAGCTTATTTTCCTTCCATAAAATCTTGATTCTCGATTTTGTTTTCTCTATCTGCCATTAAGGAGATCTAGAGCCAGGATCGACAGAGATTCATGATAAATCACAGTTGCATGCGGACAATCCTAGGGAAACACTGGATCTACAAAAGCAAAGGTTAGCTAATTTTCCTTCTGAGAATCCAATTTCTCTCTTTGTTTTCTCTATAAGTATAAAGGGAGATTGAGAGCTAAGGTCAAAGATTCATTGAGATTCACTCATGATTCATGGAATCACGCACACGCTTTTAAAGGAAAATACTGGATCTAGAAAATCTGTAAAACGTTAGCTCACTTTCCTTCTGTGAAATCTAGATTCTCTATTTGGTTTTCATTGTCTGCCATTATCTACTGAAATTCACTACTGAATCTTGTGCATCTACTTTGAAAAAACTGGATCTGCAAAAGCAGTAAAAGGCTAGATTATTTTCCTTCCCTGAGATCTGATTTCTCTGTTTTGTTTCTTCCTTAACTAGGTACAATTCGAATAGACTTGGTATGACACAGATGAGAACATGATATTTGGACGGTTACAGCCGAAATGCAGATGATTCAGTCTGGTTCAGGTATGTTTCTTGCAAAACTAGTAAAGAGTAAAGTTTAGGCCTTAGGGTAAGGTGGATTGCAAACCCGAGTTGACATTGCTGAGTCAACTCGGTTATGGCCGAGTCTTTGAAGTTTGAAACATGATATACTACCCAGTACACTGATGATTATGAATGCAAATAGAAATAATTCACCTATAAAACAGAACAATAGAACTTCTAGTGATGGAACTCTTTTAGACTAGATGAATCCGGTACATATTTGGGGACTATAACTAGGATTAGGGCATAGTTGTGATCAACCCAACACGGTTAGCATAAGACCTGAGCCGTCTTGCTAGGCAATGCATTCAAACACTGGTGTAAGGATTGCCTCAAGGCCCTCAACTTAGTTTGTACTTAGAGAGTTCCTGAACAGTGCTGGCAGTGGATAAGAATATCGAGGACCACAGGCTGCAACGATCGCCAAAAATCTGACCATGTTTTTAACAATATCTAAGAGGATCATTTGTATGCAAAACAACCCAATGCTGAATTAGAATTTAGAACTGAGTTATGACTGTGTTCTAATCTTTCCCTTTCATAGTGTTGAATGTCCATTCTCTTTCTATTTGTTTAGTTATTCATTCACAGAGAATCAATATTTTCGTAAGCATCACTCAAAACATAGAAACAAATAACAATCTCATAACACCAAACCATAGCAAACATGCATATTATTGTAGACTCAATTTTCACAATTAATCGAAATTAGGCCCAAAAAAATCATCATATGTCACTTCCATTCATCCCACATTCTTATCTCAACAAGCCATAGCTAAAATGCATATTAAAACAAAAACACAATCTCATAACACCAAGCCATAACAGAAATGCATATTAATGCAGACTCAATATTCACAACTAATCGAAATTAGGGCCATAAAAAAGCACCATAAATCACTTAAAAATCATCTGATGTTCTTATCTCAACAAGCACGGAACAACAACAGCAATCATCAAATCAAATAATTCCGGTTAACCTTATGAGGGTAACTGAGAATCCACACGCATTTATACAATAGAATCATTCAAAACACTAATCCGACCATAAAAACACATACAATCGATCGAAATCGTTCAGAATTTTCGAGATCGAGTGAATGACCTAGTCAATATAGAGATCGATGATAAGGAAACACTCAAACCAAGAAAGAATGGAATCTATTAAAAACAAAAATTTGAGATCCAATCTATCAATCAATCATCATAAAACGAGAGAAACGGAATAGATCTGAGAATTTAACAACGATTTACAGAAAAGAAAAATCTAACCTCAATAAAGGAATCGAGAGCCGATCGGTTTTCTCGTTCTTCTTTGTTGCTCTCACTCGGCTTCTTATTCGATTTCTTTATTCTTAGACTCTCTCTTTGTGGCGCTCCAGTTGTTCTGTTCTCTTATATTTCGTACAAATTTGGATGTACCAAGTTAAAAACTATTGCTACTAGAAACTGGAACACGTACGCAATTTAAGAAGCATGGCTCAAATAATTTATATTCTATTTTAATAATGATTGTATTTGATTAAATAGTATATTTGATCACTAGACTACAAGTTTTGACTTGACTGAAAGTTCTTCAAGTCGAATTCCGGTTAGGGGTGTTAAAGTCAATCCGAAAATCGATTGAACGAATTGAACCGATCCGGATCGATCCGCAAAACTCCGAACCAAAAAAAAAACCGAAACCGAAAACAAGAAAACAGAACCGAACCGAACCGAAACCGAAAAGTTTGGTTCGGGTTTGGGGTAAGATAGTTTAAAACCGAACTAAACCCAACCAAACCGAATTATGTATAAGAAAAAAAAAATGTTAATATATACACTAACGGCACACGTTAATTATACTATAATACAAAAAAAATGACCTTTTATAAGAATATATTTCTTATTAATTGCATATTATGATAATCTTAAAAAAAATAGTCATTAACGCGTACCTTTATTATTTAATTAACTACACAATGTTAAGATTTTTTTATCACATACATGATAAAAAGATAATTCATTATTTTATTTAATGCGTTTCATTCTTATAAATGTACAAATAAAATTGTAATTAAATAGAAAACATGGTATTTATATGTTGCTCTTTATTTTTAAAAAATTATGACTTTAATTTAAATATGAATCATTCTTACATTACTATTAGTATTACATTTTTATGTTAAATTGATTTAAAAAAAATGTGTCAAAACCGAATAAAACCGAACCGAAAAGTTTGGTTCAAGTTTGGGTTCGAAGATTTAGAAACCGAACCGAACCGAAACCGAACTTTTATATTTGATTGGAGTTTGGGGTACCTTACTTTCTATACCGACCGAAACCGAAAATACCCCTAATTCCAGCACTTGCAGTAAAGCCTCCAGCTTGAATTCTGGCTTTTGTGCAACCCATTTGGACCACACTCTTTACCGCCTTATACGTTACCGTTCGATGAAAAACAAAAAAAAATATATTAATATTTGATGAAAAAAAAAATACATATTAATATTTCTCCTATCGCATATTAGTTTACGGCTTTAAATCCTTTAATTGAATTTCTTTTATTTTCTAATTTAATAGAAACATTAATGAATTATTCATACTTAATTAATAATATAAAACAAAAGTCAATTGTGTTTGAACGGTTAACCTCAAGGATAAAGAATGGACCCATCTTAATTCTAAGTAACTATACTTGTTATAAATTTTTTATTTTGACCCATCTTAATTCTAAGTAACTACACTTATTATAAATTTTTTATTTTAAATTACATGATTTCCGTACATAAACAAAAAGTCACACACGCAGTAATGGATCCAAAAAAATTTATTGGGGGGGGGGGGGGGGGGGGGGGGGACCAAACAATTTTCAACAACGTAACATAATATAAAAAATGTAAAGTTGCATTACAAAATAGAAAAAATATAAAATTGCGATACAAAATACATACCTTTCAAAGTTCAATATTGTTAGAATTGTGATCGACATTTTTTCAAGTCACGAAATTCGTCTCTCTTAGTCTCTCTTTACTATTTTTTTTAATGGGGGGGGGGACCACAGTAGAAATTTAATAGACTTATTATATATATATATATATATATATATATATAGAAAACAATATTGGGGTGGGGGGGGGGGGGGGGGGGGGTGGGGACTATGGTCCTCCTCAAACTGCACCTACATCCGTCCCTGCACACACGACTTCTTAAAATAATCTTAATCATTGAGCGACCTCTTTTTTTATTTTTATTTTAACACGGATTTATCAAAAGTGCATACACATTGATCAAAAGACCAGACGCATTGGTCAAAAGTATACCAAAGCTTTATGCTATTAAAACCCGTTATGACTATATTATATATTATATTGATTAGCATTTTCCTTAGTTAATAATGTATAGAGTAATAGAGTAAATATTTTTTTTTTTACAAAAGAAAAAGAAAACGAGTTTTATTGGTGTTGAAAGCATCCAAAATTATTTAAATTGGGGCCTAGGATTTTTAGCTCAAATGGCATCTTGGCCTCGTACTTGAAAGGTCGTAAGTTTCAATCTCATTCTCACAAGATTTTCAAAGGAAGAGACTTAAACCTTGAGCAAATGCTTTCCAAGTTCCTCATCTACAATCACATTCATGCTAAGGACATATAACTATTTCATACCACATAGAATACTTTCTCCACAATTTGTATTAGTCATAAGGACATATTTCAATATTTGTCAACTTAAAGGACACACTCCTTCGTTTGAATAGTATATACATTTACCACAATATTTTATTTATTTATTTATATTAGTTGTCAATAGGCCTAAAATCCACCTCTGCCAGTACAGCCTAATGTCGAGACTCTGGCAGTGGTCCTCTGAGCTCTAACGATAATTTCTATATAGTGCAAAAACAAATTTGCACCCAAGCCTACTCGTTAATTACTTGCGGATTTAGTGCAAATATAGATTTATAGTGCAAGGACTTAGTGCAAAAACATATTTGAACTAAAATCTACATCTTAAGTTGCTTGTGGATTTAGTGCAAAAATATATTTGCATTACTTGTGCTGGAGCCCTGGTGAGGTCTTGGCACTCTGGTAGTGGTTACCAAGACTTTAGTAAGCTCTCTAGCGGCGGTCATCGAAACTCCAACAAGATCTTGGCACTCTAATAGTGGTCGTTAAAGCTCCAATAAGGTCTCTAACGGTGGTCATCGGAGCTCCGGCGAAATCTCTACACTTTTACAATGATTGTTAGAGCTCAAAGGTGGCAGATTGCAGCAGCTGAGGGTGGCAATAACTAGTTGTAATTAAATATTATTTTTTAGGAAAAAAGAAAAATAAATAAAGGAAATGGTATCTAATAGGTAAAGAAATAAAGTCTCCTTATTTTGAAATAAAAAAGTAACTATCATTTCTTTAAATATAATTATGGATGGAGCCTTTTAAACTCATTGCCAAAAAGAACAAAAATGATTTAAATTGTGCAAGTAATATATTTTACTTGAGGTGTTGTGTTGGTGTGCCATAAATTTAGGTTAAGATATTAGTGGGATGAAGAAAGTTATACTATTTAGACCACTAATTTTAAATTTAATAGTTTAGATTTTGAGCCATCGCAACCCACTTGTGAGAATACTATTAAATAGAAGTTTAAAATTCATGGTCCAAGTTATAACTTTATCTCTTAAAGAGTTAAAGAAACTGGTTTAAAGAATGTATTGTTCGAATTTGAAGAAATAAATTGATCATCCTAAATTCGAGGAAATACTTTATTTATAACTGGATTTTCATGCACATGCAATGAATGCATTATTCAAATATAGGTAATTTACATTAAAAAAGAGTTTAAAATTGATAAATAGCAAAGCAATCAAGAGTTTTATTACCTAGTGAGGATTTAAATATCATTGTATAGTGCAATTTTAAAAAAAAATTAAAAATTAAAACTCGTAAGGTGAAACGAGAACTCCAAAAACCAAACACAACCTCAATTGGCTTCGAGCTTTATATATTAACAGGAGATAATAGTCTATTGTGAAAAATAACAATATTATTGCTATTATTATACTTTGAGAAGTATTATATGCTTATAAAGTTGAACATTATTGCGGCAATATATATAATTGCTTTGGTAATAATACACTTATATTTTAATACAATTTAGCATTAAACAATATAATATTGTGATTATGATGTGACACTAAAAAAATGAGACCCAAAACTTTATTTACAAACTTTTTATTGCAAATATAAATTAGTATGTATGTGAAGATATATAAACAATGAACCATTTGGAAATGACCTTTTTTTTTTTTAAGGTTGTCTATAGATACAAAAATAATTCCAACTAGATATATGCAATGTCTAAAATAACTTGACACGTATGATATAGAGACATTTTGTGGACGTGTCATTGTGCATGGATAGCCTCTCTATCCTATGTGTCGACATGCTCTTTTAGATAGGGAGTCAGTAAATGTACCCTAAAAAACTAATTTCTTTACACTTTATTGAAGCACCCATATATATTTTTTAATTTTACAAAAGCACCCTCAATTATTAGAACACCCTATAAAACATGCCTTTTTTTCTTTCTTTAACAGGAACACTAAGTGAAAGCTAACGAGAATGGGAGCAAACTACTAGAAAAAACAAGAGAGTAGCAATTTTTTGAAACAAACCTTAAAGAGGAGTTCCATTTCAAAAATTAAGCTAACCTTCTTGGAACAAAAAAGAAAGATGAATTATCCACATCCCTTCTATATGTTCTCTATATTTTCTCTCTATAAATCTCACTCTACAACTAACTAGAAGTTGTAAGATTAGCAATAATAATTAAGAAGTCTAAGATAAATAGAAATGGTTGGCATAAATTTGGAAAATAAATAAACACTATTTTAAATATGGGTGCTTTTACTAGAGCTATACAAGAATTGATGACTTTTTTTTATTTTTTGAAAAAGGGTGTTGAAATTGGTTTTTAAGGGTGCTTTTATCGGCACCCTTTTAGATATTGTGTATGTCTAGTTGACATCAATTTTGTATCCATAAAAAATCTCCACAAAAAGTCTCTCCAATGGTTCCCGGTTTATCTTCATATATATATATATACAAATTAAATATATTTATGCAATAAAAAGTGTGAATAGAGAGAATTGTTAGCCCCATTATTTCAGTGCCACAATTTTGTGAAGTCTATACATTCTTCTGCATAGTTCGAACACACATTTACATAAATAATAAATCTTGAACTCGCAAGCACCTCCCATGGGGGAAAGATAGTTATCGCACATCCTAGTCCAACCCAGTAAATATTATCACTTACACTTTAGCTTATAAGATTTTTCTTTTATTCCAAAACACCTCTTACAAGAAATGACTATAACTACACATATATAGCACAATAGATAACTACACCCAAATGATATGAGACGAATACCCATGAACTTATACATTAAATAAGTGCTGCTTTGCCACTTAACCAACTTCAAATATTTTAAAAAGTCTATGAAATATTAAGTGTAATAACATGCATCACATGTGTTTTGGATTCTAATATGTATAATGCTTTTTGACAAAAAATTGTCTTGATTTTGTTTAGATCCACACTCTTGCTGATTATTTCAGATCTATACATAAGCTCTGTGTATTTGTATGCATATATGTGTGCATTTGTTTAGATGTGTCTTATGTTCTGGTGACTGCTCTTCGTGCATATGACATAGTTTTATTACACACATTTTTAGATTTTGTTAAAATTTTGTAAAGATGATTTACTTATTATAGTAATCATTTCCAACAAGCTCCATAAAAAAGTTTATATACTTACCTCTTCAAATGAACGATTCTTATTTCTCTTAAAATAAGGACAGTCCTTATAAGAACCGCTTTGGTATATAAAATATATAAATGTATATCTGTGTATTATTGACAGGTCCTACCGGATTTTATCGTGTTAACAAATATTAATAGATCCCAATTCATTAACTTATTGTGTATTATCGAGTTAACACCGGTATGAACCCAAAATAATTAAAACCCTACTTACTAACTTATAACTTTATGTCAATCGTGTCGTGTTATCGAGTTATATCTTTTTTTCACAGCTCTACGCCTATTCATGCCATTTTAAACACCGGTTATATATATTGTATAAAATGTCTATCAGATGTTAGAAAAGAAAAAGAAAAGGTTGGACTCGGCTCCTCTCTGTTACTTTTCAGTCCAATTCCTTTTGAAAGGATTTAGTTCGAGAACTAAACTAATGATTTTTTTTATGCAACTTGGTAGAGATGATCTTTATGATGAGTACATCATCTTAAAAAAAATTACCAAGAAATTCAATCTAGAAATAGGTGAGATGATGATCTAAAATTTAAGTGGTCGAAATTAAATAAATGTATCAAATTTTTACTATGTCAACTTTTGGTTTGAATTTGTTGATAAAATTTTATGGACATGATATACTCATTAAAGAGATTTTGTCTACCAAATTTCATGAAAATTTTTATTTATCATAACTTTTAAACTAAACCCTTTTAAATAAAATTAGATCGAAAAAATAATAAAGAGGAGCGAAATTTTCGTAAAACAAATTAAGACCTCCCTTTAGAAGTGGACAGAGATGCGTTGATTTTAAAATATCCATACAAAGCGGCTTTTCATTATAAAGTTAAAGGATAAACTAAAAAACTGATACATTTTACGAATAGTTTGATTTTTCGTAATAAAATTCAATTATTTGAACGTTAAGTACGAAAAAAAATCTGTAAATTAATTGAAGTGTGTAAAAAAAATTATCATGAGAGCACTTAATTTCTTTTTGGGATAGTGCAAATTCTTTTTATTAATCACGTGTCTTTAACGAACCTGAATTAACTTAAATTGACAGAAAGAACATTGATTAGACTTCAATATATACTGTAAATACTGTATTTAATAATAGGTACATATCTTGGTTTATTAATTAGACTTAAATAGAGGGTCACTTTCTAAGTTGGGGTTTTCTCATTGTAAATCCAAACTAAAATGTTGAAAAAGACTAGGTTTGAATTACAAGTGTTGAACAATTGGTTTCTTAGGTTTTCTTTTAATGTACCCAAGTCTAATTAACAAATAGAGATATGCACTTATTAAATATAATATGTACCTAGTTTGCATTAATGTTTTTTTTTTTTTTTTTTCAATTTAAGTTAACACAGGTTGGTTAAAGAGTAGACGTGATAATTAACCGTGTCCGTTAATTTTGGATAGAAGCGGACGGAATTGAAGCAAAGTATAGTTTTCAAACAAAAACTGACGAAATTATTATAACAACCAAGTCTAATGATCCTTCCTTTTTTGATTTCTTATAAAATGTAATCATCTTTTTTAACTTTGCAATCGAACTTGCGAGCTGTTAGATTTTTTTTAATTTATAACTTTTTTCACTCAGTAGTCTATGACAGAAGTGCTGTGAATAATGCCAAAGAAGATCAAAGAGAAATACCAAATATTATCAGACAAGAACAACAAGATGCATTTTTTCCATTTGACTGGTAACAAACGATCAACAAACACAGCCAATTCCAAATCCCACCACATCTCTGTTGTTCAATATCCTACTATACCCCTAGTAATATCCCTTTAAGGAGATGGAGACGTAACAAACTGCCTCGGCACACTAAATATGTCCTTCCCTGCAAAAGGAGAAGTCCACTCCCTCGGACCACCTGTAGGCGCGCTCCTTTCTGTCCCCATCCCCCCATCAAAGCGTATACCATTCGTACCGGCGATCCTCATCGAAGAAAGCCCTAGCATCAACCCTGTCGGTTTTGAAGGCAAAGTGTTCAACTCCAAAGTCCAGTCTATGCTGTTGTAATCGCAGTTGGACATCATGTCCCTAGCGTTCCAATCCACATGTCCGGAACTTCCGGTCGTGCCCCAACCGGAAAAAAGTCCAAGTGAAGATGGGACCGTAAGCGAGGGTGACGATGCACCACCACCCATAGTGGTCCATGAGCCACCCAGCCTGGCTAAGGCTGGGTCAACTGAGCCCAAATCCAAGCCTGAGCTCGACATGTATGCATGTTGGGTGTACCGCGAGGGAAAATTTTCGGGGCTCAAGGATTTGTTGATGTGTGCTTGTGGGTAAAAATGTTGAGAGCTATTATAACTTTCTGCGCTATAGCTCCCCCCATTCTGATTTTGTAGCAATTTACTGCTCAGCTTCATACTTTCGCTACCCTGGACATTATTTGCGTACCATCCGTTTGCTCCGGGAGAAGTAGAACTAATGTTCGTAACTGGGTTCTGCTTTATATTTAAGGACTGGGGGCGTTGTATCATAATTACGGGCTCCCTAATTGATCCCTGCTGAATATTTCTCCCTTCATTTCCACTGACACTCATCATTTTCGAAGAAGGTGCTACTTGCATAGGCGATGCCATAGAATATGACAAAGAAGAACTTGGAGAAGCAGTTGTTGTGGGCCACCTCTTTTCTGCAAGCAACTTCGCCTGATTTGTCTTTGCAGATTGCAGGTTTCTACTACCAGGTTCTTGAAGTGTTGACAAGGAAGATGCCCACTTAGTGTAATTAATTCCGTTTCTACTAAGTTGGGTTGTTATCGCAGATGCAGGTTTTTCTTGTACTCTCATTGAGTTTTTTGCATCAGGTGTCTCCTCTGTTTTTGGTGGAGTAACGGGCGGTTCCGGCTTCTGATTTCTCAGAGTCTCTTCTGCCTTCTGGAGGTCACCCTCACAAGCAACAACAGCTCGCTCCACCTCCTGCTTTGACCGCTTGTAACTAATCTCTAAAGCCGTAATCTGAGCAAGCTCTTCACTAATATCAAGTTTCAAGTTCGCCCTGTTTCCTATATCCTTCTTCTGAGCTTCCTCTTCGCTTCCCTCGAATAGCCAGTTGACCGATTCTTGTACTCGGCCCTCATTCAACATAAGTGCCAAAGTGGCCCGCTCAGACGAGAAACCCATTGCCACAAGTTGTTGAGAAAGCGTTTCTAATTTTCTCGACATGAGGTAGCCGCTGCAACGCTCGTGCAGCTCTTGGGCCCGCCTTTCTCTTTGACGCTGGTGCTTCCTCTCGTTTTTTTGACGGATCTTTTCTCGCTTGTCATTGTCAGATCCAGGTACAGTTTCCGGCCGAGGGGTTGTACTCCCGGCCTTCTCTTTATGATCCTCCGACTCGCCAGAGCAGCTTCCATTATTTGATAGAGAGTCATACTCGGCTGTACCATGTGAGCTACCAGAGTGCTCATCCGTCTCATCTATGTTTCTGAAACGGCCATTGCCGTTGAGGGGGGAAGCTGGCATCGTTGGTACTGTTTCTAAGCTGTGGAATGTTCCGGAAACTGGGTTGTAAGCACTTGTAGGACTGCCATTCCCTGTGTTTGCAGAACCAGATGGCTTCGAAGAAGCCTTCTGTTGTTCCTTAGTGGCTTTTGGAGAGTGCTTTTCCTTGGACTTGGACTTGGATTTTGATGCAGGAGACATTTCGCTTGATTGCTAGAAGAAGATATATCCTGCAAGAATAGAAAGCAAAGTTGTTTTCACTTTCTCAGAATGATGAACTAAACATAAAACTGCTCCCCATAAAGTCATTATGTGCTTAAAATGTACTAAAAGTTACTAACAAACATATCAATGCATTAGACATATAATCTTTCTGTGATATATCATCTTTTCCTTGCTTTGTAGAAAAGGTAAAGCACAAACAAGAAATAAATTTCATCTTTTATTTATTTATTTATTATAACTTGTGAAATGAGGAGCCAGGTTTGTAGCAACTTCCAGTTTCCGCAAGAAGTCTTTATCCCTATGTTTGGGAGTTTTAATTTAGAGAGAAAGGGAGAGAACACGAGAGAGTTTATCCATTCTCTCGTTTGGGAGATTTTTACGGAGAGAATACGAGAGAAAGGGAGAGAAAATTATTTAAAACTTTCTCTCTAAATCGTTATCTCCAAATTGGAGAGAATTGGAAAGAAGAGAGTTTTTTAATGAAAATTTAATGTATTGACAATTTTATCCTTAAAATACATAACAAATCTTTAAAATATGATATTTTCTCTCTGTTTTTTCAACTCCCAAACACCAAGGAGAGATTGTAGCATTCTCTTCCTTCTTAAACTCCCAAACAAGATAGAAAAAATTATTTTCCTTTCTCTCATTTTCTCTTCCCTCCTATTGATATTTTCTCTCCTTTTCTTTTCTCTCCTAAACTCTTAAAACACAGCGTACAGGTTTCGTACCAAAGTATCTCTCCTTTAATTGCATTAACAAGATAATCTAAGAAAATGAAAATGATGACTGCTACAGTAAACATGAGGAAGAGTCTTAATGCCCGCGAACATGTTAGGATAACAGGAATGAAACATAAATAACAACAATAATTCAGTTTACAAAATGAATGGATCAATTTCAACATTCATGTACCAAATATATAATATATATATGTTGATAGATTATCTCTTATTGAAACATATATACAAATAAAGGAGAGACCTTCGAGGAATTTCAATTGATGCATAATTCCCGTAAATACTGCATAATCCCCCATTTCATGAAACATTGAAATTCCGAGCAAAGTCAAATTAATCCTATAAGCCCAATAGAAAGAAATGACGTCTCAAAATGTACATAAGCCAACATAAAAATCATCATTCCTTCATAGTCCATCAAAAACCTATTATCATCTAAACTACAAAATTGACATCCGTAAAATACAATTACACATACACATATCACTTATAAATCCAATCATAACAACATACCCCAACAAATTGTGATCTTTCCGGATTTTGATACCTCCCAAGGAACAAAACCAATCGAAGAACCAACACAAACAAACCAACCAGGAACCAATTCAACGAAAACAACTAATTAAGATCTAACTCAATAAATCAATCACAATCCAAAACAATAACGAACAGATCTGGAAATCAACAAATAAGCAAAAGACAAAATAAAAACCCTAACCTGAAAAACAATGAATAATCAATCAACAAATCGAAAATCGATCGATTAAATTTCTCCGCCTCTCCTCTAATTCGATACTTTCTCTCTCTATCTCTCTCTCCGTGTATATATATATATTTCTGTCTCTAAATATATATATATATATTGCTTTTTTTTATGTGGATTTCTGTTCTGTTTATGTTGATTAAACAAATTTGTACACGAACACCGAGATTTGAGGAGGGTAAAGTTAAAAGGTTGGGGTAAAATTAAATAGAGATTTGAGGTCCGTTTTTTATTTTTCATTTTCCATTCTTTAGCCTAATTTAAGGATTTTTTACGTCAAAATTATCCCCCCGCCAGATTCGCAGTACCAGCCACCGACTTTTCTTTTCTAAGATGGATACGGCCCCGCACGAGTTTCTTTTTTGTTTTCCCATTTTGCCCCTTCAAGTTAGTGAGATTGAGGGCTTGTTCTGCGAATTGACAGGTGGGCATGGCTGTAATTTGGTTGTAAATTAAAATATTTTATATTATTGGTCAAGGGCCAACCACTTTACGAGCATACCATCAAAACTAAATTTTAACGTTGGAGGGTTAATCAGGGCAGTAACGTTGCTACCTCACAAAATTTTTGTTAATACTTTTTTTAAAAAAATTAATTGTTATTTTCATTTTACTTATTTTAATTTATGATAATTATCTGTTGACACACCTTGGGGACACTAAAGAGGGACATTCCTACGTGGCTGCTTAGTCATCAATTAATTATTATTTTTTTTAACAACTTATCTCAAAATTGCAATCTATTCCTACGTAATCTCGTGGCTTCTAACCCTACTTCTCTCCGTCACGCACCTTCTAACCCTAATTCTCTCTCCACGATTTATCGTCGTGGGTTTCCACAATAGGTGTCTCACTCTAAACTTTTGTAGCAAAGAGCCATTACAACTTTGTTATCAGACTTTCAAAGAGTTCAAGGCACAAAGAAAGATTACTTAATTCAGTAAGTACTATATATACAAGTTTTGTTATCAAACTTTAACCTCTATTGATGTCTCTTATGCTTTTTACAATATTTAATATTTTTATACAAAAATAAACCCTCCAGTAGGTTCAGCGTGAAGCATTTGATAATGCAACTTTGTCCTTTTAACCTCCATTGATGTCTCTTTTGCTTTTTACAAGATTTATTATTTTTATACAAATATAAAAACTCCGGTAGGTATTGATTAGTTAGCTTGGAAAAAAACAAAAGGGAAAAATGGATTTAATTTTATTGATGTCTCTCTATATATGTATACATATATGTTTATATATTTCTTCACTTGATTACTGCACTTTCATTATAATAAGAATTGGAACGTAACTATGCAGTAGTTTATCTTTGAAAGAAATAATTTGTTTTGATAGCTAAATTATGTTTATGGTGAAGTTCTGATATAGTTTTTATTTTTCATAATATTCAGTTAGTTTTGGAATCTTCAATTTACTTTGTACTCCCTTCATCTCACACTAAGAGTTCAAGGCATGAAAAAGCGGACTCTTTATTTGGGGTATCCCCCAAAATAAAAAATAAAAAATGGGTGCTTAATTTTGGACAGAGGCAATGTTATTATTTTATATGTTTAATTCCAATGTCCATATGTCAATGCTTTTAATGTGTTTCAAACAGAAACTTAGATTGAATATCTCTATATTGAATTATAATCCTATATTGTGTACATTATAAGGAAAATGCATTTGAGATGGTTTTCATTAACTAGTTTTGACTTGTCAGGAATGGAAACTGAAATCGCGTTAGGATCTTATTCAAATAGGGAAATTGATGAAAATGAAACAAATACGGTAATTGTTGATGAGTGTTTAAAAAATGGAGTAGCTGCAAACGAGAACAAAAAAGCACCCGAAGTAGGAATGTTTTTGATTCAGTTGATGAATTATTAGAATACTACGTTCAATATGGGAATGAAAAAGGATTTCCAGTGAAAAAAAGGTCTTCAGTAAAGGGAGAAGATGGGCAAGTGAATTGTGTTGTTATTGCATGCTCTCGATCAGGTATATCGCAAAGCAAGTCAAGAAATGCCTTTAAAATGCGTCCAACAAGCAAAACAAATTGCAAAGCAATGATTAGAGCGGTTCTATGCTACGACCAAAAGTGGAGGTTAACGTCTGTAACTATTAAGCACAATCATGATTTGAGTCCAGAAAAATCCCGATATTACAAGACAAATCAAGTTATGAAAGCTTATGTTAAAAGGAGGCTTGAAATTAATGACATGGCAGGGATTAGGCCAAACAAACAATATAATTCTTTTTTGGTGCAGGCTAGTGGGCATGAGAATGTGCCATTCACACAAAAAGATTGTTACAATTATCTTAATAAAGTTCGCTAACTAAGACTCGGTGTTGGAGATGCTAGTGCGCTTCAAAACTACTTTTTGAAAATGCAAGCTAATAATTGTAATTTTTTCTATTTGATGGACTTGGATGATGATGGTAGGTTGAAAAATGTCTTTTGGGCAGATGCAAGAAGTAGGGCAGCTTATGAGGAGTTTGGCGATGTTATCACATTCGACACAACATACTTGACTAATAAGTATAAAATGCCATTTGCACTTTTTGTTGGTGTCAACCATCATGGTCAATCAATACTCTTGGGATGTGGGTTGATATCAGATGAGGATACTGAAACGTTTATGTGGCTTTTTAATGCTTGGCTTGCATGTATGGATGGTCGAGCTCCTTCTGCAATAATTACTGACCAAGACAAAGCCATGCAAAAGGCTATTGAAGTTGTTTTCCCCAATGCGCGTCATAGGTGGTGTTTGTGGCATATTATGAAGAAACTGCCAGAAAAGTTACAAGGTTACAAGCAGTACGAGTCCATCAAATATGCAATGAAAAGTGCAATTTATAATTCTTTGACTCCTGAAGAATTTGAAAGAAGTTAGAATGGGTTCACTGAGAAGTTTAATGTTCAAGACAATGATTGGCTGCTTGGTTTGTACAGTGAAAGGCGACGGTGGGTTCCATCATTTCTAAAAGATAATTTTTGGGCAAGAATGTCATCGACTCAAAGAAGTGAGAGTATGAATTCATTTTTCGATGGATATGTTACATCATCAACTACCTTTAAACAATTTGTGGAACAGTATAAGAATGCATTACGAAGTAAGGTGCAAAAGGAAAACCAAGAAGATTTCAACTCTTTCAACTCTTGGGTCTCTTGTATCACACATTATGAGATAGAGAAACAATGTCAAGACGCATACACCACATCAAAATTCAAAGAGTTTCAAATTAAGCTAACGGGGAAACTTTATTATGAGGTGATTTCATTTAAAGAAGAATGTGGTTTTCATGTGTATGGAATCTCAGAAGATATGTCTGGAGAGAGTCCTAGACAAGCCACTTTTACAGTTTGTTTTTATTTTAATAGTGGTGACCTCAAGTGTAATTGTCGTTTATTTGAATTTAGGGAATCTTATGCAGACATGCTATCACTGTTATGATTCAAAATAAGATTAAAAGAATACCTGAAAAATACATTCTTCACCGATGGAGAAAAAATGTAAAAAGGTGCCACACAAAAGTCAAAATCATGTATTCTGATTGGACGATAAACCCTGAGAATGAACGTTTTGATAGGATGTGCAATGCCTTTTATGAAGCTATAGATTTAGCAGCTATTAACGAAGACAAGAAAAAAGTGGTTATGCAATGGATTAAATGCTTGGGAGAAGAGTTAAGGAATGGTGATGAAAATTTTAGGAGTAGCCAGCAAATGCATGTGGAAAGCAGCCAAGCTAACTTGTCATCAATTAACAATGATGTTAATCATTTAGCCAAAGAAAAAATCATCGTCCAAAGTCCTTTAGCAGTTCGTAGCAAAGGCCATCCACCTTCTAAAAAAAGACAAGGTAGATTGGAGAAAGTTGTTAAAAAGAAAAAATAGAAGAAGGAGAAGGAAGATGAGAAGGAAAAAGAGAAAACGAAAATGAAAAAGGCCATAAGTCGAAACAACATTCAGGGAGTGAATTTGGAAAAAGGTATATTTACATTCACTTTAAAATCTCATGACTTACTTTTCCATCTTTCTTTTTGTTTAAGAATTTGAATGATTTTTTTGTTTTTTTATTGTTATGTAACATTCTTAAAGTGGATCTGTGGAGTTTACAACACAAGAAGGATGCTCTAAATTCATTCAGGGATTGAATTTGGAAAAGGTATATTTACATTCACTTTGAAATCTCACAACTTGCTTTTCCCTCTTTCTTTTTGTTTATGAATTTGAATGAAATTTTTGTTTTTTTATTGTTATGTAGCCTTCTCAAAGTGGATCTGTGGAGTTTATAACACAAGAAGGATGCTCTGAATTTTTTAAAAATCAGGTTGTTCATGTTAAAAAATTTGAGTTAGTGAGGAAATTTTTGTTGTTATTCTAGAAGCTTAAAAGTACAAGTTAGTCAGGACTTATTTTTAATATTTTTTTCAGGTTTTTGAAAATGGACATGGAGAACTTACCACACATGGGGGATATTTTGAGGTTCCAACAAGTCAAGTTTTGCAAGATTCTCTGAAGCTCGACTTGGTAAAGAGATGATTGACATTTCTTTTGTTTTTCATTTTATTTTTCAAAAGATAAAAAAAAGAAGAAATAAATTCCTTTCTTCTAATATTCTTTCTTTTAGGATTCTCAAATTGGATTTGTGTAGGGATATGGAGGATATTCGCAAACCAAATGAAGTCCTTTTGGTGCAGAAAATCATTATCTAGCTCATGCTCAAACTTATAATATGTTATACGGAGTTAGTTTTCCTTATCAGGTACAACACGTATGTTTTCATAGTCCGTCTTTCACTCTATTAAGAAACTATACATTATTTCTTTCTTTTTTAAAAAAGGTCATTCTGCTACAGGATATTCTTACCCATTTTGGGGTGCTCGAGATGGGCAAAACAATGACTCGAACCCGGTCCAGCCGTCAAATATACAAGATATGCAAGCGAAGGGAAATATAGGCTGATTGAAGTAGATTCATCATGTAATAACAATATTTATGGACAAGTTATGTGATACTAATCATGGATTTTGCAACTGCGTTATATGTATCGTAGATAGGGCAAACAAATTTAAATCATTATTTTATTGTTTTTATTTTATTTTTTACGAGAATAATATTGAGTCGAATGTTGGGTTTAAGGTTTTATTACAATATTTTAATATGAATGTTTACTGGTAGTTTTTTGCTAATTAATAACAATTTTATTTAAAAGGAGCCTTAGTCCCTGTAGCTAGCATGATAAGGTGAAGTATTACTTTGTTATTAATTAGTTTATCTTGTGACTTTTGGTATGTTTATCATGTTTAAAAGAAACTTGAGCTCTTAATTTTGGACAGATGGAGTTCCTATATCCGAGTCTTGTTTTCTGTTTAGTATATGTTGTAGTTAGGATAGTTTGGTATGAAATAGCTTATTTTACTTTTGTTGATTTTGCAGGTCTATAGTCCTCTGTTATTTTATATTCATTAAATCTGTCTCCTTCTTATTTTTTATTCAGCATGAAGAGAAAAATCTTAATACACATTATAGATAATAAAACAATGCCTTACTCTGAAGTATGTATGCATATACAGAATTTAGTGTATCTATGAATGTATTTTAGACATAACAGAACATTTACATGTACTCCATCTCAAATAAAGAGGGTATTTTTTTTTAGATTTAATCAATGTGTATATTCTCGTTCATAATTGATATCATAAAAGCCTTTTTGCGATAAACCACTCTTCCACTGCCATTATCAACTCCAGCCAATCAAATGAAATTATGCAAAAAAGGTTTATGTTCCATTATTTTGAGACACAAATAAAGCAATTTTATGTAACAATGATGTTAAACTCCAATTCACTCACTCACATAAAGCAAATACAATTTGAATAATATATTACAATTATAAGTCAATTACACTTACATGTCTAAATAAGATACAATGCTTGCACCAACATAACTGAACTTAATGGATAAATACTACTACAATGGAAAAATGATTTTTTTATTGTACACCCAAGGGAAACAACTTTACATGATTTTCTCACAATTATAAACACAACAAAAGAGACTCTTAAATTTCTCTTCAACAATACAATCTGCTTTGCTGGTTCCAAAATGCAGTATAATCATTTGCGCGTGTTCTTGTCATGGTGATTCTTTTGGTAGTATAGGCTTCTTCAAGGGGCAGAGATAGAGCAACAGCCTTTACCACTTTGGTTCCAAAAGCACACATGTAATGCTTTGCTATAGCAAACAATAGTAAGCTTTGTACCAATGCCGCTAGTAATTCTCCACCAAAGAATCCTGAACCCAAGGACAAGCAAACATGCATATATCCGAGGCTTGTACAAACGACAGTAGCAAGCTTATGATTTTTCTATTTACCCAAACACTGTGCAGCTTCAAAGACAACGAGGAAACTATCTGGAAAAAATCAAGAATATACACAAAACACTAAGTCAAATAACAGAACATTGGATTACAAGCCGTGTGTATAAAGGTATGGAGGACGGATTATAGTGGAAAAATATTATAAAGAAAATTAAATTCTCTATTTTCATACTTTGAGAGTTATTAACGGATTCAGAGATTGGTCCGCATAGATTGTTATTGTCGAGCCTCCTAAAGGCAGTTTTAAGAAAACCAATATTTATATACTATGTCACAACCCGTGCCAAAAGCACTACCAACCATCTAAAAGGCATATTAAGTTTCGGCGACACTGTTATTTACCCCTTATACATTTTTAAGATTTAAAAACCATTTTCCCTTGTTGTATGGAATATAGATCAATGTAATTGATTATTTTAGAAATTCAACTAAATGTTTACAAGTATCCGAGGCCTTTTATGTGACCTATAAAAGAAGGATTTTTAACAGCTAAGACATTATCATAAAAATCAAGTTGCGAAGCTTCCACTGTCTCCTTAGCTCTGTTGGGGTTGATCTTGCTATTTTGTTGTTTATTAAGAGCTTCTTTAAACCTCAGCCATTAAATCATAACAACATTTAACTATTTATAAGCTGAATGAAAACTCAAGAAGGGTTAAATTTTGTTAATTTTTTAGAAACAAAAGCTTACAATTTTTCAACAGCATACAATTCAATACAAATGGAAAAGCAATATAAATTGAATAACATATAAAAGCACCCAAAACAAAGAAAAAGAAAACCTCTGATTTAGTGTTCATCCATTCAACCCCAAAAGTCAAAGATAAAGCAGCCCCAATGTCATATAAATCTACTTTACGAAACCCTAAGAAATAGTTACATCATGGAATTGACTGTACTTCATATCCAGCAAAATTAGATAAAGATGATTAGGTAAAGTGTGAATAATATTACCGAAGAACTTTCGTCTAGGTTGAGGAAAACAATTTTCTTCTTCTCCGGCGGAATCAAAGGAAAGAGGGAGTTATCGACAAATAGAAATTGACGGAGATAGGGGTCGGCGGCAGAAGACGGCAGTTGTTCCATCTCTTTGATTGAAGAAGGAGAGGAGAGGGAGGAGTTATGTATGAGGGGAGGGGAGGGGAGAGAGTGTTTATATTTTTTAATTTTTAATTTCTTAAAATTCTGAATCTGACTCAGCTTTGCCACATAAGCGTGTCCCAAATGTGTGTTCTAATTTAGTGTCTCCATAGAAGCACTGTTTAATTTAATACAAAAATTAATTAATTTTTAAGCAAACTAATTAAAAGATTTGTTTAACTATCTCATATTTAATATATTTTAAATATTTCTTTTCATATTAAATTTTTTTCCAAATTTTTTCTACCATCTCTACCATTTTCAAATGAGTTTAGCAACAAAGTTCGGTTGCACCAAAACAGTCAAAAAAACCTTTATTATTGATGCAAGAAAACTTTCACCATTGATGCAAGAGTTTACGTTTTAGAACAATGGTAGGGAAAAAACAAATTTTGGAACAAGGGAAGGAAAATAAGTAAGAAAAAATTAATGAAAGAGAGGCATACATGTTTTTATTTTGTTTCATTATTTATATTATTTTCATAACATGCACATCAAATATATAAACAAAAAACACAATTTTATGTTTAAAGTATAAATAAGGTTTACTTGATTTCTCGTAATCGAGTTACGGGCTTATACATTCGGCTTCTCTCAACCAAGTATGAAATCCCATAAAATATCAAATTGATATACTCTTAGAACCTTTATTCGGTTGAGAGGAACCGAGTGTGATTAGTGTAGTGTCATTCGGCTGCTCACGGCCAAGAATGATATAGCAACACTCGGATGCTCTTAATCGAATGAAGTTTCCGAAAGCATATCAATTTGACATTTTATGGGATTTCATACTCAATTGAGAGCAGCCAATTGTACAAGCCTGCAACTCGATTACGGGGTATTGAGTAAAACTTTTTCGTGCTTTAAATAGAAAATTGTGTTTTTTGTTTATATATTTGATGTATATGTTATGAAAATAATATAAATAATGAAATGAAAAATCGAGTAAACCTCTGGATGCTCTCTTTCATTAACGCTTCCGACATGGAGGTGTGTGAAAGATGGAGGCTTGTCTCATACCTTCAACCAAGTAGATTTAGAGGTTGTGCCCTTTGTTTGGGGTCATTTGTTCTATATTTTATGTTATTATGTACTTAATAATGTTGTTAATTAATTAAGTATGGAATTTATTCTAAAAAATAAGTGGGAGTGGTAGGAATAAAATGTGAGTGTTATTTAGATAAGAGTGTAAGAGTGAGAGCGTTAGTAAGAGTGAGAGCGTTAGCAAGAGTTTTACGGGGTGCAAACATTACTACCAGTTAATTATGCCATCTCCGATGCCAAATTTTATTTTTGCATTGTTATTCTGTGTTAAAAATTTTGTAATTTTTTTTAATATCTAATTAATAATATATATATATATATATATATATATATATATATATAAAAGAATAGACAAATTAATCTTTAATAGTATATTAATAATATTTTTTTTATATATAGTTTTCAGATTGCACGATGCGTAGACAATTCTTAGTTATCATAATAAAGTATAATTGATATGCATATATATATATTCGTATTCATATTCTTCTCATGAATTATATACTTTATATTTTGACATTTAAAGGTAGAAGAAACTCTCAACTAATAGTCAACGATTATATATGTAGATGATTTTATAAGAATTAATTATATTATGGAAATATTTTTTAAATTATGATATGCTATATTTGAACTCTCAATCTATTCAGAATATCCTTCATATGGAACTAGTGGCGGAGCCAAGATTTAAGACCAGGAGGGGCCAAATTAATACACTTTTAAAAAAATTTTGCATGTACTTTTAATAAGGTTAAAATTAAAATACTATAATAAAATACTTAACATCTTATACGTCAAAAATCATATTTTTAGTTATAGTATTCCCCTTTGAAACTTCATATTTTGAAAATGCTTAATAATATCTTCATTATCAATAACTTCATATATTAATCTCCGAGCCAATTTTTTCTCAAAAACATTTTACTATATAATATTTAATTTTTTCTAACCCAATATTAAATCAACCTCAAAAGATGAAAGAATAGAAAAAATAAAACCGATGAACTGCAGCACTAAACTGAAAAAATAAATAAGCCCTAGAAAAAATAATTGTAGTATTAATACCTATTCTCGTATTACAAAAATCTGCCCCAAATATTTGACACCATAAAATATACCTGTTTCACACTTAATTACAAAAACACGCCTTGTACTTGTACAGCTAATGGCATGCAGGCCCTCCTCCACTGAACAAATAGAATTGCACAAAAGCCCCCTGAAATTTACACTTACACTGTTGCACAAAAGCCCCCACACTCAGTGAAATTTTTTGAAAAGTCCAGGTGGGGCCATGGCCCCACCCGGTCCCCACGTGGCTCCGCCTCTGTATGGAACATCATAGTTTTTCTATGTATACTTTCAATGTAAGAATTAGTAAGTTAGCTTTAAATTAAATATTTTGAGATTATACATTTAAAAATACTTTTATAAAAAATAATGTTGTTATATATGATCGAATTATATTGTGTAATAAAAGATTCCCAAATACAAATCTATAAGTAACTGAGAAAGTCCGCTAATTCATATCATTTACTCTAAAATTAGTTTAAGATAACAATTGAAATAAAATAAGAACATACTATCTTAAAAGTCAGGTTTTATGTGCGACACATTCTTAATATTTGTGAACACAAAATAAAATTGATATTAATAATAATAAAAATCAAAACTTTAAAAAATTGAAAGGGTGGGGAAAATGAAAACCAATTATCTTAAAAATTGCGAGTTTAAAGAGAGAGTAATAATATCAATCTAAAGATTTTGCAAAGTAAACATTATTGAACATTCAAAAATACAAATTAAGAAAAAGTTTACCAATTCGATTATAGATCTTTATACTACAAAAATAAAGCACGTATGAAAATATCTTAATTAAAAAAATAAAAACATTATAGAGAGATAAAGAGGAGATTTTTCTTTCCAACTTATAGCACGCATGCACTATGAATAAAACCAATTGGTGACAATCTAATTCATTTTATACATGCAATAGCAACATAATTAATGTTATATTTAAAAGAGAGTAATGGAGGGAGGTGAGCATTATTTTGGAAGTTACAAAATTAATATATTAAGGAGAAAATAAAGATGTGGGCAATAGATTGATGGGTAAATGTCAAGTGTAACATATCGGATAAATTAGATAAATTAAAATTAGTTGAAATGTCATAGAAATAGAGGAATTTGACAAGAGGTCTTAAAAAATAAAAAAAATCTTATTTTTAAAAAAATAAAAAAATTATTTAGGGACATAATATTTTCTCAAAAAATACTAATGACAACGAAATCATTTCAAATTATTTTTTCCCCTTTTTGATACCCAAAGAGCCACTTTAATAGTAAACCTAGTTGGGATTAATAAAAAAAATTCAAATGGCAACTTATATTAAAACGACAGTTATTGGCTAAGAAAAAAATGCAAAAAATGAAATAAATGTAACGGATTGGAAAAGAAAATAATGAGTAAGAATGAAGGAGCAATTAATGTCAAATCCACTTTTCAAAAAAGAAAAAAAATTAAATTAAGGTAACGAATTGCAATAATACTTTTCAAAAATAAAAAATAAAGGAAATTAAATGAAATAATAAATATTGGCACCTATCGTTATCCTGTTAAAAGATCGCATTTTACGTATATATTATTAGATATTTTTTAAAATAGTTATGTTATATATAGGTATGAAATTAATATTAGGTATATAATTTTAAATAGTAAATATTGACGAAAATATATATCTTATTTTTAGGTATGAAATTGGATAGAGAGTGATATTATAATTTTGTCATTTTTGTATAGTTGATCATGGAAATAAAAAATAGGAGGTGGTTATTATTGTTATTGTTATTGTTGTTGTTATTAATACCTTAATTTACTTAATATTCACCAATAATTAGTCATTTGTTTTTTTTAAAAGGAAAACATAATTAAGTTAAGGTAACTAACATATGCAATAATAAAGAGAAATTAAGTATCAATTAATTAATAATATAGGTATATTATTTTAAATAGTAAATATTTTTTAAAATAAATATGTTATTTATAGTTATGAAATTGGATAGAGAGTGATATTATAATTTTGTCATTTTTGTATAGATGATCGTGGGAAAAAAAAGGAGGTTATTATTATTATTATTATTATTATTATTATTATTATTATTATTATTATTATTATTATTATTATTATTATTACCTTAATTTACTTAATAATTCGTCAATAATTAGTCATTTTTTTTAAAAAAGGTAAGTAATGGATGCAATAATGATGAGCAATTAAGCAGCAATTAATTAGTAAACAATCAATAATTAGTCATTATAATATTTTAAAAAATGGAAATCAATAATTAGTTATTTAATATTTAAAAAAAAGAAAAAAATTAAAATAAAGTAATTAATATTTACACGTGTCAAACTCTCGTTGAAAGAGAGTATTTTACTTATATATATATATATATATATATATATATATATATATTAGATTAGTGAATTTAATGGTGTTCAATAAAATTGTTTTATGTCATATAAGAAATTTCTATCACCATTTCAATACGTAGAAAGGTTTATAGAAATTTCATATACGAACTCACCTTTTACCTAGTGGTGGAGCCAGGATTTTAACCGAGTGGGGGCTTGACTAAAAAAATTTACAACAAATAATAACACGACAAAATAAAGCATTGAAGAGAAAAAAGCTGAATTTGTCATGTGAGGTTAAAAAGATAGTGTGAATTTAAGTAAGAAATCTAACACGAGAGAGTGAGAAAGAGGACAAGTATAAACTCTATTTTTCTTTTCTCTTTTGTTTTTCTTTGTAGAATTCTTGTGCAGAAGAATATTCTTATTATTTTGTTGGACTTTACTAAAAATAATTACAATTTTATCTTCAAGGTTTTAAGACTTTACAAATCCAACCTCAAATTTTAAAAATTCACACAATAGTCCATGTATTACTATACTTATAAAAAAAATCCAAATCTAGGTGGTGGCTTAAGCCCCCACTTGGCATACTTTGCCTCCGCCCTTGATTCCAGGCCATATAAATATAGTTATGGAAATACCCATTAGAGCATATTTTTATCTTTTTTTTTAACATAGAAATTTACTTTGATAGAAATAATTATTGGAGATGGCCTTAGGTAATAAGTTAAAAAATATCGATTAATCATCACCAATGTTTTAAAAGCGAAGGCTGCCTAGGCTTTTACTCATCCAAAAGCAAGGCGAGGCATATGCCTTTTCGTGCAAATTACTTTTATATTAAAAAAATTAGAAATAATTAATATAAGTTTAAAAGGTAAGCTAAATAAATACTAATAGTGAATTATATTAATATATGTGTTTTTTCTCTCTTTTTATATAATATTAAGGTGTTGTTTGGTTGGGTTTTTAAAAAATATTTTGGTTTTTTTTATAATACTAAGCCCCTGTTTGGTTGAGCATTAAAAACCAATTTTTAACTTTTTTTTTTAAAAAAAAAACTATTGTTTAGTATTTTTTTTGAAAAACCAAATTTGAAATCTCATTTCACATTTTCCCAAATTAAATTCACTTTACTTTTTCTCTCATAAAATTTTTAAAAATTTAAAACACTATGGGCATGTTTGGTAGATGTTTTGAGTTGAGTTTTTAAAATATGGTGTTTGGTAGAATTTAGAAGTATGTTGAAAAGTGGATTTTGTTTTTTTTTTGTTTTTTTCAACCAACTAAAAATCTCATAGAAAAATTTCAAAAAATAATCAAAATAGATCTTATTTTATAGATCTCGACAAGTATATTTTTAGGTGAAGTCATTACAAAAGCAGCGGTTAAGAAGCATAATAAATAAATAAAAAGGGAATTGGACAGTCCCCATTTTCCATGCCCTTCTCTCTCTCTCACTGACATGAAAACCTCCGGTTCCTTACCTACTCTTCTTTTTCTTCTTCCCTTTAAAACTTCTCTCTTTTCCTCAACCACCGATCTAAATACATCAAATGCTTCTCCACAAAAATATTTTCAATGGAGCTTTTCGTTTGGAGGATGGTGATGGAGGTCGCCTCTATCTTTTTCTCTCGCCTTGAGCTTGATTATTACAGTCTATTTGGATTGAGCAAATGAAAAGGAAAGAAAAAGAAAAGAGAAGAAGGATTATATTCCACTTATTTGAATATATTTATAAGAGGGAGTGGAGAGGAAAGGGAGGGAATGCTAATCCCCTCTATTCCAATTATTCGCATTATTCTAAATTTAACTATAATTTGTTAACAATATATTAAATCACTCATTTCCTTCTTTTCTTCTTTCTATCTAAACAAGATTTACTTTTATTATATTCTTTTTCATCCTTAACTATCCAAACAACAATAAAATTAAACTCATTTCTTTCCATTCTATTTAATTCATTCCCTTCATAATTAATAATTTCCTTTTCATCCTTTCCCTTCAATCTAAACGAACTGTGAGGATTTTTTTTTGTAACGCAGCTTTTGGCTCATTTTTCTCCCGTCCAGCTTAAAAAAAAAATGTACGCGCTACACGCATATGCCCAATGAAATGTACGCCTTAGGAAAAAGTGTTCGCATCATAAAAAGGTTTTCACTTATATTGTGCATTATGCTGTTCTTGATGTGCCACAGTGCGATTTTTTCCAAATGAGCCTTAATGCGTGCCTCTCAATGCCTTTTAAAGCACTAGTTATCACTCTCATTAAATTTAATGAAATTCAAATCTCTTAAAATAGTTGATTGCACCGTAAAACTTGAGCGCTAAGGCCTCTGCAATCTTCACACCAAATAAATCACCCAACCGCTTTGCTATAGCAAAAATAATTTGTCCATCAACACCACAAAAAAACATAACCAGCTCCCCTTTATCACTCACGGGGGAAATAACAGCGTCTGAATTAATTTAGACCCAAAGGCTAGAAGGATGTACCTCGGGTGTAACGGATCGGATACAGACTGCCTATCCATTATACATATATTTTTTTAAATTTACTATCAAAATCGTTATCCATACTCTACGAATGATATATTAAACTATTCTTATCACTATTCTATTAGATATTGCGAATAATATTCCTATCAATTTTTTATATAACTACGGACACGTTGCCTATGTTTTATCAAATTAGTTTAATCTTATAAATATATTTGACTACATAATCTTTAAATTAAAATAACATATTATACAAGTTATAACTCGAGAAGTGTAACGAAATATTGCAAAACGTATTAAAATAATCACTAATGTTTTATATCAAACGTTAAACTCAAACAATAAATTTATTTTATTTCTTGTATAACCCAATAAAATTTACGTTTAAATTATAATATAACCACACAAATCAAAATGACAAATCAAAATTGAAACTAATATAATAACTATGTATTAATTTTATATAGACACAATGGGTTAAAAGATTCCCTCCATAACTATATTTAATGCAAGCAACCCTTACATTTTCATTACAAAATAATGACACTATTTTTTTTTCTCTAAAATACCCTTCTTAATTAATTAATTAATTTTAAAAATAATCACCACCAATCACTGCCACCATCCCCACTGCCGAAAGCTTTAGCAACCACTGTCAAAGTGCCAAGACCTCATTAGAGCTCCAGTGCAAGTATTGCAAATATGTGTTTTGTTTCCATTAAATCTGCATGCAATTAATAATACACATTTTAGTGCAAATATATTTTTGCACTAAATCTACAAGCAACTAAGAATACAAATTTTAGTGCAAATATATTTTTGTACTAAATTCACAAGAAATTAACGATACATATTTTAGTGCAACATTATTTTTCCATTAATTCTGCAAGCAACAAATAATATAAATTTTAGTGCATTTATGTTTTTGCACTAACTCCGTAAATTAATTAAGTTATAAATTTTAGTGCAATAGTTTTGCTCTAAATCCACAAACTAAATTTGAATGCAAATTTATTTTTGCATTATATAAAAATTATCACCATAGCTTCGGTGACCAAGTTGGAGGTATGGCACTGGTCGCCGGAGCTTCATTAATGGTTGTCGAAGTTTCGAACCAGATTGTTAGAACTCTAGTAAAGGTTGCTGTAGCTCATGTGGGCGGTGGTGGTAATTGATAAGATTTAGCAATTACCAATGGTAATAAATAAATAAATAAAATATTGTATTAAAAGTATAATTGAATATTTAGAAAAAAAGGGTAAACCCTTTTAGAGAATAAATATTATAAATTATTCTTATGACTAAAATAAATTATGAAAAAGGTGCTTTATTTAATATAAAATAAGAAGATGAAAGATTTTCTTAACTTTAATATAATTAGCGAGAAAATGTTGACTGAAAGGGAAGAAGTTCGTATATTTTACGTGCATTTGTAAGTAACATACTTTTACACCATTATCAAAGGGATGACTAGTCTGTTTTTTATTTTCTTTCCTGTCTAACCAATTTTTTTTTTTTTATCAGTTTTTATTCTTCGTTAATTGTTGACTATTTATAGTTTGTTGTAACTCATAATTTGCACCTAATTAAGAAAGTACTTTTGCTCTTATTTTGACATTGACAGATCAAACCATGAGAACGAGAAAATTATATATATATATATATATATAGTTAAGGTATAAAGAATAATTCATTTACTTTAATAAGAAAAAAGAATTCACATTTGAAGGAGTAAATAGATGAATATTTTCATAAAATTTTGTATAGATGATCTATATACTGAATATATCACATCTACTAAATTTTATAAAAATATTCAACTTAAAAGTGGGTGAGATGGTCATCAAAAATTTTAATGACCGAAAATGCACACACATATATATTTTTCAATATATACACTTCTCAGTTGAATTTTTTATTAAATTTGGTGGAGCGGGTCTATTATTTATATTGATCGTTTATGCAATTTTTCATAAAAAAATTTATATATTTACCTCTCCAAATGGTAATCCATTTTTTTTTATTAAAATGAGAAAATTTCTCTTTATAACCTTGCTATATATATATACATTGTAGCATGATAGTGGATATTTTTTTACCATAGTACATGGTGGATATCTCTTTATTTTTACATTTAGCAACTTCGAATTAGCGATTTAACTTTTCAATTATATTTGCACAATGTTATAAAAGTCAACTGTTTAATTTGAGATTTTTAAAATAAAAATAAAAACAAAATCAATTTGATTTTCTTAGTTTTGTGATAATTTGTGAGTGTTCACAATATTGTGTGTATACGTACCATAATAAATTACACCACATTATTATTTATTACAAATTAACAACAAAATCAAGTAAATATTATATTCAATATCCTTGATATAATTAGTAGAATAATATTTCAAGGATTATCACATTTAAATACAACAAAAATGCGTTAAAAATAAAGAGATATTTACCATATGGTATAGTTGAAAATATGTACCATTGCGCTATATTAGGTATTAGTATGGTGAAACATATTATTATTATTAGGAGCAATTAGGCATAAGAACTCATTCTAATAATAACATAATTATAAGGAATACTTAAAAATTAGCCTTGTAAATTAAGGATACTGTACAAAAAAGACACTAATACCTTTTCTTTATAACATCTCACATCTCATTATGACACTAGCAGCAACCAGAAGGTGCTAAATGCATTTAACATCATAACCAGAAGGTGTTAAACGCATTTAACACCAACTGGACATCAATTATGGTGCTAAACACATTTAGCACCAACTGGACAGCAACCAGAAGATGCTAAATGCATTTAACACCATAATCAGAAGATGTTAAACGCATTTAGCACCAACCCGAAAGTGCTAAATGCATTTAACACCATAATCAAAAGATGCAAAATGCATTTAGCACCAACCAGAATGTGCTAAATGTATTTAGTACCACCTGCACAGCAACCAGAAGGTACGCATTTAGCACCAACCAGAGGTTCTAAATGCATTTAGCACATGGCACCATTTAGCACCATAACCAGAAGGTGCTAAACGCATTTAGCACCAACCAGGTACCAGGCGCTAAATGTGTTTAGCACTTTCTGAACAATAACCAGAAGGTGCTAAATGCATTTAGCACCACCTGAACAACAACTAGAAGGTGTTAAATGCATTTAGCACCACCTAAATAACAATCAGAAGGTGTTAAATGCATTTAGCACCACCTAAATAACAACCAGAAGGTGTTAAATATATTTAGCACAATTTGAACAACCAGAAGGTATCACCACTTGGACAACAACCAGAATGTGCTAAAATTATTTTAGCACCATTACAAAACATAGAATAACAAAATTAATGAGATCAACATCCACTATATTTATATATAAGTGTATATA
This sequence comes from Lonicera japonica, assembly GCA_021464415.1. NCBI lineage: Eukaryota > Viridiplantae > Streptophyta > Magnoliopsida > Dipsacales > Caprifoliaceae > Lonicera > Lonicera japonica. The sequence goes on along the minus strand of CM038471.1, from coordinate 74,247,548 downwards.
TATATATATGGATCGACGTAGGGTTTGTAAAAAAAAAGAACGATTAGATTTTTTTTAAATCTCGTTGGGCTGCCGAAATTGATTGATTTCGATAGCAAAACGACCTCTGATCGTCTTGATTTTCGTAAAATTATAGTAACTTTGTCTTTCGAATAACATATCCAAAAATGAGCTAAATCCAACGATTCAATCAAAAGTTATATTTGTTTTATGATTGCCCCTGTATAAAAAAAAGAAAAAGATGATGAAAACGGCGCTCCTCCTAGCGATACGATCGGAGAATCAAGTGGTGGTGGTGGTGCAGGAGGTGAGGTCATTGGTGAGACAGTGGGGAGTACTTGATTGTTGAATGGAATCGAGAGAAAGAGAAAGTATTCGAAGTTTAGGTAGAGGGGAGGGGCTAAAAGATATTTATATTAGTAGTATTTTTGTTCATCAACATTTATCATTTTCCTTAAAATAAATTAATATTATGAAAAATGTTCTTATTACAAAACCAAATTATGAAATTAGCACTACTTCTCTTTAGTAAATATGAGTTCGTCCTTAGTGTTATAAAACATTATGGAACGAGCCTTATAACCCATTATCTCTTATTATTATTATTTTCACTTTTTAAATAAGAACGAGAAATTTAACCAAGAGTGGATTTGACACCAATTTTAATTTGAAACTGGTAAATTATGTCAAATGCACGAACATTTTGATTGATTAATAAATATTATTTTTCTAAAATATTCTAATTTAAAGTTAAAAAAACAAAATCTTTATGTATAAAAACCTTAGCTATCGTTGGTGTGTGGGCGTAGTTGGATGGGATTAAAGAGAGAGAAGTAGCGCTAGATAGTGTTTAGTGGTTCAAATCATGTATAACTTATAAAGTAAATACTATCAAAGGTTACTGAACTATTGACAAATTTTACCAATGGCCACTGAACTTTATTTAGTTCCAATCGAACCATTAAACTTTAAAAAAGTATTGCCAGTGGCCACTCCATTAAATCCCACCGTTAAAAACAAACGGAATCATGTCATGTCATGTACGAAATGTTAGGGGTATTTAAGTCATTTTCCATTTTTTCCCTCTCTTTTCCCCTTTTTTCCTTTTCTTTCTTCTTCTTCTTCTTCTTCCTCCTCCTCCTCCTCCGAACTTCTTTTTTTTCCGCCATTCTTCTTCTTCTTCCTCATCCTCCGAACTTCTTCTTCTTCTTCTTGCTTTTGAAATGATTTAAGCTCTGTATTAGGGGAATTAGGGCCTGATTCCATGGAATGAATTTGTTTATTTCTCATACCCAAAATTAAACCCAACAGCAGTAAATTCCTAATTAAACCCAACAGCAATAACAATTTACAATCAAGCATATTTTGCATACTTTTCCATGGAATTGAATTGCCTAAAATTTTTAAACAATTCTACCAAACACGCTCGGATAAGAAACACCCAATATCAAATTACCAATTCACCATTTGAAATTTATCAGAGAAGGAACAAAAGTAATTGGTTAGATTTACAAAGTAAAATAAAAATAAAAATAATTACCTGTAGAGAGAGAATGACTGGAATTAAAAGAAGAAGTGAGATTTTGTAGAGAGAGAGAGAATTAATGGGGGTGGAAATGGGTTTTGGATGGCTTTGTAGCAAAACTAAATAACTCTTTCACACAGACAAGCTCATGTCGTTTTGGAGGTGGATTTGGCGGACCTAGCTCAGGTCGTTTTGGTAACTTCAATGGTTTTAGTGGCAGGTCTGGATGCTCAGGCGGCTTTGGGGACTTTGGTGGCTCGTCAGGCCGTTCAATGAAGGGTGGGGATGGAAGAAGAAGAAGAAGAAGAAGAAGAAGAAGAAGAAGAAGAATGGCGGCAGTGGAAGAAGAAGTTCGGAGGAAGAAGAAAGAAAAGAGAAGGGAAAAGGGAAAAGAGAAAAGTGAAAAAAAAAATATATAATGAAAAATGACATAAATGCCCTTAACATTTTGGACGTGATATAGTTTCGTTAGATTTTAATAGAAGGATTTAACGAAATGGCCACTGACAGTACTTTTTAAAAATTTAATAATTCGATTGGAACTAAATGAAGTTCAGTAATTATTGGTAAAATTTGTCAACAGTTCAGTTGTTATTGATAGTATTTACTCTAACTTATATGTAAACCACACACATTTTATAATCTAATTTTTTTTTTTTTTTTAGATTTTTATTGTGTAAAAGAAGGAAAGGCAATATTCACAAAATTCAGAAATCTGAGGGTGTTTGGTTGATTTCTCGACAAGACATTGCAACTTGCAAGTGAGGGCGTTTAAGTGAAAAACCCACAGCAAACGCACATCACATCAAGTGTATTTATTTTAATTTTTTTTTTTTGCATTTATGAAAAAACAAAATTAAATAAGAAATCAATGTGAATCTATTCAATAGCCTCCGTGTATGAAAAAATAAAATAAAAATGAAATTTGAGCAATATAAAACCATTTAAAAACTAACAAGAGAGCGACGCTTAACATTCATGATAAATATCTCGAAAGTAATTTAAAATGTTTAATATTGAGGCTCACCTCGACAGCTCAATACGCACATTATACTTTAAATTCTGACATCTAGGCTCTATTGCCGCCTGCAATACACATTTCCTCCCATTTCAAGCCACAATTAATAGCACAATATAACTAGCCACAAATTGTTTCTTATCTCACCACACAATCACGCAACACATTTCTCACACTTGGGCCTCCATTGATACATGCAACAAAATTCAATATCTCGTGGTAGTATACACCGGCATATCTGATCATGACCTACTTGACATGCACCGCCGCCACTCTTGAACATAACACATGGTTCAAAGTATCGATCAAAACCGATATGTATCGGAGGAAACTGGTAAGTATCAATAGGTGTTGAACCTATATCCTGTCACGATAAGTTAAAATTCTGGTATTTAAGTGAATCACTGAAACACAATGATATCTCCGCCTAAACTTACAATTAACCAAGTTTTTAACAAGAATGCTTCGGATTTTAGTTCTTACACCCAGGCTTTTGTCAGTTCAAGGTGTCAATGAATTTGTTCAGTGGATCTAAGATTAACTTCAACAGTCGCCTAATGTGAACCATTCATGATGCATCAAACCTTCTCTTCCTGCATAATAATCCAAATGAGTCCAAGACTCCAAGGCTATACAAGAAAAAAGAGAAGAAAAATAAATAAATCAAATCAGGGCAATTTGACTGGTCTACGTTGAAAAGAATTGAAATCCATGTAATTGTTTTACATGGACGATGTTCCCATGGAAAACAAAACATTTGGATGGAGGTAGTCTTTGAATTCAATGAAAAATGAGAAAATTAGGATAAACCAAGTTGTACTATGGAAATTGACTTCATGGAAGATAATGCAATAAAAAAAAAAGGACTAAAGATGGAAAAAATATAATTTCTAAGGGAACACAAGAGCTTGGGAGGAGGTGGTTTTCCTTTCGAATTCAATGAAAAATGAAAAAATTAGGCTAAACCAAGTTGTACCATGGAAATTGGTTCCATGGAGGGTAATGCGATCAAACACGACTAAAGATGGGAAGTATGATTATTGGAACACTATCCATGGAAGAGAGTGCAATAAAGTCCACCATAATTAAATGATTCTGAAGCCATACAAAATCAAATAAAGCAGAAAGAGTATATATTGGAGTAAACTAACGTTGTCAATCAATTGGTATGCCCTCTAGAACCCCACTAAATCCTTCTTGTTTTAGTAAGCAGTAACAGATTAAGTAATAACAAATCAACATCAAGAATAATCTAATGGCTACAAAATACCGGAATAATCACCTTGTTGAAAGGCGAGGCGTAAGCCCCAAGGCGCTAATGCTCAAGCCTTTCGTGCATTATATATTTAAATTAAAAAAAAGAAATAATTAAAAGAGACGTCTAACGCTAAAAAGAAAGAAATAACAATTGCATAATCACCTTTTGAAGTAACAAATAAAATTAAAATAAGCAAATTGATAAATATACACTCAGTACTTTGTCTTATCTTTCTTGCTTACGTTTTCTAATGGCATTAAAAGTGCATCTAACAACAAAAAGTTGAAATTTTAAGATGAGGTTTCATACATATAGTAGGAATGAGTATAATTATCAGTTTATATCTATATTGCAACAACCAATATGAATTTACCGACAAAAAACTATATGTACATGTAAAAGTTGCAGCAAAGAGAAAAAAAATGCAAAAAGCGTCCAAAAGGAGTAAAATGCGGAAAAAGCGTATGAGGTGTACAAAATGGCGTAAGCCTTTTGTGCATCACGCACTTATTAATGAGCTTTAGTGCGTTTTCTAGAAAAAGAGTCTCGAGGCAAGCATCGATGCATAAAGGCAAAAGCCTTTTAAAACATTGCTCCATTCCAAATTAAGATTCCCACTTCGACTATAGTATTTTTAAAAAGAACACTAATTTTAACCTAATCAAAGGTTGAAAAAAAAAATTATTGTTTGCTATCGTGAAATACAGTACATTGATTGTGTCCAAAAAGGGGAAGTGAACTCTTAATTAGGGATATTCCCTAAGAACAGTGGACTCTTAATTTGGAAAGGACGGAGTATAATAATAACTAAGATGCACCACTCAATGTAACTTCCAACCTTTCTACAGCTACATTGCCCTGCAAAGCTGCTAGGTGGGCGAGTCGAGATATTGCATTAAAGTTTCGTTGAGCCATTGCCTCTTTATCAAATATAGCATCTGACAAAACAACTGATGATGCTCCCTCAGCAATATATTCGCCTATTAAATCTGTATCCCACAAAAGTATCTCTTAATCAATTCACCAAACAGAAAATATAAGCACAGAGAGCGTATAAGTGATAAATTATAGTCTAGAGAAAATATATGATGGTTGGCTACACATTAGGTGCTTTTTCATGTAAAATTCATTCTTTGAGCTCTGGTGGACAGTCCAACTTCAACTGTTTCGGTTCTTGCAATATAACATAAAAGCTACAATTTTTGAAAAGTAATCATAAAAGGGTACACTGAAAAAGATAATATTACAATCAATTTTTGGAATAAGATTACATTTATAACTGAAGTTATGTAAAACAAACAATATAAATGGTATCACGGTATTTCTAAGTAAGTGTGGAGAGTAAAGTAAATAAGCAAATATATAATGGCATAACTACTATTACTACCACTCAGCATTAATCGCGGAATGTAGAACACAACAAGAAGTGGTCAATTTGCCACTTTTATCTGCAGTAGTATATACATAGATCACACAAAACTGCCGATAATGAATACCAAAAGCACAAACATTCAAAACTTGGAGCAAAAAGGGTAGGGGTGGGAGACCCTGGTGTCAACCCTAGGGCCAGTGAACCACCAGCCTTGGTGGTTACGGTCCTCTAGTAAGTTAAGCCGAAAGAAGTTTGAAAACTCCCCAAAGGTGTTACGTAAATTATACGTTACTTTTTAGGATCTAGGTAGTAGTCACATGCATTGCTTCTGTACGCATGCATTTTATCCGCATGCATCATCTATTTTAGAATACGAGAAATACTAAAAGAATCGCATAGTGGTTTCATGGTAAGAGGATAGCCTTGACAATCTAAGGACTAAGGGTAATTGGGTTCAAGCTTTTTTAATAAATTAAAATCTCATTTTTGGGAAAAAAAGATACAAGGTAAAAATGAGAATTCAAAATTTGGTGTCATAACTAGTTAACTACTCAAAAAATAGGAAGGGGTGTTGGCTCTCTATATTAGTAAGGGGAACTGAAAATGGTTGAAATGCGTACACTAATGTAAGCAAAAAAATGTACAATTACAAACCTATGTTTATGCCTTGAGATGCTACCATTTGGATATGAGAAAAAGGCTTCTTAAGTGTCATTATGTACCGAGAGCCACCCATTGCTGAAACAGGGTACACCTATCACACCAAACAAAACAATTTAAGGGAGAAAACATACCCATAATGCATGCATAAAACTGAATTTAATAAACACACGCCACATAAAATAAGATATCACAGAGTACTTGGTGAAACAATACAAAATGCAGCATCTTGAAAGAAAATTATTATACATCTTGAAACAATATGATTAATATCAGTTTACATAGATAAAATATCTTTTAGAACCAATAAGATAAATGTTAGTAACCATCTCACCCAAAAGCTTAAGCTATTAAGTAGTGGGCCAACAATGTATATCATACTCTTCAACACTCCCCCTCACGTACGAGCCACTCGCACGTGGATAGACAAACGAAACCAAAGGCCAAACCGGCCAAACCAAATGTGCATTTCGTGCACAAACACAAAGGGGGAAACAAATGCAAGTGGGAGGATTCCAACCCCAGACCTTGCAGAACCTGAGCTCTGATACCATGTTAGTAATCATCTCACCCAAAAGCTTAAGCTGTTAAGTAGTGGACCAACAATGTATATCATACTCTTCAACAATAAATAAAGCAAAAAGGAAAAAAGACTTCTCATGCGTACTAATAGTGTACATTATACAGGAAAAATGTCAAGATGTTGGGCCCTAACAGGAACTCTCAGGCAGGGGAGGTACCACAAATGTCCATTGTAAGAATTGTTAAAAGAAGTTTTCCTCAAAAAACTGATGCTGTTAAATCACCATCTCCAACTCATTTTGTCCCAAACTAAAGAGTCCAGATTCTAAAATCAATGAACCGAATTTAAGATAGCTAAATAGTTTGGCCATTGAGTGCATTGAAATTGGTGTTTTCTTAAAAAAGTGTGAATTTCAAATAGGTACAGTGACTCTATGAAGCACAGATGCAGGAAATGGGTATGACATGATGCAGGTGCGGCGGTTCAAGAAATATCAAAAGAAGAGGATACAGGTGTGGCGGGCAGTAAAGTAATTATATGAAATATATTACATTATACCTTAATTTTTACAAACACTATGTTATATTATGCATGCAATACATCTGTTGCCAGAGAATGATGAATAAAGTTGTAAAATTATTAAAATTGGTGTATATTCAGGCCAAGATAAATTAGGTTAAGAACTTCAACATAGCAGATCTCTAACACTCTACTCTAATTCTCTCTAGCTGAGAAATCTATGAGTCTCTCTCTAACTTCAACCAAACTACAATATTTTTACTCATAGTTCCATGTTAGCTTATGGGTTTTTGGAATTTGGTTCGAAGTTTACCTCAAATCCTCCTTGATTTTTAGGATTCTTTGAGAATCCAAGAAGAATCTAACAAGACTCTGTAAATAAATTAAATGAAATGATTGGATATGCAATGGGTGGGAATTGGGGAAGAATCAGGTGAGAATCGGAATCAACTCTCGTGCGATTTGGTATGTTGACCCTTCTAAAGAGTCCGTGCTTCACAAGTGACTCTTAATATGGGACAGAGACACGGAGGTAAAAACTTAAGCTGTTGAGTCATCAACTATGAAGCATAGACTCGGCACGTGACACGCGTTTCGACATGACACACAAGCGACAAGCAATTTTTCCAAAATGTAGGACGACACGTGGGGGGGGGGGCACGTTCTTAATTAATTAATTATATATGCAATAAACATTGTAAATATTCAAGAATTCAATAAAATGAACTAGATTGCATTAATAACCCAAATACTCAAAACATGATCACTAAATTGTTCCATAATTAAAACATCAAAAAGCATACATAGACTAAATTGTTCCAAAGAATGATAGAAAACAAAAGGGGAATATAAAAAGTGGCTCAGTGGCCTCATCCTCAGTTGATGTTGCAATGAAGAAACACTAGGAGTAGTAGCCATCTAAATCAATTATCAAGTATTAGAGATTATAATTAAATTCAAGTGTTGGAGAGAGTGTCTGAGCGTCTGACAAGTGTTGGGCCCGACATGTGACCTCCAAGAGAGTGTCCGCGCTTCATAGGTCGTCAACCAACAATGCATATCATGTACTACAATTTAAGATATTGATTGTGTGCAATTGCAAAAGACACAAAGGCTGAAGCAGATAAAAACTGGGAAAACTTAACCCATGACCTTGCAAAACCAAAGCTTAATGTTTTAGGTAGTAGGCTAATGGTGTATATCATGACCCTCCAAAAGGAAAACCATAAAGGAGTGGGATTGGGAGTTCATATCTAAATTCTAAAGATTCAACTTTCAGAAAATTCTAACAGTTGGAGAACCCTCGAGCACTAGTAACGACCAGGGATGGAAATAGACATACATAGATTATTGACTAACCAAAACGTACTATGTGGACTAAAAACAATGCCATGTCAGTGCATTCATTAAACGTTAGAATTTTCTAGGAAACACTTGAACAGGACAATTTGATAAAGATAAAAGTTGTTAACACGTAAAAATTAAAATTCTTTCAACTAATTGTGCATATCGTATAGAACAATCATATGCATACCTTTGTCTTAATAAATTTGCGATTCTAGTTATGAACAGTAAAGGCTCACCTTGACAATTTTGGCACCAGCATTGTAGGCAGTCAATATCTGGAGAATCATGAAATAATTGCATGAGTACAACTTTAAGGGGGGAAGGGGAAGGGGAAAGGGAAGGGGAAGGGGGGGGGGGGGAGGAAATTCAAATTCCCAATGATTCAACCACAAAAAACATATATGATGCTAGAAATGTGATCTTCAGACTCATGATTGTTATTAGTTGTTGGAAACCATCTCTCCCAAAAGCTTAAGTTGTTAGAAAGTGGGTTAACAATGTATATCATGCTCTCCAACACTCCCCTCACATGCAACCCCACTCGCATGTGGAGAGACAAACCAAACCAAGGTGCACTCAGTGCACAAACAAAAGGAGGTGTATACTACACTAACAAAAAAGAGGAAACAAAAGCAAACGGGATGATTCAAACTCAAGATCTTGTGAAACCTGAGCTCTGATACCATGTCCGGAACCATCTACCCCAAAAGCTTAAGTTATAAGGTAATGGGGCGTATATAACATTAGTATATTGGTATAGAGATATTATTATAGGGGTATTTTTATCGTTCTTGTCATGTTTTATTCATCTATACTAATATAAACGGCTCTTGTTCTATTCTCTTTTATGTTGTTATAGGCAGTAAATAATATATTAGGAAAGTAGATAATTAATGGATCCTAATTAGTAGGATTGTTTCCTTATGTAAGTAGGACTTTTGTGTATATATATGTATAATCATTCTTCTATTAAGATATACAATATAATTTTTCGCTCATCTTAGATTACATGGTATCAGAGGGATTAGGGTTTTCTTTCTTGGTTTACGTTTGATAGTTAATGACAGACTAGGGTTCGTTAGGGCTTCGACCTTCGAAATTCATTTAGTGATCTAAAGTGACTATTTAGTCTCACCTCCTGCCCAGGGAGGAGCATCTTCCGCCGCTTAGCACTCCCCCAGAATCCAGCGTCCAAAAGCCTAGCGTGTGGCCTTCACGCGCCACCATAAGCTCTAGCCACTGTCCCACGCGCCGGCGCATGGAGGCTAGACCTGCCACCGTTCAACCTCCGGCTGCGGCCATTGGCTTCGTCTCAGCGTCTACAGCATGTATATGTGCTCGCTTTGGTTCAGTTCGTCTTTATTTGGTGCAAAGCTGAGTTTGGTTCAGTTTAGCCTTATTCATACACTCTCTGCGTGCTCCAGATTTGATGTGCACTTGGTTCCAGATCTGAAACTGCCCTAAAACAGTTTCCAGAGGTGATTTGTTCGTATTTTGTGCTCTGTGGTTGTTTGTTAGTTCGTTCCTTGCTTTATTCGTGCTTTGTGGTTGGTTCGTTTCTCGCTCTCTACTATATTTTTATTTGTTCTTGAAGTGTTTTACAAATAAAATTATTTAAATCATGAATAATAAAAAGCCAGTAGTTGTTTCGAATGTTATTTTGGTGATGTAAAAAATCACTGATCATAAGTTTAATGGCTCTAATTACTTAGATTGGAGTAAAACAGTTCGAATTTATTTGCGAATTATCGACAAAGATGATCATATGATTAATGATCCACACTCAGATGACTCTAGGCAGACATGGTTAAGGGAGGATGCTCGATTATTCCTGCAGATCCGAAATTATATTGAAAGTGACGTTATTAGTTTGATTAATCACTGTGAATTGGTTAAGGAATTAATGGGTTATCTGGATTTTCTGTATTTTGGGAAAAGGAATATTAATCGCATTTATGATGTGTGCAAAGCATTTTACTGTGCAGAAAAATAAGACAGGTCTATTATGCGTTATTTTATAGATTTTAAGAAAACTTTTGAAGAACTTAATATTTTGAAGAACTCAATATGTTGTTGCTGTACAGTCCTGATATAAAAGTTCAGCAAAGTTAGAGGGAGCAGATGGCTATCATGAACTTTTTAACTAGTCTTCCATCTGAATTTAAAACTCCAAAGAACCAAATTCTTTCTAGTCCTGAGATTTCCTCTTTAGAAGATGTGTATACTAGAATTCTTCGTATAAAGGGGAATCCACCTGTTTAGACTCCATCTGTTCAGTTCAATAGTGCTTTGGTTAGTAAAAATTCTGAGTATGAACTTAGGTGATCACAGTATCGGGGAAGCAATAAAGGAGGGGGATTGAACGGTAAAAATTTTGATACTCGTGCACATGATTCAAGAGGAAGTGTGACTCGGGGACAGGGCTCAGGTAGAATTGTATGTCATTACTGTCATAATCCAGGGCACCTGAAGCGGGATTGTAGGAAGCTTCGATACAAGGCTCAAAAAGCTCATTTGACCCATATTGTATATATTAATGATACAGCTGAAAAATCAGTTCTGATCCTTGCCAACGAGTTTGCCAAGTTCTCTAAATACCAAATAGCTCTAAGATCCTCATTCACTCCGGTCACCTCCATCGCTGCTATTGCTGATTCAGGTAAACCAAATACGTGCCTTGTTTCCTCATCATCTAAATGGATGCTTATTATCTAAATGGACACTTTAGATAAGAATGGTACATGGGACTTGGTTACTTTGCCTGCAGGAAAACAGGCTATTGGATGCAAATGGGTGTTTACTGTCAAGGTCAATCCCGATGGGTTTGTTGCTTGTTTAAAAGCCCGCCATGTTGCTAAGGGTTATGCTCAAACCTATGGAGTAAATTATTTTGATACTTTTTCTTTTGTTACTAAATTAACATATGTCAGGTTATTTATATCTTTGACAGCTAGTCATCATTGGCCTTTGCATCAATTAGATATAAAGAATACTTTTCTTCATGGTGATATTTAGGAATAGGTCTATATGAAGCAACCTCCTGGGTTTGTTGCTCAGGGGGAGTATGGGAAAGTCTACCATCTTTGTAAATCTTTATATGGCTTAAAACGTAGTACTTGGTTTGGAAAATTTGCCAGGCTATTGAAACGTTTGCCATGGTGAAAAGTAAGTCTGACCACTCGGTGTTTTACAAACAATCTGAAACATGCATCATTTTGTTAGTTGTGTACGTAGATCATATTGTCATTATTGGGAGTGCTACTACGAGAATTTCATCTCTTAAGTCCTTTTTTCATGCTTAGTTTTATACAAAGGACTTAGGGACGCTTAAATACTTTTTAGGTGTCGAAGTCGCAAGAAGTAAAAAGGGTATCTTTCTATCTCAGAGGAAATATGTTCTTGACTTATTAGCTGAGACAGGGAAGTTGGGGGCAAAGCCGTGTAGTACTTCGATGATTTATACTATACAGTTGACCAAATATGGTAAACTATTCGAGGATCCTAAGAGATATAGAAGATTGGTGGGAAAATTGAACTATCTTTCAGTGACTCGCTCCGATATTGCGTATTCTGTTAATGTGGTGAGCCAGTTTATGTCATCCCCAACAGTTCATCATTGGGCAGTGTTAGAACAAATTTTGTATTACATGAAAGGAGCACTTGGATGTGGTATCTTGTTCGCTGATCATAGACACACTCGCATTGAATATGTCATAGATGTAAATTGGGCAGGTTCCAAGGTGGATAGAAGATCCACATAAGGCTATTGTGTCTTTGTTGGAGGAAATCTGGTCTCATGGAAAAGTAAAAAGCAAAATGTTGTGTCACGATCCAGTGCATAATCAGAATATAGAGCTATGGTTCAGTCCGTGTGTGAAATAATGTGGATATGTTTGCTCTTAACTGAAGAAGGATTAAGACTTTGGTACTAGCAAAATTGTGGTGTGATAACCAAGCTGCCATACAAATTGCGTCCAATCCCGTGTTCCATGAACGAACGAAACATATTGAAATTGATTGCCATTTTGTCTGTGAGAAGATACAACAAGGATTAATTTTTACAAGGTATGTGAAGACTGATAGGTGATCTTTTCACGAAAGCCTTAAATGGGATTCGGGTTGATTATCTTTGTAACAAACTGGGCATGATTAATATATATGCTCTAGCTTGAGGGGGAGTGTTATATGCTGTAAATAATATATTAAGAAAGTAGATAATTAAGAGATCCTAATTAGTAGGATTGTTTCCTTATGTAAGTAGGACTTTTATGTTTATAAATGTGTAATCATTCTTTTAGTAAGATATACAATATAATTTTCCGCTCATCTTAGATTACATACGTAATATACATTTTCTCTATCTGTATAATATAATTTTTTACTTTTCTCTTCTATTTCTCCTCTTTTAGAATTATGAGATGAATCTTAACATAGTGTAAGAGAGTTACGATCCAGAAGTCATAAATAATTGAAGAAACTACTAAAGACAAAAATACCCCTATACTAATATACATTAACAATGATGACATGAAAAAAAGAAAGAAAAAAAAAGTAGAGGCTAAGCAGGAAAACATGGTTAAAGGTCAAATGAAAACAAGAAACAATGAAAGGGGACGTCTTGGTTAAATGGACACCTACTTCTGTCGGGGTCATTGCACCAGGTATGTACAGAGCTTCACTGCCTTGAACATCATCTAGAATGTCCTGAAGATCATTGCCTTGTTATGAGAAAACAATTAAGTGCATTTTTGGATCATCATATATCTATACATTTGGATACTAATAACAAAGTGCCACATCAAAAAGCTAAAAGAAGCTTTTTGGTTGTGATAGCAAAAGAATATTGATATTTTTACTATCTTGAAAGGTACCATCACAATCGCAGGACTCATAAGAAATTTTGCTCCAGCATTTATGGCATTTTTGGCATCCATTGCATTTAAAACAGTCCCAACCTGCAAGATATTATAGTAATTATGATATGTCATGTACTTCTCCTAAACAACAATTTAGTATGTCAAAGATGGTTGACTAGTCATATGCACCTAGACATCTTAGGGATATTTGACTTTTCGGACAAAAAGAATTGAAGAATAACTACACATTCCCAAAATAGTTTTTTCTACATTTCTTCTACATTTCCCCCTGCCAGCAAGAAGGGATCTCTCAAATTAATAAATAAAAACAAGGGGGGTAAGCAAAGCATTATGTATAAACAATGGGCAATATCTAGTAAGTTTTTATGTAATCCCTTGGCCAAACCCCAATTATATAGCTATTAGTTTGGGGTCGAAGTCAAAGGACCACCAAATGTTACAAAAAGAAAAAAGGAGCAAATGTATACAAGGACATTTCAGTGTGAAGCTTATCAAAAAAATCGTCATGTACTTCTCATGGTTTAATAGCTTTGCAGATTCTCAAGGTCAAGTTAAATAGTGAACAGTCCTGCACCAGCTGTTGCAGGACATCTCATCCTGTGTACAATTTTTTGTTCACATTCTTAGAGAGCCCAGCATTTTCATAAAATAGTGCAGCACAATTAATATAAGGGAAAAGAGAGCAATAACTACCCCTATTGTAGTTGCAGGACAGTCCTGCACCAGCTGTTGTAAAACCTGTACATGGGAAAAATAATGTCAGTTCTCAATCAGAATGGAAGTGGAGGGAGAAAAAGAAAGAGAGATTGTATATGTAAAACAACCTCAAACACACCTGGGGTAGACATCACAATTTCCAGCTGCAAATTAAAGGGAAAAAAATTAAGTGTATTAGAAGATAAATATAACGTGTTAACTTTGACTATCCTAAATTAGAAGATCTGACTGCTAAAGTTGAGTTGGAAAATGATTGAAATCAGTCAATTACTACTAAATTTTATGAGAAGTTGAAAGAATAGATGAGTGATTTGGTAGGATGTTCATCTTTTCCTTCTCATGGAAAAGTTTCCTTACTGAACCCCCCACCCCCCCTCCAAACCCGAAGAATCGGAATCAATGGAAAAACGAAAAAGTAATAGAGCATCTCATCAAATCAATCATCTGTTTTCCAACTTCTCGTAAAAATTAGTAGTGCTTTTAGTCATTTTCCAAGTTTTTAGCAATACACCCGAAGTGTTCTAAAATTAGCAAAACAAGTTATTCCCAAGTTCATTTTTTATAATGATCATTCAACCTCCAAGACCATTGCTAGTATCGATCGCGGGCTAATATTGAGATTTGAAATACCTTAGCTACTGCAGAGAAAAGCTAAGAGTGCAGGCATTAATCAAATTAAGAAGGATCATAATCTTCCTAGTTTTAGGATGAGCTTCGGAATTCAAAGTGTTAAAAAAGGCGAAACGTCAATGAAACTTTTGATTTATTTCTTCTATTATAAGCTGGATTAGGCTTGTCTAATGCCACGGACCAATAAATCTTTTTGTAATTTCAGGAAGTTTCACTTGTAAAGCTTACGAGTTGGGCTCCACGACCTCTTTATCTCATTTTTTATGGTAACCATAGCTCCTCCAAGAACATTATTCAAAGAAAAATCTCCAAGCATTGAAGGCATGAAGAGAAGAAACTTCAAATAAATAATAATTACTAGCATTACAACTGTGTAATTAAATAATTTTTCCACAAGTCCAACACATTTTGCCCCAAGCATGCATTGTAGCAGTACAATATAGTTCACAGAATTTGGAAAAAAGAAGAAGTTCTAATCACCATAAAACAAGTTCTGCTTATATATTCTGATACAACAAAGTATAAGAGCTGCTTATTCAAGCAGGGCAGTATAATGCAACTGATTGAATAATGTGAACTTACAACTGAGATACCACCACTAAGTGCAGCACGAGCAGCTTCCAATGCTAGCTCTGAACTAAACAAAAGACAAAATCAACAGAAGTTAAAATAGTAGATTCAGACAAGTGCAGTTACATCGATGATCTGCGAACCAGTATACCAAATTTCTTAATCTAATAACTCCATAAACAAAAAATTTCTACAACCCCACATGCCATACTTTTTTTCAGTCCTTTTATCGAACACCATTCATGCATGGTAATGTACTAATTAAATATGCCTCAAAAGACTAAATACACTGGCATTTAGGCTATTCCCACTCTTACCAAAGTACTTTGGCACTCTAAATAGGACCTGTAAGGCATTAAATGTGTCACTAAATATGGATCACAATTTTGGAGTGCTAATAGAAATACCCAAGTGATTGATCACATAGGTATTGGAATTTGGATATCTCATCATAGAAGTCTTCAACTACAAACCCGTGATTGAAATTGAAAATAGAAAATGCTCCACTAACTCCAAACAAACAAGAAGATAAAAGCATAGTTCCAGCAGTTCAAATTATAATATACTGAACTTGTGAATTTCCATTTGACCCTATCACGTCCCTTTTTCCCCGTAAAAGGAATATAAGAATGTAAGATAGAAAGACTCTAAACTACTGAATCACTTCTTACTTTTTTTCAACTTTCTTCATATGTGAACTTAAACACAATATGAACCATAACAAAAAAGAAGTTATTCTAGAACTGATGAAGTGATGAGTCAATTTATCGAGTTTTAATCCTGAGTTATTCTAGAACAATGATAATTGCCCAAAGTATTACTTAATTGACTTTACCTGATTGTGCATATAATACAACATGAAATTGTAAAGAGAGGATGTAAGTACATGTATATATATACCTTTGGGCGCGAAGACAAGCAATAACGCCAGAGTTTTTAATATGGGTTAAGGTTTTATTGGCAGCGGGAGATAGAGCACTACGATGAAGATGAAGATGGGAAGACGAACTACAACAACAAAAACAACTACTGCGAGAAGGAGAGGGACGTGATGGTGGTGGTGGTGATGATAGTAGTGGATGAAGCAAAGAATAATAAGATGATGAAGATGACAACGGCATTGGTGAATGAAAGCTCGCTGCTGCCATATCCGTATCTCTCATACGGCCCAAGATAGTACTAACCGTTTGTTTGATTTTAGTTTTTATTATCTTAAAATTGTAATTTCACATCTAAAATTTGATTCCCGTTAACTTATAATTTAATTTGTTTATATAAACTTCAAAAAAAAAAAAAAAAAAAAAATCAGATTTGACTAATTTAATTTGTTTATATAAACTTCAAGGGTGGTGTTATTTACACATTCAAATCTGTCGCAAACACCCCTTCTAAAATTTGATTATGAACACATTTTAACACTACCTTATTTGTCACATATACCTCCCTCCATCCCTTTTCATTGCCTAATGTTATGTCAATACTTAGTAACACACTCTTCTCGTATAAACTAAGTTTATGTAAATGAACTCATCTTTTATTAGGCAGGCCTTATTTTAAAAATACTTGAGTAAACTCTCTCCGAGTGGGACGAGTCTGTGTATATGCACTCACCTCTTATTAGGCGAGTCTTAGGGAGTGTTGGTGATTAAAAATTTACCTTTGGAGATGTTTGTGACAAGTGGGATGTTTGTGACAGAAATGGTGGGCGTAATTAACACCGCCCATATTCTATTCTTTCTTTTTTCCATGGGGTTATTTCAAAGTTTAAATTGGCCAACTTTTTCACGAATTATGAAAAAGATAATTTGTCCACCGAATAAATTAACTTTACCAAATTTTAACAAAAAATTTAAATTGAATGCCAGTATAATAAAAAGGGTTATGATATTGGCACCCTACAAAACTCTTGCTAATACTCCCACAAAAAAAAATCAATTAAGTAAACTAATTAAAAAATTTGTTTAACTATCTCACATTTAATACAATTTATACATTTATTCTCACATTAAATTTCTCTCCAAAATTTCTCTACCATCTCTACCATCTTCAAATGAGTTTAGCAACAAAGTTCGGTTGCACCAAAACAGCCAAGAAAACCTCCATTATTAATGCAAGAAAACCTCCGCCATTGATACAAGAGTCTTAAGTTTAAGAAGAATGGTAGAAAAATGAGAAATTTTATAACAAGGGAAGGAAAACAAATGAGGAAGAATTAATGAAAGAGAGGCATGCATGTTTTTATTTTGTTTCTTTGTTTATATTATTTTCGTAACATGCACATCAAATATATAAACAAAAAACCCAATTTTCTGTTTAAAGCGCGAAGAAGATTTACTCGGTTCTTCGTAACCGAGTTGCAGGCTTGTACACTTGGCTTCTTTCATCCGAGTATAAAATCCTATAAAATGTCAATTTGATATGCTCTCGAGACCTTCATTCGGTTGAGAGGAACCGGGTGTGATTAGTGTCACTCGGTTGCTCATAGCCGAGCATGATAGAGCATCCCAGTGTTGCTCTTAACTAAATGAATGTCCCAAGATCATATCGATTTGACATTTTATGGGATTTCATACTCGGTTGAGAGATGCCGAGTGTACAAGCCTGTAAATCGGTTACGGAAAATCGAGAAAACATTTTTTATACTTTAAATAGAAAATTGTGTTTTTTGTTTATATATTTGATGTGTATGTTATGAAAATAACATAAACAAATAAATGGGAACCGAGTAAACTTTCGGCTGCTTTCTTTCATTAACATTTGCGAGATGTGTTGACGAATGGAGAAAGAGAAGAGATAATGAATTATATTGTTATGATTATGAATGAATACAAATGTCCCTTAAATAGGGATGGAATAAGCTATACATTGGAAAGAAAAATAATATCACGTGATTCTAAGAATCACATATCATATCTAAATTATCTAAATCACATACCATATCTATGCATATCTTCTAATACTCCCCCTCAAGTTGGCACACATATATCGAACATGCCCAACTTGCTAATCAGCTTGGCAAATACTTTCCTTATCACGGCCTTGGTGAATATGTCAGCTAACTGATCTTCAGAGCGTACATGAGGAACATAAATAACTTTATCTTCTAACTTCTCTTTGATGAAGAACCTGTCCACTTCAATATGCTTTGTTCTATTATGTTAAACCAGATTGTGTGCAATATCACATGCTACCTTGTTGTCGCAATATAGCACCATGGGTTCTGCCGGAGGAAAACCGAGATCTGTCAGCAGCAGTTTTAATCACAATAACTCTTAAATACCAACTGCCATTTCTCGATAATCTACTTCTGCGCTTGATTGGGATACTACATTTTGCTTCTTATTTCTCCAAGTAACCAAGTTTCCTCCTACAAATGTGAAGTACCCTAATGTAGACCTTCTGTCACATATATTACCTGCCCAATCAACATCAGTGTATCCTTCAACCTTCAGGATATCCTCATTTTTTTGGACTAGGATTCCCTTTCCAGGAATTGCTTTGAGATAACTGATAATTCTCATAACTGCCTGCATATGTTTCTCCCCTGGATTATGTAAGAACTTATTGATAATACTCAATGCATATGATATATCAGGCCCTGTATGTGCTAGATACATTAATCTTCCTACTAATCTCTAATAGCGCCCTTTATTGACGGGTACTTGATTTGTTTCGACCTTTAACTTCAATTCATCCTCTATTAGAGTCTCTAACGGTTGACAAGCAGATATCCCCCGATTTTATTCAGTAAGTCTAGGGCATACTTTCTCTGAGATAGGAAAATGATTTTTGATGATCTAGACACCTCGATCCCCAAAAAATATTTCAAGTTCCCAAGGTCTTTCATCTCAACTTCCTGAGATAAGAGCTTCTTCAATGCCTGTTGTTCTTGAGGGTCGTTTCCTGTGAGCACCATGTCATCCACATAAACAATAAGAGCCGTAATCTTCCCATGATTCTTCTTCAAAAATAAAGTATGATTAGAATTACTCTGGCTGTACCCAAACTTTCTCATTGATCTCGCGAATCTCCTAAACCAGGCTCTAGGGGATTGTTTTAGCCCATATAAAGATTTTTCCAACTTGCAAACTTTATTTGTATGCTCAACCGAGATCTTATATCCAGGTGAAAATTTCATATATACTTTCCCTTCTAAATCCCCATGTAGGAAGGCATTTTTCACATTGAACTGTTGTAGAGGCCAGTCGAAGATAGCGGCTACGGAAGGTGGGTTTGTGATGGAAGGTGGTATTGGTGGCTGCATGGTGATGGCTAGGGCTAGGGCTTGTAATGGATCGCGGGTTGCTCTGATACCATGTTGACGAATGGAGAGAGAGAATAGAGAATGAATTATATTGTTATGATTATGAATGAATACAAAGGTCCCTTAAATAGGGATGTAATAAGCTATACACTGGAAAGAAAAATAATATCACGCGATTCTAGGAATCATTTACAACTAGGGTGTTAAGGCCAATTTGAAAACCGACTGAACGGACTGAATCGATTTGGACTGATCTATAAAATTCCAAACTGAAAAAAAAGGAAACCGAAAAGTTTGGTTCGGGTTTAGGGCAAGCTTGTCCAAAACTAAATTAAACCGAACCGAATTATGTATAAGAAAAAAAATGTTAATATATACTTTAAGGGCCCATATTAATTATACTATACTTTTAAAAAGATGACATTTTATAAGATATGTTATTTATTAACTGCATATTGTGACAATCTTAAATAAAAAGTCATTAACACGTGCTCTTATTATTGAAATAACTACACATTGCTAAGTTTTATCACGTACATGATGGCAAGATAATTCATTAAATGATTTAATGAATTTTATTCTTGTAAATGTATAAATAAAATAGTAACTAAATAAAAAACATGGTATTTGTTCATTGTTTCTAAGAAACCATGACTTTAATTTGAATATGAACCATTATGACATTACTATTAGTATTATATTGTTACGTTAAGTTGATTTAGAAAAAAAAAAACTCATGTCAAAACCGAATAAAACCGAAAAGTTTGGTTCGAGTTTAAGTTTCGAAGAATTAGAAACCGAAAAACCGAACCGAACCGAAACCAAATTTTTATATTTGTTTTGAGTTTGGGATACCTCAATTTCTATCCCCATCGAAACCAAAAACACCCCTATTTACAACTGTCAATTATGCACTTCAAGCATTTGTCAAAACAAATTATGCATCAGGTGATTATAAATACTTGTTGCTATACATGTAACATATTATTAACAAATTTTGGCATGGGACTTGAAATTACATGCAAAAATTAACTTATGATTTAGAGGTATATGAAAACCTCTACAGATGATTATATTTGAAATATTTATTATTATTAAATATTTAACAATCTATTAATATAGAGAGTTTAAGTGGAAATTAAAAAAGTGGAAATTAAAATGCACACGTGAGATGCACGTGACAAAAATAATCGAATACAGAAAGCGCGCTCGTATATATATTACAGAGTTGGATCAAAAGGATCAAACAAATGTATGCAATTAACAGAGAGTGTGTGAGAGAGAAAGAGCTTCCTTAACTTCCAAGTCTCATATCGATGGATTATTGATACACATTGACTTCGCAGAGAATCGCCGTAGTGTTTATTTCCCTGCAGCCTTTCATAGTTGATTTCAACTTAAAAGGTAAACAAATTTATCTCTCTCTATATATAAATATAAATATATTTGTATGCATATGTATATGTATATGCCTCTACATATTTATGATCACATACTAGCAAACAAATTTGAACATATGCATAAGAATTTTATGGAATTTAACATATTTTTTGAAGAGGGAAAAATTTGTTCTTTTGGCCAACTACACCATACGGTAGTATTAGGAAGCATGGCGGAGCCAGGAATTTGGCTAAGGCCATGGGGCGAGGGGGGCTTTCGAAATTAATGCTACTACTACTATTTTTTTTTTTTAAGAAAAATTTAACGCCCAAATTTTGAAAATTAGGAGGGGGCAATTGCTCCATTAACCGTCACTTCCCTCTGCCTCTGGTAGGAAGGGAATTGCTGTAGCACAAAAAGTTTTAGGTTACGCCGAAGCAGACAATGCATTAAACAACGGTACATTATGCTTTATAGATGCCGTATTACTTTGGCATTAGCAATTAGCCATTTGCTTTAGTTAATTGAATTGTACCAATTGTTCTTCAAATCAATGATTTCATCATTTAAGAGCTTTACTTCTTCTCCTTTTTGGGTTTGGGAATGGGGAATGGGAAATTTGAATGAACTCGAAAGAGTAAACATGAAATTGTTTCGGGAAACCAAATTGAGTTGAGGTGAACTAAAATCTTGCACATCCACAATGGGTACAATAGGTAGGATAAGTTTATCCTATTTTCGTCTCTAGTCTAAAATTCTATTTCATTGGAGTAAGTAAGGATAAACATAAGTTGGATAAAGTTCATTACCGTATGGACTCTTAAAGATATAAAAGCCGTTTTATTGTTGAAACAAATACTCAATTATGTTTCCTTGTTGGCCAGACTTCTATAGTTCGACTGAAGAGAATAAGGACTCCGAAAGGCCCTTTTAAATGTTAAGCAGCTTACTCATCCAATCATCTTTATCATTGTGGATGCTCTCATGGTTTCAAGTAGCATTTTCTTTTGCATACACAAATAGTGTTTTATATTTACATTAAAGGTTTGTTGGTCACATTTGACATCCAAGAAATGTCGGAGATGGGTTTTTAATAAAATAAAATGTAATTGTAGTAAAATATGGGTGTAAGAAGAGAACAATGATCTAAAAATCCCTGCCTAGGGTCGATTAGGCTCCGCCTAGCCACTAGTTTGCCGCTTAGTCTACCGCCTGGCAGGATGGAGATTAGAATTATAGTCTAACAAATTCTTAACTATCGTTTTAGAATTATAGTTAGATTTTTTTCATGTTAGCATAAATACAAAAATCTATCCCCCTAGCCTAGTTCCCTCTTAGGCACTCTATGTTCTAGGCCTCCCCCTATCGGATATATATTCAAAGTATATAATTTCATATTTAAGTACTGAGCACGTGAAAAGAAGTGTTTAAAATGTAACTTATCGTGTGGCGAAGTGTTGGTGTCCTATATGCGTGTCACACAATCCACGCAAACATTTTGCCTTCTTAGAGTAAGTTTTGTGAAGAAAATATTATTTCTTGTTATTGCAAAGGGGTTATGGATATTGAATAGTCCATGCTTCTTAGGTATGACGAGATGAGATTTGTAAACTCCTCGCATAATTTAATAATTTACCTCTATGAAGTGTAATTTGGCATGGTCCTATATGAGTTCTACTCCCTATCTCTCTCTCCCCTCGTTTTGGAGAGATAAGTATTACCATAAGTATGATTTACTATACATGAAACCATTCAATTGATAGTTGACCTAAAATGCCAATGGATGCATTTATCCACATCAGCGTATCAGCTTTTTGTGTCAACTTTGTTAGATAGGGGTATACACTGACATGTCAGGCCCGACAACCACATGTGCTCCACATCACCCAATATAAATTGCCACATGCTGGACTCAAAATTATGCCACTTGTGAGGAGCCTTGTTGAATTCTCTGAACTATGGCCACAATATATAATATGACATGTTAGAGACCTCTGGTTCTAGGAGGTCCAACGTTCAAGCCTTGTTTACCTCCACTCCCCATTTGTAATGAAATATGTTCTTTATGTCTTCTTTTCACTTGCGAGTTGGTGTTGCACATGACTCGCACGTGTGAGAGACATTGTGGTGGGTCTTCCACATTGCTTATGTTTCAAAAGATGTGGTTTCTAACACCTGTGTATATAGTATATATAACTATTCTTGCACATATACCTACGCCCCGCCAGCTCTCCAAGACGCTTAAACCCAACAATTTTTATTTTTTGTCCAGAGAGAAGAATTATTGTAATAGCCTATACTTTCTCCTTTAATGAAGCTGGCCGTTTGAGGTTAGATTAATAAGGTCACTGTTTGGTAATCTGATTTACAACCGATAAAGTGGCCATCTAAATTTAATTATCATATTAACTTATAAAATATGTTGTTTTTGCTTCTCTTCACGTGCAAGTTAGTGGTTGCACCTGAGGGAGATAGTGCGGTGCCTCTTCTTAATAGCTTCTGGTTTTAGGAGAGATGGTTTCTAATATTGTGTATATATATTTTATATGAGTATTCTTGCACATATTGCCAGCTCTACAAGACACATAAACCAAGCGGTTTTCCTATTTTGTTTCGAGATACGAATTACATATAAGCCCAACAGTTATGAATTTGCTCAAATTCGGTAGAAGTATATTGGTTTTTGTGTTTTATCAACCACGATCTTTTCTAGAAAATTTATATACACTCGTGGTTATGGGATTATTTGTGGGTTAATTTAAATATATGCATAATACTTTGTATGCATTTTGGAAACTTTGGGCTCCTTCAGTGGATAATTGAACACAAATTTCTCAAGTGTTAATTATAATATTTTTTTCAGTTGAATTTTGAAATTACTTTTTTTTTTAATTTGAAACACATCCAATGATATTTAATTAGGAAACTGATTATATGATGATACATTGACTCGATCTCTAAATTTTGTTCCGATTCACTGGCGACAATATGGTGTTTGTTGGCTTTGGGTTGATTTTTCTTACCACCCAATTTAGAGGAACATTTTTTTTCCTTTTATTGCCTACAAAATATTTCTGACTATGGTTTTGTGAGCGATCTTGCATTCTTGTGAATGTTTGTTGATTTAATAATTTTCTCTGTTTTAAATTGCTATATTTTTCCTAGGGCCTCTATCTTGAAAATGGCTAAAATGGATCAACATCTTCATTATAAAATCGATAAAATCTTACTGGGGTAGAGAACTTTTGCGAGGCCTTAAAATGGTAAACAGAGTTTCAAGGGGTTTACAGACACTCATGGTCCTTAAGACCCATGTTTCTCTTGTTTTCAGTTTTGTTTCTAAGACTCTGTGTATATATATATTGTATAGAACTATTCGTGCAGATAAATATGTTTCCTCTGTGTGTAGTCCACGTGCAAGTATAAGGTTGCTTGTGAGAGAGGGTGTTATCATGATATACATTGTGGTGCCCCTTCCGAATAGCTTAAGTTTCTAGAAGAGATGATTTCTAACACTCTGTATATATATATTGTATAGAATTTTCACATAAATTTACCCCCCTGTGTGGAGCATGTTAGCATTAAGTACATTGTGGTGCCTCTTCCTAATAGTTTAGGTTTTTAGGAAAGAGTTTCTAACACTGTATATATGTTATATATAATTATTCCCGAGTTTCTAACAATGTGTATATATGTTACATATAATTATTCTTGCCATATACGTCTGTTCTGCCATCTCAGCAAGACGTGTAAGCCCAACAACTTTCCTTTTTTATTCAAAGATAAGAATTACATATAAGCCCTCGTGTTTAATATTCAAAATTCAAATTTATCATTAATCGACAAAGTGGCCGTTGCAATTTTATTATATAAGTTTCTACAGAGTAATGACTTTGCTAGGCAGTATTTACATATTTTCCCTTTGCCATTTTGAATTCAGAGCTTGATGGATGTCAACAATGGAGAGTCTTCCAAAGGTGCACCTGAGATGAAACACTGTAATTGGAGAAGTCAGCTACCACCCGAGATTAGACGAAAGTGTATTCATCACATGTAAGAAGTATTTTTTTTTGTTTTGAATTCGCTCAAATCGGTAAAAATATATTGGTTTTTGTGTACTATAAACCTTGATTGATGCCAGAAAGTTTAGATACAAATTGAGTCATTTACCGCCTATCTATTCATGAATAGAAGAGTTGTATTAGTTCATTTATTTACTCGGGATTAAGGGATGTTTTATGGCCTAATCTAAATATATTATGCATTATATGCTGTTTCTGAAATTTTGGATCTCTTATTGGAAAAACATTCCCTCACAAGTGTTAATTAAAAGATTTTTTTTGTTGAACATTGAAATTACTGGAAAAGGGGTCAATATAGATTACCAAATAATTATTTTTCCTTTTCTGAAGCACAAGTAATGATTTCGAGATGGAAAACGGATTAGGTGACAATCTGATTTTTGTTAGTTTTGGGTTGAATTTGCTTTTAACCCAATCAGAGGAACCAAATTTTGCTTTTACTGGCTAGAAAATATCTCCGACTATGGTTTTGTGAGCGATCTTGTGTTCTTCTGTATGTTGTCGATAAAATCTTACTAGGATAGAGAACATTTGCTTTGCGCTTAGGTCTCATGCTTCTCTTGTTTTCGGTTTGGTTCCTTCTCTTTAACAAAAAGAAGGGATGTCCATTTGTAGGGGTAAATAATGAATTTTTTTATGAAAAATTGTATATATGATCTATACAATGACTAGACCATCCCCACCAAAGTTCATTAGCAAATTCATCAATTCATAAGTTGGTGTGATAAAAAATTGATATAAATATAGGTTGAAATTTTTAATGAAACTCGGCGGAGGTGATCCCCATATCGATCATCTCTACAAAAAAATCTATCTATTTACCCCTCCAAATAGACATTTTATTTTTGTTAAAAGAGCGGGAAGCCCACTTAAAAGCCTAAGTCGTATACATATATATGGTTTGGATCTGGTACGAACTGGCCTTTTGGCGACTAATTTTCGTTGCCAAAACATTGGGAGATGTTTTCAGCAATGGAAATGGTGCAGACTGTATACAAGTGGTCCACACCAGATCCTAGCCATATATATATATATTGTGAAAGCCTCTAGTCAAAGACTAGAGTAGAATTTATTAGGAAATGGTGTTAATTGTGACATTGCATCTTACTCTTTGTTGACATTGCCTTATCTCTACCAATCTCTTAAAACTCAATCATTTACATGTATAAAATGCAAAGGGCCCTGAGACATAATTCACTTCCATCACCTGACGTTGAGGATATAGTTTTGAGGTTTGAGAGAGAGGTGTATTCAACTGCGACAAGCAAGGTATATTTATGATTTATCCCACATGACTAATTTTATCTCAAATATACCTTAATTTTGCATTATAATAGTGATTAATGATGCACATGCTGTTTCTTGACAGCCAATATTATATAAAGTTGGGTTACACTGGACATAATATTTTGAGCATTTGCACTTTACAGGGAGATTATATGCACAAGATATGTTCAAATTTGCATCTTCAGAATTTTGCGGCTAAATTGCGGTTAGACTCTTCTTCCAAAGGCGCTGGTCCTGCTGATCAAGGTACTAAAGGAAATATAGAAGTTGCTTTGCTCTCTCTCTCTCTCTCTCTCTCTCTCTCCAGTTGAATAGGTTGGTAGCGAGAGAAGTAGATTGAGATTAAAAAAACTATTACCTTGGGTACGTTTTACAGATTTGAATGAATATAATGTAAACGTATTTTTATTCCTCATATGGACTGAATGGAGTTTTGAAAAACTTTTACGTCATATTTATATGTAAGTAAGAAACGCCATATCGTTTTTGCAATTTTAAAATGAGGTAATCACTTTGAGTCCAGTAGCCAGTTGGTCTGAATCTGAACGTCATTTGACTTATGACATCATCCCCTTACTTTTCAATCCAAGCGATTTCATAACCAGAAAGAAAGACCTCTCTTTTTGGATCTTATACATATATATATAGATGATAACCCGAGAATAAAATTTACTCCTGTCACAGGTTCTACTCAGACTAGCATGCCAAATGTTGTTGACCAGAACTCCAATTTCACAAACACGTCCAGTGTTTGTGTTTCACAGAATCCAGTAGGATCTTTTGATAATTTTTCAAGTTCTCGAAGGCATGATCTAGAAAATAGACAATCTCGGAATGTACAACAACAGAAGCAGCAGATCCTTCCCCAACAGCATCAGGAGCAATCTTTGAATGTACAACAACAGAAGCAGCAGGTTCATCCCCAACTGCTTCAAATGCAAAATCTAGGACTGGGGAATGTGACGCACTCAATGATGCAAACCGAAGCCCCAAGAAGACAACAGCAGAGGCATTTACCATTGGGCCACAGCCCAAGTTCAAGTACACATGCACAACCTTTGGATCAACAAAGCCACCGTTCAAGTACATGTTCACAACCATTGGATCAGCAATCTAATGCTTCTACGTTGATCAGACTGCAATCTGGTAGTTCCATCGTGGTGAATGATAAGAACAGAGCAAATATGCAGCCAGATCAAGGACAAAAGTCTCGACAGCAACCAGAAGAGCAGCAACAGAGGTCTCTTGTCCAATCACAGCCTGCCATGTCACAGCAACATACGAGCCTTTCGATGCCGATGATGCAACAAAGACATCAAACATCAGACTTCTTGTTTCAGGCCCAGCATGTGTCTAAGCAGCAATCACCGCAATTGCAAAGCACGGTTCCAGCACAGTTGTCAAGTATGTTTCTGCAGTTTCCCTATTGTTTAAAAAACTTTAAAATTATATGTTCTGTTTTGTTAATCTTATAATCATATGCCTTTAATTCTGTTGATTTGATGTATTGTTCCAAGCGCCCTTTAGGTTCAGTGTGAAAAGTATTTTCACCTATTCTACTTTGAATTTTGTTCATTATTTTTGTCAAAATTATGTAGTTACACTGTCTGCTTTACTCATAATTTTGTGTGATGATTGTTGTAACATAATTAATCTATCCATATCAATACCATGAATATTAGATGAACACTTAATAATGGAAGCGTACCCGACTCCATTGAAACAGTGAATGATCGAGTGGAAGACGAGCGAGTAATGGCCTTGGCCTTCCAATTCTTTCCGTACACACCTTTACAATTCACCGAAGAGAGGATCGAGAGATATTTTGTGTCAGTAGAATTGGGGACCATAACCCCTTAATTCATATATATATATATATATATGTGGCGGATAGTGGCGGTTGGCAACGGTTGCCAACTTCCACTATTTCTAATTCTGCCCCTCGTAGAATTAGAAATTGCCTATAGGTATCTACACATTAATTCCATGACAAATATACCCCGAAGCCTACTTAAAACCTCAATTTAGATCACTTAAATTCAGGCTTATAAATGATAACACACACATTAATTATATACATGTGTGGTCCCTAATTGTATTAATATAAAATTAATCCAACAATCTCCAACTGGACCACATATGTATCATCCTGACAAATGTGTTTAACCTTAGTGAGCTCCAAAACTTGTTATCATGACTTGAGGGTATCCAAACAATCTCGTCCATCAATTATATTAATATAGGATCAAAGTGGCCTTTGTTACATTAATTGTAACTCGACCCATCAATGGTCACGTATACCAACACAGCCAAATGGCATAGATCAATCATGGTGCGTAGCATGAAAATTACATGCAATGTGATTTATACATGCCTATTTTCAACTGGTCCTATTTTACTTGATTGAGATCAGTCCTTAAACTTTCCCTTTAGTGTCATTACTATAATGGAAAGCAAACATTCAGAGTCAAAACCAAATCCTTTATTCGATCGAAAAATTACAGGTATACTCAAATAGAAGCAATTAGCCACAAACTCCCACTAAACTGTCACACCATCAAGTAAACAATACCCCATGACCAAGTTGACCGTAATGGCCCCGGGTATCTAGCCTTTGGTGAGTAGATTTGTGTTTTAGCGGAGTTGTCCTTATATGCTCTATTCATACTTGTCAACTCTGAACTTATCTTCTTAATAATAAGAAGACCTCGATGTCACAATAAAACTTTAATGATTCTTTAATACCTTATGCAGCCCTTGTGACAATCATAACCTTAATACAGAATCGGAATACCAAATGATCTCAAACTGATCTGATTTCAAAATATGAGCATGTAATCTTTATAATACTGTAAAATTTTGATTGCTGCCTTTATTAGTTCATTCCATAAAAACATATACCAAACATCCCTTACTTCATACGCTAAAACCAAATGCGTTAATACTTAACCATGAATAATATTTCTAATAGCCAACGTATATGAAAACTTTATGCTTAAATTTGTGTCCTTTAACAATAGGAGTATCCTCTGGAATTTAGTCTTGTATGCCAGAAAATCTGACAAGATATTTTTCCGATATAACTCTTTTGCAATAACCAAACGATAACTTAAGACTTGAGTATTTTTGCAAAAGAGTACATCCCTGAGATCTTCCAACTTAAAATTCTTTATATGAAATTTCTCGATTTCATATGATAAACCTATATCATTATCAACAGGTAGAATACAATCTACATAGTCCCCAGGAATGTCAATTTACTCCCACTGATCTTATGGTATATACTAGCATCCATCACCTTAGCCTCGAAAACCGTATGAGGTGATAAATTGATGGAATATGTAGTACTAATCACAAGCAACTTGCTTGGACACATAGATGGATTTCTTGATTTGCAAACTGTATATTTTGTATCTCCTTGATACTAAACTTCACAGTTGCACTGTACATGTTGTTTCTTCAATGTTTCCATTGAGAAATAACATCTTAATATACGCCTATGTATATGAGTTTCCTGGACAATATTTTGTCTTGAGGTAATTGAGTTTGACTTTTTTAAAATTGTTAATCTTTATTGGGAAGCTTCTTTATTGTTGTCTTGATATTCTAGATTTCATTGATTTTCTTAATTATTTAAAACTTTCTTGACCAGTCTATCAGAATTAAAATTTTGATTACTATCAATAATATCTGACAAGTAAATTGATAACTTCTTAAAGACAACATTTTAAACCTTATCTCCCCCCCCCCCAAACTCAATATCCTCAAGAAAAAATCTATAACGATGTTGGCAGAAATAAAAGTAGAACTAAAAAAAAATTGAATATCAATTCAACATGCTCACAATTTTATAACAGTTGTTATACACATAACATTTAATCCAATAATCAAGAATGGAGTCCTTCTCAAGATGCCTGGCACAACATTGATATTAATGGCTTTGGTCAAAAATATCAATTTGTAAGTGGCCATCTTCATGCAGTAATCAAATATAGAAGTCAAATCCTGTCAAATAATAACCTTCCTTTGGGCCAGTTATTATTCACATGGAAAACCTAATAAATATCTCATATTTATTACCGCAAGTATGCTCATTATTCGGCCAAATAATTCTCTTCCTTTGGACCGGTCAGTATCCGCATGAATAATAAGCATACACTTCCAATTATGTGAAAATAAATAAATCTAGCAATAGAGGTTACTTTGGCAACATATTGTTTCGACTCATCGATTTTGAGATAACTGGATGATCCATACTTCGCTTTCCTTACATTCCGGATAATTCCAGAACTACTATAGTGATGAGAGGCAAAAAGTACAGATTCATTCTATCCCGTTTTGATGCAAAATCGTAATTGGATTTAAAGTGTCAATTAGACAAATCTACCGGCGTTCTCAATGCCAAGTTTTTGTCTATATAGTCAAGAACAATTGACATGCTCTCTATTCCATCCTTAAAGTCGAATAGAAAATAAACAGTCTTTAAATTGACAAGAAGTTAAGATTTGCATAAATTAAACAAATACAAACATCTAATCATTCTTTACCTACACAAGAGAAATCAAATTTGGTAACATCTTGTATAAATTAACCTTAATAGAATTTTTAGACAAGTAATAGAAATAATAGATGTCACATGTAATTAATGAAAAGTTTGATATTTTGTCACTGCCGAAAACAGTGACAATATGAAACTGGTCACAGTTATAAACTGTGACAATTCTGGACAAACTTGTCACTGCCAAAAACAGTGACAATTCCGACGCGCAAAATACTGTTTATATTCTTCTTCAAATATCTAAAATTGTTCTCCTTGTGGGGATTTTTTTTTAAAATGCAAAACTTCAATGTAATGCAGCATATATATCCGTTACCATATACAAATATATATATCCCACATCATATCCATGTATAATATATATATATACAAGGCATAGTAAATATATATACATATATCTCACAAAATAAATACAACATATGCCCACTAAACAATTATTATATTATTAATTTCCGAATATATAACATGGGCACCAAGATCAAAGCATGATAAAATAGAATTAAAGTACACATGCAATCTTAAACCCAAGCAAAGAATATGTTATGGCATTCATTGTGAATTTGACATATATATGTATATATTACCAAAATCATATATTAATGCCCTCGCATGAATGCCCCTGAACCGAAACAAATTTTTAATTTTTTTTTATTATTAAACATGCCGTGAACCATCCATCAGTTTAATCAAAATGCTTTAATTCATACCGACCCAATTAATCCATACAATTCAAATTGTATAATAAATATTTCAAAAAATTATCATGCTTCCTGTATTATACATATAAACCATATTATTCAAGGAATCGATTATGGATGGCTCTGATACCACTTGTTGTAACATAATTAATCTATCCATATCAATACCATGAATATTAGATGAACACTTAATAATGGAAGCGTACCCGACTTCATTGAAACGGTGAATGATCGAGTGGAAGACGAGCGAGTAATGGCCTTGGCCTTCCAATTCTTTCCGTACACACCTTTACAATTCACCGAAGAGAGGATTGAGAGAATATTTTGTGTCGGTAGAATTGGGGACCATAACCCCTTAATTGATATATATATATATATATATATATATGTGGCGGTTAGTGGCGGTTGGCAACGGTTGCCAACTTCCACTATTTCTAATTATGTCCCTCATAGAATTAGAAATTGCCTATAGGTATCTACACATTAATTCCATGACAAACATACCCCGAAGCCTACTTAAAACCTCAATTTAGATCACTTGAATTCAGGCTTATAAATGATAACACACACATTAATTATATACATGTGTGGTCCCTAATTGTATTAATATAAAATTAATCCAACAATGATGCTTAAAAATGGATGAGCTCCATGCTAGCATGGAGGGAGTGAGTAGATATCAAAGAACACATCATGAACAGTAAAGAGAGATGGATATGAAGTATGCATAATGCAAAGGAGACAATATTTATGTGTGGTTCGCCTCAGGGAGAGGACTATGTCCACATGTGAAAATATGGGGTTGAGCTATATTAAAATAGATGAGTACATAGTGGCCATGGATGGCATTTATATACAATTTTCCTTTCTACAATTATTATTCCTAAGGAAGAAGAAAGTTCTCTCTCTATAGTAATATTTTATAAATTAAGGATTGCTTGCTTAAACATGAGGCTGGCCCCTCTATTTATATTAAACATAGAGGGGACAACAGTACAAGAGTGAGTGGAGGGGATCATAATACAACAGTGAGTAGAGGAGTGGTGAGCAAAGTATAAACTCTTTGAGCTAATGAGACACTTTCTTTGTATGAAGTCGTTATGCCACGTTGGAAAGAGGAGACGTGCGCTGGTACATGTTGATAGTTTGTCCTTTGTAGTACGGGAGATACCATTCACCTTTTGTAATCTTATGTCTTGATAGGTTGAGTTGAATTAATCCGATCCCTGACTAAGCCGAGCTAGTTCTTAGGCCAGAGTGATCACTTAGGCTTGGTTGATTTAGGCTAGAGTGATCAATTAGGCATGGCTGAATTAGGCCAGAGTGATCACTTAGTCCTGACTGAGTTAGGCCAGGATGATCATTTAGACCTAGCTAATTTAGGTGAGATTGATCACTTAGGCCTGGCTAATTTAGGTCAGAGTGATCACTTAGGCCAAAGTGAGCTCTTCATATTTCTGGGTTGGGCCATTTGATTATGGCCCAATATTTCACTCTCGGAGTTCGTCTTTGCCATGTCGGTCATTCCATTAGGCCCAGTCAATCAGTCAAATGTTGCCACTTCAATATACCACTTATGTGTCAAGGTGATGGAAAAGCCCCACATCATTATGAAAACAAAAATTTACCGAAAATAGGTGAAAATACTTTACTCCGTTTTGTTTTGTACATAGATCAAAATTATTCAACCCAAACCAAAGAGCCCCAGATTTTCATTACTCTTTAGTATCTTGTCACAATATACTTATATAAAAAGAAAAACAAAGTCACATTAGTATTTAGTCCCTAGGACCTTGCATTAGAATATAACCAGTTGTGTTGTTTCTTGAGAAGACATATTATACAAAGGCACGCTGGGGCACTAGACGTGCAAAAACAGAAAAAATACAAATTCATGTTTACTGTTAGTATTTTCTTTTAAACAATGCTTAGAAGATGTATGTGTAAACATGAAATTAGAGAAAATAAGCACTTTATCAAATTTAAGTTGACAAAAAGGTGGTTTGACAAATGACGACCTTAATCTAAATGATTGGTTTTGCTAAATATTACTATTAAATTTTGTTTTCTAGTGGAAGTAGATTCGACAATGGAAGGAAGACAAGAGAATGAAGATGATTGGCGCGAGGAGTTCTATCGAGTGGTAAGTCTTCGTCCTTGTTCTATAAATCTCGTGTGGCATAATCAATTCAATCCTTCTTGACTTGTTTAACAGTTTTGATGTTATTATTTATTATTATGAAAATCAAAGCATATCTTTACGTAGCAATACACAATATGTGATACTTATATTTTTGGAAAACAATTCAAAAATCTGACACATATTTTGACAACATTGTTCTCATCTTCTATAAAATCCTTTTTGTGTAGAAAACGGAAGGATTCAAAGCATGAAGAAATCACATGTATTTCTGTTTTTGTAGATTGAAATCTCTTTGCATGTTTATGTGTGACATTCATTTTATAACATGTACCAGAAAGAATAATGATTTAAATTCTTTTGCAGATCAAAGCTATTAAGGTCGCGTACTATACGGAACTGAATGAAGCACTCCGTAGGGTAGAAATAAGACATCGGGAGGTACCTTCCTCATCTCTTCGATCATTCCCGCTCAGTTCAATAAGGTGGTTGCTAAGGGCACCAAAGAATTACTTTTCACTACAACTTGTACTATTTTTCGGACAAGGTGTACAATCTTTTTAAGCATACGTGTGCTGTTGGGAAGCAATGTCTAGGTGCCCTTAGTGACTGTTGTTTCCTTGTTATATTTAATTGCAACAATATATATGTATATATATATATGTTTCTCTTGATGTTCTCCAGCTTGCTTCCCTTGAACCGAAGACTGAGGATTACGGTATGGTCAACACACATTTGGGCATAGCAAGGAAAATGATACAGATCTTACAATTATCCAAAGATAAGATACCACTATGCCTCAATGGGAAGTTGGACCTACTAAAAAGAAGTATTTCGATTCTTCTCAAGTTGTACGGGCCCAAAAGGTACATCTCCTCAATGCAAAAAGAGCAAACCTGTGGAGTTGATTCACCAAACTCAAAGCCACAAACCCAATCTCATCAAGCTCCCCAAATGAATCGCCATTTCCAATCCACAAACTTGAATCACTCTACACAAAAGAACGTAGAGACAAGCCTTCAGCACGAGCTTAAAGATTCTTTAGAGGATGCAACTTCTCATCAGAATATTGTTATGAACGCGCAAACTCAAAGCACAAAATCGTATATACTTCACAGCATGCATGTCCAACAACAGAAGGAACACCAAATGAAACAACAAAATTTGCAAATCAAAGCTACAAATGGGTTAGGTGTGAATGGTGGCATTTTGTTGAAGCATCAAAATGCAGAGCAGGGCCAGGTGACTAACAGGAAGCCCCAAATTCTAGAGGTGGGTTCTTCTCAAGTACCTCTGCAGACAGACCCCAAATCGTTGCAAAGTCCTCTTTTGAAGCCCGCCACTCCAATTCAAAATGCGGGCTCTTCTTCTGGGGTTGAACATACAACTGTTGAAGAAGGAGAAGCCACACCGGTCGTGATAACTGAGGATCCTCTTCAGCGGTTACTTAAAGCGGTTAGTTTAAACTTACATGATTGGAATTTGAAGGTGTCCCTTTTATATCTTATGACCTATGGACCTATGGTTAAGCTAGCCTGCATGCAAGGGGCCAACCCATGTGATGTGGCAGTTTGCTATTGGACTGAGAGTACCACCACCTGGTACTCCAAGTATAATAATGTATATCATTACAGCAACATAAACCCATTAGAAATGAAAAATTGTTGCTAAAAGTGCGATTTTTGTTTTAGAAGTATCTTTATTGACATAAGATATTTTCATGGTAGCCACTAAAAGTATGTCAGTAAATGATTTTCATCACAAAAGATTTTGATCACTAAAAGTCTCCATGTCAAAAAAAAATTCGACCCACGTTTGGGGAACATCCTTTAGTAACGGAACTTCACAGATATCATGGCTGTTGCAACTATTGTGACGAATTGTGAATTTTGTTGCTAAAGGATACATTATGCACAAAATGTATTTCGGAACAAATTTTTCGTCACTAATTGAAGAGTTTGTTGTAGTGTTATATAAATATAAAAAATTCAAGATTAAGGATAGTCATCGCTGAATAAAAAATTATATAAAAAAATTATTTAAATATATGTTTTGGACAACCATAAAGTAATGTTAGTTTTATGGTGAATAAAGTTTATCAGCTTCAATTAAATTTTAGTTTGTAGCCTTTATAATGTGACAGTCACATTAACTATTATTTTTAACTATCAATGCCTTTTTCCAATTGACCAATACCTAGTATATATATAAATTTCATGTGATATACAGAATGTCCCCATTGTAAATTAATTTATCATTATTAAAAAATTTCAGGTGGGATCTATGTCTACTAATGCATTAAGTGCTTCTTTGAATGAAATGGAGTGGGTCGTTAATTTGGTTGAGAGAACAGCAGGATCGGCACCGGGTAATGGGTCTCGATCTTTAGTTGGTGAGGATTTGGCAGCCTCAAGTAGTCGTAGTTTAGAAGGAGGATATTTCATTTGGGAAGGCATGTTTTCTGGGAGAAGGAAATTGAGACGCTTTATAACTACAGAACCCTCAGAGACAATTGCAATTTCTTCTTGCAAGAGGTTTCAAGTAGAGGTATGGCTCCCAAGATTACAATTTTCTTAAACAGAATTTCCTCACAATCCAATCTTTGAACTTCAAAAATATATATTAATTCTATCAACTTTGCACATTGATAGAATTAATTAAGTGTCGATTTGTTGCATTGTTGTCAGAGTTGGTGCTAATTTTTTTGGAGAAGGTCCACTATGCCCTTAGGCAATAGTGTAATACATTAAAAACATGTGAAAAATCCAAATGTGGGTTACAAAAGCCCACCCACTAGGCTTAATAAGAGAAATATACAAAGTAGGCAAACAAAAGGAAATACTATGCCTATACCAAGTAATGTTTGCATCTTGATCTTTAAACCAAATAAAGATCAATGACCAAACAGCCAAAATAAAGCAAAACAATAAAATACAAAGCAGAGGAAAAGCTGTAGGAAAAATACAATAAGAGATGCTATCTAAATCTATAGTATCTCTTGTTTGTGCCACCTCCAACCAGAAGCTAATCAAGAGCCAAATCCTCTATTAAAAGGCTCAGTTTTCTCCTATTAGATTATACTTTGTTTGCTCAATGTTTTTGTGCGATTAAGTTATTTCTATCACCTATCCATTCATTGAGTTTTATTTTGACTCTAATATATCCACAGTTTCTTTAAATGCTCTGTATAAGATATTCTGGGTATGTTGAAGCGGTCCATCTCTCTAATTAGACTCTAAATTTGGTATATCCTAAAAAGGAATACTGGACACTTAATTTAGGGGAAAGGGAGTATTTTCGAGTTTTTTTGGTACTATTCCATGTATTTGCCGCCCTGCACATTTTCATACACGTACATTTCTCACTCTAGAGTATAAACTGCATTTATAATGTTGGTCTCTAAGCGTGAAGCGTATCCCTTCATTCATCAGAAATCGGTAACTTCAGGGCGAATGGGTTGTCTCTGTATTAACTGCCACCCGAACCTGGAGGTCTTAATTTTGAGTTTCACTAGTTCAAGTGCAACATTAGTCCCCCTCCACAAATGTGGTATTGCAGGTTTTCTCAAATTAAAAATATATAAAATAAAATCCGGCAGCTTCAATCAAGTGTACCTTTCATTTTATTTACCTCCCATTTAGTTAAGTTGAGATGTTGATCATCTAGTCTAAGTGTCATCTATTTCTTACAAATAGAAACTGGTACATTTTTTTGCAGGCCGATCATTCTCTCATGGAAGAAATAAGGGAAGTAAACCAGCGATTGATAGACACAGTTGTTGATATAATAAGTGATGGTGAAGGTGCTGCTTTAACAGCATATTCTTCTTTAACGGAAGTTAGCAAAGGGACCATTGTTGAGTGCATTTTCCGTGCTATCACTGCTAGTCCAAACTTAACTGCGCACCTCTCTTCAGTGAAATTGGTAACTCAAAAATTTTCGTAACAGTATTTTTAGTGAAAGTACGGTTTTTATCTCCACTATATTAACTTTATGCTCTATGGCCATACAGTTTCCTTTGCAGCCATTAAGATTGCTTGTTACGTCAAATTATCCAAGTTGCTCCCCCATGATCCTAGATGATTTATTGGCAGATAACAGGTGAGTAATCACTAAAATTTACTCTGGTACAACATAAATGTTCCTGTACCACTCTGAATACATGCGGTCATAGTATTCTCAACATCTTCAAGTTGAATGTTTTATTTATTTTAGTTTTATTGTTTCTTTTGAAAAGTTTCCTTTTCCTGAAATACTTCAGGTCTGTTTGATAAAAAAAAATTAAGTTTTCTAAGAAATTGGAAAAAGATATGAGGGATTTGGTGAGATGTTCTCCATCTTTTTCTCTTTTTCATGGAAAGAGTTTCTTACTCATAGTCCAAAGAATGGGATTCCATGGAAAAACTGAAAAAGTAATAGAGCATCTCACCAAAAACTCATCTCCTTTTCCAACTCATAAATTCAATAGTGTTTTCAATTATTTTTAACCTTGTTATCGGACACATAATTATGGTAGCATGGATAACGAAGATCTATCGGTGAAAGCAAAATCAAAGCTGGGAGTCTTTCTCCGGAGCTTTGAGCAGGCCATGAAGGTTGGAGATATAGCAAAAGCATGGGATATTTGTGCGCGTGCAGCTATTTGTGAGTATGCAGAAGAAAAGGGAGGAGGGAGCTTTAGCTCAAAATATGGGACTTGGGAGAAGCTATGAACTACCCCCTTTATTCCTTTCTTTGATACAAGTGGTGCATAGTCGGATAGCCAAAGATAGTCTCGTGTTTGTTAAAGTGGGTGTGTGAGAAATGCAGGTTCTTCAGAAAATTTTGATTGTGTACAAGTGGGCATCAGGTCAATGAATTGAACTATATAGCTTCCAATTTTTGGTAGAATCCCACTAAGAACGGATGCAAAATGAAGGATGATTAATTGGAACAAATCTGTGCAAGATTAAGGAGGAGTGCGCTATGGGGTTTCAGTCCCTTGCGGAATTGAACCACGCCATTGTAGCATAGCATGCTTGCAATATTGTGTCATCTCCTCATTTGTTGGTTGCGAGAGTTTTACGGAAAAACATTTTCATGGCTCTTCTTTTTGGAGTCAAGTTAGGTTCTATTTCCTCTTATATTTAGCCAAGTGTGGGGTCAGGATCTAATAGTGAAAAGGTCTTTGGTGACGGGTCAGAAATTAGAAAATTTGAAGACCCTTGGATTCCTTTTCCCTATTTATTAAAGACTTCAACCTGAAAACAATACTGGATAATTTGCTGGTCAGCAGTCTTCTCTTGCCTTTGGGAGGATGGGATGAGCTTACGGTGAGGCATGTCTCCCTGTTGAGGCGGAAAGAGTATTAGTGATTCCTCTTCATTAACGTGGGAGGATGAATTGCTTTGTTGCGTTATAACAAGAATGTTTAATTTTTTTTATTAAGAGTGCATACCAGCTTCCTTTGCATCTCTATCAGAGGCTTCTTTGTTTTTGTCAACTATTAACAAGTTCTTGAAAACGCTGTGAATTTGAAATTAATTGCCGCACAAGATTATGGTGTTGTGTTCTTGTGGGGGGCTTGTTCGACTGCCTTGTTAACTGATACAAGTTTGATTTCTCATGGTATGCAAGTTTCCCCGCCCAACCTGTTCGAGGAGTATGGATGGTGCAGAAAGCTCTCCTCATGCAATGTGGCAATGAAATCAATTAAAGAAATATGTTTCAATAGCCCATTATCCAATCTGCGGAGCATATTCTACAATTTTCAGCATTAGATTTAGATGCATCCATTTATGTACCAAAATTTGATTTAGGGACGGTTTTTAACATTGTTTGTTGTGCCATATTGGGATCTATAGAATGCTGAAAACAAATTTATATTCTCAAGATAATTTAGAAGGGCCAATTGATTCTACTCCTTTATGAAGTTTTAGGTAAAAACGGGGAGGTGATTCAGATTACTTTCTATTTAATAGAGTTTCACCGGATGAATAACTACCTCTAGCAAGTACCCAAAATTTAAAGGGTTTAATTTAAAATTAAATGTTTATATTTAGTAACTCTTCTAAAGTGAAGAAAATTACTTTTAGGAATAGCCTGATCCAAATGGGGCGAGTCTTTTTAGTTACTGGCCAGGTTCGGTTTTATACAAAATATATTTAACCAACTTACACAAGATTAATATTTTTCACTTCAAATACTCCTTGTAATACCATAAATTACAATCGGTTAGGTTGGTTTTATAGCCATTTGGATTTAGGGAGAGAATGGAAATGATATGACTAATTAGGAGGGGAATGAATGGAATTAAATAGAATTTAATAGTTTTTTATTTTATTGTTATTTAGATAATTAATGATGGAAAAGAAAAAAATGGAAAAAACTTTTGTTTGAAGAGAGAGAAGAAAATAGAGAAAAGGAATTTGGCTTAATATATCGTTAACATATTAGGATTAATTTTGGAACAGTAAATATTTTATTAAAATCTTTGCTTTTCTCTCTCAATCCTCCCAATTTTGGGGACCCATTCCTTCTATTTCATTTACATTCCTCTTTACAAATCTATTCAAATAAGTGATTTTTATCCCATTTCTTTTTTGTTTCTTTTCCTCCATATTCCTTCAATCCGTCATTCCCTCCGTTCCGTCCTTTCGTTTCATTTCCATTCCTCTTTACAATTCTATTCAAATAAGTGATTTTTAATCCCATTCTTTTTTTTCCTCCATATTCCTTTAATCCAAATGAAATGTTAGGTTCATGTGTATACAAAGCAAAATGAGTTTGGATTTTTTATTTCTAAACTTAAATCGAGTTAGATTTAGAGTAGATTATTGAGAGTTCGACAAAAACTCGCACTATGCAGTAAAATTAAAATGTGCACGTGAATTTCATGTGAGCAAATATGGATTGCAGAAAGCGCGCCTCATATTCATATTGAGTCGAGCGAGTTTCTAGGGAGAAAGACAAATTAAACCCTGAAGTTTGAGTGTAAATTCAATTTCTCCCCTGATATTTCAAAAAATGCAATGACTTCCTTGAAGTTGCTACAGTGGTTTAATTGACACCCTTGTCTTAATTCCGTTAACAATTCCGTCCAAATATTTTACACTTAACCCCTTAAAAATTTAAAAATGAGACTAAACCCCCTTAATTTATATTTTTTTAACTTTTAACTCCATTTTTGTTAAGATTCATCACCAGCTTCTCAATGACGGAGAGTGATGTACACGAGCCGATATCAGTGGGGACTGTTCTGGTGAGGTTCGCGTCGAAGATTAACAGCTTCTCGAAGTGCCAAAAAACATAGAAATTAGCCGGCAACTAAATCTAAAGGGGAATTGATTGTATATTTATTTCGGTTACAAACCCACTTGAAGGCTTCGCCGACGCCGGAGATGCCAGAGTGAAAGGAGGAAGTATTTAGCCATGAGATGAGTGTTGAGGCTTTGCCGGAGTCGTCACCGGCGGTGAAGAGAGGGAAGAAGGCGAAGAAGAAAAAGAGTGTGGTTTTAATGACGAATGAAAAGAGAAAATCTGCACTCTGTTTTTCTCAATCTCTCTCACTATCTCTCACACACAGAGTGCACATACAAATGTGTCTTTCTCTCTCACACAAATTACACCAACCTCCCCCTCTCTCTATATATATATACATATATGTAAATGTGTCTCTCTCTCCACACCACCTTTCTCTCTTTATATATATACCATTCCCTCCGTCCATTCTCCCACTAAAACCATAATAATTTCCATTCTCTTTCTACAACACAAGTACACATATACATACATATATATAGCCACATACAAGACATATATATATATATATCCATGACAATTATATTTCAAGGTGTTCTATAATGTTCATTTTCCAATCACTCATCTCAAGGTGGAGATGAAAGTGGTGTTGCGGCGATCAGGGTGGTTGAAGGGGGGTGTGTATATATATCATTGGTGGAGTTAAAATGTAAAAAAAATATATAAATTAAGGGGGTTTGGTGTTACTTTTAAAGTTTTAGGGGGTTAAGTATAAAGTATTTTGACTGAATTGTTAATAAAATTAGGACAAGGGTCTCAATTGAACCACTGTAACAACTTTAAAGAAAACATTGCATTTTTTGAAACATCATGGGAGAAATTGAATTTACACCCAAACTTCAAGGTTTAATTTGTCTTTTTCCCAAGTTTCCTTTAACTTCTAAATCAAAATTAAAAAATTAACAGATCGATCACTGCCGCATATAATCAATCGCCTTAGGGTTCATTTCGCAACAACCTTTCACAGTTAATTTCAACTTTAACCTACATAACGAAATTAGTCTCTTTCTATATATAATGTATTAGTGTGTATATGATGTATATATGCCTTTACCTCTAAAGCATGGATACTTTAATTGGGGTTGGAGTATCGGTAACAGATATATATCTTGCATGGATACGCCGCCGATATAGAGGAATACGTGTCGGAGTATTCGATATTTTTAAAATTTTGGATACGGCAGGGACACCTACGAGATACGGGAGGGATACTTGCAGATACGACAAGGTTACCTGCGGGATACGGTGGGGGTAAGTTTTGTAAATTTTTTTATTGGGTCGTTTTAAAAATAACAAATAATTCCTTTAATATAAAAACCACTTGGGCTTTCCCTTTAAAATTTAGTGAATAAGTCAATCCTTTTAACAGAAGATTAAATAATCGATCAAAACACTCTATCCTTCATCTACGATCATCGTTGTTCGATCTCTATCATTCTTTTGATATTTAAGTCAGAATATTATATCTACTTTTAAGTTATTATGCAATAAAATTGCTCAGTTGCTTGTTTTAATTTTATGAATATTAATGATATTGTTCATAAATTTATAAAATTCTTATAGCTGAATAATTAAATATATATATTATAATATTTTTTTACTATCCATATCCAAGACGTATCGTATCTTATATTTTTCTAATTTTACCGTATCACCGTATCAGTGTAGTGTCATATCTGATACCCGTATTCGTGCTTCATAGGCCTTTACATATGTATACTCACCTACTAGCAAAAAAACTGCATTGAATTACGGGTTTTAGTAATAGAAAATTGCATTCAAGTGGATGATAAGTTTAAGTTTTGATGAATAATATGTATAAGAATTTTATGGAATTTGAAAATATTGTTTAAAAAAGGAAAATAAATGTGTTCTTTTGGCCGAGCAAGCATTATGGTAATATTTGGATGCGAAAAACAACAATAGACATTGTGCCTTGAATAACTGTACGTTACGTTTTACAGATGCTATATTGCTTTTGGTTTGGGGAATGGAGAAATTTGAAGGAAGGAATTCAAGAGAGTAAACATCGAGGGCTTTGTTTGGTTCGAGTTTTGGGAAATGAATGGGCATCCTAGATTCTAGGAGAGCTCCTCTCCTGGCATCTAGGATTCATTGCCAATGTTTGGTTCGGACTTGAATTTTCATTTCATGTAATATTGAATTACCTTCTCTATGTTTGGTTTAAACCGGAATAGGAATGGTATAAGTACATATCACCAAAATGCCATCCTTTTTGTAAAATTAGAAAACAAGTTCCAATAAGTATTTGTTATGAACAATTTTAATAAGAAAAAAAAGAAAACTTCTTATATTTTTTCGAGCAATGATAACATATAATTTTTTTTAATTTTTTTCAAAACAATATTTTCACTTGTGGTTGAGGGTTAAAATTAAGTCTGGTGTACGAATATGTGCTGTGTATACATATATATGTATCTATGAAATTCTTAAATTTGGATGTAAATATCTCTAAGATTTATGTATATATAGAGATGAGGAGAAACTAGAAGGGGTTGGCACCCGAGGAGGCGGGGGACCGCGTGCGTGTGGATGGGGGGAGGGGAGTATAATAGTTAATTTTAGCACAGATTATTGCAATTTGCACCTAAGTTTTAATTTTTCAAAATGATGACTATAATTAAAAGGGCATTTTAGTCTTAGCAAGAAACTTAGAAAAGGATTTTGAAGGAGAGCTTTTTAGGAATACTTGTTTCCGAGAATGATACATTCCTTGCCTAAACCTAACCCAGACATTGGATTCCTACCGGAATGGAATGTTGCGTTCCAAGAACGCTTTAATACTTGAACCAAACAAGCCTTGAGGTTGTTTAGGGAAATAAAATTGAGTTGATGTGAACTGAAATCTCAATTCGCTAGTTTTTAAAATCTTGAA
Source organism: Lonicera japonica (assembly GCA_021464415.1). Classification (NCBI taxonomy): domain Eukaryota; kingdom Viridiplantae; phylum Streptophyta; class Magnoliopsida; order Dipsacales; family Caprifoliaceae; genus Lonicera; species Lonicera japonica. Next base: position 74,203,928 of record CM038471.1, on the reverse strand, counting down.
CATTCTTGGTGACATTTCAAAATACTTAGGAACTTATTCCTACCTCCATCTCAATTAAGAGTATCATTTGCAAAATTAGGTTTTAAATTGATTCGATTCATCAAAATTACGAAACACCATAATATATTTTATTATATTCGGGTTTGAAACTAGGACACATAAAAATAAGATACATCTAAAATCATTCTAATTTCAAAGTTACATTAATGTGGCAAACACTTAAAAGCTATAATGAAGGATTTTCTTACTCTTTTAATTTTAAAACTTTGCATTATGGAATGCTTTATATTTTTGGTGTCTTGGCTAATGTGACTATTGACCTTGTAGGTCTTAATCTTATTTTGATAATAACAATAACTTAATCATGTGTAATTTAACATGTTTCTTGAATTAAGTTTATAGTTCATTTACTTGAAAATTCAAGAAGAGTATGATTTGTACAAAGAAAGCATACCATTTGACAATGATCATTCAATCCATATCCGATCAAGCCAACAAAGCATTGAACAAGTTAAGGAAGATCAATCTCATCACAATGCAATTCATGAAGATCAAGAACAAAGAAATATGCAAAAAACTTCAAGGCAAAAGTTTCGAGTGAAGATCAATTGAAAAAACAAATCGAAGTATTCAAACACTTGACTATTCGTCAATTGAGTGAGTGCTTAGGATTTATGTAAATTTTCTTGATTGATCATTTTTATAGCTCAAATATGTTCAAACATCATTCATAGATTGATTGCAAACAAGCATGAATTGAATTTCCTTTGAAAACATCATTCTTACAAAAACTAGTTTTCAAATAAATTCATATAAATTTCAAATGATCTTATTTTGAGTTTTCTTGAAAAAAGGTGTCTTAGGAATATATTTTTGAGACCCCCAAAGCATTAGAATTGATTTTAGAGCTAAATTGTAAAAGTCCAAAAATTGAGATTTTGGCCTTTGCTCAGTCGATGACCTTTGCTCAGTCGACTGATGCCTCAGAATATAGTCGTTGAATTTCTGATTTTTTACCATTTTTGGTATTAAACTTATACTAAACCTCTTAAACGGCTATATCATCTTTGAGACTATATATTGGACATCTAAGACACATTTTGAAAAGCTTGAACACATATACAAACACATCTTTCATCTATTCATCATATTCAAGAATTCAAGCTTTTGTATTGATCATATCTTTCATCCTTGAGCTAAATCTTTTGATTAATCAAGATAATTCTAGTGTGAGCTTCAATTGTATCTATTAAACAGTTGAGAGAGTTATTGCTCATTGGTGTGAATCACCAATTAAATAATTTAGAATATTCATTTGTGATAGGTTAATCTCATAGGATAACAAGAAAGTCAATTCTTGTCGAGTGTCGTGAGAGGTAAGTCTCATAAGTTAGCAAGAGGGTTTCTTGTGTGAGTATTGTGAGTATAACAATACTTGTAAAGTCCGTTTGGATTGAAGGGGAGGGATAGAAAGGAAATAGTTAATTAAGAGGGGAAGGAATGGAATACAATGGAAAGGAATGAGTTTAATTTTATTGTTGTTTGGATAGCCAAGAATGGAAAAGAATGGAATGCAAATAAATCTTGTTTGGATAGAAAAAAAGAAAAGAAAGGAAAGGAATGTGATTTAATATATTATTAACAAATTAGGGTTAAATTTGGAATAACGCAAAAATATCATTAAAAACTTTTCCTTTCCCTCCTAATCCTCCCAATATTGGAAGGAAACAAAATAAAGGAATAAAGAGGATTGGCATTCCCTCTCAATCCCTCCGTTTCCTCTCCACTCCCTCTTATAAATCTATCCAAACGAGTGAAATGCAATCCTTCCTCCTCTTTTCCTTTCCTTTCCTCCCCATTCCTTCAATCCAAACGGACTGGTAGAATGTGTGAGAAGAATACACTTGTATCAGTTTGATTTTCACCTAGAAGAAAATTGGTCTTAGTGAAAATTCTCGGGGGCACTATCTGAGCACGAACGTATGGTTTAAACAACCGAACTGCGAGAACAAAACGTCATTGGCTCAATTGGTTTAATCTTTCTAACTCAAGCTATTTATTATTTTGCTATATCATTGCTTGCTCTTGAGTTTGCTTGATTGAATTGCCATTTCCTTGATACATTTGTTTAGCTAAGTTATTTTGCTTAAACATTTTTAGAAAACTTTTTAATCCCGCATTTAATTTTAAAAACCCTATTCACCCCCCCCCCCCCCCCGTATAGGGTTAATTTCCGACCAACAGTGACAAAAGTGTGTCGGCATTAAACGTGTGTCAGATAGTGACATGAGACATTTGGTCTAGTGCCAGCAATAACATATATAGTCTTTACATTAACGTGCAATGGATAGCGGGATAAGCTAAATCACTTTGCCGTTGGATTGTGTGATTCAATCCACACATACAGTTTGCCTTTTTAGTTTCCTTCATGCTTCTAGGTGAAAATAGAATAAAAATAGATTAAGAAAAAGTTAAGATAAGATCTGAAATCTTCTCGTGTAACATGGCACAGTCAAATATGAATTCTTATCCTTATCATTCTCTCCCCCTCCTTTTTTATGGAGAGATAAGTACTACCATAAGTATGATTTACCATAAATAAAAATTATTTAATTGAATTGATTGTTGGGGCGTAAATGCTTTATTAATAAGTGAGTTCTCACAGAGTTGACCTAAATTGCCAATGGATGCATTGATCCCAGAGCAGCTGTTTAGTTTTTTGCCTATCCCCCTTTTATTAGAGTGTCGTATGAGTATGTCAGGCCCAACAGCCACACGGGGTCCATGTCACCCAACATAAATTGTCCATATTTTAGGCACAATATTACACCACATGTGAGGAGGCATGTAGAAACTTTAAATCTCACTTTGAGAATGTAAGGCCTTGCCAGTGTTTTCATTTGCGCGCGAAGAGGCGCGCAATAGCGCTATTGCATTTTTTGTGGGAGGAACGCCTCATGGCGTAGGCCTAATTACTTTTTAACCAAATTGCTCACGCTATTTGATGACGTGACACGCAATATCACGCAATTTTACGCTATTCTCACGCTATTTCACGCAATCGGCAAATATCTCACTCTATTTCACGCAATCGGTAAATATCTCACACTATTTTGATGGACGAGCCACTTAAAATATAAAAAAATTAAGGGTTTATTAGTTATAAGAAAACCCTAACCTTATTAGATCTCCTCTTCTTCTATTTTCTTCTCCTCTTCTTGCTCGATCTATTTTGGGCGGGGCTTATTGACCAGATTAGGGTTTATTATGGTGGTACTGTGGTAGCAAGTGGACTCGCCTCTTCTCCTCCCTCCCATTGAGCCAGCGTCGTTCGTCGTCTCTCCTTCTCTTCTCTCCCGTGTCGGCGTCGCTTCTTCTATCATCTCTCCCGTTTTCTCAAAAGTTAACTCTATTCTTATCTTTATTTCCATCTGACTTAGGCTTCTTATTGTATTCGTAGATAAGCCAAACCCATAGCAATTAAATTACCCACCGCAGTTAATTAATTTAGTATCTTTTTTTAATTAATTTTTTTTAACAATCTTTTTAATTAATTTAGTTAAAATATCATTCTTTGGATGAAGTTAATTAATTTAAGTAATTTATTTTATATACCTTCTACTATTTTATAATTTATTTAGTACTTATTTAATTTATTTATTTAGTTAATTTATTTTATACTCTATCTAGTTAATTTGGATGAAGTTAATTAATTTAATGAATTTTTGTTAATGTTCTTGAGTATAATATTATTTTTATTTTTTTTATTCCTACGCTATTCAATATCCGAATTGCTTACGCTATTACGCAATTTGTGAGCGTTACGCAATTCCCGAACAAAAACGCAACGCGTTACGCTATCGCAATTTAAAACATTGGGCCTTGCACCACAATTTATAATATCTCAAGGCTAATCTACCGATAGCCAATTGTTTTGGGTTGGATGCTCTGAACTCTAATATGGTATTTATGTTCTTTTTCTCTGGGAGGTTCAAGCCTCGTTACCTCTATCTCCTATCTATTATGAATATGCTTCCCCTATATGTTCTCCACATGCGAGTATGTGGTCGCACGTGATGGAGGGTGTTAGCATCATATAATTCTGGTGCCTCTGTCTAACAGTTTAAAATTTTAGGAGAGATGGTTTCTAACACATAAACATGTACCCTCTGTGTGCTCTCCACGTGCAAGTATGGGGTCGCACACGAGGGACGGCTTTAGCATGGCATATAGATTCTAGCGTCTCTTTCTAATAGTTTAAAATTTTAGGAGAGATGGTTTCTAACACATAAATATGTTCCCTCTGTGTGCTCTCCACATGCAAGTACGCGATCGCACAAAAGGGACGGTGTTAGCATGGCATACATTGTGTTTTTTTTATTGTCTAACACTATGTTATTATATTGAACTATTCATGCACATGGATATGTTCCCTTTGTGTGCTATCCACGTGCGAGTATGGAGTTGCATGTCAGGGAAGGTATTAGCGTGACATATGTTGTGGTGCCTCTTCCTAATAGGCTAATAGCTAAAGGTTCTAGGGGAGATGGTATTTAACACTGTGAATATATTGTACAGAACTATTCATATGTTCCCTCTGTGTGCTCTTCATGTGCAAGTATGGGATCACACATGAAGGATGGTTTTAGCATGATATACATTGTAGTGTCTTGTTTAATAGCTTAAGCTTTTGGGAGAGATAGTTTCTAACGCGGTATATGCGGAACTAATCATGTACATACACCTATGCCCCGCGCCCCCATCAACCTTGCAAGATGCTTAGACCCACCGTCTTTCCTTTTTTTGTTCGTCGAGAAGAATTGCATATAAGCCCATGCCCCAACCAGGTGCTTTATCCTGTGCTTTAGATTAATAACTTCATTTTGCGGTAATCTTATAGTAATCTTTTGCCTTTGTGAAACAAACCCATTGAATGTTAATATTTGTTGTGGATTGTGATCTCGTGTTTAGTATTCAAGTTCGTCATTAGCTAACAGAGTGGCCGTTTCAATTTAATTATATGAATTTCAGAAGAGTAATGACTTTCCCAAATAGTCTTTACTTTTTCTTTTCACAGATTTTTTTTTTCTTTTTGCATTTTTTTAGCAGTGATTAATATGCGCGTGGTTTTTTTTTTTACTTCAAATATTGCACCAGACAAAGCACGACAAGACTATTTGCTCGTTCATCACTTTCTGGTTCATAAATTGTTGTCTGTTTCTGCAATCCCAATTCGCGGTTCCAGCAGTCATCAAGTATGTTTCTGCAGCTTCACGATGGTTCAAAATGCTTTAAAATTATATGCTCTTTTGTTACCGTTATACTGATATGCCTTGGTTCTGTTGATTTGATGTATTGTTCCAGGGCCCTTTAGGGTCGGGGTGGAAACTATTTTCTATTTTCATCAAAATTCTGTAGTTATAAATTATAATGTCTGCTTTACTCATAATTTTGTGAAAACAGAAATCATGAGTAAAGCACAATTGTAAGCCTTTAGTTCTGTTGATGTGACCTATTTGTTCCAAGGGCCCTTTAGGTTCAGTACGTTGAACTTTGTTCACTAGTTTTGTCAAAATTCTATTTTTTAATCTCATAATTTTATGAGAGCGGAAATTTATCTGAAACTGTTAAAAAATACTTTTCACCATTTCATTTTTTTCAAATGGGTGAAAACTATTTCAACTCAAACAAGAAGGGCCCTAAAATTTTGTTATTGTTACGGATGTCGAAATATTACGTAAGTGTGTGCTTGTCTACTAGATGTGTTTTCTTTTGATTGTCACCTGATACCCCTTGTTTAAAACTTACAATCAGGGGTTATTTTGCAAATGAATCCAACTGGAAAACAGATCCTTGTTCCCAGTCACAAGTCATGTTAAACTAAGAATTAAAACAACATTTACTAAATTGGTAAATGTTCTTTCAATCATCATAAGATAAAAAAGAAAGCTAAATTAATATTTAGTCCCCACTGGGTACTTGCATTAGAAAATAAAAACCTGTGCTGTTTCTTGTGAAGACCGTTCAAAAGCAGAAAAACATGATATCAAATTTATTGTTTATTGTTAGTATTTGTGTCTTAATGAAGTAGACAGCAATAAACAGAACAATGAACAAACTGAAAGCTACTCCAAACATTGTCGGAGTCAAGATTTCTAAAGGGAAATCAAGGGAAAGTCTTTTATTACAGTTTAGAACTGAAACTCTTCTTACAAATGCTTATCAAGTTGGTTTTCAACCCATATTTATAATAATACCATAGAGACTAGAACTTTCTAATTAGACCCTCTAGACTCTCCATAAAACATAATATCAACTAGACTCTAGATTCTTCATAGACTTATCCTTAGACTCCCCACAAAGCATTAATATCAACTACAAATACCCACTGACCATTTGTTTCCCTAAGCACAACTAATACATGGGACTTAGACAATTTTCAATACACAGTAATCTACACTTTGACAGCTTTTGAGTTAAATTATTGATTGCATCACTTAAACAATGCTAATAAGATGTATGTGGAAACATGAAATTAGTGAAAATAAGCACTTTATTGAATTTAAGTTAATAAAAAGGTGGGGCAAAGTTGACACTTTACGAACATAATTTAAATGAGTGGTTTCTGCTAAATCTAGCTTCCATTCAAAATTTATTTTAGTGGAAGTAGATTTGACAACCGAAAGAAGAGAAGCAAATGTGGTAAGCCTTCGTCTTTGTTCTATAAATATTGTGTTGCATAATCCAGTTCAATCCCCCTTGACTTGTTTCATAGAATTTGATGATCTCTTTTTTTTCCCTTTCTTTCTCAATCCTTATTTTTCCTTTAATTTCAACACAATCATTGCCAAGAATGAAGCTTATTAAATGTTTGTGGGATTTGGTACATCCGATTAAGAAAGTGGACTTCCAATTGGGATGTCCCAAGAACGGAAGATGAACTCTTAATTTGTGACAGAGGTTCCTTTTTTCACTTTTGGGCACACTTCTAGGCATTGTTGTCAATATATTACAGTTCGATGTATATGATATGATATAATATTGGCCTAACACGGTATGATACGATGAACTGTATCTCTTATCACTGCATCTTACAATACATTTCCAGTATGTTGTGATAACGCATTATACGATACACATGATACAAGTATACAACACAATTTGGTGAGAGAGAGAGAGGTTAATGCTATTTTGAGTTTCTAATGCATAGACCTCGAGAAATTTTTACGAAAATTGTATGAATTGCCTGTTACTTAATTTATGCACAATATATAGAGCCATATATTTATATAAAGTTATCATATTATTAAAGCTTATCTTACCTTAAGTTGCAATACACAATTTGTGATACAGTATTTGTGTTAAAAAATACGCATGGTGATACATTTAGACGACATTGTTATTGTCTTCTATAGGATGTAATCGTTCTAATAAAGCTCTTGTTTTCTATAAAACGAAAGAGATTCAAGCATGAATAAATCACTTATATTTCTCCTTTTGCACATTGAAATCTCATCGCATGTTTAGATGTGTTCAAGAAGAATAATTATTTAAATTCATTTGCAGCCGAAAGATATTAGGGACAGGTACTATACAGAACTAAATGAAGCACTCCATAAGGTAGAAATAAGACATCGGCAGATACCTACCTTATCTCTTCAAATATTCCCGCTCCCATAGTCCAATAAGATGGTTGTTAAGGGCATCCAAAAAGTACTTTTCGCCACATGTACTACTTTTTGAACATGGTGTACAATCATTTTAAGCATAGGCTAGGTGTTGGGAAGCAACTTGTGGGTGCCCTTACTGACTGTTGCCTCGTTATATTTAATTGCAATATATATTGTTCTCTTAATGTTCTCGAGCTTGCTTCTGTTCAACCGGAGACGGAGGATCATCGTAAGGTCAATAAACATTTGGATATTGCATGGACACTGATGCAGACCATACAATTATCCAAAGATAAGATGCCAACACGCCTAAAAGGGAAGTTGGATTTGGTAAAACAATGTGTCAGCTCTTCTCAATTTGTACGGCCCCAGAAGGAACAACTCTTTGCAGCAGAAAGACCAAACCAATGGAGTTGATGTGCCAAACTCAAAGCCGCAAACCGTATCTCATCTAGTTCCCCAAATGAATCCCCACTTTCAATCCATAAACTTGAATTGCTCTACCCATAAGAATGCAGATACAAGCCTTCAGCATGAGCCTATAGTTTCTTCAGAGGGTACAGCTTTGTATCAAAATATTGTTATGAACGCGCAAAATCAAAGCACAAAATCGGATATACCTCAGAGCATACACCTCCAACAACAGAAGGAACACCAAATGGAACAACAAGTGATGCAACAGGATTCACAAATAGAAGCTAGAAATGGGGTTGGTGTGAAAGGTGGCGTTTTGTTGAAGCATCAAAATTTAGGGCAGGGCTCGGTAAATAACGAGCAACCCCGAATTCTTGAAATGGCTTCTTCTCAAGTACCTCCATGGATGGACCCGAAACATTTCCAGAGTCCAGTTTTGAAACACGCCTCTCCTATTCAAAATATGGGTTCATTTTGTGGGCTTGTACGTACACCTGGTGAAGTAGCAAAAATCACACCCCTCCTGATAACCAGCCCTGGGCTTTCACCGTGCGATGATCGTGAGCCGAGTGATACCGAGAATCCTATACAGCGTTTACTTAGAGCAGTTAGTTCAATTTAACATGATTTGCTTTCAAGCATTTGGTGCATTTATATCAAGTATGGCCAACGGTTAAGCTCCACGTAGGTGTCACCCCTGCATGCAGGGGGCGAGCTGATAGGATATAGCACTTCGCTACTGGAATGAGAGTACCCACCACCTGGTACTCCAAGAGTATATTCTATATATATACACACAGAGTGTCTCTTCTAAAGAGCGTCAACTAAAGAACGGACTCCCCTTTTGTGGGGGTAAATAGTTGAGTTTTTTGAACGAAATATGGTGGAGAAGATCACATGATGGGTAGATTATTGCCGCCAAATTTCATCAAAAAATTCAATTGGGAAGTGGGTGAGATGACCATCAAGAAATTCAAGGCCTGAAATCATGTAGGTACAATTTCGCATTTTTTGATGAAATTTGGTGAAGATGAATATGGAGAAGATCACCATGATGGGTAGATCATTGCTACCAAATTTCATCAGACAATTAAATTGGGAAGTGGGTGAGATGACCATCAATAAATTCAAGGCCTGAAATGAATGTAGGTACAATTTTTCATCTCACCCGCTTTTCGATTCCATTTTTTGATGAAATTTGGGAGAGATGGATTTGGAGAAGATCACCATGATGGGTAGAACATCGCTACCAAATTTTATCAAAAAATGCAGTTGGGAAGTCCGTGGGATGACCATCAAGAAATTCCAGGCTTCAAATGCATGTAGGTACAATTTTTTATCTCACCCACTTCCTTTACATGCTTTGTATTAGATATTTAAATCTAGTCAATGCGCATTGAAGCCGTCCATTTATGTCACTAAATAGACTCTTAATTTAGGACATCATAAAAAGGAACAGTGGACTATTAATTTGGAGTATTCGGTATTTTCGAATTTTGGTGCTACTCCATGCATTTACCTACACATTTTCGTCATATACATTTCTGTTTGTAGAGTATAAACTGCTTTTGTTATTTTAAGTTATAAGCATGAGGTGATTCATTCACTAGATATCGGCAACTTCATAGCAAGTGGGTTGTCCCAGTGTCAAAAGGACCCCCAACTGAACCTAGAGGTCCCAAGTTCAAGTCTCGCCAAATGCAAGTGCAACATTAACCCCCCACCCCCCAATGCAATAATTCTAGTTTTCTCAAAAAAAATGAATCCGGTTACTTCAATCAAGAGTAGCTATCATTTTCTTTACATCTAGATCTCATTTAGTAAGCTGATTATCGAGTCACAATTTCATCTCTCTTAGAAACAGGAACTGATACTTTCTGTTGCAGGCTGATCCTTCCCTCGCGGAAGAAATAAGAGAAGGAAACCAGCGATTGATTGACACAGTGGTTCATATAATATGTGACGAAGGTGGTTCTTCAATGGCATGTTCTTCTTTAACTGAAGTTAGCGAAGGAACCACTATTGAGTGCATTTTCCGTGCTATGACTTTCACTTCAGACTTAAACGTGCATCTTTCTTCAGCAAAATTGGTAATTCTCAAAAAAAAAAAAAAAATTTAAATATTTTCACAAAAAATAAGGTTTTTTGTATCAACTTTATGCTATATGGTTATCCAGTTTCCTTTGAAGCCCTTGAGATTGCTTGTCCCGAGGAATTATCCGAGTTGCTCCCCCATACTCCCAGACAATTTATCAGCAGAGACCACCAGGTTAGTAAATATATACTAGAAATTCTTGGCAGATTCAAAGTCATAGCATCTTAAAGTTGCATATCTATATGTATTTCTTTTTTAAATTGTTCTTCAATCATTTTCCAACTTATTTTAACATAAAAAGTTTTAAAATTATTGAAAACATTACTAATTCGTATGAAAAATTGGAAAAGAGATTATTGATTTCGGAAGATGTTCTATTATTTTTTTCAGTTTTTCCATGGATTCCAATTCTTCGGAGACGGATAAATTCTTTTTTCCCATGAAAATGTTAATAGCTTAAGTTTATGGGGGAAATGATTCCTAATATGGTATCGGATATCAGGTTTGCACCTAAGTGTCGGATTCGAGTCTTGTCATTTACATTTGTTCCCCACTTTGTTTGTCTCTTGGCATGCGAGGCGAGATCACACATGAGGGGAAGGGTTGCTGTGAGTATGGCATACATTGATGACCCGCTAGCTTAATTGTTTTTCAATAATTTTCTGGCTGTCTATCAAATGGGCACTAACATTTTCCTTTTCCTAGCTGAGAACATAACATATCGAATACTTGTAATCTAATTTCTTTTTCTTTTTCTTTTTTCACATGATCATGATAGCATGGATGGCGAATATCTATTGGTGAAAGCAAAATTAAAGCTCGGAATCTATCTCCAGAGCTTTAAGCAGCAGCCCATGTCGGTTGGGATATTTGCGAATATGCGGAGCAGAAAGGAGGAGGGAGTTTCACCTCGAAATATGGGACTTGGGAGACTCTTTGAAGTAGTATCCCTTTCTTTTCTTTTTTTCATTTTTGATTGATACAAGCAGTGCCCGAGGTTTAAGCCAAGTGGGAAGGGAAAGGGACAAGGCTCGAAACCCCATTTTTTATCATCTTGTAAAAGATAAATTGATCACTGATATAGAAGGCAGGTGTGTTACCAAAATTATGTAGCTACACCTAGAGGTCCTCTTGATGTACATATGGTTTGAAGTATACGTGAAAGGTTCATTTGGCCGATTTGTTGGAATGTCCGAATTCTCACAAAGTAGCCTAATATATATATATATATATATGGAGCATCTGCACTTACTTTGTGATTGGGATGGTTCTGTTTGTAGTTTGTGTCCCTAACTTTGGAGAAAATATCACAAAACAGTATTCTTACCGTATAATTCTCAAAATGTACAATTCAATAATGTAACAAGTATAAATAACTAATAAATAAAACCGATAAATATATCATTGTTTTTTTGTTTTTGCTCTCTTCTTGTTGTCAAAGGAAAAAGCAGCACCACCAAATATCGCCTTAATATTTTTTTTTTCTTTTCATTTTTTAAGATGAAGATGACATCTTGTGGAGGGTGAAAATGATATATGAATGATAGTGTTGGTCCCCTTATTTTTGTTCTATAAATGTTTGGTAGTTCCTTGGATTTACACAACATAATATATAAATCCGTAACACAAAGGTTCCTAAACAACAATTTAATCATGTTGAATATGATATGCACTTAAAATATATTGTTTTAAATTTGTGACAAATGATAATGTGATCACCATAATTGAAACCAATATTTTAGGTCTGAAAAAAAATAATCTCAAATTGAACAGTTCACTTTCATATCTCGTGTAAACATAATTAAAAAGCTAAATCGCAAATTTGAAGTTTATAATTATATCGAGTTACAAAGGTATCTACCACATCTTATAATAAAAAAAAACCTAATATTACATACAGCTGACGATCGTGAAGATTATCATCATTATTGGTTTTATTGACTACCGATAACTTAAGCCAAGTTTTTAAAGAGTGTACATTTGTTTACCCTACGCTAATTAGGGTAATAGTAACCCTTCTTTATTATTAACCGAAGCGTTCACGAAAGAACCACGTCATAAAAATAGTACTTCAACATAAAAATAGAAAACAATAATATTAACCCAAAAGAAGCCTCATCTTCTCCGTGCTTTCCTTGTTCTTTGTGAATGGTGGCATCGATTTATCGTCTTTCAACTTTGCATTATTTTTGGAGTGCCTTACGTCAATTACTTTTTTTATTATAAAATATTGCAATTATTATTCTTTTACAATAAATTGGTTAAAAAGATTGATTAAAAAGCACAAATTATAAATTTGGAGATAATAAAAATCAAGTGATTAAAAAGACAAAAAAATAAATTAGGTTCAAATAGATTAAAAAGCAAAAATTAATTTGAGTGATGAAGTGATTAATTATAAGAATTCAAATATAACCGCAACAGAGATTCAAAAGCCAATCGTTACATTTTAGCATGTCACAATTTGATCATAAATCCTCTTTAACAATTTGGAAGACTTGGGTAGATAATTTTTTTTTTTTTACAGTTGACTCATGTAGATAAACTTCAAAACAAAGTTGTCCTAATAAGTATCAAGTTGAACCGCGGTATTTATGTTATGAAATGATTTTAACAAAGTTGAATAGTATATATTCTAACAAGTTACAAATTCTTTAGTGGATGAAAATTAAAGTAGGGTGGTGATGTTGGCACCCCAAAAAACACTTGGTAACACTCCCACTTTAATTCGGTCATTCGCAACCGAGTAAAGTGTCTATTATTCGGTTGTTGAGGACCGAATATAGGTCTATATATTCGGTTCTTTACAATCGAGTAAGGCATTTTCAAGTTTTTCCAAATTTTTGCAAGTTTATATTCGGTCCTTCACAACCGAATAACGTATACATTATTCAGTTGTGAAGGACCGAATGAAAAGTGGGAGTGTTTTCAAGAGATTTTGGGGGTGCCAACATCACCACCCTTAAAGTACTATCGCTTTCGAACACTCAAACTTTTGGTCTTTTAAATTCTACCTCATGATGTTGCTTTATTTGTTTTATCGGTTGTTCTCACGTCACTAGTTTCTAATTGCATACATGAACCTTCATGAAAATATATTATTACATGTAATCTTTCTAAACTTACAACTAAGAATCCATTTTTTTTTTCTGTTTTGTTTGGTTGTGTAAATCCATCTCAAGAAAATAAGGGCATTTTGGGGAACTTAATATTTTATAACGGAAGTCAACAGGTTGATTGTGGGGATCCAAAGTCAAATATTTTAAAATGTGAAGTGAAAAATCAAATTATGAATTAAAATGTGAGATGAAAACTAAAAAATATCCAAAAATTTATCCAAGTCTAAACTTCATGGAGGCATAGATTTAATGAATAATAGATATCCTAACGAGGGCAAATTGTAGGTTTTTTCCTTATTGGACAAAGTTCTACATTATTAATTATTAGAAATATTTATCCAATATTACCAGTGAAAAATATAAATTTCACAAAATAATTAGGTGGGCATGTGCACAATATTTAACCGCGATGATGTCCTTTTTTTCTTTTGAGAACATCGGACACTCTTTCTTTTGACATACTTTGAAGAATGAACATTTTTTTGGAAATTTTTTTTTTGCTTTTCATCTTTCTTTAAATAATGTGTATGGGGAATATTGATGAAAATGGGTGATTTTGATATCAAGATAATATTGTTAAAGGTCAAGTACTGGCCAATTTTATTGGATAAAAGAAATTTTTGCCAGAATTTATCTTTAAAACATGGAAGAATTGGTCTCTAGAATAATTTCCAAAATACATGGGACATGAATACAATTTTAACAAAACAAAATTATATTTTTAGTATAGGTGTCAAATTGAGTCTAACGAAATACATTTGGTAATTGAAAGTATATATGAGTATGTAATTATGGAGAGATAGGTGCAAGTCATCATATATATATAGGGTTAATTGCATTTTACCCACCCAAACTATACACTCAGTTACACTGTGCCATACCAACTATTATTTTTACAATTTTTACGCTGAACTTTAAATTTTGTTGCAATAATTTATCCGAAATTGGTAACGGGATTAATAAATTGACCGAATGAAGGGGCAAAATAGGTAAATAACATATCTCCTCCATTTCTCCCGCCAAAAATGTTTTTCCCTCGATTCTGTATATCAATATAACTATAGTATATATATACATGTGTGAGAACTAATGCCGTAAGAGAAGAAAGAGAAACCGTAGAAGTGGAGAGAAGAAAGGAAAGAAGAGCAAGAACACCACCATGGAAGGTATATGTATTTGTGGAAATAGAGTAAACATTCGCACCTCATGAACAGATCTAAACCCTGGAAGACGATTTCGATCTTGTCAAATTTGTGGGACTTTCAGTTGGGTTGATCCACCCATGTGCGATAGAGCTAAACAAATAATACCCGGATTGCTTCGAAGGATTAGAGCACTAGAAGCAGAAACAGTGATGGGCAGAAACAGAGGAAAGGAAAGGCTTCTTTGGGTTATGTTATTTTTCTCTTGGGTTTTGATTTTATTGTTGTGGGTAAGGGATATGGAGAACCCTAATAATGGGGATAATATGAAAAGTGACATGTGAAACATTTGGTTTATGTGTGTTTTTGAATAGGGTTAGGCTTACAGTGGGTTTTGAAGAATGCTCTGTTTTGTAACTGTGGCTATCTTAAGTGGGTTTAGAAGAATGCTCTGTTTTGTTTGTTAATTGTTTACTGCTAATGTATGTTAATTCAATGCTAATGTTAATTTAATGTTAAATTAATGGTAAGTTGGTTGTTAATTTGATGGTTAATGCTGAGTATATTATCATTTTGAGTACTGCAATTTAATGATAATGGTATAAATATATATATATTTCACAATCCACAATCCACCAAATAGAGCACTATATTAGAGTCAATTCCATAATATTTCACATTCAAACTACCATGTCATTTACAATTACTTTGACCTCCACAATTAATTATGTCACCATCGATAATTAACTTTACACCCAAAAAGCTTAACATCCAAAAAGCTTAAAGCCAAAGCAAAGTAATATCCAAAAAATAGAGTACTGAATTTACACAAAAGGAGTACTTCAACAGAGTACTCATATCACCAACAAAAAATTACAACTACAACTAAGTGGTCTTCTTAGAAGGTCTTCATAGAAGGGTATTTGTATTTTTCCTGAACCTTTTAGTTCCATGCCAAACAATTGTAATTGGTCCACCTGATTCCTGCCTTGTCCTTTTGGTTGATGTATTATGCCCACCTCTATTTGCTTTCACCTGTACAAATGGATATGTTAGTTTTGATAACAAAAACAAATGTAACATAAAGAAAAAATGTGAACAACTTACTGGTAATTTCTACCTTGCTGGTGGATTTGTGCTTCCACTAGGATTTTGGACACCTTCTCCTATTATGAGTACTTGAACCACAAAGTGTACAAGTCATTTTCAGTCCCTTTTTTCCCAGGCTTATATGGATTGTCTTTATTTTCATCATTTTTCTTATTTATGTTCTTTTTAGGCCTGCCAGGTTGTTTGCTATAGTTGGGTGGAAGCACAGGGGTTAATCGAGTTTGTTTCCACATGTCCCTTCCATTAATAGGGGTTCAACAAATTATCATATATTTATAGAAATGTTTCCCTCATGTAGTACTTGTTCACATACTTATCTGGCTCTTCTGCAAGGTAATTAAATGCAAAAATTGCATGTGCACATGGAATTCCAGTGAGTTCCCATTTCCTACATCCACATGTTTTCTCACCCATATCAGCTTTCAATTCTTCACCATATGGGCTAGAGACTTCAAACTGTTTATCACCATTCCATTTTGGAATCCAATTTCCTGACTCAAGTTTATTCTCTTCCACAATTTTTTAAATTGCTGGACATAACAAACCCTCACACTTCTTCATTTTGTCCATTTTCTTGTGAATTCTCTCCATCAAATTAATCCTAATTTTCTCGAGCATTGTAATGATGGGCTTGTCCCTAGCATCTAATATGTTTGCATTAAAGCATTCACATATGTTATTAAGCAACGAATCAGACTTACAGAAGGTGTTAAAATGGGACCTACTCCACCTGGCAGCTGGCTTATCACACAGCCACTCATATGCACTATCTTTGATTGTTTTTATTTCCAGCATAGCAGCCTCAAAGGTGGAAACTTTAGTGGCCCTAGCAGCTTTCCACACCAAATTCTTTAAAGCTATCCCCTTGTGCTCATTTCTGAAATTTGAATACATATGCCTCACACAGAACCTGTGTGAGACATTTAAAAACACTTCCTCCAAGGCCTGGAACTAATCCCTATCATAAGCATTTAAAACAAAACGAAATTATGTAAGTGTAGAAACAGAGTAATAAGTCTGAGATGATAGAAACAGAGTAATAAATCTGAAACATGTACTTTACCTTTTGTTGATCTGAGATGATAGAATATGCAAATTGGTTGCCAAACAATAAGTCTTTTTCCAATAGTTCAAAGAACCACCTCCAAGAGCTTTTTGTCTATTTTCCACAAGTGCATATGCAAGGGGATATATTTGGTTGTTTTTATCAATTTCAACAGCAGTCAAAAGGATCCCACCATGAGGTCCCTTCAAATGGCAACCATCTACTCCTACCAATGGCCTACAATAATGTAGGAAACCTTTCTTTATTGCACCCCAACACACATGCAACCTTTTAAACACAGGTTTTTCATATTCCTCACTACTAACACTTGCTTTCATTATTATTGTAGAACCTGTATTTGCTCTCCTACATTCATTTTTATAGTCCCACAATAGTGAAAATTATTCTTTTGGAGTGCCTTCAATCAGTTCCATTGCTTTATTTTTGGCTCTGTAAATCTGGTACTTAGATACATTCACATTGAAGTCTTTTTGGATAGTTTCAATAAGTGATTGTATTGGCCATGTTGGATTTGATCTTATTTGTTCCATGTAATTCTTTGCCACCCATCTAGAATTTGCATGAGCAATGTCAAATGATCTATTACAACTGTGGTTTTCAATAAAGGTTTTCACTTGCATTGTATGCTCTCTTTTCAACCTGGAGGCATACAAAACCCATTGGCAACCCTCTTTGCAAACAGCCCTGACCTTATCCTTCTCATTAATTGGGAACTTTATCTGCTTTCCATTTTTAATGGCATAATGTCTAATAGCTTCCCTAAACACCTTAGCAGAATCAAATAACATTCCCAATTTAAATTTAGGATTTTTCATGTCACTTTGAGGGTTAAAAACTGTAAATTCTGGCTTCTTCACAGAATTTACATCATCATCTGAAACTGAGCAATCACCCAATAGTTCATTTGATCCTAGATAATCAGTGTCGTAACCATCTTCTACATTTTCAACTATTTTCCCCTTCCCCTTCCCCACATCAATATTTCCAATGATTTTTTCCTTTCCCTTACTCTTATCAACCACCTTAACATTAGCCACCTCAACACAATCCCCACTCAACATCTTTGTCAACATGTTTTGAGAAGATCTCGTCATCATCGGTTAACACATTATAATCACTCTCATTGAAATCAGGGTCACTACCCTTAAAAGAAGCATCACTACCACTATCATTAAAGTTAGTGAAATTTTCTTGCTCAACTACAATTTCTACTGTTTCATTGGCGATTGGTTTTATGTATACATCAACAATCCTATGTTCATTAACAAATTTGTGTAAATTCAATGCATCAATGTCTGACTTAAGCTCTACCAGACCTGCTTCTAAATCAATGCCATCTATTTTGTAAAGGAATACTGGTTTATGAAAATATCCTAACTCCCTTCCCATGATTTCAAACTCAAGTAAGAAAATTTTATCAGAATGACAAAAATCAATAAAACTTACTTTACCACCAACATAAACCTTCTTATTATTAAAGCATTGAAAGTCACCACCATGGTACATCTTAATAGTATATTAACCAAACAAAGGCTCTGTCACAGAAAGCAAACAAAAAAAAATCATAACTAAGTCAACCACTTCAAGAAAAGGAGAACAAAAAAAAGGCAAATTACTCTTCATTTATGCGTTGTTCTGTGTAAGCTAACAATAAAAATAAATAAAGCCAAGTTACAATCATTCAACAACTAGGTCCATCAGGACCACCACTTTGAAAAAAGAAATGAACTACAGAAGCACATATTTTTGTTTGCTGCATATAATAAGAAAACACAAAAGTAAGGCATACATTTTTGTTTGCTCTGTCTTCACTATCAATAAACAAATGCAAAATGTATGACACATCAAAAAATAACTCATAGTAAACAACAACGAAGCCTCAAAACAACAATAAAACAAATGGATCACTGATTCTCACATAATAAACAAATCTTTGTCAACTAATATACAAATGCACTAACAACCAAAGCAAACGAAAAAAAAATATTCAATAAAAATGAGATACATACCGTATACATCATCAAGAACTTGTACCATCCCGTATTCTCCAACCCATTTCATTATTAACACTAGAACAATCGTCAATCTTCGATTATAAACCCTAATGTATGTATTATGAGCCCTAATCTCTCAGTTTTTCTCCCAAAGTTATATATTAAGAACCCTAAGTACTGTTAAGTATAAAAGGAGGAGTGTATATATGTAATAGAAATGAATAAGGCAACGTTTTTATCTTGATGCAATTGAGGGGATATGTTATTTACCTATTTTGCCCTTTCATTCCGTCAATTTATTAACCCCGTTACCAATTTTGGGTAAATTCTAACAAAATTTAAAGTTCAATGTAAAAATTGTAAAAATTAATAGTTGGTATGGCACAGTGTAACCGAGTGTATAGTTTGGGTGGGTAAAGTGCAATTAACCCATATCTATTACAATTATAATTTTAGATTCAAATTAAAATTAATGTTAAAATCTCTCGTACGTATGTATATTATTCAAAATATTTTCCAGTACTAGCGACCAATGGCACATCAATTGATTATTTATACTAAATGCTCGATTAGCTGCGGGTGTAACAACTATGCTCGAATCCTTAATTGATAACTCTTACCAAATGTATTATGTTATATATACAGTTTCATTATTTATACAAGATGAATTTAGGGATTATATTCATCTAACTAGTATGAATAATCGATTGATTTATAAACAAGTACAATATCAATTTTGCAATTTTTTTTTTTTTTTTTGAAAGCAAACATCCTAAATTAACATAAATCATTCGAAACAGTACGGAGAAGCCAACCCGGAGAGTTGGCGCCCCAAGATTGAACCTCTTCAAATTGCAACGCTTCTGAAGCTAACGCATGGGCCGCTGCATTAGCAGACCTTGGAACATGAGAACAGGAGAAAGATTCGAAATTTTTCGCTTGATCCAAAGCATCCAAAACATACACCCCGGCATCCGCTAGTGACGGGGCCGTATTCTCCACCATTCGCACCACTCGCAATGCATCACTCTCTAGCTCTACCTTCGATTCACTTGGGTGAGATTATTGGGGCTAAAGCTGTTCCTATCTTGGTGGAGTTAGACGTGGAAGTCGCGGAAGCCCGAGCTTTGCTTGAAGGCGTGAAGATGGGGGTTGAGCTCGGGTTGAATTTTGCAATTTTTAATAATACACTAATTTTAACATAAAATAAAACAAATCCATCACAACCCGATTTCACTTCGGCTGAGTTATGTCGCTTGCCGGTTCTAACATATTTGATTTATCTCCTCCTACAGCAATTTACGTCTCATCGTCGGTCAGTCCAACTTCAATTTTTTTTCCTTTCAATTAAAGGTCAAGGTATCACAAATCTAACGATGGTGACAGTGAACAATGCGTTCTTTCAAGTTTTGCAACCATGGCCGCCTTAGGTAATGGTGAACCAGAGAAATATAAGTAAAATAGGTTGGAGATGAATGGCAGAAGAAATATACGAGAGAATCTGTGTGGAGGATTTGTTGGGTTATTTGAGTTTTTGAAAGACAAAGAGGGCGTGCAAAGGACTTGTTGGGTTTTAGAGCAGGAAAGTAGAAAAATTAGGGTTAGATTTTAAAATGGAGACATACAAAGGAAATGTAGGTATTTAGACAATTAAAAGTTAATAGAGTTAAATGACCATCAATTTTTAGGGTGTTAAGTCAAACAATTATTAAAATATGGGATAACTCTAATTTCGATATTAAAACAAAGGGCAAATTCAAAAAAATCCCATAAGTATATATATATATATTTATTTATTTGTGAGAATATTCTAATTTAGAAACATAATACTACACGTAGGAGTGTAAACGGGTCATATAGTGCGGATACCACACTATCCATAATCAGTATCCTTTTTAAACTTATTATCCAAATCTTTATCTATATCATTTCGGATAATATATTAAACTATTATTATCCCTATTCTATCAAATATCTCAGATTCGGATAGTATATATATCCATTTTTCTATATAACTATATTTGGTTAACCTAAAAATCAGTTCAATTTTAAAAATATATTTTGCTAGATAATCTTTCAATTAAAATGAAACATTATACAAGTTGTAACTTGAGAAGTATAATAAAACATTACAAAACGTATTAAAATAATGACTAACGTTTTATGTCAAAATTTTAACTCAAATAATGAATTTATTTTATTTCTTTTGTATAATTGACTAAAATTTACATTAAAATTATAATATAACCATACGGATTAAAATGACAAATCATAGTTGAAAATTATTACAATTTTAAATTTGATATTGTATTTAACATTTTATCCTAACAAATCACATATGTTGTAAATATTATTTTTCTTTCTTTTCCTTTTTGTTTATAGACTTGTTACTTTTTTGGTTTAGTTTAATTTTATTTTATTTTGGTAAATTGGGCCATGTTGTGCACACCAAATAATTAAATCCTATTCGGGAGATATATATCTCGAATATTTATAAACACTATCCAAATCTTTTTTCCCGAATATTCATTTGGATAAATATCCACAAAATACGGATTCGGATTTTTGAATATACATTTACACTACTAAATACATGTCATATTCATTATAAAATTTACAAAAATTGCAATGTTTTTATTTCTAAAAGTAAAAGTACCTTAATCAGCCTCTTTAATTTAGATGGTAAGAAAACAACAAACCCTAATATGTACTTTCCAAACCGGTATATGTTGAAGTAAATCTTCAACTCCTTCCAACCTGGTCTTTCCTCTTGTGCTCCAATTTATTGTTTATAACAATATTAAATTATTTAATACAATAATCATTCTATGAGTAATGTTTGATACAAATGATCTAATACACAAAAAAATTGAGTTAATATTCAAAAAAAGTTAGTCAACTATTTTTAAAAATAAAACTACGTACATAATATGTAAACCTGCGTTATAAAATTTCAAAGTTGGCACATACATCACAGCATTTTACTCTAAATATAATTTATCGATTTAAAATAAACTAATTTACGCATGGTTAATATATACAAGACAGTATAATAAATATATTAGCATGTGTGAGAGTTAATCCCATAGTAATTTTGCATCAAGATCTTCATTCTTGTCCAAAGATATCAATAACGTACAACAATACCAATAATGATTACGATATTATTAATATGAACATGTGAACACAATCATAATAAAACTAAATTAAAACAAAAATTACGACTAAAGCTTCAGATTCAAATCCAAGACCCAACGATCCGGCATTATCATCATTGCTTTCGATGCGAGCCACTCGTGGCCAAAGATTTTCGCCCTCATTCGCCTTGTTTGTCTCACCAACATTATTCGAATTATTATTATTAGCACTATTTGATGAAGAAACACCCAAAAAATCACGAACGGGCCCACTTCCTTCGATCCTTAATCTACTATCAAATGATGGGTTATTAGGACTAATTAGGGATGGTCTAGACCACCCATCATGCTGTCCTAGAAAATAACTCGAAGACCACGGGTAAGAAGGCTTGTGGATCATGGAGTCAATCCTAACCCCGAGTGACCTATCCCCAAGTGATCTATTAAGGCTCGAGCCATATAGAGGCGATCGACCGATGGTTGAGTAACTGTAATAGGGATTGTACCCCGGGTGGCCAAAAGGTGACACATCAAGAGCGTGTCGCCTTTTGGCTAGAGCGCGTTCGTGCTTATGCGCATTTTGGTGGCCACCTAAGGCCTGAGAGGTGGAGAACTCTCTCTTGCAGAAATTGCACGAGAAAATCCTAGTTTCAGAACTAGGGTTTTCACGACTGGCCTCGTTCGAGGACTCACTCACTTGGGAAGAAACTCCGACCAATGGGTTAAAAAGATTGAGCTCGAGCTTGGACGAGGTAGACCCGTTGTTAATCGACTCATTTATGTTTGAGGAGAGTTTCAGATCCAAACGAAGGCGGGATGTGGGGACCGATTCAGGTTGACTTTTTTTGTCAAACACTTCAACAACTTCTTTTTCTTTATTCTTCATCTTTTTGTTATTGTCACCTTCTGAGGCAGCTGAGATGCTTGAAGCATCAGGAGAGACATGGCTGGGACTCCATTGATGGATAGTTTTGATTTGGATGTAAGTTTTGCTTAGAGACACTTTTTTTTTCTTTTGAATTTTTGGGGTGAAAGTATGTGAAGGGAGATCGGATGTTTAAATAAAGAGGGAGTTAATGCTAAAATCTCTGTCATATGGTAAGAAACCTTTGACATGCAATAACTAATGATTTTTAAATTAGCAAAGTTATTGGGATATTGTTTGTTAAAGAGAAAGGTTTATTTTAGATGTAATAAATGGCAAATATATTCTTCAGCTACCATTTTTTGCATTAATGTCCAAATGAGTGCACCTACTTTCATGCAGTTTAAACTTAAAGGTGATTGATGGGTTGTTCTAGTCATTAGTTATATACTTGCAAGAATTGACTTATTTTCCTTTTATATATGCAAGTATTTCATGCTAAATAAGGTTTAAGAACACAATCTTTGTATAGAATATAAGTAATTCCTTGGTTACGTGTATATATATAAATGTTTTACCGGCTTTAAATTAAAAGTCTCATTTTGACTCGGTAATTTTTTTATTTTATTTTTTTACTAATTTTAACTTAAACAACAGTTGGAAACATAACTTTTTTGATATCGCGAGATTGAAAATATTTATTATGTTCAAAAACAGAAAGCAGACTTTTAATTAGGGACGGATGGAGTATATTCTAGAAAAATTTCTATTTTTCTTTGTGTTTAACTTGAGTTTGAGTTTACGGGAAATACTTCCCAATTGCAATAAATAAAATGGTACGTACGTACTTGTGCAATGCTTACAATTTTTTTCTAACACAGAGTTGTGTCAAATTAATATTTTAAGTTATAAATGATAGTAACATCACCGATGTCTATGCCTAGTAAGCAATTATAGAAAAATGTTTATTCTATAAGGGTGCGTTGACTTGTCTGATAAGAGTATTGGATCGGATTGTTTAATTTTACAAGTATATATATGATAAAATAATCCTATATGTTTAATTCCTCGATCTCCCTTTGGGATAGATGTATAAACATGCATTTGCAGGATAAATAATCTAACAGGTTTTCAATCCTAACCAATTAACACAAAACACGACATAGAATAATATTATTTTATCCAACACGATAAATATAACATAATATTACTTTTGCTTCTTCACTATTTTTAGTGCAAATTGCTCTTGTTAAGAAAATCAACGGGCGTGCTTTGTTTTTCTCGTGTTTAATATTTACAACCAAATTTTTTACATATAGACGATAGCCCGTGCCAAAAGAATTAGTGACGTATGTTTCTAACTAAAGTAATAAATAAAAAGCGTTAATTAATTAGACCAACACATTTTAGGAAGAAATAATTTATTTATTTAAAAAAAAAAAAAACAGTTTAAGTAAGTAATAGTTTTTTAAGTTTATTGTACTTCAAAAGCAAACATAAAGTAAAAGTATTCTATGTAAAAGCAAACACAATTTGAAGAGGATTTAGAGCTACACAGTATAAATTTTATCTCTAGCACAGGATTATCAAAATGATATATATCAAATGAAAATAATATTTTTTTAATATATATACCTTGACATTTCGTCACGTGTGCATGTTTTAATTCATCCAAAAATCACAAAATGTTTAGGGAGAATCAGTGATTTATTTTAATCCCATAAAGACTTGTAACAACTAACAAATTACTATAATCAAAACTACAGTCTTTAATTATGTCATTATATATATTTACCATATCATGTATATATTTAAAGACTTATCATAAATAACTTTAAATAAATAAATATATATATATATATATGATACATAAATAGGAAATTTTGTATCTATCCGTAATTAAGTTTTTCCAATTAAACCACATTTTGAAAATTTGTTAAATTGATCCACGTTGGCGTTTAGTTTACCCACTTTATTATATGTATGAGATGAACTTACAAAAAAATATATTGATTTCAAGTTAAAGAAAATTAAATTTAATGGGTAATGATATTAGCACTTCACAAAAAGTACTCTAGCACCCTAAAATTATCTTTAGTGACAAAAAGGTGTCCCAAAACATTCATATAAAGTGTCACTAAGATAATTTTAAAGTGTTATGCTCTATTTCATAACAACATGAAAAATGAAAATAAAAACACTTGTTTTGGTAGAAAGTTGGAAAATAAGTTGAGACATGTCATAAGATACTTTCCGTTTTATTTTCATTTTATGAGTAGATCGATGTCCTCTGTCTTTTATAATTTTTTGTGGAATTTTTTTCTTCCTTAACCACCAAAAAAAAATTCCCCATGGAAAAAGTTACAAATTAAGAAGATATATCACCACATGTTTCAACTTATTTTCCAAACTTTTCACACAAATCAATTGTTTTTATTTTATTTTTCTATGTTGTAATCAAACATGCCCTTAGAGTATTTTTGTAAAGTACTAATTAATATCATTACCCAATTTAATTTTCTTTTATTGATATGTTCTCTTTTTTTTTTTAATTTGAAATAAAATATTTGATAGATCCTCTTAATATATCAATCTCCTCACTATTTTTTAAAAATTTCATTTTCTTTTCATATAATTGTTGTTATTACTATAATCACAACTTCTTTCACATGTCCTTGATTATGTCAATATATTTACCATATCATGTATATATATTTAGGATAATAATATTAATACTCTACAAAAAGTATTTAATCACTCTAAATTTTTTTTCAGTGACAAAAAAGTGTTTTAAAATATTCGTATAAAATGTCACTAAAGATGATTTTAAAGTGATACAATACTTTTGTGTAATGCTAACATCATTACCATATATTTAAAGACATTATCCTACATAAAATAAAAAACAATATCGTACATAAATATCTTCATTATTTTTTCTTCAGTAGCATTCCCTTAATCACCCTATTTCTAGGAAGCACGTACACTCCTAAGAGATTAACATGTCCGTGTCATAGTCGTTGACCATGAAATTTAAGTTCATCCCGTTGACCATTAAGTTTAGGTATGGACTTGGATGAACTTAAGAAAACATCATAAGATTATTTTTATTTATTTTAAATTTAATAAACGATTATCTAAAAACATAAACCCTTGCTAGATTAGCCATTGTTATCCAGTATCTTAATTTGAATTAGGAATCTTTTCACCAAATTAATTCACCCTTCTGTTTTGATTTAGGCAATATTCCGAACTTCTATAATTCTCTTCCTTATAGTTAAGTTAAAGCACTTTGTAAAGATTGGTAAATCATTAAATCATGAATGTCTTTCAAACAAGCAATAATAGAGGAGCAATGTTTTAATTTTCTTGTGATGCTAGGCTAAAGAAACATTAAGACTAACATCTCTTATATAGTGGCTAGCGCCTCAACTAATCAATGTCCGCAGAACAGTGGCCAGCCGTTAGCCACCAGATATTTTTTCAACTGTCGGGATTCAACCTGGGGAGCTCCCAGTCGAACCCAGCGCTAATCCCAGTGCGCTACTACTAGGCCACTTTCGGGTGGTTAGCCACATGAGCTTTCATTGCCCTCAATTTCTTTATAAAGCTTTAAAATCTTGTATAAAACTTTTAATGCAAAACATAGATTTCAATAAAAAATAATTCTATACTTGAAACCTACTCACAAAAATTTATAAAATTATCGAGATGCATTGTGGCTATAAAATTAAGAATTAAAATATTCAAAAATAAAAATAAGATTACGTAAAATACATCTAACATGTGTTGGTATCTTATTAACTATTTTATATTTTATATAAGAGTTTGCCCGGCCAAGTATGTACCATGAAACATATTATTTTTAAATTTCAAATTTTGTATGTGCATGTAAAAGTAAGGTTTTTGGCTTAGACACGTGTAAAAGTAAGTTGGCATGTATAATTTATACATAAATATTTACACAATAACCGGAGATCGCTGCAGTTTAAGCTCTAAAAAAACATGGTTATGGTGGAAGAAGTTGGATTAAAAAGCTTCTTTTTTTACTCTTTAATTTAAGTTTCAATTTTGTGTTGGTCATCCTAATTATCAAGCTATCTTAATTCTAAAGTGTGTACGTTGAATTATTTAATTACTATCCATGTATGTGAAACCGAAGATTGGAAATAGTCGAAAAGGATTCTAATTAATTGGAATCATGATCTTAAATTTCACTGGCTAGATAAACTTTGCGAAAGCTATTTTGCACCAAATTAGGATGATAAATCTTCGATCTTTTATATATAAATATTTTGCACCAAACTTATTATTCAACACCATAACATTAATCAATTTTTAAAGTATTTAATAAGTTAATATACTTCTCAATTTTTAAAAGAATATTTTCATAATATAATAGAATATACTGACATATCTCACAGATCCATCAGTGTTCTCCTAAAAAGTTATTACTCCATATAATATATATATATATACTAAGAATCTGAGATCTTGCAGATCCATTAGTATTCTCCTAAAAAGTTACAAATTAACTAATGACTAGAACGTCCCATTAACCACGTTTAAACTGTATGAAAGTAGGTCTACTTAATTATTTGGAAATTAATACATTCTAATTAAGGTTCAAAAAATGGTATTTCGATAACATATTTGGCACTTATTGCATCTAAAATAAACCTTTGTCTTTAACTAACAAAATCCCAATTACTTTGCTAATTTAAAAATCACTAGTTATTGCATGTTAAAGGTTTCTTACCATATGAAAGAGATTTTAGCATTAACTCCCTCTTTATTTAAACATCCCATCTCGCTTCACTTATTTCCATCTCTCAAATTCGAAAAAAAGGAAAAGTTACATCCAAAATCAAATTACCCATCCATATGCATGGAGTCCCATCCATGTATCTCTGATGATTCAAGCATCTCAGCTGCCTCAGAATGTGACCATGACAAGAAGATGAAGAGCGTAGATAAAGAAGTGTTTGACAAAAAAAGTCGACACGAATTGGGCCCCACATCCCGTCTTGGCCTCGATCTGAAACTCTCCTCAAACATAAACGAGTTGGTTAACAACCGGTTGACCTCGTCCAAGCCCGAGCTCAACCTTTTCAACCCATCAATTGGAGTTTCTTCCCAAGTGAGTGAGTCTTCGAACGAGGCAAGCGGTAAAAACCCTAGTTTTGAAACTAAGGTTTTCGCATGCAATTTTTGCAAGCGGGAGTTCTCCACCTCTCAAGCCTTGGGTGGCCACCAAAATGCGCATAAACACGAGCGCACTTTGGCCAAAAGGCAACACGCTCTCGAGGTGTTGCCTTTTAGCCATCCAAGGTGCAATCCCTATTACGGTTATTCGAACATCGGTCGAGCACCTCTATATAGTACCCATGAGCGTTCATACCCTTGGTCTTCAAGTTATTTTCTAGGACAGCATCATGATGGGTGGTCTAGTCGACCATCCCTAATTAGTCCTAATAATGCATCATTTGATAGTGGACTAATGATCGAAGGAAGTGGGTCCGTTCGTGATTTTTTGGGGGTTTCTTCATCAAATACTGCTAATAACAATAATCCAAATAATGTTGGTGAGACGAACAAGGCAAATGAGGGCGAAAATTTTTGGTCCCGAGTGGCTCACACCAAAGGCAATGATCATAATAACGGATCGGGTCTGGATTTGAATCTCAAGCTTTAGACTTCATTTTTGTTTTAATAATTTTAGTTTTATTATGATTGGGTTCACGTGTTTATATTAATCATTATTGGTATTGTTATTGAGATCTTTGGACAAGAGTGAAGATCTTGATGCAAAATTACTACGTTGGAATATTAACTCGCACACATGCTCATATATTTATATATTGTACTGTCTAATTTATAGGCAGTTTATAATTAATTTATTTCAAATTGCTATTTACAATAAAATTATGCCATTTTGTATGCGACGAGTCCAACCAGACCGCAAACAAGCTAGCTAGGAACATGAACAACGACAACTAGGCACGTACGTGTTTTGGACAAAGTCCTTGAAAGTTCAAGCCCTAATTTACGTGTTATATAGCTTAATTATAAAATTACGAACTTTCGTACCATATATATATATAAGCCGGCAATATATATATATAGTTCACACTAATCAAACAAAAAGATGGATGCCTTGATTTCATGAAAAAATATACCTACCTTTTAAAGTTCTACTTCAGTTCAACATATTTAATTTGCTCGATCAAAGACCGAATCTATATCGCATCATCGACGTACTGAAATAGTAAAATTAACTCATATATTCAACTGTACTAGATTAGTGTAGAAATAAAATTCTTTAGGGATCCACACGTATATATTGAAGTAACAATTAATTTCCAATACAAAGCGTGCGGTTCAAAGCAATAATATGGTAATGTTTATAATTAGCAAACATATACGAATGCAGAATAAGAAGTACACAAAGATTCCTTGAAAGAAAAATTACGAGTAATTAATTCTACACTTATCAGATATTCTTACCGCATATTTTATTGGCATGCATGCATTACATGGATTATACTTTTACAAAATATAACAAAGCTAAGGTATAACCCGGCTATGTAATACACCCGGTAAAAATAATTGGTAACAATAGTAGGTTAAAAAAAATCGTTTTTCAAAAATTAATCTTTACCTTGACTTATTTTATTTCATCCTGTTCTCATCATAAATGCATCAACTCTTTATAACCCACATAAGCTATGTCAATAAGGCTCCGTTTAATAACAATATGGAAAATAAAAAGAAAAACAATTAATTTGGATGAGAAGATGAAAAATAATTATTTTCTATCTTACTACATGCCTCAACTTATTTTCTATCTTCTCATCCAAGTTAGTTGTTTTTCTTTTCATTTTCCATGTTATTATCAAAAATAGCCAAGATAGAACTCTATAAGGTATGGTAATGTCTTGAAAATGATTAGTTCAAGCAAATGTGTGCAGTAGCCATTAATTGTCATACTTGGGCCATTTAATTTCAATTTACGAGTCACGATTTTCTTTGCAGAAATGACTCAAATTAATTATATCAGAGTCTAGCTAGCTAGGTTTTAAAATTAAGATGAACACACTTTACAAGTGTACAATATTATATTTTAGTAACAAGTTAATTTTAAATTAATGCAATAATGTTTCTCAATTATTTGTAATAAAGATCTTCCTTTTTTAAAAACAACGTACCAAAGTTGACCCTCACGTCTAATATATATATATGTATATATAAATATTGTACGTATAGATGCTTAACGAGTGGATTGTCTTCTTCTAAATCATCTGATAATGTTGCCATGTGTTAGCCCGAGAGAATTTAGTTATTTCCCGTTCTTGTAGCTGGGAGCCACCTCTCTAATTAGCCTTTTGTAGGTGGTTACAGAAAGCCCCTAATTCTGGCGTATTTGATTCTGAAAGTAAAAAATCAAAAATAACATTCATACCTTGGTCTAAGAGCTAGACAAAGAAACTAGCGACTATTAAGTATATATTAATACCAGTTTAACAAAGTTATTATATTATAAATTAAGTTAGACCAAATTTCGACAATTATTAATTTAAACCGTGCTATAATTTTATTTTCAGAATTTGTCATTATGAGTTCTTACTTCACAAAAATTTATGTTTTCATATAAAGATTGGAATTCCAACCTTTACCATTACAAATGATAGTGTTATCCTCAACTGTTACACTATTTAGTATGTTTTATTATTTCCTCTCTAAATTAATTGTATCTAAAATGCACACACATAGTATGTAAGAATAACCAGTAGAGACTAAATCTGTAACTCCGATATTATTTATACTAGCTTATTACCCGTGCAATGCACGAACGTTGTATGGATTATTTTTCATAAGGATGTATATATATCATGTTTATTTTTGTGTATACATGTCTATACTTATATGAGTATAGTCAATTTTTTTAAAAATATAAAATTTATCAAATCAAATAACAATCATGAGTTTACATAAATGACAAATAGTATAATACATTAAATAAACATATTTTGCTACATCATCTAGTAAATTGAAATATAAAAGCTAATCAGTGTTTGTGTTCCTTTCAATTGTTTTCTTAACTGCACTATAACAAAAAAAGACTCATGAGAGGAGTGGAAAATACAATACAAATTTCTCTAAAATAGAAAATAGCACATAGAAATACAGTAAATTTTGTTGAAAAACAAAAGAAGTCGAAGATGCTAGTTAGTTGAAAAATAAACAATTTATATTAATAGAACTATTCTAAAAGAATATATATTTACATACTCTTTTGTGCAGCCATAAAGAGATGGATAGGTAAAGAGAGCATACGTAAATGCATGTTAGTTCTAATTATGTGGCTCCATTCATGGTACAAAAACATTCACATACTTAAAAAAACTATAAAATTAAGGCTAATATTTATACATTGTGTTGCTTTGTGTAAGTCACTAAGTCTACAGAAAGGAAAATTATAGTATAGATAATTATACTAACCAAAAGTTCAGCAGCACAACTTGAAGGTCTAAAATGCAGCATGGTACCCTTCTTCAAATAGAAGCAACAACAAAAAAGTGGCAACAATGTGCATCAATTTTTCTCAAGATTTTAATGCCTCTTGTGTCTGAGTTGAAGATAGTGTAGTCATGGATTGCAATTCTACTTCCTTAGTCATGAATTGTACCCGCAAGATAAAAAAAATTACCATTTAGAGAAACGACACCTAAACACACACACAAAGCATTAACATAACATTAACAACAATTATAAAATTAGCTTAAATTTGACAATATAAGTTAAAAACTTTTGTTCAAAAAAAAAGGTAAAAACTTGCTACACAATCAGGTGAACGTATATATATAAACTCACCCGCATTCACAAATTGTGATTGATATATGCAACTCGTTCGTAGATGTCAAAGCCAATTTTTTATTGAAATACACATCAAACTTTACATGATATAATTAATCTCTGCTGTCAAAAATGAAAACCAAAAGTAGTTAACATATAATCAATTTGAATAGAAAACAATTTTATTACCCAAAACGTTTGAAAGTGCAAGAGTATAGGTAAGAATGAGATTAAGTGTTTACCATCTAAGTTTACTCAATTCTTTTTTCACATTTTCTCAAACGGACTTGATTCTAATATTTCAACCTAGGTTTCAAGGAAGGTAGTACTCACTTACACAAACTAAATCCATAAAATAACAACCAAAGCTATTGTATTATTCATTAAAGAAAGAGTAAATATAAATCATATTACAAACAATCATAACCTAAGTAATATTGAAAAAAATAGTGTGTTACCTTTAACATGTAGAATTCCTGGAGAAATTGCACTTCAAAATAGTACATAAATAGTGCATACAGAAGGATAAATGTATCTCTCTTGTTCCAAAAAAAAGAGGAAAAATGGATGATACTACTTACTAAATTATAACTGATTTTACATTCCCAACTTCACATCATCCCGCTTTATCTGGTTACTATTCTATAAGTCTTCTTTGTGGCATTTCACCGAACAGGTTGTATGCACTGTGTAGAGCTTAAAACAACAACAAAAAAAATTAAATTAAAGAAAGTAAATTATAATCCTTATGGTGATACTATAAACCAAGTTAAATTAATATGTGTAGAAATTACTCGTTTAGAGATTTCAAACGTTTAAAACAGAAAAAGTGAAAATTGTTACCTTTCTAATCCAATTCCTTCCTTGCCTACATACTTGATTGATTTCCCAATATTTATGCTGCAAGAGAACAAAGAAGATAAACAATATCCAACCATTAAGTGTAATAGTAATATGTACGGAAGTTCTTGTATTCTCATATAATATGATGATGTTATCTGAGAAGACTCTTTATAGATAGAGGAACCCAGAAAGATGGAAGTAATGGATCGTATATGAAAACCGAAGGAGTTATCGGGAAAAAAAATTAAAGGGGAACTCAAGCGCTGTAAGAGAAGGAAAAGCCACTAAGATGACAAAACGGTGGGAAGTGAAAAAGTATAATCATTGCGTAATTAATGCCAGCGCAATAATAACATAGAAAGAAAATGAATGAAAGGAGATGAGAAGTTCTAGAATTTAAAATAGGGAAAAGAGATATATACAGAAAAGGTAAATAAATGCAGGATTCTTAAGAAACTGCCACGTGGATATTTGCAAAAGGCTCAAAGGCTCCATTTTTATATAGTTTTAAAAGATATATATAATGTAATGCCGGATCAATTAAAATTTAAAAATAACAAGAACCTCATGCTTTTTCTCTGTAAACAAAGTTATAAGTCAAAGAAGTCGTAAACAGTACGTGGCAATGAATTATATCCCTTCTTTTAATGACCCTTCTGAAATTAAATAATTTAAGGAACGGTTATTTTGAGGGAGTAAACGGATGATTTTTTTTATGAAATTTGGTGGTGATTATCTCTATAATGTGGATCATTTCCACCAAATTTTATCAAAAAATTCAACAGGAGAGTATATTATTTGAAAATTTGACATATATGCTTATTTTTAAATGTTGAAATTTAGATATTTAGTTAATCCACTTTCCAATTGAGGTTTTTTATTAAATTTGGTGGATATGATCTTTATAATGAGTAAAACTCCACTATGTTTTATAAAAAAAAATTATCCGTTTATCTCTCGAAATAAACGATATTTAAGAAAAGAGAATGTATATATACATATATATTTTTTCTTGAGATAAACCTAGGTTCAAGTAATTTAGTGGAGAGGGATTGGGTGGGGTCGAGGGGGCTCGTACAACTTTGTGACACACTAGCGGCTACGTACTCTACTGTTGTTGGGCGGCTACGTACTCTACTGCTGTTGGGCGACTACGTACTTTACTGCTGTTGGACTAAAATCCAAGTCTAAGGTGGCATTTAGTAAAAAAGCTAAAAACTAAAAAAATTGTTTGTTAGTTCTGAAAATTATATCTGAAAAAATGTTGTTTGTTTGAATATAACACATCTGAAAACTGAATTTTTTGTAGTATGACAATTTTGCCCATATTATTTTATAAAGTTCCATGAATATATATAATATATGTATGTATATGCAAGTGTGTATGTAGATGCATGTATAAAATCAGAAATGCAGAGTGTGTAGATGGTGCGGCCATTGAAAAGCTTAGCTATTGTGTTATTGGGCGGGGGGTAGAATTGAGAATGTGGTGATGGTGGGGGAGAAAGAGGAAGAGGAGGTGGTGGTGGATGCTGTGCTTGTGGAGGTGGTTGTGGCGGAGCCGGTGGTGGTGGTGGCGGTAGCGGTGGCTGTGGCAATAGCAGTAATTGTGGGGGTTGCTATGTAATTTTGTTAAAAGAAAGATAATAAAATGAATATTTTACACCCTTTAAAATTAAGTTTCAGATCCAAGTAGCAAAGTTGTCACTTAAAATTTTGAATGAAAATTTAAAGTTTTTAGTGGTAAAAATTAAGTGGCCACTTAATTTTTTGGATTATCAAACAACTTTTTAAACTACTTAAATCTGAAAATTTTAAGTTTTCAAATTTAAGTGACATTTTAAGTGCCAAATGAACAGCGCGCCCCTAAGAAGACGTAATTATTTGAAAATATTTTGTACCTATGATATATATATATATAAGTGGAGTTGCCTTAATGCCTATTACTTGCTAATTCAAATTTTTGAAACTTCAATTCCCTCTCCCTCTTTCAAATTGAATACCAGATATATTTATATACAAAATTTTGAACCATGGTCTATAGTTAAAAAATTTGATAGTAGATACGAGAAATACAAAGAACGTCTGTGAATTCTTGGGTAAGAGCTATTTGCACTAAAGATAGTAAATATATAGCAATAAGTAATTTTATTTATTAGGAACAAAAAATAAAAACAAAAGTAATATTATAGCATAAACATTTGCATAGGCCTGCCAATTGGACCAAGCAAGCCCAAAACCCGCTTGTTCAACCCATTAAATTGTAGGTAGAGTCTTAATTAAGTTTGAGCCAGGTCGAGTGTGAAAAAAAAAAAAAAACTTAAGCCCAAATTAAAGTTTGGGCAGAACTTGAACTTCAATTGCTCAACTAGAACTAAGCCCAGTCGATCTGCTTGTACTTATAAGCTATGTTAGTATGTAATATATTATATCTATCTACTTTTGTTGGAATTTAAACTCCATCCCCATACATCAAACCACCTTTTTGTCATGGTATTTTAGAATTTGGATGTTATTTAAAATATTTTAGACTTTTCCTACTAAATAGTAGTTTGCGGATGCTTATTAGTTAATAGTTAGAGCTTTGCAAATTTTTAGACCATACTTACAAATATTATATGATACTCAGCCTAGAATCCATATTAAATTATGAGCTGAGTTTGAGCATATAAAGTGAGTTTTATTTTGGACCAATGAGTTTGAGCTTGAACATACTCAGTCAATATAATTAAGCTAAGCGTGAATAACTCCAAACGTAACTCATATAGCTCAATTGACATGCCTATATTATTTGTGTATAATTGCTTATTAGGCACAAACTTCGGTGATAAGCATTTATTGCTTGACATATGTCTTTTTTTTATTTTCTCCCACGAAATATCCCACACATTGGACATGGGGCTAAACTCGGAGCCTACATCCACAAGGGAATTTGCACCTATCACAAGTACTATATAATTTATTGCAATTGCGAATAATTTCCGGTAAACTTAAATTCAACTTGAACAAAACAAATATAGTTAATTTTCTAGAATACAATCTACCCATCTCTAATTAAGAGTCAACTTGATGTTTTTGAATATAATCACGTACTATATCCAATTTCACAATACAATACAAATACTATTCCCCTGACTATTGTTTAGATCGAAATTAGAATTTTCTTAAAAAATTACTGAGTCAAGGTGAGTCGATCTTTTAATGGGATTGATAGTCTATGTATATATTGTACTAGCCTTGAGACACACTTTAGGCATATGCAATATGATACTTATTAATTACTCAAATTATAAACATAAGATGATATTTGGTTAATTAAGTGGTAAGTATATTAGCTTTTTAAACTTAAAGTTGCAAGATCAAATACTTAGTAACACGTTATTTTTTAGTAATTTTCTGTGCGATAAGGGTATTTTTATAATTTCATAGACATATTAAAATTCCTTACTCTCATTTAATATATAGTATAAATGTAATTAATGAATTACTAATATTCTATATAAAGAATATGTATGGAAATAGTCGCAAAAAGGAAAAACCAGCTAATTCTTGCAAGTGTATAAAATCTAATATATGACTAGAATAACCCATCAATCAACTTAAAAAATCAAGTTTAAACTGCATGAAAGTAGGTGCATTTATTTGGACATTAATACTAGTTTCAGAAAATGGTAGCCGAAGAATATATATTTGATATTTATTACGTCTAAAATAAACCTTTATCTCGGCTAATTAAACATATCCCAATAACTTTGCTAATTTAAAAATCACTATTCATTATTTCATGTCAAAGGTTAATTTCTTACCATATGAAAGAGATATTAGCATTACCTGCCTCTTCATTTAAACATCCTATCAACCTTCACATGCTTTCACCCCTCAAAAAAAAAATCCTCTAAGCAAAATTTAAAATCCAAAATCAATTTATCCATCCATGGAGTCCCATCCATTTGTCTCTGATGCTTCAAGCATCTCAGCTGCCTCAGAAGGTGACCATAACAAGAAGTTGACGAACAAAGAAAAAGAGGTTGTCGAAGTTTTCGACAAAAGAAGTCAATTTGAATCACAGCTCCCGTCCCATCTTCGCCTCAATTTGAAGCTTTCCACAAACATAAAGGAGTCAATTAACAATGGGTCGACATCATCCAAGCTTGAACTCAACCCATTGATGGGTATTTCTTCCGAAGCGAGCAAGTCCTCGAACGAGGCCAACTGCGAAAACCGTATTTCTGAAACTAGGTTTTTTGCATGCAATTTCTGCAAGAAAGAGTTCTCCACCTCTCAGGCACTGGGTGGCCATCAGAATGCGCATAAGCACAAGTGTGCTCAAGCCAAAAGGTGACACACTCTCGTCAATCTCGACATGTCGCCTTGTGGTCACCTAGGGAACAATACCTATTATAATTAATTACTCGACCATCAATCGAACACCTCTATATGGTTCAACCCCACTTGGGGTTAGGGTTCGCTCCATGACCCACAAGCGTTCTTACCCGTGGTCCTTTAGTTATTTTTGGGGGTTTCGTCATCAAATAGTGGTTATAATAATAAACTGAATTATGTTGGTGTGACGAACAAGGCAACTGAGGTTGAAAATCTTTGGCCGCGCGTGACTCACACTGAAAGCAATGATCATATTGATGGATTGTCGGGTCTTGATTTGAATCTCAAGCTTTAGTCTTGAGGAAAGGGTTGGCCTAGTGGTAGGCAACCCCCTACTCTTGTCTTGAGGTCAATGGTTAGACTTAGACCTCTCTTAATATTTTTATAAAAAAAATTAAAAAAATCTCAAGCTTTAGTCTCAATTTTTCTTTTAATTTTTGTGTTATTATTATTGCATTCAAATGTTTATATTAATATCGTTATGGTTATTGACTTATTGTAATAGTTGTTGTTATCTTTAGACAAGTATGAAGATCTTGATGACATAAAATTATTATGTTGGATTAACTCGCGCAAGTACGAGCTCATATATTTACTATATATAATGTCTAATTTATAAACAGTTTATAAACTAATTAATTTCAAATTGATAAATTATATTTCGATAAAATTATGCCATATACCAACTTGAAATTTTATAATACAAACTTACATATTATTTAAGTTTATTTTTTAAAATCAATTGTTAATTGTCTAACATTTTTAAATATTAACTCATTTTTTTTTAATATTAATTAGTTCATTTGTAATTACAAACATTACTATATATAATAGAAAAACTATTGAATTAAATAATTTTATTTCTTTTAGAGAGAAAACCAGAAATAGTCATTGATTTGAGGCATTATTAAATAATTTAATTTTTTTTATAAATAGTAAATTGAAGCACAAGTGGGACCTAAAAGCAAATCTAGGATAAATATGAAACAAGAAAGACTAAGTAAATTGGAAAGGAGTTACAGTTTAACGTCAACCTACGCAGGTTTGGAAAGAATAGATTAGTGTTTGTTGTTACTTACCATCTAAGCAGTTACAGATTAAGGTACTTTTATTTTTAGAAATAAAAAAAAAGTAGCATTTTGTGCAAATTAATTGTATAATGAATATGACATGTAGTGTTACTTTTATTTATTTTTTGCTATTCATAACCCCGTGAACGGAAAATAAGGATAATTTAGAAAAAGAAAAAAAAAGGTGGTAATGTTGGGTCATTCGGTCATTCGCAACCGAGTAAAGTGTCTATTATTCGGTTGTTGAGGACCGAATATAGGTCTATATATTCGGTTCTTGACAACCGAGTAAGGCATTTTCAAGTTTTTTCAAATTTTTGCAAGTTTATATTCGGTCCTTAACAACCGAATAACGTATACGTTATTCGGTTGTTAAGGACCGAATGAAAAGTGGGAGTGTTTTCAAGAAATTTTGGGGGTGCCAACATCACCACCCAAAAAAAAGGGACAACATCCCGGGACAGAGATCGAAGAGCTATCAAAAGACATCACCCCAAACTTTCTAAATTAGAATGATTCTATCTTAAATTTATAGCTTTCCTTTTCTTATTTTTCAAAACGACATAAATCACATGCATGCTGCATGCATGTCTCATATTCTTTTTGAGACATAATTAATTAATATAATCTATATCGCTATAATAGATTACTTTTAGTTTATGTGGAAATTAGTGTATTATTAAAAATTACAAAAGTTAAAGCAATACTCTCAATTTGAATGCATGGAGTAACTCAATTTAAAATTAGTGTATTATTTTTCTAAAAGTGATATACTATATTCTTCTTCTTTTATCAATCGATATGGATATTCATAGATGAATATTTATAAAAAGAATTGAACTTATGACTTTGAACTTGGAAACACTTTTAATTATCTCCTAACCAAATATCATTATAGCTCGTTTGGCGTGCCGAATAAAAATACCACATAGAATATAAAATATTGGATAAACATATCAGATAATATATAAAAGGCCAGATTTAATAAGGTGTTTTGAGGGATAAGCCTCAAGTCAAGTTAATTTATATAGTAATTTATCTAATCCGAAGTTGCGAACAACATATGATATAAATATTTAATTATACCTCACCTTCTAATCCGACATGTCAAATATAGATTATATGTTTTAAAGAATTATTAAGTATATATCTTATTACACACACATAGAATATATCCCTACGCTAATAACCTATAAATTCATTTGGTTTGTATATATAACTTAGTGTATTTGGTAATTTGTAAGAATTATCAGTTGATCGATGATCCGCATAGCATTTGTGTCAGTGTAATACTGTTACGGGCATAATTATTAGAGCATCCACACCGGATACTTTAAAATTTAGGGTAAATTTAGCCATTACTTTCTAAATTTCAAAATCTGCACACAGGAAATGGTAAATTTTTTATTCATACGAACGTTTCACATTCGTATGAGCTTTTTTAAAAAAAAAAAAAAATTAATGCCATACGATTGAAGAGCAATTGTATGAATTGTTTTGGCATTTTTTTTAAGGTTTGTGACTAAAAAGGGGGGGGGGGGGGGGGGGCACTTTTTCAACCATACGAGGCTGCCACCCTCATATGGCTTCTTTTATAATTTTTTTAAAAGTTTTGTCACTCATCTCACACATATGAGTTAAAAAAAATAGATAATATAATCAATCAATTTCCATATGAATGAGCCAAATTTGTATAGTTTTTTTTTAGTTTGATAGGAATCTAGCACATTTGTATGCCTTATACGATCGATCCATATTCATATAGGATAAAATTTAAAATAATAATAAATTTAGTCGTTCTCTACCCTACAAGCCAAATTTTGTCCATCTAAATTCTTCCGTTGTGGAGAGAGATCGATAGAGATGCTCTTACACCCGCAACTAATTGAACTTCCTGTATAAACAATCATTTGACGTAGCATTACAACCCCCCCAATTTTATGTTAGCTGGCTCGCAAATATATAGGATACTACAAAAGAGATTTTACATGCATATTAAAATCTAAAAATATAATTGTAATATATGATATATTTTCATTACCAAAACATTCGTATTTCGCTAGACTCCAAACTCTAGTCATGCCCCATGTATTTTTTGGAAATTTTAGAGGCTTCTTCCATATATGCTTTAATAATTATTCCAAAAATCTCTTTTTATCCGATAGAATTGGTAGTTGACCTTTGACAATATTATTTTGATATTAAAATCACCAATTTGCATTAATATTCCCCAAACACATACTTTAAAAAAAAAATCATTATTCGAAATGAATGATTTTTTTTTACACTTTTAATAATACAGCAAGAAGAATATAATAGTCTGTAGAATTTGAGCTTGATATGGTTCACTACCATCACCGATATGGTCCCCGACTTAACCACCTATCACTAGGTGCGGGGTTTTTTAACTCAAAAGGCCTCGGTGATATTAAAGGTGAACCACTTATTATTTAGTTACATGTTTTTCTCTTATATTTTATAATGTAGGATCTTGCTATTCTTCAACACGCCCCTTCACGTGCAACCCGATATCGGATCGCACGGGTAACCCAATTCCCACATCGGGAACCAGTAAATTCGGGAGCCAACGCCACTCTTTTCGAAGGCTCGGGCCAACGCCATCTTTTTCGAAGGCCCAGTATTCATAACCCAACCGGGCCAAGGACGTGAATCGGAATAGAACCTCCCTCTGATACCATGTAGAATTTGAGCTTGATATGGTTCACAACCATCACCGATACTGTCCCCGACTTAACCACTTATCACTAGGTGCAGGGTTTTTTAACTCAAAAGGCCTCGGTGATATTAAAGGTGAACCACTTATTATTTAGTTACATGTTTTTCTCTTATATTTTACGATGTGGGATCTTGCTATTCTTCAACATAGTCATCTTATCTTTTCTAAAGCATTTTGTTAATTAGCAAATATAGGTTGTAATAATGGGTGATTTTGTTACTATGTGCCATTTCGTTTAGCTTATCTCATTTTTTAGTGATTGTTGTTAATACTCTTTACCCATTAAGTTTAACTATATGATGGGGGGGACATAAAAAAAAAACAACTTAATAGTAAAATATCTCTCTTTACATTTCAATTTTGCGTATGATGAAATGAGTATATAATTAAAATTAGACTCATAAATACTTTTTCTTGACGATTGATATGTTAAAATTAGTATATGATTAAAAATATGAAGTAATAACTATTTAACTTTACTATTGTACATTAAAATTTTAAACTATTTGGTACATAAAAAAAATTGATGGGCCATTCTTTTAAAATCGAGTATATATATACTTCATATTGGTATCAGTATCGGTACCAAGAATGATCGATAACGAACTAATCGATAAGATGAAAAATCATACTAATAGTGTAGTTAAGATGAAAAACGGTTTGATATGGCAAATCGTCTCCAATTTATTGTACCAACTATGTATCTCATATTCAACAAGTTTTCGAAATATCAAATTAAATTTGGCATCTCGTCAACGATTTATTATAAGTGAAGAAAATCGACAATATGTTCAATCTTTTAAAAAATTAGAAAAAAATACCCAAAATTTATGTATAAATACTTTAATATTTTACTCATAAATAGCCTTAAAATATAATATAATACATGTAACTATTTAATTTGGGGTTTTATTTTTTTATTTGCGTATAAGTTTGAGTGAAGAGATATGGGAAAATTGAAATATTATTATACTTTTGGGGGTTAGTTTAAGTTAAAAAAAAATTGTGTATCTAGAATTTTCATTAGGAGTAAATTACAAAAATGGCCATTCAACTATACACCGAGTTTCAATTTATCCACTCATCTTTTTTTTCTCTTAATTTACCCCTCAAACTTATAAACTCGTTTTAATCTCGTACTTCCGTCCAAATTGCACCGTTAACTTAAAAAAATGAGTAAATTCTCAAAATGCATTCAATTATACTTCAAGTTTTAATTTACCCACTTAAATCCAAAAAAGAAAAAAAAAACTAGTTAATTAATTGTTCATCGTCATTATTAACATTTTCCTCACTCTCTCTCTCTCAACAGCACTAAACCCATGTCTCTCTCATAAGCCACTAACAAATCAACCTTTCTCTCACCCCTATTGTCATTTTCACCACTTTCTTTGTCTTCGGTGCCTTGTTTTCACCTTCTCCCCTTTTTTCGGCCCCACGCCACCTTGCACCATCGCACTTCTATACACCATATTCCGCACAATCAACACAACACTACCACTGGATTCACTGCCGCACCACCATTGTCAATAGATTTTCGAGTTATACAAAAATGATTATTTTTTTAATTAATGGATTTGGGGATCATTTTTTTTCAAAAATGATTATTGGAATTGAACCGTTGCGACGATCGTTGGATACATTGAAAT
This sequence comes from Lonicera japonica, assembly GCA_021464415.1. Classification (NCBI taxonomy): domain Eukaryota; kingdom Viridiplantae; phylum Streptophyta; class Magnoliopsida; order Dipsacales; family Caprifoliaceae; genus Lonicera; species Lonicera japonica. The sequence continues at coordinate 74,161,778 of CM038471.1, read as the reverse complement.
CCACCAAAGGTTAAGCAATAAATGATTCGCCAGAGACTAGCGGGGAAATCGCCTGAGAACTCGTGTCCTACAAATAAATACTTCGCACGGATTTAAGGTTAGAAAAACCGGAGGGGATCTAGCAAGAGAGTTTATTGGAATGGAGACTAAGCACACAAAGATCGGTGACGTTGCCAATTGTGCGGGGGTGAATTTTGCCGACGAGGCCTACACTTGGGAGAGAAAAGGGTTTAGTGGCGGTGCGAGGTAGTGTGGTGCCGAAGAAGAGATGGAGTGTGAAAACGAGGCACGGGAGATAAGGAAAGTGGTGATAATGGCAATAGAGGTAAGAGAAAGTTGATTTGTTGGTGGTTTATGAGAGAGAGAAATGGGTTTAGGAGTGCTAAGAGATTGAGTGAGTGAGGAAGATGTTAATGATGATGATAAACAATTAATTAACTAGGCTTTTTCTTTTTAGATTTGAGTAGGTAAATTGAAACTCGAAATATAGTTGAATGGCCATTTTGAGAATTTGTACATTTTTTTAATTTAACGGTGTAATTTGGACAAAAGTATGAGATTGAAACAAGCTTATAAGTTTGAGGGATAAATTAAGAGAGAAAAAAATGAGTGGTTAAATTAAAACTCAGTGTATAGTTGAATGGTCATTTTGATATTTTATTTTTGATATTTTTTTAGTTTGCCCCATATTATTAATTCAAAACTTAACTTACCTCCTGTTTTACTAATCCTTTGAATTACCCCCCTGTGATTTGACAGAATGCTAACACCGTCCTATTTTCTATCCCTTTGACCATTTTGCCCTTACTGTTCATCATCTTCCTCCCTCAATGATTATTCAAGAACCCTAATTTCATTTCTTCATCTTCCTCCCTCATTTCTTCTCTATCTCAACATTCAAGAAACCCATTTCGTAATTATATCAAACCCAACAACTTTTTCTCTCTAATTTTAAAACCATTTCGTAATTATATTCAAAATTAGTTTTTACTTTCTCTCTCTAAAATTAGTTGATTTGGGGATCTAATTTTGAAAACGATTTTAGAAACGATTTTACAAAAAAGGTGAATAGTGAACCCATTTTTGAAAAAGAAGATGAATAGTAAACGGATTTGGATTTGTAAATTGGGTATGAAAATGGGTTTACTAATATAAACAATTTTGGATTTCGAAATTAGGTATAAAAATGGGTTTATTGTTGAAAATGGTTTTGGATTCATCTTTAAAAAAGAAGATGAATAGTAAACTCATTTTTGTATTTCACATTTGAAGAAGAAGATAAATAACAAACAACTTTTGGATTTGTAAATCGGGTTTACTAATATAAATAATTTTGGATTTCGAAATTAGTAAACTCATTTTGGATTTGAAGAAGATGATGAATAGTAAACCCATTTTTTTTATTTCACATTTGAAGAAGAAGATGAATAGTAAACGATTTATAAATTTGTAAATTGGTTTACTAATAGAAACAATTTTGGATTTCGAAATTAGGTTTATTATTAGGTTTATTGAAGAAGAAGAAGAAAATGCTGATGAATAGTAAACAAAGGGGTAATTCGGTCCAAGAAATTAAGAAATTGACGATGTTAGCATTCCATCAAATCGCAGAAATAATTCAAAGAATTAGTAAAACAGCGAGGTAAGTTGAGTTTTGAATTAATAATAAGGGGCAACCTTAAAAATTCCCTTTACTTTTTCATTAAATAATATACACCCCCATACAATTCTACGGACAGGTGTCATATCATGAATGGGTTGTCTCAAATTAAGCGTAACAGGCCTGTCCCACTATCTAGTTTTTTTTGTTTTTTTTTTGGATAAAAATCTTATTTTTATTCTCTCCCTCAAAACTCACTGCCATGTTTTCGAGCCAATTTTTCCTCTATAGGATCTGAAAGAAAATGAAGATTTCTCTATCAATAATTATATTTATTATATATATATGATATGATGATGATGATGATTAGAACAATTATTCTCTTTTGGAACTTTTCAGCTTAGATTTTCTTCTATAATTCCCCTTTTTCTTTTTTCAATTTATCCTTTCTCTACTCTCTAGTTTTCAACGAAGACACCATGAGGAAGAAGCTCGATACTCGTTTTCCTGCTGTAAGTTTTTCTCTCGTTCTGAATTTGTCGCTATTGTTCTGTAATTTTAATGTTTTCGTATATTATTTTAGTATTATTCTGTGTAATTGCTTCTTTGTTCTTCAGTACTGTTAGTTAATTTGATGTTAGGGTTTTGTTTTGGGGCTTGTTACTAGATTTTGATTTTTTTTTAGTGAATTGGTACTTGTAGGTGTTGTTTTGACTAGGGTTTTTGGTTTCTTATACGGAAAGAGGGGAATTTGAGTGAATTATTGGTGATTTGGAGGGGGAATTGATGTTACGAGGAATGAGCTTAACACAGTTAAGTTTTCACTTTTGAATTGTGATTATGGTTTAGGGTTTGGAGGTTATTTGACTTATGACTAGTTTTATGATTAAGTACCTTTAGCCCTAATCTTATGACATGTCTTACTATTAATGTTAAGATTTCGTGGGCTTACTTTGGCAAGAGGGTATTTTGGTTATATTTTTTGACGTAGTGATATTTGGGGAGCTTGCTTAATAATTTATGAGCGCTATTTAAAATTACTCTGTATGACTATGTTTAGTATATGTTCATATTTACGTTCATGTTCAAAGTGTTGAGATTTTATGCATGGCAGATAATCCATGCTGTGCAATTAAGATAGGCTGTAGCTGTAATAGTAGGCTATCTTCATGGTCGTTTTACTCTTTAATATACTGTTGCTTATAACAGAACAATGAGTAGTGTATCTTCCTTCCTAATATTTCTTCTCAAGAAAGTCGTATTTGTTTTTCTCCATTGGACTTGTTTTATACTCCCCCATTCTCAAAAAGAATGCCCTATGCTATCTTCGCACAGGCGACTTTTAGTTTATTTGGCTGCCAGCACAAGTTTCTCCCGCTCAATTTCTGGCTCAGCGAACTGTGGATTGCTTGGGATTGTTGGTTTATTTGTAATTGTTCATTGACTTCTCCAAATTATTCATACCTCAGTTTTCATTCTTTTGAGCCTTTGCTTTTGGAGGAAAAAGAAAAATTTAGGGATTTTCGGACATTGCCTGCTATCAATAATGCGAAATAAAACTTCAACCTGTAAAACATTTAAATTATATTTTCTCTCTATTTCAAATGTCGTAATCTACCTTTGATATTTTTTATTTGACTAAAATACCCTCATCTTGTTTATACCCACTGACAAAGAACTGTAGTTTCTTCTTTGTTTTTAGAAAGGAAGGTCTATGTCTATCCTTTTAACTACAAAAACGAAAATCCCCCCTCAGACCCATCGTTGGTGAGATTCAACATTGGGATCTCTCCCAAATCCAAGTGGGTGCCTCTCCCGACTAGGCTAGCGCACTTGCTCAAACTGTAGCTTCTTCTTACTCTCTCTTAAGTTTCATTTATCTAAGTATTGATATGTAACACTAAGTGATTAAAGAGATTGTCCATTGAAGATTGAGGAGGAGCAAGGAAGGGAGGGAGATTGTCAATGTTCTTATTACTTGCCAAAATTAGTGTACATTAGGTAAATAGCTTCAACACACTTGAGTTTGGCTATTTTATCTTTCTTTCTCTTTGCATGAGAAATTTGTTCCTCCTCCCTTTATCTGTAACATTCAAATAGACCTCAAAATTTGTAGTTGTGGTTACACCTTGGCTTTAGATGTTGGAATTTGTGTTGAAAGTTACTGTTGAGCCAGTTAATTTAACGATTCGTCGAGAATCCTACTAGAATCCATAATTAGATTAAAATAAACCTGGGCAGAATTGGAATCCAATTGCATGTTGACTCTTTAAAAGCTTCTGTGCTTCATAACTGTTCAATAATCACTCTTAAAGCAAACTGAGCAAGCTCAAATCTTTATTACTAGATAAATAAAGTGTTACCCCCTTTATTATTTGTTTATTTTTCTTGAGTGAAAGCGGCGGATATTTTTAGTTTCATCTAGTTTTCAGTGGTGGTTTTACTGCAGGACTGTCAATGCGCTCATCCTTATTAATTTAGAACAGCCCCAATCTGTGGTTCATACAATTTTCAGCAATTTTATGAGATGTATTGTAGCCCACATAGACGAGAGTTAATGCATCCATGCATAAAATTGAGAAAAGATGACAATTTTTTGATGCATTTTTCTGTTTATATATATACACACATGGAGCGGGTCCTCTAATGAATTAAGGACCGTACTTATTTCAAGAAAAATAAGGAGTGTACATTTTGAGGGGTAAGCGGATGAATTTTTTCATGAAATTTGGTGGAGATGATCACTATAATAGTATAATGAATATATATATATATATATTTAATGAACGAGGTATTTTGACATTTTTTCCGGGTATCTTATAGTAGCATTTATTGGCAGGCACGCATTAAAAAGATTATGCAAGCTGATGAGGATGTTGGGAAGATTGCAATGGCGGTGCCTGTTTTGGTTTGTGAGTTGTTATCATTTAACTGTTAAGCCTTCGGAGTTCAATTATTTTCTTTTCGTCACTTACTCTTCTGAAATACTGATGCAGCTAAAGCTTTGGAATTATTTTTGCAAGACCTTTGCGATCGTACATATGACATAACCCTTCGCAGAGGGGCAAAGACTGTTAGTTCGTTGCATTTGTAAGTAAAGTTCCTGTCTTTCAACCCTTTCCTGTCTAGTTGTCTTGACTAAATAATGTAGATGTAAGGGGTGTTTTATAAAAAAGTTATAAAATGATTGAAAAAATTCCTAATTTTTCTTTGAAAAAGAGATGAGTGATTTGGCAAGATGTTATGTTACTCTTTTGTTTTTCTATAGAATCCAATTCTTTGAGTACCGGGTAAGAAAAAAATCCGTGAAAAAAAAAGGAAAAAATGGAGGACTTGTCATAGAATTACTCATCTCGTTTTTAAACTTCTTGTAGAACTTAATTGTTTTTCAAATCATGTTCCACTTTTTATCAAACAAACCCTTAGTTTAGCCACAAAATTAAGGTAGCATATGTGCAATTTAGATTATTTTTTTTCACTCTTTTTGCTCAAATATCATTGTGATTTTTACGGTAATGCAACCAGGTGTAATATTGTTTCAAAACATTTATGACTTTCTTTGTGGTTTAATATATGCTTATGTACTTAGGACTCTGTGAACATAGTTTATAATATTCAACAAAGCACTTCAAAGGGCATGGTGTGGTATTGTTCGATTCTTGTGAATTCAGATTCCCTCCACATTATCTGATTATTGTTATCCATTATTAACTTACATTGCGTGAAGAAACTGCCCAAAGTCAAAGCATGCATTTAATGGACTTATCTTGTATGGCCTAAGTTTTGACATATATTTGGCCATTCTCACTTGTGATTGGAAAACTGATATGCATGAGAGCACCAACTTATAGATTGATGGTCAGCTGGTTGTATAATATTCTTTTGATCAGAAACATGAAAATTGCATTAAATCAATAAGAGTTCACAACGCATGCCTTGTACAAGGAGTGCCTGCAATATAAAGAAAAATAAGAAAGACATTATTTGGCAACCCTTTCAATGTTGGAAACCAAACCTGGATTTTGCAAGCTCTACATAAGTTCAAGACCTACCATAGACATTATTTTGGGTTTTTTACTTTGGCCAATTCGACTTCAACCCCCCCCCCCCCCCCCCCCTTCTCTCCCTCCCTCTCTATAATCCTTAAGACTTGACCTTCTGCACGAGGGGTTGTCTCAAGATTTATGTAAAAAGAGGGAGCAATGCCTAGTTATTGTTTCGTTATCCTCTCACTTCACCCCATATATCTGCGTAACAATACCCCCTCATGCAGGGGGCGAATTAATATTATCGAAACAGGGGGGAAGTCCAATTTTGGCATGAAAATAAGGTGCAGAGTCTAAAAAGTTCTATTTTTAAAAAAGTAAGAATCTCAATTGTATTAATAAATCAAGATACAAAGTATTGGAGACAAGAGGTCCACCAGATGTGTTCCAAATAGCAAGTAAACTATATTAATAACTCAACAAGATAGAATCGCTCTCCATTTCACATAGGCGTTCAATAAATTAAAATCTTGGAAAGTTTTGACTGATGAAACCTGAAAGTCCGAAACACAAATTGGGCTTTTCAACGACACACGGCTTTTCCTAATAGCTGGAGAAATCCTCTTACAAGAACTGAGTAGATCATCAAATTCACTAGAATTTTTTTTACCTGTCCTTTCCTATATGATTCTTAATCTTGACTGCTAGTTGACTTTGGGGACTTTTGTGATGAATTTAGTTCTAGCCATTCATCTTATCCTGTCTCCGTACTTTGATAAGCTAAGAGAATAACAGAAAGAGATCCTGAATGTTTGTCTTATTTATCGAAGGATTGATGAGGCAGGGCAGCTATGAAGAGATCTGCCATGACAACAAAGTTAAGGTGGTCGAAAGAAGAAAAGCACAAATATAAAGAGAAGAGGAACTACAAGAACTAGAACTAAGAAACTAATTCTAAACAATACTCAATTTTCAATTCATTCAAGTCCGCTTTGAAAGAAGGGATTACATTAAATTTGATAATTTAGAGAGAATGATAATATTATTCCATGATGATAATTAATGAAAACAACGCACCTTATATAGGAAATAAACACAACTCCTAATTAATCTAGAGTCCCTATCAAGGTGGGATTCTATCCACAACTAAAATAACGTAAATAAATAATACTGAATTATCAATACTCCCCCTCAAGTTGGTGCGAAGATATCCGTCAGGCCCAACTTGCTCACTTGAAATTCGAACGGTTGCCTTAACAGGCCCTTGGTCAAAATATCTGCAACTTGTTGATTAGACGGAACAAAGGGAGTACATATAATTCCACCTTCTAGTTTCTCTTTGATGAAGTGCCTATCAATCTCAACATGTTTTGTCCTATCATGTAAGACCGGATTGTGGGCAATACTGATAGCAGCATTGTTATCGCAATATAGCTTCATCGGGAGACTTATTGGCCTTTTGAGTTCTTCTAAGACCCTTTGTAGCCAAAGAACCTCACATACTCCTTGAGCCATTGATCTAAACTCAGCTTCTGCACTGCTTCGAGCGACAACACTTTGCTTCTTGCTTCTCCACGTAACCAAGTTACCCCAAAGAAACGTACAGTAGCCAGACGTAGACCGTCTATCAGTAATCGAGCCAGCCCAATCAGCATCGGTATACACCTCTATCCCTCTTTTATCGTTCTTCGTGAAGAACAGACCTTTCCCTGAGGAGCCTTTGAGGTAACGAAGAATACGGTACACCGCCTCTAGATGCTCTTCACATAGTGAGTGCATGAACTGACTAACCATGCTCACAATGAAAGCAATGTCAGGGTGCGTATGAGACAAGTAGATTAGTTTCCCAACTAATCTTTGGTATCTCCTTGTTTCGACTGGAACACTATCTTTAACATCTCCTAGCTTGGTACCCAGTTCTATGGGAGTATCCGATGGCTTACACCCACTTATCCCAGTTTCTGACAGCAGATCCAAAATATATTTTCGTTGTGATACTACAATACCACTTTTTGAACGGGCCACCTCCATTCCAAGGAAGTATCGTAGGTCACCAAGATCCTTAATCTCAAATTCTCTAGCAAGATTTCGCTTCAGTCGACCCATTTCTTCAACATCATCCCCTGTTAAAATCATATCATCCACATAAACAATGAGAACAGAAAGTTCGTTTCTTATGGACGTCTTAGTGAAGAGAGTATGATCAGACTGCCCTTGATTATACCCTTGGCTCTTGAGGAACTTCGTTAATCTTTTGAACCACGCTCTAGGGGATTGTTTAAGGCCATACAAAGACCTCTTTAGCTTGCAGATTTTTGTCCCAAATTCCTCAGTAAAACCAGGTGGAGGTTCCATATAGACTTCCTTTTCTAGGTTTCCATTCAAGAAGGCATTCTTCACATCTAACTGATTTGAAGGCCAGTCCAAGTTAGCTGCAACTGATAAGAGAACCCGAACTGTATTTAATTTTGCCACGGGAGAAAAAGTTTCAGAGTAGTCGACTCCATACGTTTGAGTGAAGCCTTTAGCCACCAGACGAGCCTTGTACCGTTCCACTGACCCATCTGAGTTATACTTCACAGTGAATACCCATTTACAACCAACAACTGTCTTTCCTTCTAGAAGCTTTACTTTCTCCCAAGTAGCATTCTTCTCCAGTGCTCTCATCTCCTCATACACCGCTTCTCTCCACTCCGGAACATTTAGAGCATCCTGAACATTGTTAGGAATAACCACATTCGACACACGAGAGATAAATCCAGAATAGGAGGGTGAGATATTTTTATATGACACAAAGTTCGAAATGGGATATTTGAGAGATTTCGTACACGCTCTAACTCTTTTTCTAAGAGCAATAGGGAGATCAAGTTGATTAGACTGAGTTGACTCGATATTAGCTTGAGAACTACCTTCAGGTATCTCGGAAGAGTCATCGTGAGTATCATGATCCACCTCCAGGTTGGATTCTTGGGGTTGCAGAGGGATGGTTTCTTTCCTTCCTTGTTCTAGATTTTTCCTAAAATAAACAAGACCTTTATACCGTTTTGCACACATCTCTGATCCATCGGTAGTCAAATTTTGGGATGACACTAACCCTGGTTGTTCACCATTACCAACACAAGTATCTTCAATATTTAATTCATTTGTTTTCCCAGATTGTGTGTTAAAATAATTATTAGGTACTTGTTCATACAAAACATCAACGACTGAATTATCAAAACCGCAACCACTATCTTCACTCGTGCTCTCCCCCTGAAGATGGGAGTTGTAATAGGATCGCTCTTCGAAGAAGGTAACATCCATAGAAATGTATAATTTCTTGGAAATCGGATCAAAACATTTATACCCTTTCTGATTTGTAGGATAGCCTACAAAAATACATTTGTGTGCCTTTGGATCAAGTTTAGAATTTTTGGGGTCATGATTATGAACAAAGGCAACACTTCCAAATATTTTTAAGGGAATATCCCCTAATAACCGAGTGTTGGGAAATAGATCAGAAAGCAATTTTATAGGGGCTTTAAATTTCAAATTTCGTGTTGGAAGCCGATTAATAAGGTAAGTAGCAGTCAAAATAGCATCTCCCCAAAGGTATTTTGGAACTTTAGTTTGAAAAATTAAAGCACGAGCAATTTCAAGTAGATGTCTATTTTTCCTTTCGGCAACTCCATTCTGTTGAGGAGTATAATTACAAGAACTTTAATGAATTATCCCATTTTTGACCAAAAAATCGCCTAACATTTTCTTAAAAAATTCCTTCCCATTATCACTCCGAAAAATTTGAATTTTGGTTTGAAACTGTGCGTGGATCATGGTGTAAAAGTTTTGAAACACACTCCCAACTTCTGATTTTTCTTTTAAAAGAAAGACCCAACATACTCTAGTGTGGTCATCAATGAAAGTTACAAACCAACATTTACCAGACCAAATGGGCACTCTAGAGGGACCCCAAACATCATTGTGAATCAAGGTGAAAGGTTGTGATTTCTTATATGGTTGAGACGGAAAAACCGTGCGTTGATGTTTTGCTAATTCACAAGATTCACACCGAAATTTAAGCAAATTTTTATTCATTAATAACTTGGGAAACAAATGCTTTAAATACTGAAAGTTTGGATGTCCTAACCTATAATGCCATAGCAAAATCTGACTATCACTAGAAACAAAAATAGAATTAAAACAAGTCTACCGGTCTTGCCTTCCAGAGGTAGACCCATTATTGAAGAAGTAGAGACCCCCATCCTGTTTAGCAACCCCAATCGTCTTCCCTGAATTTGAATCCTGAAATTCACAATGAGAAGACCAAAAGTTAACTTGACAATTGAGATCAAGAGCTAATTTGCTGACAGATATAAGATTATACGATAACTTAGGGACATGTAAGACATCTTTAAGAGTGAGAGATGGGGAGACGATTATGGTTCCTTTGCCGGCAACCGCAGTGAAAGAACCATCAGCAATTTTAACCTTTTGATTCCCTGCACACGGAGTATATGACGAAAAAAATTCCGAGATACCGGTCAGGTGGTCAGTGGCCCCTGAATCTAATATTCAGTTGCTATGGGATTTGATACAAGCAATTGTAGCTGTAAACTTATTACCTGACTGAGCTATGGAACATGAGGAGTCAGAGTTTCCTAAAGAATGGGCTTGAACCATTTTACACAGATACTCAAATTGTTCCTTTGTGAATGGAAATGGTTTTGAGGAAGATGGTTGCACTGAATCTGTATTGCTTGCTTGGAATGCTCGAGTTCCTCCCCTCGTTTTGTTATCACGCTTCTTCCAATTTGCTGGTTTACCATGAAACTTCCAGCAACTATCCCTAGTTTGACCTGACCACTTGCAATGATCACACCACAATTTCTGTTTTCCTCCCCTCTTATCACTGTCTACGGCTTTATCAAGGGCTACCAGTGCAGAGCCCTCACCATCTGTACGGGACTCCCGTTCGTCTTTCAACATCACAGATCGTCGAGCCTCTTCTCTTCGTACCTCTGAAAATACCTCTCGGATAGTGGGCAACGGTATTCTGCCTAAAATAAGACCCCGAACTTCGTCTAGGTCCTTGTTTAGTCCAGCCAAGAAGACAAACACCCGACCTTGCTCAACCTTCTTCTTGTAACGAGCATTATCATTCGGGTTTTCCCACTCTTCAGTTTCAAACAAGTCCAACTCTTGCCATATGGCCATCATGTCATGGTAGTAGGCTGTAACCCCACGATCTCCTTGTTGCATCTTCCACAACTGGTTATTAAGTTCGAACATTTGAGAATAGTTGTCTAGATCCGAGTACGTTTCCTTAACCGCGTGCCAGATATCTTTAGCGGTCGGCAGGAACATATAAGGTTTACCAAGTCCAGCCTCCATGGAATTAATCAACCACGAGGTAACCATCGAGTTCTCGCGCCATGACTTAAAGCCTGGGTCAGTAGATGGTGGTGGTACCACCTCACCATTCACATAACCTAATTTCCTTTTGCCGTCAATAAACAACCTCATTGACTGTGCCCATTCGAGATAGTTTCTTTCATTCAACTTGTGACTGATAGTCGCTACCGGATTTTCACTAACAGAATAAATAGAAGCAAACTGCGATATAGGATCTAAGGATGTAGAAGACGTGCTTATGGTGGAACCACTAGCAGACTCTGTGAGACCCGGAGTACTAGCATCCACCATAGCAAGTTTATAGTTCATCTTGCCAGAGAATCAACAAATAAACAAACTCAGGACTGAATTAAACTAATTCTGGAACAAAACCACAGCAACCAATCAACTAACCCGTTGCCCCAAATCTGGAATAAACAAACCAAGCCAAATCCATACTAAATTAAACCAAACCAAGACTGGAACAAGGTGAAGAATAAGAAGACGACCGACCCTGGAAAATTTGGCAGCAATCGGAGCATTCACGCGCTTCCACGCGCGGCGGAGACTGGCGGCGCGTGAGATTCACGCGCAGAGGGGCGGTGGCGCGTGAGGGCGCGTGAGCCGTCGGTTTCCGGCGTGGCTTTCGGGGTTCTTCTCGTCTAGTAATTCCGACCACTCCTGCGTGGTTGGTTCCGGGAAATCTCACCTATTACGCACGCTAGTGAGCAAAGAACAGTGGCGGCGGCTAGGGTTTTAGGCGTGGGTAGGGTTTTAATTGGACCTAGGGTTTTAGTTGGACCTAGGCGGCATATGGAGTTCCTAACCAATGCTCTGATACCATGATAATTTAGAGAGAATGATAATATTATTCCATGATGATAACTAATGAAAACAACGCACCTTATCTAGGAAATAAACACAACTCCTAATTAACCTAGAGTCCCTATCAAGGTGGGATTCTATCCACAACTAAAATAACATAAATAAATAAAATAAATAATACTGAATTATCAATAAAATTTATAATAGAAATAAAACCCTAGTTCTACTACTAGAACACCTATCCTAACTCAACTTCTGCTAATACCCAACTACTATCAAAACCCTAATAATATGAGCAGCCCCGTCTTTCTAAATTACATCAATTACTACCCAAAAGCCTAAATTAATAGCAAAATACAATTCATAAATAATTCCTAAATTAACTGCTTTTCTCTGACTACGTTACTCATCAGTTGAACGCATCCGTTGATAAAATCTTTGGCTTAAAACATCGTTTTCGAGCACCCGCTTTGTTGGATCATTTACTTTCATTCATATGGTCTGCCTTTTCAAGTTGATGGTGCCATGTTGGCTCTTTTGGGTTTTTCCTTTTCTCTTGCATTTCTTTTAGCTGTTCGACCATTGGATCTTTACTAAAACTTCATTTCTGAATGCAGAAAACATTGCGTACAAAGCTATAATGTGTTTGATTTTCTGAGGGAAGTTGTCAGCAAGGTTCCCGATTATGGTCATTCTGATGCTGCTGCCGATGACCGAACCATGCCAAAGAGAAGGTTAGAAAAAAAAATTGATTCCTATTTTTTTTGGGTAACATACTTTTATCCCTATGGTTTTTCCAATTAAATTATCCAGAATAACAAAGCCAATGAAATATTGTCTTTTATCATCTTCACCCAGGAAAGTTGCAGAAGATGAATTAAATGACAGCGATGATGAGTCAAAGAGGAACAGGCTGGTATGATCACTTTCATATTCCAATCCAAACCTCTTAATTCCTTCACTATATAAGCATTTAGTATTGGCAGACCAGGGACTTTGAGTGAGCTGGGTCTAGAATAGGTCTAGAATTTCTTTTTCCCTTTTTTGCTAATGCATGCTTAGTAAGAGCCTACAGGTCTTGCAAATTTTGAGATTATATTCGTCAAAGGTAAAGGTTTGTAATAAAGCAAACTTAATAAATGGTCAATTCAAGTTTAGTGTATTGTCTTAAGTAATATGACTGGACGAACATAACCATACCCTGCTTTTTAAAATAAAAAAGTGCATTGTAGTTTCATTTATACTTTACTATTAAATAGGAAGAGAGGGAGAAGGATTTGGGGGGCAAGTATTGGTTCGCCGCCGATGGTGAGACTTTCTTGTTACAAAAGAAGATACAAGGGGAATTCCCCAGGAATTACAATAAAACTCTCTCACAAATGCCCCACTCTTTACAAAGCAATCAGTTTACTTAAGTTCTTTTTATTTTCTAATACCAAGTTCTTCCTACTATATAATATTCAATACCATTCACTATTGCATCCTCTGTTCTGGAAATGTGCTGAAATATTCGAGCATTTCTCTCCTGCCATATGCAATATATAATCACTGCCATAGATAACCTTCCCAATCTAGCAGTAATTCCATTCCCTGAATTCCATACAGCTGTATCAATTTCCTTCTGCCAATAACTGAATCTATAGTTCTGTTGCTTCCTTCTCAAAACCTCCTGCCATATATTTAGTACAAAACAACAATCAAAAGCACAAATAATATCTGCTTTCTTCGGCTGCCCCACACAACAGACAAGAACTGACTTCTATTACAACCCACCTTTTAAGCGTATCCCTAGTTCTGAGCCTGTCTTTACAAACTAACTAGAATGAAGCTGCATCTGGGGATCTCATCTTTTTGCCAAATTGCCTTGCACCACCCAACATTCACTCCCACTCTTCTGATAGCATTCCATGCCGATCTCTAAGTAAACTCTTTCACTCCACTGTATCTTCACCATCCACCCTAGGCAAGTACTGTGGCCGTGCCTGAATAACAAGCATTAAGTCATGAGAAACTGCTAGTGGTTTATTCCAACCATAAGCACTAATACACTCAATTATTTTAGCATCCTTACTAGTTGCATCATAGAGTAATCTATCCCCAAATCTGGCTTTCAGTGGCCCAAATGGATGCCAGTTATCATGCCAAATGAAAGTATTCCTACCATTACCCACAATATGCTTCACAAACTCATTAAGTCATGAGAAACTGATGGTGGTTTATTCCAACCTTTAGCACTAATACTCTCAATTATTTTAGCATCCCTACTAGTTTGCATCATAGAGTAATCTATCCCCAAATCTGGCTTTAAGTGGCCCAAATGGATGCCAGTTATCATGCAAATGAAAGTATTCCTACCATTACTCACAATATATACTTCAAACTGGAAAATAATGCTTCTTAATTTCAACACCTTCCTCCAAATCCATGAAGAATCAGCTGGACATGTACAACTCCAAAGACTCCTTCCCCTTGACGTGTATGTATGGCACCATTTTACCAATAAATGAATTTAGCAAAGTTTAATTTGAATGGGTTGAGGAGGTAATTTAACTCCAAAATGTCTCATATAGAGCTAATGGTAGAAGGGGTGTTATTAAGAGATCGGAGTTGGATAGCAGTTAGTGATCCTCCTTTTCGATTGCCCCTATAATTACTACATCTTATACTGAGTTTTTGAGGGGGTGATTTTGCTAGAGTGTTTAGATTTTGTCCCTTTTGCCGGGGGATTTGGAGCCGCCTCCTAAAGTTGAGGGAGAAAGATGTCTTTGAAATGGATTAATAAAAGGTCCATGGCTCAGGAATAATTATTGGATACAACTGTTGTAACGTTGATGTGGTGTAACGGTATATGCGATAACTGCTGGATAACAAAAAAGGTTCAGATCATTTCAGTGGCTCTTTTGTAATTATCTAGACCTGTGTTTGCACCCAGCCCTTACATAACAAATCCAACAAGCGATATAAAATCCATTACGCCTCATCATTGTTACAACTGTTGTAACGAATATTTACACCTGGCACCGAAGGGTTTTCTGTGGCTTTCGTTGAAATGAACAGGGACAAGGCCCCTGAATCAGATGAGTTTTATGGCTTTCTTTCAATGTAATTGTGATAGTTTGAAAGACGATATGATGGGTTCTTGATGGTTGCTGTGCAGGAGCATTAGTTCTACTTTTACAACTCATCCCCAATAAAACGAGGGCCATCAAATTGAATGGTTTTAGACCCATCTATCTGATGACAAGTGTATAAGATTCTTTTGGAGGTGGTGCTAGTAGATCGCATTTGGTACTGTTGGATGTTATTTCTCTTGCTCCAAGCGCTCTTTTAAGCAGTCACCAGCTTTTTGATGTAGTTTTGGTGGCAAATGAAGCTGCCCAGGATTTTAGGAGGCAAGGTAAGAAGGTTTAGTTATTAAGTTTGATTTTCAGAAAGTATATGATATTAATAGGTTATTGTATTCTTTTAGATAAAGTGACATATAGAAAGGATATTGGGACTTTTGAGACTTCGGGGTAGGTAGAAAAGCTGGATTAAAGGCTGTTTTTAGAACTCTATATATATTATGTGTTGGTCAATGGGGATTTAAGGAGTTTAGGGATTCTAGAGGCTTGAGGTCAGGAAATCCTCCCTCACTGTACTTACTGTTTTTGTGGATCTTTTCAATTTAATGTGTAGTAGGGTTGAGTAGGTATGTTAAGGGTGTCTACAGAAACAGAGCCTTTTAGGATTCTTCATTTTCCTAGTTAACAATAGAGAGGGATTTAATAATGTTCATTTTCCTATTAGTCTTGTCACTAGCCTTTACAAGATCTTAGCTAAGGTTTTATCCTTGAGGTTACGTGAGGTGTTGTGCGAGACTATTGGCATGGCTCAAAGTGCGTTTGTTAAGGATAGGCAAATACTTGATTTGGCACTCATCGCTAATGAAGGAGTGGAAGAATATAGGGAGATGAAGAAGAAAGGAGTCGTTTTGAAGATTGATTTCGAGAAGGCATACGATCACATAGAGTGGGATTTTGTGGACCATGTTCTTGAACGTAAGGGTTTCGAAGAGAAATGGATCAAAGGGTGTTTGTCGACGGTGAATTTTTCAGTAATGATGAATGGGAAACCAAGAGGGAATTTCAAAGCTTCGAAAGGGTTACAACAAGGTGATCTGTTATCACCTTTCTTATTTGTTATAGTTGCGGATGTGCTCAATCTGTTGGTGGAAAGGGCGAAAACAAGAGGGCTTATTGAAGGGTTTTCAATTGGTAGGGAGTATGTAAGTTTGTCTCATCTTCAATTTGCTGATGATACGATTTTTTTCCTCTCAAATGATGAACACAAAATTAGTAACTTAATGGGAATCCTTGATATCTTTGGGTATGCATCAGGATTGAAAATCAATTTGTCTAAGACGGAAGTCGTGGGAATTAATGTAGGTGAGGGTGAGATGGGGGCCCTTGCTGAGAGAATTGGGTGTGTAGTTGGTAGCTGGCCAATGTCCTATTTAGGACTTCCTTTGGGTGACAATCCAAGGAAAGTCAATTTTTGGAATCCGGTGATAGAGAAGGTTACTAAAAAGCTCAAAGGGATGTTTATCTAAAGGGGGGAAGTTGACACTCATTCAATCAGTTCTTGATAGTATGCCTACATACTTTCTTTCATTGTTCAAGATCCCGGTTTCAGTAGCTAAGACGATTTAAAAATTAATGAGATGCTTTTTATGGGAAGGAATGGATAAAGGGCAAACAAATCATTTAGTTGATTGGGAAACGGTGTCCAAATGCAAAGAGATGGGAGGGCTTGGCATTGGCAATTTGATCAAGAGGAATGAAGCATTGCTTGGCAAATGGCTTTGGAGATTTCCAAATGAACATAGTGCTTTTTGGCACTGGATTATCAGAAGCAAATACGGAGTACTCGAGAACGGATGGGATGCAAATAAAGCAAGTAGAGGTACTTTCAGAAACCCTTGGAAGGCGATTGCAAATGGGTTGGAGACCTTCTTGGCTAATGTGAATTACCGAGTTGGCAATGGGTCAAGAACAAAATTCTGGTTGGATAGATGGGTTGGTGATATAGGTTTAAAGGATCAATTCCCGGGTCTGTTCAGAGTAGTGCAGAATCCGAGGGCTATGGTTGCTGATAATCTTTCTTGGGATTCTACCCAATATCATTCATGGAATGTGATACTGCGAAGAAATGTTACAGAATCGGAGGAGGAGGAATATAGGGCTCTGTTGGGAAGGTTACATGGTGTTGAAGTGGCTAGTGATGAAGAGGATAGTAGAGTTTGGGGAGGAGATAGAAATGGAATGTTCTTAGTGAAGTCTTTTTTTAAAATTCTTACTAAATCTGATGTAGGTTATATCTTTGCTCCAGCGGATATGATTTGGAAATCAGGCATTCCTCCTAAAGTTCGTGTTTTGGCATGGTTAGTTGCATTAAAGAAAGTCGACATAGCGGATTTAATTCAATTCAGAAGACCTTTTATGCATCTATCTCCTTCATGGTGTGTGTTGTGCAAGCGGGACAGAGAGAACATTGATCATTTGTTATTACACTGCGCTTTTGCTCAAGAAATCTGGAACAAGGTCCTAAAGGAATTCGACTTGATTGCAGTATTTCCGGATTCTTGGTATGAATTGCTTACCATCAAGTGGTTCTTCATAGGTGACAAAAAGAAAAGCAAAACATTATGGAGGTGCAGTTGCATGGCTGTGATGTGGTGTATTTGGAGAGAGAGAAATAAGAGAATTTTTGAAGAAACCGAAGAAGAATTAGAAAAGACTTGGGACAGAATCAAGAACCTGGCTTCACTTTGGGCATTTTCTTCGAAGAATTTTGGAATCTGGACTATATCAGAGATTGCTAGGGATTGGGGCTTGGCTATGCAGTAGCCTTATTTAGGCCTTAGAGGTTTGCCTAGTGCCTAGGAGTATGATTGTTGTTGTTAGGGGGTACTGCTTGTTTTTTGGGCATGGGATCAATTTAGATTTGTAGTAGGGTTCTTTTTGTTTTTTTTGTGATCGAGGATGGAGCTATTCCTTTTTGTTTTATTTTCTGGTGTGCTTGTTAGTGGATTTCTCATCCGCATCCAGCACCTTTGCTTGTATCTGATTTTTTCAATCAATATATAAGCTTTGTTTCTGATCAAAAAATAAAAAAATAAAAAAATAATGTTCTGGTTTTACTTTATATCTTTGAGGAGTTTGCTGGTGCTAAAATGTCAACTTGGACAAAAACAGTCTAGCTCACTGAGTAGAGCCTTAGGATCTTTTGAATCTCACCTATGTGACTAGGTGTATGGCCTAGGGGTGGTCATTGATATATGAATGTATCAAGGTGTTCATTTGGCATGTAATTATTGGGCTACTGCGAAGAGGTTTTCTAGGCTATTAGATGGCTGGAATTGGGATTTTCTCTTTGGGTTTGGAGGCTGTGTCATTTTGGTTAAGGCTTGATATAATATCCTTTATTTAAAAGATTTATGTAGGTTGGTTGAGAGGATTGAAAAATTTATGAGACTTCATGTGCTTTGGATGCCGCGAAAGAAGAGGAAGGGGGGGGAGGGGTGTTGCTTGCGCTGGCTTTGGTTACTTAACTTTGCCTGAAGCTTGTTGTTTAAGAGTGGAATTTGGTATTTGTAACATTTATCTTGCCGGAAATATTTGTGGAAATTTCTTTGGAGACTCTTGCAGGTAATTATGGGTATATCTTGCAGGAAATATTTGTTGAAGCCCACAGATACTCGTAATTACTAGTCACTCAAGTTCTTGAAAGGTCATTTTGCACACACTCCCTCTGTCCCAAATCAAGAATCCAGTTGGAGTTTCACATTCTCAGGGACTGAATAGTTTCAACATTAATCAATGGTTGAGAACAAAGCTTGGTTGTTATCTTGAGATTTGGTACATTGATTATGTCCCAGAAAAGAGTGGATTCTCAACCATTGATTATGTCTTGAGATTTGGTACATTAATATAAGTGTGGGGTAACAGTATGTGGGCCGTGGGAGCCACAATTAGGCTTGTCAATGGATTGGATTTGGATCATATCAGGGTCAATCCAAATCCATTTACTAAAAAATTTTCAGACCGGATCCGGATCGGTTCATACAACAAATCGCCTAAACACTAATCCATATCTACATTTGTTAGGATCGGATTATATTATTCGATACGACTAAATTTTTTACTATGTAATAGTTATTCCGTAAATATATTAAAAGTAATGAAAGAAGTTAATGTAATGTTATTTAAGTTTTAGTTATTATTTATAATTATTAGTTTAATAATAAGGTGGTGCATATAAATAATGATAAAATGAAGCATATATGTTTGTATCGGATGGGTTCGGCTTGCAAACGGATTGGATTGCAATTTATCCATATCCAATTTGTTAATCAATGGCTTAACGGATTTGGATGGACGGACTAGAAATCCCAATACATGTTCAACTAAATGAATTGGAATTCAGGCACATATCTGATCCATTAACGGCCCTAGACACAATAAACATACCAACTGTTCCCTCTTTCCCTTAATCATCTCGTATCAGATATGTTTGTATCTTCAAAAAAAAATTCACCCTTTTTTCCCCTTCACCGCGTTTCTCATTGTCCCTTTCTTACCCTCAAAGATTTGCAAAGGTACAATTGGAATTCTCTTTCCATCCTAATTTAGAGATCTTTTGTTGCTTCTTATGAGAGGAAAAATTAAGAAGAGAGTGTAAACTCTTAATGCAATAATTTCCTAAATTTAAAGAACTCATCTGAACAATCATATCCAAATTTGGAGTGTTGCGGACTTAGGCCATCTCCAATGGTTTGTCTATTGATGGTGTTCCTATCCTATGTTGTCAGGCATTTTAGACAATGTCTATGTCCAGTCCTGTTGGCAGATAGATCTTGAGGAGTGTTCTTAAGAATACAATTTTCATTATAATGATTTTGTAAATATATATATATATATATTACTAGAAGGTGTGGGAAAAGAAATTAAAGACATAAAAAAATAATTTGTCTTGATATTGGTGGGCCACATTGTGTATGATTCTCATACACAAGGTGGATATTCTGCCCCAGCCTGGCTGGAGAAGAGTTCCTTGGAGTAAAACAAAAAAATGTGTGTGGGTGGGTTGCGAGTTTTGACTTTTTGCTCTTCTATCATTCACAATGCCCTTTCGTTGACAAGCCATTGGAGATGGCCTTACAGAATTGATCCATCGTACAGACCCATTTTTATTTGTTTTTACCCCATGTAAATGTATATCACTCCATTTGTTTGCCTTAATGTTATTTGTTTTTTAACTACAGCGTGGGGCAGTCCAGATCTCCAAATATGTTTTTTATAAAAAAATTGAACGTACTGTTAGTTTCTAAACTAGTACAGAATTGAAAAAGCAATTTACTTAATTACTGCAGCAAGAGATATCCCCGACAAGCATCACCGGTGGCAGAGGAAGAGGTAGGGGTAGAGGAAGAGGCCGTGGCCGAGCCCGTGGCTCTCGAGCCCCAGACACGACCGACCATCCCCAACACGAGCCTGAACTCGATCCCTCCAAACCCCCTGTTCTTCAACCCGCCAATCAAATTCAAAGTCCTCATGGGGTGATAGATAACAATACCTTTGAGTCAAAGGAACCACCAAAAGAGAATACAAAAGCCCCCGATGTCCCAAATCTCGAAGTACGAAACTTTGATCTAAACGCCGGCATAGATGAGGCAGCGGACAAAATTGCCACCTCTGTACCACCAGCGGGCCCCTCCTCGTCAGCGGGTCCCTCGTCGGTGGGGCCTACTGAAGTTAGGAATGAGGAGTTTCCTAGTTGGTCAGTTTCTGAAGTAGACGGGATGGCCATTGATCCTCTTCATCTTGCACGCTTAGGGTCGAGATTGGACGAGGAGGATGAAGATTATGATGAAGAAGAGTAGTGAAATCTGTTGAGAAAAAAAATTGAAGGGATTACTCTGTCAATGCTAATTTACCAACGTTTTACTGTCAATAATAGATGTAAGCATAGAGATATGCGCTATTCTATGTAGGTGCTGCTTCTCCTTTTGGATTTTATGATATTAGTGTTTGTACCGCCTTGTGTTGTTTGCTTGGTGTAATTCCCATGTATTATAGCCGTTTCATGCTCAAAATGTATTAGAAGATTATTGCTCAAATTTCTGAGAAGGATAGCTTTTGTGTGCACCAAATCTAATGTTTACATGTAAAAGGCTCGAGTTCATGGTTGTTGGATGGGTGTTTCAACTTATCGAATGGCCATAAGTGCATTTTTCTTAATTTGTATTTTCCTTTGGAATTAACATATGTGCGTAATCTAACAGTTTTATCGTTATATTTAACCATCACATCTTCCATACCGGTGAATCTCATCTTTCATCCTCGAGAGGGAGCTCATAATATAGGAAATCTTCAAAAGGCAAGTGATAGTATAGTTGTTTAGAACACTAGAGAAGAACATCAATTAATTGTCTCCTAAAAATGAGATGAGACTCTTAAATACTTGATTACTTGTAAATACGGCAGGAGGATAGGGTTTGCAAGAAAAATTTTAGACTGTTTCGTTGCCCACGTAAATGAAATGACCTTGATTTATTTTTTAGGTTATCCCTCATTTTGATGCAACCAACACAAGAAAAAGTAGTTCAACTTGTTTTTATTATCATATCTCTTAGAGACTGAACAAATAAAAAATCTTTTATTTGCATGAAAAATATTTTACATTGAAATTAATATCAACTACATTAAATATTTGGCGAACCAAGTAGTTCATTAATCGGAGATGTCAGAAGAAAGAAAGCGAGAGTTGTGAACATAAAAATTGAACCAAAGGAACCTATAGAATGAAAGGCCTCTTACTTCATACCCCAATTTGAAACAGATGGTTTATGCAAATACAATTCAAAAGCTGGGTCCATAAAACCAGTCCCAGTCCACCACATGCGCATTCTAAAAATCAAATCAAACGAGTTATTACATATCAACAGCCACACGTTTGTACAAGTGACCTGGCAACCTAGGATTTGGCACGGCCTGCACTGGGGTCCTCATGTACGTGACCAAACCTGGGTTCTCTGACATGTCAATCTCCTCTGGTTTAAGCCCATTAGGCGGGGCCCAAGAAAAATGGTGCAAAAGATGACCCAACATGGATGTCACCAAGTTAATTCCCAATTGTGCACCTGGACACACCCTTCTCCCTGCTCCAAATGGCAATAACCTAAAATCATGCCCCTTCATGTCCACATCCTCCTCCAAGAACCTCTCTGGCCTAAATTCCGAAGTGTTTTTCCACACGGCGGGGTCCCTAGCCACCGCCCAAACGTTCACGTGGATATTGGAGCCTTTGGGAATGTCGTAGCCACCAATTTTTACGTTGGCATTGGCTCGGTGAGGGAGCATTAGTGGGGTCGGTGGATGAAGCCTAAGGGCTTCTTTGGCGACGGATTGGAGGTAGGGGAGGTTGGCGAAGTCGGGCTCTGTCAACACGCGCTCGGACCCAATCACACGGTCTAGTTCCTCTTGGGCTTTTTGTTGGACCCTGGGATTCTTGATCAACTCTGCCATGGCCCACTCCACCGATATCGCAGTTGTGTCCATTCCTGCCGTGATCATGTCCTATACATACAAAGTACAAACAGAATGAGCTCTAGTTTAGTTTTTTTTTATTTAAGTTTTGACGTACACTAGCTAGCTAGATCCCAAGCACGTTGTAGTATTATGATAATATAATCTCACTAAAACATTCATTTCTTTTTTCAACTTCTCATAAAATTTGTAGGTATCCTCACTAAAACATGCAAAATATTGGTTAGCCCCATCAACTCTAAAACATTTTCTAAGAAGTTTTGATAAGAGTAATCAATCAACTTACCCAAAGCAAGCCAATAATGGTATCCTCACTAAGGTCATATTGATCTTTAAGAGTGAGCAACGCATCAACAAAATGTTGCTTAGCTCCACCGCTCTTTTGGCGGGCAAGGGTGTGCTCCTCCATGATGGCACGGGTCAGACGGTCACGACGAGCCCCGTGCTTTGCAAATGCTTCTTCCTCAAGAGGAAAGAACCAACGTAGCCATGGAATGTGCTCTGCCATTGCAAGAGAAGCCCCGAGCTTAAGCCCATTAGCCACAACGGCCTTGAACTCCTGGCCTTGCTCATCGATCACGCCCTCGGAGTTCATAAACCGCTTTCCGAAAGCAAGCCTTGTGATGTTGTTGAATGCTACCGCTCCTAGGTACTTCTTCACTAACAAACTCTTGCCTCTCATATCTACAATTGGGAATTGTTTTTAGTATTGCTAAGATTGATTTATTTTTGGTGTGTAAAGATAAATTTCTTACAATGCGCACTAGCAATATAATAAAAGACCTCACTTTATTCACAAAAAATCGAATGTGCGATCTCTTTGTTATGAAGAATAAAAGTGTGCCATGAAAGAATGTATTTATTTTAATTGTATAAACAATCCAAATTTAAAAATGTGCCATGAAACTATAAGACTGTTTATAAGAATGTATTTTTTTTATTTGTATAAACAAAACAAAAAAAAAACCCAAATTTATTAATTAGCATGTAAGGATGGACAGCACTTCACCATCCGAAGTGCACTTAATATATCAAAATTGTTATAAATTTTGAAAATTTTAAACCAAGTGCGACGCTATATAAACATGGGTTTTGTTCAAAAAGTGGGGCTCACTAGGCTAGTCCTAAGTAATATTCTAGGAAAAGTCAATTTATTGTTAGTCAAATGCACAAATAAGTACCATTGTCTCCTCAATACATGTACATAAATTACGTTTTCCTATAATCATTAAAAGTTAGGTAAAGGTAAAATAACTAAAAAAAATTAAACTAAATAAAAGTTTGTAGATTTTTTGTCGTAAGACTTAAAATTAAAAAGATAAAGCTCAGGTCCCGTCTTATCCGATATGTTGTACATAATATTAATAAAATATTTTACAATTTCGAACCATCAAATTTTTTACTTCTTACATTTATAGAAATTAAAAACCATTACCCCACATGTATATATAGATCATATCGGTGATGTCATGTTTACATAAGACTTGCATAGATGGTGAGGGTATAACTTGATGGCAATAGAACTATATAAATGCATATGTGGGGGCAAAATAGTAATTTGTGCTTTAGAATCAAATTTTATTTTTTTTCTTTGGACATATTTTAGAATTATTCTTTTTGTCATCATAATGGCGTTGTTGTATCTAACCTAACACAGGCGTGACTTAAAATTTAAGAAATCTGGAACCGAGTTGGTCCGCCCACAATTGACCTACAAACCTATCTTAATATAATTAAAAAAAAATTCACATATTAATTTGGTCAACCACAAGCTTTCTTTTTTCTTCATTTGTTTTAGAGAAAACATAAATAGAATATCAGGCCAAAGAATTCAAGACCCAATCGGATGGTAAATTAAAACTTAGGCTGGTATATGTAGAAATTAAATGGTAAATTAAACTTTCTAGAAATTAGGTAGAAGGGCTTATTATACATTGATTTTTACCAAAAATCCAATGAATAATATTTTTTTGAATGAAGGGCCTATTTTTAATTGGTAATTTGAATAAAGGACCTATTTTTAATTGGTAATTAGTGTAAGAGGCCTATTTTGTTTTATATTTTAAATGAATGTATTTGAATAAATTTAAATATCATTTAATTAATAAAAACATGTTATGTATTACCTAAATTACCCCTTTTTATGAATTTTTCACAAAAAATATGGACTGCAAAGTTCATATTGCAATAAAATATGAACTGCAAAGTTCATATTGCAGTGAAATATGTACTGCAATATGAACTTTGCACTAAAAATATGGACTGCAAAGTTCACATTGCAGTAAAATATGGACTGCAATATGAACTTTGCACTAAAAATATCGACTGCAAAGTTCACATTGCAGTGAAATATGGACTGCAAAGTTCATATTGCAGTGAAATATAGACTGCAAAGTTCATATTGCAGTCCATATTTTAATGCATATTGATATTTTTTTAGTTTATTTTAAGGGTTGGGATGTCATTTTATAATGAAAAAAAAAGACACATGTCATATTATCAATAAAATAAAAAATAGGCCCTTTATTTAAAAAAAAATTATTCCTTGGCCTTAGTGTAAAAATCTTTCTCTAATAAGCCCTTTTTTTTAATTGCCCCTTAAACTTTACCATTAGGTTAGTTTTACTCCGACAAAAGTCAAGTAAAGCCTTAATTTGAACAATTCAAAAGAAAAAGAGAATACTTAATTTATGAGAGAAAAATAAATATCAACATCTATCTATACTAATATTAAATAAGGGGAATTTTGATGACTTTTGGTGTGTATGTGATAATGTGAAATTACGCTTCATACCGACTTTAAAACGTTTATAGATTAAGTAAAAATTTTGAAAAACATATGTTATCTTGACTAAATACTATTAAATCTGCTTATTGTGACACGAATTCTATTGTGGATATATAACTATGTGTGCATCAAAACGCTCAAATACGAAAATCTTATATATACAAACAAGAAAATGAGTTTAAATATATATATATATATATATATTTGAAGACATACCAGGATTGGTGCAATCATTATAAATAGATTCCACCATGGCAGTGACCTCATCTTCTCTAATGGGCCTAAGAGCCTCAAGCCTCTTTGGAGTAAAAAGCTCAAGTGTACACACTTTCCTCACTTTCACATAGTGGGGCCCATAATCGGCCCATATTAAATCCTGCCCATCTCGGCTAAACTTAGCCGCGGACCGGCTTCTGTGCCGGTCCGCTAATTGCTGGTCCTTTTCTTTAAGGACTTCTTTGGCCAACTCCGTGTTTGAAACGATGACGTTTAGGGTGGAGCCAAACCAGACTGAGATGATCGGACCGTAGGATTGGGCCCAGTCTGAGAAGCAGCGAAATCGGACAGGCTTAATTTGGTAGAGGTTGCCGACGATGGGCCAGGGCCGCGGGCCCGGGGGGAGTTTGAATCTTAGGGTTTTGTAGAAGTAAAGAAGGATGGGGAGGAAGAGAAGGAGGAGAAGGAGAGGGGCCATGCTGGTTGTAGAGAGAGAAAGTGGGGTGGTGGAAGGAGAGGTGGTGGAGGGAAGGTTTTATAATTATAATTAGAGAGAGAAAGTTGGTGGAGGGAAATGTTTTTATAAGAGAGAAAGAGAGAGAGAAAGTTGGTGAAGGGTATTTTTGTAACAAGGAATGGATAACGGGAGTAAGTTAGTAGTAGCCAGTAGGTGATCTCTTGATAAAAAAAAAAAAAAAAAATGAGAACTAAGGCTCCGTTTGATTGCAAGGTGGAAAAGGAAAATAAATTGAGCTAGTTTTGGTAAAAAGATGGAAAATAAGTTGAGTGATGGATGTGACATCCTCTTTATTTTTAAGTTTTTCCATGAAGAAATTTTCTTTGCTTGGTGGTGAGCAAAAATTTTCCACCAAAAACATTGAAGAATGGATGATATATACTCATAAAATGAGTAACATCTCTCACCTTATTTTTTGTCTTTTCACACAAACTAGCTAAATTTATTTTCTTTTTCCATCTTTGCAATCAAACGGAGTCTAAAGGGTTGAATTTTAATTGATGAGGATTTGTTTTGATTGTTGTGAATTAGAATGAATGTTCAAAAAAAAGAAAGAATTAAAAGAATGTGACTTATTTCTATACTCTTTGTAGTATATCAATCGTAATATAGAAAAAGTATCACATTTATTGCATGTAGGACTACCGCTATTTGTGTTAAAAAATTAAAGATTTGTTTGATGACAAAATAAAAAATAATATCAAATACAATTAGTTTTTGTGAGAAATTAAAAAATAAATTTATTCACATGGCAGGAAGCTTTCCATGTCATGCTTATTTTTTAGTATATGTCATATATAAATTTTTTTTATTTTTTGTGAATTTTTTCTTCTTCTTCACTACCTAAAAAAAATTGTAGAAAAAAACTAAAAAGTAAGAGATACTCATGACCTAACTTATTATTCAACTTTTTACAAAAATCAATTATTTTTCTTCCATTTGTCATATTGTTGTCAAATGGAGTATAAATGGCTAACTATTTGAACAAAAAAATGTTCACAACAAAAATAAATACTATTTTGGTAAAATGAATAGAATAGTAATAGTCAAATGAAAATTAATAATCTTAAATCTCAACCTTTAAAAAGTATCTTGTAATCTCAATCGCTTAATATTTTATCTATTAAACTCTCTTTTTTTTTACCAGTTTGGCACTTGAACATTACTTTCTTTAAAAATGAATATTTACATTGCAAAAAGGATTTTAGGGGATACCTATAATGTAAGTACATTTTGCCTAATTGATGAAAGGAAATTAAAAGAAGTTAATATTTTCATGATGACTTTAGTCGAGTGGCCGCACATCAATTTTCAAAGGGCGTTGAAGTTGGTAGCCCAACGTTTTGAAGAAATACACACACACACATATATATATATATGTTTATATCTGGCCTTCATCATGCAATTTCACTACTTGTAACTTAGACCACAAATTGCCAAATATTTTTTTACTTTTGTCATTTGGATGGCCTGACTTTGAGTGAATTAATTTTGTGCGCTGAATAGCCTCAAGTTCGCACAGTTTATTTAAAAATTGTTTGATCCAAAAAAGGAAAGTCATCAAGCTTGTATGGAGTATTCGCATTGTATTCTAATTAAGTTGGCTTCAATACCTTTTGCTTTGATGTGAGCTTGTAGAGTTTTAGCTTTTTTTGACTCTTGGAGATGAACTTTTAGTTTAATGGCAAGTGTCAAGCCTAAATTTATCAAAAGTGAGAGGTTGCAAATTCAAAACTAAAAAAACAAATTAGTAAGTTTATAAAAATGGTTTGAAAGGGGCAAAGACGCATACTCAAACTACTCCTAATATAGAATGATTATTCATATTGTATAACCAACTTTTACATATTTCTGATAAAAATATTTAACGTGCGATGTTTAAAAGAATTAATTATAATTAAGCAGTCTAAGATCGTCGGTGGGAAAGAAAAAAAAATAGCATAAGGTAAGATAATTTTTCAAATTTAAATTGTCATTCCGTAATATTACTTTTGTAGAAATTCTAAAAGAAATTAATATATGTTGTGTCAAGATTGAAGATCCCACAGTTTTAGTTAGCTAATTCACAAACCATGGAAGAAGATAATAAAGAATAAATTACTAAAATTAGTTGAAGGCAGGGTAGGACTGGCTATCGTGGAAGTTGGCATGGACATTTTGGTGGGGTCGGGGTAATGTTTAGTGCGGTCAAGTGGTGGGTTGGTGGAGATGGGACCCACTTGGAGTTGGTAAAGGGCTTGTTGGTGAGGAGTGTAAATCTATCCGTCAAAACTCAAAAAGAAGCCTATAACTTGGTTAGAGGTTCAAATATAATCGCTTTATGAACTGTAGAATTAACATCAAGGAGCACTGGCAATCTTGAATCCTTGATGGATGACGATAAGTCACTCGTAAAATATAATTTTGACTTTTACAAGATACAAATATTTTATTTTCATTTACTCAAAAGAATTTAAAAAAAAAAAAAAACAACTTTTTTTTTTATATTTGAACTTCATTTTTTTTTTGCTGTTACATATTTCAACACTTCAAGGTGTAATTGATTTTAATGTTTAAAAAAATAACTGATATTATTTTTTTTAGAGGAAAAATGAGATAAGTAATTTTATAAGACGACTTTATTGAATTCCCTGCATCTTATCCACATTATAAAAGCAAAGCTTGCACCTATGACACCAGGTTTGACACACTCAAAAAAGTATAAAATCGTTTCTTCATACACATTTACAAACTATCTGTAAGAGAATTTAATAATTCATCATGTATCGAGACTCCATACTCATCCACAACCGTTCTGTTGTGTCCGAATGCACAACTTCTCTATAACACTTCCGTCATGATACTTGCATTTTATGTTTCTCCATGATCCCCGTTTTCTCCTCTCTTTTTTTTTTCCAAGTAGGTCCTTCTATGAACTTTACTGAAAGAGTAAGGCCTTCTGAAGCACCTACAAACATATTTAAAAGAAGGAAAAAAAAGACTTGAAATCATACGTCTCAACCATTCTTCTGGTACGAGTACATAAAAAGACATTTTGATCGCAATATGAAATCGAAAATAATACAACAATTGTAAATAAGCACAAATAGCACTAGGCACAGCGTACGGACAGGATGATGTTAATTCGATCTTACCCCACGGTCAAAAGTCTGACCATAAGAATATACGAATTGCAATCCCTTCAAGCCCCTTTGAGGGCTCCCTCTGTAAATTTCGAATGCTGCTTTAGTTAGTTTCCAACTGATTGACCAACTCTAAAGAATTCCAAGGCAAAATAGATCAAACAGACCTAAACCTACTAGTAACAGAAGACATACTCTACTGGTTTATCTCATATGAAATCAAACTATAATCATTCTTGCATCTCTCTCGCTACATATATATATACATAGAGAGAGAGTATCACCACACAATCACATCACGACAATCTAACTACAAAACATCCACTCTCATTTAAGGAAGTACAAGTTACAACCAACTTCATTTGGAGAAAAAAAAAGAACCATATCACTGCAAGTCTTTGGGGAGAAAAACCAGAGGGGTCCTCCACTGCAACAGCCCAGCCCAGCCCAGTGCTTGAAAAACAATTTACAACTTTCATCATGTGCAATATACAACACAGCACCTGAGCCATAAAAGGATGAGAGAAAAAACATGAGCTGGTAAAAACATACTCATGTACTCTCTATCCTCCTATTTCACTGCTGCAGAGCCTCAAAAATGCACCTCCCTATTATTTCTAGATGAGAGAAACAAAAAAAGGGAAAAAGAGTGGTGTCTTTTCCACCAAATATGGACATGTGACTATATATATGTATCCAGATAGAAGGCCTTTTTTGTGCTCCTTCACTTTACTTTTTCATTCAGCTGTTCCTCTTCTCAAAAACTATCTTGGGACTGGGAAGAAGCTGAAATATGCAATTGTTCATCGTTGGTTTTGGGTCACTCTCGGATCCTGGCTGAAGCTGTACCTGCGCATTTCGTATTATATTAGATAATTTACATTGATTTGATATCTCTGTACAGAAAATGTAAACATGTTAGATAAATTATATATATCTGATTTTCTGTTTACTTCAACTTGGGGCATTTGAGGCTTGCACATTTAGGTCGTGAACAATACATGCAGGTGATTCAATCCGTGATAGTCCCACGTTGATACTTTTTAAAAGAACACTAATATGAACCTAATCAACGGTCAAGGGGGAACCTATTTTTCATTATGAGATTTGGTGAATTGATTATGTCCCAAAAAAGAAATGGGACTATCAATCTGAGTCATCCCCAAAAAGGAAAGCAGGACAATCATTTTGAGATGGAGTGTGAGTATTAGCTTTTACGAATAACGCAGAAAAAAATACTTGACAAAAACGGGTAATACAAAATGTTATAGAATTAGTATTGAACATCAAGATAAACATTTTATATAAGCAGTTGTTAACGAAGTCGAGCAATTATTATCTACTACAAAGGGAGGGGTACTAGAGCAGTCACAAGGGTGAAATGGAAAACAGTATTCCGAGAATGATTTCAGTGATTAGTTACAAGG
Organism: Lonicera japonica; assembly: GCA_021464415.1. Lineage (NCBI taxonomy): Eukaryota > Viridiplantae > Streptophyta > Magnoliopsida > Dipsacales > Caprifoliaceae > Lonicera > Lonicera japonica. The sequence goes on along the minus strand of CM038471.1, from coordinate 74,131,338 downwards.
GACAAAAGGCAGGGAAATGCAGAATGCCAGTCCCAACTATTGTCTCATCATAAAGTTTGATCATGTCATTTGGTTGGAGATAAAATGGTAAACATACAACATTATATCCATTACTCTGTACTGAGTTGTGTCACCATTTTCATTTTGCATAAATATAGCGCATGCATTTATTTACAATTTTATACAAACATAAAAGTAATCTGAAGTAGCTGAAAAAAATTTGCACCATTCATTTTTTACCTATATGAAAAATGTCCGACCCCAAACCAAGCAAGCCACTAACGTGCAAATAATTAACATCCTACAAAAATATCATGCATGTGGCCTTTGTTTCGGCCACACCCATATCTTTTGGTCCATTAACCATTACATGCTTTCGTATTCATCTCATCTAAACAGCTACAAAGGGCCTATGAAGCACCAACAATCTCTTGCAGCTAACTTCTCATGTTTGAACCGTGCCGGGTGCTGACAGTGCTTCACAACACTCTTTTGGGGGCTGAAATGTTGTTTTTAAATGAAAGAGCAATAAGTGTAATTTTCTCTTTAAATAAACTCATTACAGTATTTGGATTCAATAGTAAATTGCAGTGTTTTAAAAAGCCAGGAGTAGCATGCTATGATGCGCGCTAGCGCAAAATTCAACCAAAATGCTACGTAGCGTGTGTAAGATAGTGTAGATCCCAAATAGCATGGAGTTTTTGCTGACGTGGCACGCTATTTGCAAAATACCTACGCTATTCAGGAAAGTGAAAATTAGGTTTAATAAGTTTTACTAGTTAGCAAACCTCACTAGCTCGAAGTCATCTCTCCCATCCGACGTCGCCGTTTTCTCCTCACTAGCTCAAAGTCAGTGCCCAGCTTCTCCTCCGGTCGACGTTACCCCTCTGTTTTCTCTCCTCCAGTCGATGTCTCCTCCAGTCATCTCCTCCTCCTCCAGTCGACGTTACCCCTCTGTTTTCTCTCCCTCGTCTCATATAAGGTATTCCTTACCCCTCTGTTTTAACTTTAAGTGGTAAAATGACCTAGTTAACCTTGGTTATGTTATATATCTACAAAACTACTAATGGGTCTATTAAATTGATGAAAACTTTGTTTTTTGAAAACTTTTGTTTATTTAAGTTGGGTTTGGACACAACACTATTAAGGGAGAGAATTCTTAATTTTAATAAGTTAAAACATTCCCCTAAGTTATTTGTATTTAGCACGTTGCCCCTTAAACTGAAAATTTTGACAGTAAGATGGCATAAGAAAACTATTTTTATGTTTCCACAATGCTTTCTTATAATATGTATAATTTTTTTTTAAGAACTATAAATTATTCTCTCATATTTTGGGGTAAACATTTAAGCAATTAATGAAAAAAATGTTCTTTAGTATAATATTTTTTATTTTTTTTTTATTATTACGCTATTGATGTCCCGAATAGTTTACACTATTGGCCACGCTATCACTATTTAAAACACTGGTACACTGGAAATGGTATTAGGGCAGGGCCTAAGGGCGTGCAGGGTTGGTAATGGCACAGGTTATATAACTTATATATGCAGCTAAACATATGAAGTACCACATTAACACAAGGCCTAAGAATATTAAATTGAATGCCCAAAATAGTAGGCCACAATTTCAATTTTTTCACAGGGCCCCTATTCAACTTTGGACCTGCCTTATACAGCATTAATTCTATTAAGTTTTATTACTATAAATGAAAATCACATGTCCAAAGTGTGTGTGTGGCCTACCAACTTCTGAAAATGTCGCAATGGCAATTTGAGCTGTGTAGTATCGCGTCCATGTGTCATAGGTTAAGCTTATTATCTTATGGTAGTAAGTAATAACAAAAAGGACCTCTAAATATAATAATGTAGGACGGAAATCAACTGTGGAGAGCACAAACCTTGTAGTGTTCGAGCAAAGATGCAAATAATGTGGCAACTCCAAGGATTGCTAGTTTCTGGCCAATACAGGATCGTGCACCAGATCCAAATGGAAGAAATGCTGCATTTTCATTTGGGTTTTTTAAAATATATGACTCTGTTGAAAATAAATAACAAGAAATTGGTTAATAATCGAGCACCAGACTTGGTGGCGCACTCGATGCATGTGCAATGTGATATCTAGTAAATCTACATATTATGCATATATTTTTAAAACAACATAAACATATCTAGAGATGTTTGGTAAAGTGGTAATAATTTGTGTTTATTATGCTTAAGTTCACGGGTTTAAGTCCATGTTTAACCATATTGAAAAAGGGTAGTTTTGTAATTCCAGACCTACCACAGCTCCCTGCTCACACTTAATATATAGTAAGTACAGTCAGAAGTAAAACCTGGTAAATGATCACAATCAGATATCTTTCCCCCCTTTGACAGGAAACGATATGGATTAAACTGGCTAGCATCCTTCCCCCAACAAGAATCATCCGTCTGTACCAACTGAACCGGCACAACAAGTATTGCTCCAGCTGGTACTTTTACACCAGATTGAAGATCTAAGTCTACAAAAAGCAAACAACCTATTAGTGATTACACGCAAAAATGAAGCAGCACGGCAATATGAGTAATTGTAGATTAGGCACATGGATAAATAACATACTACAATAAACAATAATGATAGGCACACAACAAAAGTTAGTACACAAAATAGGTTCCGGTTCTAAACCAATTAAATGCATTTTGTTAACTTTTTAAGCACCCGCGTGCCTAGCATTACCATAAATAATCCTAAATTAAGGTTACTACAAAATTATTATCTAAAAACACGAATACTTAAAATTAGATTAAATTAAATTAAAATTTGTTGTATATTTCGCATGCCAAACAATTCATACACAGGACAAAATGAAGCCGGTAGCTATGGCATCTTGATTACAGATTCTAGAACTCACATAAAAGTGACAGCTAGGTAAAGAAGGTAGAGTTAGTGATGCGGCACGCATGAAGACAATTTTAATTTATTATTTATGTAATTTTTATTTTATTATTTTGGGGCAGTATTTTTCTTATTTTAGTTTTTAGGGTTTTGGTAAAGTCTAGAGTATTAGTTTTAGTATGTTTTGTTTTAGGTATTATGGTTTCCTTATAGTTAAAGGATTTGATTTGGAGTACCCTCCAAGCAATCCTAGTTATTATAGGTTTAGGATTGGAGTAGTATAAATAAATCATGCCCCATATGTATTAGAATACAATTTTTATCAATATATTAAATATTTAGAGAATTTTCTCTCTTTTCTTGTGGATTCAAGAAGTTAGGTAGAAGACAATGATCTTTTCCCTTTAAATCCGCTTCCGTCCTGCATCAAGTGGTATCAGAGGAGGATTAGCCTTCGACAATGTTGTCTTGTGCTATAGTTAGCAACCCTCCTATTGACGACGATCGTAGGAGCCATCTTTACGTTCATCACAGATCACTTGTCGAGGGTTTGCCTCATTACTCTTTTGGGTATGATCAACGTGAGCGAACATCCATACTAGAAAAAATGTATTGGAAACTTTTCAATGGCCGATTTAACAAACGCAAGTTTGTCGATTAGTTGTTAAAAATCGAAGAGTATTTTTATTATTTCAAGGTTTTGAAAAAAGGAGCTAAATATATTTATAATACGTTCACAAAGGAGGTTCGGCTATGGTGGGACGATTTTCAACATGATCGACGCAGGTTTGGTTTTCCTCCTATCAACACGTGTGGATTAATGGTATGTTTATTGATTGAAGAATATTATAAAAATGATTTTGAAGAAATCATGTCTTGCGTGAATCAACTTTTTTATTGGATATATAATGACTATGAGGAGGTTCAAATTCAACAACAAAATTCTTTTATGGAAGATATGCCTAAGAAGAAAGTCGAGACCCCTCCAACCGAAACTATGAAATTGTTAGTTTCACCAATTATAAAGGTGCATGTACCGTGCGTGAATGTAGACGATATTCCTAAATTCATCAAGGGTTTAAAGTCTTTATCCAAGTTTGACGTTGATGAAGAAAATTTAAGTTCGATCGATTTTCGATACTATGAAGAGAAGAGTTGTACTAATCCAACATGCCAGTCAAGGAATTATTGTGAATCGGATGTTGGTGCGCAAGATTTTCTTGGAATATAAAATTATTTCCATGCCATAAATGCTCCTTTAAAGTTATTCTTCAACAATTTGAGAGAGTTTTTCGGAAAATTTTAAACGTGATGATATTCAATTTATTTTGATTATGAAACTTTTGAAGTATCTTGTTGATTGGTATGGAAGATATCAATTTTCGTCCTCAAACTCGAGGACGAGTTTCTTTAAAGAACGGGTAAATGATGCGGCACGCGTGAAGACAATTTTAATTTACTATTTATGTAATTTTTATTTTATTATTTTGAGGCAATATTTTTCTTATTTTAGTTATTAGGCTTTTGGTAAAGTCTAGAGTATTAGTTTTAGTATGTTTTGTTTTAGGTAATTCGGGTTTCCTTATAATTAAAAGATTTGATTTGGAGTAGCCTCCAAGCAATCCTAATTATTTTAGGTTTTGGATTGGAGTAGTATAAATAAATCATGCCCCATATGTATTAGAATACAATCTTTTATCAATATATCAAATATTTCGAGAATTTTCTCTCTTTTCTTGTGGATTCAAGAAGTTAGATAGAAGACGATGATCTTTTCCCTTTAAACCCGCTTCCGTCCTGCATCAGTTAGGTTTCTAATCAAAAGGCTAATTATTTTTCTCTGGAAAACACTACAGCATGTCATATAAGTTTGCTTGCACTAATATTACTAGCTAGTGGTGCTTGAACATCCTTCAAATACTCTCCAATTACTAAGAAATTCCAGGATATAACTTCAATATCAAGCAAATAAATTTTTGGAACGGTAATATATCCCACTGTTGAGTGCCAAGGGGGCACAAATTGTATACATACGGTTGGAAATTAGGGTTTTATTATTTAGGGCAGTAGATTTTATTTATTGAGTCTTCCCTTAATAATATGTTTCCTTTTTTTCTTATTTCCTACATTGTTACCTTTGGGTTTAGGTTTGTGTACTACTTGTACCCACCTTTAGGGAGTCCTTGTACATCAAATATCAATACAATTTCATATTTTGAAATTCTTCTTGGTATCAGAGGGAGGTCCCGACCTAGGGATCTCATCAATTCGTTCTGCCAAGTGTTCTACTATTCTCGAATTAATTCTTTTGTGGTTAGTAAGGGAGTTCTTACCCATTGCAAAACAGAAGGTGAGTATACAGATATAAAGTAGCTCCTGCTATATGCCTTTAAGCCTTGTTAAAACGCAAGCGAATTCTTAGTTCTTACCGTGTTTGAGAGAACATCTTTGCAGCAAAGGCCCGGCAGGAAGAAGACGAGCACACTCATACACAGTTGCCAATAAAAACGGCATCTTATTAACATCTTTTTGACCATGTTCCTCTGAAACCTTATGCACCATCATTATCTCAGAGTGAATCTGCATAAATCAAGACACTATGAAATTGTGGACTCTAAATTACGGCACACAATTGCCCACTTCAGCAATAAATCATGAAGGACTGGAGGTCTGTGCTCTTAAGGAAGAAGAAAGAGCAGTGCCAAATTAGTATTCTAGTAGTCACCAGTTTTTCAGTATTTTGCACTTATGATCACAGTCTTTGACCAGGACAAATCTGTTTTTGAGAGTGTTTAAACAGTTGCGTTTCAATTTTATATTTAATCACAGCTTAAAAACCCTTACTGGCCCCATTTTCTTAGAAATGACAAATAGGATATCATTGTGAGAGCATTTGATCTTGGTTCACAAAATTGGGCACATTCCACAACACCTTAAGGTTTTGGGGATTACATCGATTTTGTATGTCTTTTTTTCCCCTCCTAAAGTGGGATCGAACCTCAACCTCCCACATGGGAGATTCTGACCATTGGGTCAATGGCCAATCTTTTGCGAGAAACAATTGATCCTATAGTCCTAAAACAAATACTCCCGAGTCCCGCCGTCCCTGATTAAGAGTCCATGTTTGACTTCCACATTTATAAGAATGCACTAATTTCATCAAAATCAATGGTATAGAATGAAACTTGTTTCCTATCGAGAGTTTTGGTATGTTGATTACTTGATTATGTCCTAAAAAGGAAAGTTAACTCTTAATTTGGGACATCCCTAAAAGTTATAGTGACTCTTAATTTGGAAAGGAACGAGTATTTGACAAACTCAAAAGCATAAATGTACAAAACCATGGGAATTACATGAAAGTCAAAGATTGCGGTTCTGGCCATTAGAAGGTAAATGGTCAAGAACATGCCCATCTTAACTTTCGTAAGATTGTAAAATATGGAGAGGGAAAAAAAGAGTTGGGCACTTAAATTTTCATGTAAGGATTTAACACTCTGAATAAATCAATTATACAGCATCATCTTTAAAATAATTCACACGAAGATCATGCAGAATCAACAAAATGTGAAAATTCCAAATAATAATAATTACCTTCTCCTGTGTATCCGGATGCTTCACAAGCCTTGCCAAGATATTACCAATCAGACCCGCAGTAGTTAGAGAACCATGAAACATCAAACTTATGATATTTCCACATGGTTCTTCACTTGTACTGAGATGGTCATCAAACCCGGATAAGAATGAGCTATTTGCACTCACATCACTCGAATAATATCTGCACTGTTTAATAATGTCTTGAGTTAAGAATTTCAACTTTGCACATAAATTATGATACTTCCAAAATCCCAGTTGCCAGAAGGGAATAATACTATATGAAGCCCAAAAGCAAGCATCCTTGGCAATCCTCATTAAAAGCTCTTCGTAAAAAGTTGCCTCAGACCAAGCCAAAAACACATCACCGAAAAGTGTAGCTCCCAACATGGAAAAAGCCAAGTGTTGAGAAACCACTTCACAGTCTAGACCTCCTTTGGCCACTATATTCTGTATTCGTTCCATAAAACAGTCCACAATTTTGGTGGGAACCACATTTGCTCTCTCAAGCAATTTGCCATTTAGCGCAATTTCCAACGAGTTTCTTCTCTTCTCAACCTGTGAATAATGAAGAAATACATACATCTGTGAGCCTTTAACAGAAAGATGAATGAAGCTTACCTAAGTTCAAAATAATGACTATGTAAAGATTATGATGATGATGACAGCAAAAATAGCAGAGGAAAGAGAAACAAGCAATATTTTATCTTCACATTCAATAAAAATAAGTTTCATCTGCCGGTAGCAAAATATTTATTCGGCCAAAAGAAAGTGGGGATTCGATGAAACTGTTCCAAATAATTATTTTTCGCCTTTTACTGAGAATCTTAGAGAAGCCATAATAACATGGTATATAAAAAACTGAGGTGATGAATTGATAGTTAAAATTTTGATCATGTAGCAACTAAGATAATGTACCTACGGTCCTGCGCTTCAGAGTGAAAAAAAATATCACCTTAGTGAGTGACGTATCAACATGAACACGGAATTTTATGAATCATAATAAGCAATTCAATAGATTTTAATATTAGGCAAACTACAACATAGCCAGGAATATGTCAATGCATGTGATAAAATGCCATGGTATTTATATATTACACCAATTCCTTATGCCTTCTTTAAAATTTACATGTGACATAAGGGAGGTCTTAACTTTTTTACTTTTTTTTTACTCTACTAGTGTTCTAGATTTTACTCTGACTGAAACTACAGTCCATGTTGTAACATTCTGTGTGAAATTTCAACAACAATTAAAGGTTGGTTCATAGGAGGACATTTTTCGAATAATAAGATGGAATGTGCCCTCACATTTTGGCCTGACATGCTCTATGCCAAAAATGATTGGGAAAATCTTAGCACTTGAGTGGTTAAATTTCTTGAAAGAAGGCAACAATGCATTTTACACTGCCACTTTCTTAAACTCTTGTTTCTGCTAAGAAATAAATATCCTTTTTGACAAGAATTTGTATTTTTTAAAAAAATGTTTTAGCTTTTGTTGCATCATTCACAAATTATAAGGATTTCAGTGTGGAGAATGACATCAAACCAATCATTTATTATCATTCACAGATTATAAGTAAATATACAAATATTAACTTCTATATATGCGTTAACCGGTTACAAACTGCCACTCAAAGCAAATCGGGTGCAGAATAAGGGTGAAATAGCACATAAATACCTTCTCAAAAGAAGACACAAAGAGGCTTGATCGTCCAAAGGCTAAACAGAAAGCCCTCCCTGTCAGAGGCAACTTGTCCTCAGCCTTTAAGAGCATCTCTTTGACAATCTCTGGATCCTTTATTGACACCAAAAGCTGAGTAGGACCTAACCACAGCTTGATGACTGATCCATATATATCATGAGACTTTGACAATAGGTCTGCAAAGAAAAGAAAAAGTTAATTTTGAAACATCATTATTCTAGATTTTAAAAGGGGTGGGAGACAAAAACTTGACAAAGAAACACTAGATATTTTATGTATGCAGGGTCAGATAAAATATTCTTTCTTTTCCTTGAAGTGCCATTGTCAGACAATGAACGATCTTTTCCTCATCCAAAGCAATATGGTAGGGGTAGGCTTCTATTGGTTATCAATATTTGAACAATTAAGCAACTTCTACATACTAGCGTGATTAAAAAGAGAAATTAACCATTGTTATAAAACATTAGAAAGATGCACAAGTTTCCAATTCACCTTTGAGATTTTTATCTAGAAGCTTTACATGTAAACACATCGAATAAGCATATTTTGAGTTTCGCATTTGATACATATTAGAATTCACATAATTTTTCTCTTGAGAAACTCCACCTTACTTCATATTAGGAAAACATAACATACAATATAATTGCAGTTTCATGGGCTTATTTGATGTTAGTACATTGCAGCTTTACCAACTATATGTGGAATAAAGTGGGGGAGGAATTCGAAATGGTTGGAGCTATGCCTAGCTCTTGGCATGATTTACTGAGTATGGAATGGCAGTTTAGAGGGAATAAAAAAAAATCAAAATTGTTGTGGAGATATTGCTGCTTGGCGTTAGCATGGTGCATTTGGCAGGAGAGAAATGCAAGGATATTCGAAGATACATCTTCCGAAGAAGCCGAAATCTGGATTAAAATCAAACAATTAGCTTCACTTTGGGCTAGCTCTTCGAACCTGTTTGGATCCTTATCAATTTCAGACCTATGTGGGAATTGGGGTGCAGCTATCCAGTAGTGGAGTTGGCTGTGGCTTTGTCACTTTGCTTAATGGTTTTTTTGTAATATGTGTTTTGCTGTATGTATTCTATAGTTATGTCTTGATCTAAAATTCTAAACTTCACGATAATTTAATTATTAGGGAGTGGAGAGCTTATCATTTTCTTCAAACACATAAAAAGAGACTGTGTAAGCCATGATTCACATATCTTTCCTTCTTACTTCTTAGCAACTAAAGGAACCCCAGAACATAAAATTCTAGATTCACAAAAACTAAGAAATGGACACGTAGATTTAAAGCCATATTTTTGCAGACCAAAAGAAACCTAACTTAAAATCTAGATTCACAAAAACTAAGATGGAAACTTAGATTTAGGACCATATTTAATGCATACCAAAAGAAAACTAAAGAAAAGCAAATTCAAAGAGATGGATCAGTAAAGAGGTTCCAAGGCCCAAGCTCTAGTTTGGCATAGGTTGGACAATAGACCAAGTTGGGACCTTGCACAAAATGTTTTGGAAAGGATACAAGTCCTAGATGCTCTTTTCTCTTAGGTGGGAGTCCAAATGGTTGTTACAAACTCTGTACATAAATTCTTTGGACTAAATGGATGACTGAAACTTAAATGATATCTAGCATTATAGACTTCTTTTAAGATTATGATACAATCTAGCCTAGGTATAACAGCTAAGGTCTCTAGGAGTGATTACTACTTTGCTAGAATTTGAATAGTGTGATACTACTAATTTTCTTCGCAATTTCTTGTGTTCCTAGAGGTCCCTGCTATTACCAAGCACTTCCCTTCTTATCCTACATCAATATTAGACCAGAAAATTCCCAGATAGTGCTTTCCAAGAAATTACGTCAAATTATAAAATAAATCAATCTCCACGATTAAACATATATCAAGTCAAATTCTCTTCTCATGTCAATCTCCTTCGATTACTCAATTTGGGGATTAAAAATATCATAAATACCATAAATTTACTTCCTTTTTCTCAGCAACAAAACAGATTATCAAAATTCTCGAGAAATCAATTACTAATAAAAATTCAAACTAGCTGGTGAGATTGGACCCAACCCAAAAATAAGATCAGCGTGGCATCAAATTACAAAATAAATCAATCAAGAGCTAGAATACCTTCCCCTGGGAAGCTTAAAACTCTACGCGTGGACAATAGAAGACCTCAGTTGGGCATCTATCAAGTCAAATTCTCTTTTCATTTCAATCTCCTCGAATTTCTCAGCAACCACACAAAGATTGAACTTCCAAAATTCGGGCCTAGCTTACAATTACCCTAATCACTATTCCCCCAATTTAGGAATTAAAAATATCACAACTTTACTTCCTTTTTCTCAGCAACACAACAGATTAACAAAATTCTCAAGAGAAATCGATTGCTATACAAAAATCCAAACTCACCAGAGAGATTGGACCTGGAGATGAGATTAACGTGGCCATAAAAAGAGGGGCAAGGGGGGCCGGGGATGAGTCCACCTTTTGACCATAATCTGAACAACTTGGCGAGTTTAGTGAGCAAGAGAAAAGTTATGGAGATCAAAGATATCCATAGGAAAACATTGATCTGTTGAGTGGCGTAGTCTTGCAATAGCTGGTGGTGGTGACAAGAGTGAGAGTAGTAGTAGCAGTAGTAGTTGTTGATGGTGATGTTGATAGTATTGTATAAGAATTGAAAGGAAGAGCTCATTTTGTGAGCATTAGATTAGATTAGACTGAATTTGATGATGAAGTTGAAAACATAAACAAAGAGAAAGTGTAAGGGAAGAGGTGTGGAAAGCTAGGTTTTTGGATTGTGGTTGGTTTTGTTTATCACTTCAATTTGTAAAAAGATGATGATGAGGCTGAGCTCCTGTCGTTTTTGACTTTCTTCTCTGTTCCCGGCCCCATATTGCTTGCCTTTTTCTTTTTCTTTTTTATTATGATTGAGGCGATACGTGTCAACCGCAGGAATTTCAGTTACAAAAACCGTGGGCAGGGGAAAAAATGATTTACCATTGACACATTGGTGGAGATTTTTGCGTCTCCAAGGTTCCGTTTAATTGCAAAAATAAAAAATGAAAATAATTTTAGTTAGTTCGTGTGAAAAAATAAAAAATAAAGTGAGACATGTTACTCATTTTATAGTATATATTACCCATCTTTCAATATTTTTGGTGAAAAATTTTTACTTACCACCAAGTAAAGAAAATTTCTTCATGGAAAAACTTAAAAATCAAGGGAATATCACATCTATCACTCAACTTATTTTCCATCTTTTCACCAAAACTAACTCAATTTATTTTTTTTTTCCACCTTGCAATCAAACGGAGCCTAAGAATTCTAAATTTCTTACACCTCATTGCGCAGATTAACCCAGAGTTAGTCATAATCAGTGGCGGAGCCAGAAATAATTTTTAAATGAGGTTAAAAAAAAATTTAAGTTGAATTAAATTCAATAATTATGTTTACAAACCAATTTTTACTAAAATACTTCTTCATTCTGTTTCGATATTTCGAAAAAGTTATAAATAATATACTAAAATTAATTATATATTTTAAAATATCTTTTGATATAATCTGAAAAAAATGGAAATTATATTTCAGAAAAAAAAAAAAGAAGAAGGTAGTAAAAAACAACTGCCTAAATAAGAAATAGGAGAAAATGAAAATTTAATATATTACAAACTTAAACCCTGGACTTATAATGCTAATTGCACAAAACCCCCGCCCAACGCACTGCCTGTGTGACAAATATTACATCTGCCTGTGTGACAAATATTACATCCCTTGTCCCTAAACTTCTCGAATAATTACACAATGGCCCCTTAACTTTTTCTTCCCACACATAAACCCCTGTTCTTTTTAAAAAAATTTAAAAAGTCCAGGTGGGGCCATGTGGCTCCGTCCCTGGTCATGATTATTTGTCGGCGATTCTAATTTTTTCCCCATTTAAATAAAAATAATAGGTGTATTTATAATTGTTTCTACTAAAAAAATTATAAAAATTTATCTTACTTAAAATTTTAATATTTGGTTCAAACTTTTAACGAGAATCAAAAATATTAAGAATAGTTGAATTCTCTCGCCTAGTTTTACATTCCCTTGTAATTTGGAAGGAAAGCTATGTATAGAAGATGTTCAACTCTTTTTTCTAAAATTTAATTTTTATTGTAAATAAACTCATAGTTCGAAGAATCTTTATATATAAATTTAATAACATTGTTTGAAGTTAATTGTAACTCTCTACTACTTTTCACTCGTGCAATAAGTACAAACATTCTCACTTATTGATTCTCAAGCTTTGGCTTGTAATAAGTTGATCAGTGATGGATAAATGATTTTCAAATGATTGATTTTTTAACTTGTTTCTCAATGTTCTCGTATCTTGTAATTTTTTAAAGGTTATTGTTGCTAGATATTTATAACTAAAAAAAATGGCTCTATTGCATTAATCATTACTTGATATTGGCCGGTGATAAGTAAGTAGGTGGCTGTAAAAGACTTAGTGACAAGCAACTCTGTCGAGAATAATAGGATATTCATACTCGTGATAAATATCTAATACGTATTAAATGCAAACAGTTCACGTAAGATCTAGTTTGGTCTACCACATCAGCGCTCCATTATGTTTATATAAGTTGGATAGATGGAGGGTCAATATTACAACACTAAATATACTTCAAAGTCAATATTATAAAAATTGGAACATTAAAGTTAAAATTGTAACTGATCCAAAACTTAAGGGTCATTTATGTTAATTCCCCTAATTTACCTTTACTAAATTTTTTTCCCTTTTTACAATACAAACAAATAAAATATAAAATAATAACCAAGGAAAATATATAAATAATATTTTTAATTAAAGACAATCTTTTTAAATCGTTAGTTTAAAGGATAAATTTAATAATTAAAGATAATATTTTGAATAAAGGGTATACATTTCAACTTTTATTTTTTTCCTTTTATTTTTAAGTGTAATTCAATTACTAGTTCTCCATTTATTTAATGAAAACAAACAAATTAATTATCATCATATTTTTATTGACTTTTCGAATGAAGAAATTAATTATTCATAATATATAGGGGCAATTGGACATAAGGGCTCATTTTAATAATAATATAATTATAAAAGACATTTAAAAATTAGACATGTAAATTAAGGACACTGTACAAAAAAAGACACTAATACCCCTTTCTTATAACATTTCACGTCTAATTATGACACTATCAGCAACCAGAAGGTGCTAAATACATTCAGCACCTTCTGTTTAGCACCTTCTGGAGTGCATTTAGCACATTTTGGTTGCTGTCCAGAATGTGCTAAATGCATTTAGTACCACCTGGACAGCAACCAGAAGGTGCTAAGTATGCTCCAGAAGGTGCTAAATGTATTTAGTAACCACCTAGATAGCAACTTCTGGATAGCAACCAGAAGGTGCTAAATGCATTTAGTATCGCTTGAACAACAACCAAAATGTGCTAAAATGATTTTAACACCATTACAAAACATAGAATAACAAAATTGATGAAATCAACATCCACTCTATTTATATATATGTACATATATATATATGGATCGACGTAGGGATCGTAAAAAAAAAGTTACGATCAGAATTTTTTTTTCAATATCCCGCTGGGCTGTTGAGATTGATCGATTTTGATAACAAAACGCTCTCCGATCGTCTTGATTTACGCAATAATAAAGTAACTTTGTCTTCTAAACAACATATTCAAAAATCAGCTAGATCCAACGGTTCAATCAAAAGTTATATCTGTTTTATGATTACCTTTGCAGAAAAAAGAAGAAGAAGATGAGAACGGTGCTCCGATCCTCTTGGCGAAACGATCGAAAAGTCAAGTGGTGGTGGTGGTGGTGGAGGAGGAAGTAAGATCGTTGGTTGAAGCTAAAGTTGGTTTATTGATTTTAGAGAGAGAGAGCAATGTATTTGACTTTAGAGAGAGAGAGAAGAGAGAAGAAATGAGAACTGAAGAGAGAGAGAGAGAGAGAGATTTGTTATTTTTAACATTAACTTAAACTAATTAGGGGTATATTTGTCCATCAACATTTATCATTTTCCTTAAAATAAATTAATATTATGAAAAGTGTCATTATTATAAAACCAAATTATGAAATTAGTACTACTTTTCTTTATTAAACACGAGTCCGTCCTTAGAGTTATAAAACATTACAGAGCGAGACCCTATAACCCATTATCTCTAATATATAACTATTCTAAAATCTAGCAACATTTTTTTAATTTTGAATGATCTAAATATTATGTTTTTAAAAGTTATTATGTTAATCTCTTTATATTTTTATCATGTCCACTATTGTACACTTTATTTTCTCTTGGCTTGCTTTGAAATTAGGTTTTTTACGGCACATGTGATGGTGATTACTCATCAAAACCCCTACTTGATCTTCTTAGCTCATTTGTTTTATGGAGTTCAACAATTGATGAATTTTTACTTTTATTTTTCATAATCTTGCCATCCTTGCTGTTTTCTCATTTTCTTAGTTGTCGACCTTTTAAGATATAAACTAATATGTAACAAACACAACTTTTAGCATATAAAACAATGTAACCATGAACATTGCAGCTTGTGTGTTATATATACCAATATGCTTATTTAAATATTGTATAAATTAATAACATAATTCTAGCAAGTTAATTTTTATGTCACTAACCTATGACTTTTTAAGTCACTTTTACAAACTTTTTATGGCACCACCTATTAAGTCACTCAAAAATAAATTTTAAAGTGACTTAAATGATCAAATTTCTTGTAGTGGCACTTCTTTGGATATTCACCTTAAAATTTAGTTTTACATATCTATGTTTTTAATTAATATGTCTATTGTTGGTATCCCATTTCATTTTTACCCTACCAAAGTGTTTATCTAAAAAGAAGTGTAGTTTTTTTCTAGTTTTTTTTTTTTCCATTTTGTTTTAAATAAATTAAGGGTGTTTTTGTTTTTTTTTAACATTTGATTGCTTAATACTGATCAAAGCTATAATCTAGGATTGGTTTGAATTCAAAATTTGAATTCGTAATTACTAGTAGCATGGTAACATCCAATTCAATAACAAACTAACTAAAAATAAAATATGCGAATTAACTATAATTTTTTTGGACAAGAATTAACTTTATTTGAATGCAATGTGTTAAACATTACTATAATTGTTTTATTTATTTTTCTCATGATATACACAAGTCTGTGTAAATAATAACGAAGAAGGATGCGGGCATATTGGTTTACCAAATTAATAAGTAATATAACTAAAGAATAAGATAGGCATATTAGATTACTAGGAGTATCTCCAATGATTGTAAATATTAAGATGTAAATCTAACGTGTTAATATAATTTTACACGAAACTTGAAGCATAAAAATAACTCTAGTGGTAGTTTTGCAAACTCTTGTGTAAAATTTGAAATAACCAATAAGATAGTAAGATACTAACATATGTTAAATGTCAATTTATGCAATTTAATATTATTTTTTCTTGAAATTTTCTATACGTAATTTTATCATTATAACAATGGATCGTGTTTTGTAAGTCTTAATAAGTAAATTTCAAATATGTATTTTTTTATTAAAATACATATTTTATATTAAAAATTATTACACTTTGAAGTATTATAAAAAATATGAGGATAAAGAATGCTGATATAGTAGTACAAATTAGATGTGTATTTTACACATATATTTTACACAAAATGCAAATTTAAAGGACCATTGGAGATGAGATATTTTATAAATTGTGTAAATTTTAGACAAAACAAAATTATAGAAGTCCATTGAAAAAGGCTCTAAATTAATAAATGATATAACTGAAGCTAAATTGAGATTTCATAACAAATGCAATATGAATAGATAGACATAATCTTAGTACCTCCATGCAAGATATATTAATCATACACTTAGGGGGTGTTTGTTTTTGTCTCTGAATGCTTAATGATAAAGTTTTAAGCATTTAAAGGTGCCACGTTATGTTTGTTTTTTAAAATTATTAAGAGGTCAACGGCTATTTTTTTTAATGTTTAAGCATTCAGCATTAAGAGGCATTAGTCCCACTAAATGCTTAATGCTAAATTTAAACTTTTGTTTTATAAAAAAAACTTAAAATTCATAACCACATTCAGAATAAAAAACAAATAACATTTTCAGAGTTTGGATTCAACATTAGATTTTTGGAATATTATTTAATTTATATATTAATCCAATTAGAAGGGCAATTTTGGAACATAGAAAATATATTAAAATGTAAATTCCAATTATATATTCAGAATTTAAAAAACTGTCCTTGTCGTCATTCTAACCAATTGTTTATAAATATTGTCCTTTAGTAGATAAAAAGTATGAAGTTTGTCTTTTTTTTTAATAAAAAACTCTTAAGAAAATACACGCACATTCTAACCGTATAAAATGAAAGTGTATTTTTTTAATATAAAATTATAGATTTCAATGGTTCTTAAGGCGAGAATTAGGAGCAGAAATTTACATCTCGTATAAAATACTATATATTTGGGGGTTTGTTTTTCCCTCTTAATACTTAATGGGAGTGTTTTAAATATTCGGAGGTATATGATAATATTTGTTTTTTTAAACGATTAAGAGGTTAATTGTTAAGATTTTAAAATTTTAAGCATTAGCATTAAGCATTCTCAACTTCGTCAAATGTTAATTTAAAACATTTGTTTTTCCTTTTCTACCTCTATTATTTAAATTAATTACACAAATTGCTTAAGGTTTCCAACGTTAAATTTATTAAAAAAAATCTATTTAAGTGGTTTTCACACACCTTTGTGCTTAATATCTAAGCCGCCGCCCTCTATTTAACATTGTGCTACTTTTGTATTATTGTTTGCAGCTTCATATTCAATAAAAAATATGAGTTCAAGCATAATCATTATTATTGTTATTATTATTGCGGGCTTCTTTTTGTTGAGTTTCCTTAAAAAATTAGGTTTAGAAGAATTTTCAACTTTGGGAATTAAGGATAATGGGAGTACATCATCCTTTGTGTGTATTTTTTTTTATTATTAGCTTATGAACTTTCTCTCTAAACACTTAATTATATAGCCTTAAAAGTAAGGATAACTCTAAGAATTCTCTCTAATGAAAATCTCAAGGTCTTATTTATAGTGATAGCCGTAGGGTTATAATAGATGTTAAATGACCACAAAAGGGCTTAATTGTGATCCCAATGCCTTTTTTAGGTCAGTTTGTCCATGTTACAAGTGTCTTTATTTCCCATTGGCTACTGCGACCATCTCAGCAGATCAATCTAGCTAGTAAGCTGTGGCAGGAGGAGATGACCATCTCAACATATGAACATTTCCCCTCGATCCTTGTCACCTCGAGAAGTTTGCTAAGGTACGAAGAGATTATGACTTGAGTATATTGAGATAGTTGTTTCTTTGCTGTTTGTTGTGATGACTATCTCGGCGTACACTGATTTTAAATGAACTTTATTTGGCCGATTGTCCAAATTGGTTGCTGGCTTTCACTATTTTGGGCCGTCTTTGGACGATTTCTCTCCAGATTTGAGCCTATATTTAGCCCCTATAATTTTTACCACCCACAATAATAATAATAATAATAATAATAATAATAATAAAAAATAAAATAAAAAATTAACAATTTATTATTATTATTATTATTATTATTATTATTATTATTATTATTATTATTATTATTATTATTATTATATGTGTGGACGCTATAATATTGTAAGAAAAACCTTAATATTTGGAGCCACAGCAATATGCATTTTTTGGCTTATGGTATTAGTAACTTTATTTTTTGTATTAGTTTGATGTTCTATTTTATTTGTAACTATGTCATTATAGTTGTTAAATTAATTTGAATATCTTTTTAATGTTTTGAAATATTATATACTTTTCATAAGCGTAATATATTTGAAAGTATTCTCATTCAACATTTAGAACCAACTCGATTTAAACAAACACTTAATATTTAGATGTTTATTCAAAACAAAACACAATCATAATTTTCAAAAGTTGAATTAAGTATTTAATATTCCGCACTAAACGTTTAGGCTGTGTTTGGTTGCTTACTATTTTTTTTTTCCCAAAATTTTAAAAACTTAACTCAAAACCAACTCTACTTTTACACTTCCCAAAAATTATTTCACTATACTTTCTCTCTCTAAATTTTTTTTTTAAAACGCCATAAGTTTAAATCCAAAAATAAAAATATATATATATTTGAAACCTACTCATCGAGATCTATAAAATAAGATTCATTGTGACTATTTTTTGAAATTTTTTATGCGTTTTTTTAATTGGTTGAAAAAAAGTCAAACAAAACCAAATTCACTTTTCAACATAAAAACTCTAATTCAAAACATTCAACCAGACACCAAATTCTTATCTAGAAAACTTGTCTAGAAACATTAACCAAACACAACCTTAGCATTTGAATCCTTTAATAAAGAATCTCGGGTGCATTAATATATTGGTCAATATGTATAATTGTAGTATAGTGGCCTAATAATTAACCACTCTAAATTTAAAAAATAAGTTCGATTGTGATTTTAAGTCTAAGTTCCGATAAATATAAAATTTGTTATGTCTAATAGTTAAGGGTGGTGATGTTGGCACCTCACAAATCTCTTGCTAACACTCTCACTCTTATTAATACTCCAATTTTTACACTTTTATCTTAATAACACTCCCATATTATACCTACCACTCCCACCACTCCCACTTATTTTTAGGAATTAATCTCATACTTAATTAATTAATAACATGATTAAGTAATTAACTACATAATAACATAAAACAAATTACCCCAAACTAACCCCAAAATTTCTCTAGGCTCTACCATCTTCTCAAACAAGCAAAATTACTATCTCTATTATCTTTTCTATCTAGTAATAAATTTTGGTAGCACCAAAACAACAAATAAAACCTCCATTAATGCAAAACTTTAAGTTTGAAAAAAATGGTATAAACAAAACAAAACAAAACCTCCATTAATGCAAAACTCAAAATTTGAAAATAATGGTAGAAAAAAAGAGAAACTTTGTAATAAATGAATGAAAACAAGCAAGAAAGAGTTAATGAAAGAGAGACATACATGTTTTTATTTTGTTTTATTGTTTATATGATTTTTATAGCATACACATCAAATATATAAACAAAAAACAAAACTTTCTGTTTAAAACACGAAGAAGGCTTACTCGGTTCTCCGTAACCGAGTTGCAGGCTTGTACACTCGGCTGCTATCAACCGAGTATGAAATCCCATAAAATGTCATGCTCTCGGGACCTTCATTCGGTTGAGAGCAGCCGAGTGTTGTTATATTATGATCGGCTGTGAGCAGCCAAGTGACATTAATCACACTCGGTTGCTCTCAACCGAATGAAGGTCCTAAAAGCATTACATTTTATGGCATTTTATGGGATTTCATACTCGGTTGAGAGCAAACCGAGTGTACAAGCCTGCAACTTGGTTAAGGAGAACCGAGTGTACAAGCCTGCAACTCGGTTACGGAGAATCGAGTAAACCTTCTTCGTATTTTCTTTCATTAACTTTTTCTTATTTGTTTTCCTTCTTTTATTTTAAAGTTTCTCTCTTTTTTTTACCATTATTCTTAACTTTTGAGTTTTGCATCAATGAAAGTTTTGTTTATACCATTCTCCTCAAATTTAGAGTTTTGCATTAATGGAGGTTTTGTTTGTTGGTTTTCTTATCTTGTTCCAAAGTTTTCTTTTTTCCTTCCATTCTTTTTAAGCTTACCATTTTGCATCAATGGTGGAGATCAAAGTTTTGTTGCCTATTTTGGTAGAAGAGAGAAAATTTGGAGGGGAATTTAATTTGGGGATAAATGTTTGATTAACTTTGGAGGGATATTCATTAACTTTTGTTTTAAATTAAAACAAGTGGGTGAAAAATTAGTTTAGGATTAATTAACTTTTTTACTAGATTAAATGAAGTGGGGTGGAAACAGTGGCGTAGTAAGGAATTCGAAGTCGGAGGTGCGCAATTCGAATTGATCGGTGATGAGTGGGAGTGGCTAAGTAGTCGCTGGACGAAGTCACTGGTCACCTAGTGTGGAGTGAAATGGTCAAACAAAGCGAAAAAAAAAAGATAAACAAGGGAGAACTGAGAAGAGAACGAAAAAATAAAGGGGGATAGTGAGGTATCGGGATCTCTCTCATCCTCGTTTAAGTGTATTTCAATTCTCAAAATACTCCTCAACTTTTATTTCTTACAATTACATACCATCAATTATAAATTTATGTATATAAATCTCTAATTTTATTTTTATTTTATTTTTTCAAAAAAAATTCCTAAATCGTGGGGGTGCGCGCGCACTCTCTCGGCTCTATGTGGCTACGCCACTGGGTGGAAATAGTAATTTACTTTTTTTTTTTGAATAAAAGTGTTATCAATAAATATTGGGGGTGCCAACATCACCACCCATAATTAACCCAACTGAGACCTTATAGAATTAATTTACCGGTTCACCGTAGGGCTGGCAATTCGGGTTCGCGTGTCGTGTTTGGGTCGTTTCAACACACAAGTATTACAGTATTAGTGTCAACCCGAACACGACCTGTTTAACTAATTGTGTCATTTATAGTAACTCGAACACGACCTGTTTATTTTACAGGTTATACGACACGACCCGACTAACCCTTTTAATAAATAGGTCATGTTAAACTTGTAACTCGACATGACACGATTAACCTTTTATGATTATAATGACAATTAAGTATCATGTGAAAAAAATTAACTTGTTTTAAAATAGTTTTAAATTTTTAATAAATAATTAATAATAAGTATTACCCAATACCAAAATTCAATATTTAACCAAAATAATATAAGAATAATTAATAATCTAGAGTCAAAATAGATAGCATTCTATAACCGAAGTAAAAACATTAAAAGTTAGTAGTTTATCCATCATCAAAAACATAATAACTATTGTTTACTACTAATACTCAAAATAAAAATATAATTGTCTAAGTAAGATGGTAAAATAAAAAAAAGAGATATATATAGCTACAAAAAAAAAAAAAAAAATAATAGTGTTAATTACGGGTCAATTTCGAATTAGCGGGCTAACCCGAACACAACCCGTTTAGTTTGCGGGTTAGTTGGGTCTGATCCGAAATTGACCCGAATTCATTTATGCTTAACCCAAACCCGCTAACTTCGTGTTGAATTTGTGTCGAGTTAGCGTGTCGTGTCAAACATAACCTGTCCGAGTTCACTGAAGTTTTTTGAAGCGCCATATATTTAGCAAGAAATCGGTATTCACTCTTTCTGATGGAATCGTTTAAAAAAACAAAAGAAGGAAACAGTTGACATGACTGAGACACTCATGTCATATAAAAATAGGCGAAAAACAAGACCGCCCAACGGAAAGAAAAATAATAGAGAATACTGACAAATGGAGAATGAATGCAAAAACTCCCTTTCTGACACCACCACCACCACCACCACCACAGTACCACCATTTTACCTTGCGCACAAAAATGGTTTCGCCAAAGTGGAAATCTCATATACATGGCTCTCCAGCAGGTAAAACTCAACTCTCATCTCTGCTCCCTCAATTGTGAATTTCCCATCAAACCCATCGAATTTCTTTGCTTTTTTAATCTTTGATTTTGTTTCAGCAGATTCTCATCTGGGTTTAGCTTAGCTTAGAAGTAGCTTTTGAAAACCTACACTTTTGCTGGTAAATTTTTAGACCCTTATCTGTAATTTACTCTGCTATTGTTGTTTGTCTGTGTTTTCAAATGATAATATATCTTAGTAATTAGGTTTTGAAATCACAGGAAGAGAGTAGAGAAGTTTGAAGGAGATTTAGGGTTTAATTTGTCTGTGCTTGACGCTTGAATCTGAGTTTTTGATTTAGTGAAACTATATAGGGAAACTGCAGTTATTGTTTCCCTTTGGTAGTAGTAATGGAAGCAGGGTCATTTCAGAATTCAGTTCCTACATTTGTTGACAAGTCTAGGGTTTTAGAGGTGAAGCCCCTCCGTAGCTTAGCCCCGGTGTTTCAAGCCCCGCCTAACGCACCTCCTTTCGCTTGTTCCCCGCCCTTCACCTCGTTCCCACAAGGTTTCCCTCCATTGTTCCCATTTAACCAAGGATCTGAAGACCCGTCTGACCTGAACCAACAACAAACTCCCATGGGTGCCGAACCGATCTTTGCTCCAGCCCCAATTCAGTCATTTAGAAGCCCGGGAACTTCAAATGGCGGTTCGGTCCGCAGCACCACCAATAAGTTGAAAAGGAAGAGCAAGAGGGGTCGCAAAGCTGCGGGTGGAGAAGGGTCGAGTAAAGAAACTAGAGAGTTTGTTGTTACGTGTAGCTCGTTCCGACGAGAAGATGGTAACCGGGAATCGGTAGAGTATGTACTTGCGTGCTTCGATGCGCTGCGAAGGCGGCTTGGCCAAGTCGAAGATATGAAAGAAGCTGCCACTGGGATTATTCGTCGCCCTGATTTGAAATCTGGTAACATCTTGATGAGCAAAAGCGTTCGGACCAACATGACAAAAAGAATTGGGCGTGTGCCCGGTGTTGAGGTTGGGGATGTATTCTTTTTCCGGTTTGAGTTGTTATTGGTGGGACTACATTCTCAATCAATGGCCGGGATTGATTACATGATCGTCAAAGGCGGTGCTAAAGACGAGCCGTTGGCGGTTAGCATTGTTTCTTCCGGCGGGTACGATGATGAGGCCGAGGATAAAGATGTCTTGATCTATAGTGGCCAAGGTGGAAATGTGAACAAGAAAGATAAAGAAGTGGCAGATCAAAAGCTTGAAAGGGGTAATCTTGCTTTGGAGAGAAGCTTGCATCAGTCTAATCCAATTAGAGTCATTCGTGGTATGAAAGATGTGGTGAACCCGTTGACAAAAGTTTATGTCTATGATGGGCTTTATGTAATTCGAGAGTCTTGGGTAGAGAAAGGGAAATCGGGTGGCAACAATTTTAAATATAAATTGGTGAGAGTACCTGGTCAACCTAGCGGTTTTGCTCTATGGAAATCAACCCAAGCATGGAAAGTTGGGTTTTCATCTCCGTCTGGGCTTATTCTTCCTGACCTCGCTTCTGGTGCCGAAAAGATCCCCGTTTCACTTGTAAATGATTTTGATGATGAGAGGGGCCCCACACATTTCACTTATTTTCCTACCCTTAAGTATTCGAAATCATTCAAATTGTTACAGCCTAGTTTCGGGTGCAATTGCCATAATGCATGCCGGCCCGATGATCTTAACTGCTCTTGTATACGCAAAAATGGAGGTGATTTCCCTTATACTGCAAACGGGGTACTAGTAGGCCGTAAACCGCTGGTGCATGAGTGTGGACCAACGTGCCCTTGCTTTTCTAATTGCAAGAATAAAGTTTCACAAACGGGTCTGAAGGTCCACATGGAAGTTTTCAAAACGGCTAACCGCGGTTGGGGCCTGCGGTCATGGGACCCTATTCGAGCTGGTACTTTTATTTGTGAATATGCCGGTGAAGTTATAGAGAGTTCGAAGGAAATGCACAGTGGGAACGGAGAAAATTGTTCGTATATCTTTGACACAGCCAATACTTATGATAGTTCATTCAAATGGAATTATGATCCCGCGTTACTCGATGAGGAGATTCCTGCTGATTCTAATGAAGATTATGATATCCCATCTCGATTAATCATTTCTGCAAAAACTATTGGGAATGTAGCTCGATTTATGAACCATAGTTGCTCTCCGAATGTTTTTTGGCAGCCGGTTCTGTATGAGCATAACAGCGAGTCTTTTCTCCATATTGCATTTTTCGCTATCAAACATATTCCTCCTATGACAGAGTTGACTTTTGATTATGGGGTCCCGTCTGAAACCCGTCTGAGGAAGAAGTGCTTATGTGGATCAGCAAAGTGCAGGGGCTTTTTTGTCTGAAGAAAAGTTCGGGAATTTATGCAATGGACAATCATCTTGCCATCAAGTGACATGTTAAATAAAAGGTTTGAGATCATTTACTTCGGTTTATATTTACATCATCGAGTAAATACTTGTTTTATGATGTTTTTTACTTGATACATCATTTCATACTGATGTTTGTGCATTTAACCCTGCTCCATGACCAATTGATGTAGGACAAAACAAAAAATCACAAGAATAATGTTTTTGGATATTTTATTTTATTTCCTATCATTATTTTAGTAATTATATTTTATTTAGGATTTAGATTTCTGTTAGGCTTGGGAGTTATTGTTTTATTGATTTTAGAATGTCCTTTAATTGGTACATTTGAGTCTGATTAGGATACCTAGTTTAATTGGTGAGAGTGTAGTTATTTATTCTAGTTTTAGCTTTGTTTAGATAGCTTTTAACTTTATAAAAATAGGCCTAGTCTTGTAGTTTTATCAAATTAATTTAAAAAGAGGCTTAGACTTGTAGTTTTATCAAATTAATTAACTCGATCATCAATTAAGTTTTATAATTTATTTAATTTCGCTCATCTCCTTTAGTTCTCTTCTTATCTCAATTGTGGTTTACTACATTTTCTTAACCCTTGCGACTGAGAGGTATACGATCGGGCTTATCTGTGTCTACTTGATAATGAACCAAATATATCATGATTTTGGATATAGGATGCCAATATTGCTTCACCAATCCCCGATTCCAGCAATTGACAAAAATTCAAACCAAAAGAGGACTTGTTTTTGTTTGAAATTCGATTTTTTTTTTGATACAATCAATGATAGATACAGGTGGTTCTTGGGGGAGGGGGAGTGAACCATCGTGCCCTATGTGAATAATCACACTCTTAACTGGGGCAAAGCCCGGATCCAAAATTCGATGCTGTTATTCTGTTCTTCACTGGGAATTACTCCCATCCTGGATTTATTGTGGTATTTTATAAATTTCTGTGTTGAATTGCGGTCTCTCACGTCAATAAAGCCAGATTAAAAAACAATCAGAAGAATTTCATTGACACTAGTTTGGCTTTTTAAATTGGTGTTCCCAAACATACCCTTATCTCCCTTCAAGGTAAGGCTTCATTCCACGTAGGCCCTTTCATGTTTCACAGTTTGTACTCGCACCCCTCCTTTGAAAATTCCGGCAACACATTTCCCTGCTTATTAGTCGTCAGTTCATGCTATTATTTTCGAAACAACTATTTTTACCCCTTCATAAGAGCTAATCATCAAGGGAAAAATATACTTCTATCCCTTTCTTTACCATGGCCGGCATTAACAGTGTGCAGAGTGCGATATCAAAGGGCCCTTAATGCAATAAATGTTTTTCTAACATGTATGAATGGCCCAATATTGATCAAAATAAGGATCCCAGAAATATACTGTAAAGGGAAAAAGTTAACCCCCGTTTCAATTTCTGTACAGGGCCCAATATTACTTGGGACCAGCCATGCTCTATATGCATCCTCGAATGTTTCTTCTTATATTATATGCCGTTATGCTAATTAAACGGTCTATATGGATACTACAATTTTTTTCCCATAGCATCTTTTCTATCGCGTGCACGTAAAGCTGTTACATCTTCATTGACTAGTTCACACAGTTTTTGCCCCTCTTATCTTTTGATTAATTGGGTTACTATTCAATTGTTATAGGAAGGAAAGCTGGGGGGCGAGAGGACTGGCATTTGGAGGGCAATAGCATGAAGTCCTTTTAGTTTATTTGTGTTCTAAGTTTAAGGTTTATGTAATGTACCTGTAGTAGTTTGTTTAAGTTTAAACTAATAGTTAAGTACTTTTAGTTAATCTGTTTGAAAATTGCGAACGATAAGTGATTTGTGTAATGGGCTTTTTGTAGTTGTTTAATGTTGTTGCATTTAGTAAAACAGATAATGTTGGTGACTCGAACTTTTTATTGACTTCTAAATTGTTCATTGTCCACTCAATGCTGGCTGAAACGTTAAAATATGGAAAATGCTACTCTTGTTCTAACTTCATAACTTTTTATAAACTCGCATCAAATGATTTTTTCTGTAATTTCTGCTTTATCAAATTGGTCTCACATTAGCTTGTATAAAAAATTTATACAGAAATAGAATAGGTTTAGACTTTAGATTGTTCGAGCGTCGGTTTCTAACCATGTTAGTTTTTTCAAACCGTCTAATATTGCTACACCTTGTGTTGTATTGGATTTTTGTTATGTTTCAAACTCTGCGTTTGTTATAAATAATGAGTTTGTGCCATGTATATAGTTGGCTACTTGGTGTTATGCCGCGCTTATTTGTCTAAACATGTCAACGGGCTAACTCGATCTATTGTGACACATAAGCTAGACTAATATAATGTTTGGATTTCACTCTCCAACCGATAATTTCATGTAAACTCTTATATTTAGATTTTGTCATTTTCACCTATTACTGTGTTATAGACGCTAAACAATGGAAATGCCGCAATCTTAGACGCTGACCACATCGCAAACAAAGAATCTGAAGCGAAAGTCCTAAATGTAGGATGAATAAATATGTAGTTTTCCATGCACACGACTTGCATATAGGTGATTTACAAAATTCTTTTGGAAACTTGGTAACCAACTCAGTGGTTAACATCAATTTAATCTTTACCACGGGAAATGGTTCAAATCTTATTACTTGCATTTGCAAGATAAAATTTCTTTGTCTATTATATTACTAATCTATCTTTGCATGTGTGCAAGTGATGCATGCTATATCCATATTTTTAATTTGAACAAAAGTAATAGACAAATCTATCTTTGCATGTGTGCAAGTGATGCATGTTATATTCATATTTTGAATTTGAGTAAAAGACTTGAACAAAAGTAACGAGTATGTGGTTTAGTGGTTGACGATACGTTCAACTTGTTTAAAGGTGAAAGTTTTAATCTTGCTAAAAGTTTTATTTATTTATTTATTAATAACTAGCTTTTTAGCATGTGCGTTGCACATGGTTATTAATGAGTATTTTATTTTAGAATTACAAATCAAGTAGGCAAAAATTTTAAAAAAATACCTTCATCCCTCATTTGTAACTTCTATATCAAAGAATGAAGAATAGTAATAGATCGAACGACAATAAACAAAAAAATTGTTTAATAAATAGTTATCTTAATATAGACTACTCTATGCAACTTATCTATGAAAGAAATAATTATAATAATAAATCGAACGACAATAAACAAAAACTTGTTTGACAAATAGTGATCTTAAAATAAAAAAAAAGAATAGTGATAACCTCATATAACTTGAACACATAGTTCAGGAGAGATTGAAAGCTCTCGATAATGCAGTTCAGGAAAAGCTTGTTTAAATAAATAATGCAATATTATACTCAGTGTAGACTTGGATTCTAACGTGGACTCTTCTTAGTCAAACAATAAGAAGTCTCTATCAATGTAAACTTTGATTACAATGTGAACTCTTATTAAATAATGCAATATTATACTCAATATAGACTTTGATTCTAACGCGAACTTTTATTAATTAAATAATAATAAAAAATTATTAATGTAAACTTTGATTCTAATGTAAACTTTTATAAGTTAAATAAATAAATAGTAAAATGTCTAATTATCGTAAGTTAATATATAATTATATATAAAATCAAGGGACATATTTGATTGTACAAAAAAAGAGAAAAATATTTACGTTTATTTGTACTTTCATATATAGTATAGATTAAAAAATGTGATACAATTTTATGGTAGTTGAATTTTGCTTTAGTTTTGTAAGAGTGTGTTTGACGTGCCGAATTAGAAAGTATGATAGGGTTATTTAATCTCATCCAGATAGGAAAAAACAATCCCACCTCTTAAGTGGAATTTGTTAATTATTCTCTCAATAGAATAAAAAAGTTGAGTAAGATCAGTAATTCGCTTAAATATTTAATTTTGACAAATATTAAATATTAAATATAAAATAAAATAAAATTATTATATTATATTATATTTTTTTTATTTTATACGTTAAACGCAGCCTAATAGTATAAGTTAGCTGCATGCAATTGGACCTGTTTTGTAATTTTTTAATTAGGTAATTATAAGTTTTAATAGACTGAATCGTCACAACGGGCCCGTCATATCATATGAAAAGGGCAAACTGAAAAAACAGAGAGGTGTTCAAAGCAGTTGAGCAAATTTCTCCTGTATCCTGTTTGGACAAAGGAAAACATGAGTACAGTGAAAGTACCAGATGTGGTTCCTTCTCCAACCCAAGATTGCGAAAGACTCAAAAAAGCTTTCAAAGGTTTCTCTTCTCTCTCTAACACACATACATGTTTTTTTTTTATTATTATTATTAATTCATGCAATTGAGATGGTTGTATTTTTATGAAAAATTGTTTAATGGTTGGTTAGGGTTAGGAACGGATGAGGAAGGGATAATATGGGTGTTAGGGCACAGAAATGCAAGCCAGAGGAGGAAGATTAGAGAGACTTATCAACAGCTTTACAATAAGTCATTAATTGATTCTCTCAAATCTGAACTCTCCGGTGATTTCGAGGTACTTTTTGTTTTATAATTTTTAATCCTTTGCAACTCACTTTGACATTGTTCTTAAATTCGTCAATCAATACATATGGGTTCCGTTTGATTGCACTGTAGAAAAAGAAAATAAATTGAGTTAGATTTGGTGAAAAAATCGAAAATAAGTTGAGCGATAGAGGTGATATTCTCTTGACTTTTAAGTTTTTCCATGAAGAAATTTTCTTTGCTTGATGCTGAGTAAAATTTTTTCATAAAAAATATTGAAGGATGGAGGATATATACTCATAAAATGAGTAACATCTCTCACCTTATTTTATATCTTTTCACACAAACTAACTAAATTTATTTTCCTTTTCCATCTTTGCAATCAAACGGAGCCATAAATGTCAATAATTGTGAAGAACATTTATATCTCACATAAAAAACTAAAAATAAAATCTAATTTGGCTACCATGTATGGTTAGAATGCGTGTCTGATATCAAATGCTCCCTTATCAAAATACTTTAACCAATGAGTAATCGCCGGATTAAAACATTGGTGCTTTATGTGAGA
Organism: Lonicera japonica; assembly: GCA_021464415.1. NCBI lineage: Eukaryota > Viridiplantae > Streptophyta > Magnoliopsida > Dipsacales > Caprifoliaceae > Lonicera > Lonicera japonica. Next base: position 74,102,170 of record CM038471.1, on the reverse strand, counting down.
TAAATATGTTAGTGTATAATCAGTCACGTAAATGTTTACGACTATGGATAAACATATTCTTATCTTTGTACCATTCTTTTTGTGTGGGGGTGTTGTTTTGAATCCCAAGAGCCATAAAATTCTTTTAGTGGGGTCATTCAATTTAACATATTTATTTTGTGTAATTAAAAAAAAATGTAAGGAGAATAAAATGGATGATTGACCCCACTTCTTGTTGTTTTTTAAAAGTTTTAATGGGGTCACATATGTTGAAGGAAAATACATTATGTGCCATCGTTAAGATAGGATAAATTAGTTAGAATTTACTGTTGTACTTACCCATTATGGGCCGTATTGGGCTTTGTTTGATGTAAATCCTATGTAAATCGTTATTTCTACAGTATTTAAAGGGTATTATCTAATGAGAATTTGAGTTTGGAATACTATTCTACTTCAATAAGATATATATTTTATCTCATATATATATATATATATTATACTATATATAGCTCTACAATTTTACAATTGAGTGGGGTCAATAGACCCCATAAATGACCATGTAGCATGCCCCAGTTTATTTGTGCTTTCATTTATTTATGGTTGTTTTGTCTTTTTAGCCCTAAATGCTTAATGCTGAACGAAACCCCTAGATAATGTGTTTGATTTTATTTGACTGTGAATGCTAAATACATGGCATCTTATGATTTTTCCACTGTCATTATAATGATGTATAGGGGTACTATTGGAACAAAATTTCATTAAAATTGGATTAAGTATTCAGCGTATGACATGCCTATTTAATGTTGAATGTTGAATCTTAATCCAATTTAGCATTAAGAGTTGAGAAAACAAATACTATTTCTACTTCTTAATATTGAATAATAGACAATCATTTAGCATTAAAATGTAAAAACAAACACTAACTTAGAGCGTTTAGTTGTCCTGAAAAAAATAGTGATGGATTTTTCTCATCTCAAAAATTTGAGCTTACACAGTTTTTATTAGGGGTGTGCACGGTTTGGTTAACCGAACCGTGCAATTTAACCGCCAACCGAACCGACCTGTCGGTTTTACGACAACGGTCAACCGAGCCGAACCGCTACACACCTAAAACCGGTCGGGGTCGGTTCGGTTATTGTCGGTTCGGTTATTCGGTTATTGTCGGTTTTGGGCTTTAATTTGGGCCTATTTTGTATTGTTGGGCCATGACATTAAAATCAATTTTTAATAAATAACATTTTAGTTTATATATTTTTTATCTATTTAATATTTAACATATAATATATATATATATATATATAAAGAAATAAATTTAACCAACCAATAGTAGCGTGACACATGTTATTTCGGTTATGTTCGGTTATTGCCGGTTTTGTAACTCCGCTAACCGCCAACCGAACCGACCCCCATCGGTTTTCATTTTTTTCAACCGAACCGGACCGAAAACCTTAAATAACCGACTAAATCGGTTCGGTTCGGGCCGGTTTTTCGGTTTTTCTGCACACCCCTAGTTTTTATTGATTGATTAATTTATTATAATTTTCCCTTTTAGTACTTTTTGAATTTTGCAGAGAGAAGAGGGGTTTTTCATTTCATATATCAAACATAAAATTACAACTGAATTTATAACCAAACCAAAACAAAGAAAATATGGAAAGAATCCTTCATTGATTGCATTAATCAAATGATTCCTTCAATCAAGGAGATCTTACACATAAAATTAATTACAATAGTAAACAATATAAATCAATCCAATCATCTCAACAGTGCTTTAATTGGATTTAATTGCATATCTGATATAATTGCAATCCTGAATGTTCAATATACATGCAGTATAAGAAAGATACAAAGGTAATGGACACTCAAATGCAAAACAAGAAAAATACAATAATTTTATTTCAGGGGTGTTACAGGAAGCCCTTGATTTGCAGTATAAAATCAACAAGAATGAAAAATCACAAGATTGACGTGGTTAGATAGGATTGACCTTATTCCTTGGGCAGAAACATGAGTACGGATTTGCCTCAAGTGAGATTTAACATGATCCTATACTCTGATTGGTAAATGTATTGAAATTATGAATAAATAATTGTTGTGGGTCCCTGTCGATTTAATGCATCCACCCAGGGGCGGAGGCACCTTGGGGCCAGGTGGGGCCATGGCCCTACCTGGACTTTTCAAAAATATTTAGAGAGTATAGTGGTTTATGTGCGAGAAGGGAAAAAGTAGGGGCCATTGTGTAAGTGAATTGAGTTTTTTTTGCGATGTGCGATTAGATGTACAAGTTGAGGGCGTGGTGATGCAATATATATTAGGTAAGTTATGTTATGTAATGTTTTTAGGCGGGGGACGCTTTGTGTAAATATGAGGATAAGTCTAGGGTCTAACTTTGCAATATTTATTAGGTTATACTCTTATAACAGATAAGTTAGAAAGGAAAGCAGGCAAAACAGTAGCCGCCGTCTCCTCCGTCCGTTTCTCCTATTTCTTCTTCTTACTGCTGTTCCTTTTTTTTTTTTTTGGAAACACATCCTTCATTTTTTTCCCGGTAGTAGCAACTAGTAGTGTAGTAGCTCCTCGAAGGGGAATGTTGTAACTAAATATATGTCATTTTGATTTTTGATATGTAAAACGTTAAGTATTTTAATATGATATTTTGATTTTGGTCTTATTATAGTATATGCAAAAAAATCTTGTTGTAATTCTAGCGTTTGGCCCCCGACTAGAAATCCTGGCTCCGCCTCTGCATCCACCAATCAGAATGCATGACCATGTTAACCCTCACTTGACGAGGGTCAACAAATTTGGACTCGCATAAACAGTTGGTTTTCAGTATACTATCCACGAAGAATTATAGTCAAAATATCTTCTAATCCATATAAATGATTCTCTCTCATGTGCACATGAACCAACTTAAAAGTGTTGCGTGGTGATGATTAACAGAGAGCGGTGATATTGTGGACATATGATCCTCCAGAAAGGGATGCGAGACTGGTGAATAAGGCGTTGAAGTCAAAGAAGAAAGACATAAAACATCTACAAGTAATTGTTGAAATAGCTTGTGCTTCATCTCCTAACCACCTTGTGGCAGTAAGGCAGGCCTACTGTTCTCTTTTTGATTGCTCCCTTGAGGAAGACATTATTGCAAATGTCTCCCTACCTGTTAGAGCGGTAAACTCGCTCTCTCTTTTCTTTCTTTCTTCTTATTCTTCATTTTTTTTTGTGTGTAGCAAGTACTATAATGTATACATTTCCTTTAGTCATTCATAAAACATTTTAGGAAAATGATATTTTTAGTGGCTTCATCTACCGGACAGTCATAGCGGGTACAATAATGAGTTGTACATTTTGAGAATGTACAACCCACCAATAAATCCAGTATGAATAACCGGTAAATGATGCCAGTAAGTGTAGCATTGCTCCACATTTTATGAACGGTCAGAACCTTTTTGCTCTCAAGCTATTTGACATATGATAATTTATGTTCATTAACAGATGATATCTGATTTTATCTTCGTAGAACCATAGATAGTAAATGATTTAGGGGGGGTTTGATTGTCCGTAAAGATAACATAATCGTTTTTCCTAATGTTAAAGTCAAGCTTAGACAATTTGTAAGTGGATTTTTCACTTTTCAATTTTTGCTCTTTACGAATTATATTTTATTGATTATTAAACAATTGCGTTTACGAAAGTTACAAAATGTCACATCTATTAAGGGCACAATGTAAAAGAAAATTAGCGCACTTTTTTAAGCACAACCAAAAACCCTTTAGTCTTTTTCAACTTCCAATTGATTTGTTTTTTGCATTTTCTGCAGATTCTATTGATTTTAGTGAGTTCGTATAGATATGATAGAGAGTGTGTGGATTTAAATATTGCAAATTCAGAGGCAGCTAAGCTACATGAAGCCATTAAATTAAAGCAGGTAGATCATGATGATGTTGTTTGGATACTTGGCACTAGGAATGCTTTTCAGCTTAAATCAACTTTTCAGTGCTACAAGATAAACTATGGAAATGCCATCGACCAGGTTCATCTTTTGTAGTGAACAAATCATTTGATTTACACTCCCTTTTCCTTTTTCTTGACCTTTTCATTTAAGAGAAATCATTTGACAGGACATTAAGAGCTGTGGCGATGGCATTTTGGAATCTGTATTAAGGGTGGTAATTGGGTGCATCAACTGCCCAGAGAAACATTTTGCTGAGGTAACTAAACATTAAACTCCTTTGTTGTTTCTCTTTTTCGTCTTTTTCCTCAGTAAAACGTAGAACTACCCAAATTTATTCGAATGAATGTGTTCCTCTGATAGTATGGAACATGTTTGGTTGAGTAAATAGTTTAATTTTAATATTGTTTATTTTGCAATTGATGAATTCTAGTACATTTATAAATAATTCAGTTAGTGTATGGAAGACTTAAATGAGAAATTCAGAAGGTTAGAATGTTTGTTCTAAAGTCTTCTATGTCACTGAAAATTTTGTGTGGAGTCATCAACGTCACTTGTGGGCACTAGATCTCTTTGAATTATAGAATTGAGAATTGTGTTCCCTAGTTCTAGAATTAGGTAGTTTCAAGTTTACTTGAAATGAATTAATTAGAGTTTTCAATTGTTCAATTTTGACAGGCAAACGCATAAAAATGTGAAAATTGTAAATTATCTAATTCCCAATTTGAGATATAACCAAATGGGCTCTAATAATTTTACCATATTGGACCTCAGCTAATGTATTTTTTAGTCACCTTAGAGAAATTACATATTTACTTTTGCAAGCGGAAATCAGAATAGTTTTGTTGTCAAAGAAAATCAAAAGTAAAGAGAAGATACCCTTCTTTGGTTTATTCTTATTTATTTTTTATTTTGTAAATTTTTCCTGTTCTTAGTTATTAGATTTATGGTGCTGGACTGTCCTCTGATTTAAAGTGAATCTGCCTGCATCATGTGAGATTCTACAGTGGGGAACTTCCACTTACATGTATGATTTATCCTGTTGAAGTTGAATGCAGAAAGAACAATTTCATAATAACCCCTTCATGAAGTTGGACCTCTCATTCAAGTTATTTAAAGTCATTCTTGAAATCTGACACGAAGACATTGGAGACACGTCCTCTGATTTAAATTGAATCTGCCTGCATCATGTGAGATTCTACAGTGGGGAATTTCCACTTACATGTATGATTTATCCTGTTGAAGTTGAATGCAGAAAGAACAATTTCATAATAACCCCTTCATGAAGTCGGACCTCTCATTCAAGTTATTTAAAGTCATTCTTGAAATCTGACACGAAGACATTGGAGACATGTCTATTATGTTATCTGTATATTAGTAAATAATGAAAAAAGATTCAACACTATTTCCAAGTGAATCGAATACATAAATGGATTAAAAATACCAGGAAAAAATTACACTTTGGACTCGATTGATCTAAAAAAGTATCAGATCAGCCCCAAAACATTTCAGAATGCATTGGAAGAGTGTCCCAGTGTCAGAAGAGTGTTATTTGAACCCTAGAACAATGTAGGTGATTCATAGGTTCCTAGGAGGTTTGGTTAGGGATTTTTCGTGACCTATACTGCGAGTGTATAAATCTAAGGAGAGCGGTAGGAGTTGAAATTTGTTAATAAGGAACAAGGTTTTTCTGGGAAAATAGTTGCACCTGTTTTGTTTTGAACAAGACCCTCAATGTAATTTAGGGGCCCTTTTTTTTTTATCACTGAATGCTGAACATATGCTCAATTTTTAATGCTGAATTGAAGCTCTGAGAAATGTCTTTATTTTTTATCTGCATGAAGCTCTGAATATATACTTTTTGTTTGAATTTATCTAGCTCGTAGTGCTCAAAATATGAAAGTTGACAAATTTACCCTTATCGTTACAATATACTTTCGGACCTCATGAACAGAAGAACAGGGGCAGCATTGGAAGAAAAATTTATTAAAATTAAGCATTGAGCGGGGCCTTGTCAAATTAAGCATTAGGAAGTGAGAAAACAAACACCAATATCACCTCTTAATGCTAAACAGCCTTCCATTTAGCATTAAGAGGTAAAAACGAACAGTACTTAAGTTATTAGGAGCAAGTATGTGTTACGTGTTGTGAGAGAGAAGAAATAAGAGACTCGTCTTTCATTTGTCAAACAATATATTGCAATTGAATTTATGGCCAACCAAAAGATTCAACAGGATAAGAGCCCCTTCCCTTTTCTCCCCTTTTGTACTTCAGATAATCAATTCATGTCCACCCAGAACTATCAGTTTCAAAACTTGAAATTCTTGAAAATCATGGTATGCGGAAAAGTTCTATGTTTTCTTAAAAACAAGTTCTCTTAGTGGTTCTGTGAACCTTATTCTTGATGTAAAACTTTTTTGGGAGTATTTTTTTCTTTACTCCTTTGTTGCTTGAAAAATCACCAGGTTATCCGAGATTCGATCGTTGGTCTTGGGACAGATGAGACTTCGCTAACGAGAGTGGTAGTAACTCGAGCTGAAGTTGATATGATGAAGATCAGAGCAGAGTATCTCAACATGAACAAAACTAGCATTGACAGTGACCTTAAAGGTGACACCTCCGGAGACTACAAAAATTTCTTGCTTACCTTGGTTGGAGCAAAACTATAATTCGCAAATTACCTATACTCTCCCTTTTGCTTACAAAATTAGACTCCTTTGTTGTGGAAAATAAGACTTCAAATGATGATCATGTCTGTTTGCACCTTTTTCAGCTGTGACTTTTGGATCAAAATAATGCGAACAGAGTAGCTTCTTGAATGTAAATTCGTCTTTCTATAGGGAAATACTTGGTATTGCGACTGTATCAATTATTCTCTCTCTCCAGAGTGAAAATATATTTAATTGGACTGCAACCACCAACAACGAAGTATTGATAGCCTCATCCACGACAGTCGCTCCCTATCTGCCTCGGTGCTTGAAACTCAATTTCCGCGGATTTTGAGAAGAAGCCATCTTCGCCACTTGGGAATCCACGCCTTCCATCACCTGTAACTGTACTTAGTACTTGCAATAGTCAATACTGTAGTCTTTCTTGTTCAAGGGGAAACTTCTACTACCATTTGCGCATCAAAATCTTCTTCAATTCATAGAAACAAATTCCCAGCTACCCACTTAAACGAAATCCCCATGATTCCTTTTCCCTTACCAACCTTCTGAACAAAAAATCTCTCTCATCAAACCCCTCCAAAAAGGCTGACGACTTTATTTGGCAAGATCATACTACCACCAATTCACAAACATCATTTCTTCCAACCTTGTCTTTACTTAAACCACCACCCAATTCTTTTTTCTGGTCTCCCACAAAGTGTCCCTGCACCAATTTGGATGTAGGACTAATCTCCGCTTATGGAAATATGAAAGAATTTGGATCTTGCTCTTAAATTTGGAATAGGGTAACTTAATGGTCATTTTTCTACCACATTACCATTTCCCTAATTAAAGACTCAAGAAGGCCCTTCACTTTGCTCTCCAATACACTTTGCTCTCTTGGTTTCAAATCCACTTCTGAAAAATTCTAAGAGAGGACTACCCTCTTATTGTGTAGCCCAGTAATATCCCATTTAAGAAATTTTTGATAATTGTGGCTTTGAATATTTCGATATTTTTAGAATTTGCCCCTCAAGTTTAGAGAAGAAGAACCATCTGTTTATTTTTCCTATTTAGGACATAGGGAGATTAACCAAGTTTAGCCAAATATCTAATATTAATATAGGGGCACAAGTGATTTTCATCACTGTAACTTAGATACAGCGGAGAAATGTTTGGGAGCAAACAAATTTGTTGCTGAAAAAGGATGCAATTATGTTACATTCTTAGCCAAGAATTTGTTTCATTGCTGAACATATGGTTGTACAAAATAAATCTCTAGTTGTGATGGGCGTGAAAAGAAAATAAAAAAATAAATCCGCACTAAAATGTTTAGTGGTAAAAGAATTTGCCACAAAACCCAATTGTTTTGAACTACAACTAACATATATTTTCACCTCCCAAAACACCAAATCCTGGCTCCAAAATTGGTGTTCCCTTGACAAAAGCACACAAAGGAAATGGCATCGCTAACACTATTCCAAAATTGGTCTTCCCTTGACAAAAGCACACAGAGGAAATGGCATCGCTAACACTGTAACTTCTTAAGAAGAACTTTCCTCCTAAACTTACTTTGACAACAACAGTTACTTTTGATTTCTCCCCAAAGTAAAAACAGACTTCCGATAATTTAAGCAAAAGAATCCAGTAGTAAGGCCCGCTAAGGCGGAATTCCTAAATCCCAATGTCATAAACGACCAAATTCTGAATTGCCGTGACATAATTAAAAATATAAATGATAAAATACCACTCCTATTTCAGAATCTTAATTTTCGGAATACAATATATCGAAGTACAAAACATGAATTAAAACAATCATTTACGATAATAAACAAAATTGACACAAAGGAAATTATAACATTAAGATAATTAAGTTTGCTACATTCCCTTGTAGTGCAAAACCTCAAAACTAGCAGAAATAAAAGTAATGAAAAGCAAAAGAACAACTTAGAGAACATAACTACCTACCCCTATAGATCTTCCACATATATATAGTTATATAAACAACCAAGTTAGACATAGGGTTCGTGTGGTGCAACAAAAAGACATTCAGACACCAAAATGTGCCAGGTGGCGAGTCCCTATCTACAAATGAGTTCTTCGAGATTAACCGAATTTGCAACCAAGCTTGAGAGAGGCTTCCATTCGCGGCTTCTATTATTGAAATAGACCTTCAGCCGTATTAAGTTGTGAAACTTGGGGGAAACGAATTGAGATGCAAAGCTAAGAGCCTGCACAGGGGGTAAAATATTAGCAATGCGCGTTACTAACAATAACTAGCTAGTAGAGCAATACAGACTAGCAAACTCACCTCCATTGTATTACATGATAATGATAGAAACTTAGCGTTAGATAGCCCTTCAAGAAGTTTGAACAAAATATAATCGTAAATTATTAGATTATCGTCCTGCTCATCATCATCATCATCATCATCTCCTAGCCTACTCCAAATGCAAGCATCAATGTTTGCTTCAACTAAAGAGACCATGTTTGTCAATGAAACTTGCCAAGACCTAGTATCTAGATTGAGATCTAGATACTTGAGTGCCGGCGTATTTATCTGAAGAACAGAACGAGTTATTTGTTCATGAAAAGCAAAATATATTTTAAGTCTTACAAGTGAAGCTGAAGATATATTGAAGGTTGTTGCTCCATCCTCGTCATATCTTTCTATTACCAGATCCTCAAGAACCGGGCAGCTACGGAATAACTTACGAACGCACTCTTCGTCTTCATATTTAACACGATGGAGATGAAGAATCTTTAGACTTGGGAGACCAACTGAGGGTGTAGAAAGATTAAGTTTGAATCGGCCATCAAGTTTTAACACTAAAAGTGTGTTGCAATTGAAAAGCGTCAGAGGCAACAGGTCTTTGAGGACTGGCGAATAAAAACTATTAATCTTGATATCCAACTCTTCAACACCACGATCAATCGCAGTTGAAATCCAACCATTGATATGAAGGTTGCCATGCGAAGCAACACATTTACATTTGAGACGGAATTTACGCATGCCATGTGGTTTTAGAAGAAGCAAAACCCTGTAAACAAAAAGCATAAATAACGTGTGTTTCCTGTCAGTTTCCTCAATCAGTTTGTAATGGACAAACGTGCCATCGTCAAAGTCGAGATTAATAATGGAAGCCCAGAGGTACTTCCACCTTGTTGACAAAATACCGGTCCTAACGGCATATTTCGTTGGAAGAAACGAAAGTATGAGAGAAAGCAAAGAGTCTGGTAGAGTGCTGATCCAATCAATGACGGCTATGTTATCTTCAGAACCGGAAAGTTTCGGGCGCTTTGAATTTCCTGAGCCATCCATCAAAATCACAGTATGGAACTGCATATAATACCAAAGTATTTTGCTTCAGCACATTCATATCAAAACCCATTTAGCTATATCACAAAGTCAAACGGAGGATCAAATTTGTTGACCCACACCTAAAGAGGGTCATAGTGACCCTGTAGTATAATTGGTTCATATATATATATATATATATATATCCATGTGATTGTGATGTCATCTAAAACAGAGTGGCAATAGACAATTCAAACCATCATCAACACTTCAGTTCACAAGCCCTAAAAAAACACCCTAAAATAAAACATAACCAAAACCCTAATATGAAAAATAAAGCTTCAAAACTGAGAGGAATGAGAAAGAGATACCTTGATCTCGGAAAGAGATTATGGATTGCGGTGAGACTTTGGTGAAGGATTAAATTCTTTTTATTTGATCAATTAAAAGATTTAGATTAAATTTTACAGAGAGTTATTAGATAAAAGTTTTTTCAAAAAAAATAAATCTCTTACTCTCTTTTTAATAAAAGACATTTTATTTTTAAAATTAGTTTTAAGAATAATTTTTTAACAAATGACAGAATGAATTTAAATTAATTAAAAATAAAAAAATAATTTTTTTTTCAATAGTATCCTTATTAAATATAAAAACAACCATGCTGATGCAATATTAAGCAAATGAACAATCATAGAGATTTGAAAATAATCTAAATGGAGAGACATGCTGATACAAAGTAATGAAGAAATAATATTATTCTAATTGAAAACGTAAACGTAAGATAGGAGGTAAGAATCGTTATCAATGAAATAAAAAAATGTTCAACAGTTGAAAAAAGAAAAAAAAATTGTGCTAGCAATGATGCCAAAGAACACACAAGGAAGAGGAAGCTATTTGAGTAGTATGAAAGAGATACGAAGAAATCAGTCAATTTCTATAAACATAGACCTACTAAAATCTTTTCTTTTTTTTTTAAAGAATGAGAAAATGATTACCTCTTCCTCCATGATTGACGATTATGAATAAGCTTTGAACAAAAGTGTTGAAACATTTTTGTATGCAACAGCAAGCGAAAAGATACTAAAATCTTATTGAATTAAATTAAAATCGGCCTTGAGATACAAATTTTAAAATTAAAATAGAGGAAGTCCAAAAAAATAAAAAATAAAAAAATAAACAAAAGCCCACATTATAATGCATGGATCAAATAATAAGGGATATAATTTAATTAAATCTGACTCTACCAAAGTGTTAGACACGACGATTTGGAATAAACAATTTTTTTTTATACATGGATCAAATAATAATATATATGATCTAAGTAAACCTGACCCTACCCAAGTGTTAGGCAAGAAGACTTGGAACAAACATTTTTTTAAAAATTTTTAAAATAAGGGTTTTTCCTCCGACAACACACAAGTGAAACGACATACACACATACCAAATGATGGTAAAAACGGCCATGCCACTGTTATCTATTGGTACGCGTTGACAAAGTTCCGACGATGGTAAAAATGATGCAGCATAATTACAAAGAAACCATGTCAAAAGATTAAAAAGTTGTATTTTGTTGATAAGAAAATTAAACAATATTAACATTTTTCTTTAGATGTGTCTAAATGTTTTAGGGCAATAGTTTTTTTTTTTTTTTGTAAGAATATGATGTGTATATTGGAACAACAATGTCGTGTTTTTATTAAAGTTTAAAATTAATCAATATGATATTATTTATGTATTTTGATAACTTATATTAAATAGTTAAAATTTATAAATCTTGGTGAGCTTCATCTTAAAATATAGTTAAAGCAATATACATATTTTAAAATAGAATCCTAGATTTAAGAAATTTGTCCATGTATATTTTGATGCCAATAGAATCGTGATACTTTAATAATCTAGTTGTTACTTTGAAAGAAGTTTTAAAAGTTGAAGATAAGTCTAATATTTATCAAAATGAAGAATTTGAATGTAGTTTATACTTTAATATATGTGTTATCTAATTTTTTTTTTAGAGAATATTTTACAGTTTGAATGCAACTAAAGTTCAATTAGCAAAAATTCTGATGATTTCAACACAATATCAAGCTTAATAAAAGAAATTCCACTCCAACATCTAATTTTTTTTAGATTTAAACTTGATTGAGTGTGAATAAAATTTAAAATTTTAGTTGAACTTCAGCGTTAAGTGACTCACCTTATAATACAATTTGTCTTACATAAATAATGTAAAACACAAAAGTGCAAGCTACATAAGGTGCAAGTAGCAAATAATATGTCTAGGAGCATGTTGCCTACATTTTAAGCTAATATGTCTGACCATGAAGGATGGTCAAGTATAATATGTCTGTCATCATGATCAGTATCTAATAGGCTAATATGACTTAGTACAAAAAGTGTAAAATACAAAAGTGCAAACTACACATGGAGTGACCAATAAACAAAATGTCTGAGTACATGCTTGACTGTAAAATGTCTAATGAGCTAATATAACTGAGTACAAGATGCGAAAAACGCAACTACAATAACATATGGGAGAATTGTGCTTCAGACATATTTGCAGTTTCATTCTCATAGTATGTCTATTTAATTTGAGACATTTTCTTATTTGACCTTTTTTTTTAATAATTCTTCCATTTATCTTATTGTTTGATTTTCTTATAATATGTGTTTGAATTTGTTCAAAATTATTTTTATTGATTTAATTTTGAATTTAATTATATATTTATTTTCTTGTATTTATCTTTAAGAAAGGTAGTATTGAAATTCAACATAATTAATAGAAATAATAAAATAATTAATATTTTATCCTTTATTAAAAAGTTGTTCTCTAAATTAATGATTTTAAACGAATATCTTTTATTATAACCACCGTTTATGTAATGTCCTTTATTATTATTTTCTATATATAAAATGAAGTTAAATGAGGATAAATATATTATTTATAAAAGTAAGTCGTAAAATCATGCCGTTGGCACCTTCCAACTAAAGCTTCGTTTAGCTTTTGCCTAACCTCACCATTATATATAATATTATTTAGAACTAATATATAATATTATATTAGTATAATATTATAATGTGATAGTAAGATTATAATTTAAGTGTATTTTTATCATCACTCTTTAAACAAAAGACTATGTAAAACTAATAACACAATAATTTTTTAATAATTGAAATAAGATCATTAAGGGAAAAAAGGAACCCATCTAATTTCATGAATAATGACCCTTGAAAATGAAGTCCACGAAGATTCAAAAGAACATGGAATCCACACTTTCACATGTAACTATTACTTTTCAAGTACGGAGCCAATGTAAGTCTACTGGAGTTCAAACCACACTTAACTTTCCTAATTTTTTTTATATATATAATATTAAAACATTATATAGGATTTAGCTGTTATTTAATTGAAAATATAATTGTAAAAAATATTAGGTATGATTATTAGTACTCTAAAAAGTAGCCTTAGTATATTAAAGTATTGAAAAAGAAACATGTAAATTACAACTAAAAATAGTTTAGAACGGTTAAAGTATCCATTTAGAGTACTGATAGCATTATTCAAATTATAATTAACATAAGAGCAATGATAGGGTTATCAGGTATTCTTACCACTTATTTTTACTGGCATGTATTATATATATTGTACCTCTGTAAGATACAACAAGGGTACAACTCATTTAATACATTCAGTAAGAATATGTGAAAAAATTTGTAAGTGAGAAAAACATTTTCCTTAAGATAAACTAATTTAACATTTGCCAAAAACCCATATCTCCATCTTTTTTCATCGACGTTTACACTTTACATTGCACCCATTACAACAAATTATTAAATTAGTGTCTGAAACCCATTTTTGTCTCTATTATTTATGACAAAACAATTTTTCATCATATAATGTATTCATTTACTGATGAAAATTTGTGTTTCTTCTGTCATTAATATTACAAAAACATCTTTACTAATGACATTGTGGATGAATGATACATGGTTGTGTACATAGAAAATCAATTAGTATATGAACAAATAATGAGACTATTACGAAATGATTTTAAAATATAATATGAAATCGTCAACTCAGGGATGATTGCAATCGTGCTCATGACAACATCATGAATCAAGGATTTAAATTTGTTTCTTATGTTATTTTATTGCCACACTCAAAATAATTTATGGCTACATCCTTGATACTTCTAGTAATTCAATGCTATAGTTTTGTTCAAGTGGAAACGTCTATTACCATATCCTACGAAAACCTTAACCATGGAAACAAATTCCCGACTATTTCCTTCAATTTGGACACTCTATCCTACTTAACTAAATCCCCATGATTCCTTTTCCGTTCAGTCCTTTGCACAAAAATACATCTCATCAAACGTTCAAATCCCTCCAGAAAATTAAGCACAGGCACACGGATCATACGTACTACCAAATCTTCACAAGCATCATTTCTTCCAACCCAACCTCTAACCTCTTCTTCACTTCAAATCACCACCGAATTCCAAAATTTCAAAGAATTTGGATCTTTCTATAAATTTACAATAACTAGCTAGATGGTTGTTTTTCCACCACATTTTATCTATTCCATGTTAAAGACTCAAAAACATTATTCCTAACTTCAGTGCGCACTAATTAACAAACTTTTGCGCATGTTTACTTTTAATACAATGCAGAAGATAATGCCTGAATCATACTATAACTAAATGCAAACTCCTCCCCCTAGGACCGCGGAACAACTCTCGATAAAAGTACAGGATTAAAAATTGGCTTGCCCTTAACAAAAACACCCAAAGAAAATGGCATTGCTAACACCCTTTTCAAAAGAACAAACTTCTCTCCAAAACTTTATATGTTTTGACTCATTTTTACATAAATTTTGAAATGAAGAATACATATATATATATATATATATGTTGCAACGGTATCTTTGTAAATTCAAATGCAAATTTTGAAAAGACTAACGAGGTAACATTGTTAAGTATGATATTAATTACGGTTCATTCTCCTAATAACTTAAGCTTTTGGGAGACATGGTTCCTAACATGGTATCAGAGCTTGGTTTTTTGGGAAATACAAGTTTCGAGCTTTGGCACCTCTATCTCCCATCTGTTAATCCGAAGTTTGTTTGTTCCCGTCTGCTTTCCACAAACTTTACAATTCTTCTTAGTGGGTGATTTATAAGAACCACTGTACATGCTCATTGAGTTTGATGGCATCCCCTGACCTTGGATTGAGAAAACCTTCGCTCACCTAAACTTTTCTGGATCAAAAACAAAAAGAAGCACAAGTTATGTTATTTTATATAATTTTCTCTTGAATTTTGTAATATGTAATTTATACTCACAATAAATCTCGTTTTGTAAATCTTGATAAATAGTTTGTCTATGAGATCATTAATCTCAAGATTCAGTTCTTCAACACCATGCTTTATCGCAGTAGAATCCCAACCATCGACATAAAGGTCTAGAAACAAACGAGCACAATTACTTGTGAGACTGAATTTATGTATATGTGGTGGTTTGAGAAGCAGCAAAACGCTGTAAACAAAACACATAAACATCATCTTTGCCCCGTAAATTTTCCTATTCTTTCTGTCATGGAGAAACAACTCATTGTCAAAGTCAAGATTAGTAATGGAAGCCAAGACAAACTTCCATCTTGTTGGCAAAAAACTGGTCCCAACAGCATAGTTAGTTGGAAGGAATGAGTGCATATGAAAGGTCTGGTAACACGGGCGTAGGCAGGGGGGGCCCAACTGGGCTGAAGCCCACCCCAAAAAAAAAAAATTAATTAGAGCACTAGTATTTTTAATCCAGCCTTTCAAGTCAGCCCAGCCAACCTGGCAGCCTATACCTCCACTTGACCTAATAAGCTAATAGAAATAGTTTACAAAACAAAAAGAAAAGAGAATAGAAGAAGTCAGCCGCAGCTCCCACAAACAGCAGACTACACTCCGACAGAAAGTGGATGTGGACCATGTGGTGGTCGGTGGTCCTCTGATCATCTTTGTAAGTTTGTTTGAATCTTCCTCTGCTCCTTAACCTCCTTTTGATAAAATAAAGTAAGCATATTTTATATAAACTCATGTAATCATGTTTTCTTCTTTTATTTATTTGTTATAATATTATATATATAATATATATATATATATATGTTATTTGTATTATATATTTTATATTTATATGTGTACTGTGTAGTGTGTACACGAGTATTATTGCATTAGGATAGAAATGTTAACTTTGGCTTATTTGTTTTGTTTATTTGTTTTATAACATTGTGTGTGTGTGTATATATATATATATATAATATTTATGCAAATTTGTAAATTGTAATGTGTGCACTGTTTACATATATATTTCGTTTTTTTTTTTTTTGTTTTTTCTTTAACTTTCAAATAGATTATTATAAATTTATAATTAATAAATAATTTTATTATTCATGTGTTCATTGATTGTTGTAATGTAATTTATTTATTAACTATTGTTCGATCTAGTTAATGTATATTATATATAAATTTATTTATTAGACTATTAATTCTTGGCAAATGTTAATTGTTATATGTTAATCTATTATTAACATAACTTTAATTGTTTAGATTAACTATCTAACTTTAAAATTTTGAATTTATTTTAATAGGTTAATAAAAATGGCACATTCTCAACCACCATCAAAGAAAGGAAAAACTCTGTTGTCATTCTTTAAAAAGAAAGACGATGTTGATCAATCAAAAGAGGACACTCCTACGTCTAATATTCACACGCCTGCTCCTAATTTGCATCCTCCTTTTGTACCCCAAGTAGTTGAATCAAGACAATTTAATTCCACTCTTATTGAACGGGATCCGGGTTTACGTGCTCAAATACATGACTACCCCGTTAATCAAAGAGATGAAGTTAGGCGAGTTTATATAAATTTGGGGCCTTATCAACCGAAAGTCTCTAGATATTTTAAATGCTATGAAGTTAGTCTCAACAACAAAAGTTCTTCTCCAAAAATTAAGACAAGATGATTGGGATACTTTCCTTGAAAATGTGATATCCTTTTGCTGTAAACATAATGTTAATGTGCCTAATATGAGTGCTACTTACGAAGAGGGTACAGGTCGCCATTGTCAACAACAAGATCATATTACAGTTGAACATCATTATCATTTTGATATATTCAACTCAGCAATAGATTTTCAATTGATGGAGTTAGATCATAGATTCAATGAACAGGTTGTGGAACTTCTTACCCTTAGCTTGTCTTTAGATCCTAGTGATTCTTTTAAATCATTTAATGAGGATAATATTTGCACTTTAGCGGAAAAATTTTATCCTCGAGATTTCACTACTCAAGATATTCATGCTTTGAGATTTGAATTGATGCATTTCAAGCTTGATGTTGCTTCTGATTTCGAGTTTCAGAAAATTTCCACTCTTACTGATTTATGTCGAGAACTAGTTGTGAGAAGAAAGTCCGAGCATTACACTTTGGTTGATAGATTGATTCGTCTTGTGTTGACTCTTCCCGTTTCCACTGCGACTACAGAAAGGGCATTCTCAGGTATGAAGCATGTTAAAACGGCGATTCGCAACTCAATGGGTGATGAATTTCTTGCTAATTGCTTAACTCTTTACATTGAACGGGACCTCACATTGAGTATTGATATAGATTCGGTAATTGATGAGTTTGAAACTTTAAAGACACGTCGGGCGCAACTTCGATAGGTATTTTTGTCGTTTTAATATGCTTTGATGTAAAAATTTCTTAATATTATAAATGAAAAAATATATTTTATTTTGTTATGATTTTTTACTTTAGTAACAGCCCACCCCTTCGAAGAATCCTGGATCCGCCCTTGTCTGGTAAAAGTATAAATGTGATGAACAAAATTGTACCTTTACTAATGAATGAAAAATGCTACAAAAATTAAAACGCTAGAAGGAGGGCTTGAACCTCCGACCTTGTGGTTAACAGCCACACGCTCTAGCCAACTGAGCTATTCCAGCTATCTGTCTATTGTTAGCCAAACTATTATTGTTAACTTATATTGTCATTGTTATCCTAAGAAATATTTTTACTTTTTATTTTCAAAAAGGAAAATGGAGGTATAAGTCAATGTCTATTCCTTTTACTAAAATAATAAATAAATAAACTCATACCGCATCCTTGGTGCGAATCTTCCTGATTTTGACAATTGCCTTTAGCACTGGACTTGAATCGGGATCCTGATTGTCCTAAACAATTATTTTTTATTTATTTATTGTTTGGAAGAGCTACATACTTGAATAAAACCTATGGTTTGGGTTGAGGGGAAAACAAATTTTATTAGAAATGCTAAACACACAAAAAAGTTTATCTGCAAACCCATTTGACACTCATTTGGTTAAAGTGAATCAAGTGATGCAATGAGTGGTAGGTTCCAAATCAACACATCAATGCCAAGTGTATTTGTGGATTAACTTTTTATAATTTTTTTGATATTTAGTATTTCTCTATTTTTACCATTGCGTCACAAGATGATCTTGTTTTCGTAGCAAGTAACATTTTTAATGGAGGATCAAGCTATACTATAATAAGATTCCAATTTTAAACTCCTTTTTCCAAGAGATATAAGCCATGTCGTTAAGCTTATACACTGCATTTTTTCTTGTCAATAATACTTTTAACGTATATAAATCGTAGATTTGCTTAAGTTATCCAGTGGCTTAAAAAAAGATATCTTCATAAAAACAAGTTTGAATCCCCCCACTTTCATCCCTGTCTCTTGCAAACACGGATCCATCTAGGAAAAAACAACTAAAATGTATCTTTAAAGAGAGATTTTCTTTTCGGTAATTGGAAAATAAAAAAGGAAACTTACATTCAGGTACGCATTTTTTAGTTTTTTCCTTTACTCTTGGTCCAATCACATGAACAACGTTATCCTTCAAAAGGTTCTTTTATCCGGTTGTTTTCCACCTTCTCCGCACCAACAAATTGGTGTGTATTGCATATTTAAATAAAGATTCTGAATTTGAATCTCAAACTACGGAAAAAATTGGGATTTTTTATTATTATTGTAGTTAAAGAGAATGTTAGATTAGTCGCATAACATTTTCAACGCAACTATGACTCGGAGAGAAATTAAAATACTACTTGAAATGCATTGAAATCAAGTTTAAACAGAATACTCTTTAATATAACCATAAATAATGACGTAGAATACGACATTGCAAGATAATTATTAGGTCTATTCAACAATGTCTCAAATTCCAACTCCACCTTATTTTCTCTATAATTTCTTTTTCAAATTTCAAAGGTGTTTACCTTTTGGTTTATAACTTTTTTTGTAATAAAATTTTTATGTTGTTTCCATCAATACAACAGAAACAAACAAATATGTTTAAAACACATTTCAAAAGCTATCGAACAGAATTTATATTTAATAAATATAAATAAGTTGCTTGATAAGGCAAAGAGGAATCTGTATAAAACCTTAACTTTTCTTTAAATACTTTTCATTAAAACTTGAACATGAATGTTTTTTTTTTCCAAACGTCTCCTAGTCTGAAATAAAGAGTTTAATATTGTTATGATGTAATTAACGTACTCTTTTTAACAATGATGAAAAAAATGTTATTTTTAACCACTGATTAAATTAAAATTCTACTTTTTTTCTTTAAACATTATAAAAGTTAAAACTCTTAATTCAAAATGAAAGTATAATACAGAAAATCAAGGCATTGTTTGGCTAGGAAAACCAGTAAAAATTAAATAAAAAAGGATAAGAAATCTCCCTTCTATCAAATGCCATTCAAAGTGCTGCTAATAGCTTCACAAATAAGCGAGGCCAAATTCTCATCACCAGTACTAATAACAGTATTTCTTTCTTTGACTTCAATTAAGGCCACGTTTGGCTCAGATATACGCAAAAACCAATTATTCCCCGATCCACCATCACCATCACCCCGCCCTATGGATACATTGAGTCCCATCTTCCGTAATGCCGTCAAAAGGCTTCCTGAATTGAGGGTTCCCCAGTATAACAACGGCCTCGGCTTTGAAGGATCTAATTGCTCGCTTTGGGGGACCAAACGCTGTCTTCCTGATTCTATTAAGAGTTCTCCTTTCAATCTTGCAAATTTTGTGTCCCCTTTTTTCAACTTTATCCAACTGAGTTGTGAAGCCAACTCTGCTGCAATTTCCAACTCTGAACAGTTGTTCAAGCTCGGTATGCGCAGCGTTTCGTTTTCCGTGAAATGAGCTAACGCTAATTTATTGTTTAGAGAAGAAATATGCCGCCTTGAAATTTCCGGGGACTATTGCAGTAGGAGAAAAAATAAAAGACAAGCAATCGATAAAACCATAAAAAATGTTAGAAGCAAAGTAAATGTCAGTAAGCATCAAGATATAATTAAAGGACCTGTTTCGTTACGGGTGACATAGGTTTCTATTGAGTTGAAAATGATTTCAAACTGAACCAAACTTTTCCTCAAGCTTAATATTCAGAAAATAAGATTGGGTGGATGAGTAAATATTCGTTACAACGGTTCTAACAATGACGTAAGGAATCTCTCATCGGATCTGACGCAAGGGATAGGATTTTTCATGCATGCAGCGCGCGCTAGATAATCACAAACGAGTTATTGAAGTGATTTGAACCGTTGATTTCATTAACCAACGGTTTTCATTCAATCCATTGTACCACGTCATCCTTTACTGTTGAAAAGGACAATTCCCTTGTTGGCCCACCACCTAATGGGAGCTTTTGGAGAGATGGTTCCTAACAGTCGTAATGGTTGTATTCATATTTTTTTGGGGTAAGGGGTGGGGTGGAGAAAGAAAGAAAGAAAGAAAGAAAGAGAAATAGGGGGAAGATGATTACCAAAACAACTTTTGGCTGCAGTATCTTCAGCAAAGGTTGAAGTTTCTGCAACCTACAAAACAAGAGATGAAAGTTAAAAAAAAAAAAACTTTTACGCTTGGCACAGTATAAACCAAGAAATAGGTTGTTCCGTAAAGGTAATGGAACAACTGGATTCTAGAAGTTCTAATGGTAAAGAAAGGCTTGAAACAAAATTGTGCATCTGACTGCCAAATTGGGAAATCAAGGAAAAAATAACAAATTTCTATGAGATTTTCTTTTTCTTTTTTTAACAAAAAGTGAGGTCTCATCATCTTACTATTTTGTATCTATCCTAGAGAGGGGAGAGGGGGAGGGGGGGAGGGGGGGGGGGGGGAAGAGTTCTTAAATATCACAAATTTTCTTTAAAGGGTTTGTCTATTTGCTATTGTTAAATTTGAACTCTTCAAAAAAGTCAACTACGAAGAAGATTGATCATAAAGGTCTTCGAATTGCAATTCAACTAAAACATGTTGACACTTGAATGAATGATATATCTATACTAAAGCCAGGATGGATTTCAACTGCTTCTGAGGCTCTATCAAATATTTGATTTCTACTGCTTTACCATTTTTATCAATTATTCTCTTCATATTATAACAATCGCACATGCTTCGAGTGTGCATTGTAAGCTAGTATATATACATATATATAGAGAGAGATGATGGGCAATTTCCACTGGGCACAAGTGGCTCAAGAACAAATAACAAAAACTATTCCTTAGTCTACAATCCCATCCCCCAGGCCGCAGATATAGTGAAGAATTGCTTACTTTATTCCAGAGAGAAATGAACACTGAAGGACCTTCATTGCCACTGGCTTGAAAGGTAAGAGAGCCAAATCAGCATCTAGTCCTTCCTGCCTTAGTAGATTCAAGTACAACCCTCATTATGATCCATGGTCATTTTATTTATCATTTTAGTACAAATCAGATTAGAATGATGCAAAATCTATGGACTACAAAATCAGATTAAGAAGCACAGATTTAGGCACCTCAATAACAAGTAATGAGTTTTGATTGTTGCACCAGCGCTGAAGCAAATGAACAGCAGGTCCAAGCCTCAGACTCCAGTGAGGACAAAATACTACGCATGGTTCCTGCCATATCTTTCTACGCACGTATAATTAGTCTCCGATGTACAGTAGGAAGCACAAATAACATAAACCACAGATTAAGTTACTAAATTACCATTCAAGGTCTGCTTGGTTGGGGGATAAGTAGTTTTCACCCTGGTGGAAAGTAAAATGATGAAAAAAAGTCTTGGTCTCATATTTGAATTTGTTTTTAAAACTACATGATTACAATGAAAGAAAGTTTGTTCATGATTTTATACGAACTCAATTTTACCAAAAATAAGTGAAAATACATTCCATGATTTCATTTTTTTTACTGGGTGACAAATATTTCAAGTTTTCAACCCCCCACCAAGTGGACAGCTAGGAAGATTTTGGATGTGTCTTTTTCTTTTGAACGTATCTTCGGAAACATTTTCTCCCAAATATATATAAATATAAACATCCAGGAGTGGTACTTTGCATCGAAGACTGCTGCTCAATGGAAATGCTAAACTTAGAAATTGGGCATCTCTTCGACAATCTTTTTGGAATGAATTTGAGCCGTCTTGTAAGGCCCCTCTGCCATTTCATATATATTTATATATATTAATTTTACGGTCTTATTATTCTTTTTGTATCCCCCAGTTCTGTATTTTATCTTATATACACAACCCTCTAGTGATATGATCTTGGCCTAAAGATTAAACATAAGGAGAAGAATAAGACTTACAATAATTCAAGTGAATGAATTGCTGGAAACAAATGAAGCCTTTTCTCTTTTATAAGCTCTACATGAGCAAACAGTGGCAGGCCAGAATATAACTGCATTGCCCATTTTGGAAAGAAAAGGAAGCGTATAATGTTTAGCTTAACTTTAAAACTATGTAAATCTATTGAAATTTTCTTTGACAAATCTTTAAGTGCATACCTTTTCTTGTCGATGCTTACATAACCATTCTGGTATGATATTGAAGAATGCCATTAATTCCTCTGCTATGGAAGAAATAATAAATATGGGAATCTGTGGCATAGTAAGACACCAATTTAAAACATTTACTACAAATTTACTACAAGAAGTAACAACTCTTTAAAAAGTGTTAGGACGAAATGGTAAGACTGGAGGAGCATTAGCAGTGTTAAACAAATCTAGCGAGCGGGCCTAGGCCGGTGGCAACCACGCATGATTGGTTAAGTTTTTCACTTTCTTTATCTTGAAATTATTTTTGTCAATATTTAAATTATGGGGAATGTTTCCTTAGTGAACTCTTATGCCTTCTCAAGAGGAAAAGTCTGATTTCTTGTAGTATCATATTTTACAATATTGCAGTAATAAATAAACAAGTAAAAGATCTTGATGACATTTCACTTTCCAAAGTGATCAGTACAATAGGGTTAACAAAGAACCGTAAATATGATTGGATTAATTAAGGATATGCAATCTGCACATGAGCTTCTAGCCCAATTGCAAGTGCACCCCTCTCTCTAAGAGGTTGCCGGTCCGAAACTGAGGAGACTAGTTTCACTGTGTAATTGAAAATGGAGTACTCACAGGAGTTGGCAATCCAGAATGAGAGCAAGTCTTCAGAGAGGGCTCAAGGGTAGCAGACATGCATGCTTGAACTCAGTCAGGGGCAGGTTCAAACCCCATCAGGGGCAGTTCAAACCCCATCATGGGTGGGACTCTTCACATGACATTAATGGCTCTCTTCGTGCTCCTTGGAAGTCTATTTCAAGGGTGTGGAGTGACTTTGAGCAAAATATTAAATTGGTTGTGGGAAATGGGGAGAGAATCCGCTATTGGGAGGATTCTTGGGTAGGGGATAACCCTTTCAAAATCAGTTTCCCTAGACTTTATCGAATTTCTTGTGATCATAATGCTACCATTCATTCGGTAATCTCTTGGTCATCTCATTTAGAATATTCGTGAAATCTTTCATTTCGTAGGTCCTTCCTTGATAGGGATGTTGATGAGCATGTCTCTTTGTTAGGTTTGATTCATGGTTTAAATCTTAACCAAAATTCTTTGGATAAACGGGTATGGTTTGTTCATATCTCTGGTGTATTCTCTTGTAAGTCCTTTTTTGAAACACTATCTCATTCACCGCCTTCAATCACTCCACATCAGTATAATTTCATTTGGAAAGGAAAAGTCCCTTCCAAAGTTAAAGTCTTTGCTTGGCTTGTATTAAGAGGAAGAGTGAACACTTGTGATGTTATTCAAGAGAGGAGGCCATCCATGTGTTTGTCCCCGTCTTGGAGTACTTTGTGTAAAGAAGGTTTTGAGGGGATTGATCACATTCTGCTTCATTGCAACTATGCATGTGGAATTTGGGCTCGGTTGTACAAGGCATTTGGGTTGGTAGGGGTTGTCCCCAAAAGATGGGTTGATTTCATTGGCCTGGAATGGAGCTTCAGCAGCGCAAAAGCTAGCAATCTGTGGAAGGTGTCATTGATGGCTGCAGCTTGGGCAATATGGCTAGAGAGAAACAAGAAAGTTTTTGAAGATTGTTACAGATCAGTATCTAGCATATGGGATCACTTGAGATTCCTGACTGGTCTTTGGGCTAGGGCAGCTAATTTATTAGATAGTATTGATAGGCTTTTATTTGAGTTGGATTGTTGTAGTTTTTTGGACTGATTGGTTTTGTTTTTGCTGTTTTGGGTTGAGTTGTTGCATCTTTGTAGTGGTTTTCTCATCCACTGCTATCTTTATTGCTTTTTTTGATGTAACTTTCTTTGAATAGCAATAAAATCTTTCGTTTCTTATCAAAAAAAAGGGAGGGTTACCCCCATTTATGTTGCCCACCATTTCCTGATAAAAATTCCACTCTAGTCCTTCACTAGAGTTTAATATATATATATATATATATCAAGGTTACTGAAGCTTTCTCAAATTAAAGAATGGACTGGGCTGTGGTGCCTACCTACCAGTAGTGGTTTGTCAAGGCCATATCAAAAGGTGAAAATTGGGTCATGATGGTTAGTCCAAAATTCAAATCCCTTTGAGGAAGGTGAATGTGCTGAGATTCATTTAGAGGTTCCATTTTCGAATATGTGGGCATGAACAGCTCTGATATACAACGAGGTTCAGGAAGCAAATAATAGATGAAGCATGCCTATCTGAGTATTTTTTTCAAATGTATATAAAGAGAACAATAAAGGATTTCTACAGGATAAGAGCTAGAACAAATCCATTGAAAGAGGATTGTGAAAGACATGTATAGTCAATTAAATGAACAAATAATTTAGGTACCTTAAGGTTTGCAGATTCTAGGGAAATTGATATCTGCTCCAAAAGCTGCAATAGAATTCCAAGCCGTCCAATAGGAATTAGTACTGATCCTCCTGCTTTAACAGAATCTATAGAACATGAGCATATAAAAGCTATTTTCTCCATCTCTTCCGAGTTTTCACCAGTATTGAGCAAGGATTCGGCATTCATTTCCCTATTTTCATCTGCATCACTGCCACATATGAATTAGAATATCAAAGTACTAATACTGCCTTGCCGGATAAGGGAATGAAAAATACTCCCTCAGTCTCAAAAAATATATATAGTCCGACTTTGACTTTTGTTATTTCTAAGAAACAAATACTTTGAACGTAATCAATGGTCAAAACTAGAACTCATTTCTATTGTGAGATTTCATGCATTAATCATGCCCCCAAAAAGGAAATGGGAGTCATGGGACTATCAATTTGAGACATTCTAAAAAGGAAAGTTGGACTATCTTTTCAAACGGAGGAGTAGAAGAAATTGCCAGAGCTTTATGAAACTTGCAGTGGAAAAAAACACATAGCGATACGGTAAGAGACATGTAAAGGGGATGTACCTAATAGTTGAGTAATCCCTAACAGCAGGACCAGAGCAACTATTTTCATTCTCAACATCGTCTGTGAGATTCCACGTGGAGAAATCAGAATATATAACCACATCACTTCCTTGAAGAGGATGGTAATCAAAATCCATTGTAGTTGCAGCTGTAAAAATGGAATTTGAAAGATATACGATAATTCTTTTTGGACCATTTATAGCCCAATTACATGAACCTATCTCCAAACCAGAGCTGAATGCCTGTATGACCAAGGTGCCATTGTAGCAGACTTCTTCACCGTACTTGAGTGTCTTAACCTTTTGCATGCAATCCTTCACATCAGCTGCACTGAGAATCATATTTCATTACATTCGAATATATGTAATGAAGTGGATGAATGAAAATGAGAACTAAATGACACTAGAACTTGTGGCCCACTCGATCAGTGTGCAATATTATACCTAGTAATTTATCACATTACTTAGATTTATAGAACATAGTAAGAACATGTGATTGAATTAGTCAAGTAGTTATACATGTGTTCTTCATACTTTAGGTCATGGGTTCAAATTTCAAACCCTATTTCAAGCATTATTTTTGTTGCTAAAGCATGAAGGTTAATTTCGTAAGTTCAAGTGCATTCCAAAAGTCTTCCTCTCACTTAATATATAATCATACATGTTCAGAAAGGGAGTTAAAAATCATTTTAGCTTCTAATATCTGAGCAACACCAACAAAATTCAATGAAATCTCGAAATTAAGATTCACATAATGAAATGGACCAACTCTGTACTTTAGAATAGAAAAAAAAAACACATTTGACATTACAAATAACAGATTAAGAGATTTCCAAAGTTGAGTCAACTGAATAACTAATACAGCACCATATATTTCTGAGAGCTAACATGCCAGAGTATAGTCCAGAATGAAAACAAAGTGAAAATACAAGCAAGGGCTGACAAAACAAATTAACTAAGAGTAATAGTGGGTTTTGGTATTACCTGTACAATGGCATCCAACTACCAATCTCAGAGCCATCTTCACCCAAAGCTATCTCTTTCAACGGCAACGGAAGCACTTCAAGTGCTTCCCACTTCATCCATTGAGGACAACCAGACTCCTCGGGCCCATAAAACTGCCTGAATTCCATATGCATTGCAACAAGATCCTCCATCATAAGCTGACCAAGTCTTGCTGTTGCTTCAGTTGCATATATCTTATCCAGTTAAACAACCAAAGAACACAAATTAAAAGAAAAAAATAAGTTGAGGGCACAAAGGAATGAAACTCTGTTTACCGAATTCCAAATAAATGGAAAATTATATATATTATCTTTAGTTACCTTAGCAGAAAAACCTTTTGCACGAGTAAGATATGGCAACCCGAGCATACCCATTTGACTTGAGATCAATACAATATCAACAAAAGAAAGATTCCATAGGTGCAAGTTCTTAATTGTTTTGTACCAAGGTTCTGAGCTTATTAAATTGCTTGCATCAAGGGGGTTTTCTATTTTCTGCCCCTTTTGATCCACAGACATTGAATCCAAAGATCTGTGGGAGGAATAGGTGGAGGCTTCTTCATCAACCAAAGTATAAGAATCAATGGGTATTGGGGAGAAGATTGAAAGAGCTGAAAGGTCCATTGGGCAATCAATTAAGACTCGGAAACCGCAGACGTTGAGTAAATGGCATGGCGGGAAATGGAAACCTCCACCTTCGCTCAAACACGTCTGCAAATAATGAAATCAATTATCTAGAAGCAAAATACATTGTTTAATACAAGAACAAAACAGGTGCAGAAGATTTATATATATATAGAGAGAGAGAGAGGGAGGGAGGGAGAGGGAGACTTACAAACTTCATTTGGTAAACAGGAATGAAATTTGTCAATCCAGAGGCAGGGATTTTACAACAAGGCCTGACCTGCAAAGATTAAATTCGAAATAAACATAAATTGATCCAGGACCCAAACTAAAGGTAGTTTTATGTCATTCATCCAAAGCTAAATTCGAAAAAAGCTAAATTAAATGTGATGAACTGCAAAACACCACATGCACTATAATAATCCAACAAATGAATTAATAAATTTCAATTTGAAAAAAATACAAAACATACTTCAAATATATGATACAACTGAAGACTACATGAATGCAGCACATATAGTTGATCTAACAATTATTGATCAAAGTTGATGTCTTGAGTGACAGATGAACCCTAGATTACGTTAGTTCTATATATTTAAGATGAACAAAACTGAGATAGTATTCAGAGATAGATTTAATAATCAAAACTGTAGATTCAAATACCCACTCTACGCCCAGAACCTAGGGCAAGTCAAAGAAAATACAACACGTACGTTGAGTAGTCTAACCTTTATCTCGCCCGAAAACACCGAAAGCTCGCGGAGTCCGGACCAAGTTAATACGTATCATTACAAGAAAATTAAAAATTAAAAATTAATGAATAATGATGCAGAGCAGAGCAGAGCAGAAGGTTTAGGCGTGGCCCACGTTCACCCCCATCGATTTTGGGCATTTTCCCCTCTCTCGTCTCTTTTTCCGATGCACACTATGGGAGAATGGTACGCTAAATATATCAATTTAATATTAATAATTTTAAATAGATATAAAAATTAACATATTTAATAATAATTATGTATTAATTAAAATAACTATATCACAATTTATTTTAATTAATAAATAATTGACATATTAATATATTAATTTTTTATGTTAAAATTTTATATTTATGTTAAAATTTTTTGCTAACTATAGAATAATAACTAAAATTATTAAAAGATATAAGTGTCATCGCGTATTTATATGAAATACTAGAAAAGAGTCATTTAATCATATTCTAAATTAAAGTTTTAATTCATCCATCTCAAATAAACTTCTACAATATATTTCGTTATGTCTCATTTACTAACGTCATTTGAATTTTTTTAACTTAGTCAAAGCTTGTTAAAAATAAAAGTAGTTTATTACTTTATTCTCTCCCAAAAAATACTACTAAAATAATATTTTTAAGTTTTCAATATGTTACATTGTGTTATAAGATGCTTTATATAGTTTTAATCATTAGAATATTGTGATATTTTATTGTTGATAATATTGCGTTATTGTTTAAAAATAAATGTATCAATTAATTGAAAGTGGACTCCTATTTTATCCTAAACAATTGTATTATTGTAATTTTATTATTAATAATGTCAAAGGAATACATATGTTTAAGAATCTGACAAATTTCTAACTAAGTCGAGACAAAGTGGTAGACAACAATAGTACTTAAGAGTTTATTATTGGGTAAAATAATTTAAGAAGGCAATACATTAACCTTATAAACCACACAAGGTTTTAATGTATTTTCCCCTTAGTTCATATAGTGATATACCTTTATTAGATAGTAACATCTAATAATTATATAACTTTATTATGACTATGCAATTTGTTATCATTATTGATTTACATACCCTATGTACTTGCTAATTTATCGTTTGGAACCGTAAGAACCTGACATGTGGTGTCATACGTAAAGGATTACCTTATTACGTGTAGCAGCTATGGAAGTTAATAGTCCTTTTAAACTGTGCTCATAAACTTAACATTAGTAACGCATGTCTACATGGCAAAGTTGTAATCCTCAAAACTATTGCCTTCAAACTCCATGCTTATCATATATAAAAGACATGAGCAGGTAACTATAGCATGGATGAATAATGTCACCAACATATTTACATTTAATGCATATGAACCCGTATTAAATGCAGGATTAAGAAGAAGACTGTTAGCATGACTGATTTTTGGACTTATAATAATGAAAGTGTGATTGTTAGCCAATTACCACCATGGACTAAGCTCATCTCAAACTTACTATATATATAAAGTATTTACTGTTAAGAATAATATATATATGATGCAGATAAATTGAGAAATTATTGCTGATTGAGGCGTGAAAATCACTTTTCTTAAGGTGTTATTTGTCCTTTATTCATTATATAATTATTAGGAAAAAATACCTCAAAGATACAACAATCCGACAATTCAACAATATACAATTATTGAAGAATTCCGAGATTAAGGAACTTATTTTTTTTAACAACAAAAATGTATAATATTGTTGACACACTTTTATAGAGAGATTTAGAATGAGAATAATTGAAAAAGAATGTATGTGACTTTTCACATGAAAAATCACATATTTATACAAATTGAAATAACAACTAAATGGCAGTTAATTAACTACTATTTCAACAGTCATATTTGGTTGTGTTCTGGTGTTATGTGGGTATATGATAAGGAATATTTATAGACATTTGATTTTATCAGAACAAAATCTATGGCTCTAATTTGCTCCTTGTGACGCAAGCATGAAAAGTGCTAAGTGCGCCTAAAAGGGACCCTTAAACGCCTAATCGCACTTTCGCGCGCATGCGTGGATGGTGATATGCACCATTGACAGAGGCATGTGAGACTGCCGCCTACCCTATAGAAAATAAAGAACCTCCATCACCTTCATTAAATGCACATTAACTACCTGCTTTGGGAACTCTTCAACACGTTTTTCTTGACACGCATTTACTTCTCTCAACAACTGAACAACAACCAATAATTGAACAACTCAATTATCCCAATACAAACCAAACTGAGCTCCTAGCTTTATTATTCCTCTATACATCTTTGACTTTAAACTAATCATTTGACTATGTGATCTAAACTACCCCTTATCTAGTTTTACGTACCAACAGTGACATACACTTTTTTTAAACACAAAGGGTATGTTTGGTGGGGGTTTTTTTTTCCAAAATTTAAAAACTCAACTTAAAATCAACTTTACTTTTACACTTCCTAAAATTTATTTCAATTTACTTTCTCTCTCTAAAAAAACTTTTAAAACACCATAACTTTAAATCCAAAAATCAAAATTAGACAAAAAATATATATTTGAAACCTACTCGTTGAGATCTATAAAATAAGATCCATTGTGACTATTTTTTGAAATTTTTTATGAGATTTTTTAGTTGGTTGAAGAAAACTCAAACAAAAACCAAATTCACTTTTCAACATACTTCCAAATTCTACGACACACCAGATTTTAAAAACTCAGCTTAAAAACTCAACTCAAAATATCAACCAAACATCACCAAAGTATTATCTCTCTCCATTTAATGTTATTTAAAACTTTTAAACTTTCCTTCATTTTTCAATATAGGATTTGGTCTTTTGTATCCCAAACTACTTACCTTCTTTGAAATATTTTATAATCTTCCAATATTTACTTATTTATACTACTAAGCTCACCTCAAGCTTACTATGTATATATATGAAGCAGTTACTTCTTTATAACACTAAGCTTGCCTTAAGCTTACTATATATATGAAACATTTACTTATTCACATCGAGTAACTTTTTAGTATTTAATACAGTTGATCAAGCTAGAACTAAACAATTGTGTACAAAGAGATAAATATACTTAGAATATTTATTGCCTTCCTTGCTAAGTCAATTAAGTGCACTAAATTTTGCAGACCTTATATGCACTAGATATCTCATAGTTGAGAGTTCCTTTATATGTACTGATGCAGTATTTAGCATAAGCTCAGAGTTGTAAACCTTTTGTAACTATGGCTCTGCTCAATACTATTATCTTTATAAAAGAATCTTTGAACCATGAGTTCATTCACTTTGTAACCATAGCCCTGATCATTACTATTATATTTATAAAAGAATATTTGAGCTAACGTCTTATTCACACAGGTGGTTTATCTCCTATTAAAAAGGTAGAACCTCTTTGTCATTTTATGCAAAATTGTTTTTTTTATTTGGTATTATTTATTAGAGTCTAGAGCGTCAAACTCAAATTTGCAATATGTGGAGGAATATCTTCTACTTATATATTGCTCAGGGTTAGGTGATGTGAAGCCATGTGGCCGTTGGGCCTTGACACGATAAATAAACTTTCATCTGATACCATATTAGAGTTTAGAGCATCCAACCAAAAATTAACTGGAAATATATAGAGTAGCACTTTCTCCTTATACATTACTCTGTGAGGATTTCATTTCTCGATATGAGATTTATAATCTCAACATTCTTATATGTAAATTCTTTTTAGATACTTACATTTAGTAAGATCGTATAGATTGACTATTGCTATGAGATTAACCAAGATTTTAGCATTACAAAATAGACGATGCATTTTGCACTAGATGATGAATTTATGTTTTTCTAGTTTGTATGTCATATTGATCTCATTCTTTATATTCTTTCTACATTTTATATATTAATTCATAATTCTTTAGCCTTTTAAATAATGAATCATAATCCTAAACTGAGTTGAATATTGGGTGGCCAAGTCGGCACCCAAATGGTACTTTTAAACATGCACCTAGGTATCATACTGAATATTGACATTCTTATGGCATAACAATCCATGTATTAGAGAACGGTAACTAATGCCTCATACTATTAAAAGACCAAATTATTTCACCTAGCTCAGAGAGAGAAAGAGCCTCTTAAATGGACTTGGTGCCTAGTTAAGTGTACAAGGAAAATCTTAGACCACTATATGCACAATTAATGATAATTATATTTAATTGAGATGCAACATATGTATTAAAAAAATTACTTATAAGAACAAGGACGGAACCACATATTTATATAAAGGGGCCAAACTTGTTCTAATATTTTTTGTCAAATTACATATTGGCAAAATTAGTATTAAAAGAGGACAAACTTAAGTAAAGTACATTTTTTATTTCGAAAGAATTAATAAGTCTAAAGTAGACCCAACTCTATAGAGTTATCAATGGAATGGAATATTTTTTTTTATAAAGTCCTCTAAGTCTAAGCTAGGACATTAGAGTAATTGCATAAATAAAGAAAAATGAAAGGTGGCGGTTACAAAAAGTCCGCTTCATAGGCTTACAAGAAGGTCCTACAAGATAAGATT
Organism: Lonicera japonica; assembly: GCA_021464415.1. Classification (NCBI taxonomy): domain Eukaryota; kingdom Viridiplantae; phylum Streptophyta; class Magnoliopsida; order Dipsacales; family Caprifoliaceae; genus Lonicera; species Lonicera japonica. The sequence goes on along the minus strand of CM038471.1, from coordinate 74,069,605 downwards.
CAAATGTTTATGAAGATGTATCATGATAAGTACAGCCGAGTTGACCTGGGATCGAGTATGGTTGGAAAGAAAATCTATAACTTTTTAACCGAAATGCTGGATCTGATGGTAGATTGTGAAATTTAAGTATCGAGTAAGGACTTGTTATTCGGTTCTTAAGACTCAAGTATAAATTTGGCTTATTTGACCCCTAAGCACCTATTCGGTGCTTAATGATCAAATAAAAAGTGGGAGTAGAATCAAGTATTATTAAGAGTGAAAATAGAATCACCCAATTTATAAATTTCGTATACTATGAAAATTTAAGATCACAAGTATATTCAAACCAAAAATGAAGTGAAAAAGGCAAAAAAACACCCTAATAGAAGATCATATTCTAGGGTGTTAGATTAATTTTAACTTTGACTTTCGCGACTCACAGGAAAAACACTGATTTTAATATATGGTCATGTGGAACCTCAGGCACATATGGTTTTTAGTTCATTGAGTTTGGGGTACACAATTTTTATTCTTCTACTTCGTCAATTGAAAAATGTTATTTTGATATTTAATTCTTAATACTTTGTTATGCTCTTTTAGACATCATGTAAGCTAGTTGACATTATTTCTTTTTTCATAATTTTATTATATCATCTAGAAGAAGTCTATCCATTGTGTTTTATATGAAACCAAAAGTTAGTAAAAGCAGGTATAACACAAAAAAAATATTTTTAATAATACTCAAACCCACAACTTAAATATTAAATAAATAAGTTAATGGTATATTATGTTATATTTTTCATTTTAAACTATATTTATATTTATACAAGCACAAAAATAACGTGTGTCAAGGTGCATCTCATTTGCATGCATTTCTAGTATTAAAAAATGTGAAAATAATTATTATTCATGAATTCTCTTGTTACACGAGCAAGGCCAAGTATAATTCATGTTAATGTTGTCAAATATTCTAAAGAGTGAGAATTGAGAGAATATATTATATTGAATTAAATTATAAACTTAATACAAAGAACCCTTTATATAAGGTTTGAATGAAACACAAAATGAAACTAATTAATCCTAATCTGTTACTCAAGAAATGAAACATAATAAGGAAAGGAAACTAATACAATAAGAAAAACTAATATATTCCAACACTCCCCTTCAAGTTGATGCATGAATATCGAACATACTCAACTTACTTAGTGAGTCATAAAACGCTTTTCTACCATTGAACTTGGTACCTCCAAAAGAACTTTCTTTAGACTTTGAATAAATACCTTAACCTTCTGGACCTGTGATTCACATGTATCACCCATGATGATATGCAACGAGACTAACCACGAACTTTTTCAAAGGTGTAGATTAATCTGTAGAAAATTGGAAGTTTTGGGACCAAAACAGAAATTTATGGGGCCAAACTGCAAATAACAAAAATCTTTTGAAACTTTTTGGACCAAAACGCAAAATCAAAAACTTTATAGGGTCAAATTGAAAATCACCAAAACTTTTGGGGTCAAATTGTAAAGACCAAAACTTCTGAGTTGACGCCGTTAACTTTAACGGTAACAGACTGAGGCCGTTAAAAGTTATCCGCGACGCCGAAAAAAAGAAGTTGCGCGTGAGAGCACGTGGGGAGGAATTTTTGGACGATTTTGGTGGCGTTAGGATCGTCTAGAGTAGATGAAGCTCATGGTGCAAAATTTTTGAGGATCGAACTTCTGCAAGGTGACGGACAAAACTATACGAAGATGAAGATGGCCAGATGAAGACAGCCGCTTTTGAGTGGCGAAGTCGACCTAGTTGAACCTTAACAACGGGATCTAAGATGAAGCCTTAACAATGGAGATCTAAGATGAAACTTGGAGATCTAAGATGAAGCCTTAACAATTGGGATCTAAGATGAAGACCACCATTTTTTAACGGCAAAGTCAATCTAACCCTAATAACGGTATAATTATGGGATAAACTAGATGAACTCTAACAATGATTTTCAACACTCCCCCTCAAATTAAAGGAGATGTTAAACCAAAATAACTTTACCAAAATAAACTTTTTGTCTCAGCAAGCGGCAAAAGCCTATCCGCCGGAAAAGGGGGAACCCAAAAAACTGAAAAATCTTAGGTGAGAAAATCGAATACTTCTTATACCTAAAAACTCCTACGTCATCCAATCAATTCACGTGTTGGTCTCAAAAATCAAAGTAATATACAAGATAAAGTTTCTCCACCTATTACCAATTGATTTTGAATTAGATGCTCCGAAATTTAACCGTATAGAATTTGGTAATGGATTTTACAAGTACAGTAACTTTTCAGTTTGTGTAAAGAGGTTTATTCAAGGATTTAATTTAAAGTGAGAAAGCACTTTACTCTGGAAAATATTTTCCGGGAAGAAAAAGGGAGGAAAACAATTTTCTCTTCACTTTGAGAAATCAAGGATCCAAAAGTTCGTGGATTTACTAGCTCCGTTTTTCCACATGAGTACGTGATCATCTTCTATACTTCCGATCCTCTTTCATTTCAGTGTTTCTTTTTTTTTTTTTTTTATACATGCATATTTTTGAGTGTCAATAAATGTCTTATATCCTATAATTTTAAGCCCCCGAGTTCCTTAATTTGGTTTATTTGTGAGGCTTATTCAGATCAAGTACTGGTTTAATTTCCCCTTTTTTCATCATAATTTGAAGTTCATGTGCTTAAATTTGTACTTGTTTTTTGGTCAAACTTTACCTAATTTGTTCAAATGCTAGTTTTCAGTAATTTTTAAGTCCCTGGGAGTTTTGTTTCAGCGTTGACTTTGACAAACTATTAACAATCTGTCAGTTGTTAATGTTTTTTCTGTTTCAGTTTGCCGTTCAGAATCTTTTATCTTCACATGTCTATTACTTCTCTAGTTCACTCATTTTCCCCCATGTAATCAAAGAAAACGTGATTTCAAAATGAGCTAACTTTAATTTGATGAAAACATGGGGGAAATATATGATTTACTGTTTATATACATATTTGATCTGTTGGATAAATAAATAGAGAGATTATTGATTTTGTGAAGAAAATCTTAAAAGTTGATGAACTTTTAAATCTTAGCGTTCCACATTTTAGCCTTTTACTTTCTACCTAATGTTAGTAATAATGGAGCCAGTGCAACCTTTGATATTCACAGAAGAAATATGGACGAAAAAAGTCTTCAACCAAAGTAAACAAGATTTTTTTTGTACATTTAATATGCTTTGTCCACAAAACATAATATATGTTTTATTAAACCTGACCAAACCCTTACCGGCTTAAATCAACAAATAACGTAACATAACCGTACCTCTACTATGTATCTAAGGAACCCATGTTCCGCTTATAGAGATAGCAATGGGATTTGAACCTATGTCCTATTTCAAGGCTCATATAGATGTCATCTGGAACTGAGAGATTTGTAAGCTATAACTTATAATGTACTTGCTGAATTTGAAAGTTCTCTAACTTAAGAAACTATCACCGCTGTGATTAATATATTCATGTTACCTTTTCAGATCAAGCTGAAGAATTCTGTCCCTTTCAGCTAATAGATGAGAAAGGGGTTCTAGATGATGCCGGAATTGAAACCTTTGTGAAGGCTGTGAAACTAGCTGAATGTGGGCTTTCCTATTTCACAGTATCCATTATGGGCCCACAGAGCAGTGGTATGTGTTTAGCTTGGCTTTAACATTTGGTCCCTGTAAGTTAACTGCTAATTTGTTCTACACGTGCCGCAATTTTTGGCAAGGCTAGATTCTTTTTCATGTGCATTTCTGACTACACTGTCTGTTTTGAAAAATATAATTGATCTTGTGAACTGGATAATGAAAAGCATGACTATTCTAACCTGGAACAACAGTTCTCCTCCTTCCTATTTGAAAATAGTTCAATCTAATTGGTCAACAATCAATACTACAACTTACTTTTTATTTTGATATTTGGTACAATTATGTTGCAAAATGTAAATGTGAATATTAATTTGAACAGTCCCATGTCCATATTGGGACTTTAATTTTTCATGGCTGTATGTAAGCCTTTGTAGTGCAGGAAATTCCACGTTTATTAACTGCTAGTAGTCGAACAGGTTAATTTCCTTTCTTTTTAGGAGTTCCATGCGGTATCCTTTGACGATGGCAGTAACTGTTTTCTTTGTGGCTCTAGTTTTTCTTCTTATTTTATTAACATTTAAGACCTTTTTAAGTTAGTTTTTTTGTAAGTACACCTTAGTTTATCAAGTCTTTGAATTTGTACTTTTGTTATTCTCAGGAAAGAGTACACTTCTAAATCATTTATTTGGTACCAAATTCAGGGAGATGAACGCTCTTGAAGACAGGTGTGTAATCTAAAGCCATTGTGTCTGATTAAATTACTTCTTAATCTGACCAAAAAACTTACACGCTTGACTGGAGAATCCTATTCTTTTTAGGTGTCAAACCACTAAGGGTATATGGTTGGCAAAATGTGCTGGTATTGAACCTTGTACTCTTGTTATGGATTTGGAGGGTACTGATGGAAGAGAACGAGGAGTGGTGACTTTCCAAACCTTTTATTTCTGGACTTATGTGCTTACTTTTGTTGCATTTTGTTGCATGTTTTTCGCTATCACCTTGCCCTAAAGTTGCGTTATTGCCTGATTTATAAAATCTTGCATGCACAGTTGCACACAAGCATGTATTCACTTTATTGTTACCAAGCCTACATCTTCCCATTTTCTGTTTTATGTTATATCTGTTTGATCCTATATATTTAATATGGAACACAGCTACTTCTATGAACGAGGTGTATTCGTATCAGATATGTAGTGGATACAAATGCTCTTTGAGTAGATATCAGATACACAGTTTTACATATTAATAATTAAAAAATATATTCTTAATTATCTATTATACTTATTCGATACTTTGGATACGTGTATGATATTATGGATCTTTAATTTAATAAATAAATTCTTAATTTCTGATACTCAATCGCTAATCTTAATACTTGGCAACAAACAACAAAACTTGCGCACGTAGTTGACTTTTGGCATGGCAAAGAAGTTATCTATTAAGAGAAATTAACTTAGAGATTATATCATAACAAAAGTAGGGATACAAAATATTTTACTAGGTGGCTGGGGTTGAGAGGTGAAGGAAGCTATTTATGTACATGTTGAGATAAATATGTGTAGAAAATCGTATATCCATAATTATATACGTACATTTATGCAAATATTCTTTGCATCTTTTCGTAAATATTTCACTTTCTTATTTCAGGGTCTGTGATGGTCATTCATGCATATAGTTGTTAACTATCACTTTACCAGAAGATATCCTTAGGCGACCTTAGCGTATATGAATCCTATTCTTTTTTAAATAATTGTGCTGGCATCGTATTGTATCTGTATCACGTATATGTAGCCGTGCTTCTTTGATAATTCATTTTCATCTTACCCCTTTAACTCACCACATAGTATCGATTACGTTCTCGTAGTAAAACCAAAAGCAATACTTTTGCAACTGCTTAGTATGAGTATAAATTCCTCTCTAATCATGAAAGTTAAGTGGTGCTAATATTACTATCACTTACTAAATGCAAAGTTCACTTTCATGGATATTCTTTTACCTAATGTTTCCTATCTTATTTCTATGAGTAATTGATATTAACGATTGAATAATTGTTCATTTAGAAATGGAATCTCATATATTATTCTTTTTCATTTGTACTTCTACACTTCATAAGTACAGATTAGACGTATAGCCTATTTCCCTTTTTTTCAAAATTGTTGGCAGGTGCCAGTGCCATTACTCGATACATGCTTGTGAGTAAAGTTACATCGAAACAGAAGTTATATTGATACATTTTCCTATTCTGCTATTCCCCTTCTTTTTTTTTTTTTTTTTTACCTTTACTCTGGGGGAATTCTTGTCCATCATATGCTCTCAACATATTTTTGTTATATACAAAGAGTCCTGTTTCTGATATATATATATATATGCGCCTATATAAGGAGTAAAATATAGAGGGGACAAGTTGTCCTTCAGAAATATGTTAAGCAACTATTCAACACTAAAGAATGAAAAAAATTTACATTTGCAGATTGTGACATTGCGTGCAACCCTTCGTCTCGTGGAGATGATCTATGCACTACAGAGATCATCTCCACCAAATTTCATGAAAAAATTCATCCCTGTACACTGTAAATGGACACATGGTGCAATTCTTGCTCAGTTAGCTCCTCATGATTTTTCCATTGAAGGCATTCAATCATGTCTAACACTCCCAAGCCGATTTCGTTGGGGATTTCATACCAGGCGAGGCGGGAGGCTACTGTCTAGTGTATACACATGGATTTCTCAAATACTCAAAAAAGAAAGTGATATATAACCGTTAAACTTGTATAAAACATCCGCCCAGCCCACACCTTAACCCCGGGGAAAAACCTTGCTGAATTTTATTATATTTTATGTAGTAACTTGGTTATATGATTTGGTTTGCAATTTGTATCAAGTGGAATTATATGAATCAGATCAGAGACTTACAATGAAGTTGTAGTATTAGCAGCTAAGTATTGCCATGGTTATAGACACTATTTTTCATTTTATTGAAGCTAAGAAGGGAAAGGACATCTATTGGCATTGTTTCTGTATCTCATTCAGGTGTTTCTTAATTCTTTTCAGGATGATACTGCATTTGAAAAGCAGGCTGCCCTTTTTGCCCTTGCTATTTCAGACATAATACTAATTAACATGTAATTTTGTTTTTCTATTCAAGCAAGGTGTACATATGATTACAATTGTTTTTTGTTTTAATATTTGATGATTTAAGGATCTTTAGTTAATGTGTCTGATTTTCCTTGAACATTATATCTCTAGGTGGTGCCATGATATTGGTCGTGAGCAGGCTGCAAATAAGCCTCTTTTGAGAACTGTATTTGAGGTACCCTCCTGTGTTCTTCCATTACGCAGAAAATTGTTATGAATTGAAAATGTGTTTACAATTTACCTATTTTTGCTTTATTATTGTCCTTCCACAGGTCATGGGTAAACTATTTAGTTTTCGTAAAACTACTTTATTGTTCGTTGTACGTGATAAAACAAAGGTATGCTTGTTTCTCTACCTTATTCAAGCTACAGCTTCAGATATTGTGCTGAGATTTCATTTACTGTTGACTTTTGACTTTTGTGCTGATATTTCATTTGCTGTTGACTTTTGGTACCCTTTGATGACGCTTTGAAATGTTAAACTAAACTTTTAGTGTATTTCTAACACTTTATTTGTGTGTAGTCGCCCATGAAAGTACTGGAAAATAATCTGTGGAAAGATATTTCGCAGGTAAAAGTATCTATTTTTTCTTTCTCCTCACAATCTCCATGTTGCCCATTGTCTAATCTTTTCTTGGCTGTAGATATGGGACTCATTTGATAAGCCAGATGGTCATAAGGAAACTCCACTAGATGAAATTTTTAATGTAAGATGTTTATTCAGACATGTTTGTTCTTATTTGTTGTAAAGGAATGATTATCACATATCCTAAATGTGGCAATACTGCTTAATTGGCCAGGTTAAGATTGTGGCACTTTCAAGTTATGAAGAGAAAGAAGAGCAGTTTACAGAGCAGGTACAAAAGACATGCACAGATATCATAGGAAATAGACACCTCCATTTTGTTTTTGAGTTGCATACATGATGGCCTTGGTAACGGAAGAACTTTCATCAGTATCTCAATTTCAATTCAAACATGGGCTCTTTAACTACGTAACTGACCCACTCTAAATCTCTTTAAACCACTGACCTGTTGTTGAATCATTGTGAAAACAATGAAAAAAAAAGAAGAATCCAGGATTTCTTCTTGGCGGAAATGACCTCATTTACTATCCTTTATACCATTAACTTGGTCATCATAGTTATGATTCTTCATTTTTCACAGAAATTGACAGTTTATTAGTTTCAACCTTGTTAAAAATGCTCTATAGATCACCATATGCTATGTAATGCCTCCTTGCCCCATTTATTTATCAGATTTGACTTTTTAAACATAGTTCTATTTCTTTCGATTATTTAACTTTTGGATGATATTATGTTTAAGAATCATATTAGTTGTTTTTTTTCCAAAATATCATGAAGGTGGCTAATTTAAGGCAGCAATTCTTCAATTCTGTCGCACTTCGGGGGTTTGCTGGAGATGGGAGGGAGGTAGTTCCTGCTTCAGGGTTTTCTTTTAGCGCGCAAGAGATTTGGAAAGTCATAAGGGAGAACAAGGATCTTAACCTTCCTGCCCACAAGGTAATCTCTTTTTATGCATACTCCCCAAAGCTTATTGAGACTTCCTCCAATACTGTTGTTTTAACAGTTCCAACTTTTATGAAGGTGATGGTGGCTACTGTACGTTGTGAAGAAATTGCGAATGAAAAGCTTAACTTGCTTGTTGCAAATGAGGTTCTTTCATCAATATGTTGAATTTTATGCTTTGTGATACTTGCTTTAACTTATTCACTTTGTATGCTTATTATCATAGGACTGGTGTCAATTAGAGAAGGATGAACATTCTTATCCAGTACCCGACTTTGGGAAGAAGCTCAGTTTAATTCTTGAAACTTGTTTGTCAGAGTAAGTAAATGTCTTGTGATGCATAGATTGGTGGTTGCGACCTTAAGAGTTTGGCCAAATTTGCCAAAGGTTGACTTACCAATTACCATATCAAATATCTGAAGGCACTTAAATTATTTTGTTTTTAGTTACTTATCTCTATGTATTGTGCGTATATATATGGTTATTCAACTTTTTTGTTGTTCTCCATGTACTGTGCTAGTATAAGATGGTTAGACTTGGGTCAAAATGTTTTGCACACTTTTGTGGAGTGTAAAAAACAATTGTACAATGAGGTTGTGCTTGATAAAAAGTTGGAAAGTAATTGAACATGATACTAACTAATTTGGGAAGTTGGGTAAAAAAGATGAGTGAGTTGGTGGTTTGTTCTACTACTTTTTTTGGTTTTTTAATGAATCCAATTCTTTAGTATCTGGGTAAGAAAATTTTCCATGAAAAAAGAGGAAAAGATGGAGAACCATCTCACCAAATCAGTCATCTCTTTTCCAACTGCTTATAAAACTTATTTGGTTTCCTATCATTTTCCAAATTTTTTTTTTATCAAACAGACCCTAAAAGCGTCTAACTAGTATTAGGTAACATCTTAACCATATGAGTGCAGTTAGCACATGCGAGGGCATATTAGTTTGTTTGTAGTTTAGCATTCTTTCTACTCCCTCAATCTCAAATAAATAGTCCCACTTTGAGATTGGTACTTTTTAAGGAAAAATAAATTTCAACCTAATCAATGGTCAAGAATGCAACTTATTTCGATTGTGAAATTTCAAATTTGGTACATTGTTTATGTCCCAAAATGGAAATGAAGACTATCAATTGGAGACATCCCGAGAAGGAGAGCGGGACTATCAATTTGAGACGGAGGGAACATAAAACTTTCCTTTCGTATATAAATAAAAAAAAATTAGAATTATTAGAATTCTTACTTGAAACAGCTTGGTAGAATAAAAATTAATGAGAAGCTTTTTCTGGGAAGGATATGGGGGAGAGACCTTGTGATCATTTAGCGAATTAGGAGTTGGTGTCTAAAAGCAAGGAGAAAGGGGGGCTAGGTATTGGTAACATTGCTAAGAAAAATGAGGCTTTGTTAGGGAAATGGCTTTGGAGATTCCCCCTTGAACAAAATTCATTATGGTGCTTAATAATTAGAAGCAAGTATGGAATTCATGTGAATGGGTGGCATACAAATATGGTTACTAATGGCACTCATAGGAATCCTTGGAAAGCCATCTCTAGTGGAATTGGTAAATTCAAATCATTTATTTGACTTAAGGTGGGCATGGGAAACTCCATTAGGTTTTGGGAAGATGTGTGGGTTGGGGATTCAACTCTTGCCTCTCTCTACCCTCGGTTGTATAGGATTTCACATAACACAAATACTTTGATTGCATCAATCATTCGTTGGAACTCTCATGATTCTTTCTCTTGGGATTTGGAATTTTGCAAAAACTTAAATAAGTGGGAAAGTGGGGAATTTTTGGATTTGTTGGAATTGGTTTCTCATTCTCATGTTTCTAGATTCAAGAAAGATACCAGATCTTGGGTGGGAGAAAAATCGGGGATATTCTCTTGCAAATCATTCTATTTTTTGCTGATAAATTCACCATTGGACCCAATTTTTGTGCCACACAAATTTATATGGAAGGTTAGTATTCCTCAGAAGGTGAAAGTTTTGCTTGGTTGGCCTCTTGGAAAAGAGTCAACACTTTTGATTTGATCCAAAAAAGAAGGCCTAATCTAGCCATCTCACCTTCTTGGTGTATTCTATGCAAAAAGGGAGGATAAATTATTGACCACATATTATTACATTGCAGCTTTACCTATTATATGTGGAATAAAGTGGGGGAGGAATTCGAAATGGTTGGAGCTAGGACTAGCTCTTGGCATAATTTACTGAGTATGGAATGGCAGTTTAGAGGGAATAAAAACTAATCGAAACTGTTATGGAGATATTGCTGCTTGGATTTAGCATGGTGCATTTGGTAGGAGAGAAATGCAAGGATATTCGAAGATAGATCTTGCAAAGAAGCTGAAGTTTGGATTAAAATCAAACAATTAACTTCACTTTGGGCTAGCTTGTCAAATATGTTTGGATCCTTATCAATTTCAGACCTTTGTGGGAATTGGGGTGCAGCTATCCAATAGTGAAATTGGCTGTGGCCTTATCTTTTCACTGTTTAATGGTTGTTTTTTGTAATGTTAGTGTTTTGCTGTATGTATTTTATAATTTTGTTTTGAGGGGCTTTGGTGGACTGCTTGTTCACTAAGGATGTAATCTTATTTGTAACGCTTTGGTTAGTCTTTAACAAAAGTGTATTGTTTCTGATAAAAAAAACAGCTTGGTAGAATAAACATTGAACTTAAAGTAGAAGTCAGCACAATATTTTGTTGTATGTTTGGGGCCTGTTGCTTCATGCTGGTAATGCAATCATTAATTTACCAAGAAGGTAAATGTTAAAGAAGTTTTAGTGCAATCCTATATGTGGTGGAATCCCATATGTTTGTTATAATTTCTTCTTTAGCTTTCAAAATTGTTTAAACCCTGTGGATTTTTATTTCTTATATCTACTGAAATATTGGCATAAATTATATCTGTCCATAACAAAACTGTAGAGTTGTTTTCATTTTATCCTTCTTTTAGGTATGATGTGGAAGCTAAATACTTTGATGAAGGTGTTAGAACTGAAAGGAGAAAACAATTGAAAGATAAAATGCTACAGGTAATGCCTCTCTCATCATAACTCCTTAATCTTAGAAATTGTTTTCTTAGGAGCTTCATTCTTGTACTGTAGATGTTGAACGCTAGCAGAATCTTTAAGTCCCATATCAAATTGAAGAATTAAGAAGATTACGAATAGCAAACCTTCAAATTCATAATTGTAATATTGGTAGGTGGATTGATGCAGTAATTTAATGTATTTGATCACTAAGAAAGCAATGCAGATAGGTAAGTTAATATGGGGAAAAGTTCAGTAGCGGGCTTGAACATTGAAGATGATAGATTATCACACATAGCGCACAGATTGGGGTGTGGTAGTGGATCATGGCCACTTACATACCTACGGCTTCCGTTGAGTGAAGTCTTTATAGTGTATCATTTTGGAATACCGTTATTGAGAGAGTGGTTAAAAGAGTGGAGGGCTGGCATAAAGAGTGTCTCTCAAGATAGGGGGAGGTTGGTTTTGTCACAATCGGTTTTAGGGAGTATTCCTGTTTATTTCGGATCACTTTTTAAAATCCGTAACAAATCGGCTTCAATTTAGGAAAAAACAATGAGAGACTTTTTTTGGGAAGGGAAGGGGGAGGGTAAAGGAATGAGGCTTTGTTTGGGAAATGGCTATGGAGATTCCTTATTGAAAAGGAGTTGCTTTGGTATGAAATTATTGTGAGCAAATATGGCCTCCATCCTAACGGGTAGGATGCTAATGTTCTCGCCGTGCTCCCTGGAAATCAATTGCAAAAGTATGGAATTCATTTGTGCAAAATATTAGACTTGTGGCGGGGAAGGGGGGTAATATTCAATTTTGGGAAGACAAATGGATTGGGTACGTTACTTTAAAACAGTCTTTTCCTAGAATTTTTCGTCTTTCTAATAACCAAAGTATGTCAATTGGTTCGGTTGTCTCTTGGTCTTCAAATACCACTTATTCTTGGGATCTTAGCTTTTCTAGGAATTTCTACGACAGGGAATTTGGGGAGTATTTATTACTACTCAATCTGATCCAAATTGTTAGTCTTAAACAAAACATGCCTGACAAAGGGGTTTGGTCCACACATTATTCTGGGGAGTTCTCTTGTAAGTCTTTCTATGACTATCTTTCGAAAATACAATCATTAATCCCATTCCTGCATTTCAGCTTTATATGGAAGCGTGGGGTCCCCTCTAAGATCATGGTGTTTGCTTGGGTAGTCTTGTTGGGTAGAGTGAATACGTGGCGTAATCCAAAGGTGGAGACCGTATATGTGTTTGTCCCCCTCATGGCGCGTATTATGTAGGGAAAGTGGAGAGGACATTGACCATATTTTAATCCACTGCCAATTTGCTCAAAGTTTGTGGATTAAAATGTTTAATCTGTTTGGGTTAGAGGGTGAGCTTCCGAAAACATGGGCGAACGTTATTGCAATTAAGTGGTTGTTTAAGCAAACCGGTAATATAGCTAAATGCGTATGGAGGCTTATTGTAAAATTAGAGAGAACTAATATTTTATTCCATAATAATAAAAACTGAATACAAAGCACCTTGTATACTTCCTAACTGACCTAAAATACTTTTCACTGTGGGACACTTCCCACAAAACTCTATAACTAGAATATATCAGATAAAATAGCATAAATAACTAAAATAAATAATATTAAATTATCAATACTCCCCCTCAAGTTGGTGCGAAGATATCTGTTATGCCCAACTTGCTCACTTAAAATTCGAACGGTTGTTTTAACTGGCCTTTGGTCAAAATATCTGCAACTTGCTGATTACACGGAACAAAGGGAGTACATATTACTCCACCTTCTAGCTTCTCTTTTATAAAGCGCCTATCAATCTCAACATGTTTCGTCCTATCATGTAAGACTGGATTGTGGGCAATACTGATAGCAGCCTTGTTATCGCAGTATAGCTTCATCGGGAGACTTATTGGCCTTCTAAGTTCGTCTAAGACCTTTTGTAGCCAAAGAACCTCACATACCCCTTGAGCCATTGATCTAAACTCTGCTTCTGCACTCCTTCTAGCAACAATACTTTGCTTATTGCTTCTCCATGTAACCAAGTTGTCCCAAAAAAATGTACAGTAGCCAGACGTGGACCATCTATTAGTAACCGATCCAGCCCAATCAGCATTGGTATACACTTCTATCCCTCTTTTATCATTCTTTCAGAAGAACAAACCTTTCCTTGAGGAGCCTTTGAGGTAACGAAGAATACGGTACACAGCCTCTAAATGTTTTTCACATGGTGAGTGCATGAACTGACTAACCATGCTCACAGTGAAAGCAATGTCAGGGCGCGTATGAGATAAGTAAATTAGTTTCCCAACTAGAATTTGGTATCTCCCTGTTTCAACTGGAACACCGTTTTTAACATCTCCCAGCTTAGTACCCACTTTTATGGGAGTATTCTACGGCTTACACCCATTCATCCCAGTTTCAACCAGCAGATCCAATATATATTTCCGTTGTGAGACTACAATACCATTTTTTGAACGAGCCACCTCTATTCCAAGGAAGTACCGTAGGTCACCAAGATCCTTAATCTTAAATTCTTTGGCAAGATTTTGCTTCAGTCGACTCATTTCTTCAACATCATCCCCGGTCAAAATCATATCATCCACATAAACTATGAGAACAAAAATCTTGTTTCTTGTGGACGTCTTTGTGAAGAGAATATGGTCAAACTGCCCTTGAGTATATCCTTGGCCCTTGAGGAACTTCGTTAACCTTTCGAATCACGCCCTAAGGGATTGTTTAAGGCCATACAAAGACCTCTTTAGCTTACAGATTTTGGTCCCAAATTCCTCAGTAAAACCAGGTGGAGGTTCCATATAGACTTCCTCTTCTAAGTCTCCATTCAAGAAAGCATTCTTCACATCTAACTGATTCAAAGGCCAGTCTAGGTTAGCTGCAACCAATGTTTTAAATAGGGATAGCGCGAGTAATAGCATTTTGGTTCCAGAAGCGCGTAGCGCAAATAGCGTAAGCTATTCGGGACTCCAATAGCGTAATAATTAAAAAAAATAAAAAATAATGTTATGCTAAATATGGGGTATTTTTTTTTATATATATAGGGACTTATATGCATAAATTTATACTTAAAGTTACCTAAGTGTAATAAACAAAAGTTTAAAGGTTATTACAAAATTGAATCTTCAGAATATCAAACCCCACCCACTATCGAGTGCTGTGCCGACATCCTTCAGTTCTTTTTGTTCTTTCTTTTGTCTTCTTCTCTCGGTTTCTTTTGTCTTCTCTCTCTAGGTTCACTGGAATAATAAAATCAGCCTAGGATTCAAAGAATACCTTAGTTCAACGTTTAAGTAAAACGATTCAGCCTAGTTCAACGCTCAAATAAAACTAGGGTTCAAGGAGAACACAAAGCTCGAATGACGACTACGTATAAAGGTAGAGCTGTGAGAGATGGTGGTTGGGAGAGACGAAGGCTGGGGGAGAATAACGAGCTTACGATTTGTTAAGGTTTTTTTCATATTTGATCTAGTTTTCATTTTCCAAAATAGCGTGAGTTTTTTCCGAATAACTTAAATAGTGTACGCTATAGCGTGCTACATCACCTAATCACCCACACTTTTTGTTCCTTCCACTATATTAAGAACGCTATGTATCGTTAGTGGCCAAAAACACGCTATAACCTGTATGAAGCGCGCTATTCAAAACACTAGCTGCAACAGATAAGAGAACCTGAATTGAATTTAATTTCGCCACTGGAGAAAAGGTTATGGAGTAATGCACCCCATATGTTTGAGTGAAGCATTTAGTTACCAGGCGAGCCTTGTATCGTTCTACTGAGACATCTGAGTTGTACTTTACCGTGAAAACCCATTTACAACCAACAACTGTCTTTCCTTCTGGAAGCTTTACTTTCTCCCAAGTAGCATTCTTTTCCAACGCTCTCATTTCGTCATACACCGCTTCTCTCAACTCCGGAACATTTAAAGCTTCCTAAACACTGTTAGGAATAACTATATTCGACACTTGGGAAATAAACGCAGAATGTGAGGGTATATGAGACAAAGTTCGAAATGGGATATTTAGGAGATTTCGTACAAGCTCTGGCTCCTTTCCTAAGAGCAATAGGAAGATCAAGTTGATTAGACTGATTTAACTCAGTATTATCTTGAGAACTACCTTCAGGTATCTCGGAAGAGTCATCGTGAGTATCATGATCCATTTTCAGGTTGGATTCTTGGGGTTGCTGAGGGATGGATTCTAGAATAAACAAGACCTTTATACCGTTCTGCACACATTTTTGGTCCATCGGTAGTCAGATTTTGGGATGACACTAACCCTAGTTGTTTACCAACATCAATACTAGTATCTTCAATATTTAATTCATTTGTTTTTCCAGATTGTGTGTTAAAATAATTAGGTACTTGTTCATATGAAACATCATCAATCGTATTATCGAAACCACAACCACCATCTTCACTCATGCTCTCCCCGTGAAGATGGGAGTCGGCGTAATA
This sequence comes from Lonicera japonica, assembly GCA_021464415.1. Taxonomy (NCBI): domain Eukaryota; kingdom Viridiplantae; phylum Streptophyta; class Magnoliopsida; order Dipsacales; family Caprifoliaceae; genus Lonicera; species Lonicera japonica. Next base: position 74,053,839 of record CM038471.1, on the reverse strand, counting down.
GGATTGCCCCTTGAAGAAGGTAACATCCATAGATACGTACAATCTTTTGGAAATCGGGTCAAAACATTTATACCCTTTCTAATTTGTAGGATAGCCTACAAAAATACATTTGTGTGCCTTTGGATCAAGTTTAGAATATTTTGGGTCATGATTGTGAACAAAGGCAATACTTCCAAATATTTTTAAGGGAATATCCCCCATTAACCGAGTGTTGGGAAATAGGTCAGAAAGCAACTTGATAGGGGCTTTAAATTTCAAAGTTCGTGTTGGAAGCTGGTTAACAAGGTAAGTAGCTGTCAAAATGGCATATCCCCGAAGATATTTAGGAACTTTAGTTTGAAAAATTAAAGCTATAACAACTTCAAGTAGATGTCTATTTTTCCTTTCGGCAACTCCATTCTGTTGAGGTGTATAATTACAAGAACTTTGATGAATTATCCCATTTTTGACGAAAAAATCCTCTAACATCTTATTAAAAAATTCCTTCCCATTATCACTCCGAAAAATTTGAATTTTGGTTTGAAACTGTTTTTATCATCTTGTAAAAGTTTTGAAACACACTCCCAACTTCTAATTTTTCTTTTAAGAAAAAGGCCCAACATACTCTAGTGTGGTCATCAATGAAAGTCACAAACCAACGTTTGCTAGACCAAGTGGGCAATTTAGAGGGACCCCAAACATCATTATGAATCGAGGTGAAAGGTTGTGATTTCTTATATGGCTGAGACGGAAAAACAGTGCATTGATGTTTCGCTAATTCACAAGATTCACACCGAAATTTAAGCAATTTTTTATTCATTAATAATTTAGGAAACAAATGCTTTAAATATTGAAAGTTTGGATGCCTTAACTTATAATGCCATAGCAAAATTTGACTATCACTAGAAACAGAAATAGAATTAAAACAAGTCTGTCGGTCTTGCCTTCTAGAGGTAGACCCGTTATTGAAGAAGTAAAGACTCTCATCCTGTTTAGCAACCCCAATCGTTTTCCCAGAATTTGAATCCTAAAATTCACAATGAGATAACCAAAAGTTAACTTGACAATTGAGATCAAGAGTTAATTTTCTAACAGATATAAGATTATACGATAGATGATGGACATGTAAGACATTTTTAAGAGTGAAAGACGGGGAGACAGTTACGGTTCCTTTGCCAGCAACTGCAGCGAAAGAACCATCAACAATTTTAACTTTTTGATTCCTTGCACGCGGAGTATATGACGAAAATAATTTTGAGGTACCGGTCATGTGGTCAGTGGCCCCTGAATCTAATATCCAGTTGCTGTGGGATCTGATGTAGGCAATTGTAGCTATAAACTTATTACCTGACTGAGCTATGGAACATGAGGAGCCAGAGTTTCCGAAGGAATGAGATTGAACCATTTTACACAGATGCTCCATTTATTCCTTTGTGAATGGAAGTGGTTCTGAGGAAGATTGCTGCTCTGAATCTGCATTGCTTGCTTGTAATGCTCGTGTTCCTCCCTTTGTTTTGTTTTCTCTCTTTTTTCACATTGCTGGTTTGCCATGAAGCTTCCAACAATTATCCTTAGTATGACCTGGCCACTTCCAATGATCACATCACAATCTCTGCTTTCCTCCCCACTTATCAGCATCTACTGCTCTCTCCTTAACTAATAGAGCAGATCTTTCACCATCTGCCCGGGGTTCACATTCGTCTCTCAACATCATAGATCGTCGAGCCTCTTATCTTCGTACCTCTGAAAACATTTCTCTGATAGTAGCAAGGGTATCTTGCCTAATATATGACCCCAAATTTCGTCTAGATCCTTGTTTAGTCCATCCAGGAAGACAAACACACGACCTCACTAAACCTTCTTCTTGTACCGAGCACTATCATTCGGGTTTTCCCACTCTTCGGTTTCAAACAAATTCAACTCTTGCCATATAGCTATCATGTCGCGGTAGTAAACTGTAACCCCATGATCCCCTTGTTGCATCTTCCACAACTGGTTATTGAGTTCGAACATTTGAGAATTATTGTCTAGAACAGAGTACATTTCCTTAACCGCTTGCCAAATATCTCAAGCAGTTGGTAAGAACATGTAGGGTTTACCAAGTCCAGCCTCCATGGAATTGATCAACCACGAGGTAATCATCGAATTCTCCTCGTGCCACGATTTAAAACGTGGGTCGATAAGTAGTGGTGGTAACATCTCACCATTCACATAACCTAATCGTCTTTTGCCGTTAATAAACAGCCTCATTTTTTTTGATAAGAAACGAAAGATTTTATTACTAGACAAAGAAAGTTACATCAAAGGAAGCAATAAAGATAGCAGTGGATGAGAAAACCACTACAGAAATGTTACAACTCAACCCAAAACAACAAGAATAAACCCATCAGGCCAAAAAACTACAACAATCCAAATCAAATAAAAGCCTATCAGTACTATCAAATAAATTAGCAGCCCTAGCCCAAAGACCAATCAGGAATCTCAAGTGATCCCACAAGCTAGATACCGATCTATAACAATCTTCAAAAACTCTCTTGTTTCTCTCTAGCCATATTGCCCATGCTGCTGCCATCACTGACACCTTCCATAGGTTCCCAGCTTTTGCACTGCTAAAGCTCCATTCCAACCCAATCAAATCTACCCATTTCTTAGGGGCAGCCCCTATTAACCCAAATGCCTTGAACAACTTAGCCCAGATTCCCCATACGTAGTTACAATGGAGTAGAATGTGATCAATCCCTTCGAAACCTTTTTTACACAAAATACACCAAGACGGAGATAAACACATGGATGGCCTCCTCTTTTGAATAACGTCACAAGTGTTCACTCTTCCTCTAAATACAAGCCAAGCAAAGACCTTAACCTTGGAAGGGACTTTTCCTTTCCAAATGAAGTTATATTGTTGTGGAGTGATTGATTGCGATGAATGAGAAAGTGTTTCAAAAAAGGATTTACAAGAGAATTCACCAGAAGAATGGAGGCCATTAGTCTAACAGCCTCATTGATTGTGCCCATTTGAGATAGTTTTTCCCATTCAACTTGTGACTTATGTTTGCCACCGGATTTTCATTTACCAAATAAATCGATGCAAACTGTAATATAGGATCTGCATTGTTAGACGTAGAGGACGGACTTGTGGTGTACCCATTAGTCGAATTTGTGAGGCTTGGAGCAGTAGCACCCACCATGGCAAGTTTATAGTTCATATGGAAGGAAAATCAAACTCACCGAGCCAAAAAAAGGGACTAAAGCACAACAACCACAACTGGATCGCACTAACCGAGCCAAATCTGGATGGAACAGTACCACCCATGGCTAGAATCAGATGCGGAACAGTGAGACGACCGGATCTGGAAATTTTGGAGATGATCGGAACAGCCACGTGCTGTCACGCACAGTGGATGTTGACGGCGTTTGAGATCCACGCGCAGGGAATAGGTGGCGCGTGTGGCGTCGATTTCCGGCGCTACTTTCGGGGATACGCTCGTCGGTGGATTCTGACCAAGCCTACGGGGTTGAGTTCTGGAAACCACAGGTGTTAGACATGTATGATGAAGAAGGAACGGTGGCTAGGGTTTTGATTGCGGCGGCTAGGGTTTTGGCCGTGCTGGTTAAGGTTTTGGCCGTGTTGGACTGCCTAAGGAGTTCCTAACACTCCTCTGATACCATGTAAAATTAGAGAGAACTAATATTTTATTCCATAATAATAAAGACTGAATACAAAGCACCTTATATAGGAAGCAAACACGACTCCTAACTGACCTAAAATACCTCTCAATGTGGGACACTTCCCACAAAACTCTCTAACTAGAATATATTAGATAAAATAGCATAAATAAATAAAATAAATAATACTAAATTATCAATACTTATGGTTTTGGCTATTGCCTGGACAATATGGTTGGAAAGAAATAGAAGAATTTTTGATGATAGATGCAGCTCTGTGGTAGAAGTGTGGAATCATAGTACATTTTTAGTTGGGTTATGGGCCAGAGCATTGAATGTCTTCAGTACTGTTGACCGTTTCTTGTTTTCACTGGATTGTCACAGCCTTTTATCTTGATTTTGTAATGGGTTTGGTAGCGTTTGATATAATGTAGGCATAGGCTATAATTCCAGTGGAAATCTCATTCGCTGGCTTACAATTGCTCTGATTGTATTATCTTTTTCAGTATGAAATAAAATTTTTGTTTCTTATTAAAAAAAAAAAAAGCAGCAATGCAGATGGGTGGAAAAGTGAAAAAATCTCAAAAACCTGTTTTGCATGCTGAATTTGGACTTTTGGTTTTCTGATCAACTGATGAAATATATACAAGGTTGATAGGACATATGTTAGCTAAAATCCATTTTCATTCATTTTAGATTTCTCAACGTTGGATCATATGTCGTCAATGGTATTGCGTCGTAGCATAAAGAAGGAAAATTTTCTTCCCTTTTTATTTCTAAATTAAAAATGGATTACCAATTCTCCCCTGTTAATAAGGATGCTTGCATGAGGTCTTGTATGCCAGTGTGGTTCACAGGGTTGTGCTGCATTTAGCTTGTTTACCAAGAAAAATTACTTCCTCCGTGTCAAATTGATACTCCCACAATGACTGGTATTTCTCAAGGAAACATTAATTTCAGCCTAATCAAATAGAACTTATTATCTATTGTGAGAGTTGGTATGTTGATTATGTCCCAAAAAAGAAATGAGACTATCAATTTGAGACAGCCCAAAAATGAATTTGGGACTGATAAATAGAGATGGAGGGAGTTTTGCTTGGTTGTACATGCTATGCTCATTGTTTTGTCTTTGCTAATTTATTAGCTTGTTGAGCCGGCCTACCAACGCATGTTGGAACACATACATTCTCAAACTTTGGATCGATTCAAAGAAGCATTTCAAGAAAAAATTAATGGTTCAGAAGAGTTTTTTGTGTCAGCTCATGATTCCATCAAGTCTTCCATGACTCAATTTGATGAACTATGTGCAGGTTAGTTTCAAGATTCAAAACAGCCTGCTTTTCTAAACTTTTTATGTTATTCATCATAATGATTTTCGTACGCAGATTTTGTTTCTGATTGCTTTCTATATGTGCCACCTGCTTGGCTGCTACAGTGATTGCTCATAATTTATAAATTATATGATTCTCTGTTAGTGTGTACCAATTCCACTAGAAAGTGGTCCAAAAAATTCTAAAAATGAGATGTGAATAAATCCTATTAATGACATATTTTAGTATTGATACTAATCCTCAAGAGGGGGAGCTTTTACTCAATTCAGGCTGAAGTATTACCTAGGCCATACATAAACATCTAGATAACATCAGGAAGGTAATCAAGTTTTGAGACATACTATAGGCAAGTTTGTTGGGTACTTGTCTAATCACTATCAAACGCTTATGTTGAAAGCTTTGATTCTTAGAGTGCCTTTTCGAAAGTTTTTGTCCTAGGCAAAAGAAAATATACAAAATAAATAATTTTCTCGAAGGTTTTGCTTCTTGATTATTTATTTTAAATTGTATGAGATTGGAGTTAAGTTTTTGGATGGCAAGCAAATCAAATTGATGTTTACTTTGTCAAATTTATCATAAATTCATAGTGAATCTATGTGGAATTTGACCTTTAGGAGGAACTTGTATTGTTAAGCATGATATCCATCATGGTTCCTCTACCCAAAATCTTAATCTTTTAGGAGAGATGGTTTCTATCATGGTATCATAGCCTGTTTGTTTGGGAAGTCCAAGGTTCAAGCCTTGTTACCTCATCCCCAGTTTGTTAATTCTGAATCTGTTTGTTCCTGCCCAATCCTGTTCCTGTAGTGTTCCTTTATGCTCTCGACATGCGAGTATGGGGCCACACGTAGGTGTTAAGCATGATATCCATTGTGTTTCTTCTTCCCAACAGCTTAAGCTTTTGGGAGAGATGATTTCTATTATGTATTTTTCTGTTTGAAGTTGTTTTTTCAGGTGGATTATATCTCACAATTTTTATTACCTATGAGAAAAGATGTCCAACTTGGCATGCATTTTTCTTTCACATACAATCTGTGACCAAACTGTTAGATTTTGGGAGTGTTTTGAGTCTTGTCTAGAAGGCGTGTGATGTAGAATAGAATGGAAGAAGGAAGAGGTGCTTCTACAATTGCATGCATGCCTTAAGTACAAATAGTCCTCATTTTAATATTCTTTTGGGCCACATTAGTGCCCATTGGCTTTGATACTCTATAATGCTTGTCCAACTGATCAAGTGCCCCGCATCAATTATCCTCCACTAAAAATAACTCAACTCAGGAAGTTACATGTAGGACCATGAATACGAGCTTTGAATCAATAATGACCACTTCTGTAATTCAAAAGAGACATGTTGTTTGCACAAGTAAGACGATAATTTGTCTTGCTATCGTTAATGAGTAGGTGTTGGCATTGCTGAAGGTTGCACGTTGATCCATATGCACATTCATCTAACAAGGATGTACTAAAGCTTGTTGGGTGAAAAGTACATGTGGCAATCTTCTTAAGCTTCCCAAGTTGAAAGGTAGCAGACTGCTTCTCAAGCTTCAATCTAGTGTCAGTTATTGCCCGATATGGGCTCGTGATGCTCAAATCCTAATTGAAGACAAAATTAATAAGATCCCTTATTTATGGGAAGTACAAAAGATGACTTATAGCACCTAATAAATATATAAAATATCATTTTTCAACATTCATCTCACACGATATTAGTTCCACTTCCTGCGTCAACCAAAGAACTTATTTGCCCTTATAACATACTCTTGGTGGGAAAGATTTTGGGAGACAAGTATCACTAGTTGTCTTCTTAACTTGTTGGTACTGTCAACATTGTTGGCAGGAGTTTAGAATTTGTTTATTTGTCTTGTTATATTTAGGTTTGGTAAATCAATGATTGATGTAATTAAACAAATCGATAGTTTAGCAATCTGTATATTTCTTTTGTTATATTTAGATTTGATGTAAATTCATGATTGATGTAATTAAATCACCATGTCAATAAATTCAATGTACTCTATGGTTTGAGAGATGCAAATATACAATACTACTCTTCCTCTGTACCTTTCAACATGCTATCATAATTAAGATTCCTCTTATGCTCAGGCAGCCAGCTCAAATGTGGTTTTCTACTAAACAACAAAAGTAAAAGTGTCAAGAGTACACTCTTATTTGTATCATTCTTTCCAACATGTTTTCTATGGTACATTTCTCATATGAGATTTACCGGTGTTAGAACATTCTTCTTTATGTTCGTATTTGAGAAACCGTTATGCGTGATCAAGAGAACTATTTGAATGAATGGGCATGAGACTATGGTTAATCCAGGCTGAAGTCTTACCTCGTCTTGCATTACAGATTCTGATACTGCGTTAATTCTGCAGATGTCATGGTCAAACAAGCTAATTGGAACTCATCTAAGCAAAGAGATAAGCTTCAGCATGATATGGATTCGCATGTTGCTGCAATTTGTTCTTCCAAGGTGTCTGAGATTCTTACCCTGCATGAGGTAATTATACAAGTAACTTTAGTTTTGTTTTCAATATTTGGTGAACAGATGTAATAACTAGCGAATGACAACCCATGAAACATAGACTCAACACGCGACACACGTTTCGACACGACACTCGACACACAATTTTTCCAAAATGTAGGACACGACACGGGGGGGACACGTTCTTATTTAGTTAATTATATATGCAATAAACATTGTAAACATTTAAGAATTCAATAAAATGAAACCAGATTGCATTAATAACCCAAATACTCAAAACATGATCACTAAATTGTTCCATAATTAAAGCATCGAAAGGCATACATAGACGAAATTGTTCTATAGAATGATAGAAAACAAAATGGGAATATAAAAAGTGGCTTAGTTGCCTCATCCTCAGTTGATGTTGCAATGAAGAAACACTAGGAGTAGTAACCATCTAAATCAATTATCAAGTATTAGCTCCGACACTTGAATTTAATTATAGCCTCTAATACTTGATAATTGATTTAGATGGCTACCACTCCTAGTGTTTCTTCATTGCAACATCAACTGAGGATGAGGCAACTAAGCCACTTTTTATATTCCCATTTTGTTTTCTATCATTCTATAGAACAATTTCGTCTATGTATGCTTTTCGATACTTTAATTATGGAACAAGTTAGTGATCATGTTTTGAGTATTTGGGTTATTAATGCAATCTAGTTTCATTTTATTGAATTCTTAAATATTTACAATGTTTATTGCATATATAATTAACTAAATAAGAACGTGTCCCCCCCACGTGTCGTGTCCTACATTTTGGAAAAATTGCGTGTCGAAACGCGTGTCGAGTCTATGCTTCATAGGTGTCTGTGCTTCATAGATAACAACTCAATTGTATTAAGTGATATTTTTGGATTGCTTATCTTCAAGTGTTTCCAACTCGATTACATTTTTCTTCCGGTAGATAAGAAGCATATAGAGGAACTAAGGACACTTGCTCCATTCCAGAACTTAAATGCGCGGAACTTTTTTTATTTTTTGATAAGAAACAAGCTTTCATCAAAAAAGTACAAACTGAATGGGGACAAGGAGTCCACCATCAAATCATAGAACCCAAGAAAAAAAAATATAAAGTCAAAATTCACAGCAGTCAACACACCCCTAGAACAGATTATACAATGGAACACTTCAAAAATCAAAGCTCTCCAGTTGCATGGAACTTAAGAAATTTGAGTAGAAGAACCCAATCAAGAGATTGATTCATCTTTCTAAGAAATGTTAGGGCTTCAACTTCAGGAATCCCATGGGAATGAGTTCCGAACCTCAATGCCTCCAAATGTTTAACTAATGCTTACTAAAAAAGAGATCCACGGATGCTATACTCATGGTCAATAGTCTGTCTCTGTCTCTGTGTGTGTGTGTGTGTGTGAGAGAGAGAGAGAGAGGATCTTAGACATTAAAATGCATGCGCAGGCGAAATTGGAAGCAGTATTAACTGGACATGTGGAAATGTTACTAGTCAGAGCTGGTGATGGTACCTGGCAGGAAATACGGGAATATTCTGAGCGTCAAATGCAGTCAGCCATCAGTGAAATCTCAAGTGCAGTTTCTGGTTTCAGAATGGATGAGCATACATATAATGAAATGGTTCTACAGTTGAAGGATTATGCAAGAGGAGTTATTCAAGCGAAAGCAAGACAAGAAGCTGCTAGAGTTCTGACCCGCATGAATGACAGGTATTCACATGGTGTCACAACCAAATGGCATTGTTTCAGAATTTAGTCTTCTTATAAGAGCAATGGGTTGTAAGTCATCTTTCACAATTAAATGTAAAGAAAGCACACCTTACTTCTCAATACATGGATGCTTTCCTCCACAATTTGTTATAGCTGTAAGATCACTTTCAATTTTTGTCCATTACAAGGACACACCCTTTTTTTTGAATGGTCAATTATAACCTTACCAAACTTTCTATTTCCTTACTGAATTTTTTTATTTACTTCTCATTCATGGGTGGCCGCCAGGCCTCACCATCAATCACTGCCCCACCACCGGAGCTCCGGCTACCACCTAACCCATCTTGAATCCCCCCCAATTGTCATTCTCTTTGGCGACTTTGTCTGTATGTATGTATATATAGACTTCTGTAAAAGAAAATGATGTTTTGGAAATTTAGAGACCTTACTTATCAGTTCGAGCTGAGGTTTTAAAGGGCGGAGGGGGTGCTTGGGTGGAGAAGCGAAGGGAGAGGGGGGGGGGGGGTTATCACAGGGGTGCTTCTTGTGGAAGGCTTGGGAAAGGGTGTGGGGGGTGGAGGGGAAGGGATGTTTTTTTTTGTTTTTACAAATATATATATATATTAATTAAGGAAGGGCATTTTACATAAAGAAAGAGTCCTTATTTTGAAATGGAAAAGTAAGGTGTCGTTCGTTTGGATTTAATTGTGGAGGGAGCCCTTGAAACCCATTGCCTCCTTTTAAAAATTTGTTGCACTAAATTCTTTTGGTATATAGTTGGCCAAGCAAACTCTTGATAAGAGAGTAATATATTTTTTCTCATAATTATAAATAAACATAATTATAAACATAAAACATTATTATAAATAAACAAATAAGTTTTAGCATATATAAATTAATATAATTTTATAATGTTAAAAGCAATTAAGTAAAGTAGAGTTTAACATACATACCTTTGTGGTGAACTTTGGAACGGAATTCTAATTCACTCAAAAAGCTATGCAATTTTAATACGATCTATTATATAGTTTTCTTCTCGGGAAGTTTGTTATAATGTTATATAGAAGTCTTATACAAAACATCTCATTCAACACAAACTCTAACTTGTTTAATTATTTTAGCCAAATAAAGTAGAGTTTTAATATATTTGAAATACTAATTCTAATACTAATATAACTGTAACTTGTTTAATTAGTTTAACCAAATAAAGTAAACTTTAAATTTACTTGGAATACTAATATAAAAATATATGAAGTTATATTGTTTTTGATCTTGTGTTTAAAATCAAGGGGCATATTTGTCTCTATAAAACGAGGAAAAACTTATTTGTACTTTTATATATAGTATAGATATAGATGTAGATAGATAGATATAGATTTAAGAATTGGCTTAATATTACGGTATTGCCTGCAGGTTTGAAAGATTTTTTAGCCATGATTCTGATTCAAAGCTGCGTGTTTGGAGTGGGAAAGAAGATGTTCAAGGAATTAAAGAAAATGCTTTCTCTGCTGTATGAGACGCCCTTTTAAGTATCTTTGACAGAATATCTCTGCTTCATGTTGCAATGAGTCTCTTTTAATCTTATATAACAATTATTGCCTTTTTCTGTCCCTCTACAGTCATTGAAGCTGCTCTCTATTATGGCTGCTATCCGTTTGGATGACAAGGCTGATGACATTGAGAAGTCTTTGTTCCTTGCTTTTGTCGCTAAAGATGAGAGCACCAAAAAATGTGACCCTCTTGCGTCTGACATCTGGGAAGAGGTGACAATTTCTAATTGTTAAAACTTCTCCATTGTTAACCTGGTTATTGTGCTTGAAAGTTGTATTCATTACTGAGCACCTATCTTGTAAGTTAAATGATCAAAGCCCTACAGAGCTATAAATTCCTTTCTGGCCCTTCTAACAGATAAGACTGTTTTGAGATAGAGGGTGCATTTGATTAAAAAAGAAGTTGGAAAATGATTGAAAACACCACTAATTTTTATGAGAAGGTGGAAAAAGAGATGAGTGATTTGGCGAGATGTTCTGTTTCCACGGATTTTTTTTTAACCACCTCTCAGAGAATTTTATTCCATGGAACATCTCACCAAGTCACTCCCAACTTCTCATAAAGATTAATTGTTTTTCCCAATGATTTTACAACTTTTTTTATCAGATGGACCCAAAAAGTACAAATTCCTTTAGACTCTATTTTTTTTAAGAGGAAGGTCCAAGTCTATTCCTTTTAACTACGAACAAAGAAAAACCTCCCCTCACCAACCCCCAGTGAGACTCGAACTCGGGATCTCCTGGATCCAACTCTCTCTCTCTCTCTCTCTCGTGAATGACCAAGTATAAACACAATATATATTAGGAGCCTGCCCTTTTGAATCTTTGGCACAATTACCTTTTTTCTTTCTTTTCGTGCACAGGTTCCATCATCGAAAACATTGATCACACCCATCCAGTGCAAAGATATTTGGAGGCAGTTCACTGAAAATTCAGAGCCCATTGTCAAGCGAGCTCAGGCATGATCTTATATACATATTGTATCTAAAAATCATTTACCATTTTTCCCTATATGTTGTTTAAGAAGTAGATAAAAGTAACATGGTTGGCATTTTAAAGATTGTTTTTCAGACCCGATAACTAAATGGATGCAACTTTGCAAGAATGCTTTAATGTCCACACCTTGATTGCCATATTATACATGATTTGGTTTCAACTTGGATATCGTGTTGTTACATGTTGAACAATGTTGTGCATAATTTATTGGAAATGTTAACTTATGCACTAAGGTCACATGTAAAGCGTGCTACGAGTATAACACTGTGTGAGGATCTGTGTGAAAGATTTAGAATTGTTTGTATATTATTCTCTCTTGGAGGATGTGTTTAAATACAAGAAGAGAATTTACAAGTAAGGAAATGATATAATGATATGAGAATAATACAATTAAATGAAAAGATATACAACGATATACGTAGAAATCATAGCATATATATGCGCATAACTGTAGAGATATGTAGTAGATATCCTAAGATACTCAGAAAATATCTAGAGATATTATGTATCTTTAACATTCCCCCTCAAACTCGGCGGTCGATAATGGACGAGTTTGGACCTGAGAGAAAGAAAACGAGACTTGTGGAGACCCTTGGTGAAAAGGTTTGCCGTCTGATCAGTTGAGGGTATAAATTGCACGCGATGAGTTTCTGACGCAACATGTTCTCGAACGAAATGATAATCTGGCTCAATGTGCTTAGTGCGAGCATGGAACACATGATTAACAGCCATGTACGTAGCACTAAGATTATCACAATTAAGTATTCTGGGAGAAAGGACAGGAAGGCGAAGCTCATGAAGTAGATGGAGAACCTAAATAGATTTAGTGCATGCAGTGGTAAGAGAACGGTATTCTGACTTAGCACTTGAACAGGAATCGTAGGTTGCTTCTTTGCACTCCATGAGATCAGATTGGAGCTTAGAAACACAAAATAACCAGAGATAGAGCGACGACTATCACGACAGCCTGCCTAGTCCGCATTAGAATAAATTTCAATAGAAGGAAGGCCATGACAAGGACGGAACAATAGGCCAATATCAAGACTACCCTTTCGGTAACGCAAGATGCATTTGACAGCAATCATATGTGGAATGCAAGGAGCATTCATGAACTGGGTAACATGTTGAACGTAAAAGGCAATATCCGGTCGGGTGAGAGTAAGATATCGCAGTGTGCCAACGATTTGTCGAAACTCAGTGGTATCAGGAAGAAGTGCACCCTCAAATTTGGAAAGCTGAGATTTTCCACTAATAGGGGTAGAGCTTGATTTACACTCGGTCATGTGTAAGCGTTCCAAAAGATCCAAAATGTATTTTGTTTATGTAAGATGAAAGTTGTTATCAACTGTTAGAAACCATCTCTCCCAAAAAGCTCAAGCTGTTAGGTAGTGGGCCGACTAAGTATATCATGCTCTTCAACACTCCCCTTCGCGTGCGACCCCCACTCGCACGTGGAGAAACAAACCAAATTAAGCTGTTAGATAGTGGGCCAACAATGTATATCATACTCTTTAACACTTTCCTTCACGTGCGAGCCACTCGCACGTGGAGAGACAAACGAAACCAAAGGTGCACTTCGTGCACAAACAACAACGTGCATGCTGCACAAACACAAAGGGGAAACAAATGCAAGCGGGAGGATTGAAACCCGAGACCTTGCAGAACCTGACCTCTGATACCATGTTAGAAATCATCTTTCCCAAAAGTTTAAGCTGTTAGGTAGTGGGCCAACAATGTATATCATACTCTTTAACACTTTCCCTCACGTGCGAGCCACTCTCACGTGGAGAGACAAACGAAACCAAAGGTGCACTTCGTGTACAAACAACAACGTGCATACTGCACAAACACAAAGGGGGAAGCAAATGCAAGAGGGAGGATTCGAACCCGAGAGCTTGCAAAACCTGACCTCTGATACCATGTTAGAAACCATATTTCCCAAAAGTTTAAGCTGTTAGGTAGTGGGCCAACAATGTATATCATACTCTTTAGCATAAACCATCTCTCCCAAAAGCTTAAGCTGTTAGGTAGTGGGCCGACTAAGTATATCATGCTCTTCAACATCAACAAATGAAACCTCCAAGCCAAGGAAATAATGTAAGGGGCCTAGGTCTTTGATTTCAAACTCTTTAGTTAATGTATGAATGAATTTTTCCGAAGTAGATGGATTATTGTCTGCTAAAATTATATCATCTACATATAATAGCAAGACCATGATATTGTTTGAGCCATGAAAAACAAACATCGAATGATCGGCTGTACTTTGAACGAATCCAAGATGAATGATAAAAGAGCTGAAGCGTTGAAACCATGCACAAGGTGCTTGTTTGAGTTCGTAAATAGCCTTCTAGAGATGACAAACGTGATGAGGACTTTGAGGATCGATAAACCAAGGAGGTTGAGTCATATAAACTGTTTCAGTTAGGTGACCATGAAGGAAAGAATTCTTCACATTAAATTGACGAAATGGCCAAGCAAAGGATGTGGCAATACTAAGAACTGTCCAGATAGTTGTAGGTTTGACAACCGGACTAAAAGTCTCCTCGTAATTAAGACGTTGTTGTTGATGAAAGCCCTTGGCAACAAGGTGGGCTTTATATCGTTCAATGGAATCGTTGGACTTCCGTTTGATCTTGAACACCCATTTCCAACCAATAATGTTTTGAGAGGGTGAAGGAGGCACAAGGGACCAGGTTTGATTTTTGAGAAGAGCATTAAATTCTTCTACCATGGCAGCACGCCATTCAGGGAATTTGACTACCTGAGAGTAACAAGTGGTCTCATTGAAGGGAGTCGATAATTGAGCTGCGTAGGCCCGTGGACGAGGGTAGTGTACTGTCCCATTGATACACTAAAGTTGGCGTCTGGTTTCATCTTAAAGTCGAGTACCATATCGGTGTGGCAAATGGGTTGGCTGAAAGTCCACTTGTGAGGGTGTGGCTGTGGTAGTTGCTGGAATTGTAGAAATATTAGGGGAATCTACAGGTGAGGAGCCCAATGCATCAATTGGATTATTGGTGGAAGGTCCTGGATTGGATCGCTAATAGGTGCGACCAAAGTAAGGCTTGGAACGACCAAGTGGAATGCTTGGAATTGGATTGGCAGGTTAAACTGGTGCAGTAACACGAGGAACAAATTCCAATTCCACATATTCATCTATGCTAGAAGGCGACAAGGATTGTACGCGACGAGCAAATGGAAAAATTTCCTCATTAAATCGTACATGGCGCGAAATGTATACCCTGTTTGTCATTGGATCAAGGCACCTGTATCCCTTGGGTTGTAAGCTGTAACCTAAGAAAGCACACTCAATGGAACATGGTGAAAGTTTATAAGTAACATAGTCCCCTAAGTGTGGGAAACATCAAACATGCACAACCAAAGGTGTGAAGATCAACATAGGTAGGAGTCCTCCCAAATAGACGAGAGAAGGGAAATGACCATTGCAACAGGGGAGTGGGAAGGCGATTAATAAGATAAACTGATGTAGATGCTGCTTCAACCTATAAATTATGTGGAGCATGAGAAGTGACTAGTAAAATATGAGCCATATCGGCAATGTGACGGTTTTTGTGCTAAGCAAGACCATTTTGTTGGGGTGAATATGGACAAGATAGGTGGTGGTGAATGCCCAACTGGTTACACAAGGATGAGAAAGAGTGATTAACATACTCGGTACCACCACCACTTTGGAAATATTTAATGGAGGAGTTGAAAATATTTTTAACCACGGCTAAAAAGGTTTGGAAGAGACTAAACACTTCAAATTTTTGTCGCATGGGATAAATCCAAGAGTAACGAGTAAAATCATCAGTGAATAACACATAATATCGGAAGCCAGAAACAGATCGAACAGGGGACATCCATACATTAGAATGCATAAGAAAAAAAATGGAGAAATGGCATTTATTTCATTATCAGTAGAAAAGTGAAGATGTGTGGATTTAGCCAATGCACATCCTTGACAAAAACATCAGTGAATAACACATAATATCGGAAGCCAGAAACAGATCGAACAGGGGACATCCATACATTAGAATGCATAAGAAAAAAAATGGAGAAATGGCATTTATTTCATTATTAGTAGAAAAGTGAAGGTGTGTGGATTTAGCCAATGCACATCCTTGACAAAAACATCTATTGAGCTTGAAGTCAGAACTTAACAATTTATTTGAACCTAGAAATGATAAAACTTTTGAAGAGGGATGTTCGAGTCTATTGTGCCATAACTGGTTGGAAAAAGCGGCCGATGTAGATGGAGTAATTGGAGATAACGAGATAGGATATAGACCTTCCTTACATTGGCCCTGAAATATGGTAGCACCCGAGTTTAAGTCAGAATTAGAATAACAACAGAGGATAGCTGTCACTAAATCAACATTGGAATTAATGGCAGCCAGCGAATCAGCCAAACTCTTGGCATTTTGAAGATATTCTGAGATAGACTTGTTGCCTTTTGTAATGGACATGAGTTGGAATTGAATATTCGATGCATTAGCAATGGTTTTTTGCGCAAAATGGCAACGAAGGCATTCCCAAGTCTCACAAGATGTAGAAGTACCAACAACCAAAGCCAAAATTGAATTAGAGAGAGTGGAAGTAATATAGCTAACAATTAACTGATCTACCTACTCCCCAATTTTAAATGCTGGATTTCGAGGAGGAGGAGCACTACCAACATTTCGGAGACACTATCAACATACTTCATAAAATCATTACCAATGAGGAAGGGGGTCATTTGTCGCACCCAAAGGAAATAGTTATGGTCAGTACACTTTAAAAAGTGATACACATTTGGTGCAGAGAGAGATCTGCAGTGGCACAGAACTCGAGGGGGTAGCTGTGATACCAGAAGTGGTAGATGCAGGGCTGGTAGCAGTTGCCATGGAGAAATAGGAGAATAAAGGGTTCAGGGTTTATGAGAAAAGCCCTTTGTAAGGAGGCAGGAAGCAACACAGAAAAGAAGAGAGGCTTGTAAGAAATTTCAAAAAAAAAAAGGCAGCAGGGGAAGGTGGTAAGGCTCTGATACCATGAAAGATTTAGAATTGTTTGTATATTCTTCTCTCTTGGAGGATGTGTTTAAATACAACAAGAGAAATTACAAATAAGGAAAGGATATAGTGATATGAGAATAATACAATTAAATGAAAAGATATACATAGAAATCATAGCATATATGTGCACAGATCTGTAGAGATATGTAGAAGATATCCTAAGATATTCAGAAAATATCTAGAGATATTATGTATCTTTAACACTGTGCCCTAGCTGATGTGTATTAAAACTTTAATTCTTTCCTTAAATGGGTTGTTAACGTGTACCCCAAGGGCACAGGTTATCATGACTCTTATATTTTATGTCGATCTATAGATCTTGGTTCTGCATTACAAATTCCACATATTAAACTTCCATTTTATCTGGAGTCATCTTTTAACCACGTCATTATTTTTCTCATTCACAAAATCCTGCTGGCAAATTATATGGGTGTCTTTTACAATTCAAGTTGTACTATGGGTTTCTGCATGTATACAAGTTCTTTCAATGTTCTTGTATGAAGGTATCACTTGATGGAAAGTCCTTGCATATAAGTGTGCCTTTGAAGAGTCTTGATAGAATATACGGATGATTTACTAATACCAAATCTACCTTTGCACCATTCTCCAGATAATAAGGTTCTTGGAGTCTAGTCTCTACTATTAGACTGTCGAGCTTGTGATTTATTAAATATGAATAAATTTTGTACTTCCTACATGTTATTCATCTAACATAATTGCCGTATTATTTATGATTTTTTCATTTTATATGTGTTAGCTAATTGTAATTTTTTGGTCTGTTTTGATACTTAGGAAGCATGTCGAGGAGTTGATATGAATTGGTCATCATTTGCATCGGGAGTTGCTGCAGGTGCAGCAATGGGAATGGCTGGGGCTACTGCCATCATAGGAGCCACTGGCTCTACAACCATCGGAGCTGGTTGCAGTTCTGCAGCAGAAGCTTTTACCCGCTTTGCAGGACAAGTCATCACAGAAGCATCTCCTCTTTTGCTTTCACATTTGAAGCATCTTAGAAAATAGCTTTACACCTTGTTCTCATTAAGGAAAAAGAATCCCAAAAATACTTAACTTATGCAATATAATCTGAAGGAAATGGAACCTTGAAGGTGTTAGATATGTAATGCCCTGGGTTCCCAAGGGGTGGGCTTATTGCTCATAATTATAATTGCTCCAGGCAATTTTGCCTATCAAGTGCATTTATAATGCATCGCTTGTACTATTATGTATATGTATGTGCCTGTTAACCCGCACCCATATTAGCAGGTTAATTTGGAGCACTGAGCCGTACAAATAAATTGATCCACTTGGACATGCTTGAATTGAAGTTCTTATATGGTTTGGGGTTATCCTGTTCATTATTGAGCTGATTGACTTTGATTTAGTTTATGCTTTATAATTTGTTAGGAAATGCTATTGGCGATGGGGGTGACACTCAATGTCACTGATGGGGATAACCTAAATTGTCTCTTAAAAATATTTTCTAAATTGACGATTCTGGAGCTTGAACCTATATCTCCATCACCCTGAAGCCTCTCTGTATGATCGAGTTCTAATTTTGTTGTAATCTTGTGAATGCGTCTACAAATATTTTGCGTTGATGATAACATAGGTTTGGAGTTGGTTTTGATGTTTAAGGCAATGACCCCTCTTGTGCATTTTGAATATCCTGGCTTGAAGACTTGGGAGTTTTTCTGGATTACAATTGTAGCTGTTGGATAGTTACCTTTTCAAGATTCAGTTGGTGGGTGTGATTGTAACCGTGATGTTGTATACTCTTCACCAGGGTTCAAGCCCTCGCAACCCCCCCTCCCCCCAACTCCCTTCCCTCTCCATTACCCCCCCGCTTAAAACTGAATCTATGTGTGCAACAACTCTTTAAGAACATGCTCATTTCGATGCAATCGGTGATCAAGAATAAAAGTTATCTACTTTTATGAAATTTGGTATGTTAATTATGTCCTACAAAGAAAAGAGATTAGTGGTCTGACTACCTTAGAAAAACTTGGCATGATACATGACACCTAATTTCCATGGAATATATGGGAATTTATATTGTATACAAGCTTATGCTGAATTACATGTACACGGTGGTTCATAAGGACCCCTAAAAATTACTTTTCGACACCATACATCAGATCGTTGTTCAAAGTTTAGTTTCGGCAGCGATCTTAAGATGGAAAGTTTTCGGGAATGTTTGGAAATGTAGTGAAAACAAAACAAATGCATAGAAATATTATATAATTCACAACGTTCAACAAATATTTGCACTTACAAGAGTTTTTCTACAAGAAATTTCCACAAAGTCCTAATGGGGACTCTCTATTAAGGGATGGCAACGGGTTGGGAGCTACCTGTGTAAAAGTATGACCGGCTTGAACCGAATTATGTTGATTTAAAAAAAATCTGAACACGTGTTTCCGATATTCATGAGTCCAAACCCGCTCCGACCTGCTTTGACCAGACCGATTACATGAAATAACAAGAGCGTTTTTTAGGATGGGGTGGATCAAATGGGTTAAATTGATGTGAACGCAAACTTGATCCATACGTGAACAGTTATTTATTTTAAAACCTACAAAATGCATTAGTTTTTCCCATATGTAACTAATGTCATACTTATTTCTTAATTAGTATGCAAAAGCACAGCCTTGGTAAAGCATGAAGAAAGAAGAGTCTTTAATTCCATGAACATTTGGGCATAAAAAGAATGGAAAATTATAATATTGTGTTCTAAGGAAACAAGTTAAAAATATTAAAATAAAAACAATAAATTATTGTACGAGAATTTGTATCATATTTAATATTTATTAAGAATTTATTCTTTTCGAATATACATGCGTAACATATATTTTTAGGGCACACATTAACATGACAAAAAAAAAAGGAACAAATAGTTATTATGGTGATTTTAATTGAACTATCTAAATGATTCTCTTCACCCCGCCTTATATCTAATCTAAAACATTAATGGAAGTGTGAGCCAAACAATTCCTAACTTCATTCCCACTAACCCTTCCCAATCCACTCCGACAGTTCCCGATTGTTCAATAATATTCACCGTTTTGCCAATTAATATCTTGGAGGGAGCTAGGGTTAGCGTTTCAAGTAAAATGTTGAATTCATTACCTACTTACGGTACTCTTTTAGGGCTTAGGAATTTTCAGAGGAATAAAATAGGATTGCAAAGAAATTAAAAATCAAAAGAGCTTGAGACAATTGGGTGGATCTGGGAATCCATCTTCTTCTTCTCCTCGTCCCGTTTGTGCAGGATATATATATATATATATATACGCCCTAAATTTCTTAATAATTATAAGATGTTGTCTGTTTCAAATTCTTATTATATGCTTAGTTTCCAAAACAAGATGAATTTTGGTTTTCTTAAATCAAATAGTAGAAATTCACGCTTCTCAGTAAATTAATAAAGAAATCCTCCCAAAATTAATGTTCTCTTTTACCCAAAGCATGCTGATGATGAAAATTAAGAAAATTACGCTCCTGTTTGGTTCATGTTTTAAAATTCATACTTTTAATTTTCAATCCAAAAGTGAATTTTACTTTATATTTTTTAAAATTTATTTCACTTTATTTTCTTTCTTATAAAATTTTTAAAATATTAAAACTTTAAATCCAAAATTCAAAATTAGATAAAAAAATATATATTTAAAATCTACTGATAGAAATTTATAAAATAAGATTCATTATAGCTATTTTTTTGAGTTTTTTTCATGAGATTTTTGAATTGATTGAAAAACCTCTAACAAAAATCAAATTTACTTTTTAACCTACTTTCAGATTTTTTAAAAACTTAACTCAAAAACTCAACTTAAAAGTTCAATCAAATGGGCCCTAACTATATGCTAGCCCGTGCGATTCAGAGAGAGTTAACAAATAAAACGTACTTTCAAATAGTCCCTTAATTATGTTTTAAAATTCTAATTTTTTATATGTACATATTTTAATACAAAGATATTTAAATTTATTTAAAATGGGGGGAAGAATATTATCTCTTGAGAAACATTTATTCAAACTATCTATATTAATTTAATACTTCAATAAAAAAAGAAACAAAAGACTTACTTTTGTACCACGAATTATTAATACCTAATGAAATAAAAAAGAGTAATTAATGGTTATAATTCAAAAAAATAATAACGATAACAGAAATAATAAAAAAAGGTATCACTTACGAAATGTTAATACCCAGGTTCTTGTCATCATTATATTGAATTTTAAAATATTTGCTGATTGGCTTTCATTTTTTCTTGAATTCTAGTGAAAAAAATAAAAGAGAGAAGGAAATCTAACAAATACAAATTACAACAATCTAAGTTATGAAATTGTAATACCTTGTAATATAATTAGTAAAAAATTAGATACATATTAACTTCAATTAAGTGAATTTTTTGAAGAGTTTAAAAATCTTGATTAATTATGGTTTCATAAGTTTAATATGGACTAAAATGTAAAGTTGCAAAAATTCAAGGTTAAAATAATAAAGTTATGAAACTTTAAGATGAAATACTGTCATTAAGCCAAAAGTTAGATTTTATTTTTTTACCACCGACTTGCCCCATTCCATTTAATCTTCAACCTTCTTCCATTTATGTTTGGTTGCCGAGAGCAAGACAGTGAAAAAATCGATATAGGTACAAAGCTTACTTTTTATAAATTTGTTATCCAAACTTCACCTAATCGAGTCGGGTCTTAAAGGAAAGTTGTTCTATACGTCGTGGGTTTCGCAAGGGTATAAAAATTTTAGAGTTGTACCTGTCGAGGTTCGGGTTATCATTTCAAATTTTATTATTTGGGGTTAAATATTTTGAGGTATGATTTAATTATTTTTAAAACCCGATAATATGGTTTTATTATATATAAATTATCATGTTTTAATTGTTTTTGTTTTAAGAATTATTACATGATGAGGATGATGATATTTTATTATTTATAAAGCCAGAAACAAGTGATTTGAATCACGATATACCATTATACTTGATATATATGTGTTATTTGATATAAGCGAAGTATTCATTGAATGTATAGATACTATATATTAATGAAATTAATTAATTGATGAATTATATACATCAAGGGACATGTATAGAGATTTGTTATAGTTATATGGTATAAATTATTTCAAATGTTCATTTGTTAACATGTTATGTATATTGTGTATCATCATTGCGTCAACCGCATTCTTGGAGATCTTTCGGCAAGTTCGGACTATTCTTATGGCCTATCATGTGGGCATATATCTTGTATTTATGGCGACGAAAGCTTTTTATATCTGTTGTTTCATTCTAGGATGTGCCATGATCCTATGACAGATTCAATTATGATTTTTATTATGATTTTTCGATGATGAAGGGAATATGTATTGATTGGTACTTGCCGGTGTGAAAATAAGTAGAGCTTAGTACTCTTGGGTTAAAAATTCTTAAACCCCCAGGGAATAGCAATGAGGTCAGCTGCATGTTCAGAGCTAGCGGTGAG
The DNA here is from genome assembly GCA_021464415.1 of Lonicera japonica. Taxonomy (NCBI): domain Eukaryota; kingdom Viridiplantae; phylum Streptophyta; class Magnoliopsida; order Dipsacales; family Caprifoliaceae; genus Lonicera; species Lonicera japonica. Next base: position 74,031,561 of record CM038471.1, on the reverse strand, counting down.
TAATCCGAAAATCTAAATCTCGGCAAGCACTTGTGATTATGTGATATGATATGGATGGACATGTGGTCTAATTTTATTATAATAATGATCTTTTATGGGCCGGATGACGTATCATGATTATGTTCGATTTATTCTCTGGGGCGGTTAGGCCCGTTCTTATTCTTATGATTATAGTTCAGTCTAGTTTCAGTATCTCTTGGGGATGGTCAGGCTCATTGTTATCGTTATTATGATTCGGTTCGACTTCGGTATTCTGTTAGTATAATGGTTGATACAAGATAGGTAACCTGCATATGCACATGCATACGTTGTTTTATCGGTTGAGCCATAATTTATGATTAAACAGTTAATTACGTTTTGTACGTAATATTGGCTGTTAAATCTCCCCTACCTTACCCCGTTTTATGTTAACAAATTCAAGTATCTATGAGACAGATAAAACTAAAGAAGCGACTCGGTCGGGAACGAAATAGAAACCTCTGATACCGACTTATTTTTGTTATACATATCTGTATAAGGTAAGCCACGGCTAGCCTGAGTTGTTGTTTACTTTACAATATATGTTGACATTGTTTGTATGTATGTTGGATCACATGTATATGTATGGGTGTATTTTACATTCCTGTTTGTTATTATCGCTCCCAGCATGAATATCATGTTTGCTATGTGATCTACTTGGATTCACTATTTCATTATTTATATTATACCTACTTTAGCTAGTCTAAGGTGGGTTAGTGACGATCCAAGTCTTAATTACGAGTTTTATTCTATTAATTAAAGTGGGGGTGTTACATAAATTATATCTACACATAGAATAATATAATCATGAAATTATAACATATCTTTTTATATCTCAAAATAATTAATTAATATAATAAAATTTGATAGCCGAATGAGATACACACTAATATTCATATACTGGCTTAAGTGACAAACACTTTTTCATCCAAATCTCTCAAATATTAATATAAAACGTTATTTTAAGGAGAGACTTATTTTTTTCGATGTCACCTATCTTTTCCTTCCTTTTTCCACTTTATACGTTCATACACAAAACCTACAAGGCCATAAAAATAGAAAAATGCAATATAAGAAAAGAATTATAAAAGCATAGTTGTATTTTTTTGCCTTGCGGACTTTTATACAGTATAAATTAATTACATAGATGTAATAAGAACATACTCTTTTTCCAAGCTACTGTAATATTGGTGACTCAAATGAATCTCAACTATGGAAAGATCTTTAAACTCGTATGTGCACTCGTGAGGGCTCGAAAACAATATCTTCACTTGTGAAATGTGTTGTAAAAAAAGGACTAGCAAAAATTGATGAATTACAAGAGGAAGAAAATGATAGAAAGCTGGATAAAAAATTTAAAGTATTTATAAAAATGGAGATATGGCATTTGAACTTATATATATATATACATATGAGAATAAACGTTAGGGGTCCAATTAGGCGCAACAAATATTATTAAAAGAGATAGAACATAATTTAAGAAGAAAGAGTGAAAGACAATTATGGAAGATATTTAACGGATGGGCAATAACTTAATATTATAGACCAACTAATAAGGAGGAACGACATTTTTAAATATAAATAAGTGAGGAGAGCCACATTTATAACTGGGAGAATGACTTGAAAAGGAATGAAAATCTATAGTTGCCATTTAAAAGTAAATGAACTACCTTTTAAATAATGCAATTAATAGGAGAATTGGGAGACCTATGTTTATAATTAAACAATTATATAAATAAATTTAATTGGGCCGCCATTAAAATGCAATTAATGTGAGATGGAAACAATTATATAGAAAGTAATTGCTATCACATGTCAACACCACATACAAAGATAACATTTTATTATTTATTAGATTAGATTGGGAGAGTAAAAAAAAGGGAAAATGAATTAGATTTCGGATTTTTAAAGGAAAAAATAAAAAAGAGAGCCAAAAATAATTATTAGGAGGAAAAAGTGGAGAAATTAATGAGGAGCAATAATTATAAACCAAAATAATTAAATAAGAGAGTGTGAGAAATAGAAAGCCATGAAAATAGTAGACAGAAAGAGGCACAATATTAATTAGACCCATTTCAAAAATTGGAATTTAAGAGGAAAAAGATGGTGAGAAAGAGAAAATATGGTGAATATTTCAGATTCATAGGGGGTAAAATAGGAGAAAGAACAAGGAGTAATAATTATAGGAGGAAACCTAAATACTTAGAATTGGGAGAGTAAAAAAAAAGGAAAATGAAATTACAAAATAATTATTGGGAGAAAAAAGAGGAACAATTAATGAGAAGCAATAATTATAAACTAAAATAATTAGATATGAGATAGTGGAGAAACAGAACCATAAAAATAGTAGAGAGAAAGAGGCACAATATTAATTAGATCCATTTCAAAAATTGGAATTTAAGAGGAGAGATGATGACAAAGAGAAAATAGGGTGAATATTTTAGATTCATAGGAGAGAAAATAGGAGAGAGGCGAAAATAATCATTGAGAGGGAGAGAGCAAAGCAACTAACAACGAATAATAATTAAAGGAGGAAACATAAATAATTAGAATTGGGAGAGTGATGATGGATACGTGTGAAGCCCGCAGAAAAAGAGAGCGTTTTACTATATATATATATATGATAATTAGATTTGGTTAGACTCATCTTAGTTCGCATGCAACTTGACAAGTGAGAAAGATGGTAGAGATAAAAATTAAAGATATCCACATCTCTAACCTGAAAAAGTATCCAACAAGATAAGGAGATCGAAAAGAAGAAGCGTAAGGGTGTGGGTGTGCATGTGCATGTGTGTGAACTCAACTGATCGAGCTAGAGAAATGGATGGACGCTAGTGGTAGTACGTGGAAGTGCATGTGATTCATTCGCAAGCCACACTAGAAAAGAAAACCTTACGTGTCGATCGAAAACAGAGATCGACGCGACGCGATGGCTCAGCCATCCAACCCCCTCTTTGATTCTCTTTAACTTCGGTCTCTATATCATTCTCTCAGTTTTTCTTTAATTTCTTTGCTTTGCTTTGCTTTTGTACATCTATGTTTTTATTTTAAGTCGTTTATCAACACACTAATACACTATTCATATTACTTTACACTAATACATTAGCTATATATAATATATGTATCTTATAAGGGCCGACCCATATTTTTTTAAGGGGGCAACTTTAGTATGAATGTAATTATTTATAAATTAAAGAAGTAAATTTAGTTTTAATATTGTTTTGTTTGAGATCAGGGGGGCAAGATCAATACTAGTATTAAATTTTAAAAGCTAAGGGGGCACAAACTAAAATAATTTGAAGGGTAGAATAGTAATTTTTGAAAATTAAGGAGTGGGTTTTGGGGGGGGGGGGGGGGGGGGGGGGGTTAATTATTTGCTTCTTTTCCCTCTGCCCCTTTATCTTACCAAGACTTTAGTCACAAATTAAACTTTTAGTATAAAACAGCATGCAAAGGGGATGTTGCAAAAAAAATAAAAAAATCCGTGCAATTAATGATATAAATAGGAGCACTTACATATATAGGCTCAAGGGAACTAAAACACCTATGCAATCTCTAAATGCTTATTGTGATTGCAATTGCAATTGTCTCAAGAATGTTATTTCAATAAAGGTTCTATGAACATCGCTGCATTTTTCACATTTTCGTGCTTTTGTTACTACCATGCATGAAAGTAGCTTCAAGAGTCACTTCAATAGTTGGAGATGGTATGATGAAGAGGCCAGATTATATGGAAAAAAACATAGAAGCTCTACTCCAATTTAAAAAAAGTGTTGTGGATGACTACGGCTATAGATTTTAGAGAGAGAAAAGGATTTGTATTGTATTTATGTATTTGCTTACAAGAATATATCACTCATATATACAAGAATAAGAAGGAAGAAAGCTAGATCTAAGGGGGACAAAGGGAATAACACAACTACAAGAGGAATAATACAATGTGAAAAGGAATAATACAGGTTGGAAAATATTCTAACACTCCCCCTCAAGTTGGTGCATAAATATCAAACATGCCCAACTTGCTGATCAATTTGAAAAATATTCTATTTGAAACAGCTTTGGTGAGAACATCAGCCAGCTGATCTTCTGAACGTATATGGGGTACAGCAATTATGTTCTCTTCCAATTTCTCTTTAATGAAGAATCTGTCCACTTCCACATGTTTTGTTCTATCATGTTGAACCGGATTTTGGGCAATATCGCATGCTGCTTTATTATCACAATATAATATCATAGCTTCTCTCGGTGGATAACCCAAATCAGTTAATAAAAGTTTTAGCCATAATAACTCTTGGACTCCCATTGCCATTCCTCGATATTCAGCCTCAGCACTTGATCGAGACACGACATTTTGTTTCTTGCTTCTCCAGGTAACGAGATTCCCACCAACAAATGTAAAGTATCCTGATGTAGATCTTCTATCACTTACATTTCCCGCCCAATCAGCATCAGTGTATCCTTCAACCTTCGAGATATCACTATTCTTCGTAAACAAAATTCCTTTTCCTGGGGATGCCTTTAGATAACTAATGATTTTCATAACAGCTTTCATATGTTTCTCTCCAGGATTATGCATGAATTGACTCACTATACTCAATGCATAAGAAATGTCAGGTCTGGTATGTGCTAAGTACATTAACCTTCCTACCAATCTCTGATAGCGCTCTTTATTGACGGGTACTTGATCAGCTTCGATTTCCAATTTCAAACCTTCTTCCATAGGTGTTTCTGATGGCTGACAAGCAGACATTCCGGTTTCACATAGCAAATCCATTGCATACTTTCTCTGAGATAGAAATACGCCTTTGGAAGATCTAGACACTTCAATTCCCAAGAAATACTTCAATTCGCCAAGATCTTTCATCTCAAATTCCCGAGATAGATATTCTTTTAGAGCTTCTCGTTCTTGTGAGTCATTTCCGGTAACTACCATATCATCAACATAAACTATGAGTGCTGTGATCTTCTCATTGCACCTTTTCAAAAATAATGTATGATCAGAATTGCTCTGTTTGTAACCAAATTTCCTCATCGACCTAGTGAATCTTCCGAACCAAGCTCTGGGAGATTGTTTCAAACCATACAGAGATTTTTTCAATTTGCATACCTTATTTCTATGTTCCACAGGAATTTCGTAACCTGGCGGAAATTCCATATATACTTCTTCCTCCAAATCCCCATGTAAAAAGGCATTCTTTACGTCAAATTGTTGAAGTGGCCAATCCAGATTTGTAGCTAATGAGAGCAAGACACGTACTGTATTGATTTTTGCCACCGGTGCGAAGGTCTCTAGATAATCGATTCCTTGAGTCTGGGTGTAACCTTTTGCTACCAGTCTCGCTTTGTATCTTTCAATGGTTCCATCCGCCTTATATTTGACCGTATACACCCATTTGCAACCGACCCGCCTTTTTTCTGGTGGTAATTCAACTATCTCCCATGTGTCATTCTTTTTCAAGGATCTCATCTCCTCATCCATAGCTGCTTTCCATGTTGGATCATTAAAGGCTTCCTGCACACTGTTAGGAATAGATACAGAGGATAATTGACATACAAATGACTTATTCGATTCAGACAACTTATCATAAGATACATGATTACTCATAGGGTATTTGGCTTTGCTGGTGAGATCGGGTTCATATGTTGGTTTTGGGATACCTCTATTGTTTCGGGGAGGGAGTTGCCTTTTAAAAGGTTCAGGAGAATGTACCTGATATTCAGACATAGACGTGTCGTAGAGAGATGATTGGTCATTTGGGTCAGGCGGGGGCAATTGTAAGTTTTGACTTAGTGAACTTGGTTCTGACGGTTGTGGCGTACTCGGTTGTGCCGAACTTGGACTCGGCGAGTTTGGCATTACTGAAACTTGTGGTGAGATCTCGACTTGGACATTGTTGCTACAATCAAGAGTTTGAACTTCACTATAATGCTCCCCCTGAAGTTCAGTCTTCTGAAAATACATCTCTCCTTCATGAAATACGACATCCTTAGTTACATACATCTTCTGTGAGGGAGGATGATAACATCGATACCCTTTTTGATTAGACGCATAGCCCACAAATATACACTTGACTGCACGAGATTCGAGCTTATTCCGTTGTTCTTTGGGTAAGTGAACAAATGCCACGCAACCAAAGATTCGCGGAGATAAGTTGGATTCGTGAGAAGTCAATACAGCTTTATGAAGTACATCAAATGGCGTTTGAAAATCAAGAATTGCTGATGGAACACGATTAATCAAATATGCGGCTGATGAAAGAGCTTCACCCCAGTAAGATACCGGAACATTTGCCCCAAGTAATGAGGCTCGGACGATTTCTAACAAATGCCGATTCTTCCTTTCCGCAACCCCATTTTGTTGTGGCGTATATGGGCAGGTAGTTTGATGGATAATCCCATGACTTTGAAAGAAATCCTGTAAAGATGTAGCCATATATTCGCCTCCATTATCGCTTCGAACGACTTGAATAGTAGCATTATATTGGGTGCTGATCTGTTTATGAAATCGTTGAAATAAAGAACTGACTTCACTCTTAGATTTCATAGGACAAATCCATGTCATTCGAGTACAATCATCAATAAAAGTGACAAACCACCGAAAACCGCTCAAAGAGTTATTCGGGGATGGTCCCCACACATCAGAATGGATTAACATAAAAGGAACTGAGCATTTATTCAACGATGATGAAAAAGAAGTACGATGACTCTTGGCAAGTTCACATGTTTCGCACTTAAATGTAGAAAGATCAATATTCTTAAACAAGTTAGGAAATAACTTTCTTAAGTAGCCAAACGACGCATGACCCAAACGACGGTGCCATAACCAGATTTCATCTTCAACTTTCTTCTCTCGAATAGTACCAGTCTGTAGAGCCTGTTGTAACTGATTCGTGCCTTTCACTTCTAGGTCCAAGTAGTACAATTTGCCCCGCCTAATCCCATAACCAATCGTCTGTCTTGTCTGAATATCCTTAAAAACACAATGATTAGGCCAAAACACAACGATACAATTTAAGGCATTAGTAATTTGAGGGACGGAGATCAAATTGTAATTGAGTGAAGGAACTATAAGAACAGAGTTTAAATTCAGAGAATTAGATAAAGGAATTATCCCTTCACCAATAACAGGGACTGGATCACCATTAGCTGTGGAAATGAAATTGGTGGATGAGGGAGTAACAGTGGTAACATGTCTAGAATCGAATGTCATATGATCTGTAGCACCAGAGTCAATTATCCATGTATTATTCAAAACAGAGGCAGAATTTAAGGCCTTACCAGTGGTGTGAGCAGTGGCAAGTAATCCAGAGGCCTTCTTCCCATCACTTTCATTCTTATGGCTTGTACGTCGATCCCGGGAATGATCCCACCAGTCTGGATAGCCGATTACTTGATAGCATCCCTTTTTTGAGTGTCCGGTTTGGCCACACACCGAACAGGGGGGATATTGAGATCTGCCTCCTCGGTCTTTTGATGAAGTTGCTTGAGATTGCCAATTTGAGTTTTTTCGAGTCTGATCACGGGTACGAGCCACTATAGCAGTGGCATCGATATGAGAAATGTCACTGTTCATAGTTCGTCGCCGAATATCCTCTCGACGAACGAGTGAATATGTTTCTTCCAATTCCGGAACCGGATCCTTTCGCAAGATTTCACCCCGAATTTGTTCATTTTCATTATCTAATCCAGCCAAAAAAATGTGAACCCGTAGGCGCTGGATTGACTTTCTGTATGATTCAAGGTCATTCGAATTTTCCATAACCACTTTATCGCGATGATCCAATTCGCTGAAGATTTCAGTAAGTTCTCCGTAATATTCGGAGAGAGATCGACCACTTTGCTTGGCTGAAAAAGCCTTCTGATTCAACGTAAAGACCTGTAGTTCATCAGCCCCATCATAGAATGCTTTAGAAAGAGACTTCCAAATTTCTCGAGCTGTAGGAACTCGGATGTACCGCTTCATGATATCCGGTTTCATAGACATTAGAAGCCATCTTTTTACCCTTTGATTGTCTGAACTCCATGCTTCGTGTTCAATGGTACCAACTTTCGGAATTGGCGTCGTACCACTAATAAACGAGAATTTTTGTTTCTCCGCAATATGCATCTCCATAAGTTGAGACCACAGATCATAATTAGTTTCATCCAACGTAACCCCGATATTAAACGAAGAGCTTTCAGCTTGCACAATGATTGGGGATGAGTTGTTGCTTGATGATGAAGTAATTGTAGGTGGATCGGTAGCCATGGTGTAGTGATATAACTAGTACTGAGAAATAGAAGCTAGATCCGAAAAAACGGAGGCCGGATTTGAGATCAGGACGACCAAAAACCCTAAGAACCGGTCTAACTTTGTAGAAAAAACCGGTCAAAAAATTGCTTCTGAAAATAAACCGGGTCAATAAAAATGATTCTGTTTTTTTTTTTTTTTTTTTTTTTTTTTTTTGGACCGTTGACCGTTGACTAACGGCGGCTGACCGTTGACTAACGGCGACTGACGGCACCGTTAAGGGCGGCTGACGGACGTTAACGGCGTCAGTTAACGGCGTTGGCGGCGTCCGTTAACGGCGTTGACGGCGTCAGCTGACGTCAGACAGCGCGTGGAAGCGCGTGGAAGCGCGTGAGAAGCAGACGGCGCGTGGATCGGCGTGAACGGAGCGTCTCCAACACAGGCCGCGCGTGAGAGCGCGTGGGATGGTTTTTTGAGGTGATTTTTTTTCGAGTGTGATCGTTTTCTTCAGACGATGAGGATGGAGTTCTGTTTTGACGGTTTTGGATGCGATCTGAACTAAATCGAAGCAGTTGATTTCAATGGTGTATTTTCGGCACTCTGAAAGATGAAGTAGCTTTGTGAGAATCGCGGATCTGGTGTTCAAAGATGCGTTACTAGTTTGTTGAGTTTCGTAGATCTGATTTACAGATCTGATTTGTTGTGAGTGGGTTTATGCTTGAATGATTTGAAGATTTGAACGGGAATGGTGGACTTGAGACAATAGAAGTGGGGAGATTTCTTCCCCTTTGAATGGAGCTTTGAAGTTTCTGTTGGTGGATCTGAAAGTTTGTAGATCTGAGCTTTGAAAATGGATTTGGAAGGAGGCGGCGGCGTGGAGGTAGATCTGAGAGAGTAGAGGATTTTCAACCTTCCTCTGATACCATATAGATTTTAGAGAGAGAAAAGGATTTGTATTGTATTTATGTATTTGCTTACAAGAATATATCACTCATATATACAAGAATAAGAAGGAAGAAAGCTAGATCTAAGGGGGACAAAGGGAATAACACAACTACAAGAGGAATAATACAATGTGAAAAGGAATAATACAGGTTGGAAAATATTCTAACAACGGCTTTCCTTCTTCTTGGGGTAGTGACAAAGACAAGAAAGACTATTCCAAATGGAGAGGTGTCAGGTGTAGCAACAGCACTGGTCATGTCATCACTCTTGATCTTTAAAATCGAGGTGATCTTTTTAAATCCCATGAATTTTATCGGCATTTGAAAGGTAACATCAGTCCTTCATTCTCAAGATGCAACACTTAAAGTATTTAGACCTCTATAATAATGCATTTGGAAGGATTCGTATCCCAAAGTTCATTGGCCGGTTCACTAAGCAAATTACAATACTTGAATATGCAAAATAATTATTTTTGGGTACAACTCCTCATAAGCTTGGTAATCTTACTAACTTGCGCTCTCTCCACTTAGGAGGTTACTATAAAGTACTGAGTGTTAATAACCTAGAGTGGCTGTTTGAACTTCATTTATTAGAGAAGCATTACCTAAGTTATGTTGACCTCGAGAAGATTGACTTATTGCAATCGATTGATAGGCTTTCCTTTTTATCAGAATTGAAGCTTGATTCCTACAACCTTTATCAAATCATTTCTCATTCACTTCACTTAACAAACTTTTCTTCTATTCCTCTTGCTATAATTAATCTATCTTTTAACAATTTCATTTCTTCTTCAGTTTACAATTGGTTGTTTAACTTAAGTCGTAGCCTTGTTGACATTGATATATTTTCTAATCCTTTAGGACATTATATTCCTGATGCTTTTGGGAATATGAACTCCCTCGAAAATCTCAATCTTAATAATTGTGATCTTGAATGTGAGATTCCTAAATCTTTTAGGAACTTAAGTCATTTACGGTCACTACACCTATCTAGAAACAATTTAAATGGACAACTTTCTGAGCTTTTCTAGATGTTGATTGCATCAAAGAACTCATTAGAGACTTTGGAGTTAAGTGTAAAGTTGTAAACAAATTCAATGGTTTTGTACCTGATTTTACAAGATTTTCATCTTTGAGGAAATTGTGGCTTGGTAGTAATAATTTGCAAGGGCCTTTCCCAAAAAGTTTTGGTCAAAGTTTTCTTCTTGATACTCTCAACTTGTCTTGGAATGAACTGAATGGGTCATTCCCTAACTTGACATTATTTTCATCATTGACAAAGTTGGAACTCAGTTACAATAAGCTAAAAGGTAAAATACCTGAAAGCATCAAACAATTTTCCAACTTGAAACTCTTGTAGTTGAACTTGTTGACTTTAGAGTTCAACTCTGATTAGACTCCTCCTTTTCAGTTAGATGTTATTGCACTAGTGAACTGTAAGTTGGGACCTCATTTCCCAAAATGGTTGCGATCTTAAAATCATTTTCCCTTGTTTCATATATCTAGTGTCGGACTATATGTTACAATTCCTTATTGGTTTTGGGATCTTTTACCTAGATTATAATACTTAAATATCTCCAACAACCAGATCCATGGCATGGTACCTAATTTATCGCTCAAGGTTATTAAACAACCGAAAATATAGTTGCATTCTAATCGTTTTGAGGTTCCAATACCTTTATTTCTTTGTAATGTGTCATTAGTACTGAATCTATCCAAAAATATATTCTCTAGGTCAATTAGTTCATTGTGCACAATTGTGCTTGAGTTCCTACATTTCCTCGACCTCCCTAATAACCTATTATCGGGTGAGGTTCCAGACTGTTGGATCCACGTAAATAACTTGGATATTCTTGATTTGACAAATAATAATTTTTCTAGAAAAATTCTTGCTTCTTTTGGCTTCCTAAATCAACTTCAAATCCTGAGCTTGCGTAACAATAATTTTATAGGGGAACTCCCTTTATCTTTGAAGAACTGCACAAGTTCAGAAGTTATTGATGTGAGCGAAAATAAGCTATTCAGGGAAGTATAAACTTAGATATCGACATACCTAAGAGGTTTAGTTGTCCTTAGTTTTCGAAGGAATGGGTTCTATGGAAGCATACCTCATAGCATATGTAATCTTAATACTAATAATGTCTTGGAACCTTCTCAAAAAATTATCAAAAAATATTCCATAATGCTTTGATAAGTTAAATTCTTTGATTCAAATAGAAAATTTAACTGCAACCATGCCTTTTGGTTCAGGACTGGTATTCATGTATACTGACTTCAACCAGAGTTACTCCGGTGAAGAGTATTTGGCTGGCATATTGGTGTAATGGAAAAGAAAATTGTTAGAATACAGAAGTACTCTAGGACTACTAAAATGCATTGATCTTTCTAGGAATAAACTAATTAGAAAAATTCCCCAAGAACTCACGAGTCTTCAAGGATTAGTTTCCCTAAACCTATCAAGAAACAATTTGGCTGGAGATGTAGTTCAAAATATTATTCAAATGAAGATGCTGGAAATTCTTAATTTGCCCTATCGGCTTTAGAAGTTTGACTTTTCTGAATGTCTTAGATTTGTCGAATAACAATTTTTCGAGTAAAATTTCATTAAGCATTCAATTGTAGAGCTTTAATGCCTCTGTGTATGTTGGAAATCGTGAACTTTATGGGCTTTTGTTGTTAAATAAGTGCCCAAAAGATGAATTGGCTTCGGTTCTATTAGGAACCATCTCTCCCAAAGGTTTAAGTAGTTAGGAGAAGGAATCGTAATAAATATCATGGTTAACACCCTCCCTCACGTGTAACCCCATAACCAACCTCTGATACCATGTTAGGAACCATCTCTTTCAAAAGCTTAAGCTGTTAAAAAAATGAATCGTAATGAATATCATAGTTAACAGGTTCCACCCCCAACTAATCATATCAAAGGTTACATAAATGAAGAATATGAGAATTCATTTGTAATAATAGGGTTCTGGGTAAGTGTGGTTCTTGGTTTTGCTATTGGGTTTTAGGGATTCTTTGGTCCGTTACTATTCTAAAGCTAATAGAGATATGCCTATTTCAAGTTTTTGGACCAGATAAAATATTGGATCTCTGCGACAATATCAGTAAATATAGCACTATTGCATAGGAAGGTTAAGGAATAATTGATTAATTAGTATGCTCTTCCTATTTGTTACTTTTTTTCCTTTACATTTTACTCACATTCCCACCTCACTTTTGCAAGTAAAATGTCATATGGAAGCTGCTAAGATACGACTCGTCTCTTAATGGGGCATGTAAAGTAATATTCTAATAATGTTCTCTATCCCTCCCAAATTAAGAGTGATAGCGTTTTGACTTTCTCAGATTTAAGAATAAAATTACTTTTTTACTATGAAGAGATTTTTTATCCATTGATTATGTTTGAAAGGGAAAAGTGAGTCCCTATTTGGGACATCCCAAAAAACAAAAATAGGACTCTAAAGTTGAGAGAAAAAGAGTATATAATTCTTGTTATTGCATGCAACATTTGTTAAAGACTTTCGAATTTAATTAGTATTTCAAAAAATGCTTATTTTGCTTTAACTCTTTTTACCACTATGAAGCCTATGATAAGAATATCCACCACTTTGCCCTGTTTCTAAAGAAAGTGCTCCTGCAATTGCTTGAACTGATGAGATATATCTACCATTTTCTCTTAATTTTTTTTGTTGAAGGTTTGGACATACTCATGGATTCCATGATGAAGACGCTTGTTTTTGGGGCTCATTGTGTTGTACAAGTTTCAGTTATATATGGGAAAAGCTACTCTTTTTACAACATCTTTCTTTCTTGATGAATGTATTTCCTCTACAATATGTTAGTGTAGGCTGGATTTAAGTGTCAGTGAAATGGATGTGCTTTATTTTGGATAATATTATATTTTTCAAATTTTTTTATGAGTTATATTTATTGTAGTTTGGTTTGGCATGCAATATAGTTTGGTCATTGCAAGGAAAATAATTTTTTTTCTATCTGTTTTTACTTCCTTTTTTTTCCCATATTCTAAATTTTCAATTTTCAGTTTGAGCTTTTTTAAAAAAATCCCTTTTTTTTAGTCCGTTACAATTTCTTAATTTAAATAATAAAAAAAATTAATAAAACAAGGGGTTAAACAATGGGTTTTGTTGGTGCTAAAAACTGGAAAGAATATTTTAAACCACATAGTTAAATAATCGGATCAAACGATTGGAATAATAAATATAACAAACCAACAGGGTCAAAGATATATAGAGGAGGTTAGCCTCATATAAAAATACAGGTTAGTTATCGTCTGTGGAATAGAGCTAGGAGCTTGGTTCTGCCTTATTATTGATATAACTATGTGGCTATTACAAATTCACAATGATCTTTTTAGCCAGTCTATTCTCACAATATTACAATGAGAGTATGCTTACAACTACACAAATTCGAGCTTCTCTATTTTTGGAGTTCGACTGTGTGCTCGATATATCTATCTCTCTTCAGGCTGTTCTTTCTCTGTTGTTCTTGGTTGTTTTTGTTGGTTGTTAAGTTAGTTGACAAAAGTAAATGCTTCTTCTATATATATGACTGAGAGAAAATGTATGGCTAAAGCTCCCAGAGCAAGTCTGGAGCCATGCTTCGATCATCACCAACTCTATCTTTGCTTCTCCATGAATTTTGATGCATTAAATGCAATTGGTATGCATTTAATAAGGTTGAGGGAGTTTCTGTGTGTTTTGCAGAACAAGCGGCAGTCGTCATGCCTCTGCCAACCACTCTAGCATTTTGGAGTCTGAGCTCCGCAATTTGCTGTGTGTAATTAACCCATAAACCAGTGCCCAACTTATGAAGGGCTCGCACTTCCCCGTAGTACTCGAATTAGGCTCCTCCGAGCTCTTTCTATTGAGATAGGCCCGGTTGCTAATGTGGACGGCCACGTGTCAACTCATGGTAGGCGGAATAAATTTAATTATTAATTTACACCATCAAATTTAATCACCATTGGTTGACTGCCTACCATTGCTAAAGCTCCGGAGAACTCACAAGAAAAAACAATCATTTTTGGTTTTATTAGGTCAATAATCTTGGAAACCAAAAATGATTTGAAATTGTAGTATAAGTAGTATGATTTGCCAAAGTTTCTTATGCTATGAATTTACTGTCATCCATTTGGGATTTCAAAAGTAAGTAATACGTTTGGGACCCCAATAAAAGCATATTACATTCAGAACTTTCCCTCTACTAAAAAGGATAATACTACATTATTTTGTTTTATATTTATTAATACACCATCGCATAACAAATCAAACAAGTAGGATAAATCTACACTATCGCGCACCTTGACCTCTATAGACACCATTTGTTCATGCTCATACCAAAGTATCCAAAAGCACTATTCTCTCTTAGATATTTCTTTTCTTTTCTTTTTTTTGTTTTCTTTATTATTTCTTTTCCTTGTTATATATATAGAGAGTATTGTATTTAAGTTGCCGGAATGGATGACATACAATTTGGTCTTACAAACTGAAGCTCTGTTTTAGTAGATGGGGTAGAGATTTAATTTGACGTAACCTTAGTAGATCTAGCAAATTGACTAGAAATAAAAAATCTTGGGGCAGTGTAGGGGTGGGGTAGAACCTTATAATAGGCTCGATCCACTTAAATCTTCGGTTTTAGGTCTAAAAGAGAATGACTTGTAAATGATTTTGTGTTTCATCGGTTGATTATGTCTTAAAAACTGAACTCTTTATTCGAGAGGGAGGCAGTACTCATCAATTCGCATTAAAGAAAGAAAAATAAGCTTCTCTAGAGTTACAACATCACAATTCAGGAGCATCTCTCACGCAATGGAAATGACTTTTTACTGCAGAAAAATTCACACAAAAGCTTACTCATTCATAAAATAAATTCAACAAAACCTCAATTTCTTGTCCGTGTTTTAAAAATTATACATCGAAAAATCATCTTCCTATAACAAAAATTGGAAAAATCCCCTTCACCTCTTCTCATTTGCTCTCTTTCTTTCACAATCTATCATCAAATCTCGAAAAACTCTTAATTAAGCGGAAAAACTTTGATACAGAGCAGCAAAAGAAGAGCTTAGGCACAAAAGAGAATATGAACGGAAAAAAAATTAAAAATGTAGAGCATAGACCAGCTACTTTGGAGATATTAAAGGCTCAGTTGTGCGAGCGTCATTGTCCATGTAGTCTACTGGACGCAAACAAGGTGGGCAGTATGCATCAAGTGCTTTACGGTAATTAGCATCCATCATTCCATTCTTTTCATCCAATTCATCGCTTTTCATGGCATCCTGCCGTCAACATACACTCAGTTATGGACTTGCAGGTGCCTTATACATACATTATATAAATATTCCCTATGCTTATTTTGAAGAAAACTAAAATTTCCTTTTTGTAATTCCCCGTTGTTGCTAATGTAATTTTGTGACACCACGAAATAATTGTTCAAAATGGGGATTATATGTACATGTATACATTCTTATAATTGGGATATGCAACCTCTTAAAACAGATGCAACAATCTGAACTTAATTCTTAAATATTAAATAAGAATAGCTAATAGTACCTTATGCGCAAAAGTTATTGCAACTTTTACTGATTTTTTTCTCTGTCCCCCTTTTAATTTTAAAAATTCAACTTGAAGTATTATAACAAACTGATCAACTCCCCCAATAATAAGACTAATTCAAGGTGATGTTGCTATATGCCTATATATGTTGCGGTGGTCTTGACAGTATAGTAAAATAAATGATGCAAGAAACTTTACCTGGATAGAGTAGTTCATAAATGTAGGAAGAAAACGAATTTTGCAGTACTCGTTGAAAACTATAGTGAAAACAAGAAGGGGAATTGTGGAAAACGATGCAGCAGGCTTTGACTTCAGTCCAAAGAGACCAATCATAGTGACTTGCATAATAACGATTGCGACAATAATATAATGATGAATGTATGGCCAATATTGACCACACGTCTCGTATGTAGTTTCATACACATCCTCAATCTGCAAGAGAGAGATCATAAATTCCGTTGTTAAAAAAATACTACAAATAACATCGTTAGTACTCCCTCCAGCCCAATTAAAGAGACAAGTTTTGCTTTTTGGGATGTTTCAAATTCAGATTCACGTTTCCCATGTTGGACATAATCAATTTATCAAATCTCATGATAAAGTTATAAAGGTTTTTTGTCTTTGCCCCTGTTTAAATACTCTCCCCTGCGTTCATAATTGTTGGACTTTCCCCCATGGATGAGGGTATCTCAAAAGTTTATCTAAAGAAGGGGGCACTGTCTAATTATTTTTATGTAATCCTCTGACTTACACCCCTGTTTATACATAATCCTCAGACACCCCTGCATGCAGTGGGCAAAGTCACATGATTATGAATGTAGAGGGCAAGTCTAATTTCGCTTAAAAATAACGGGGCAAAGTCGAAAAAGCCCCAAGTTTTATTCGTGACCATTTATTTTGTGGAAATTATATTTCTTCTAGGAATGTGTGAAAGTCAAAAAACGACGCTTAATTGGGAAGGACAGAGTATCACATAGTAAAGCGCATATGAAAATGGATGGCCAGGATGACTTTGTCATTCATTGATTGAAGCGGTAGCCTAAGATAAATGAAGTATCCATGAGGTAAAAACCTAATTTACTATCATGAGATTTGGTCCATTAATTATGTCCTAGAAAGGAAAATGTGAATCTTAACTTGGGTCAGAAGAAGTAATAATATAATTTGGGAAAAACAAAAAGGAAGAGTATCAAATGAAACATCCGCCGACATACATAATTTATGTTACAGAGACCTTAAAGTACCTAATATCAATGTTGAATGAAGTTTAAAGGGCGAGAAAGCAAACCTGGTTGATAAAGACTACATAGCCTAGAAGGAAGTAGATGATTAGAAACGGGAGAAGCAATGGAGCAACAACTGCATATACCATGCCAATCAGTATAAAGAGAGATACAAAAGGAACAACCCTGTAATAAGGCAGTGAATAAAGATAAGGTCTTCTTTTCTTTCCACGTCCCCATGTGTGGGACCTTATAGCATCCCAGATAAGTAACCCAGGCTGAAGAATCTCTAGAGAAAATCCTGATAGTCCACTTGTCAAGATGTATGTCATAAAGAAGTCTGCCTGGAAAAAAAAAATTATACAGGGGACCCATAAGGCTTTCACTAGACCCTTTTTTTTAAGACCATTTTTAAATTAACGACGTTAAAAGTGCTTGTGTAAAATGAGGGCATATCAGATGTTATACAAGCATGGCACTTTCATGTAAAACCTATCAACGCACCCGGTTTGAATAACTAGTTGATGAAAACCGAAAGAATAGTGCATTAATGGTTTGTACATTCCAAATTTAGATTTTAGATGCTGGTATCAAGTAATAGGCCCTGGCCCTTGGGCCGCCTTGAATATACGGACTAGCTATTTGCATTACTAGTAGTAGATGCTTGTGCTGATGACATGATTGCAAATTTGTTCAAACGTATGTACTATTGCCTACAAACCCAGTTTGTGCCTATACAGTCTGAGAGTGAGTATTATTACAATATTATCTACTACATTTGCTTTGGATCGTGTGTAGATTGAGTTTGCCATTAAGCTCTTGACCTCTGATTTGAGTGTGGTTCACATTTTAATGTGACCTTTTGTCCAGTCAGCAAAAGTTTGGAGGAATTTCACATTAGCCAGAATCCAGAGCTAAAATACCTGAAAAGCACATATATAAAAGAAAGAAAGAAAGAATGAAATAAAGGTAAATAAAACTTACTTGGGCAGTGACAGCACTTGCAAGACGACTAGGAATATCCTTAGGATGAGCAAACGACTTCCCTATTTGATCAAGTAAACTCCCAGATAACAAGCTTAAGAGGAATACATTCCCAACTAGAAAATAGAAAACCATGCTGCAAGCCTTTATATCCTTTCTACTCCTCGAAATATAGCCCGCAAATCTAGCCATTGCAATCATGGCAAAGGGAACAGTGTATATAAACAGGCTGAGAATGACGCTAGGAAGATAACCTGTCACAATAGACCTTAATCCTGGTCTGTAGAAGAGTTGATGTGAGAAAAGTAACTCGAGTTGGCTAATAATATAATATTGTAAAGAACAAGTTTAATCATTCACACAAGACAATATGCATATCAAAAACTAGGCATTACAAGAAACTTGGGCAAGTGATGAGGATCCCAACTTAAAGAATATAGATGAAGTAATGAATCAGAAATACATAGAGGTACACTGGAAGAACTGGTATCTGCGCGTTTTTGTGGGGAAAAAAACGACATTGAGTGATACAAAATTGAATTTTCTCACTCAACAAATCCCGATGTGGGATTGATAGTCTCAACAGATCCAATTAGGAAACTCAATTTACTATTCAAAATTTTGAACTATCAGTAGTGTTGGAGAACTATTAACAATTGGAACTAGTTCCTAGTTAATTTCCATGGCACTTCATTTCGATCACTAGAAACTTTTCTTTTGAATTTTTTTGCTCTAAGCAGTTAGAATTATAGGAAGTAAGATGCAAGTTGATTTTTTAAGGCAGGTTACTGAATTCCCTATGATTTTTTCAAGCAGTTAGAATTATAGCATGACTCTATGGTCAACATTTTTTGTTGCATTGCAGAGGGTTGGATCTTTCCGGGATTAAGATGGTGAGTTGAATAGTCATGCATTTTTCTCATGCCTCCGATAATTTTGACAGAGGGCGAGGAGTATTCAGGATCAATATCTTGCTTCTTTGTGGGCTCCATCTATAGGTGCCTAAGAATCACGGAAATGGATATGTGATACACATATGATATGGATACACCGGTACGGTGTTTTCTAGAAAGAATAGGATACGGATATGTTTGGGAATTCGGTTCAAATTTTATACATGTGTATAATGGTCCATAAAAATAATGACGGCAATATTTTATTTTCATTACTATTATTGTTTTCTAGGTAGCCCAAGTGCAAGCCACAAGGGTGTTTCGCACAAAATAACTAGTGACTGGTTAAATATTTGGAACACTTGATCCCAAGATAATATTTGCTTCTCAATAAGTAAAAGTTTATAACGTCATATATTGGCCTCCCCTATAATTTAGAAGAACAAATCGACCGTTTAATTTCGGATTTAAAATTACAAAATTGGGTTACCCTAAAATGCGTATCCAATACCCTATCCGTCTCCGAAATGCATCGGATATGGATTAATGGCCAGCTAAGAAGTATCTGTGCTTTTAAGAGGATCTCGTTTTATCGCTCTAAGGACATTGGAGGGCATTGCTTCAGCGAGTCTTGTATGTTCTGTTGATGCACTTCTATGAAGCACAGACATGGGTACGGGTGTTGTACCCGGTACCGGTACGAGGTACGGGTACGGCAAATCTTAAAAAACTTAGACACGGGTACGGCGAGGGACACGTTTAATAAATAAATAAATATATTTATATAATAATATGCATTATGTAAACTCATATCCAAAGAACACTACAAACAAAAAAAAATTAACATCACTTAAAATAAACAAGCCATATCCACAAGAGAAAGGATTGCATCAAATAGAAGATCCACGACGAGCCCAGGCCGTGAGTGAGAAGAGTAGAAAACTGACGAAGTAGAGTCGAACCACCGTGAGTGAGAAGAGTAGAAGAGAAAAGGTAGACAACGAGTCTAGGCCGTGCGAGGACTAGACGGCGAGAACTTGACGACAATGATAGGGCCGTTGAGATGAGAGAGGGCCGTTGAGAAGAGAGGAGAGATGTGAGAATGGGTTTGAGCGTGACCTAATTTTTAGTCGATTGATATTTGGGACATCTCATCTCTTAATAACTTAATATACTATTTATAAACTTAATTAAACAAAACCCCCAAAGTTCATTGCATATTGTAAATTGACCCCTTAACTTTTATTTTTTCATCTCAGCCGTACCCGTACCCACCCTATTTTAGCCGTGTCCAACAAAATTTAATATTATTTTTATTGGACACGCCACGTGGCGTGTCCCAGACGTACCCGTACCTGAGCCGTGTCCAAACGGGTACCCAGAAAAAAATGAAGTACCCGTGCTTCACAGATGCACTTTAAATTTCTAGAGGCACTGGTTCATCTAGATTGCTATCTCTCGTTTTTCCTAATAAAGGACAACTAGTCCATCTAGCTTGCTATCTCTATTTTTTTATTAATAGAATTTCTTGTTTCCCTAAAAAAAAAAGAAGAAGATAAAGGAAATGAATGTGAAGTGAAAACGAGAATGATATGTAATATTTGAAATAGAGATTAGATAGGAGGCAATGAGGAGGTGAAGAGTTCTCATGGAGAGAGAGAGAGAGAGAGAGAGAGAGAGAGAGCGAGCGAGCGAGAGCAAAAAAGATACTAGACATCTAAGAAAGATACCGTTTAAGCATAAAACTGAAATTGCATAGTAACAGAGCATTCGTATTATAGGAACAAAAAATCCACACTATCAAAACATCCAAAAGAAAAAGTGGGTTTTCTTACTTTGCCTTGTGTTCTTAATTCAAAACTACATTTAATCCCTGTTTTTCATAACCATTTGACCTAAAATAAAGGAGAAGGCACGGGACTGTCTAAAATAAGGAGCAAGTCAAAGGACTATATTAAAATAAAAAATGACTTTGAAAACAGCAAGTCAGTCTAATTTGGCGTTAAGAATAGAATTTGAAGTCAACATAGCCCAAGATTTTTAGAGAAGGGTAACTTACATCAACTGCACAGCCATGGCAGGAGGAAACCATTTCTTCAACTTATCAAATTTTGCTATTCCCTGAACTGCTGTGACTGGAATAGCAAAGAATATAGTAAGCAGTGATGCAGCACCAAAAACTCCAATTTTATAAAGCGGCAAATGTTTGTATGGAATCGACAAGTTCCTCCATAATACATCCCTTGGTTCAGGAGCCATTTCAGTGATCCATAGCAGAGGGTTTGAGTGCTGCTGAGACTGGGCAGCTAGGGCAGCACCCCACCGAGTTCTAAATGTAACAAAAGCAACGGGCAACTCCTACAAGTTAAAAAAAATTGTAAACCAAATTTTAATTCATGTCCAACAAGTTGAGAGAAGGATGAATGCCACAGCATGCGCCAATATGCACCTTTGCCAATGGTTAACCATGTAGTCACACTGATGCATGACGAAAGCGGGTTTAAAGGGAAAAGATCATCGTCTTCTATCTAACTTCTTGAATCCACAAGAAAAGAGAGAAAATTCTCGAAATGTTTGATATATTGATAAAAGATTGCCTTCTAATACATAAGGGGCATGATTTATTTATACTACTCCAATCCTAAACCTATAACAACTAGGATTGCTTGGAGGCTATGCCAAATCAAATCCTTTAACTATAAGAAAATCCGAATTACCTAAAACTAAACAAACTAAAACTAATACGCTAGACTTTACTAAAACCCTAATAACTAAAACAAGAAAAATATTGCCCCAAAATAATAAAATAAGAATTACATAAATAATAAATTAAAATTGTTTTCACTCGTGCTTCATCACACACAAGTTACAAATCCATAACATTATGGGTGTGTTTCATAAAAAAAGTTGAAGAAATGATTGAAATCTCCGTAAATGTTTATGAGAAGTTGGAAAACGAGACGAGTAATTTAGTGAAATGTTCTAGTACTTTTCGGGTTTTCCATGATATCAAGCATGATATTCATTACTGTTAAGCATGATATTCATTACGGTTCCTCCTTCTAACAGCTTAAGCTTTTGGGAGAGATGGTTCGTAACATGGGATTAGAGCTTAGTTTTCTAGGAGGTCCAAGATTCAATCCCTGGCACCTCCATCCCCTATTTGTTAATCCAAAAATCTGAAATTCGAAATTTGTCTGCTCGTGCAAGTATGGGGTCGCACGTGAGGGAGGATGTCGAGCATGATATTCATCATTGTTAAGCATGATATTCATTACGGTTCCTTCTCCTAACAGCTTAAGCTTTTGGGAGAGATGGTTCGTAACACATGAAATAATTTTTTTTTCTCTCTCTAATGCTAAAAAAAAAGAAAGAAAGAAAGAAAGAAAAAACACTTGAAATAGGAAATGGAAACCCTCTTCCTCATGCAGATAGAAATGATTACAAGAAAAAAGAATGACATGGGTTTTGTAAACAGATACGTATTTGAAAAGGAGAATTTCATCATTTGAACTGTGTAACCGAAAATGTAACGACCCAAAATATCCCACATCGGTAGTGTAATGGGAAGGTCCTTGGTATATATGTGGGAAAAATGAACCTAAACAACATCTTGGGCTAGCCATTTTGGGGGAGAACCCGAGTGGTTACAGAAAAGATCAGTGCCACCTCAAAAGTAGGCCAAACAATCAGTCTAAATGGAAGAAAAGTTTCAGGCAAGAAATTTACCCTTTCTTCTACCATCTTGTGGTACCGCATATGTCGTATCCTTTGGTAGACTTCTTCCAGCATTTGCTCGAGCTGTTCTACTTTTGCATCGTCTCGGAATGCATCGGAGACAGTGGAACTTCTGACATGTTTCTTAGTCAATGAAACGTGTCTCAGATCCTCAATTCGGTGGGCGATGGCTGTTGCCCGGTTCTAAATGAAAACATTGTCTGTGAGTGGTGTTTGTTTAACAGCAAAAGAAAACAAACATACATGAAATAGGGTTTTTTTTATAAGAAACAAAATATTATCAATAATCAAATGATGAGTACAAGATGCAGCAAGACAAAATGTCTACCACCAATACAATATACATAGTAAAAAGGAGAAGAGAAAAATTCTAGAACAGCCAATCCATCCTTAAAACAAAATAAAAAAAACATAGTAGCTTTAACGAAAAATTACATAGAAGAGTTGGAAACTATAAAATGATCAGATGACCTATCTGTCATGCTTTCTTCCCACCATTTGTGTTTCTTGGGATTTTATACTCGCCCCCACCTCTGATTTAGCGCTGAAAATAGAGTTACTCACTATTTGACCAATCCTTTGGGCTTTGACATAACGCCTCAAACTTTGGTGGAACTCCAACTCCATCCCAAAAAAAATAAAAAATTAGGAATCTGTTCTGATTATATTACACTTTACCCTCAAACTGTAGCCTATTTATATATATATATGTAATATCTCTAATACAAATAAGAGATTTACTATTCACTGATTTGACCGCTAACTTTTATAGCCCAAAAATCACAATTGTCTCAAAGAAATCTAAAAGTTCATTTTATTTGTAGATTTTTGTTTTATTTATAGTTGTTATTTTACTTGCTATTTCGTGCCCTCAGGCACGGGCATACCCTAGTGTATATACAATATACACACACGATTCTCTCTCTACATGGCTTTTTCTTGGCCAAAGTTTGTATACATTAGTGGCAGTATCCCTTAGTATAATTGGAGAGTAGTTTTGACATAATGACTTCCACGCAAAGCTGAAATGCTATTAAAATCATGAAATTAAAGCATAAAGGCTACGATATTATATCCTTACCAACAAATCCTCAAGATCCTTCCCATCGTATAGAATTTGGTAAGATCGGTAAGCATGTGAATGATACTTAGAAAAATAGTGATCCACACAGCACCCGTAGGCCTTGTGTTCATCACAGAAGGGAATTTCACGAACAAGAACAGTGAACTGATTGGGTTGATCCCTTAAATGACGTAATTGCAGAATCCGTTTCGTCAATAAATCTTTATATTCCTGGAGATTACACGGGGTAGGAAGTCACCTGTTATAACAATTTATATGAATATTAAACTGCAATCAAAAGAAGAAGAAACACAAACTTTAAGAATTTGCAGAAGTGATGACATCCTACCGTGTATTTATTTTAATCAAATTCATGCAAAATGTAAAGAATTAACTGTAATTGAACAACTTGTAACAAAACGATGTAAAATAATTGCAATGAGGTTGGCTTAGAATTTACCAGTATACGTAGCGTGGATAATGCCGTAGGCACAGTATGTAATGTGGATATCCTAGTTGAAAGGGTTATCCATATAAATGTGGAGATTTGTAACATGGATACTTAGGCATGAAAGTGCTTTAGGGGCGAGTAATTCTTTATAAATGTAGATAGTGCTATGACCACAGGTCATTTCTAGCGTTAATAGTGCCATAGACATGGATTACATCTAGTTTCTGTTATTTAATCACTCAATATAAGTAGCAATCCGTAGTAATCATTAAAGGCTTATTTCAATCAAGAAACTGTTACGAGCTATGTTTCTATATAAACCACCAACTTCAATTAGAGCACTTTTACGTTTATCCACTTCAAAGAATCTTACTCATCTTGGAGTGCACTTATGCTTGATGCAGGGAGCTGCTCAAACAAGTGTTCATACAGAGCATTTAAAGTGGCCTGTAACCAGCCAGCGAAGCCATAAATGCTTTTACAAGTGCAATTTATCATTCAATTGAAATGAAGCCTTTTTCATGTCTTCAGGCTCTTTAAATAAAACTTTGACTTCAACGTTCATCACCATGGTTAAATGAATAATTATATCAAGAAGTCATAGAGAAAAAAAATAGAAAGAATTTTAAGTAGGATAAAGACAAGCCACGGCTGTAAGGTAACACCTGCAAATAGAGGGATAACCCCAAGTAATGCCCCTCCAGTTTGTCTGTAGGGCCACAACAAAGCAAAAGGAGGATTGTGTCGAAATCCTCTTTAGTTTATACATCATTATCTCGCACCAAATAATCTACTCTTAAATTTCGAAAAGACTAATACTCCCTCCACCCAAATTAATAGCTCCGTTCCACTTTCACACAATTTTAATAACCAAAACTTGTTTACTAAGGTGAAATTTCGTAAATGAGTCCTGGAAAGGAATTTGGAGTCTTGACTTGTGACATCCCAAAAAGGAATAGTGAACTCATAATTTGGAACGAAGGGAGTACAAAATTAACCACAAAAACTTTAGTTGAGACAAGCAAGAAAGGCACTATTAACCGCCTAGAATTTTTTTTTCTTTCATATTAAGATTTCTATTTTTCAAGGAACCCATCTTGATTTTGGCTTCCAAGGAACCCATCTTGATTTTGGCTTCCAAGTAGATCTAGCCAATGAATGGATGCGCTAATCTTGAGGATAAAGCAGTGCAGAGCTGCAGATAATTAAGTTCTTATATAAGTTCGGTTGTTCTCAATGCAACAAACTTCAACTGTTTTCTACAAGAACAAAAACATGGTAGCAAGAAATAACATGCCAGATAAGCTTGAAATAAAGTTCTAACTTAATTGCAAACATCTGGGTGCAACAATTACCTTGTGCAGTTGGTATAATGCATACAAAGATATAAACCATAAGCATGAATAATGCACCCAAAGCCTGTGTAACAGAAAGAAACATAGTAAGCAATAAACTCCCGTGTAACAGAAACAAAGCAAGCAATAAACAATTTGTTGTGTTGTTAAAATTAGCTGTAAGTTTTAACCTATTGATATACAGACCCAGATAAGGAAAGGGGAAAATAATACACACAAATATATATATCTGCAACCACAAACATATTTAGAAAGTTTTTAATATTTGATTCATAAATCACATGAAGGTGCTAAGAGAAATGGATGTTAACCAAAAGGCATCACAAGCTGCTCATAAAGCCCCACATCAATCTAGGAAAAGATTCATGCCCCACAAAAATGATCAAGCATGTCAGGGTCTTCCAAGCAAAACATGCCAAGCATCTATATCAATGACAACACATGTAGCAACGTCTTACCAAGGGAGAAGGAACCTTGCATACACATGTTATTCTCGCCTCTGCTCCCCTCTTTATCCAAACATAACATTCTTCTGGAATGTCCGTATACTCAAAAAGAACTTCACCAATTATTAGCCAAATCCAAGAAGTCTTTTATATGCAGACACCCATCATAAGTAGGCAACTCGATCTTCATGTTGAAAAATGAATTTTCCATAGCTCCATTTGGTTAATCAGTTTAAAATTAATCCTTTCTTTTCCTCCCATTTCCTAATTGAGGCCACAGAGAAGGTATATTCCAAATGATAAGGGCATTAATAGCACTTTCGTCATGAAAAAAAAAACCATATATTGTTTCTTATTTTGGTATGAAGCAAGAAAGCGTATTGAAAAGCATAAAGCAAAGAAATGGCCAGCTGGAGCTTAAGAAAGGATAAGACCACCTCAAGCTACCAAGGCACCACAATCGACACTGATATTGGGAGACACAGTAGTAATAATACTTGAAAAAAAATGAGAAAAGAAAAAACAAAGGTCAAATAAAGAACACATGCGAATGAAGGGCGATGCCCCCATACATTCAAATTATAAAGTTGTCATTATAAAAGACGATTACAACCGATGAATGGAAAAGACGAGATTTATGTTACTATTTCATAAATATAATATGAAAATTAAAACTAGTAAGCAAATCTTGATAACCTTACCTGTCAGATCCTTTATTGATATTAGATATGGTCAAAGCATCCATTGAGTAAGTGCTCCAGTATGGCCCATCATAGCTCGTATAATTAACTGGGAGAAGTACCAACAGCCCAACAAGAGAGCAGACCACAAAGTACCTGACCCTGTGGAATAAATCAAAATTTCAAGTATCTCATATACCAAATACAAAATGCATAAACTTTGATTACATAAATGTGTTAAGGATTGTGACACAATACAATCTAATGTACAAATTTTTTGGTTTCAAATATCAGCAACCTAATATGATAAAGAATGAGATGTCTAAATCCGTTCTAGATACTACATAAACTTCAAAGACTAGTTATACAGGAAAAAAAAAAACACACCACCATACAAAACAATGACATGAATAGAAGAATAAATAGATTAGGTTTAAAGTCATGCAATTAGAAAAATAGGAATTGTTAAAGATTGTTTCAATAATCTACATTATCTTTTGGGAATCAGGAAAGTTTTGTTAGTCAAAAAATGGTGTGCACACCAACAACCATTCCAGAAAGAGATAAATTTACATGTTCCAAAGACAAAAGTAAACTGGTCTGAAAAATTGAGCTGACTTGGTTCAGTACCCTCCTTTAGAAACCATTGACTGCAACTGTGAATAACAAAAATAAACTAGAATTGCAGTGATTCAATCTTTTGCCTTAACAATGTCAACAACAGAAATCTTGGTGATTCACTGAGGAGTCCTACTTACTTTTCAAATTTCTTTGATAGTTTTGATAATGTATTGTTTTGTCTCACCCCAAACCTAAACAGATAGTTAGAATTTAAATGGTTGAGTCTTTGCCTAAAAAAGAATATTTAATCCACATAGATTAAGTATATCTTTCTCATTCAAAAAAAAAGGGTACTTGAAGTAAGCGCCTCCACGGTGGAGAAGGTTTGTGGGAGGTGAAGGAGACATCGGCAGATCCGCTAATGTAAACTTGCTCTTTTAGAATTATTTGACTCTTTTGTTCTTTATAGCTAGTATCCGTTAGTTTTCTAGGAACTCCTTGAAATCTCCATCGTACTGCGTAATGCAGAGTTGCATGATTTCCCAACAACGAGGCCAGTTGAGAGATAAACACGAGTTCAATAGCTTTGATCCAACCACAACTAGCAAGTCACGATGCTTAGTCTTACTGTCCTTAAATATTTACGCATATATACACACATTTACTACTCAATTTTGGGAATAATAGAGAGATTATAAGAATTGGTTCAAATACTACAGGAAGTAAATTGACAATGAAAAAAAAAACATGAATGTAAAAATCTATATGATAAGTTGATTAAATGATCAAACTAGTAAAATGTATTTATTCAAATATTAATAACCCTAAAAATCGTACCAAAATATCAATTGTTGAAAAGTATGATACACATTGGTCCGCTACCTAATAGCTTAACCTTATGGGTGAGAAGGCTCCCAACATCTACATACACGTTACGAGTCCGAGTACTTCTTCTACAGGTACATAGTTATCTGACATAAAATAGTGACATTCCAATTTGGCAATCACTCATTAACTACAATGGATTTTCATAAAGGTGAATGGGATATGAATCCAGCATTCTAAACAATTACATAATGGTCACAACAGATATGTAAATTTTCTGATATATATATGTGTGTGTGTGTGTCAACAAAAATTGAATTAAGGAAGAAAAATTCACCCAAATTTGAAGAGTCTAATGAGGATGAGGGCATCAAGGCCACAATTCTCAAGTAATTCAGCATCAGTGATACGAAAAGAGCGGCGAATCCAATAGACGGTGGGGATGAATCGGGAGAGAGTTAGGGTTTTATCGAAGGGCATGTGGTGGTTGAGAGAGAGGCGACGAGCGAAGTATATGGTGGAATTTGAGGGCTGTTTTTTGAGAATGGAGAAGAATAAGAGAACGGTTATGGCGAAAACAATGTTGATTGATGCCGATACCGTCAGGGATTTTCCGTCCAGTAGTACGGACGGCGGTGGAGAGGGGGAAGGGGACGGCGGAGGGTGGTTCATGGTGGCGATTGTGTACCATAGAGGGCAGAGTTACGTTAAAGGCGACGCATTGGTCACGTAGGTTCGTTCTTGAGTGCATGTCGTAAACCATGATTTCCATTTAAAAATAGCCTTGCGCCAACTAATTTCGGTTCAGAATGTGTTTTGTGCGGCTTTTTAATCATGTTTAAGGTATTACCCGTTGGAATCTAAACGGTTGATTTTTCTATTGATTATAATCAAATCTAAATACAAATATTTATATATTATGATATACATATTCATTTCATAATTTTTACTTTAACTAAAATCCAATTAGTGAGAAGTATTTAGTTCGAATTTGGCATGATATACTCAAAAATAATATACACATAACATATTAAAAATCTAGTAATACATTTTATTTGAACTCAATAATAAAGATAAGAGAAATTTTATTTAAATAATTTTTTTGAACAACTGTATTTAGAGTGTATTAAGAAGGATTCAAATATAGAATCTCCTACTAAATAAATCTATTTTTTATAAAAAAAATTAATGAATCACTAAGCCATCTGCATAGGGTAAAGTAAACCCCTTTCTTATATCCAAGTAATATGGGGGTGGGGGCCATCTGTTAACCAACAAATTTAAAACCTCATTTCATCTCCGCACCTTTTTTGTCATTTTTAGAAATATATTTGAATCCTTAAATAAATTTTCCCTAAATATATTATTGTACATGTAATGTAACATCATTATATTATATATGTAATATTATATGACACATATTAGACTATAAATTAAGCTAATGCGTTCTAAAATAATTGAAACTTTTAGTTTGTATTCTAAACAATTTTTTGAGATGGATTGTACCCTAAACATCCAATTTGTTGCAATCAATTTCAATAAGTCATTTGCAGCCAAATCTCTAACCAACATCCACCATGGGCATCTCACTTGTGTGAAACTAAAAAAACTAATTTCTACATAATTCTCAACAAACAAATCTGCCGTTTCAATTCATTATCTTATGTCAAAATTATTCTTGGAATTAAATATGATGCTCGTAGTGGACACTTGCATATTAAAAATGTGGTCGGAAGTTACCCGAATGCAACAAATAGAATATATAGGATGCAAACTCGTTCAAAAACACTTAAGAGCATCACCAAATAGATAGATAGATAGATAGATAGATTTTGATAAATATGAACACGTACGCGTAAATATGTGTAAAGAGTAGCTTGTTATATATGTCGTTGTATACGGCCCCGGCTGTATAGAAATAGAAATATATAATTGATTGATACCCGAATTTGAAGAGTCGGATGACGATGAGGGCATCAAGGCCGCAACAGTCGAGGATTTCGCCTTCCGTAACACGAACAGCTCGTTGAATCCAGTGAATCGAAGGCAGAAAGCGACGAATATGATCGAAATGGGGGTGTTGCCTGAGAGACAAACGGCGAGGGTAGTAGACGAAAGAGGTGCACTTGTGTTTCTTAAGAACCGAGAAGAGGGACAGTATAATCAATGCCTGCCCTATGTTAATCCCGGCCGACGCCAATAGGCTTTGTGCCTCCATTTTCAATAATGATTCATTCAACAACACTCTCTCTAAAATGACACAGATTAGTATTTTTAGAGAGTGACACGTAGCAGTAGACGTACCGTACGTGGCGGTACTTGAATCTGGGAAAATGACGTTATCAGTGCATAATAATAATAATAAGGTTTAACTGACTTTGGCTGTGTCTGCGCAGTTTTATTTTATCTCGATCGTGTGTAAGTAAGAATTAGTCCGCTTCTACTTTTTTTTTTTTAATAATCATTCATATCAAAGATCATTACATGGAGTCAGATATAGAATTTTGTTACCCTAGCTACATAATTCGCTGACCAAAGAGATGAATAAGCAAGCTTTGCTTCGCGTCACCCTCATGAGAGTCTCCCAACCAAGCCGAGCTGAGAGAGCAGCTTTAGCTTCCTTCTGCGTCACCAACCACACAAACACGAAACCAAGCCGAGGCGAGAGAGTCCGCTTCTACTTTCTTTCTTCTAACTTTTTGCGAAATCAGATCACAATGTTAAAATTAAGTTGATACCTTAATATTCTATATGATCTCCAACTATGAGAAATTAAGATAGTCAGTTCGTAGATCTTTTACCACTCGCTTGGATCAGTGCATTTTTATTAATTCAAAATGAGTAAATAATCCCATAAGCCTCTAAACTATCCA
This sequence comes from Lonicera japonica, assembly GCA_021464415.1. NCBI lineage: Eukaryota > Viridiplantae > Streptophyta > Magnoliopsida > Dipsacales > Caprifoliaceae > Lonicera > Lonicera japonica. The sequence continues at coordinate 74,000,702 of CM038471.1, read as the reverse complement.
ATTTCACCCTAAAGATACTAATTAAACCCAATCAATTATGTCCTTTTGTTAACTTACCATTTAAATTTGGACGGAAACAAGCATGCGAGTGGCACGATCTTTATTTTCAAGGTTATTTTCATCATTTAGCCTAAAAAAAAACTCATATCAAATATACGAATTTAGAAAAAAAAACAATACTTCAAAATATAAAATCGTGGAGTTTAATTTGTAAAATTTATGAATTTTAGTGAAATGTATAGAAAATAACCTCATATTAAATACTAAAGTATACATAAAAAACATATGACATTTTAAATTTGGGCTACATTTAGTTTTAATCCGAAAAGATGTCCAAAAATAGAATTATGAATTCTTAATAGCTGATAAAGAAAATCGTCCTTTGAGATTAGAACCCTAATACAACCCTAGTTTAAATAATAATAATAAATATTTAAAAACTGTTAATTAATTTTATATAATTGTGTATTTTATAAATTTATATATTTTACAAATTAAAAGTTAGTATTAATTTTCAGATTTACGTACCTAAAAAATACCTAAATTCATATATTATGAGGGTTTTTTTAGGCTAAATAACAAAAGTACCCTTGAAAGTGAGGCACGTGAAAGTTAACGGAAGAGCTTAATTGACTTAGGTTTAAGGATTTGATAGTTTAAGGATTAAATTGACACAAATCAAATAATTTAGGGGCTTACATGGTAATTTACGCATTCTAAATCCTTGCCGGCCCTTGAGGGCAGCACAACCAGGCCCCAATTATTTAAAACTTCAATTTATTGGAGCTAATGATATTTTTATGAAAATACGTACGGATGAGAGAGTCCTGTAAAAAAAAGCATTTTTTTTATCAATGAGAGGTCTACAATCTCTCCATGTGAGTCTACCGGAAATAAGGGGCACTCCAAAATACTTGAAGTTTCTAACCAAATAATATTATTTAATGTTGTTATATGGGTGGTGATGTTGTTACTTTTAAAATCACTTGCTAGTACTCTCACTAAAAAAAAGTTAAATTATTATTTTCACCCTATTTGATTTCATTTAATACAAAAGTCAATTAACTCTTAATTAGTTTTTCACCTCACTTATGTTAGTTCTTGTTGGTTCTAAACAACCATAAACCTTAGGATCATTCATGTCGTATCACCAAGAATCAATAAATTAATATGCGGAAGCGTACCTGAATCCATAACGTGTGTTTGTACTCGAGTGGTTGGCCTTCCAGATCAACACGTATTTCTTTAGAAAAATTCTTTATGCCTTCTCTCTCTGCTCTCTGTGATGATGTGAGCTCAACAGGGACAAGATACATACGTATGATCTGGGGACCATAACCACAATATATATAGATAGTAAACCCTACTATCTATTTAGTATTTATATTTTAGCCCATCATAAAAATAAAATTACTCTTAAGTATCTACACATTAAAGGCCCATACCCTATTAGATACATTTAAGCTCAAATAATTTAAACCTTATTTGATCATTTTTAAAGTGGGCTTAACAATTCGACGGTTCACAACACATAATTGTTTCACATATAAGCCCAATGTTAGATTAAGAATCCAATAACTTATACTAATTTAATACAAAAGCTAATTAATCTTAACCAAAACAGTCAACAAAACTTTCACTATTGATGCAAGAAAACATTCACCATTGCAAATGCTAAGCTTGAGAAGAATGGTAGGAAAAAAAAAACCTTTAAAACAAGAGAAGCAAAATAAAGAAGAAATAGTTAATCAAAGAAATGTATGCATGTTTTTATTATGTTTAATTGTTTATAATATTTTCATAACATACACTCATATATATATATATATATATACAAACAACACATTTTTCTATTTAAAGCGCGAATAAGGTTTATTCGGTTCCCTATAATCGAGTTGCAGGCTTGTACACTCGGCTGTTATTAACCGAGTATGGTTATTTTTGTGCACAGTTAAAAAAATCTCATTTGGTTATCAGCAACTGAGTACTTCTGATACTACTCAGTTATTAATGGCCGAGTGTATGCTACAACTCTTGGTCCTCAAGGGCCGATTGCATTGGTTTTTCAATCATAAATATTATAATATTTTATTTTTAAAATGTTTGTTCTCTTAAGTATATAATATGGCCAAATAAGTATAATTTAGTATATATTTAGTACGATTTAAATAAGTTATTGATTGAGTTAATTTTTATTAGCATTTGTATTTTGTAGGTATTTTCTTCTCGATATATGTTAATGGATTGGTGCCAAAGTCAAGGCTAATATGAGAATACATGCTTTGGAAGGGAGGAGTGCGACGTAACAATTGTTGAAAATTCCCCCTAGTGCATCCATTATGTTTATTAGCATAGGAGTAATGAAACAACAAATTAAATGGTGGAACGGTGCATACGTCCGAGATTGTCATTTCATCAGAGTAACGTTGAAGGACGGCGCACCACTTCCTCCTGTTGCTACATGGTGAAAATTTTTTCGTACCACTGAAACAATACCTCGGATGGAAAACTATATTGATAGGCTTGCTCATTATTTACAAATTTGGCCGGTAAAGGATTTAACAACAATAGACTTACCAATCATACTTGATTGATTAGTAAGCTTATTGTGAAGTTTTTTGTTTATTTATATGCAAAAATTTGTCGCATAAATAGTGTTTGTTTGTCATTATATGTAATTTTTTGTTGTTCACAAAATGTTAAGGATGTAATTTTTTGTATATGAATGACAACTTCTTCTAATCGAGTATATAATTTAGTAGATATATAATTGTTAAGTGTGGATTATTATTGAATATTTATTTAATATTTTTGGTCCTCGATAGATTAAACCTAACTCGGTGATATTATGTTGAGTAACACTAAAAACACTATGTTGGTCTTAATTTAATGAGTTATCAGAACCTTTATTCGGTTGCAAGAAATCGAGTGCGTTTAGTATCACTCGGCTGCTCACAGCCTAGCATGATATAGCAACACTCGGCTGCTCTCAACTAAACGACGGTCTCGAGAGTATATCAATTTGACATTTTATGGGATTTTATATTAAGTTACGAGAAATCGAGTAAACCTTCTTCGTATTTAAAACAGAAAATTGTGTTTTTTGTTTATATATTTGATGTGTATGTTATAAAAATAATATAAACAATAAAATAGGAACCGAGTAAACCTCTGGCTGCTCTCTTTCATTAACGCTTGCGAGATGGAAGTGTGTGAGATATGGAGACCTTTGTTTGGGGTCATTTATTCTATGCTATTATATACTTAATGATGTTGTTAATTAATTAAGTATGAGATTTATTCTAAAAAATAAATGAAAGTGGTGGGAGTGGTAGCTATAAAATGTGAGTGTTATTAAGATAAAAATATAAAAGTAGGAGCGTTAGCAAGTATTAATTTAAAACAAACATAAAAATTAATATATCAAATATTATTATTATATATTAATTAAAAAAATATTCTAAATATTAAATAATTTATATATTAATATACTAATTTTTTATATTAAAAATTTATTTTTATTATAATAATAACAATCCTATTTAAGAGACCATCACGTCCCTAGGGGATATATATATATATATATAATATTTTATAAGAGCAATATTTAATTAATAATTTAAAACAAACATAAAAATTAATATATCAAATATTATTATTATATATTAATTAAAAAAATATTTTAAATATTAAATAATTTATATATTAATATACTAATTTTTTATATTAGACATTTATTTTTATTATAATAATAACAATCCTATTTAAGAGACCATCACTATTCTCTTTATATTATTGTAGATAGTCTTACAGATAATACTATATAATTTCATTAAAAAAGATTCACAACTCTTTTTACTCTTTTTTTTATTACATTACAATATACTAATGCGATACATAACTATATCGAGAAAGAAAATTATTAATGCCGCAAAAACGGAATATGAAATTAAAGGGAGAGAGAGAGAGAGAGGGTGGGGGGGGTGTTAAATGTTCTTTTAATGACAAATTGACAATAGGTTGAGCGAAAGAGAGGGGTCCAATCAGGGTCCAGGGACATTCTATAAAAGAAGAAGAAAAGAAAAAGAGTTTAGGACAAATGAAGTGGGCCGTTGGATCATTGAGATTATAATAGATTTTAGGAGTTCGATTTTGTATACAGGTAATTAAAAGATAGACAAGAATTACTGAAACGATTTTTTGTTTATAAATGAAAATGATACAAAACATTAATAAAAAGGTAACTCGACAGATAAAGAAACTCCTCATCACCGTGACCTTGTAGAATGGGCTAGTGGTCCTTGATTGTCAGGTCAGCCAGCCCAATTATCTTAAACTCCAAATTTATTGGAGAATCAGACCGACCAAATTAGCCGTCGTTGGCACGCAAAATCTGAAAATGAAAAGTTAATAAAGTTGGAAACATATAATAAATAAAAGCCAAAACAAAGACGGCAATATATATGTATATATATGTATAGTTGACTACTACTTTCTTTCTTTCTTTCTTTCTTTCTGATTCTCTCTCACGCCACGCCACGCCACGCCACGCCAATTCCATTTCCATTTAAGTTAGAACACAGAAATTTAAGTTGGAACACAGAAATTTAAGTTGGAACACATAAATGTATATATCTAAATATGCATTTAAAAGAAGAAGAAGATGACCCCTCCTTCTTCACTTTTACCAGTCAAAAATTATAAAGAGAGAGAAAGAAACTACCTCATGCTAACATCAAAAATATTCCTTTCTTCGCTATCTTCCAACCAAGAGTCTTCCGATATTTCTCGCATCACCGTTTCTATATTTAACCTAAAAACTGGCGTAATTAATAATTTTAAAAAGTTATTTATATTTAACATAAAATATAGACATATTTTTAAAATTGTTTTTTATTAAAATATCTTTTAACTAATGATGATCATTGTTTCAATATGTTAATTTTTTTTTATCTCAAATAACTATATACTTATAAAATAATTCATGTCACGTTTATTTTTATTATAATTTATTTAACTAATAAGTAGTGGTAAATTTAAAATGTTAATTTTGGTTTTTCTGTGTCAGATAAATATCATATATGTATGTTTTAAAAAACAATTTCTCGCACGTACACACAATTTTGCTCCACCAATAATCTCTACTTTCAATCTCTGTAAATATATATATATATATATGTATATGTTTCTTGTAAATTGTACTAGACTTCGAGTACGAAGAATTAAAAGGAAGAAGACAAACAAGTCAATACAAGAACGAAACCAAGTCCAAGTCTTCTCCGAGTTTTCATTACCACTAATTATTTAATTCTTGATTTCTATAACAAACCAAAACCCCAATCTGGGTCTTCCATAATTTGGTTTAATTCCTTATTCCTTTCATTCTTTCATCAATCTCTATACAATCCTCTCTCATTTTCTTCCTTAGTTTTTGTAGTTACATGTAACAAAGATATTTGAATATGAAGAAAGCTGAATTAATGGATGATACAAATTTCTCTCATCTTGTTTTGAAGCTACAATCATCTGCTGATGAAATTACTTCATTAGCAAAAGACCCACAAACCCAGAGTGAAACAATCACTGAATTCTCAATTTTTGTTGAGAAGTTAGGTCCAATTCTCGTTGAATTGAAGGACAACAAGTTTCTTGATACACCAACTATTCGAAAGGCAATGGAATCGGTTGAAGTTGAGCTTAAGCGCGCCAAATGTTTGATAAAATTCCCCAGCGACCGGTCATCACCTTTAAAGCAGATTGAGGATGTGACCCAGAATCTTGGAAGGTCTTTAGGCCTAGTGCTCTTTGCTTGCCATGATGTTTCAGTAGTTGGCAAAGAGAAAATCGAGGCTCTGCGTAAAGAAATGATGAATGCGCGATTTAGCACTGCTAGTTCGGAGACCAAGTCGGAGTTGGTTGATGATGTTGATACGGATGTGGAAAGTGAGGAAGAAATGGAGGGGGAAATAGTAGAGGAGGAAATTGAAGAGGAAATACTGGAAGCTGATGGAATACTAGGTGTTGATGATGTTGTGGTGCAGCTAAAGTATGGTAATGATGAAGAATTTACACGCGCTGTTTTGCACTTTGCTGCTTTAATTAGCGAAAATGCAATTACAGATGAATGGATTGATGATGAGGGGATCGTTCCAATCTTGTTTAACCGATTGGGTACGAGTAAGCCAAACAATCGGTTGGCCATAGTTCAAGTACTAAGAAGCCTCATTAAACTCAATGATGAAAACAAGGTATTGTTTACTACTATTAAACTTAGTTCTAACTTTGAGGAATTTTGTGTGTTTGTGTATTTTATATGATTAGTAATTTGCAGGCAGATGTTGGGCATATAGGGTACTAACTAGTAACTCTGTTAGTAACTTTATACTTTTAGAATTTTTGTTATGTTTGGTGTGGTTTTGTGTGTTAAATGTTAACGTAGTAGAAAGCTAGGAAATATCAAATCCTTAAATAAATAAACACTTGATTGGGTGGGAGAACTCACAAATTTATTCAATAATAGTCTTCCCTCCAAAGATTATATATCCTTCTTTATATGGGGGAGGAAATATGCATAAAATGAAATAATACAAAAAACTACGAAAACAGAATATGCAGAATTCTTGGGATTTTACACTATTGATTCCTAGAATCGTAGCAAAATTCACGGAAGTCAATTCTGACTTTCTTATATCAACTTATTACCAAATCTAATTATGCCATAAATAGTAAAATTGCAGATTTGAGGTCCTAAATGATGAGATTTGGCTGAAAAATAGGTCTTGTTATTTAGTCCTTTTCATCAAATTGGATTGGCCCTACAAGATTCTGGCATCCTTACTTTTTGGGAATGATGGCATTGTGATGATCTAGTGTGGTCAAATAGTCTTCTGCCATGTGTTCTATTTCAAATATTCAGCAATAACTGTATTAATTACTATAGACTTTGAGGAATCTGTGAGTGCATTAAAATGTTTAGCAATATGCAGGAAAAGATGGCAGATGGTGGGTATTTATCAACATTAGTGAAATCTTTGACGCGGGATGTGGAGGAGCAGAGGGAGGCTGCAGGGTTGTTGTTGACTCTCTCTCAGGTTTCTGCAGTTAGGAGAAGGATCGGAAGAATTCAAGGGTGCATTGTTATGTTGGTCGCCATTTTTAACGGTGAGGATCGAGTGGCTTCACATGACGCAGGGAAGTTGTTAAATGCTTTGTCAAGCAATACCCAGAATGCTCTTCATATGGCCGAAGCTGGCTACTTCAAGCCTCTAGTAAAGTACCTAAAGGAAGGTATAAATTCAAAGACTTTATTTTTTTACTTGATGTCTTCTAGTATCAATTAGCATAGTCCATGTTTGGTTTTCATGTTTTTTAAGAATGCACTAATTTCATCAGAGTAAAACAAAACTTATTTTCTGTTGTGAGTTTTGGTACATCGATTATGTTCCGGAAAGGAAAGTCGACTCTTAATTTGGGACATTCCTGGGACAGAGGGAGTATCAAGGAGATTCAAAACTACCAATGAAACCTCATTATGCATTTCTTATTACATAGTGAAAGATCTCATTATGCTGTTTCCATTACATAGCTAGCGAAACCTCCCCATGGCATAGACGTAGCCCTTTCATGGAGTGAAGCACTTGACATTTCTGTGTTTTGGGTGTGTAATTTTTCTTTGTGCTTGCTTTCTCTGTATAATCCCCAACAAAAGATGACAAGAAAATGTACTGTCTAGCATATATCCATACTAAAATGATATCTGTGTAAACTAGGCACCTTACTATTTATAGAAAACGTCTTAAAGAGTTCAGGGTTAAATTTTGGTATGCATTCAAAATTACCCAATTACCCTTCTTTATTTTAGAAAAGTAAATATTCCTTGAGGAGGGATTTGAAGTTTTCAACCCCTCATAACCATAAATCCATAATACGAAGAACACGTGCCTTAACCAAACGCAATCACATGACTTTAAGATGTTTCAAGAATTTATATAGTCTGAAAAATTAATAAGTATAATATTGCACATGCATTGAGTGTGCTATGAGTTATGGTATAGATAATTGGTGCTTCTTCGTCTACTGGTTGTCATGGTTAACTGAGTTAAAGAATTGAGATTTTAAGTTCTTGCGTCCAAAAACAATGTGTTTACTAAAATGAAAAAGAATCGAAATTAATCTCTATTGCTATCAAATGCAGGTTCAGACATGAGCAAGATTCTCATGGCAACAGCACTTTCAAGAATGGAACTCAGAGACCAAACCAGATCCTCCATTGGAGAAGAAGGTGCAATCGAGCCCCTTGTCAAAATGTTCAAAGAAGGAAAACTCGAAGCCAAGTTATCCGCTCTAAGCGCGCTCCAAAATCTATCAAACTTAAAAGAAAACACCACACGCTTGATAAATTCAGGCATCGTATCATCTCTTCTTCAGCTCCTTTTCTCCGTGACATCTGTTCTTATGACTCTTCGAGAACCGGCCTCGGCCATTCTTGCAAGGATCGCCGAGTCCGAATCCATCCTAATAAATTACGATATCGCCCTCCAAATGCTCTCCCTTTTGAATCTATCTAGCCCAGTGATTCAATCTCACCTTTTACAAGCACTTAACAGCATCGCTTCACATTCAAGTTCATCGAGAGTTAGAAAGAAAATGGTAGAAAATGGAGCTGTTCAGCTTCTTCTCCCTTTCTTGACTGAAACCAACACCAAAATTAGAACCGGGGCCTTAAACTTAATCTACACTCTCTCAAAAAGTTCACACGAGGAACTAATGGAACAATTAGGAGAAACCCATCTCAATATTATCGTCAATGTTGTATCCTCATCAACATCCGAAGCTGAAAAGGGCGCTGCTGTTGGTATACTAAGCAACTTGCCGGTTAACGACAAAAAAGCTACTGATATACTAAAAAATGCAAACTTGTTGCCTATTTTGATATCTATAATGAGCTCAAGCCAGGCTAGTTTAACACCCACAAGCACAACAATGTGTTTGGTTGAGAGCATTGCTGGTGTACTTATTCGATTCACAGTCCATTCCGACAAAAAACTACAACATTTTTCGGCCGAAAATGGGGTGATTCCGGTTCTTGTGAAGTTACTCTCAAGCGGGTCAGTGGTAGCTAAATCTAGAGCCGCAACTTCACTAGAGCAACTCTCGAAGAACACGTTAGCCTTATCAAAATCAAGAAATTCGAGGTGGCGGTGCGTCCCTCCCTCCTCCGACGGGTTTTGTGAGGTCCACGACGGTTACTGCTTCACCAAAAGCACATTTTGTTTGGTCAAGGCCGGTGCTGTTTCACCATTGGTCCAAATTTTGGAGGGCAACCTAAGGGAACCCGATGAGGCCGTTCTTAGTGCACTTGCGACACTTTTGCAGGATGAGATTTGGGAAAATGGGACCAAGTACTTGGTGAAAATGAAGGTCGTTCAAACCATCATAAAAGTTCTTGAATCGGGAACCGTGAAGGCTCAAGAGAAAGCTGTTTGGATGTTGGAGAGGTTTTTTAGAATTGAGGCTCATAGAGTAGAGTATGGTGAGTCTGCTCAAGTGGTGCTTATTGATCTAGCACAAAAGGGTGACCCAAAGCTGAAACCCACCATTGCTAAGCTATTGGCACAACTCGAGCTCTTGCAAGTTCAATCTAGCTACTTTTGAGAGTGTTTCATATCAAGTATATGCAAAAGATGATCATGAGTAAAGTTTTTAAGTTTTTTTTTTTCTTTTTCTTTCTTTCTCTCTCTTTCTTTTTTGGTATCGTTTGGTTTGGAGCGAAATATTTCTTGCTGTGGTGAAAATGAGATGTTCATTATTTGCGTGCAAGTTAAAGATTATTTTGTTTTGAAAAAAATATTTCTCCTCGAACCAAACGTAGCCACGAGTTTATTATTAAATTGTTTTGTTACACATTATTGGTTTATATACTTTGGCATTCCTTCTGAGGATTCCTTGTTTGTATACAGCGAAAATGTCTTCTCTAATTATGTTAACTTTTGTGTCAGTAAGAAACGACGGATTATGAAATTGTTTTGTTACATATTATTGGTTTGTATGCTTTGGCATTCCTTGTTTGTATAGAGAGAAAATGTCTTCTCTAATTATGTTGATTTTTGTGTCAATGAGAAACAAAGGATTACCAAAAGTTGTTGGTTGAATTTTTTATTTTTTTGGTTTACACCAAGCATGTTTAAACTAGTTTTTGTACATCTCGATTAATCCTCCTTCATAACTTAAACTACATTTGTTGCCGCCGGGGTCTTAGTCAACCCCATAACTAAACTTACAGCAATAACCACTTAGCCAAATTGGCTGGATCTTCTACTTGGGTTCTTTTAATGATAATGCCAATTATATTCTTTAAAGACTTCGCTAGTTTATCAATCTTTTGAGGTTTTTTTTTTTTTCCTTCATCAGCGGATTAGAAAGTTGCCACTATAGGTAAAATGGGGCCTCTATATGCCACAAGAAAATATGGCGACGTGTCTTGAAAAAATTGATGTGTCAAGTTGATGTCAATGATTAGTAGCTTGAGGCGACAAGCCATTAAAAAAGATGAAAAATTACTAAGTAAATTCTATAAAAGTAAGAAGATTGAAAAAAAAAAAAAAGTTGTAAAATCAGACTAATTGACAAAGGACCGACTTGACATCAATCACTATCCAATTATGTATAATTTTAAAAGCTAAATCATGTAAGAAGTAACCGTTCAAAAGTACAGAAGATGTTATATTTATACACATAATTTTGAGGTTTGCATTGTCCTTTGCAAAACTAGTAACTTTTTGAAACCTTAAAAAGTCATGACTACTTATAACGATGATATTTTTATTTTTAGGATTGAAAAGCCCTTGATTTTATTTATTATTATTTTATTTTTTTTAATAAAAGATCATTAACTAGTATTAATGTTTTCAGGAAAAAAAAATGTGTTCCATCCAAAAAAGGATTGGGGACGAAAGATTTTATAACTCATGATAGGCGAAAAAAATAATCTGAAATGAGTATTAATCACATAAAGAACAATGATTAAGTAGTACAACTTTTATCCTCATCATTAATCTAGGAGTTTTATGTGATGACATAAATGTAATTCCATCATTTAATTTGGTCCCAACGTTTATAAGGAGACACGTGTAGCACGTATTTACTGAGATATTGCCAATTAATTGCTAAGAGAAATATATACGGTGCGTCAAAACTCAAAAAAAAAAGGAAAAAGAATTGACTTAAAACTGTCCGAAAAGAAAAAAGGCTAATGGCTTTTGACTCCATTATTTATGCCATAATTAGTTCTAACATTAAAATTTATTATATTGTAAACAAGTATGTAGTTCGTGGTAGGGGTGGATTTGATTTAATATTGTATCATATCGAGTATATTGAATATCGTACCAAAAATTTGGTACACCAAAATTTATTACTATTACTATACCAAACTTTTGGTATACCAAAATATTGGTATGCTACGGCTTGGTATGGTACATTACCAAAAAATTAATCTTGTAAATAAAAAAGAATTTTTTTTTGAATTTAACTGATTTATAAAATAATTGATTATTGTTAATTAACGTAAAACACATGCTAACTTAGCTCAAACCTAAATTTAACTAAAAATTTCTGAAAAAGAATTAGACATGGTTTGTTAATATTTACATCTTTGCACTTTATTGCCTAAAAAAATAGACTAAATCACTAAACAGATAAAAATGTGTTATTATTAGAATGGCTCATTTTTGTCGTAATTCAAACCGATTAAGTAAATTGAGGCATCATAATTCAAATGGATTAGATAAATTGGGACAATTTTCGCAGAATTAAAAAGATGATAAAGAACTTAGAACCCCTGCAACTAAGTAAATTTGTAGAATATATGCATACATACATATATATATATATATATATGTATAATCTTTATTTCTTAGTCCCACTCAACCAACTAGGTTCCCAAATTCAGAATAAAACTTACGACGCTCTAATTTATTTTATTTACTTGACATCATCTGTTCAGATTATACACTGCCATTACCCATTGTGAAAGAAAATAAAAACCAACATCTTCTCAACATTGATAGATATTATATATGTCAAAATTCGAGTGCATACTCAATGAAACGATTTAAATGAATTGACAATATTAAAATGATCCGACAAAATTTGTTTCAATGGAATATTTATATGGAACGAGAATTGTTACCTGATTTAGAGCTGAAATGGGTCTAAAGAGAGAATGGGATTGTTGACAGTCTGAATCGTTCATCTAACTTCATCTATATCTAATTGTGAAATATTAGTAATTTGGTATTTATTTAGCATTTGGATAATGGCACATTTGGTATTGGTATGGTATGGTATACCATATTGTACCAAAAAATTAGTATGGTACGGTATACCGTCGGTAATGAATATGAATACCAGTGTCGTACCAAAATAATTTGATATGGTACAATACCGATTGGTATTCGGTATTGTACCATTACCAAATTTTTGGTATAATTTAGTATTGGTTCGATTTGGTACGAATTGGTACGGTACAAATGGTATATTTTTTCACCCCTAGTTCGTGCAATAAGTAGATAAGTTATATATTTTTAAATTATAAATAAATTAATTTTATTAATACTTTAAATATATGATATAACTTAATTTTTTTATAGTTTATGATGACAAATCTATTAATTATTGTCATTATATTCTAGTTTAGTTTATAAAAGTGTAAATAGACCTAATTTCCTATCTTTATAAAAAAAGAAAAGTACATATGATATATGGGAGAAGATATTTAAATAATAAATAAATAAATGAAATAATCAAAAACCTATAAAAATGTCTAAAGAGAAAAGTGAAATTTTAGATTACAATTCTTAAAATATATAAATGACGAATTACATATGCCAGCCTCACGTTAAAAGAAGCAATTTTAATTGTGTATAAATAATTGAAATAACTATGTTATAAGAAAATTCATAATTATTCTTGAAATATTAGAATTATCATTAACAAAAGTTTTTATGTGTAATTTAGAGATAAGAAAACAATAAAGTTAATGTATGAGAAACTAATAACTACTTGTTTTTACAACATTACTCATATTTTGGACAATTTTTTAATCATATTTCTAGCAATTTGATTCATATAAAGTAATTTTTTTATGTATGTATCTATATGGAAAATTTTAGATGCATTTTTACGACAGTTTTGTCTCGTAAAAAACACCCCCAATATTTTTATGACGAAAAAATGTAGTAAAAAAGCCTAGTCTGTACCAGAAACGGACTATGTATATATATATATATATATATCTTTGTATATATAATCATTTTATAATTAGAAAATGTTTTAGCAGGAGATTAAAAAAATAAATCCTTAATAAATGCAAAAGGTAAAAGCATCTAATAAAAATGTGGTAGAATAAATAAGAAGTGTAATGATGCGAAAGAACACGAAAAGTTATAAAACATGAGAATACGATATTTTGGATGAATGATTGCATGAAGAATTTGAAAAGACATTGTTTTAAAAGAAGAAATAAGAAATATATATAATTCACTTATTATTGATACATTGCAAGCTCTCATGAAAAGAGAGCATTTTACTTCTATTATATAAATTATATAGATTTGGTCTTTATTTTATACGATTTTGACTTAAAAAAGAGTCAAATCGTTTATTAACTCAAACTTTTGATCAAAAGCTTCAAAGTGTCTTTTTATTTAATTAATTTTTATATTATACTTTTTATATTGGATTCAATTCTTATACCGATCAACTATATGTACCAATTAATTTGACACATGCTAAACAAAAAAATGAAACTATGAGGGGGTATTAATTTCGGACAAAAGTACATTTAAATTAAAATTATGTGAATCTTATTCTTATGTTTTAAAATTAGTGGCCCAAATATATTAATAGTCGTTGCTAATGAAGAATCTGATCCAAAATTATGGCCGACGGAACGTGCAACTCAACGTGACAAGTCGACACTAATCCAATAAGATAACAATTAGAGAAGGCCATCGATTTTGCCATGGCAAATATTTCTTTGTTCAATTAAAATATTTGCTTTGAGATGTTGTATATTATATTTTTTGTTATAAAAATATTGATATGTGGATGTCCATAACTAATATTATAAGATAAAATTTATCCCACATTAGAATTGTGGTATGCATAAGGGATTACCTAATAGTATATATATTGGATTTATCCCACATTGATTATGTAGAGAAGTAAGGAGGTTAGTTCTTAATATAAATAGAGCTAACCCTTACACATATTGGATATCAGTTGAGTAATAAGATTTCTCTTATTCTCTTATTTATTTCTCTCTCTATTATTTTAACACGTTATCAGCACGACTGCTCTACAGTCAATTGGAGGCCATTGCGAAAGCAGGCCACCATAATTAAATTTTTTTCCTTCTTCTTGAAGGCCGGCTGGTCATGCGAAAGCATGTCACCATAATTTCAAATTTATATTTGTTCTTCTTGGAGGCCAATTCAATATCAAGCATCGTAATTTCTTCATATAGGTCAGATCTATAATTTTTTTTTTTTTTTTTTCATAATATTATGATTCATGTTGTTTGTCTTTTTATTATTGTTATAAATATTGAATATTCTATTTTATAAATAATCTGGACATGAAGTTTCATGATTTATACTTTTGGGACTTTAAATTTATAATCATTATTATCTTAGACCCGAAATTCCACGATTTATATTTTTGGAACCTGAAGTTCCCTATTCATCATTATGGACCCGAAGATCCATAATTTATTTTTGGGACCTGAAGTTCCCTATTCATTATTATGGACCCGAAGATCCATAATTTATATTTGGGACCTGAAGTTCTCTATTTATTATTATGGACCCGAAGATTCATATTTTATTTTTGGGACCTGAAGTTTCTTATTTATTATTATGAACCGAAGATCCATAATTTATATTTGGGACCTGAAGTTCCCTATTCATTATTATGAACCCGAAGATCCATATTTTATTTTTGGGACCTAAAGTTTCCTATTCATTATTATGGACCCGAATATCCAAAATTTATATTTGGGACCTGAAGTTTCCCATTCATTATTATAGACCCGAAGATCTATGATTTATATTTGAAGTCAAAGGCTTTTATTTTATTTAGAGATATGAAGTTCTCTAAATTAGGACATGAAGTTTCATAATAATTATTTTGGATCTAAAGTTCTGTAGTCATAAATTTGGACATGAAGCTCCATAGTCATAAATTTGGACCTGAAGTTCTAATAACAATATGCTTCAATAATCAAATCTGAAATTTTGATATAAGAGGATATTGAATTAAAGTCCCATAAATTTGGTAACCTAAATTTGGGCCTGAAGTCCCATATAACTGTTAAATTTTTATTTAATTAAAATTATATATAACTTTATATATAAGTATGCTGTTGTTATATTATTTCCTATTTGAACTTAACAAATCTCTTATTCTACCCCTTCTCTATAATTGCTCAAAGCATTACAAACATAATAGATCAGCATATAAGGTTAGAATTTTCAAGCCCGAAGTTTTTTTTATAAAACCAAAAGTTTTATTATTTCTTATGAACCCGAAATTTCATATTTAAGCAAGAACTTACAGTTCATTATTTCTTATGAGCCTAAAGTCTCATAAGATAAAGTATCAACTCTCAACTTTATACGTCATCAATTTATACATACTTAAAAATGACTTAGTAGTTTTTTTGGCAATCCCTGAAAGATGGATAAGACCACCAGAAGATGGTCATCATGCCAATACTCGTAATGAATAGATTGAATCTATGACAATGGTTGAGTATGACTTTTTATTTTTGATCATTTGCTCCTAAAGCAGCACTATCAAAGACTCCCCATCTATTATACCTTGAATATGCTACTGAAGTAGCAATATCAAGATTATTGTTTTTCAATTGGTCTAGACAAAGTTGGTTGTCTCCTTATATCAGAATCGAACAACCAAATATTGATAGAATCATAATTTTAGAACAATTAGTTCTAAGTCAATTCCTGAAGTGGTGGTAGAAATGGTAACTGCCCCAGCAGAGGTAGAAAGAAAAATCAATATAAAATTCAAGAACCACCTGAAGTGGTTTGTTGAGAAGTGCCGGACCTTAAATCATAAGTATATACTGAAATATGTGGTAGTTAAATATAAGACCTTTATTAATAATGTGAGACAATCATACTGAATGGGGGGAGCATAAAATTATTTTTTTATAAAGCTGCTGATTACACTCCTCTTGATGAAGAGACTTTTGATGAGAAGTTGAGAGCGAAAAATCAATTTAGGTCCAGAAGACCTAAATTATCATTTATTTATGATTCTTTTATTTAAATGCATGAATTATGGATTGCATAATACATTTCTCAGATGGTGTCATGTCATATACTATTATTGAAAAATCAGAAGTTTTTCAATAAGTTAGTGCTTAATATATACAAAAAGTATCCACTATAGTTGAACTTGTACCAAAGATTGAAGGCTCCAGAAGAGCCTATATAATATATCAACATATTCATTAAAGATTATTATTATCAAGCAGTTCTTAAAGAAACTTGCTTTACTTTAATGAGTATCATATTGAAATAAATAGTGAAGGTAACAATGAATTACTATGCATTATTAACTAGTGTTGGAAGTCAGAAGCTTACACTAGAATCATTATTACTTTCTCCTCGGGTCTCTATTGCACAACATTGTGCATTATTACTAGTGTTAAGAGCTAAAAGCTCCCACTAGAAAAAATTAAGTATTTTATCACCGAGTGTCATTATACAACGCTTTTTAGTATTGAATCACTCTTTATTATGAGTAAGAAGCTCAAGCCGAGCTCAAAGTCAAAAATTTAGTTATCTCAAAAAAAAATTTCAACTCTTTACATGATAGGTAGGTATCTTAGAAGTACCATATTAAGAAAAAAAAAATAATAAACAACTTTTAAGGGTACAAATTTACTAAATTTATATTTTTTTTTCTACCATGTATTTGCAAAGGTAAACTTGTTACTAAATTATTTTATTTAAATTTTTTTTTTGGATTGACATTTTTTTTAAAAGAATGCAAGATGATATTTGGCCCTCTGTAGATGCTCCAAGACTATAGACACTTATTGGTATGTAAGTTTTCTTCATTCTACTATATATTATTTTTTTTATAAGCTTATCATGCAAATTCAAAAATACAACTACTAAATTTAATTTTTCCATAGTTAGTTTTATTATTCATATATGGTTTGACCCATTTTTAATAATCTCGTATTTAAAATCAATTAAAGGAGATGTGTTTATTGCACGTTTTGCAAATTATCACTTTGATGAGAAAGTATTCCCGCCGTTAGGGGGAGATAAGAAAGTTCCTGCAGAACTATCCGTTCCAGAAGAACGGCAAGAATTATAGTGAAACAATACCACTATGTCTCATCTAGACCCACGTACATCACAATGTGAGAAGGTACGGAGAATATTGTTTTATAAAAAATTGTAAACACATTACTAATTGATTTAATGATGCAGTAAAATGCAACAAAGTTATATGTGCCAGCTATAAATACAGCGGTCATAATTAGTATCCATGCAGGATAACTTCAAAATATGGCAATTAATGAATCTGTACCACGCCAGAAGCGTGGCAGACCTATAGGTTCCAAAGATTGAACTCCCTAGAAGAGGAAATCTGATTAATCATGCCCTAAGAACACTCCTGAAGAGGTTCCTCATTTCACTCAAGAAGATGTTATGAGAAAATTCACTCTCTTTAAGGCTCCTGAAGTGACCATTGTCTTGAAAAAGACGCAAGTCCCTGAAGAGACTACATAAGCCCCTGAAGAGGCATTGGTACCAAATAATAAAGGGATCTCAATATTTAATAAAAGAGATGTAGAATATAAATAAAATGTCATCGATGACTTATTTGTATATACAGTAGCTACTGGAATATCAAAGGGCAATGATAATAATGATATACAACCACGTACAATAAATAAATGTCGACAAGAAAAAATTGGCCAAATGAGAAATTGCCATTAAGGCAAAATTTGAGTCTCTAAATGAAACGTGGTATATTTGGACCTATAGTACGAATCTCAAATAATATATTAACATTTTTTTGCTATAAATGGGTGTTCATAAGAAATTAAATTATAATAATAAAAAGGAATAAGGCACAACTTGTGGTACAAAGTTTCCTGCAGAAACTTGGGATTGATTATGAGTATAGTATTCCCCTGATTTTGGATCCAATATATAAATTTTAAATATCTTATAATTAGCTTAGCAGTTGTTGAAATATTATATATGAGACTCAGATACTGTGAAACTGCTAATTTATACGAGGACTTAGACTCTAACATTTATGTGAAAATTCCAGAAGGATTAACTTTGCCTGAAGCAAAGTCGAAGAGTACGTACTCAATAAAATTAAGACGCTAATTGTATGGACTTATCCATTCCAGAAGAATGCGATACAAATTCATTCCAGAAGAATGTGATACAATCGTCTTAGTAAGATTTATCTAAGGAATGAAATAGAAACAATCACATTTTTCATGTGTCTTTATAAACGAATAATCAAAAATGATTTTCAATAGTAGCAGTTTATGTGGATACATTACTCGAGACTCCTGAAGAGTTCGAAAAAACTGCTAACTATTTGAAGAAGGAATTTGAAATGAAGGACCTTGGAAAAATAAAATTCTGTCTCGGCCTGCAGATCGAGAGAAACACTAGTGGGATATTAGTCCATCAATCTAACTATACTGAGAATGTATTGAAACATTTTGGTATGGACAAAGCACATCCACTAAGCACTCCCATGGTTGTCTAGTCTTTAGATGTAAAGAAATATCCATACCGTCCTAAGGAAGATGATGAAGAAGTATTGGGTCCTGAAGTATCATATTTAAGTGCAATTGGTGCCCTATTATATTTAGCACAGTGTACTAGGACGGATATTTCATTCTCAGTTAATTTGCTTGTTAGATATAGCTCAGCACCAACTAAACGACATTGGACTGGTGTCAAACATATCCTCAGATATTTACGAGGAACCACTGATTTAGGCTTATTTTATTTACATAATTCTAATGGTTCTGAGTTAATAGGATATGCAGATTCAAGATATCTTTCTGATCCTCATACGGCACGATCTCAAACAGGTTATGTATTTCTTAATGGTAATACCGCTATCTCTTGGCGATCTACTAAACAAACTTTAGTAGCCACTTCTTCTAATCATTCTGAAATTTTAGCTCTTCATGAAGCTAGTCGAGAATGTGTGTGGTTGAGATCTTTAATCCATCATATTCGCAGTTCTTGTCAGTTGTCTTCTATTACAGATGTTCCAAGTATTATCTATGAAGACAATGCATCGTGTATAGTGCAAATTCAAGAAGGTTTCATCAAAGGTGATAGGACTAAACATATTTCACCTAAGTTCTTCTTCACTCACGAGCTTCAGAAGAATAAAGAGATTGAAGTCAAGCAAATCCGTTCAAGTGACAACTTAGCTGATCTGTTCACAAAGTCATTACCAACGCCGATATTCCAGAAGTTAGTTTATGATATTGGCATGCGTCGACTTTATAACAAAAATATATAAATGTTGTCATTAGGGGGAGTAAATAATCAGGGGGAGCATCCTGAAGTATGCTACCTAATATTTGCACGCTGTACTCTTTTTTCTTTAACTAGGTTTTTGTCATATTGGGTTTTCCTAGTAAAGGTTTTAACGAGGCAGCATATTGTGCATTTGATACCGATTCAATGATCCGGAAGAATGTTGTACTCTTTTTCTTTCACTTTGGTTTTTTCCCACTGGGTTTTTCCTTAGGAAGGTTTTAATGAGGCAACTGTCATTGAATTGTGACATAATGGACATCCAAGGGGGAGTGTTATAAAAATATTGATATGTGGATGTCCATAACTAATATTGTAAGATAAAATTTATCCCACATTAGAATTGTAGTATGCATGAGGGATTACCTAATAGTATATATATTGAATTTATCCCACATTGATTATGTAGAGAAGTAAGGAAGTTAGCTCTTAATATAAATAGAGTTAACCTCTACACATATTGGATATCAGTTGAGTAATAAGATTTCTCTTATTCTCTTATTTCTTTCTCTCTCTATTATTTTAACATTTTTAAAATTATATATTGTCTTGATAATAATAATTATTATTTTGACAATAATACTATTATTTCAAAAATGACAAACTAATTAGGTGTCATTATCAAAGCCAATCTATAATAATTAGAATGAGATGGTGTTTGCTTGCATATTTGAAGTCTCAATAAAATGGGACTTCACAAGTTTTGAAACTTGTTTCATGACTTTACGAAATCAAATGTTCCAAATTATTTTGCCGTTTGTCCATTAAAACCTTCCTCTTAAACTTGGACACTTAATTTTTGAAGATGTAAAATATTTTTTTTACCTTTGTTCTTTTAAATAAATTACATTAAAAATTTTATCTTAGTATAGATGATAACGTCTCCAACTCTCTTCATTGTCTTTTACTCGCCGCTAGACTACTATTCATGTTCTAGACGACGGGCTTGGTTTTGTCCCCTTTCTCTATATATTAGCTTCTGAGCATACTTTCGTGTGTGTAATATGATATTGAGTAATTTTTCATATTGAAATAAATAATTGCAGTTGGTTAAACCGTAGTCAAATGAGTTCTTTATACTAAGGTTCAAGTCTTTACATTAGCATTATATTTCTTGTAGTTTTCGGCTTGAAAAATGTAAGCATTATTTTTCTTGTAGTTTTTGGCTTGAGAAATGTAAGCAATATATTTCTTATAATTTTCTGATTGAGAAATATAATTTCGTCATTTTCATTCCACATACGTACCAAAACTCCCTTGCACATAATAGAGTATAAGTCGAGCAAGTAGCCAAATTTCCCTTGCATTCTCATTCATTTCGCTCAAAGTTTGTGATGCATTTATTTAGAAAGTATCTCGTTGCTTTTTATATACTCCGTATATGTGAATATGCAGCTTAAATTTTTATGTATCAATGTGTAGTAGTATTAATTTATGTAAAAAGGTTATATGTTGGGATTCTATCACTTTAATAAAAAGAAATGATGTATGTTTAGAATGGTAAATATATGAAATTTTTTAATGAAAATTTATAGAGATGATTTATATACTATATAGATCACCTTCATAAAATTTCATAAAAACTTCAACCTAGAAATGGTGTGAGATGTATATATCAATTTTTCAATACAATGACTTTTAGGTTGAATGTTTTTATGAAATTTGGTGGAGGTGTTCTACTCACTATATAGATCATCTCTATAAATTTTCATAAAAAATTAATTCTCCAATCTTTTTGTTCAAGTAAGAATCTCTCTTTATAACATAAATCTTAATTTATGTAGTATATGTGTACATATATATATATGAATGTATCCCTCTACAAGATATAGTTATTTTTACAAAATTAATATATATGAAAAATTTTAAGTGCGGATCAATTCGTTCAGATAAGACTTTTTTACGATGTTTTTTCGTTGCAAAAAACATCCCATAATATTTTAATGATAAATTTTTTTCGTAAAAAGGCTTAGTCCGTACCAAAAACTAATTATATATATATATATGAATGTATCTCTCTACAAGATGTAGTTATTTTTATAAAATATATAAAAAATGATAAAATTGTGATGGTTATTTAATATTCACATACAATATGTTTAAACAAACAATATATATTCAAATACGGCATTTAAAATAAAACAAACACATTAGATTCGATGTTCAATTTCAATCTTCTTTTTTTCGGAAATGATCAACTTTAATCAATTTAACTAAAAAAATTTTAATTTGAATCTCGACAACTATATAAATTATAATAAAATTTTCTTGAGCCGGCAGTAGGCTATTCTCCTCCATTTTTGGACCCCCTTTACCACGTGAAAGGAGATTTTCAGAGGGAGGGAGGGAGGGAAAGAGAGAGAAACTAGCGTTGTTTCCGTATGTTGTAGAGAGAGAAAAAAAGGGACTTTCAGATATGACAACAAAAGTAACTACTATCTCGGAGGACATTTCTCTTCCTTCCCAACGGTAATCAATGAAAACCCTCCCCTTTTTTGATCCTTTTTCTACTCAAGTCATTAAGTTGGTACCATATATTTATTTCGTAGGTCTCTCTCTACGTACATATGTAATTGATGCTTTTTTAAGGTTTATTTTTTGTTGACCCTTCTCTTTCCTTTCTGTTGATGAGACTTGGTTCAAGTAATTTTGCTGTGAATCTCATTTTCAATTCTCTGTTTATGGTTTTTCTTTTCCGAGCTTGTGAATCTCAAATGGTAGATGCTGCAATTTCTTGTGGGGTAATTTTATTTGCATCCACAAAATTATTCTACTCACCCCCACCAATTTTTTTAATTTTCACATGAATAAACAAAATGACCTACCAAACAGCCCCTACAAATTTCATCAACGTTCTCTTTCTTTTAGATGCCGACGCTCTGTGACTTCTTCCGCCGGCAAGAGCACCGCAATCAATTTCCCAGCTTCAATGATATTGTGCAAACTACGATGAAGAAATTAAATATACAGGGGAAAAAGAAGAACAAATAAACCAGGGACTGGATTAAATCTTCCTAATAAACAATAATAAGGGCACAATATTTGGTTTAATCATCTCAAAATCATAGATTTGACGAAAAGACCTTTTCGTTGATTGACTTTTTTACATATGAGTTATAATTCTCTTCTTAAGTTAGCAAAGAATGTATTTTTCTCAATCCACAAACACAACCAAGGAGATGATAATTACTCCTTGTCGGTATGTGTGGAGGGAAATTAGATAAATTAGGGCATTTTCAACTGCTTCAACATAGATCCTTGTGTTAATATGTCAAAAATTAGCTTCAAAACAGTTTGGGGCTGAAAGAAAGGGCAGAAATGCCTACATGTTTCTGGAGGAGGATGGGGTTTGGTGCATTTGCCAGTTGAGAAAGTTGCAAGTAGAGAAATATAACACACAGAGAGAGAGAGAGGATAGATAAAGCAACTGCCTAGAGAAATAAGAGAACATTGTTTTTTTTGTGGTTTCTCTTAAGTTAGTTTCTATTTGGGAGAAAATGGGGGGTGAGAAGAAAGGATTTGCCAAATTTTGGTGGGGTTAGTATCAAGTATTTTATTACTGGGTCAATAGAATGTTTTGGTGGGTTCATTTACGAATTCCCTTTCTTGTGAATATTTTTATTTTATTTTTCAACTTCTGTTTATAATAAACTCCAATACATAAAATCATCCAAAACTGGGGAAGCACACCTTTACTACTCCCATGTCCCAACCCCAGTTACACTTTTCCCTATATAATTTCAAACTTTTAGCCCTAGAAATCATGAATTCTGCTTAAAACAATTCTATAGTTTGACCCCAATCAAATATAATACTCCCTTTGAGTCCCAACTTACTTTGAATCCAGATTTGTTAACTTCCCTCAAGTGAGGGTTAACATGACCCTCCATTATCATTGGTGTTGTGGGTCCTTGTTGTTTCAATGCATATACGGCTCAAGGGGGAGGGCCATGTTGAGGAGGGTCAACAAATTTAGATTCGCTTACCGGTTTGTCATAGCAAGACTTTTGACTGCAATATGAAGTCAAAAAGGATAAAATAATACTACAAAAGGCATATTTGACTACAATTCAAAGTCGAAAATAATAAATAATTTATATAATAAGGGAGTATGATTTTTGAATCCTAAAAATATATTAAGGGATAAAAGATTGGATGATTGAGATCAAAAGATGCTTTTTCAAGGGTTGATACTTGGTAGTGCAAACCCTCAACTTTCCGTACCCAGTCTGTTGGACTTGAATCCTCAGTAACCACCAATTCTTTGTTCCTGAATGATAATGTAATTGCAATATGTGCCTTCTCCATGATCTCCACTTTCTTCTTTGCTTCCATAGCTCAAGGAAGCTTATCCATCCCTTCGATACCCCTTGTTGAACGAGCAAGGCCTTCACACAAACCAGCCACAATTTGAAATTGTTCCTCCTCTCGAACTTCTAGATATATCATACTACATGGCCATCCTTTTGGTACCCCTTTGTTACGGGAAGACCTTTTGACCAGAATGTATATTGACAAGAATAATGCAATTTTAGATCATATACAACGAATGGTAAGAGACAAGATTAAGTAGTTAGGTCGGGTCTGACCTTACAGCACGGTAAAACCAGCGGCATCATATATTATGTCTCTGAAGAATTGATTTCAGTTTCAATCCCTTCAATTGTTTTTACAGAGGTTCCTTAGACCTTTTTCTAGTCCTACTTGATTTCCAGTAATTTTATGATTCCAAAAGGCTAGAAAACAAAGAAAGCCTAAACCTATTAACAATGGAATGCATAAAGCTAACAATTTTTTTGGCACATAATCAATGTACCAAATCTCACTATAGTATTCTTGAGATTAGGACCATTAAGTTGAAAGTAGTATGAAGTTAAAACGATACTCTTAATTTGAAATGGGAGAGTAATAAAAAAAATGTCATAGACTCCCCATTAAGTGTCCAATTCATGAATCTGCCTCATCGATAAATCAGTAGAATCTTTGTCGGACACGTTATCAGAAATAGTGTTGCATATAATATTTTGGATATATACAGTACTCCATCTATCCCAAATTAAGAGTCCAGTTTGACTTTCACGTGTTTTTAAGGATTCACTAATTTCAAGGAAATCAATGGTTAAGATTAGAACTTGTGTAATTTGGTACATTGGTTACGTTCTGGAAAGGAAACTAAACTCTTAGTTTGGGACATCCTGAAAAGTAATAGTGGACTCTTAATTTGGGACACAGGGAGTCAAAGATAATTGTTATTAGTAAGGCATATCTTATAACTCTGCTAGTATATGGTTCATTGTTGCTTTTCTGTTTGTTCTTTGTCAGTCTTTTGTTGGTTCTGTCTCGATGTTGTAGTTCGGGAACTGAAAAATGTGCTTTGCTGAATTTGTGGTCTGAATTGGAATGCTTGTAACTTTGCTAGTTTTCTTTTTGTTCAGTCAGAAGACAAAACAACATAACTTTCTCAATGATTTTGAATTTTTTTTTTTTGGGCTTGAATGTCTTAGTAGCTTTTTGCTAAATAAATTTTGAGATATCACAATAACCTAAGCTACTTTTTAATTTTGGGCACTTAGTTCATGCACATCTTAAATTTTGAGATATCACAATAACTTAAAATTTTCAGGCTCATTGAGCACGTCATTTAGAAGCATGGTACAGACGCAATTCCAAGAGGAATGCTGGATATACTACATTTTCCCATTAAGATTCTTTAACGTATTGTACCTTTCGATAAGTGTCCTAAAAGTACAACACATTGAATTACGGTGGAGGGAAAGTGAATTCCTTATTCATGAGTAAATTAACTGGTTATGTTTTGTTACGATCTTAATTGTTTCTCTCTCTTGATTCTGCTCACTAAACCACACAAATCTAACCACCACTTGTTTAATATATATATATAGATATATTGTAGAACCTTTTCCAACTTTTTGTTTTCTCAATAAGGATTGGAGACTTGTTTGCCGTTATCCATTGCATTGTTTTAAATTCCAATGAATCTCCAATTTTGAACATTTAGTTAGCTATTTGATTTTCTCAGATTGTTAGGAAAAGTAGCATTGATCACCGGCGGTGCTATCGGCATTGGGGAGAGCATTGCCCGCTTGTTTCACAGGCACGGTGCAAAGGTTTGTGTGGTCGACATACAGGACAACATTGGCCAGCATCTTTGCCAAAACCTCGGCACTGGCGCATGTTTTTTCCATTGCGACGTCACACTAGAAGATGACGTAGCCCGAGCCGTCGATTTCACAGTCGAGAAATTTGGGACCCTCGATATCATGGTCAACAATGCCGGGATAGCAGGCCCGCCGTGCCCAGATATTCGGGACACGGACTTATCGATCTTTGAGAAGGTTTTTGATGTGAATGTGAAGGGCACATTCCTTGGAATGAAGCATGCGGCTCGTATAATGATCCCTCTCAAGAAGGGTTCGATCGTTTCTCTCTGTAGTGTCTCGGGCACACTAGGGGGGTTGGGCCCACACGCGTACACAGGGTCCAAGCACGCGGTCTTGGGGCTCACCAAGAACGTGGCAGCCGAGTTGGGGACACATGGTATACGGGTGAACTGTGTTTCACCATACGCGGTTCCCACGAGCATGCCCTTGGCTCACTTGCCTGAGAACGAGAGGACCGAAGACGCGATGGTTGGTCTGCGTGCTTTTGCTGCGAGAAATGCGAACTTGCAAGGGGTTGAGTTGTTGGTTGATGATGTAGCGAATGCCGTGGTTTTTTTGGCTAGTGATGAGGCGAGGTACATAAGCGGGGTTAATCTTATGCTAGATGGTGGTTTCACTTGTGTGAACCACTCGCTCAGGGTCTTTCGATGAAAGATAACGGTTCTGGACGGTGAAAAATTGATGTTTGTTAAAGAAGGTGCTGCTTCAATCAGTTGTACTTTCCCAGTTATAGTTATTGATTGCTCTGGCGGAAGCCACTATTTGCTTTCGCCGTAAAATTTCAGTGTTTGCTTAAGGTTGCACATCTTTTGTTGCTAATTTGCAAATTGTGGTTACTTCTGGATTGATTATCAAGCTGAAATCTTGTTGGACATTGATCAATTATCTTCATTCTTGCATTTGGATGGAACTTTCATTTGTAATACTTGGTTGAATACTTTTTCCTTTTAAGTTTTGAATAGGCTCGAGTGTCCGAAACAAAAGTGGATGAGTGGATCGTCTGTATTGATGGGAGAGATACTATTCCCGGAGTAATAGTTTCTTGCCATAACAATCTCATCTCAATGTAAAGCAATAAAAAATGAGGTAACTATTATTTTGACAATAGCATCATCTTTTATTATTTAGTGTTACTTTATTTTTCTTTTTTCTTTTTTTTTCAAAAGCAATGAAAATGTCCTATGTAATAAGAAAAAATCTTTTCTTACTTAGTATTTTTACCAAGTGTATTAAAGGAATTGTACTTGTGCAAGTTACAATTCATATAATGCATTGCCGATAAGAAAATCCAGTAAGATAACTTAATTGCCGATAAGAATATTCAGTAAGATAACCCATTAAGTGTAGCACTGATCATAAAATAAACACTCTATTTGGATAGAAAATTGTAAGGATGGATTAATTAGTAGGGAATGAAAAAGAAAAGACCATATTTAAATTTTATTGTTGTTTGGATAATTAATTATAGAGCAAAAAAGGAATGAAAACAATTGTGGGTTAGAGAAAAAGAGAAAAAAAAATGAAAGGTAACCTATCATTTTTCGCCTTGTATAAGAGTATCTCCAACACAAATATGAATATGAATATTTTTAGTTATGGACATGCAAGCACATGTATGATCATGTTTCCTACGTGGTATATAAGTTTTCTGTTTTCCTAATAGGCAAATTTCAAAAAAAAATCATCTCCAATGATAATGTTGATAATGGTTTTTGTCATCTTAATCACCAATCTTTAATACATTATTGAATATGAATCTTATTTGATAGATGTTGCCAAATACTTTTCCATAACATAACTTTCATAATTAATAAAATTTTAAAATTAAAGATAAAATATTTTTAAATTTAATAAAGAAGTTTGAAATAATAAAAATGCTAACGTGGCAGGCTTGACATTGTCTAAGAGATTCTCTACATTAGAGGGTCTCCTTCACAATGTCTTCATTTTTTCTTGACAGGTCAAATTCACATTTAGTTTTCACAATTGCATTGGAGATATTTTTTATGCTCATTGTTTATGATAATGCGTGGCACATCATTATAATCTAACCTTCTATATTATAATTTACGAGTTTAAAGGTTAGGTCTTCATTTTAGAATATTATAAATAATTAATAAATCAGTGTTTTCTTTTCCATCCATTTCTTCAAATTTCGGAAAGAAACAAAACAAGGAAATGTAGTATAGATTGGCAATCCCTCCGGTCCGTCCTTATGGTGTCCTTTTGTTTCTATTCCCTCTCGTTGTTTAATCTTTCAACCAAAACGGATTGAAAAGCAATTGCTTTTTTTTTTTTTTACTTTCTATTTTAATTAGTTTGTTCAGGACTTCGGTTACCGATAAATATCCTGAAATGCAACTATTGTCATAACAGTAGACTTGTTGTGTCAATTTTATGTACACATAAAAATTTAATATATTAATATATTAATTTATCATTAATTAGTATGTAATGTTATATAATTCTTTTAACCAATACATAATGATTACATTAATAAGTCAATTTTCCATATCCATGTAAAATTATTCATCATTATAGTTAGGTAATTGAGTTTACTGCTAATAATTGAATTATTATGTATAAGTTTCATTACATTAATGTTTTGAAAATGTGTCCTCAAATAATGGTATCCTAAATTAGTTGATTACTTCTTTGACGCCATATATTTAATGTTTTGTGTATTTTTTATTTTTATTTAATTGGTATTATATTATTTATGTAAAACATTTGTATAAAATTTTAATAGATATATTTTGCACTACTCTTTTTTTTTAAGTCTAATAAATATGTCATCCCAGAACATCTCCAAGTGGCTTTCTTCTCAGAGTACTTTGACTAGAACGGAAAGCTAAACTCCATTTGGTGATGCATAAAGGAAATAGCCTTTCTAGGTAAGGTTTGATTTGGTATAATATTGTACTATATTAAATGTATTGTGTATTGTGTATTGTATTCAAAATTTGTTATGCCAAAATTTATTATTATTATTGTACAAAATTTTCGTATACTAAAAAAATCGGTATGGTATGGCAAGGCCGACTTTAAGGAAATTGAGGCCCAAAGCGAAATTTAATATCCACAAAAATTAGGGTCCCGTATCATTGTCTTCCTCTTAACAAAACATCTTAAAATCATAATATTTAATAATTTGAAACCAAAAAACTCCAAAAAATAGACCCAGTCAATTACCTAATTTTAAAAAAATAAAATAAATAATTGAGGCAACAATTAACATAAGCTTAATAGATAAATCTTCGAGTTTGTAACAAAAATATACAAAGCCATCACAGTACTATCTAATAGCATGTTCTTTGTGCTTTTTGAAGTGCGAAATTAGTAATTACATCACTACAATCAATAGTAGCTAACACTCTTTTTTCAATAGATAACATCGCTAGCCCACTTAATCTATCTTCTGACATTGTTGATCGAAGATAGTTTTTTATCAACTTCAACTTTGAGAAACTTCTCTCTGCAGTAGCAACTATTACTGGTATAGTCAGTAAAATTATGTAAGCTACCCCAAGCATGCGGGAAACAAATATGCATATATTTTATATACTTCAAAACTTCAATTGCTTTCGTTGTACCTTATGGTAATGATTTTCTTAACAATTATAATTCTGAAAACAACTCAACCGCATAAATATCACTGTCATCTTCATGTTTTAAAAAGGTTCCAAAGGTATGACAAGAACGCATCAACTCTTCATCGTTTAAAGTTTTTAGCTTACTCGAATTGAATAAGAATCCAAAAGTCTTTTCATATTTTTGAAATTGTTCAAATCTACTATTAAGTGAAGAAATGACATTATCAACAACTAATAAAAATATGTGACTCTAAATGCATTTTTCACGGACTCTATTTGCTCATCCCTTGCTTTTACATCAAAAAATTTATTTTTGCTACGAGTACGTGTCTTACGAAACTGGGATTCAATATTTAATTCAAGAGCAATTTTTTCAACTTCAATTTTCGCTTTCTCAAACCATTTTTCTCTATATTCTTCAATAAAAACAATGAAACCTTTTAAGAGACTTATAGCCACGTTCATATTCATGTATCTTTGTTGAAATACTTTGCTAACTTTGTTAAACTTATTTAATATCTCATACTAAATAACCATACTAACAAGAAAATCAAAGTTCATTTCATATTCAGATAAGGACTTGGCATCATTCACAATGCTAGCATCATTACTATGTTTCTACAAATGATTTAATGCTTGTTTTATTTGTGGTGCTTGAAATTTGATTGCTCTAACACTAGCAATATGACTTTCTCAACGTGTATCCGACCATAACGTAATAGTGAGACTATTTTCATCACGATCTTTAACATATTGCTTGAAAACCTCCCATTATTTTGATGAACCTGAAATTATTTGTAGCCATAAGATGGTGAAAATAAATTAATAAAGTAAATAAAAGATGGACAAACCTGAAAATAGTTTATAAATTAGTTGTACCACGCCAAAAAAAGTCTTTGCTTATGAATAACTCATAACCGTATCGCAAAGGGCGAGATTAAGAGAATGATAACTGCATGGAGTGCAAAATGCAATGCTCTAGAACATTCTCGTAAGACTCTAGCTTGTAAACCTTTGTTGTCTCCTTTCATGTTTGAACCATTATCGTAACCTTGTCCTCTCACGTTGTTAAAATTAAGTTCATAAGTCTCGAGCAATCTTTTAAGTTCATAAAAAAAGGGTTTCTCTATAGTTGTGTTAACCACATTCACAAATGTAATAAAAAACTCTTCCACTCTTATAGGACTTGTAGAAACACTTACACATCTTATTACAAGTGACATTTGCTCCTCGTGACTAACATCCGGAGTGCAATCAAGGATAACAGAGAAATTCTTTGCATTTTTTACAATTTGAATGATCTTCTTTTTTACTTTATTTGCTAACAATTGTATCATCTTATTTTGAATATTATGGCCAAGATAATGGTCTTGAATCTCTTTCTTCCGTATACGCCTAAGGTGTTCTTGCATTATTGAATCAAACTCTGCAATCATATTAATAATTTTTAAAAAGTTTCCATTTTTCTTGTCATTGATCTTCTCATTATCTCCACGGAAAGCTAAGTTACAACTAGTAAGAGTTTTGACAACAACCATAATTTTCTTCAAAACATCTCTCCAATACTTTTTACTTTTTATTAATAGCTCTTTCTTGAGAAGTATCAATTGTGACATTTTTTTTAATCTTACTTCCATTTTCCTCTGAGCTGTCATGCTACAGATATGTTCATTGCTCGTTTCATGCTTAACAAGTCTACAATATATATTATTCCAATCATTATACCCTTATCTGCAGTTATTATAGGACTTGACAACCCTTCTTTTCTAAATAATACACAAAAAAAACAAAAAACATTATTCTTCGACGATGAGTAAACTAACCACGGCCTATCATATTTTTCCTCATTTGCCAAGCACAAAGTATATAATTTATCACTAAAACTTTATTTTTTATCAATCGGATATGTAAGACCACTACTCTTATAGGACCTTTCTCAACTAGCAAGTCCATTTCTTTTTAAGAAATATGCGCTTTCAATTTTTTTGGGTTATATAAATCATCTACATTAACATTAATATTCACATTCCTATTTTCATCATCAATATTTACATTTTCATTCTTATTTTCACCATCAACATTCACATTATCATCATTTATATTTTCATTCATATTTTCACCATTAACATTCACATTATCATCATTTACATTCTCATTCCTATTTTCACCATCAACATTTACATTTTCATTATTTACATTCTTATTCACATTTTCAATATTAACATTTACATTCTTATCTAAAGTATTCACATTTTTATCATTCATATTCACATTATCTTCACTTGAAAGTGAATGAGTAATTTTTTTTACATACCTATCTATAGAACCTGTAATAGATTGTATGACCAACTCTTTTATTTTTTGAATTTTTCTCTTTTTACTTTTAGAGTTTTGTATCATCTTGTGTGACATTGTCAGAACTAATAAAAAAAAATTACAACCACTATCAAATAAGGAAGAGTAGTACAAGTATACAAAATTACAAATAATCAACAAATCAACATTCAACATTCAACAAATGACAAATGACAAATCAATGTATTCATTATTCAACAAATCAATAATCAATATTCAAGAATATAAAATTAGGGCTTTTGTCTTTTGATTTAAATCACAAAATATATTCATTATTCAATAAATCAACAATCTACATTTAACAAGATAAACAACTTGTTTACTTATCATTAATCAAAAAATATGGAAAAAATAATCACTAATCAACAATCAACATTAAGGTCTAAGGAATTAAGGAATTAAAGATTAAGGAATCAACAATCAACATTTAAAAATTAGGGATTTAGGGCTTAAGATTTAAGGAATTAAGGAACCAATAATGAATAACCTTCGGAGAGCACTCGGACTACTGAGTCTGACGGGCGATGTGCGGACTGCCGTGGGGTGTAGACGGTGGTCGGACTTCGGAGAGCAGAGCTACAGAGAGGTGGAGTTGTGGGAGTGAACGGAAAAGAGAGAGGTTAAAGCGAAAAAAAATAGAGAAAGAAATAGAAGATAATGGAAAAAGTAAGGAGAGAAAATGGGAGAATGAGGTTTTAGGATTTCTCTCCTCTTTTAAGATTATTTCAATTTTCAAAATGCCTCTCAACTTTTATTTCTTACAATTATATACCTTTAATTTTTTTTGGTGCCCTCTTGCCAAGTGGGGCCCTAGGCATTTGCTTAGGTTGCATGCCCCTAAAGCCAGGTTTGTGGTATGGTATAGTATATTACAAAAAAAATCAAGCTTAAAAAAATAAACAATGGGCATTTATATGCAGATGTAAATCAAACAAACTAAAAAACTATAACTAAATAAAGAACAAAAGAAAAAAAGTACCCTCACATCAACATATGCCAGCATATGCATTTATAAGTATATGCAAATATATTGTTCTAGTTCTATACAAATATATCAATGGAATCAAGCATTAATCAACAAGTTCTCAAAAGCAAGACACAAAGAGTTCAAGTCAAATATATATATATATATATATAATATTTTCACACCAATTAACAGATTCCAGCATATAAATGTTTATTTATAGGTGTATGCAAATCCATTTTTAATAAAAAGTCAGAAATTAAGCCTATAACACAAAGGAAAACAAACCAAAATAAGTTCAAAACTATAACTAAATATCCACACGATATCCAATTAAAAGTTCCATATAATATAAAACAGTGGGCACTTGGTATTTTGGTACAATTAGTAGTGATACAATATCTAATCAAAATTGGTATCGTTTACAATTGATTACTATTGACAGCATGTACAAATGATGACAAAATTTTCGAGATTATAAGATTAACCCCATGAATAATATAAAGGGCTAGAGTTGGGTATGGTAGTAGCCTGTAGATTCAAAGAATATAGAGAAAAAGATAGAGATGGTGCCGTATAAGAGAGAGAAATAAGGGGGAACTAATTGCCTTTATCTAATTAACTAAATAAAAGTGTGAAACTCTAAAGTTCTCACTTAATCTAAACTATCCGTTATTTTGGTAGTATTGTGAAACATTTGATATTTTGGTACAATTATTAATGGTACAGTACCAGAGACCATAGTACAGACCAATATTTCGTTATGGTATGCCATCAGTATTGATTTTCAATATCACTACCATATCGTAATAGTTTAGTACGGTACAAATCTCCATCAGTATTGTACCATTATCAAATTTTGATACAATTTGGTAATGATATAGTATGGTATGGGTTGGTACGATAATTATGGTATAGAAATCCACACCTACCTAGAAGCATGCTAAAATAATAATGGTATAAAATTTGAGGAAAATGATATTTTTACTAAATATCAAATGTGTTAATTAATTGTATATTTTAAGAATATACAACTCACTATATATCAGTACTATGAATAATTAGTAAATAAAACTGGTAATTATAGCATTTTTTTTAATTTTCCTTTTATTTCCTTTTATATAATCATATGTTTATCATATCAATAGCATGCACATCACTTGCTAGATGGATTAAGGCTTTCTGGCTCTCTTAGTTTCCCACGAGGTGTCCTTACACCATGATATATGTAAGAATCGTAGATCTGAACCTAATGGTGGCCATAATTATTTTGTACTTGTTAAGACTAAAAATCAGGATATTCTTAAACCATATGTCCCACCAGGTGCCTAATGGTTGAAAAGTCATTGGACCACCTATTGTCTTTGGCTTTTTGACTATCTATACATACACAAATTGAAAAAAAAAATTGTTTGTACTCAGGACAAATCCGAAGGTTCCCCATTTTTTGTTGTTGTTGTTGTTATGTAAGTGGACTATTTTTTGAGTACATTGATTGGACTCTATAGTATACAAGTAAGTTTTTTATTTGTACAAAACAACATATCAGAACAAAAATTTGGAGACCCTTAAAAAATAAAAAAAATTCAAAGTCTAGTGTAACAACCTTGATCACCATACTCTTGGGGCATGCCCTCTTGGGCCAGGCCCTTTTGTATTTTATCCATCTTAGGTAGTTCTATTTTTTTTAGAACATAATTATTTTGTATATTAAACCTTATAACATAAACTAAATTGTAATTTTGACTATAGATTACGTTAAAATTAGTGCTTACTTAAAATATTAAAATTAAAAGGAAACTATTAATTTGAGACAAAATTGTTTTGTTATCCGGTCTTGAAAAGTGAAATAGTAAGATAATAATATAATAAAATAATTACACCCGCTAAGTAACTTAAGGGTGATTTTAAATGCACCCACTAGATTAGGCTTCTCACCCCACCTAAAATTTTTACATTAAATAATTTTTACCTAAAATAACCTAATTAAGATCTGTAAATTCACCCCACCAAAAATTCCACGCTATTGCCGCTGTTACTCGAGCGTAATAAAACCCCTTCTTCTCTTATTCTTTCATCCCATTCTTCTCTTATTCTTTTCTCCATCTGCAGCGAAATTAATCGGTAGATTCTTTCATCCCATCTGCAGCGAAACTAATCGGAAGAAGATTGAAGAATATGATTTTGTCTCTCACTTCAAAAGTATGTAAATTTTCTTCATTAATTTTATTTGTTTTGATAAAGTGCATTTAAAATCATCCTTACTCGATTCTATGTCTTGGGGAACATTTGTGATTTAGCACTTTGGATTATGTGTTCTTGTAGTAAGAATGAAATTTTCGATTGGCCAGTTTTTTCGGCTATGTTGAGCGCTATTTCGCCTGAATTATTGATGGATTTGTTTTACAGGTAATGAAGATCGCCAGTTAAAATAATATTTTCCAAAAAATTTAGTTTTCAACATTTACTTGCTTAGAATTAATTTCCATGTAAATTCCGCTCATAATCTAATGAATTCTATACAATTGAATTTTTGTGAAAAGTAACGGCAAATTATTCGTCACTAAATGTTCATTTTTATAGAGGTATTACTTTTAATAAACTCACCCCACCTAGGGGGTGAGTTGAAAGATTTTTTCAAAAATTAATGGGGTGAGAAGAAAGTTCTCTCAAAGTGGGGTGAGAAGCCTAATCTAGTGGGTGCATTTAAAATCACCCTAACTTAATTGGCAAGCATGTTGGTTTCATTCACTCCCGTTATGATTCAAACCTCTTGGGAACCCTCGTTTCTTTTCGCTTCCCTTAAAGTTAATCACCAGGGTGTATTTGGCACGGCATGATTACAAGATGGTGTATGATTTTTATTTTACTATCTCCTATTTGGTGCAACATCGGATTGAATAAATTAGGAGAAGCTATCCCTTTACGATATTCTATACTTATAGAAGTCACATTAGAGTAGAGTAATAATCTAAATTATTAGTTTAAAAAATAAATGGCTTAGATTTATGAAGAGGTTTTGCTTTTGACAATAGCTTGTTTAAATATAAGATAATATTAAAATTTGTTCCATTGACTTTTGAACTAATAGTATGCTATTATATATTGTGCTTTTATGGTGTATTTAACGCGTCGAATTAAATAGTAAAACAAAATTATTTATTTTTATTCCCAAAAAAACAAATAATCCTACATATTAAGAGTCCCAACCACCTAGAGATGAAGAAAGTAAAATTTTGACATTATTATACCTAATTGGCCAGACACCGACAAAAGAATCATGTTGTTTATGGAATTATGGATGAAAAAACCCTTAAAAGTGTTTATGTGTACCAGTTTTCCATCAATAGTTTAAACGGCGATTTTTAAATTTACGGGTTAAATTGGAACTGACCCCCAAAATTAAGGGCATTTGCGTAGTTCACTTAAAATATCACGAAAAGAAAAAATAAAAATAAAAATACAATTGAGGTTCAAAATTATAGGCCTCATCTATAATACAAATCAAGGATATTGATGTGACTAGTGTCCTAGGTGGAAAATAATTTATTTTTTTTCATTTATACAACATATTTTTATTTTATTTATTATCTCTCTAACAATATAATTATTAAGGTGGTGTTTGGTTGAAATTTTAAAATTTACTTCACACTTTCCAAAATTTACTTCACTTTACTTTCTCTCCCATAAAATTTTTAAAACACCATAACTTTAAATTCAAAAATCGGAATCGGATAAAAAAAATATATTTGAAATCTACTTATTGAGATCTATAAAATAAGAACCATTGTGACTATTTTTTGAATTTTTTTAATGAGTTTTTTGAATTGGTTGAAAAAAACTCCAACTAAAATTAAATTCACTTTTCAACTTAATTTCACACTTACTAAAAACTTATCTAAAAAATATGTTTTAAAATCTCAATCAAACAAGTACTAAATCTCTTTAAATGTCTAGAACAAATTTTATGATAGTCCATTGTAAAATAAGTTTTTATTCGATAAATACAAAAGTCATAAATACAATTCAAGTTTTTCAATTTTTTGGCTTAATTAAGAGCTACTTCATCTTCTTTCTTTCTTTCTTTATTTTATGCTTTAAACTCAAATTCAAAAACTCTTACGATTACCTAGGATAAAATAAGTTTTTATTTGATAAATAAAAAATTCATAATTTATGCTGTGCAAGCTCAAATTCATGAATTAACAGTTTACAATATGTTCTTTACAACATTGTCTTAATCAATTTTTGTTTTAATGTTGTAAATTTTTATTTCAATTAATTTTGTTAAGTTATATTTTTTTATTGAGAAAATGAATAAAAAAGAATGAGGTTAATCCCTACATATTTCGTGCCATAGGTAGGTAATCTTCTTTTTTTTTTCCAATCATTTTTTTTATCAAACTAATCTTAAGGTGTGAATATCATGCAGCTAGACATGTTAATATGTCAATTTGGATTATATTTGTGTGGTGTATTACCGAGATTTAGGTGTTATCGTTTTTGATTTAGATAAGTGACTTTTTTCTTTAGTGTAAAAATAATATTCAATCTATTTTATTCAAGATTTTTGAATTGTTTGGTATCTGGCTCACTTCACTTTCATAATTAGTATTCGGCCCAAAGTTATGGATAATTGATATTCCATATTTTAAAATTATTTTTATTCATTTTTGTGATTTTCTATGTTTTCTAAATGACTCCTAAAAATTAGCCCAACATAGATTAACTAAGATAATTATTATAGATTTTACATTTTGAAATTCAAATTAAAAAACCATTTCAAATTAAAATCGACTTCAAGTCAAATTAAACATCGGCATACATATTATTATTCAATATAAATTGTGTTTCAGAGCAAAGTCATAAATATACATAACCAAAGAATAAGCAATTTTCAAATGACACAATATTCCTACATAAATGAACGGTAATAGTTAGATGAAATATAATCATTTTTGAATAAAGTCAAATAATTCATATTCTTACATACATAAACAAATTTAAGAAACAGACATATTACGAATAATCAGTAACATGACTGTCATGAGATGTAAAATTATTATATGCATAATATGTCAGTGAAATTAGTAATACAACTTAAAAGAGATGGCATAATGTGACTGTCAAATAATTTAGTAAAATTATTTTAATATAATAAAGACAACCAATGTACACGATGGAATTTTTTTCTTGATAGTATGATTAAGGAAATGTGTCAAAAGATATCATACACATAAATTATATGTGCTTATCATATAAAGATTGTAACGATTTTGGCCCACAGTGGATTATATAAGTATTATGATAAGCGTGATTTTGTTTCTATCTGCGATATCTTACGATTAATCCATCCTTAATTTATGAAAATTTTGAATAAATTTTGATAATATTACCCTTTTCAAAATTTAGAAGTATATCTATCAATTAAAATTAATTTATAATTGTATTCATTTAGATTCCTAATCAAAATTTACTTCCATTTTAATTTATTTCCTATTTTCTTTTAGGGTGCGCTTAGATTGCAGAATTAGATTTAGCTTTACAATTCATAAATTTAATATTCAAAAATTACAATATTTGAAAATACAATAATTTAAAATTTTGTGTTTGCTTAACAAATTCAAGGAAGTTGGTTTTTAAATCTAAATATTATATTGCTAAATTTTTTTTTTAAGTTGACAAATAATCATAATATGACTCATTTTTTCACCTATGCTAAAAAGGAAAATAATAATAATAATAATAATAATAATAATAATAATAATAATAATAATAATAATAATAATAATAATAATAATAATAATAATAATAATAATCGTGCGACTATAAGTGGTTCCATAATAATAATCGTGCGGCTATAAGTGATTCCAACAAATCCAGTGGTGTAAAATTTATCTAGGTCAATTTCATTTTTCTTTATTTTCTCACTATGACTTACAGCTCAACTCTCTCTTTCTCTAAAGTTCGAATATTTTTTTGATAAAATTCTCTTTCCTAATCTTCACCGATATCCTTTCTATCTTTCTCTCTTTCTAAAATTTTATTCTCTTAACAACACTCACCCCCTAATTGTTATCTTGCTCAATTTTTTTTCTTTACATTTTCCCTATTTACTTTGTTTTAGTGGTTGTTGACGCTATTTAATTAGATTATTCGTTTCTGTTGAAGATGGATTTATTGATCAAAGTTTATGGATTTTATGGGTGGAGTTACAGTGGAGTGGGGATCAAGAAGTGTGATGTGGTGGAGGTTGTAAATTTCTTGGGTTTTAATGGCTAGGTTTTCAGTTAAATTTTTTTTATGTCAGGTTAATGTGTGTTTGGATTTTGAATTCAAAGATCCCAATTATGATTCTAAAATTTTACTTGATTTTTTTTAAAAAAAATAATTTTTAAAATTTGATTGTGCTACACACGGAGACAATGAGAAAGAAAGGGAGAATAAGGGGAGAATAAGAGAAAGATGGAGGATGACCAAGTATATTTGTATGTAAATCAGGGTACAAATTAATAATTTTATAATTAACATGATTTTTTTTGTTCAAGAGTTACCTCACGGGGTATCCGGGCTGGCTTTTGCGCACCTGGATTAATCCCATCTCGCAGTGCGTGGCGGCACCTGGTCAAGTATTAATGTAATATTTATATTTCTCGATATCACTAAATTAATATAATTAAATTGTGCGTCAAATATGTATTTTAAAATAAATTACATAATAAAGGTAATGATATTAGCCCTTCCCAAAAATATTCTAATAATTTAACATTATTTTTAATGATATTTTATATGAATTTTTTGGGACACTTTTTAGTTATTAAAAATGATTTTAAAGTATTAAAGTATTTTTGTATAGTACTAATATCATTACCCAAATAAATAAGAATTATTTCATCTGTCTAACTGAGTTTAAACATGTCAATTCCAGGTTAATCATGCTATCTATACTAACTCGACACGATCCGTTTATTAAACATGTTAGTTTGTTCCTAACTCGAATTTGACCAAACCATACTAACCCACCACCTTAATGTTAAAGGAAACTTAATTACGATTGTTACAATATATATAGTAATGTATAATAATAACTCATTTATTAATTATTATAATTATTTTTAATAGTGTCGGAGGCACGGGCATACCTAGTCCTTCCAAAAGCCATGGCTTTATCTAACAGTAGCAGTGGCAATGGCCATTCATTAAGTCATCATCATCCTAATAAAACCTAATCCATTTTCTCACTAACAAGTATGGCAACTGTCCCCCAATCTCCCTGGTTCTGTTCTATCAAACCCATCAAACCCCTTCTTCTCCCTTCAACAAATTCAAACCCCAGAAACTGCACATTCAAGACCCTCAGAGTCTCATCCAGTGCTGACCCTTCTTCTTCTTCATCATCCAATGCAACCAATAATAATAATAGTAACGACTTTTCTGAATCCAGCCAAACAGACCCTGTGAAACTTGCATTTGAAAAAGCCAAGGCTTATAAGATATCAAGACAACAACCCTATTCTTCCATTGCAAAAATTACCCAAGACCCAGCTTCAGAATCACCAAATTCAATCACTGATTCTTCAGAATCCAGCCAAACAGACCCTGTGAAGTTTGCACTTGAAAAGGCCAAGGCTTATAGGAAGTCAACACAATCTTATACTCAAAACCCAGTTTCAGAATTTGCTGAAACTGGGGAGAAACAAGATTCGTCTATCAAGGAGGAGGTTTCAATGGATGTTGAAGGACAATCTACTATTCAAAACCCAGTTCTAGAATCTGCTGAAATTGGGCAAGAAAAAGATGGGTCTAATAAGAAGGAGGTTCCATTGGCTGTTAAACTAGCAATGGAGAGGGCAAAGGAGTATAAACAAAAGAAAGATGTTGGGGGTGGTATTAAAACTGTGGAAGAAGGTGAGTGTTTGTTCATTAAATATCTGGGATTTTATCTGATTTTTCTTTGCTTCACTATTTTGTATGTAATTTCTTGCGTGTAATTTGTGTACAGTTATAGTATAATCACTAGAACAAACCATACCTTTTAAGAAATTCATTTTGTTGATAGATCATTATGCATTATCTATATTTAGTATAATCATGAGAATAAACCTTACCATCTTAATTCTTAACTTTGGAGAACTCATTTTGTTGATAATAATTTCATTTGAGTTCGATTCTTAATTGATCTTCATTCTTATCAGATGGGAAAAAGTTAGACCCCTTAACTTTGTTCTCTATGATTCAGCATAATTATGCATTATTTGTATGCGGAAGCGGCCTTACTTGTTGCTCACTATGATTCAGCATAATTGCGCATTATATGCATACAGAAGCGGATTCTTTAGGAGGACTTGGCTTGGGACATGGAAAATAAATAGATTGAATTGGTATATGGACTAAAAGTTGTACTTGCACTGATTCCTAGGATTGAAGGCAGAAAAGAGCAAGAATCAAGGAAACACGTCTACTCAGAACATAAGTAAAAAGAAGGATGACCCAAAAATTTCGAGCATGGATTTCATAGGGCTCGACTTCTCGGATAAGAAGCAGGGCAGGGGACTGCCACCTGGTTTGGTTCCGATAGCAGACCCTTATGCTGAAGGGGACATGCCCGAGGTGGAGATAATTATTGGGGATGCAAGCAAGTTTGGAGATAGAAAAGCATTGAAGCCAAAAACAAATATAGAAGAGGAGATTTCGGAGATCTACAAGATGAAGGTTTCTACATGGGGAGTCTCATCCTCTTCACAATCATCTAGTGCTGACTCTTTATCGCCCGATTCAACCAATAATAATAACTCTTCTGAATCTATCCAAACAGACACTGTGAAACTAGCATTTGAAAAGGCTAAGGCTTATAAGAACTCAAGACAATCTATTAGTCAAGACCCAGTTTCAGAATTACCCAATTCAACCAATGATTCTTCTGTACCCAGCCAAACAGACCCTGTGAAGCTTGCATTTGAAAAAGCCGAGGCTTATAAGAAGTCAATACAATCTATCACTCGAGACCCAGTTTTAGAATCACCCAATTCAACCAATGATTCTTCTGAATCCAGCCAAATAGACCCTGTGAAGCTTGCATTTGAGGAAGCCAAGGCTTATAAGAAATCAATACAATCCACTACTCAAAACCCAGTTCCAGAATTTTCTGACAATGTGGAGAACAAAGATGGGAATAGCAACAAGGTGGTTCCAATGGCAGTTAAAGGACAACCTAATATTCAAAACCCAGATTCAGAATATGGTGAAATTGGGGAAGAAAAAGATGGGTCTATCAATAAGGAGGTTCCATTGGCCGTTAAACTTGCAATGGAGAGGGCAAAGGAGTATAAACAAAAGAAAGATGTTGGGGGCAGCACTAAGACTGTGGAAGGAGGTGAGTTTCTGTTCATTAAATATCCAAGATTTTATCTTAATTTTAGTTTGCTTCGTTACTTGTATGTACTTTCCTGTGGCTAATTCATATACAATTTTAGCATAATCATTAGAACAAACCATACCACTGGAGAAATGAATTTTTTTTATAGTATTTTCGTTTGAATTGATGTTCATGCTTCTCA
Organism: Lonicera japonica; assembly: GCA_021464415.1. NCBI lineage: Eukaryota > Viridiplantae > Streptophyta > Magnoliopsida > Dipsacales > Caprifoliaceae > Lonicera > Lonicera japonica. Next base: position 73,958,420 of record CM038471.1, on the reverse strand, counting down.
AAGTGGGAGAATTAGACCCTATTATGTGCTCATTTGGTTTGAGTTTTTGTTCATTCCTAGAACCCAAAATGGTAATTTCATCAACTTATGATTCAATCTCTTGACATGAACTATAAGACACTCTTGGTGTGAATTTTCCAATTTAGGATTCCAAGAATGAACCAAAACTCGAACTGAATGAGCATTATTTTTTTCTCCATGATTCAGCATCACATCTATATTTACCATAATCATGAGAAAAAAGCTCCCCTTTGGATAAATTCATTTTGTTGATAATAATTTCATCCGACTCCGATTCTTAATTGATATTCATGCTTCTCAAAGTGAGAGAATAAGACCCCTTCCTTTGTTTCTCTTGAATTTACCGTCATTATGCATTATCTATGTTTCGTATAATCACGAGAACAAACCTTACCACTGGAGAAATTCATTTTTTTGATAATAATTTCATTCGAGTTTGATTCTTAATTGATCGTCATTCTTGTCAAATTAGACCCCTTAATTTTTATTCTCCATGATTCAGCATTATTATGCATTATATATATGAGGAAGCGGATTATTTAGGAGGGCCTTGGTTTGGGTCTTTGGGACATGGAAAATCAAATAGTTTGAAATGGAATATGAATTAAAAGTTGTATTTGCACTGATTCCTAGGATTGAAGGAAGAGAAGAGTGAGAATTGGGCAATCACGTCTATTCAGAAAAGTAAAAAAAGGAAGGATGACCCAAAAATTTCAAGCATCGATTTCATAGGGCTTGACTTCTCAGATAAGAAGCAGAGCAGAGGACTGCCACCTGGGTTGGTTCCAATAGCAGACCCTTATGCTGGAGGGGACTTGCCCGAGGTGGAGATAATTGTTGGGGATGCAAGCAAGTTTGGAGATAGAAAAGCGTTGAAGCCAAATACAAATATAGAAGAAGAGAATTCAGATATCTACAAGCCGAAGGTTTCTACATGGGGAGTTTTCCCTAGACCTCGGGACATTTCAAAAACGGTATGATGGCCCTCATATTTTATCTTTAGTTAAAAGGATTTAAGTTCATGTTTTTCATGATGTTTACTATTAGTATGGCAAGAAATGTTTGTTTGTGTGTTTGGTTTCGCAATAAGTTAAAGTGATGTATCAACTTCTTATAAACAAATGTGGCAACAAAATGCTCGTTTAGAAGAGGCAAGGATCATTATACCCCAAGCTATGAAGCACGGACACTCTCTTGGAGGCCACGTGTTGGGCCCGACACTTGTCGGACACTCCGATACTCTCGCTAACACTTGAATTTAATTATAGTATCTAATACTTGATAATTGATTTAAATGGCTACTACTCTAGTGTTTCTTCATTACAACATCAACTGAGGATGAGGTAACTAAGCCACTTTTTATATTCCCCGTTTGTTTTCTATCATTCTATGGAACAATTTAGTCTATGTATGCTTTTTGATGCTTTAATTATGGAACAATTTAGTGATCATGTTTTGAGTATTTGGGTTATTAATGCAATCTAGTTTCATTTTATTGAATTCTTAAATATTTACAATGTTTGTTGCATATATAATTAATTAAGAATGTGTCCCCCCCACATGTCGTGTCCTACATTTTGGAAAAATTGCATGCCACGTGTTGTGTCGAAACGCGAGTTGCGTGTCAAGTCTATGCTTCATAGACCCCAAGAGATAATTACTCAATTAAATTGATCATGTTCCTAATGGGTTTGCCTTCAATCATGAAAACAGTTTAGATTCTATTAACCAACATTTGTTGGTATTTCGTTTAGTACAGTTATTCGAACTTCAATTATTGAAAACCTTATACGAGATCCAAATATAATATTTTGTTTGTTTCTATCTATATCCTAAAACTCCAAGATATCCAGTATTACTCTGAAATCTCGTTTGTTATGTGAAAAAGACTTAAATTTAACCTTATATACGCGGCAAGTAGAGTACCCTAAAAATAGGGTCAATCCACTTGACTCACAATCAAATTATCCTTCCGTCCATAGTAAGAGTCCAATTTGACTTTTAACACTTTCTTAAGGATACAATAGTTTCGACCTGATCAATGGATGAGAATGGAACTTGTTTGGTATCGTGAGATTTTATACATCGATTATGTCCTAAAATGGAAACTGGACTTTTAATTTGGAACATCCCAAAAAGGAACAATGGATTCTTAATTTGGGACAGACGGACTAGCTACACTAATCTCTCTCTCTCTCTCTCTCTCTCTCTTACATATACACATGAGCTTTTGTGGAACTGAATCTTACTCCAGAATTATTTCACATGCAATTATCTTTTCCCCCCCTTGGTGTCCAGTATGGTGGTGGGAAAACTATTAACCCCGGGGACGTGCTTGAAACAGAAGAAGAGAAGGCTGCTAAAGATACCCGTGCAAAGCAATTAGTTGCTGCCTATAAGAGCCAAATTGGCTTAAAAATTGATCCCAAGCTGAAAGCTGAATGTCAGAAGGTACATTTACTTGCTTCAAGCTAAATATTTTGGATTTCATTTTCACATGCATCTTGCATTGGGTGATTGTTCGATTGAAAGCTGTTTTTTGGTAATATCTAGGCTTTGAATGATGGCGACTCGTTAATGGATCGAGGAAAGCTCAAGGAAGCATTACCCTTTTATGAAAAGGTCATGGATAAGTTGCCATTTAAGGTAATCTGGCTTAATGTTTTAATAAAATGATTGTCCCTTTTTATGTCCCAAGAGTTTTATTGTTGGAATTTTGTTTTGACCAAGCAAACAGATATTATAGTACCATTTCTCATAGTCCTTCTGTCCCAAATTAAAAGTTTTATTTGTATCCATATTTCACAAGTTGATTAAGTTTCAATCTTGAGTGTTGATTAAGTTGAAATCAAATTAGTCTTTCCTTGTATTGTCTTTTGGGATAAATGGAGTTTACTTGTATTGTTTTTTTCCAACCAAAGTAATACTCCCTCCATCCCAAATTAGCATACCACTATTCCTTTTTGGGATGTCGCAAATTAAGAGTTTAGTTTACTGTTCAGAAATAATTAATGTACCAAAACTCACTATAGAAAACAAATTTTGTTTATTTTGATGATATATTTCCTAAAATTAGAGATGAGGAAGTATATGAGAGAGAGAAGAAGAAGAAAATGGGACTCACACTTTAATGAAAAGAAATGAGTTTGAATCATGTATACCAATGAAAAGAAGATTACTGCAGCTTTATGTTAGAAACCAACTCACCCAAAAGCTTAAGGTATTAAGTAGTAGGCTAATAATGCATATCATGCTTTTCAATACTCCCCCTCATGTGCGTTCCCCGCTTGCACGTGGAGAGACAAACCAAACCAAACTGCAGTTAGTGCACAAACACAAAGGGGGAAACAAATGCAAGCAGGAGAATTCGAATATGAGACCTTGCAAAACTTGAGCTCTGATACCATGTTAGAAACCATCTCACCTAAAAGCTTAAGCTATTAAGTAGTAGGCTAATAGTGTATATCAAGCTCAACACTTCCAAATAAAACTGAGGATTGGTTGTTTGCTACTCTTCTTTTCTCTCAAACTTTCAAATGAACCACAATATTACTACTTGTAGTTTCGTGTTGGCTTATAGACATTGGTTTTTGGTTTGAAAAGTACCATTAATCCCAGTCAATTATAGGATTTGTCAAGAATCCAACAAGAATCCATAATTAAATTTAATAACAGAACAGGATAATCTCTGTGTGTGAATTGGGTACAAGACCCGTTGCAAATATCGATGCTCCATAGCTTGGTGAAAAAACATAAAGGGGAAAAAGGTGAAGATAATCTGTCACTTATAAATATATCATATTAATACAGCCAATTCAAGGAAATGATAACTATGGTTATTCAAATTTATTCCCTCTCTTTTCATCAAACAATGCATTTTTTGTTCTAATGTACCAAAATGGGCCGAAATTATAGTAATAACCATCTCTCTGGCAAGGACCCGATGAATATAAAAGGCAGAAATGGAAATAAGCAAAGGCAACAATATCCTTTGAATCTATTTGCGTTGACATGAAGAGAGCAATTATGTTTGGGTGTTTGTAGTTGGTATTAGTGATTCTCTTCCTTTGAATCTTTCATATTTAATTGGTGAAAATGTTGTTCATGCAGACTGAACTTCATGGGTTGGCTGCTTTGCAGTGGTCTATTTGTCAAGACTCACTATTTAGGTAAATTTTGCATATTATCTATTTTGTCCTAAATTGTTTTAGAATTTTAAATCTGCTCTTTATCGTGTCATATTTATGAAGGGCTAATTTGATTTGGTTCTTAGTGAATAATTTTCTATTTCTCATCATAGATAACATGTGTGGCTAGGAATTCATTTACCTTGGTACCTACCGAGAAAGTATCGGAAAATTGAGTTTAAGACATTGTTTTTCTGAAAGATGAAAGAGGTATTTTGCTTTAAAAAAAAATATGCATAGTTTGGTTGGTTGGCAAACAGGTTGTGTTTGGCGAAACCTGATCCCGAATTGGGTGTATTGTAAAAACCCGAATCCCCCTGTTACTATGTTCATGGACCCAAACCCGGTCTGTCTTGCCCCTTTGTAATTATATGTATTATAATGGTATTTAAAGAAAAAAACATTATATTTGGGCAGGGTCAAACGGGCTGGGTCGGTTCAGGTCCATACTTAAAAGAGTATCTCAAAGTTAGCTCTCTTTTGTTGTTTTTGCTTAGTCGATACTTGACAGATTATGAAATGGTTTGCATGGTTGATCGAAAAGGTCCAACATAGCTCGAGTAATGTATGAGAAGCTCCAGTCTCACCCAAAAGTTGAAGTGAACAAGAAAGCGAGGGACTTCATGTTTAGCTTCCAGGTAATTAACTTTATAAGTATACATGGGAAGGCACAATTATTTTCTGCCAACAGATGAGGTATTCAAATATAGGCTCGAGATATGACCATAATTGAGTGCATTGTAGTGGTTTCAATATATTTTTTTTCTTGTCTAGTCAAATGGGCTAAATTTGCATGAACCCGAACTTCATCCGAGCCCGACCTAGGTTTGTATTTTAGAACCTATACACCCATTAAAAAGAACACGGGGTCGAACAAAGCCCTACTGGGTCATGCCTTCTTGCCATCACTAGACTAGTAGTGTTAGTTTTAATTGGTTGGTTTTTTTTTGCAGGCAATGGAGATGATGAAGGTTAAGAGCTTGAGCCAATCTAAAACAAGCACTGGCTACCAAAATTACTTCGAAGCTTTTGTTAAAGATAAATCAAGTACTTACCCTCTTATAAAGAAAGTGGAGGAGGCGGCGGCTCAAGTTGATGAAGGTGGTGGTGCAATGAGTCAAGCCCTCCCGTATATTCTTTTTCTCTTTTCTCCTATATTTCTTGTATTATTCCTTGCTGTACAAAAGGGGTCATAGTTTCAATTTCAATTCAGACTAAAATACTCAGTTAAAAAAAAAAAAAAAGCAAAAAAAATTCAGAGGAAAATACAACTCTACCTTCATGAACTTTGACCACTTTTTCACTTTGGTCCATGAAGTTTATTTTATGTCATGCACATCCATAAAGTTTGATATAGTTGTTACTTTAGTTTAAAACCCAATGTCCCATTTGTTTCTTGGACGGAAAAGGCCACATGCAGTTGACATGGCTTGAAAATTAAAGTGACATGTATTAATTTCTGTCCAATACAAAAATGGAAAATGTTGGATTTTGGATTAAAGTGACAATGGAATCAAACTTTATAGATGGGCATGGTAGAAAATAAACTTTATTGACCAAAGTGAAAAAGCCGGCAAACTTGATGGGGGAAAGTGTAAGCAACTCTAACTAGCACTTGCAACTATATAAGATGTTATTAACAAGTGAATACTTTTTTGTAATAGAAAATTGAATAAAGGACGCTCAATTTTTGTGTAACTGTTAAGTTTACTCTGGTTAAATATTGTTCTTCCGTTCTCAATTATGGCAGTTGCATTTTGCCAAGCTCCACGGGGATAAATGGTTTGCTGGGTATTTGGGTAACATATTTGAGTCCGCCTATTTTACAGGGGGCTATTATTTACACCATCCAACTTTGTTACTAATACTATCATTTACAATTTGATAAAAAACACATTTCAACACCCCATTTTTTTGTCACAACCACCCTTTTACTTAACCATTATTTAACTTATTTATCCTATGGTTATTAACCTATCTATTTATTCATTTTTTAATAAACTAATATAACATTAATCCAAATAATTAAACCTATATTTTTCATTTTCTCTCATTCACAATCACATTCTATTGCTTCAAGTAAAACAATAGAGAGAGGATAAACTTACTTCTTTATCATTTGAGTTTTCAAAATCAAGAAATCATAACAAAATCGAAGCGCAAACATTATTGGTGGGAAATTTGAAGTTTAGATTATGATAAATAAGAAGCATTGTTCATGAAATAGTGAATAAAGAAAAAGTTCAAGAAAAAGTTGGTGGTGAAATTCTACTCCAAAATGAAGCCAAAGATGTATTATAATTGTTATTATTGGTGTATTCATGTATATATTAGCTTTCATACATCATTCTACAATATTCAAATTGAAACAAAGATATAATTCCCAAAGCAGAGTATGAAACGGGTTCTGTCCAAGCTTGACTCGCTTCCAAGCTTGACTCGCTTTATATAAGAAGAGTAATCTAGTTACAACTCTCCTCAAATAAGGCGAGTGTGTACAGACACACTCACCTTATGTGAGACGAGTGTGTGTTATTAGGCGAGTCACTTACAACACATTCACCTGATGTGGAGTGAATGTGTGTGAATTCACTCACCTGTCATTAGGTGAGTCTAATTTAAAAATATTCTAGTACATTCTGCACTCCATTGTCTTATATTAGGCAAGTCACTTATAACACATTCACCTGATGTAGGGTGAATGTGCGTGAATCTATTCACCTGTCATTAGGTGAAAGACGTAAATGACTTCTTTCTTTTTCAATGTTAAGTATTTTTATTTTTAATTAATGTTTGTATTAACTTTTAATTAGGTGGAAGATATTAGTGACTAAAAATTGACATAAGCAGGGTGTTTGTGATAAAGGTGGTGTTAGTGACAAAATTAAGTTGTGTAAATAATAGCCCCCATTTTATAAAGGTCGCCCTTAAACTATTAGTATAATTAACTCTTTACCATCTTATCGTTAATTTTTTTTTGGAGAAGTGGGCTAATATTGATTCGTTATTAGTTTCGATTGGGTTAGAATTAAAAACTTAGATATATTAGTTTTATGTGGGGGTGGAATATTTCCGTCCTTGCATCTTATTCTGCAATTTGTTCTTAATGAATTTTATTGGAGAGAAATATCTTTCTTTCATAGTTGCAGTCATAATTGATAAATTAATGACAGTTCAAAGAGTAAATAGACTAATATTAGTACATTGACATTATCTTTTTTCTTCTCTACAAACTTCTTCAGAAGGTCGCCAATCTGGTTTAGTATTTGTCAACAGTTGATTCTTAACTGTTGAGGGACTAATTGCAAAAAACTTTGATGGATAAAATTGAACAAGATGGATATCAAACCTTTATCTACCAGAAAAAAATTGAATTACTCAAATTCAAGCAAGTCATACAAAGAATTAAGGGTCCGTTCGGTAACGTTTTCGGAGAATGTTTTCTGAGAATATTTTTAGAAAATGAAAACGAAAACGAAAAAACGAATTTTCCGAGAACGAAAACAATGAAAATAAAGATTGCAAGAGTGAGAATGGTGAGAACGTCATTTTGACGTTTTTGCGTTTTATGCTTTAAACTTGAATTCATTATCCAAAAACGTTTTTTGTGTTTTTGTCAACATCTCACTGAAAGTATTTTTTATTTGTTTCTGGTCTCAAAAAACAAAAACAAGCCTTCAAAAACGCTACCGAATGGACCCTAAGCAACTCGAAGTTCAGCATTAAAGCATTTCTTAATCTCTTGAAATTGCAGTGTCTATAACTAGGATTTGCAAATAATCAATTAACAAGTCTTTTATTTTGTAATCGGACCTACTAATAATGGCCGTTAACCTCTAAATTTAATTGGTGTCAAATCAAATTTATTCAACAATGTAATAAACTTAGTCGCATATGTTAAAGCTCCGAGTAGCATCTCTTCAAGGTGGCCATGCCCCTGATTACTGTAGGTCCCTGTAACGTCTACTTTTAGGCATTGATAGTTTCCCTATTTTCAGGTTGTCCGTTTAATTTATTGCAATTTTACTTGATTTTTCTATCACCAATTGAAATAATTAATTTGAGGTAAATTAAATTGATTTTTTGTCAATAAGTCCATGACTTTACTTTTATATATAATGGTGAAAAAGAGTCGTCCCATTTTTATTTTCTCTTTTTTTTGTTTTTTTTCCCCAATGCCTGTGTATTAAAATGAAAAAAAGAAAAAAAGAAGAAGAAGGGTACCCATGTGCATTTTATTTGTCTTCACAGTTTGTTCGTAACGGAATCCGACCGAACCGCCGCCGGTCATCGTCTAAACCCTACATCGATTCCTTGTCATCCAGCTAATCTCCATCTAAACCCTAAACTCCAACTCTCAAAGTCAGTCATTCCCCAAATTTTTATTACATCTCATGCATTTTTACTTTTATATTTTAGGGCTGGTTTCTATTTCAATTTGAGGAAAAAAGCTTTTTTTTTTTTTTTTTTTTTTTTTGAGGTTCCTTTCAATTTGACAAAACTGAAAACCCCTCTGCTCAGTTTTTCTCTCTCCGCTCTCCATCAGCTACTCCGCTCCGTTCTCTCGCTCCACCAATCCACCCACCACCACTACGCCTCCACTCCACAGACCTCTCACCGGCCACACTCCACTCTCCACAGTCCTAAAACTCGCATTTCTCTTCTCAAATCCCATTTTGCCCTAAAACTCGAAAAACCCAGGTACTCAATCTCGTATTTTATTTATTTACTTTCTTGCATATTTTGATTTAGTTGTTTGTGTACATACTTTGCTACTTGGAGTGTGATTTAGTTGATAGGTTGCTAGTTGATAAATTTAGCCCTAATAATTTTAGAGATGACTTTGCTAGTTTGAATGTGATTAAGTTTTGATAGGTAATGTATATACTTTGATGTTTGATAGTTTTATATTTATATTAGTTTAATTTTAGAGATTAGATGATTTAGCCAATTAGCCCTAATATTTTCTTATGCATATACTTTGATATTTTGAAAATTTTAATGCACAGTGGGACTTGAAACATTACTTTATTTTTAGATTATGTATATAGTTGTTTATGTAATATGTATACACAAAGAACATGGTTTGTATTTTTGTGTTTGGTAGAATTTCGGTAAAACCAAAATTAAATTAATACTGTACCAATTTTTAGGTTACCGGTTTCATTTCGATTCGGGATCGGTTTGAGTTTTAATGATACCGAAATATTCGGTTGAGTTTGGTATTATAGGGCCTGGTTCGGTTGCCGAACTGAGTCCCGCCCTAGTATTATCATAAGGCATAACTTGCCATAAATGGCAATCTTTCCACACTTTTTTGGTCCACTTGCATGATTGCACCTAAAGAGACAGTCCTCAATTGACTCCGTCTTGGAGCCGCATAATTGACAGGATCCACTTTTTTCAGAGAAAAGGACTTCTGCAGTTGCAATTGAATTGTTGTAGCATAGCCACAAAAAATGTCTAACCGTAGTGAGACAGTTCATATGCATGCCAAATAGATTTCTACAGACTACAGTGGTGGTGGAGGATAAAAGATGAACACGGATTTTGGCCTAAATGGACATCAAATCCTTGACATCAACATTGTACCCTATTTAACCGACTAAATCCCTTGCCTCCTGTAGTGCCAAATCAGATGGTATCTTTAGGTGCAAATGGACCAGAAAAAGTGCAGAGAGATTGCAGTTTATAGTTATTTATCCCTTTTTATAATACTCCTTCCAGCCAAATGTTAATATCTGCATCACTGCCAACTTGCTACCTCAAGCCCTTCAAAAGTAAGTCCCTGCCTTCCAGAATGGTACCCAAGTTGTAGATGGCCTGGGACCCTTATTAGCTAAAAGGGAAGAACCATTAGGATAGTAGATGCCTTTCAGAATCTGAACCCATATGGAATTGACATTGATAATAGTCCGCTGACACTGTTTTGCCTAAAGGGCCCGGTTGAAGCGTTTGAAATATCTGACACCGAGTCCCCCTCTCTGTTGGGTTTAGCAATTAAGTCATATATCTTTCAATGTATCTTCTTTTTATCCTCACTACCTCCCAATCAAAAATTTTGAACGAGATCTTGTTGCTAAAAGATAATGGAATAATACGTGACATTGCATTGGGAGGCAATGCTGTAGACATTGATTGGTTATCTTGCATATAGTGATTTATGTTATGTATATCAAAGTATGTATGCATGCCAAATGTCCAAATTTGGATTTCAGTCATGCATTCTCTTGGGATGAGGGTTTGATGCTGTTTCAGGTTGGAACATTATTCGCTTCTCTATTGTTCTCTCAACTGGTTGCATGTATATAAAAATTTCTCCAGTTGTCATGCTTGCTGGACCTTTTTTTTTGCATATATACTGGTTTCTCAAATTAAACTTTGATTTTCATAATAAGACTTAATGTGGTCATTTTATTTGCTGATTTGCTCCCTCCCTCTCACAGAGTCCCAATTGACTTTTGCACTAAAAAAAAATAAAAAAATTCATAGTTTCAACTTAATTGATGGCAAAGAATAATTTTTGTTTTTTACTTTGGTGAGATATGGTACACTGATTGGGATGAAATTGACTCTTACTCTGAGACACTGCTTAATGAAAGTGGGATTCTAAATTTGAGATGGCGGAAGTATTTTTTTTTTCTTTTTTTTTGACAAGTGCGTGAAAGGAGGCTACATAAATTATACTAGAAATTTTTGAAAAATTCAGGTTTAGAACTTTAGATAATGCTGAATAGATTTTTTCCCCATGTTATACCCTTTAGAAAGAGCATAATCTTGGGTGGTTAATCTGGAATTTTTGCTGCAGTTGACCCTTTTTTCAGCGCTACCTTTTGTGGTCATAGTTCTTTATGTTTGATGTTCCTTTTGTTTGTGGTAGCATGGGTTGTAGTTCAATGCTTCTCTTTTGATTCGTACATATTTTCTTTGTGTTCTTTAGTGTACTAATTTTTTAAATGTCATTTTATTGCAATATGTTTTGTTGACATGTTTTTGTAATTGCAGGATTGGAACCTACAGTTGATCTTTGCGAATATCATTTGAAGTTCAATTGAAATGACCTCCCTTCTGAGAAGAAAACAGCCCATCAAAGCAATCTTCACAAACCCAATAAACCTCACCCAACACCTTGCTTTACAGCAATTTCTCTTTCCACCCATTAACTCTAAACCCTCCCAAAACCCCCAAATCCCATGTATTGAACTACCTAGGGTTTCATCATTTCGACCCTTTTCATCCCAACCCACCAAATTCCCCGAATATGAAATGCCTTCAGTTACATGGGGTGTAGTACAAGGCCGCAAAGAAAAATTAGTTTCTCGCGTCATTATTTGTGATTACTTAAGGAGTGTAGGAATAGTCCCAGATGAATTAGAGAACCTAGAATTACCCTCCACAGTTGAAGTAATGCGCGAAAGAGTTGAGTTCTTGCAGAAATTAGGGCTAACGATTGACGATATAAATGAATACCCTTTAATGCTAGGTTGTAGTGTGAGGAAAAATATAATTCCTGTATTGGGTTACTTAGAGAAGATTGGAATTCAAAGGGCAAAGCTCGGTGAGTTTGTTAAGAACTACCCGCAAGTCCTTCACATGAGTGTTGTTGTTGAGCTTGTTCCGGTAGTTAAGTTCCTCCGTGGGCTTGATGTTGAGAAGCAAGATATGGGGTATGTGTTGATGAAGTATCCAGAACTATTAGGGTTTAAGCCCGAAGGAACGATGAGTACTTCGGTGGCGTATCTAGTTAGTATCGGTGTTTGTCCCAGAGATATTGGACCGATGGTGACACAATATCCATATTTCTTGGGAATGCGTGTTGGAACGATGATCAAACCGCTTGTAGATTACTTGGTTTCTTTGGGATTGCCGAAGAAAGTATTAGCAAGAATGTTTGAGAAGCGAGCTTATGTGCTCGGTTATGACCTCGAAGAGACAGTGAAACCAAATGTGGATTGTTTGGTGAGTTTTGGGGTTCAAAGGGAAACGCTTGCTTCGGTTATTGCTCAGTACCCGCAAATTCTTGGGCTTCCTTTGAAAGCTAAATTATCGTCACAACAATTTTTCTTCAACCTAAAGGTCAAGCTCGATCCTGAAGGGTTTGCTAGAGTCATCGAGAGGATGCCGCAAATTGTTAGCCTTAACCAAAACGTGATTATGAAACCTGTTGAGTTTCTTCTCGGACGGGGTATTCCAGCCGTTGACGTGGCAAAGATGATCGTTAAATGTCCCCAAGTGATCGCCGTGCAAGTTGGTCTAATGAAGAACAGCTACTACTTTTTCAAGACTGAAATGGGGAGGCCATTGAAAGAGCTTGTGGACTTCCCCGAATTCTTTACTTATAGTTTGGAGTCGAGGATTAAGCCGAGGTACCATAGGTTGCAAAGCAAAGGGATTAGGTGTTCGATGGCTTGGTTCCTCAATTGTAGTGACCAGAGATTTGAAGAGAGATTGCAGGCCGACTATATTGAGATGGAGACTGCCGGTCCATCATTTTCTATGGGTGGAAAGTTGGAGTTACCAGGAAGCGAGATCGTATCTGATGAGGAAGATGAGAGTGATGATGAAATACTTTACAGACGCACTGTTTCACTTTAGTAAGTTTTCTTTTTGTTTGTTAAATTGGTGAATTAGTTATAATTTAATGTTATCAATGATGTTTGTTCTTGTCTTTTTTTCCCCATTTATATTATTTTGTGGTTTGTCTAGGGGTGTTCAGAATCCAATCCAAACCGAGGAACCGATCCAATCCAATCCAATCCATTTTTCCTGGATTTTATGGATGACTGGATTGGATCGGATGCAAAATTTAAAAACCGAAAAAAATTGGATCGGTTCCGGTTTGAGGTGTTCTAGGAACCGATCTAATCCAATCCAATCCAATCAATTATTAGAATTGTCACATATCCCTCCCTCATTGGTGGTATAATCCAATATATACAAGGGGTTACATTGAAATCATTTAATCTTAGTTTGTTATTTAATATTTAGCTTAATCATATATAGTTCGTCACTTGATTTAATTATGTATTGTTTGTTAGACAATAGACATTTTAACTTGAAACTATTTGGTTGAACACTTGAACTTTATTTGTAATGGATTTTATTTAATTTACAAGTAGTTTTTGTCTTGTTTTACATTAAAATTGAACATTTCAAGAATTTTATATATCTTATTTTAAACTTCTAATCGGATTGGATCGAAACCGATCCAATCCAATATTTAATTGGATTGGATTGGATTTGTAAAGTGTATTGGATTGGATTGGATGCCAAAACCTAAAATCGACATCGGATCGGATCGGATGCGGATGGTTTAAAATGACCGGATCGGATCGGATGGACACCCCTAGGTTTGTCCACGTCTTTAGAAGAATATTGTATATCTCATTGTTCAGAATTACATTACGTGTATTAGTATATGTTTTTCTTAATAATTTTATATATTACTGTTTGCTCTTTCATAGTTGCAGCTTTTTAGTATTGCGCTTTCGATATGTTCATCACTTATGCTAAAATGATGCTTTTCTCTGTAGAATCAACCTTTGTGTTGTTCTTGCTGCCTCAGAGAAGAATTTGTAGACGTCAGGGGATAAAGATGATGCATAGCCGATGAGTTAAATAATGCCAAAAGTATGGAAAAGTTATGTACGCCCGGCACATTGTTAATCTATTATTGTTGTTTTCTCAACTATCCCACTTAATCAACAGTTTTGGGCCGTCACCACATTCGATCTGCATTTCTTTGGATTTGTTAATGGTGTCGTTGGTTACCTCTTGCAGCAAAGAGAATCTCCAAAAGGTCGAGGGAGAGTGCACTCAGTAATAACTAGGGGTGTAAACGGATTTAATACGGATCGGATATCACACTATTTATTATCCCTATCCCTTATTAAACTTACCATCCAAATCCTTATTCATATTCTTTCGGATAGTATATTAAACTATTATTATCCTTATCTCATTGGATATCTCGAATTCGGATAATATCCCTATCCATTTTTCCATATATACCTCAATCTTAAAAATATATTTAACTACATAATATTTCAATTAAAATGACACGTTATAAAAATTGTAACTCAAGAAGTATCACGAAACATTGCAAAAAGTATTAAAATAATTACTAACATTTTGTATCAAACTTTCAACTCAAATAATGAATTTCTTTTGTATAATTTAATAAGATTTACGTTAGAATTATATATAACATAACCACACAAATCAAATTGAAAATCATCACGATTTCTGGAAATGACAATGTTTTTCACAAAAAAAACAAGCGAATAATATTTTTTGGAAATAAGGATCTAATTTTATTATTTTTCTAAAATAAGGGCCTATTTATTAATTTTGTTTTAGAATGAGAGCTTTGATCAAAATTGTATTTTGAGCAAACTTTATTTTGCACAAAATTGTGTTTTGTGCAAACTTAACTTTGCAATCCAAAAAAAATAATGCAAATTTGTTTGGCATGATGTGTTTATATTTTTTAAGAAATTTATTCTTATGTTTCATTCATAAAACTTTAAAACAACGTCAAATAAACCCAAATACATAGTAATATTTTAGAAAACAAGGATTGCAAACTTAATTAACTTTGCATAACTCCGAAACTATTATCATGTGTATTTTATTAATAAATGAGTTTTAATATGTAATTTGTTGAAATTATTCTAAAGTACTGTTAATTAAACATTTATGTATAATGTTATGTCAAAAAAAACATGTAGTGCAAACTTATTTTTGCCCGATTCCATAAAAAATACAATTTAAAAATATACTGTAAAGTTAACTTTGCACTCCTTTTGGAGTTTGGTTAAATATAAGACATTAATTTACAAAAATATTATTTGTTCATTTTTTTGCAGATTTTTTTTTAAAAAATAAGCCCCATTTTTCATTATCTTGTTAAAATTTTAAATTTGCTATGGTCTCCAACCTTTCATGCTATTAAATCACATTTGTTGTAAACAATCTTTCTCTTTCCTTTACTTTTTTATAGGCTTTTTTTTTGGGCTAGTTAATTTTTTTGGTAAATTGAATTAGCTTGTACATGCTAGATAAAATTTTAACCTTTTCTTAAATAGGGAGAGAGATATAATATATATACTAAATTATAGCGAATATGAATATCCGCTAAATCGAACATCCGCAAATATGAATAATCCACATCGGATATAGATTATTCAAGTCGAATACTATCATTATCTATATCCATATATATTTACTCGAATATTTATAAACACTATCCAAATTATCTTTTTCGAATATCCATATGGATAAAAATCCACAAATTACGGATTTGAATTCGGAACGGATTCGAATTTTCGAATATCCATTTACAGCCCTAGTAATAACTGTAGCGACTATAGATCTCATGCTGTTAGTAACAGAGAAAAAGAGCTGTTTTAATTTCCTCCTCTTGACTCACTGGTTGTTTATCTTTATCAACCTTAGTTGTTGTGCAGTCAGTTTTCTAGTAATGATATTATATGTGTATGCATACTTTTGAGTAGCACTAGTAGAGAGCCCCGTTGACTGAAGAAACTGACAGCTTTCTTATGAACTTGCTCATATCATCTCCTTCAATTCCGATCCTCAAGATCTTGTTCTAAGCCCCATGTCCATTTACTTTCTTAAAGTAGTATTCCTGTCGATAATTAAGAGTCCATGTTTGACTTACCCTTTTTTCTAAGAATACAGTCAAAGCACTAATTTAATCACAATAGATGGTTCATAACAAAACTTATTTCCCATGGTCAGTTTGATACATTGATTTCGTGGCTCGCGAAGGGGACATTCCAGAAAGGAATAGTGGACTATTAATTTGGGACATGCGGAAAAGTGGACTTTCAATTCAGGAAAGAGGGAGTAAGTTATAATTCATATCATTTTGATCCAGCCACTTAACCTCCTAAGCATTACACCCAACTCAGCATACACCATAATATTACAGTCCATCACTAGTCGTCCGCTGTCCCATCCGAGTATCAATATTGATCATTTCTGAATATTCGTCTGCATTCTGTCCAGCTCACCTCTTAGATATGAATAACTCTTTCAAGATCTTAATATAATGCGCTTTTTTTTTATTTTTTGAATTCCACTCAAATCAGGTTTAAGTCTCTTCAGCTTTTGGATCAAAGTGAACATTTTGGTAGTTTTGGCACTCCCTCTCTCAAGAATTATGTAGAACAGAACAACAAAAATGGCTATACCTCCAAAATCACATAACCTAAAATGCTTTACTACCTTGTCTTCGAGTCAGATCAACAGTAACTTCAATGGGTGCCCAGCAGCAGGTATATTTTATGCTTCAGAATTAGGAAACACTTGGGGGTCCCATTCTTTGTTCAAAGCTTAGTCAATCCTACTTAAAATAGTTCCACCAACCAACCTTTACATACAGTTGCTGCGTCCAAGTATACAACAACCCCTTAGCATTCAGTTGCAAAGGCGGCAGTCTCCTAGAAATGGAAAATGCTTCTTTGGTGTATTTTTTTCTCCCTGCTCAGTATTTCTTGCGATCTTTTCGCTGCTGGCTGATTCTGAGGCCTCCTTTTGTTCTCAGAGTGATGGGAGTTGATGGCTCTTTCTGTCATTCGTTTTGCATAGGCGTTGCAGCTAATTTGTCATGTTCCAGTCCGGTCCAGTAAGATACTGTTCGCTCCGGGCTGTTGTACAGTTTCACTTTTCTTCAAGAGGCCTCTTGGAAGGACTAGCGACCATGCATATATGCACATATCTATCAAATCAGTCCACCTATTGCAACCGCACACAGTTCATACAACACCCCGCTTACAACACCATAGTTGAAACATCCACTCCCTTAGCACCCACGTCCTTGTCGGTACTCTTCCTGCAATCGTTAGTTACATATTGATGGTAAAATTTATTCATGGGGTAGCCAGTTGCTTAATTTTTTTCTACAGAAGAATTCATGCCAATTGTCTCTCTTATGTGTTGGCATTGGCCTTATGTGAAACTTGTTTGTTGGCCAAGTTAGCCAATCTCTCTGATTGCAGTTTTGGGAGTGATAAAAATAATCTTACATCGGTTTGCTCCTCTGAACTTGATCCTTCTTGCGAAGTTGCAGCGATTCTCTTTCAACATTAGGAGGTGGCACTCACGACTAGAGTTTTTGTGGATCAATAGATTGCACAAATTGGGTCATTTCTTAGCTAAACGTGCTCTTAAGAATTGTGTTACTCATCCTTGGGCCTTGATTCCTTCATTTTTGTAGTTTTTTCTGTTTTTTAAATTTTGCCTTGGGACCTTCCGTTGTTAAAACTAAAATAAAGGAAGAGACATGGAACTATTTATTTTTATCCTTGTAAAAAAAAATATACGATTTTTGAAATTTGGGTGCTAAGACTAAAATATTCAAGTGACTCTTACCAAAAACTTTTTGAACAATATAAAAGTTCCATATGAATTCCAAGTAAATTGATTTCCCCATAAAAAGGATGCTAACAATCTATAGTTAAGTAAAAAGTTCCTACTCGATAACTCGAAGAGAATTCTGTAAAGTAATACCTCCTATGTTCCAAACTTGTATCCTTATGAAAGTGTGCATGTCAAATGAATTTAGCACGTGTTTCAATTATATGGTTTAGAATAAGATGTATGGCAAAAATTGCTTAATTCAATTTTAAAGTTTCGAGTTATGTAACTATGTAAGTTAATTTTTGTAGTAATTTTAACTTCATAACTTGAATGACCAACTACCTCTACGCAGGCATGCCTTTTAGCTTCCGAAAATAATTCTGTAGATTAATGAACTCATAGCAGCAAGATCAATACGATTTTTTGTGTTTTACTCCTGTAAAGAAAGAGGGGCTTATTGACTAAACGATGGGAATGTGGCTTATTGATTGAGTGATGAGAATGTTCACTGGCATGCTCTTTAGTTTCTATTTTTCTTAGCTTGTCTCTCTTGTGGTTTTACCAAAATAACTATTTATCTTAGCTTGTCTCTCTGACTAACTCGATTGTGGAGATTGAGTAAAGACTTGCTGCTATGCTTGGGAGACTATGGATTGTGATCTGCGGAGATATTGTTTACAACCTATCTTTTTTTGAATGGATTGTGATTTAGGGAGATATTTTTTACAATGTATCGTTTTTTTTTGGATGGATTGTGATCTAGGGATATATTGTTTACAACGTATCCTTTTTTTTGGAGGCACTTAAATGTTTATTTTGATATTTGTGACAAAAATGCCAACAAGATTTGTGTATGTTCAGGGTAGACTATCTCGTCTGTCACTTAGTACCCGATGATCTACTAAGTAAGCCTTAAACCCAAACCCAAAGAGAGAAAGGTGATTCACACAAGAGTGGAAAGTAAGAGAAAGCCTTTTATTATATTTGAGTGAGCTTACAATTCTCGAATGATGGTACAAATGAGGTTTCTCCTATTTATAGGCCTCCACCTCCTCAATGAAGGGTGGAGATCTACTATAATCTACGGTCTGGATTGATCCTCCGGAGTATTCTAGGATTTTCATACAACTACATATTCATTCATACAATTCTAGAGTATTCTCTAAGTACAAAATGTCTAGATATTCTAGAGGCTTCCAGAGTACTCTATTCTCCTAGTGTCTTTCTGTAAGTTCCAGAACCTTCTGTAAGCCTCAAAGTTGGTGGTTTGTGACACTATGCTTGTTTTATGTTTTTTCCATGTATTTTAAAGACTGATATCGTGTATGTGTTATATGAGCTAGAAACTAAAATACTGAATTAAACTATTTCCTTCACAAACATTGGCTTGGATTGGGCTAAGATTTGGTTAACACCATTAAAGGGGGGTTGGGACATAGATTTAGGTTCCATTTAGTAACAAGGTGGAAAATTATAATAAAGTTGATTTAGTTTGTTACAGCTAGCCTGGGACTAGATCTGTCATTGTACAACAATTTGATAAGAATAAACTTATGTAGAATATATGGTTCAATATCCTTAGACAACATTTGGGGTACTGGTCCCATTGCTACATTTGCTACTTTATAAAATGGGTCGAGCCTTTATCATATTTCATGTTTGTATTTGTCCTTGCCAACTTCCTCTTATTCAAAAATATTAAGATAGTGTAGTTCAATCAATGAGATTTAAGCTCTTGCCGATGGTAATAGTATATTTTATATTTGTGTTTTTCCTTTAAATCACCTATATTCGAATAATACACGCTTTAAATCACCTATTCTCGAATAATACAAAAGATTCTTCTGTGCACCGAAAACTAGTACTCCCTCTGTCCCAAATTGCTGGTCTTTTTGGGAAATTCAATTTATTAAGGACCCAACATCATTATTGTACTTTTTGCGTAATTTATATTGACTTTTTCTTTTTACCCTTTTCTTAATTCAAAACTTTTTCTTGAAAAGTGAAAGTACAAAAGGACAAAATAGGTATGCATTTATCTTTTATGGAAAGTGGACATTTATTTTGGGACACTTAAAAATGGAAAGAGGGACCAACAATTTGGGACGGAGAGAGTATATTTTAAGTGTGCCATCCTGAGACCTAGTGCTTTGACCGAGTGGTAGAACACTACCCTTACAAGAGTCATCTATGTGCTACTACTTCCTTCATTCTAAATTAAGAATTTAAATTATTTTGTCTGGAATTATAATGGTAGAAATTATGACCCTCCATACCCTTTCCAAATGCTGGCCAAACACTTACTGTTGTACTACAAGACAATTGCATTGTGCTGTTTCTTTTTTAAAAGTCACAAATTAAGAGTAATTCTTTTTAGGATATATATATATATATATATATAATTAATGTACGTACCATATATACCTTACAAATAGTAAACAAATTTCTATTTACATCACTAAATTAACTCGTTCTAGAAAAATTGTAAAATCTAAATTGAACTTTTAATTTGAGATGGAAAAGAACATTAGAAGTGTCTAAGCATAATCAGATGTTACTTTGCTACTCTAAGATTGAATCCACAAAATTGATGAAGATTGTTATTCAAAAGTAGCAAAGGAGAAAGACACAGTCCAACAATGCTGCTATTTTTTCATATTTTGTGGCCACAAAAGAAAGCATCCTTGTTTTGGTGATGCAAGAAACAAAATGCAGATTTTCAGTTTCTCCACTAACCTTACTTTACATGTTTAAAAGTACATAGCATTATTAGCTGCTACACCTGGTATTGGAAAGCTCCTGAAAAACAAAATTACCCCAAGGGAGGGAGAATTATATAACACGCCCACTTGGTGAGATAAGTGATAAATTATACAACATTGAAATAGAGAAATTATATTAATGAGCAAGAAATCCACAAGGGGTTACATTGTTACAATCACTCTATCTTAACAATACAAGACTAACAAATATATAGTGATACAAAGGGAAAACAAATTATAACCATTGATGAACAAGCAAATCATTAAAGTCTAGACAACCTAAAAACATGGAGAAAAATAAGGAGAGAAAAGGGGAGGAAACCAAGGAGAGAAATAAGGAGGAAAATAAGGAGAATGTTGGAGGGGAATATTTTCTAACACCCCCCTCAAACTCAAGGGGTATGAAGAGACCAACTTGAGTTTGAAGAGGTGAGGAAGCTACCAAACAGCTATTGATGTGTCGCCGGCTCCGGTGGTGGAGAATGTGTTTGGTTCTATGAAACCGACGATGGAAAAGACTCGGTGTAGAGTGTGACGGTTCGCCACTAGTCGGCGACGGTAGGGGCAACGGTGGCGGTGGTGGTGGTGTGAGAGAAGGAGAAGTATGAGAGATCCAGGGAGAAGTATGGATCTGGGTAAGACAAGGGAGTGGTGAGAGCTAAGAAGGAGCTGAGGGGGATGGTGGTTGATAAGGGGACACCCGGAAGGGGTTTGGGTGTCGGCGGTTGAGTCGTATTTTCAGGCGGTGGGGGCGGCAGTGGCGGAGGCAGCGAAGGTAGAAGATGCGATTAAGCATATGTATTTGTCAGATCTGAAATCTGGCATGGTATCTGGATGGCGCTGCGAGAGGGCGCGCCGGAGGGATTCGGAGATGCGCGTAGTGGCGCGGTTGTTGTTGTTGATGAAGTAGGTGCGGCGGAAGAAGCTGGCAGCGAAGCTACCGGAGTTCGCGGTCGGAGAAATAGTCGGCGACGATGCCGGGGATTGAGAAACAGTAGAGGCCTTGGATGCAGGTAAGTCTCCCGTGGATGTTCTAGCATCACGTTTGCTAGAGAGAGAGAGAGGGATAGAAAGGAGGATAGCAGAGAATTTGGACAATTTGGACAGTGGGTTTGTAATGGTGGAAGATGAAGGAGGAAGGATTAAACTAGCTCTGATACCATGATAAATTATACAACATTGAAATAGAGAAATTATATTAATGAGCAAGAAATCCACAAGGGGTTACATTATTACAATCACTCTATCTTAACAATACAAGACTAACAAATATATAGTGATACAAAGGGAAAACAAATTATAACCATTGATGAACAAGCAAATCATTAAAGTCTAGACAACCTAAAAACATGGAGAAAAATAAGGAGAGAAAAGGGGAGGAAACCAAGGAGAGAAATAAGGAGGAAAATAAGGAGAATGTTGGAGGGGAATATTTTCTAACAATAAGAACACGGTACCCTTTAATTCAAATAAGAATTGTTGTAACCGGAACAACTCATTCGCTTTTTATTATGTTTACTTTTCCATATTTGATATTTTGACTAAGTTGCATCAATTGCATTTCCACTACAAGATATTTATCTTGAATTTACGGTACATTTGACTATATACAAATTAAAATAAATGAGAATCTTATTTTGAAAGAAAAACGATCTTCTTAATCTTTGATAACCCTAATTTGATACATATATATCTATATATCTGTTAACACACCAGATATCAATAGAGAAAACACGAAAAACAACAAGAGAATATATATTATACATGTATTTGTTATAGAGACTTAGAGGCAATGTATAAAAAGAGCAATGTTACACTTACCAGAAATTTTAAAATTATAATTTGGCCCCTATTTTTTTTTTTAAAAAAAAAAAAACAACGTGTTCCGAAGTATAAACAAGAAGACTAAAACGTACCTTGATATTAGCTCCTTTAGTTGTGCAGTGATATATTCAAAGAAGCCACTCAGGTTCAAATCACACCCTCCAACTTTTTTCTCACTAAACTACTAGATTTGTCTGATAAAATATCACCTTGTATGATCTTATGTACATAGCTAGCCAAATATACGATGTTAAGATTATTTACTGCAAGAAATTTGTCTTTCAATAAAAAAATTATTTTTCCGTCACTAAAATAGATATAATTGTGTTACACACTAGCAACATGCGCTTCTCTCCGCCAACATTACCATCGTAAAATACTTTTATAACTAAAGAAATCAAATTATGGAGAAAACGCTGTGCGTGTGATAAAAAAAAATGATACACAGAAAAAATAGCTATTAAGGGTTAATTTTCTCTTTTTAATTTCGTAATGATCCGGAAGAGTCTATGATTACAATACGATTAACAATAAAAAAAATGCTACTGAATCCTTATAAAATTTAAACCTACTTTTTTCTTTTTAAAAAGAAGATCTAATTTGACACTTTATCACCAATAGTATCTTTATAGTTTAATTCTTCAATTATTAGTCTCAAGTTCATATCTATTGACCGATTATTCCCTTAATTAATTGATCTATGGACCCTGCCTATTATTTTTAAATTTGTTTTAAAACAAAAGTTTAAAGTAATCTTTCTGTAGAAGTATAACAAATTTTGAGGAAAATGAAATTTACGAACTCTCTAAGTGAAAGTGAGGGTCAATACTATATTATAAATATAAGACTCATTTCAACCGCCATTAAAACTATGTTTAACTTTTAAAATGCCTACGTTACCTTATGATTTTGTTTTTAATAAAAAAATTGTTAGCAACAAAAATTGAACCATTAACCTTAAATATTTAACATTTGTAATTAATCATTAGACCATCTTTCACTTTGGGTAAATCTTTCTCTTTAAAGTATATACACGAGACTTAGCACACATATTGTGTGCGCAAGTGGTCGGCATACAACCGCTACATAAATGGACACAATGATAATTTCAATAATCATATTTACGTGGATTGAATATGAGACCTCTTTATTACAAAAATAAAAAAAGTAATAACGAGTTACTAGACCTAAAAGCTCGCCTATTTTGCTCGTGACTAACTGAGAACGGGATAGTATTAGGTGCAAGGGTCATTTGCTAGTGCCGATTTGTATTTGAGAGTTCCCCTATGTTTAGTGGCTTTAATTGACAAAAAAATTTAGGTCGCTATTGCGATCTTTATTGAAAAATAAAGAGAAAAGAATAAAAATAACTAATATTTTGAATAATACTTCTCCATCACTAATTTTGAAGGAAACCTAAACTTAGGGGCGGTAATTTTAAAAATAATATAAAATACATTACGAAATGGGAAAAAAATTGACAAAAAATTAATACAACAATTCGTGTTTGCTTCTTTTTTGAGTCCAAATTTTTTAATAAGATGTTTTGTTTTTGTGTTCAAATTTTGGAATGAAATTTATGCTAAATTAGAGTTATATCATGCTAATATGTGTCAATCATATCGTGTCTAAATGAGGAAAAAAAATATTTTATTGTGGTAGGGCATCTACTACGATATAAAAATTGTAATCATCTTTTTCGAGTCAGTCTTGTGTAATCGTGTTAGTTAAAAATAACATGATCTCGTGTCGGGTTGAATTGTGCAAAACACGATCGGAAAACATGAATAGCCAACTCTTGAACCAAGATTATAATTAAACTGCTAAATCACTTATTAGTTTATTTTTTAAAAAAAATTATTTATATGCAAATAACACATGCCTGTACGTATAGATGGATACATGCCAATCCAGTGGAAACTAAAAACACCAGCTAAATGTACTATTTTTTACTTTTTGCTCACTTCGCGTGTGTATGCAATTCCTAATAATGATGTAGAGGAATTGGGATGCAAATTAAAGCTACCTTCTTTTCTTTCTTTGCACAAACTCTCTAATCATTACTACTATTGAAAACCCGCAATTTCATTTCACAAATGGACGGTTGTGTAATTTAATTCAAAAAAAAAAAAAAAAAACCTTCGAAAAGCTGTAATCTAAATGTATTTGACATAAATAACGTATAATGAAATCAAGGAGAGGAGAAAGTGATAAGTGGATTGATCATGTTAAATTATACAACATTGAAATAGAGAAATTATATTAATGAGCAAGAAATCCACAAGGGGTTACATTGTTACAATCTCACTTCTATTTACAATGGAATTGACATGAATATATATACAAGTAAAGAAG
This sequence comes from Lonicera japonica, assembly GCA_021464415.1. NCBI lineage: Eukaryota > Viridiplantae > Streptophyta > Magnoliopsida > Dipsacales > Caprifoliaceae > Lonicera > Lonicera japonica. The sequence continues at coordinate 73,933,885 of CM038471.1, read as the reverse complement.
GAAACAAGAAGCCTAAAATGAGGAAGAAAGGAGGAGACAAGGAGGGAAACATGGAGGAGGGAATAAAGGAAAAGAAGAATAATTCTAAGCTTTAATAATTACAAATAATAATGCTAATTTATGTTGGAGAATATCATCATTCAATATCATCATTTCTAACACCCCCCTTCAAACTCAAGGTGGCAAATGGGCGGTCAGCTTGAGTTTGGAAAGCAAATCCTGAAAGCGTCCTTTTACTACATGAGATGATCTCCAACAAATTGGAAAACTAGATCTAGAACATAATGATTATAATTACATAATTAAAGAAATTAAAGAACAAAACATAATGAATACGGAAGCAGTGGAGCATGGAAGCAGGAACATGGAGGCATGTGTGCAGGAGCATGGAGGCATGTGCTTAGATCTACTTTAACACCCCCCCTCAAGCTGAAGGAGGCTCTTAGGGATCCGAAGCTTGGATACGAGAAAATGGAATTTGTTTTTTTTTTTTTTTTTTTTTTTTTTTGACATGTTCGATGATTGACCGACAGACGGAACGGCGGTAACGGCGATGACGGGAGCCGACGGAACGGCGAGGTCCGGTGTAGAATTTCCGGAGGAAAAAACTTGATCTGAATACGCGAGCAGTACGTATAACAGTAACAAGAAATTGAATCAGAATACTTGGAGGTACAGCGAAAGGCGACCCGCCGGAAATATTAAATTGAAGAGATTGAATATATATAGATATGTTTTTTTTTTTTTTTTTTTTTTTTTTTAGAGAGGTGGAAGAGTAGCAGTGGTGCTAGTAGTCAATGATGGCCCTTTCTTTGGTTTTGGTTTTAGAGAGATAAACTGAAGTTTCGATATGAGAGGCGAGAGGTTTCCGAGGGTGTTGGTGGTGCGGAAGGAAGGGAACACACATTATTGAGATAAAAAAGAGAAAGGCGATGGATTCTGAGAATCATCAGCACCAAAATTCAAGATATCAGTGAAGTTAGAAGCAGAGAGCGAATTGTATCCTATATCTCCTAAGGTAGTCCAATCCGGAGTCATTAATCCGGCAACCTCCGCAACAGAACTAATTTGAGGAGACCCCTTTGAGAAACCATCCAAAGCAACTTGGTAATCTGACAGAGTCGGATATGCCGGCATATCCACTGCTGTCAGAGGATCCCCGTGTTCTGAAAGATTCACGGTCGGTAGATGGATATCAGGGGTTGATGAAAGGAGCTTTAAAAAACTTTTGTAGTGAGGATGCTCCAACAAATCTTCCTGGGTCGGAAGAACCCCAGGTTCTAGAGGATTCTCTGAGGGGCCAGATGGAGAAGCGAAGGAGCCTGGTGGGTGAGCAAGGGAGTCGGATGGATTGGCCCTTGAGGAACTTGCAGGAGGGTTAAAGGAGCCAGGTGGAGAGGCAAAGGAGCCGGATGGGTGAGTAAAGGAGCCGGATGGAGAAGCGAAGGAGCCTGGTGGGTGAGCAAGGGAGTCAGATGGATTGGCCCTTGAGGAACTTGCAGGAGGGTTAAAGGAGCCAGGTGGAGAGGCAAAGGAGCCGGATGGGTGAGTAAAGAAGCCGGATGGAGAAGCGAAGGAGCCTGGTGGGTGAGCAAGGGAGTCGGATGGATTGGCCCTTGAGGAACTTGCAGGAGGGTTAAAGGGGCCAGGTGGAGAGGCAAAGGAGCCGGATGGGTGAGTAAAGAAGCCTGATGGGTAGGCAAATGACCTGGAGGCTGGAGATTTCTCCGGCAGTTTTCCGGTCGAACGGTGGCGGCGTCGACCAGAGCCGGATGGAGAAGCGAAGGAGCCTGGTGGGTGAGCAAGGGAGTCGGATGGATTGGCCCTTGAGGAACTTGCAGGAGGGACAAAGGAAAATGACGGATTAACCCTGGGAGACTCGCTGTCCAGTCGAGCCTCCAACGCCGTCATTCGTGACTGCAGAGCCTCAAGCTTTTGATCAAGAGAGGTAAGGAGGGCAGCGCATCCACCAGCAGGATTTAGGATTCTTGCCTTAGCTTCAAAGAGAAACGAATCGAGAGTTTCACGATGTTTGTGATCCGGTACGTGTTGTAAAAAAAATTCAACACTTTTTACCCCGAAAACGGAAAAGATTGTGTGATAATCTCGACGATGATACGCATTTGGAAAGATTTTAACTGATTCACAAGAAGGAGGACAAGCTCTGCGGCGAAAAGAGCAGGCAGGACATGGAGTACCTCGCTGGCGGATGCTGATCGACATGGCTGTTTGTATTGGATTTGAATGGGAGATTTGCAGTGAGGATGGTGCTATTGGGTGATTTGCAGTGAGGATGGTGTGTTTTGATTTTAATGGCAGGAAGCTGGTGAAAGGGTTAAAGGCGCCGATCTCGAAATTTGAATTTCGAATTTCGAGGTCAGAGCAAAAAGATGTCGGCATTTGATGATGGCGAGGGTTTGGAGTTTACGGAATTTGCGGGTTGTCGGTTATGGTATGGATTAGGGGTTGTCGGTTATGGTATGACTGAGGAAATGGACGGTGTTGCTTGGGATTGACGGAGGAGAGAATCGGGAAGTTGAACGAGTGGATGAGTGGTGCAATGAGATCAACGACTCTTGATGTTAGAATAGGAAAATAAGAAGGTTTAGGGGCTAGAATAGAAATATCAGAAAGTACAGGGGTGAAATTGTAAATATATCTGACGGTGTCTGGAATATTCCGTCAATTCTGACGGCAAGCAAACGGCGTTAACCGCTGACGTGGCTGACACGTGACTGACACGTGGCGCTGACTGGATGTCACGTGGCGGACACGTGGCGCTGACTGGATGCCACGTGGCGCTGACTGGATGTCACGTGGCGGACACGTGGCGCTGACTGGATGTCACGTGGCACTGACGTGGATGCCACGTGGCGCTGACTGGATGCCACGTGGCGCTGACTGGATGTCACGTGGTGGACACGTGGCGCTGACTGGATGTCACGTGGCGCTGGCGTGGCTGACACATGGCGCTTGTGTGTCAATGATGTGGCAGTTGCAGTTTGTAAGGAAATAGAGGAAAAATAAAATGCTATTAGTAGGAATCGAACCTTGCACTAAGCTGTGGTTACCTGATGGTCTTGCCAGCCAGGCTGAATGCTTCAATAATAATTATTTGGACGTGGTTTTATTTGAACAGGTTTGCTGCGTAAAGTCTGATTCGAGTAGTGTTTGGAGGCGTATTTGATTTGTTTGATAATGGTGATAGGTGTGGTGGCTTGGTGGCGAGGTTGTGTGGTGGCTGGTGGTTGGTGGCGAGGTCGTGGTGGCTAGTGGCGAGGTCGTGGTGGCTAGTGGCGAGGTTGTGCTCTGATACCATGTTAAATTATACAACATTGAAATAGAGAAATTATATTAATGAGCAAGAAATCCACAAGGGGTTACATTGTTACAATCTCACTTCTATTTACAATGGAATTGACATGAATATATATACAAGTAAAGAAGGAAACAAGAAGCCTAAAATGAGGAAGAAAGGAGGAGACAAGGAGGGAAACATGGAGGAGGAATAAAGGAAAAGAAGAATAATTCTAAGCTTTAATAATTACAAATAATAATGCTAATTTATGTTGGAGAATATCATCATTCAATATCATCATTTCTAACAGATCAGACGCATTGAAATTTGTTTAAGGTGTAGTTCTGAGAATTTTCTAGCTAGGATCAGTATGATTTGTTCAAAATAATGTCCCGAAGATAAAATATTTATCTTTGTTAAAAGAATAACTAAATAAATTTAGAATATCTATTATTATATAAAATCGGAACTTGTATTATTTTTTTTATTTTGTCTCTATAAACTTTGATTTCACAGAAAATTTAATAGCACCAAGAGAAATTTTATGTCCATCCCCCTAATATAACCATAGAAAAAACCATGCCCGCCCGAAGTAGCAATTTGTTAAAAGAAATAATAAATAAGTGTAGTATATTTGTAATTATATAAAGCCTAAATCTGATTCTAAGCTATGTCATATTTTTTTATTGTGCTCCTGTGAGCTTTTATTTAATAAATATATTTTTTTGTATTGAAGAATTAAAAAGACAAAGATAATATAATTTTCTAATTACAGTAATGTTACATTATTATTAAAAAAAAATATTTTGTCATGCAAGCATCCCATGTCAACAAAAATCTAGTTTGTTTTTTTTTTTTTTCTAAAATAGAAAGAGTAAATTTGACATTAGTATACAGATGTTGAATGAGTTTGAAGAAATTGTGTGAAGAAAAAAAGAAAAGAAAAAATGTAAACGCATAATTAAAGATTTTGCAAAGAGGAGGAGCGCATGGATTCTGACTAGTAGATTACATCCTACGCTCCGGTATAGGGCCCCACGAGCGGGCCTTTCCCGCCGACCAGTGGCCACCCACTTTGCCAAATGCGGCCGTCCACTTTCTTTGGTCGGTACCCCTACCCCCAACAATTAAATATCACAAATTCACCATAAAATTTGTCACACGTGACCCTCTCGGTGGGAATAATTCTCGTTCGAAAAATTCAAGAGGTCTCAAACTATAATTTTTATTCTCGGTTTTGAAATCGAACAATTTGTCTGATTCACATGACACTTTTTAAAAAGGGCTCGGTAAGAATATCACAATTTTTTTATCTTCATCACTATATGTACTATCATTTAAACATGATTCAAAAAATTGAGGAGGTCTTTGATTATAATTTCTATTCTTAGTTTTGAAACCGGACAATTTATCTCACAGTTCAACACGACTTGTGTGATTCACATGGCACTCTTTAAAAAAGGCTCGGTAAGAATATCACAAATTTTTATTTTCATCACTACATGTACTATGATTTGCGCATGATGTACATGTATGTTAGACTAGCACTAAATTAGATATAATTAATGCCTCTATTCTCTTTTTATTTTTTATTTTTTTAATAAATCACGAGATATTTGAACTCTAGACCTTGTGCTAATCGACGGTGAATTCTAACCACTAAATTAATCTTAGTGTTTCTATCCTCCCTTTATAAAATTACATAAATTTTATAGAATTATGTAGTCGTACTACATGAAAGTATATCGAGGGTTTTAGCTTTGCAACATTTTCCTAATCATTTTTTTTGTCTTCTTTATTTTATTAAAAAGTCTAAAGTTGTTAAAGGCATTCTGAAACATACAATGAATGCTGAATTTATGAAAGATGAAATTCCCACGGAATCACTTTTAGCAAATCCTATTTTTAAGCTGGGAAAGAGTTTGGTCATTATTCGGTAATCTTAAGTATTCAATTATTTAAAATAATTTTGGATATTATTCAGAATAATTTTGGATAAAAGCTCAGAAATAAATCCACTTTATTAAGATTTAGTGATCATGTAGGTAATTGAAATTCCTAATTCTAATAAATTTCCTTCTACTTATTAATTTGTTTTGAATACTTAGTATTAATATGACCACTCCTAAGCAGTGGCATAGCCACAATGTGACGAGGGTGCGCGCGCACCCCCGACGATTTCGACAATTTAAAAAAAAATTTAAAAAATAGGGACTTATATACATATATTTATAGTTGAGCGTATGTAATTATAAAAAATAAAAGTTGATGAGTATTTTGAGAATTAAAATACACTTAAATGAGGAGAGAGATCCCGAGACCTCACTCTCCCCTTTTATTTTTCCGTTATCTTCTCTCATGTTTCTCTCTTTTTTTTTCCGCTCTGTTTCACTCCACTCTCCCGTGACTCCGTCCAGCGACATCCCGTCCACAGCTACCAAGGTTAGTGGTTCTCTATTTGCTTCATTTAAATGTGTAAAAGTTATGGTTTCAACTTTTAATGCCAAGAAACTTCAACTTCTAATGCCAAGAAAATTAGTTTTTCATTATAGGGTGAAAATTAAGCTCTAAATGCCAAGAAACTGGATTTGTGTTTGAAAAGTCAATTAGTTTGATTTTTTCTCTTTAATCATATTTTATATTTGTTCGTATATGTCTAAATGAAATGTTTTATATTGATAATTTTAATATATTATTAGACTAATTTTATATTAGTCTAATGAAGTAATGAATAATTTCTTTAATTGATTGTGAATACTATGAGTGATACAAACACAGTTAATTATGTATTTCTTAAATAATTGAATAATTTTATATTATTAGACTATTTAGTTAATTGTAGATTAATTATTTAATTGATTTAGGTCTAATTATTAGTTATTAATTTAATAAATATTAAATTTATAGGGCTGATTTTAGAATGAAGAAGTATTATGACAAAATAAGAACAAGTTCCTCCTCTGGTCTCAAAATGTGGGCGCGAGTTTTACCATTCCAAGCATAAATTCCTCTATTTCGAATGTTGATTTCAATCCTACAAATATATCTTCGTCCATTCAAAATGTTTCTTCTAACTTAGAGGTTCAATCTGATCCGGGGTTAAGGAAAAATATACAATATTTTGATCATAATGATAGAGAGAATGTGAGAGGAGCATATTGCCCCCCCCCCAACTTCGAATTCCTGGCTATGCCACTACTCTTAAGTAACACTGGATGTCACACCATTATATAGAGCCGATCCCGGCCAATTTTAGGCCTCGGGCGAAATTTTAAAATGATGCCTCATATAAATAAATATATTAATTTTCTTATATTAATAAAATAATTAATTTTTATATTCTACCAAAAACACATTACAATTAAAAATTCAAAGTGCTTACAAGCTTCATTTCAAAATATACGAGTTTACATTTCTTCAAAACCAATACAACGATAATTCAAGCACCTACATGCTTCATCTTCAACCTTCGTGTGCATTTTCATCTTCTAAAAAATTTCTAGATGCTTCATAATGACGCCAAGAGGGCAATAGGCAATTGCAAAAGGAAGAGTTGAAGATTGAAGAATAATAAAAAAATAGGCATAGTTTTGTTTTTCTTAATTTTGGTCAATGAAAAATAGGCGAAAAAAAGAGACCAACTTTGGAAATTTGCATCATTTTATTGGAAAGTTACCTTATTAAATAAAGATTTTTGGAAAGATATTTTACTTATTTAATATTTTTTTAACAAATACTTATTATATATATATACAAAAAATTTGATGTCCCTTTTCATTTTTAAACCCTGAGCGGTCGCGTTGCCTGCCTTGCCTCAGGGCCGGCCCTGCCATTATATATTATTCACATCATGCAATCAATTCGACCACTTATCCATAAAATGAGGGGTACTTCTGTCATTTCACAATGACCCACCCCCGCCTTGGTCGATTGGTTGGTTGAAGTTGTGTTTGTGTTTGTGTTGTGTTTTATTTTTTTAATTAGTTTGTTTTAATTGAATGAATTTTTAATTAAATAAAAATATATTTAAATTTGTTATTGTCCAACACAATTCGTTATTGTCCCATTGCTGCGACAGTTTAACAAACGTATAAATACATACGAATACACGTGTAGTAGGGGTGTTTTCGGTTTCTGTCGGGGTAGAAACCAAGGTACCCCAAACTCAAACCAAATATAAAAGTTCGGTTTCGGTTCGGTTCGGTTTCGGTTTCTAAATCTTTAAAACCCAAACTCGAACCAAATTTTTCGGTTCGATTTCGGTTCGGTTTTATTCGGTTTTGACATATGTTTTTTTAAAATCCATTTAACATAAAAATATAATAGTAATAGTAATGTAATAATGATTTATTTTCAAATTAAAGTGATTATTTTTTAGAAACAAGGAGCAACATATAAATACCATATTTTCTATTTAATTACAATTTTATTTGTACATTTATAAGAATGAAATACATTAAATAAAATGATGAATTATTTTTCTATCATGTATGTGATAAAAAAATCTTAGCATTATGTGGTTAATTAAATAATAAAGGCACGCGCTAATGACTATTTTTTTAAGATTATCATAATATGCAATTAATAAGAAATATATTCTTATAAAAATGTCATCTTTTTTGTATTATAGTATAATTAACGTATGCCCTTAAAGTATATATTAACATTTTGTTTTCTTATACATAATTCGGTTTAGTTCGGTTATATACTAGCTTACCCCAAACCCGAACCAAATTTTTTGGTTTCGGTTCGGTTTTCTTGTTTTCGGTTTCGGTTTATTTTTGGTTCGGGATTTTGCGGATCGTTCCGGATCGGTTCGGTTCGGTCGGTCGGTTTTCGGATTGACTTTAACACCCCTAACGTGTAGTATTTTTTTGAATGGCCTTCTATTAATGAAAGAACAAACTCTCCTGCATTTTCATCAATTTTTTTAAAAAAAATCTACCAAAAAGTATATTCTACCATTGTATAAAATTAAAAAAGGAATATATATATATATACTATATAAGTTGTGGAGTTAGGCTATAAAGAGGGATTTCCTCACTTTAACAAAAAGAAAGGATGATTATTTAAAGTGGTAAATCGATAATTTTTTTTATGAAAATTTGTAAAGATGATCTATATAGTGAGTAGATCACCTCCACAAAAATTTATAGAAAAATTCAACCTAGAAGTGAGTGTTTTGAAAAATTGATATATATGTACATTTTCAGCCGTTAAAATTTTTGACGATTATCTCACCCACTTTTAGGTTGAATTTTTTTATGAAATTTAGTAGAAGTGATCTACTCATAATAGATCATCTCTACAAAATCTAACGAAAAAATTTAGCCAATTACCCCTCAAAATGATCATTCTTTTTTTAGTTAAAGTGAGATAATCCTTCTTTATAGCCTAACTCATAAGTTGTGTACATATATAGATTAACCAACAAACATATATGTGTATAATAATAATATAGAACATATATGTGCATTTATAAATAATGTTATACAACAAATATACTTATGTACATAATTAACAAGTTTTAATAGGTGGAAGCGGGTCAATTACGCTAATTTGTTAACTATTACTACGTATTATTGGATCAAGAATATTATGAGCTGATGGAAACCAATAAAGTTTAATTTATTCGCTTTTAATTTTATATTAATTTGTGTCATAAATAATTTAGCCATAAAGCAAACATGACAGTGCCATATGTATAGTTTTCCTTGTCGCATATAAATTATAAAGGGTGGTGATGTTGGCACTCCCAAAGTTTCTTGAAAACACTCCTACTTTTTATTCGGTTGTGAATGACCGAATATAAACTTGTAAAAATTTGAAAAAATTTGAAAATGCCTTACTCGATTGTCAAGAACCGAGTATATAGACTTATATTCGGTCCTCAACAACCGAATAATAAACATTTTACTCAAATACAAATGACCGAATTAAAGTAAGAATATTACTAAGTATTTTTGGGGTGCCAACATCACCACCCATTATAAACTATATAACTAGGATTTCAATCAAGAAAACCCCAAAAGAGAAAGTCCCCGAAAGTCATCCTTTAGTGAAGGGTCACCATCAAACACTTATCCCACCCTTATTCAAATTCTAAATAGACCAAAACACTATTCTTAATTAAACCCCAAAAAAAGGCCACCCACTATAGACCATTACCACCAAACAGGGAATCTCAATTCTTTGGGTTTCCAGAATTCTTTTTCCCGCACATTGAAATTTCCTCCTAAACCCATAAGAAAACCACTTTTATTCTTCCCCATCCCAAAGGAAAGGAAATCCGCTTCCAAATTTTCATTTCCTATGCCGCCTCTTGTGGGTTTCTTTGAAAATGGTCCAAAAAAAGGTATCCAACAAGCTTGGTATCAAAGACGATCATGTTAAAACAGAGAAAGGGTTGCTTGCTAACCTCAAGCAATCCTCTTCCCAGCAACATGAAGGCAAGAACAGAGGAGCTGACTTAAAGAAAAAGATGAAGAAATCAAAATCCATCAAACTTTCAAATTTTGAGTCTTTCCTATCACCCCCACCCCCACCTGGAAAGCCGCAACACTTTCCAGGTGGTGCAGCCAGTGGCTGTGGCTTTCTAGTCCCAAAGAAGCAATCTCCTGCTAAATCGGCAGGAGGATCACCACCGCTGCATACTAGAAAGCCACCGCCACCACAACCACCTGTGAGACAAGAACCACCACCGCAACCTGGAAAGCCGCCAAGTAGTGCGACAAGTGGCAGCGGATTTCTAGTACCAAAGAAGCAGTCCCCTACCAAATCAACAGAAGGATCGCCGAATTATATGAAGTCCACAAGCAGTTTCGAAGCAAGAAAAGAGCGTTCTCGTTCGCCAGTAAGTACTTCTCGAAGTCCTCAAACTTCGATATCTCCTAAAACTCCGAGCCCAAAAAATCTAATCAACCCAAAACACGAGTCCTCATCTTCTTATGGTCATAAAGGATCAAGAACATTATCCAAGACCTCTAGTTTGAAACTTGTGAGGACTTTAACCAAAAGTCCTAGTTTTAAACCATCAAGATCCTTATCCAAGAAGTGTTCTCCAGTGGTTTTGTGTGAAGATTTTGACGTTCAAAGAGCAACATGTTCATCAACTTTAAAAGATTCAAAGTTTCCTAATTATCTCACCCTTAATCCCGGAGCAACGGAAGCAGAAGGTACCTCGGCAATGAAGGTTTGCCCATATACTTACTGTTCTCTAAATGGTCATCACCACGCTCCTTTGCCTCCATTGAAGTCCTTTTTGTCGGCTAAGAGGCGCTTGTTGAAGACCCAAAAGAGCTTCAAGTTGGGGTGTCTCTCCCCACGCCGAAATAAGAACAAAGAAAGTGATTCAAAAAGCTTTCCAATTGAGCCTCTAGTTCAAGAAGAACGTGGAGATTTCTTTATTGAAATCTACACTAAAGACTGTGAAGATGATGAAAAAGTAGAAGAAAATTGTCATGGAGAAATCTTGGAACGTGTTCTAGATGAATCAACATGCATAGGTGCAGTTTCTTTACCTTCCTCGGCTAAAGAAACAAGTGGTGATTGCTCTATAGATGATAGGGATAAAGGGGAAGAAGAAGAAAGGAAATTAAGAATTCAGTTGGAGGAAGTAGATACTGAAGGTTCTGATATGGATTGGGAGGCAGGGGAGTACTCTGAGGCTTATGTTGAAGATATTAGCAGCCGCTGCTTCAAGGAACTTGTACCTGATGAAGTGATGGAAGTACTCTTTGATGAAGAAAGTGTGAACTCAGAAGCTTGGTTTGATGATCGCGATTCAGAATCGAGTCATTCTTCCTCGAATTTGGAGAGAGATGGATTTGAGGAATCCACAAACAAAGAAGAAAGAACTTGTGCACTTATCAAGGAAATCAATGAAGAACTGAAGCAAACAATTGAGGATTCAAACGTTGGTTTTAACAACGAAATTCCTAGAACGGTTGAAGATGAAATTAAGTGCGTTTGTAACATCAAAGATGAAGAGTTGGTTGATCATAACGTGAATGAATCTCCTCAAGATGGTGATTATTCGTGTTTGTTTCTCAATAATCAAGATATGGATTCCTGTCAAGATTTCCTTGAACAAGTGCTCCCCACAGTTGACGCTAGAGAAGAAATTGAGGAGAATGAATCTTTTCAGGATGATGGTTATTCGTGTTTGTTTGTCGGGGATCAAGAGTCGGATTCTTGTCAAGATGATGCTAGAGATGAAACTGGGAAGATTGAATCTTCTCAAGAAGATGGTTATTCGTGTTTGTTTGTCGGGGACCAAGAGTTGGATTCTTCTCAAGATCTTCTTGGACAAGAATTACCCACAGATGAAAAGAAGAAAAATGAATCTTCTCAAACTAGTGAAGACGTTGATGAATCAAACCAAGTACTTTCTTCTGAAGGCCTTGAAAATGGAACCGAAGATCAGCTCAAAAATGTCCTTGGAAATCAAGAACACGCAGACAAAGATCTAGATGAAACTAAAATGTTCTGGGTACCAAATGTCCAAGAAATTCAAGATTTCGACAGAAGCAAAGTCGAGCTCACAAGCAAACCAGATGAAGAAGTAAAGAATTCCACAGCCAAGGAAAAAACCAGTGAAGGAACAAAGAATCCAAACCTCTATAAACGAAGAGATTCAAAAGAAGAGAGCCTCGAGGCCTGCAAATATCCAAAATGGGGAGTAAGAGCAAAGAAAATCGCCGAGGAATCCGAGGAAGAAAGGAAATTCAACCCGAGGGAACCGAATTACCTCCCGGTGGAGCCCGTTGAAGACGCAGAAAAAGTTGATCTACGGCATCAAATGGTGGACGAGAGGAAGAATTCAGAGGAATGGATGGTGGATTTTGCGTTAAGACGAGCAGTAACCAGCCTTGCTCCAGCTCGCAAGAGGAAAGTGGCATTGCTTGTTGAAGCTTTCGAAACAGTGATGCCGATACCCAAATATGAATCTCATTTCAGGCATAATTCTTCGTTTTACGGTCTTTCAAGTCCCGTTCAAGCTTGCAGATGATTACTGTTTAAGGTAACCAAGAATCTTTTCTTTCTTTCTTTTTCTATCTAGCTTGGAAACTGTTTTCGTTCTTGACCATCTTGTTAAAAACATGATTTGTTAGTTTTGTTGTGAAAACTAATGTTTAAAAGGAAAAGCAAGAGTGTAGGATGTGTTTGACACACCGGATAAAAAGGTCAAATAGGATTATTTAATCTTATCCGAATTGGATAAAATAATCACACCTTCTTGTTAAATCTCTCTCAGTGGTATAAAAGAACTTTGTGAGATAAATGCAAGAATGACATTCAAACTTGAAAATTCTTGCATTTTGCAAGAAATTTTGCGAACTTTCAATCGGAAAGCTGACACGCATGGAGTGAGCACGTAAAAATGTTCAATGACAATGTGGCTTCGCATCACTGTCTTCCACACAGGCTACCAGTCCATCCAACTCAATAGAAAAAATAATACATTCAATAACCATATATTAGAAAATAATAATAATATATCCTAGCCCACCCGTTTGTCGAATCTGGGTCTGTGCTTGGCCTAGACAAAAAATCCCTAAAATCGTACAAATTAACATATACTTTTTGGTTATTGTCGTTCAGGTGAAGATCAGAAGAGGAAATGGTGAGAAGATATTATAGCCAAGGCTGGTGCTTTGGAAGTGATAATAATAGTTCAGAACAAACTGACTAGTGGTTCAGCTCAAACTACAAACGTAGTAGTAGTGTTTGTTCTTTATGTTATATGTGTGTGTTGTTCTCTACTAGTTTTCAAGGATTAATCAGTTTGACTAATTTATGTATTGATGATAAGAAGTGTGTGGTTGCAGAGGATCATATCTATCTCTGTAGTTTGCTGTTGTTAAGGATACTTTCTCCAAGCGTGTTGTAACTACATAGTGTTAATGGCTTTTTAATCTGATGAAAGTAGTGTTCAAGTTTGTTTATAAAAGCTCGTTTGATTTAAAATGTGAATTAAGTATTCAAATTTGGCTCATTTAGATCTTATGCAGGGTCTCCAAATGATATGCGATCAGAGTCCGAGCTCGAGTGTTCTTTTCTTTCAAGTAAATACATGTATTGTGAACAAACAGTATGCGGATGCACATAATACTGTTTTTAGTTGGTGCGGACGAATAGGAAGGATGATGGCAAGCGTATACACTTTCTATAAAAATAGGGACTAAAAACCAATACAAGTATTGTTGTCCTAAAAATGTATGAAAGAAAAAAGTGGGGACTAAAAGAGCAAATCAATTATAGCATGTCTTAGACACAAAACACAACCACAAAAATTCAAGAAATAAAAGTGGATTTCAACTAATTTAACATTGAACTGTTTCAGACCAAAAAAAAAAGAAAAACCATTGAACCGTCACCCACCATGGACCAAGTTGTTTGATCAATCTTGTCTAAAAAAATTGATGAAAAATTCTCGATCTTTTCCTTCCTTGTCTTAGGTGGAAAACTTTTCTCACACGTCACCTAAAATGTTTGATTCCATGAAAACCGAGAGAAATATAACATCTCATTCTATCTTCTAACTTTTCACATAATTTAGTTGCCTTTTCAATCATCATAAAAGTTAATTGTCTATTTAATCATTTTGCAATCAAACGAATCCTAATTTACTCAGACAAGACATACGCATGTCTCTACGTGAATGTGAGCAAGTCCTTTATGATTTCATTTGAAGTTCAAACTCAATAAAGTGCACGTTATTCTCCTCTAAATTTTTGTATGAAATACATACACCTAATCTAATTACAACGAACACTCTAGCAACACAAAGGGAGATTTTTTTATTTTTTTTTTGGGGGGGTGGGGGGGGGGTTGTAAACCAAAAACTGAAGTACAAACATGAAAAGGAACCAAGAAACATATTATATCACAATAGAATTAAGCCTACAAAATTATTATACAAATTACTACTCTTGAGTTCAGCTTATTCCCCTCAAGTTATGCACATGGGTATGAATAATAAAATACTTCATGTACATAATATTATTTGTTCACTTGAGCACGCAAAATAATTGAAAAAATGCATGCATCTATGGATCCATTTCAAAATGCACCTTGACTGCAGGAGTGTCAACAATAAGTGACTGAAGCTCCTCATGGTACTTTTTCAGAGGACTACCGTCAGAGCTCTGACATCCAATCTACTACTTTAGGGGAGCTGGGCTCGGCACTATCGCTATTATTTACCAAATTTTTGGAGAGATCAGCATGGAATAACCTTAGTGCGTCTGCGGTAGAAAGAGAATGCATAGACTCATACAATTTGTGGAACTCGTTTCTCTTTGCCTCCGTTTCAAGCATCTTCTCTCTCAAACCTTCCGGAAGGTAAGCCAAGGCACTTCAGTAATGTGAAAGAAAAAAGAAAAATAAAAAAGGTTAGAACAACCACACAGACCAGGGCCACATGACCCGTTATGAGCAGTGTCTTATCAGGTTCACACCGTGCTTAAAAGCATGTATTTGTTTACATATAATATATATATATATATATAATGGGGTTCGTGTCGTGTATTGACAGATTCTTGCTCATTTGTCTAAACCTGTTTTAACGAGTCAACCACCCCTCGTGTTGTGTAATTATATTGTGTCTTATTTTGCTAGGGACGATTTGGGTTTTTTTTTTGGGGGGGGGGATGTATTTGTGAGAGAGAGAGAGAGAGAGAGAGAAAAACCATGGTTAAGGATGGTGTGTTTGTGTTTTTTAAAACCTCTGAATGCTGAGTGCTAAATGCTAAATACTGAATTCAAGTTCTGAAAATAATGTTTGTTTTTATTTTGAATTTTGATTTTCTGAATATTATGTGTTTTGTTTAAATCAAATTGTTTTTTAATGCTGAACAAAAACACTATTGACATTTATACCCTTTGTGAGAGTATATAATGTTTTAAACCATACAAAAAAACACTCAAATTAATTCAATAATTATAATGAAATATAGTCCGACTGAAAAAAACCACATCAAACTAATCCAAAATAAAGCAAAGATCATCAACATTTATTATTATTAATTTACTACTACTACTACTACTACATCAACTCACCTTTGTAGAGAAATCATAGAAAAGTGGAAAGGAAATGTAGCATAAAAACAGGATGAATTAAAGTTTGGCTGAATGATGGCTATGAAGTGGCTGAATGAAAATCTTTTGAAATAGGAGCCAATGATGAAGCTACGGATTTAAAAAGAAGCGAAAAAAAAATAACGTTGTCAAACCCTAAATTTGTGTAATTAAATTAAAATTATATAAGGGTAAAAAAAAAGAAAAGAAAATATTTTAAATTAAGCATTAAGCATTCAGCAGGGTTGCGAGTGCTGAATGCTTAATGCTTAATTTTTTTTTAAATATGACCGTTAACCTCTTAACCATTAAAAAAAAAAAAAACAGCTCATTAAATACCTTCTGAAGGAGTGCTTAAAACACTTTCCATTAATATGCATTAATCAGACGGAAAAAAATTCGACCACATAACACTTAGAGGACCCCTGAAAATAACCAAAATATGTTGCTATACTTCTTATCATGTTCGCATTAGGTTTTCATGGAATTGTGTTTCAAAAAAGTTTTATGTTGCCTACGCCTAGAAGAACCATGTCATATCCAGCATCATAGAAATTAACAAAATTCTCATCATGTACCTAGTAACTCCCTCT